>CM050170.1:166100140-167425140 GCA_027410445.1 Discoglossus pictus
TTTGACTCACCTGAGCACAGAAGGAAATTGTCAAATTCAGGCCTGTATTTGGCTCTCCAGGACCAAACTTGCCTTCTCCTGTCCTTACACCATGCTTATGCTCTGAGGTATAAATTAGAGTATGGAGCCTCACAAACAATGCTGAATTTCTCTGAAATTATTTATTGTAGAGAAAAATACTACAATGAACAAGGATAGAGCATAGATCCGCACATGGTAAGGTATATCTAAAAAGTATTTTGACATTTTTAAAATGATACTCACAGAATAATTTGGATCAGTCATATATACAGGTGACATAGTGGGAATTCAGAAGATGAGTTTTGCATTGATGATAAAATAAGAGTTTACACAACAAGATTTAAGGGATCCAAATACAAAATGGCATAGTGGTACCTTGGTTCTCAACCTCAATCCGTTCCGGACAACCAAAAAGGATGAGTACCAAATTCCCATAAGGAGTAATGTAAATTAGTTTCACCACACACTATGAGTACCGAGGTAGTGCAATGAGTACTAAGGTTTTTTGCTCATCCAGATAGGTTGAGTATTGAAAATATTGAGTTACGAGGAGGATGAGAACCATGGTAACACTGTGCTAAAAATAATGCTGGTTAATATCTATATTTATCCAATGCCATGAAAAGGGCAACTCTTATGAGTTAGCCAAATTTATGTAAAGAAGTTTACAAAAAGTTATATAAAAAATACATCAATTGTAGCACTGCTTAAAGTAACATAACCTATCTTGCAAACCCACTCCTACCCAACACGTTTTGTTAACAAACTTCATCAGGGTGTGGAGACCTGTATTGATAGCCCATTAAATAGTTTAAGATGTATTCACCTGTTTTTAATAATAACCAATCATGAATCCTGTTCTTACTTTTTGCCTTACGTTATTGAATTCACCTGGTGGTCCAGTGATTAGGATTCGGTGCTTTCATCACTACAACCTGGGTTTGATTCCAGTCATGGAACCAAGAGGTCACACCATCCTGAAGCCAAGCCGGGTTGGGCCTGGTCAGTACTTGGATGGAAGACCATATAGGAATACCAGGAGCTATATGCTGTGGCCCACTGGAGAAGTAACTGGCAACCCACTTCAGTATCTCTGCCATGAAAACCAAGTGGATCAGCACAGCTATGGCCATGGTCCCATAATTAAAATATAATTTATAAAAAATATAAATAAATACAGGTTTAATTTATAAACTATTACATGAAATCTAGTTGTAGTGGGAGTCAGCATTGTTGTATCAGTTTTTATATATTCTGTTTATTTACCCTAAATGTGCAGAAGTATTCTGAAATGGGACAATCCCTAGTACCAGTGCTTTCAATAGGACTAATGGCAATCTCATCTTGCTGCAAAGCTACATACAATTGAAGGCAATATTTTTTTGTATTATTTCATTTGTATTTTTAATATTAAACATTTGTATTATTTAATCTTTATTGTTATTATTGATTCATTTTTTATTATTTAATTTTAATTTTATTATTTAATTTTTTTTATTATACATTTGTTTCACAATACCTAGTTCCTCAAAAAAACATTCTTTAAATATGAGACTACAGGGTCCCTGAAACTGTATAATAATTACAGATTTAGTAACCAAATTTCCTCAGTGCATAAAAAAATTTCTATAAAATTATCAACTTATTACTTTTTGCTGAATAATTATGATCTTGCCATTTGGAAGCAGAAATGTAGAGTATGTATATTAGTATCTCTCAACTGTCTTCAGAAGGACCCTCAGACATGCCATGATTTAGGTTTAATATCGTGAAGGGGACAGATGTCATACATTTTGTAAAACTTATTTTATTACTTTTAGCTCAAAGTTAAAAGGCGAGCCCCTTTCTGGATCGTTACCTTGTTGTGGTGAAGGCCAAAAGAACCTTATGGATGAGCACAACTAGACACAAGAGTTGCTTGGTGTACCGCGGTCTATAGGGTCACGGAGAGTAAGACATGACTGAATGACTGAACAACAACAATATGCGGGACCTCTTCTTTGTTGGAACTTATAGAATTGCCCCACCTTGATACCACCCATCAGCATCTTGCTCAGGTCTATCTCTACTAGTAAAGTGATCTTGCATCAATCATGTTATATTTATGTGGTCTCTATCAGAGGAAGGAAAGCGATGAATCAATAAAGTATGAATTACTGCAATTAGTTAAAAAAAAAAAAAAAAGATTAACTTGAACTGTTTACTTCTTTATCTAAATTAAATGCTTAATATAAGATTATAAAAAATATGCATTTTAAGGATAAAAATCAGATGGTATATGGACTATTTTTTCCCCAATTAACATAACAATAATCTACAATAAGAATTAGCAATCAGCTTCTGTATAAATAAATAATGTGCAAACAAATTAGTGAAAACCCATAGTGCAAATAAATGGATATCTGTTTTATGTTGCATTAAGCATGCTATTATATTTAAATAGTCTCAGCAGGAAGGGTAGTAATCTAGTATTTCTTCTAATAGAAATACTGCTTTGACCCTCTCATCAGAATTATCTTGTTATCAGTACATATATACCTCATTACTGGATTAGTGGCTTCCTTTTGTATATGGCTTCTGATGTATGAGTATAATCTGGCTGCCGATTTGTTCAGTCGTGCCCGACTCTTTGTGACCCCATGGACTGCAGCATGCCAGGCACATATTCTGTCTGGGTGTGCTAATCCATAAGTTTTTCTTAGGAAAGATACTGGAGTTGGTTGCCAGTTCCTTCTTAGGTGGATTTGTCTGACCTCTCAGTTATGACCTGCCCATCTTGGGTGACCCTACATGGTATAGCTCACAGCTTCATTGAGGTGCACAAGACCTTTCACTACTAAAGGTAGCGATCCAGAAGTGGGACATATCAGATACCATATGCAAAAGGAATCCATTAATCCGGATAGTTGTTCCTCAGTCATAGGGTAACTGAGTACTGATAACAAGACCAGTCTGATGAGCGTCTCTCTTCAGTTTTGTGGCATCCAACATATAATAAAATCATAGCTGTTAATTACTAAATTATATTTATTTTAACAACTTCAAGTTGCAAATGTTCAGATTTGTATTGGAACTTACCTGCCATATTTGGGACCTCGTCGGCCCTTTAAAGTATGGGCTCCAGACCAGTTTGTAGGGACTTCCTAATTCTAAAATTTTATAAGAAACTTTTTAATTATCAGATAAATCTCACCTCCAAAATCTGCCACAACAGCATGGCCATCTTCATAAAGCAAGATATTGTGACTGAAAGGGAAAAAACGAGAGTATTACACACAGCATTATTTATCCATGTACCCTCAAGCCTTCATTACTGAGAGAAAAGTTACGATAAAGCCCTGAGAGGACTTCAAAGAAATATCTTCAAGACGTACATTGTATTTTAATCAACCCATCCCTTTCATATCCGTCTGTAAGTTTAAACCTGGCCGTGTACAAATCCTGTACTCTATGGAATATGCAAAAAGGACAATTTCGTTACAGATTAATAGGGGAAGTTGTCTCTTTGTACAGTTTATTTTACATTACAGTAGCCATACAATCCCCTTCTGGGTCGCTACCTTGTCTTGGTGATGGGGCTTAATGATGCTGTGAGCTATATCGTGTAGAGTGACCCAAGATGGACCGGTCATATCAAAGAGGTAAGACAAATCGCGGTCACTGGAGAAGGAACTGGCAACCCACTCCAGTATCTTTGAGAGATAACCTTATGGATAAGCATGATCAGAGACCATAGATAGATATGCCTGGAATGCTGTGGTCCATAGGGTCAGGGAGAGTCGGACACAACTGACTGATTGAATGACAACAAAAAGTATACAATAAGGCTTAAATGGTCTGTTTAGTAACTGATAAGCAATAACATCAGTAATTAAGAAAGTACATTCAATGTACATTTTAACATTAGCGTCTCATTGACTAGCAGTGCTGCTTCTCTCCACCCTCTAAGAGGTCTCCAGAGGGTGGGAAAAGATCTGCCTAAATTTATTTTCTGACTGGTCTAGGTTTTTCTGCAATGAACACAGATAAAGACCCCCATTTTTACAGCCTCCTGGGCAGATCCTCTCCCACTCCCTGGAAAGGTGATAAGTGAGGAAAAGAAGTGGTTGTCAAACCTCTCCTCAAGACCCACCTGACATGCCATGATTACAGTTTAACACAGTGTGAACACAGGAGGAGCAATTAGTGTCCAACAGACTCTAATTGCCTCATCTGTATTCACATATTGTTAAGCTGAAATCATGGCCTGTCTGGTGGGTCAGGATCTGCCTAAATTTATTTTCTGATGGTCTAGGTTTTTCTGCAGTGCACACAGATAATGATCCCCATTTTGACAGCCTCCTGGGCAGATCCTCTCCCACTCCCTGGAAAGGTGATAAGTGAGGAAAAGAAGTGGTTGTCAAACCTCTCCTCAAGACCCACCTGACAGGCCATGATTACAGTTTAACACAGTGTGAACACAGGAGGAGCAATTAGTGTTCAACAGACTCTAGTTACCTAGTCTATATTCATGTAATGTTAAATCAAAATCCTAGCCTGTCTGGTGGGTCCTGAGGAGCGGTCGAATGCAAAGAAGCATATGTGCAGAAATCTTGGACGCTAACATTCAAATGTAAGTTTGAACACCTACCTTAAAACGTCTCCAAATACAGATTTTGTTGGTAATCAGTTTTTAAATATAGAAACAACCCTATTTTGTTGAGCACTAAATCTGTCCTTTATTTTAGACGGTAAACACAATACAAATATTGTAAAGTCGTAGAAAGTCAACTGGTATTTACATCAACAATGAAAGGAAATAGTTATGCCCTTTTAGATAGGTTAGATGGGCCCGGAAAAGTCATATTTACACTAATGTCATCTACCGAACTAGTGTAAATACAGACACGTCTTTTTAAAATAGACAAAAAATAGCGTTGATTTGTGTGGTTTTATATATATATTACAAGACAACTACTTGTCTATCTGCACCTCTAGGAGTTTGGAAGTTATCCCTTGGCAGTCACACAAACTTTAACACTTAAAGGCATATCTAAATTTCCTGGAGTATGAATGCATCTGATAAAGGAAAATCAGTAGTGTATAAAAACATTTTTTTGCATGAAAAAAGAACAAAATAAACATTAACAAACTCACCCTAATGTTTGCTAAATCTGTTGAGTTTGCAAGCAGTTGCTTTTGAGAGTTAACGCCCTTGATATCCGTGCTAAAATTAGCATAACATTCAGAATTTGTTTTGCCCAAATCACAGGCAGCTAATACATTTTAATGCATTGTAGCAATCTGTGATAGAAGCTTGTGCAGGAAGGAATTGTGGGATGTGTAGTCCTCTGCACAAGGAAGCAGGAGGAGCCAGACAGTGCTCTGTAAGATTTTTCTCATTATGCTGCTTTTGGCTCAAAGGTTAGTGTAGAGTTAGAATCAGTACCCAAATGCAGTGTTTCTGTTGGTAGGTACGCTGTGCTTATGTAAGCAGCTCTGGGGGTGTGGAAAAATTTAAATCAAATAAATCTGTGTGCGTATAAAATTACTCCATGTAATGTGTGTTTCTGATATAAGCAGCATGTGTTAGATTAGAAAAAGGTAAAACAGATTGTAAGTAGCGAGTTTCCAGTCTTGTAGGGTGCTTTGGGATAAAGCACTTTCTGCTAAGATTCTAAGCTCAAAACAGGGCCCTTCAACTTTTGAATTTTGTTAAACGTGTATTTCCCCTGTTCTTATCCCCTGTACAGCGCTACGGAATATGTTGGCGCAATACAAATAAAAGATAATAATAAGAGGGACACTTAGATATGCCTTTAACATTGATGGAAATCCCTGCTAAAATAAGCATCACATTCATCATTCGTTTTGGCTAAACAGTGGCAGATATAGCAGTCTCTGCAGCAAAGCATCATGGGATTGGTAGGCTTAGTACCAAAAACACACCTCTCTCCTCTCTTAAATAATGCAACTCATCAGTGCCTTGCCTTGCATTGTTTCTGCTGTTGGATTAAAGGTTAAAAAAACATACTTGAATGCAGTGTTTCTATTGGTTAGTACCGGGTGCCTATGAAGGCAGCCCCAGGGGTGTGGAAATCATTAAAAATAAAAAAATGTGTATGTGTATAGAATGACTACATGTTTCTGATATAAGCAGCATGTGTTAGAATAGAAAAAAGTAAAATCAGGGAAATTTCGATATAACTTTATTCAGTAAAAAGAATCTTAAAGCGACAGGGAACACTTCTTTTTTTCATACATTTTGAGGGACCACTGTAGTCATTGTTTTAAATCGCAATGCTGGGAAAATTGCTTTAGGCAAATACATAAAATTAACACAAGCATTACATTTGTAACTTTTTTATGCACATTTTTATTATGCGGCTCAATATTTATTTCTGCTGAACTAATGCGATTTCTATTAGTCTTAATGCAAGTACTGGCAGTTTTTCAAAGTCTGTTCATCATCAAAGCATCATAGAATGATTCCATTGAAGCATAATTGCATATAATATAAATCTCATCATGGATCTAGTTGAGGTAGAACTTACTGAATGCGAGCATGCCATTCCGTGCTACTGTGACATCATTATAAAGGAAATGTTAGCGAACAGAGTAAAGCATGCTACAAAAATGGACAGTCCCCTGGCTGATTGGCTAAGTTCATGTCCCACATCTTAATAAATCAAGCCCATTGTGTGCAAGAAACATTTTGAAAATGGCAATTTGAAAGGGGTGTACTTGCAGAATGTATAAGAATAAATAGTTCCTGGCAGAATATGTTTGAGGGTGTGACAAACAAGTGCGTACCTGACAGAAGGGAGTGTGTTCCTGACAGATTGGATGTTATCCTGGCAGATAGTTTTCAGTCTTTATGGAAAGCTTTATGTCCGATCCTAAGCTAAAAAACAGGGCCCTCCATTCTTTGCAATGTGTTAAAATAGTATTTGTCTTGTACTTAACCCATGTATAGCACCACGGATCCAGGCAGAATGGATGTGATCCTTACATAAGGGATGTGTACCTAACAGAAAGTGGTGTGTTCATCATGACATGATAATACAAATAAATGTAAGGTTATGCATTTGGGAAGGAACAATAGCCAAGCAATCTATAATCTTAATGGAGCAAATCTAGGGGTATCAGATATTGAAAGGGATTTGGGAGTGCTTGTGGACAACCACCTAGGTAACAGTGCTCAATGTCAAGCAGCAGCTGCAAAGACAAATAAAATATTAGCATGTATTAAGAAGGGTATAGAAGCCAGGGGAGCAAATATAATTCTGCCACTATACAAATCTCTATTACACCCTCATTTGGAATATGGAGTACAATTTTGGGCACCGCTTCATAAAAAAGACATTTTAGAGCTGGAAAAAGTACAGAGAAGAGCAACAAAACTAATAAGAGGAATGGAGTGGCTAAGTTATGAAGAAAGACTAACCAAATTAAACTTATTTTCGCTAGAAAAAAGGTGTTTACGAGGGGATGTTATTACCTTATATAAATACATCCAGGGTCAATATAAGGCTTTGTCAAGTGAACTTTTTGTAGCAAGAGATTGTCAACTGACAAGAGGACATCCTTTGAGGTTAGAGGAAAAAAGATTTCACCTTAAACAAAGAAAAGGGTTTTTCACAGTTAGGGTGGTTAAACTGTGGAATTCTCTACCAAAGGAGGTGGTGACAGCGAATTCGATAGATAACTTCAAAAAGGGGTTAGATATATTTTTGAATAAAGAGGGCATTCAAGGCTATCCTAGATAACTAGCAAGGAATATTGATCCAGGGAGAAATTTGATCGGCAGTTTCTGGGGTCAGGAAGGAATTTTGCATTTTTTTTTCCTTATGAGACAATTGGCAAAGTTTCAATGTTTTTTTTTTTTTCTGTTTGCCTTCCTCTGGATCAATTAACAATTAACAATTAATAATAAATAGTCCACATTAAAAAGATCAATAGAGATCTAAAACGGTTGAACTTGATTGACTAACTCTTTATTCATCCTCCAATACTATACTATTAATAATTATTTAATCAATAATTTAATTAATAACTAATCCGCATATTGCAGATCAGAGGAGATCTTAACAGGTTGAACTTGATGGACTGAAAGTCTTTTTTCAACCTTAATTACTATGTAACTATGTAACTATGTAGGATGTGTTCCTGACACATAGGAACGCATCCCATCTGTCAGGGACACATCCCATCTGCAGTAAATAGTGTTCATGCTTGGAAATAAACACCTAAACTACACACAAATAAATATATTTGTGTATTTATAAATATATATATTTTGCTAAAGTATTCACCCCCTTGACTTTTTACCTATTTTGTTACATTACAGCCTTAAATTCAATGTTTTGTTAATCTGGATTTTATGTGATGGATCAGAACACAATAGTCTAAGTTGGTGAAGTGAAATGAGAAAAATATATACATAAAACTATTTTTTAGAAATAGAAAACAGAAAATTGGCATGTGCGTATGTATTCACCCCCTTTGTTATGAAGCCCATAAAAAGTTCTGGTGCAACCAATTACCTTCAGAAGTCACATAATTAGTGAAATGATGTCCACCTGGGTGCAATCTAAGTGTCACAGGATCTGTCATTACATATACACACCTTTTTTGAAAGGCCCCAGAGGCTGCAACACCTAAGCAAGAGGCACCACTAACCAAAGACTGCCATGAAGACCAAGGAACTCTCCAAACAAGTAAGGGACAATGTTGTTGAGAGGTTATAAAAAAATATCCAAATCTTTGATGATCCCCAGGAGCACCATCAAATCTATCATAACCAAATGGAAAGAACATGGCACAACAGCAAACCTGCCAAGAGACGGCCGCCCACCAAAACTCACGGACCAGGCAAGGAGGGCATTAATCAGAGAGGCAGCACAGAGACCAAAGGTAACCCTGGAGGAGCTGCAGAGTTCCACAGCAGAGACTGGAGTATCTGTACATGGGACGACAATAAGCCGTACGCTCCATAGAATTGGGCATTATGGCAGAGAGGCCAAGAAAACCATTCCTTTCAGCAAAAAACAAAATGGCACATTTTGAGTTTGCGAAAATGCATGTCGGAGACTCACAAAATGTATGGAGGAAGGTGCTCTGGTCTGATGAGACTAAAATTGAACTTTTCGGCCATCAAAGAAAACATTCATGTACGTCTGGCGCAAACCCAACACATCACATCACCCAAAGAACACTATCCCCACAGTGAAACATGGTGGCGGCAGCATCATGCTGTGGGGATGTTTTTCAGCAGCCGGGACTGGGAAACAGGTCAGAGTTGAGGGAAAGATGGATGGTGCTAAATACAGGGATATTCTTGAGCAAAACCTGCACCACTCAGTGCGTGATTTGAGGCTAGGACGGAAGTTCACCTTCCAGCAGGACAATGACCCCAAACACACTGCTAAAGAAACACTTGAGTGGTTTAAGGGGGAACATGTAAATGTGTTGGAATGGCCTAGTCACAGCCCAGACCTCAATCCAATAGAAAATCTGTAGTCAGACTTAAAGATTGCTGTTCACAAGCGCAAACCATCCAACTTGAAGGAGCTAGAGAAGTTTTGCAAGGAGGAATGGGCAAAAATCCCAGTGGTAAGATGGGGCAAGCTCATAGAGACTTATCCAAAGTGACTTGGAGCTGTGATTGCCGCAAAAGGTGACTCTACAAAGTATTGACTTTAGGGGGGTGAATAGTTATGCACATTGATTTTTTCTGTTATTTTGTACTATTTGTTGTTTTTTACAATAAAAAAAAACAAAAAAACATTTTCACAGTTGTGGGCATGTTCTGTAAATTAAATTATGCAAACTTCAAACAATCCATGTTAATGACAGGTTATGAGGCAACAAAACACGAAAAATGCCAAGGGGGTGAATACAATACTTTTGCAAGGCACTGTATATATATATATTTATATTTATATTTATGTGTGTGTGTGTATATATATATATATATATATATATATATATACATACATAAACTAGTCGTTTACCCATCATAAATGACAATATAATATTACACGTGTCTCCTCCCCCCCCCTCCCTCCCTTTGTCTCTTTCCCGCCCTCTCCCTCCCTGTGTCTCTTCCCCCCCTCTCCCTCCCCTGTGTCTTCCTCCACCTTACCATCCCCTGTGTCTCTTTCACCCCTCTCCCTCCCTTGGGTCTCTTCCCCCCCTCTCCCTCCCATGTGTCTTCCCCCCACCCTTTCCATCCCCTGTGTCTCTTTCACCCCTCTACCTCTCCTGGGTCTCTTTCCTCCCCTGTGACTCTTCCCCCACTCTCCCTCCCTTTTGTCTCTTTGCCCCTCTGTCTCTTTACCCCTTTCCCCTGTGCTTCTTTCCCCCTCCTCCCTCCCCTGTGTCTATTCCCCCTTTTCCCCTCTCTGTTGCATTCACGGTGCGCATGCGTGGCTGGCGCTGTGCGGTATGCATGCACTGCAGCACGTACGGAAATCCATACAAATAGTTTGTGCTCATGCGCTCCCCTGTTAGTGATATTTAAAGGTTTAAAAATATAGTTCTGTATACATGTTTGCAGGGAATGACATCTAAACCTATAAAATATAATATCTTGCTTTGCTGAATATAATGTAATAGACGGGAGGATCATTTCTTCAATCATCTAATATTCATGAGCATAAAATGAGGATATGCTTCTGTATTGTTAGGTTAAGTGATTGTGAAATTATTATATATTTCATTAGAATGAAGAGGACACTTACCGAAAAAACAATCAGGCAGAACATCTGAGTCTTCCTCATCTCATGATGTAAAATAACCTAAGACGCTCTTATTGTAATTATAGAATTATTCATGTATGTTCGTCAGTTTGCTGTCCTTGCAGATGAGAATTCTCAAATGTGCTGGACCGTGCTAAGGTCTAAGTGGAGACGAAAAGTAGTGTGGTTTAAGAAGGAGGTGGACCTATTGTCTTGATTACGTGATTCTTAGAAGTAAATTCATGGGATGACCTGTCCCATATGAAAATATGTTCTGAGTAGGGATTCTTATCGTTACACTCTGCTATTTATATGTGTGATAGCTTAAAGGAAACGTAAAGGACCACCATTCATTTTTTAATTCGTAATATTGTTAGATCGTTTTGTGGGTGGAATTTTATTTGCTGCCTATATAGTAGTAGTAAAAATTACTACGTTTAACTCGAAAATTAAAAATGTATTCTAAGAGAATCAAATAAGATTGAGTTATTTTATGATTTAATCACGTTATATTTTAATTTTAGGTCCTAGAGAAATGGAGAAAAGAAATGCTTTTACATAACCAGTTCTTGAAGAAAAATATGGCATGTTCTCTATAATAAATATATATGACATAATTAGAACATAAAGAACATCCATAGACGTTTAACATACTTGTACGTTTGATATGTGTTTAAAAGACAGTTGCAGTTCAAGAAAAAAAGGCACTTGTGCCAAACTAACAATCAGCCCTATTAAATTGAGGTTACGTGTTAAAACGTAGCCCGTAACTCTGAATTTACGGGTTACTGATATTAAATTAGGCTGTAACGTTGCTGTCTGTGGCCTGAGCAATGTTGAACTTCGACCTAAATCCTTTGATCTGTCGAGCCCGTAACCGCTACTTGTTCAATTCAGCTATTAAATTGCAACATGGTTACTCACACGCAAATGGAGCCCAAAGGCCAACGTGTACTCTAGAGCACACGCAAGGGGGGTAAAGTCCAATATGTAGCACTTGTAATGCAAATAACAACACACTACTGTACATTTATTACAAGGGAAAGTAAAGTTAGGTCTTAGAATTAATAGCACAACATTCTCAAGCCCGCAAATCGTCCCCAAAAAATACTCTATTTCATGATTATATTTTGTGTTATATCGATCCCTGCAATCAATGTATTACGACATATACTGTAACTCGCATGTAATAGAATATCATATTTACTGCTTTATTAATATTGCATTATATCTGGTCTGTGAGTCCGATCGCAAACTGTAAATGAAGCACATAAGACTTAAAAACCTAATTGAAATCTACCCTCCCCTTTTTCAGTGATGTAACGCTAACAATCTCTTATTCCATTGGCTCCATCTGAACCCGTAACTATGTGATTGCTTAATTGTTTGTGATTGAGCGCACAACCCCGATGGCCGAGAACTGGTTTACGAAATAGAGTATTTTGCTCCTAGCGCGACGCCCTTTCTTTTTTAATACAAAGCCCTTTATATGTTACACGTTGGACTTACGAGGCTGGAATTTAATTTGGCCCAATATTAGCAGCTGTGTAAGTCATTGACATGAAAAATATTTTAGGAAATTATGAATTTATGAATGTTTATGAGTGCAGGAACATATTTTGTGTTTGTTGCATCATATCATGAGAGCAGGATGATTCTTTACATTGTAAGTTTGCAAGTTTTCAGTCTTGGAAGGTGCTTTGGGAACAACACCATGTACCCAAGATTTTAAGCTCAAAGACAGGGCCCTGCATTTTGGTAATCTTGTGTTTTTCTTTTACTCGACCGTTGTACAGCGCTACTGAATATGTTGTGTTACAAATAAAGGATAATAATAATAAAAAAATAATCCTGGGGTATTTTGTAGAGATCAGCGGAAAAATGGGTAGAAGTGTAGAGCTTTTGTTTGATAATTGGATAAGATTGAGACTGACACCTTCCCAATCATTGCCCAAGTGCAGACTTTTTGGTCACAAAATAGCTCTCCAGAAATGTAAACACCACTATCACACATGCAACTCCTCCATATACTGTATATTATTATAGTTTATTTATAACGCGGCGACATATTCCGTAGCGCTGTCACATGCATCCAGAGGCCAGAAGAGGAATCAACATTTATTTTATTCTAATTACAAAGTAGCTGCATTCTTTTTTTCCTGCTTCATTATGCTCTTAGATGTTAACTGAAAACACTTTTGTAGAATGAATATATGTGCTATGAAAGAATGGACAGTTTAATATTCCTTTCTGAGGAGGTATTTTTACTCGGATGGCCAGTATGAAGGTCTGCTCTTAAAGGACCACTTTAGTATTCTTATAATGGGTTCTCTAAAGAATAGTTAGGTAGGGCTTGATAAGAACAACACCTTGATTAAACATTTACAGTGCATTTAAGCAATATTGCTCCCAGGCTATATAAGCTCCAGATCTCTCCATCCCTGGATGAAGTATTGTGACTGGAGTGGAGTCATCCAAGTGGGAAGGCAATCTAAATAGCTGCAGTATGCTAATATGTAGTGGGTATAAAGTGTGTTTGTACATGACTAGCAGCACAGGTTACACTGCTACTAATGTGTATTTCAGAAAGTGTTTTGTTTAATTTGGCATGTCCCCTGTGCAGGTCAACATCAGCCACAATACTTCATTCAGGGGGTGGAGATATCTGGAGTGTATGCAGCCTGGCTGATCATTGCAAAATAGTGAGCAATTGTTTAAATGCACAGTAATAGTTTAATAAAAAAATGTTCTTATCAAACCTTACTTAATTATTTCACAAGAAAGAAAAGGGTTCTTCACAGTAAGGGTGGTTAATCTGTGGAATTCTCTACCAGAGGAGGTGGTGACAGCGGATTCGATAGATAACTTTATCTAGTAGTGTGGTTTAAGAAGGAGGTGGACCTATTGTCTTGATTACGTGATTCTTAGAAGTAAATTCATGGGATGACTTGTCCCATATGAAAAAATGTTCTGAGTAGGGATTCCTATTGTTACTATCTGCTATTTATATGTAGAAATGGCTTAGGGGAAACGTAAAGGACCACCGTAAATTTTTTAATTCGGAATATTGTTAGATCATTTTGTGGGTGGAATTTTATTTGCTGCCTATATAGTAGTAGTAAAAATTACTACGTTTAACTGGAAAATTTAAAATGTATTCTAAGAGAATGAAATAAGATTGAGTTATTTTATGATTTAATCACGTTATATTTTAATTTTAGGTCCTAGAGAAATGGAGAAAAGAAATGCTTTTACATAACCAGTTCTTGAAGAAAAATATGGCATGTTCTCTATAATAAATATATATGACATAATTAGAACATAAAGAACATCCTTAGCCGTTTAACATACTTGTACGTTTGATATGTGTTTAAAAGACAGTTGCAGTTCAAGAAAAAAAGGCACTTGTGCCAAACTAACAATCAGCCCTATTAAATTGTTAAAACGTAGCCCGTAACTCTGAATTTACGGGTTACTGATATTGAATTAGGCCTGTAACGTTGCTGTCAGTGGCCGGAGCAATGTTGAACTTCGACCTAAATCCTTTGATCTGTCGAGCCCGTAACCGCTAATTGTTCAATTCAGCTATTAAATTGCAACATGGTTACTCACACGCAAATGGAGCCCAAAGGCCAACGTGTACTCTAGAGCACACGCAAGGAGGGTAAAGTCCAATATGTAGCACTTGTAATGCAAATAACAACACACTACTGTACATTTATTACAAGGGAAAGTAAAGTTAGGTCTTAGAATTAATAGCACAACATTCTCAAGCCCGCAAATCGTCCCCAAAAAATACTCTATTTCATGATTATATTTTGTGTTATATCGATCCCTGCAATCAATGTATTACGACATATACTGTAACTCGCATGTAATAGAATATCATATTTACTGCTTTATTAATATTGCATTATATCTGGTCTGTGAGTCCGATCGCAAACTGTAAATGAAGCACATAAGACTTAAAAACCTAATTGAAATCTACCCTCCCCTTTTTCAGTGATGTAACGCTAACAATCTCTTATTCCATTGGCATCATCTGAACCCGTAACTATGTGATTGCTTAATTGTTTGTGATTGAGCGCACAACCCCGATGGCCGAGAACTGGTTTACGAAATAGAGTATTTTGCTCCTAGCGCGACGCCCTTTCTTTTTTAATACAAAGCCCTTTATATGTTACACGTTGGACTTACGAGGCTGGAATTTAATTTGGCCCAATATTAGCAGCTGTGTAAGTCATTGACATGAAAAATATTTTAGGAAATTATGAATTTATGAATGTTTATGAGTGCAGGAACATATTTTGTGTTTGTTGCATCATATCATGAGAGCAGGATGATTCTTTACATTGTAAGTTTGCAAGTTTTCAGTCTTGGAAGGTGCTTTGGGAACAACACCATGTACCCAAGATTTTAAGCTCAAAGACAGGGCCCTGCATTTTGGTAATCTTGTGTTTTTCTTTTACTCGACCGTTGTACAGCGCTACTGAATATGTTGTGTTACAAATAAAGGATAATAATAATAAAAAAATAATCCTGGGGTATTTTGTAGAGATCAGCGGAAAAATGGGTAGAAGTGTAGAGCTTTTGTTTGATAATTGGATAAGATTGAGACTGACACCTTCCCAATCATTGCCCAAGTGCAGACTTTTTGGTCACAAAATAGCTCTCCAGAAATGTAAACACCACTATCACACATGCAACTCCTCCATATACTGTATATTATTATAGTTTATTTATAACGCGGCGACATATTCCGTAGCGCTGTCACATGCATCCAGAGGCCAGAAGAGGAATCAACATTTATTTTATTCTAATTACAAAGTAGCTGCATTCTTTTTTTCCTGCTTCATTATGCTCTTAGATGTTAACTGAAAACACTTTTGTAGAATGAATATATGTGCTATGAAAGAATGGACAGTTTAATATTCCTTTCTGAGGAGGTATTTTTACTCGGATGGCCAGTATGAAGGTCTGCTCTTAAAGGACCACTTTAGTGTTCTTATAATGGGTTCTCTAAAGAATAGTTAGGTAGGGCTTGATAAGAACAACACCTTGATTAAACATTTACAGTGCATTTAAGCAATATTGCTCCCAGGCTATATAAGCTCCAGATCTCTCCATCCCTGGATGAAGTATTGTGACTGGAGTGGAGTCATCCAAGTGGGAAGGCAATCTAAATAGCTGCAGTATGCTAATATGTAGTGGGTATAAAGTGTGTTTGTACATGACTAGCAGCACAGGTTACACTGCTACTAATGTGTATTTCAGAAAGTGTTTTGTTTAATTTGGCATGTCCCCTGTGCAGGTCAACATCAGCCACAATACTTCATTCAGGGGGTGGAGATATCTGGAGTGTATGCAGCCTGGCTGATCATTGCAAAATAGTGAGCAATTGTTTAAATGCACAGTAATAGTTTAATAAAAAAATGTTCTTATCAAACCTTACTTAATTATTTCACAAGAAAGAAAAGGGTTCTTCACAGTAAGGGTGGTTAATCTGTGGAATTCTCTACCAGAGGAGGTGGTGACAGCGGATTCGATAGATAACTTTATCTAGTAGTGTGGTTTAAGAAGGAGGTGGACCTATTGTCTTGATTACGTTATTCTTAGAAGTAAATTCATGGGATGACTTGTCCCATATGAAAAAATGTTCTGAGTAGGGATTCCTATTGTAACTATCTGCTATTTATATGTAGAAATGGCTTAGGGGACGTAAAGGACCACCATTAATTTTTTAATTCGTAATATTGTTAGATCATTTTGTGGGTGGAATTTTATTTGCTGCCTATATAGTAGTAGTAAAAATTACTACGTTTAACTGGAAAATTTAAAATGTATTCTAAGAGAATCAAATAAGATTGAGTTATTTTATGATTTAATCACGTTATATTTTAATTTTAGGTCCTAGAGAAATGGAGAAAAGAAATGATTTTACATAACCAGTTCTTGAAGAAAAATATGGCATGTTCTCTATAATAAATATATATGACATAATTAGAACATAAAGAACATCCTTAGACGTTTAACATACTTGTACGTTTGATATGTGTTTAAAAGACAGTTGCAGTTCAAGAAAAAAAGGCACTTGTGCCAAACTAACAATCAGCCCTATTAAATTGAGGTTACGTGTTAAAATGTAGCCTGTAACTCTGAATTTACGGGTTACCAATATTAAATTAGGCCTGTAACGTTGCTGTAAGTGGCCTGAGCAATGTTGAACTTCGCCCTAAATCCTTTGATCTGTTGAGCCCGTAACCGCTACTTGTTCAATTAAGCTATTAAATTGCAACATGGTTACTCACACGCAAATGGAGCCCAAAGGCCAACGTGTACTCTAGAGCACCTGCAAGGGGGGTAAAGTCCAATATGTAGCACTTGTGATGCAAATAACAGCACACTACTGTACATTTATTACAAGGGAAAGTGATGTTAGGTCTTAGAATTAAAAGCACAACATTCTCAAGCCCGCAAATCGTCCCCAAAAAATACTCTATTTCATGATTATATACTGTAACTCGCATGTAATAGAATATCATAATTACTGCTTTATTAATATTGCATTATATCCGGCCTGTGAGTCCGATCGCAAACTGTAATTGAAGCACGTAGGACTTCAAAATCTACCTTCCCCTTTTTCAGTGACGTAACGCTGACAATGTCTTATTCCAGTGGCTCCATCTGAACCCGTAACTATGTGATTGCTTAATTGTTTGCGATCGAGCACACAACCCCCGATGGCCGAGAACTGGTTTACGAAATAGCATCTCTCGATCGTAGCGCAACGCCCTTTTTCATTTAATAGAAAGCCCTTTGCGTGCTACACGTTGGACTTACGAGGCTGGAATTTAATATGGCCCAATATTAGCAGCTGTGTAAGCAACTGACATGAAAAATATTTTAGGAAATTATGTTTTGTCGCATCCTATCAGGAGATCTGGATGATTCTTTGCATTGTAAGTTTGCAAGTTTTCAGTCTTGGAAGGTGCTTTGGGAATAACACCATGTACCCAAGATTTTAAGCTCAAAGACAGGGCCCTGCATTTTGGTAATCTTGTGTTTTTCTTTTACTCGACTGTTGTACAGCACTACAGAATATGTTGTGTTACAAATAAAGGATAATAATAATAAAAAAATAATCATGGGGTATTTTTTAGAGATCAGCGGAAAAATTGGTAGAAGTGTAGAGCTTTTGTTTGATAATTGGATAAGATTGAGACTGACACCTTCCCAATCATTGCCCAGGTACAGACTTTTTGGACATGAAATAGCTCTCCAGAAATGTAAACACCACTATCACACATACAACTCCTCCATATACTGTATATTATTATAGTTTATTTATAACGCGGCGACATATTCCGTAGCGCTGTCACATGCATCCAGAGGCCAGAAGAAGCATCAACATTTATTTTATTCTAATTACAAAGTAGCTGCATTCTTTTTTTCCTGCTTCATTATGCTCTTAGAAGTTAACTGAAAACACTTTTGTAGAATGAATATATGTGCTATGAAAGAATGGACAGTTTAATATTCCTTTCTGAGGAGGTATTTTTACTCGGATGATGGATGGCCAGTATGAAGGTCTGCTCTTAAAGGACCACTTTAGTATTCTTATAATGGGTTCTCTAAAGAATAGTTAGGTAGGGCTTGATAAGAACAACACCTTGATTAAACATTTACAGTGCATTTAAGCAATATTGCTCCCAGGCTATATAAGCTCCAGATCTCTCCATCCCTGGATGAAGTATTGTGACTGGAGTGGAGTCATCCAAGTGGGAAGGCTATCTAAATAGCTGCAGTATGATCATATGTAGTGTGTTTGTACATGACTAGCAGCACAGGTTACACTGCTACTAATGTGTATTTCAGAAAGTGTTTTGTTTAATTTGGCATGTCCCCTGTGCAGGTCAACATCAGCCACAATACTTCATTCAGGGGGTGGAGATATCTGGAGTGTATGCAGCCTGGCTGATCATTGCAAAATAGTGAGCAATTGTTTAAATGCACAGTAATAGTTTAATAAAGTTTTTTTTTCTTATCAAACCTTACTTAATTATTTCACAAGAAAGAAAAGGGTTCTTCATAGTAAGGGTGGTTAATCTGTAGAATTCTCTACCAGAGGAGGTGGTGACAGCGGATTCGATAGATAACTTTAAAAGGGGACTTGATTTATTTCTAATTAAAAAGGGAATTCAGGATTATCATGGATAATTAGAGAGACAGTATTGATCCAGGGAGAAATCCGGTCGCCAGGTGTCTGGGGTCAAAAAGGAATTCATTTTTTTTTATTATTATTTCCCTTTGAGGCGATTGGCTAAGTCTTGCTTGTTTTTTATTTTTCTGTTTGCCTTCCTCTGGATTAATTAATAATTAAAAATAAAATTAAAAATAAATAAATAAATAAATAATTGATTAATAATTAATCCACAGATCAGAGGAGATCTTAAAAGGTTGAACTTGATGGACTGAAAGTCTTTTTTCAACCTTAAATACTATGGCCCTCATTCTATTATCGGCCGTTAATCGGCCGTAAAGCTGCGATTCCTTGCGGGGGTTCCGTTATCTTGCAATTCAAATAGACGGCGCCACAAGGCTATCCCCTTATGGCCGGCTGTATATCTTGCAACCGGCAGTAAGCTCAGAAATCTTTAAATGCAAAAATAATAATTCAAGACGGCACTGTAAAGCTCTGTAAATGCTAGGGATCATAATGGGGGACATGAGGATTAATAGCAACCCCCTCTCAAGCTTGCACATCAGCCCAAATCCGAGTTTACATTAACTGTTTATTTTCCGGCCGCAGCGTGGGCGGGTCTGAGGTGCTCCAAGCCCTCTGGACTTTTTACATGGATATGTGACATAAATTTTAAAAAAAATTATTTACGGATTTGAGTGTAGGGGAATGTTGTGCTATTAATGCTAACACCTACAATCACTTTATAGTCTCCTCAGAGTGCAGGATGGCTTTATTATGGCTTTATAAAGTGCTTAATTGTGTGCCTGCGGGACCTTTTTGCTGCAAGTAAGCTGCGGCTCGGTTTTAGCCTTGCAGACAGGGTTCCCGGAGCAATTGAATAGCAACCGGGATTTTCTTGCGGCCGAAACTCTTGCGGCCGTTTAAGATCAAAGGCTTTCCTCCGGCGCGTGCAGCCGCAAGGGATAGCGAGGCGCCGTCCGCAAGCCTGCCAGAATCCCCGGCCGGAAGGGAATAGAATAGGCAAATAGCTTGCGGCCGGTCCTTGCGGCCCCGCATCTCCTACGGCCGATAATAGAATGAGGCCCTATGTAACTATGTAACTTTGTAACAAAGGTGTTGGAGTGATTTCCACTGTGGCCATTTACTCTGCAAAGTCAGGCTTAGTATTAGGAATTGCTCTGAGTAGGGATGCCATTTGCACACATCTACTCCTCAAAAGGTTACCACTGTAAATATTTGCATGGCAAGGTATTGGATTAAGTCTTGGACTAAGCATAACCATTTTATCACCTTCTCCCAAAATGTGGAGATCCGAGTGGTCAGGATCAAAAAGGAAAAGGTTGAAATGGATGGAACAGATTATTCAAGGATATGGATGTTGTAGTAACAGATTAATCTTTTACCTGTATTGTAGTCAATCAGAGTATTTGTTGTTGTTTACTCGTTCAGTCGTGTCCGACTCTCCGTGACCCTACAGACCGCAGCACGCCAAGTACATCTGTCAGTCACCGCCTCTCTGAGCTCTATTAAGTTCATGTTCATCTCTTTAATGATCTCATCTATCCATCTCTGCTTCGGTCATTCCCTTTTTCGTGTGCCTTCAATCTTGCCCAGGGCATCCTGTCTTCTCATGATATGGCCAAAATATTTGAGCTTCAGCCTTATGATCATAGCTTCCAGTGAACAGTTTGTCTTGATTTCCTTAAGTACTGATTTATTGGATTGCCAGTTTCGTCTCCAGTGGACTGCAATTTGTCTGATCTCTCTGCAGTAATATATACAGTATGAGTTATACTGTTAATGAGCTCTGCAAACTTAAATACTATGTGTGCAATGGTGGTATTTCCCTTTTCAAGAAATGTCTGAATACTTTGTGCATTGTTTTATCACTGAACCTAGTTTAAATAGACAAAGAAATATGTATATTAAAACCATTGTATCCCAAGGTCCTGATTTATTTATTTGTTTGCATAACTTTCCTCTTGTATGAGACTTAAATCATTATTTACAATCATATTCAGCCACTGGGGGGGAAATTATTGTGCAGGGTTAAATTATTTAAATAAAGACAGTGTAAAATTTATATTTCTACATTCCTATTCCTTGGTTTAAACATAACCATCTTATCTGAAATC
Organism: Discoglossus pictus; assembly: GCA_027410445.1. Lineage (NCBI taxonomy): Eukaryota > Metazoa > Chordata > Amphibia > Anura > Alytidae > Discoglossus > Discoglossus pictus. The sequence goes on from CM050170.1 coordinate 166,121,221, forward strand.
AGATTATGCAAATGACGCTTGAATCAATGTATGCAGGAGCATTTTTAGTCCTGTGATATGTAAAATGACTCATTTTATTAAAAGCCTTTGAAGTCATGGAAACTGAAATCTTAATAAACTGGAAAAGATTTTAGGCATTGACTTCATGAAAACAAACTTTAGACTATAACTGTTAATAATGTTTGAAGTACACTGAACTTAAAGAGGTTAACAAGACATTTGCAATAAGCAAATAGTACACACAGAATTATAATAAAATAATTTACACTGTTGGATGCAGTGTCAGATTTATCATTAAGCACACTAGGCAACTGCCTAAGATGTTTCATTTACAGGGACACCTATGTGGCTGGTCATGTGATACAACCTTGCATTCCACCCCTCTTCCTTCCATGTTGTTTCTGAAACATATTAAAGATGATCTTGTGGATTCAAGAACTGCACGTAAACCAGATGGTTACTTGGTTGTATCTGTGCCAACCAGGACTTCTACAAAACATCACCATGCCTCCAAGTTTAATTATATCAAATACTCAGAATGATACATTTAGTCATAAATCTAATGGGCACGTTCACTGTCCTGCAATTACCTTAGTTTGAGAAAGATGTGAGGTTGCTGAGCACGGCGCGACCTTTGTATCAAAACAGCTAGTTGTGGTTCCGACAGAAAGTATCATCATACAAACATTAAAATAAAATGCAGCATTTGAGAAAGGCAGTTGCAGTATTTTATGGTCTATCACCAGACAAAGAATTCTAAAAATGCCGATATTTTCAAGTTGTCTTATTAAAGGAATCATAACTCAACTATTTTCTATCTTACATTTACACCAGCATTACATTACTGCATGTATTAAACTTGCAAGGCTTGGATTTGTGGGAGGAGCCCCCTCAATCTTCATAAGCCCTTCTGGCCCTGCCTCTTCCTTGCACACTTCAGTTCACTTTTGAGTATGTGCTTGGTGGTTGTTCCTCAGAGTTTCCCTGTTGTTTTGGCTTTCACCAAGACCTCATTATTGGCATATAGCCACTAAGCAGCCTCTTTGCCATGTCCAAGGACTTGCCTTCAGGCCCTCCATTATAAAATTCAGCTCATATCTACAAAGCAACACCTTTTTCTGGATCTCCCTAGCCCTAAAACAGGCTAACAAGAGGTCAAGTAGCAGCTGCCAACCGACAGCTACTGATTCAGAGAAGGATATGACCTCATGTTTTTCAGCTTTCACCAATAACTCATTTCCAGTGTCTGCAAGAGCATTCCATTGCTGGAAAGCTATGGTTCTACCCCCTGCTTGCACCCATTACAGATTGTAGCCCATAGCCACTCAGACTATATCCAAGTTCAAGCCTTCTCATCGCCACCTGGTCTTCCATAAGTCCACCTGTCAGCTACCATATGTGGGGAACCCGACCCCAAGTGTAAATTACCTTATTGGCTGAAACTACAATTCTGTTAAACGATCACCATTATGGTCATACAATATGGCTTCAATCAACTATAATAATTCTGGTAAGTGTGTAACGCTCCATGGGAGCGTACACACTTACCACTGCTTCCTAAGTCCTGCGAGTGCGCGCACATAGTGCCGCAAGCTGCAGAGGAGGAGTGGGGAGGAAGACACAGGGGAGAGGGGGGGAGGAAGACACAAGGGAAAGGTGGGAGGATGACTCAGGGGAGTGGGGGAGGAAGACACAGGGGAGAGTGGGAGGAAGACACAGGGGGTGGGAGTAGGGGGAAACACAGGGGAGGGGAGATGGGGGAAAGACACAGAGGAGGGGAGAGGGGGGCAGAGACACAAGGGAGGGGAGAGGGGGGAAGAGACACAGGGGAGGAGAGGGGGAGAGACACAGGGGAGGGGAGAGGGAGAAAAAGACACTAGGGAGAGGGAGAAAGAGACACAGAGGAGGGAAGGGGGGAGACACAGAGACACAGGAGATGGAAGGGGGTAAGATACACAGGGGAGGGGAGGGAGACACAGGGGATGGAAGTTGGGAGACACGGGGAAGGGGGGAGAGACACAAGGAGGGAGAGGGATGATGGAAAGGGGGGGGAGGGAGAGAAAAATTAAAAATTATACCGTCATTTTTGACGGGCAATTTACTAGTTGTTTATTTAAAACGGATTAGCAATACAATCAGTATTTCAATAAAATAAATTCAATTTAGTTTTTAACACATGCATTGGAAATTTTGAATTTCAGCAAACAGTAAAGCAGCTTCTATCTACCCCTAATTTTCCCTGGACTATATTTGCCTACACTAGCCAGGGTCATAACTATAACCTCTTTCCTGAAAGTTTGTGCAATTCATACGGATATAACACATTTCAGAATAGGTACTGAAGGAGACAGGATGAAATACACCCAGTAAAGGATAACAATACAGGAAGTATTAAGCCACATTGTGGGCCCGCTTTAGGATGAGTTTACAGCGCTATTCCCCCTTTCATAACCAGCATTATTAATTTTCTAGATAATTTTCTCATCTTCTTTTTAATTTATGTAAGAAGTTTTCATGTGAATGGTGACATTATTAGTAAGCAGTTGGGCAAAAATAAACTGACCTCGGCTCTGCAAGGGACAATGTAGTATCCTAAAATAACAGGAGATAGATGTTTTATTCAAGGAACTAGCGACTTACCCGTCAAAAATGACGTCCATAAAATTTGAAGGCTGGCAATGCTGTTTGCCACACAATGCAAGGCTCTCCCACCTCTAACTTGCCTTCAGCGCCCATTGCGAGCCTCTCCCACCGTCTAATTTACGGTCCTCGCGATGAGCACCAAAGGCTCATTGCAGGCCTCGGCTAACCACCACATTCATGCCTCGCAATGAGCACCTTCGGCGTTCATTGGGAACCCTGCGATGAGAGCTTTCGGCCCGTAACATTTAACATTGCGTGGCGACAACTCGCAATTATGGACAACTATTATATGTGACTAGCGAATTGCCCGTCAAAAAATTATGGCAATAGAATTGTAAGTGAAGGAATGGTGTTTGGCACACAAAGTAAGTGTTTTGGTTGTGTGAGTACCTTTGGTGCTGATTGCAAGCCTCGTGGTGAGCGCCTTTGGCGCTGATCGTGTGGCTGGCCATGAGCGCCTTTGGCGTTTATTGCGATTGTGTGTTGTGGTGGTTTTTAAATTTTTCTGTATATGTATTTTTTAATGCTAATTAATTAATTAATTAATTAATTAAATCATAAATTAATATACTTAACCTATTTGTAATGAATATATGCAGCAACCAATATGCTGAAGAGCTAACAATCTGTTTTGATGTTCCTGCAGCATACAATGCAGATTTGCAGTGTTGGTGACCTGAGGTGTAAATGTCAGAATGGGTGAAGTGTGTAGTGTAAACAGGCTGCGTTCGCGAGGGGAAACCGTTTGTGTAGCTGTGTAGTTTGGCATTTTGTATTGTGAATGTTAGTATGTACAAGTTAGTGGTGTAAAATGGGGGCGAATGTGTATGTGTTAGGCGGGTCTGGATGATTTTGCCTACCTCTGTAATACTGTTTTTTATAGGTCGTACGGTCCTGTGTAAAAGTCGTATGTCTGTGGCGGAGTTTTCGTTTTTTTCGGTGGCCATTTTTTCTCTTGCTTATGGGATTTTAGAGTGTCTAAACTCTGGAAACTATTTGTGGGCTCCGGTTCGTCTCAGATTATGGAGCTGTTCAATTGATCAAGCCCACACGTTACTGGCCCAAAGCCAACTCCGTAAACCATGCACTGGTTCGTAGCAGTTCAGGGCGGGAATATGATCAAATAAGCAAGAGCGTAACCTCCCATTTTGAAACAGCCAATAGAAAAGGAGACTGTCTTTATTACGGCAGTAAAACATGGAGGTTACATGTCAGTCAATTCGGTTTGACGGTCCAATATGCGATCAGACTCGCAAACCGGCAAAATACAGAATTATAAAAAATGTGTGCCAATACTGTTCTATTACATATAGGTGACCTTATATGTATTAACTCATTGATATCCGAGATCGATTTAACCCTGAAATGAAACATAAAAATACATTTTATTTACTGCCGATTTGCGAGCTTGAGATTGTTGTGCAATTAATTCTAATGTCTATTATCGCTTTCCCAGTATTTACAATGCAGGATTGATTTTTTATTTGCATTTACAGCGCTACGATCAGGTGTTTAACCCCCTTGCGGGTCCTCTCTAGTACTCTATTTTCTCCTTCATTTGCCGTTTACAGATGTGAAACCATTTGTGGGCTTGGGGAATTGGAGCAATTGAATAGCGATTTGCGATTTTAGCCATCGTAACTTTTGCTGGTTTCACAATCGCGAAGTATTCAAGCCTGTAAACCGTTTGGAGCCTGCAAAAAGACGCCAATTGAATAGCAAATAGCAGGCTCACTTACGGGCTACATTAACCTGTGATAGCGCAATTGAATCGGGCTCATTTTAAAGAGGTTGCCTTGGCCACAAGCTTTTGTTGGGGTGTCAACCTATGACAATTGTTGGCTCATCTCTAGTAAGAGTTTTCTTGAAACCCTTTATTCTAAACTCTCTCATCCACACACCTCTTCTCATTGGTAACCATATCCACGTGGGGATAAAGAGCTCTGCTGGAGGCTGGTACACTAATGTTTGAATAACGATGTTATAAGTCATTAAATAGGGATTTTATTAATGGTCATGCAGATTTAATGAACTATCTCCACTTGTTAGGAAGTGTGAACCTTTAACTTATGCTCGGGACAGATAAGTATATGAGTCTGGCCCTTAGGGAATATCAGTAAAGCATATCAATGATATATAAGTTTTAACTAGTAAGAACATCAATGTATTTAATTTTAAGTATTACAAAAGTAATTAATAAAAACATGCAAATATTTAAAATTATTATTTAATTATCGATTGGCTTCTCAAACTAGGTGACTGAATGTTAAACAGGGACATTCAATCATGTGATTATAATCAATTATGTTGTATTAATTATGTACATTTTTCTGTTAGTTATGTGGTATTGAATTAATTTGGTAATTTGTTTCAATTTGTTTTGTTCTATATTGATTAGCCATGTTTGTTATGTTCCATTGTATCCGCTAGGTATGTTTTCTTGATTAGATGTATTTTAGCGAATAAATTCATTGCCTCTAATTAAACAGAAATGTGTGCTTGGAGGGATAAATCAAAGTCGAATTCTGACTTGAATTGAACATAAAATAAACTATTTTCTATTGCAGATTTGCGAGCTTGAGAATGTTGTGCTATTAGTTGTAATACCTCACATCACTTTCCCTTTAATTTCAAATACAGTAGTGTGTTTATATATCTGCATTTACAGTGCTACGGACAGGAAATTAACCCCCTTGCGGGTTCTCTCTAGTAACCGTAGGGTTTTTGGCTCCATTTTCCATTAACGGGTCTGAAGGCCAGTGCGTCCTTGTGGATTTGTAGCAATTTAATAGCAATGTGCGATCATAACATTTACAGGCTTGATCGATCAAAGGCTTAGCCGGAGGCGGAGTTCAGATTTTGATGGCCTATAGGGTTTTCCGCCTGTAACCCGCAGACCATTTGAGGGTAGCTGAAAGAGGCCAACTTAATAGCCATAAGTCTTGCAGGCTCCTTTACGGGCTACAAATTCTTCAGTAGGAGGAATATAAAATTGCTTAGAGTCTATTTTTTCTTTCCACAACTAACAAACCAGTCTCTCTCCAGAACAAATATGCTCATTATTTATACCTCTGTTACCAATAAGTCCACTTCTGCCTCTCTTCCACAGTCATTTTACCATTTTACTACTCATAAATAAAAAAAGCTAGAAACAATCAGGGGCCATAGATGCGTTGCTACAAGAGAAATAAGTTGTACAAATGTTTTTGCTCTGGGGCCCCGGTACAAACGTACTCAGTGTCCCTCCCTAGGGTCCCTTCACATAACAGCACCTCTCCCCAAGACCCTTTTCATACCTGTCCCCCTCCAAGACCCTTTCCATAGCTGCTTCCCTTCCCAAAGATGCTCCCCTAACCTCCTATCTGTGCAAAGCTCCTCTGCCTGCATCACAGCTCCAGGACACGCTCGCTTCTCTTCCCGGCGAAATCCTCTATGGAGTCCTCTGCCAGTATCAGAGCCATAGACACATAAATACAAATATATACATACTAGTCAATTGCCTGTGTCTCTTCCCCCCTCCCCCTTCCCTGTGTTTCTTTACCCCTCCCTCCCCTGTGTCTCTTCTCCCCCCCTAACTCCCTCACCTGTGTCTCTTCCCACCTCTCAATTCCCTGTGTCTCTTTACCCCCCACACCCTCCCCTGTGTCTATTTCCCCCCCTCGCCCTCCCCTGTGTCTCTTCCCCCTCTTCCTTCACTGTGTCTCTTCCCCCCTCGCCCTCCCTTGTATCTCTTCACCCCTCTCCCTCCCCTGTGTCTCTTCTCCCTCTCCATTCCTTGTGTCTCTTCCCCCCTCTCCTTCCCTCATGTCTCTCCCCCCTCTCCCTCCCCTGTGTCTCTTCTCCCTCTCCATTCCTTGTGTCTCTTCCCTCCTCTCCTTCCCTCATGTCTCTCCCTCTCCCTGCCCTATGCCTCTTACCCCCTCTCCCTCTCCTGTGTCTCTTCTCCCCCTCCCCTGTGTCTCTTACCACCTCTCCCTCCCCTGTGCCTCTTGCCCCTCTCCCTCCCCTGTATCTCTTCCCCCCGCTCCTTCCCTTGTGTCTCTCCCCCCCCCTCTCCTTCCCCTGTGTCACTTCTCCCCTCTCCCTCCCCTGTGTCTCTTCTCTTTCTGGCTAAATCGTCAACAGAGTCCACTGCCAGCATCAGAGCCATACACACATAATTTCAAATATATACATACTAGTCAATTGCCCATCATAAATGACGGGATCATATTTGATGTCTCTCCCCCCCCTGTGTCTTTTCCCCCCACTCCCTCCCCTGTGTCTCTTTCCCCTCTCTCCCTCCCCTGTGTCTCTTCTCCCCTCTCCATCCCCAGTGTCTCTTCCCCCCTCTCCCTCCCCTGTGTCTCTTCCCCCTCTCACTTCCCTTTGTCTCTTCCCACCCTCTCCCTCCCCTGTGTCTTTTCCCCCTCTCCCTTCCTTGTGTCTCTTCCCCGCACTCCCTCCCTTGTGTCTCTTCCCCCCCTCCCATGTGTCTCTTCCCCCTCTCCCTCCCCTGTGTCTTTTCCCCCTCTCCCATGTGTCTCTACCCCCTCTCCCTCCCCTGTGTCACTTCCCTCCCTCCCTCCCCTGTGTCTCTTCCCCCTCTCCCTTCCCTATGTCTCTTCCCACCCTCTCCCTCCCCTGTGTCTCTTCTCCCCTGTCCATCCCCTGTGTCTCTTCCACCCTCTCCATTTCTTGTGTCTCATTGCGAGCCTCGGCATGCGCTATACGCATTCGCAACCCGCAACTTTGTGAGCGTTACACACAATCTCGCAGTACGACAACTATATTAGTGAAACTATTTCAACATAGCAGCCAGTCCCTCTCAGCAGTCATCTTCACATAGCTCCCACCCCTCTTAACATCCATCCCTACATAGCGCTCCATATCCGAGTCCATATCAGCATCCATCCCCAACTCAGCACCCATCTCTACGTAGCACCGAGTCCTTGTCAGCAGCCATCCCCTCTCTGTATCCATCCCTATACAGCACCCAACTCCTCTCAGCACCCACCTCACATAGCACCCATCCCTATCTCCTTTGTTCCCCTTTTCTCCTTTTCAGAAAAAAAAATACCCACAAAAATTGCTCAAGACTGCCTCACCCCACCCCCCAGGAAAGGGCTCTGGTGCATCGCACCGTCTGCACCACTGGTAACTCGCCCCTCACTCTTCCCGCCAGCTTTTATCATGGACTTTTTTTTTAATTTCTTCCATGAGTATAATAAAAAATCCTATAAAAATTAGGCAGCAATCTATGGCCCTACAAACAGTAGACTGACAACATGCCAAGTGGACCCACTGCCAGCATCAACAGTTTTCCATTGTTTTTTTCAGTTGGCATACATTTGGATGGGTCCATAGTGTACAACATGGATTAGTAAGTCTAAATATCACTGATGACAGAGACCCTAAACATTCAGTAGCAAATCAACCAGAGTAGAAACATTGTGCCTTTTGGTAGAATAATAGACAAGGGAGTGGATTGATATACGGTAGGTACTTATACAAAGGAGTCAGTCAAAAAGCACGGTTTTCTATGCTAGCCATGGTACCTGTAGATTCTGCGGCTGTGTACCACGTTCTTATATTTAAGGTCAGTCTGGAGCATGTAAAAAAGTAATCAGAACAAGACAAACAGTACATTAATCAAAAGATTAGTGTGTAATCTCGAACGTGTCCAACATACTTTGTGCTATCCTCAGGCTTGTAACATTTGTAACATAACGCCTCTCCGAATCTGAGTAGACATTGTAGGGCATGTTCTTAGCTCAATATTACTCTTATAACTGGATGCTTTGTCCATATATTTAATTACTAAAATGATTTATCATATTGTAGACACATGGATTAATAATATTAAATGATCACACTTTACAATTTATCATGAATAATTCAATGTGGTCTTATGTCCAACGATTTGATATAAAATATATAGAAGCTATGAACTCACTTCCCTCTCCTAACCATAGAACATTCTCTGCTTTTGAAATTGAGATTCAGGTCTAGTTAAATTGATGCCCTGAAAGAAGCAAAGATAGAAACAGCCTTATTGTTTCTATGACCTTGTTGGTTGACCTCTCAATAGGTGGTATCAACATGAATGGAGGTTACTTCAGTGGACCATTTAATCTATGGCTCCTGTAGCAACACGATCGGATATATACATAAAGCAAACTGCTCTTGTGTGCACTATTTGCTCTAGTTTATTACCGTGGCACACATTTCCAGGCAGAAACTATATACTGTAAATGGAGTGAAAAAAAAATAAGAGTAAATATAATATTTTATTTGAACTCTTTAAATTGAACTGTAAAATAGTTTGGTTTTAGTACTAAGATGTAACATTTGATTTCTCAAGAAATTACTTTTGAAATCATAATTGTGTATTCCGCACACAATGAATACATGAATATCAAAAGAATATTACTATTTAAATTTCTGCCTTGCAACTGCATGTTGCAGATCATATATAAACCGCTGTACAATACATTTACACCAGGATAAAATAGACGCAGAGAAATTGAATAGCTATAGAGAAAATTAAACATTACCAAAATGTAATGCTTGCTTCAGTGATATTATCATCCAAAAGATATATAGACACAGAGCTACTAAATATAATTAGGTTATTTTTCATAGCATGAAGTTTAAAAAATGGCTATTCAGCAAACTGTTTCATGGCTGTTCTTCCTTATGTGCAATATATGATCTGTTATTGCTTAAATAGATAGTAGTATTTGCTGTTAAAATATTTTCGGTTCTTTTGTTGTAAATATAACAAATTAATTAAATAGATACACAAATAAAGTTTTAATGAATATACCATTAGACAAATTGTTGGTGTCTAGCAGTTCCTTTACAGAATGTAATGCCCTAAGAAGAGAAGCTCATTGTTTGAATAAGACAGTGATCATTAGTAACATGTAATGATTTGTAAAGGCAATATTCACTTATAAAGATAGGAGTATCAGCCAGCAGTTGATCTGATTTAGGTAAGGTCAGCAAAGGGGAAGGCATACATTTGGCGAGAGACAGGTCTACAGGATTGTAATATTAACCTTGTTAGATACGAGGCCAAACAGTCATTCATAGCCTGCTGCCACAAGAAAAGCTTGTTGAAAAGGGAAGCCATTTTAACACACCAGTTGTATTGCCAGTGAATGGTTCTCGTAAACCCTAAAGTAGCCATTACATGCTGCCTGTATCATGACCCAAGCAAGGCCCAGTTGGTATGTACACATAACAATTTAGACACAAATTATATAATGATTAGACACAGACCACTTATTGGAGGGAAATCGGCCACAGCGCTTATTGGTAAACACAAATGATGTAATAACCATAACAATAACAATCAATAAATTAACATGACCAAGTGAGGGGAGGAGCCTGGCCAGAGACTGTTCACCTTACGCCCTGAACCCTCGTCCAGGGCCTACCATGATGGAACAGCAGTACCACCGTAGGGTAGGATCTCACCCACTTTATCACTGTCCCGTTGACTCCCCTCATCATCTGCCACAGAGAAGACTGCAGAACACCCTATGCAGTTTCGACCCCCCCAGAAAAAAAACATGGCAGGCAGCATACCCTCCCTAAACACCAGCACTATGAGCTCAATATCTGCTTATTGCGGATGAGCCCATACATGAGAATACAACTATTAGCCTCTGAGGCCTTGAGCTCACCTTGCTGCAGAGAACTAACTTTAAGCAAGACTAAACACAAATATTTACACTGTCCTTCAGGCCTTGATCACACTTCTTCATAATCTTTTATTTTTATTTTTCTTAAGACCTTTCGGACCAGGTCACAGACAGATGAGGCAAGTGGCAACCATGTCTGATGTCTTTTACATACCATTAACTTGCATGGCAGCTGCAATACCAGGATCATTACTACCACCTGGATCAATACCAAGGTAAGGAATGGGTAGTACCTCCCGCTACCTGTTCCTCCGACTGGTGTCATTACCTATCCCTGGGTCAAAACGATTGCACCTTCAACTGACAGCCAAGGCCATGCCCAGCTGTAAGCCATGATTGGCGACTATGGCGAGTGTTCAGATATACAATGGGACCTACCGATTCTACAAACCACATTATCCAGAAACCCCTTAGGGCTGCTACAGTGGCTGCTTTTTACAAAGCTAGTGGGTACCATGTTCCAATACAGAACAAGCCTAAAAGCTGCATGTAAGTCACCAGAGAATCCTAAGTATAGAGAACCAATCCTAGTTCGAGTAAGGAAAGGTGCAAGACAAACTACTCACTTGGTCCAAGAAAGCTGTAATACCAACAAAGTGGGAGCAATCAGTACGCCTGGTACATGGTAAACTTTCTCCCTTTACCAACCTGGTCATTCTTGGACCATCACAGCCACATTGTCACGTGATCACCATGGTTCCCAAAACCAAGAACCTGAGGTCACCATATCTTGTCTGTTTATCAACCACTCTCTTGCTCCAAGCAGACCAGCAGGGAAGAGAGATGGCTCCACAGAACCGCAAGGCTTCACACATACACAGGCCTCCTTCCAGAACTGTGGTATCCACGGCCCCTGGGAAAAGGCTACCAGTTGCCTACCATCCTGTTTTGCAGTACCTCCTGTTACACCTTGATCCACTTATTTTACTAATCATTCCTTCATCAGATCCTTTAACCAAGCTAGCTTTTGAAAAGCTAAGGCTGTTACCTGATGCCCCATCTTCGGGGGAGAACCTCTCCCCCCCTCATGCATCCGTGTCCACTCCACCTTGTGTGAAAAACCGAGTAGATGAAGCACAGGCATGCCTCACCCACCATGCTAATTCTCAGCTGCAGGTACCTACACTTATTCCCACAACCAGAACTGTCCATCCTCACACTATGGCCACCATGTGGTGTGCACATTCAAGGGACCAGTCAGCAAATTTGTACATGGAACCTGGTACCCACTTCCCCTTACACTACACATTCCTCTGTCGGCACTGAGACCAAGTGTTTTTGCCATCATATTAATGAAAGGGATTATGCTAACAGGGGTTAATAGCGTGCAATATGGCCGTATCGCCTGAACGAAAATCATTTTCTTATCCTGCAAGCTGCCCTGCTGACTAAACAGTGCAGTAACTTTGTAAGGTCTCAAAAGCTAAGTTCCTTGAAACACTAGACACATCCCATTTGTACTCCTCTATTTGCGAATAAGCAACCTCATTGCGGGACTCTAAACCAGAACCCCCACTGCTTTCAATATAGCTTATGATTCATTGTATAAATCTATCGGGATGAAAGGACAATACTCCAAAAGACAAAGAACAAACCCTCCCTTCGGATCCTCCTTCATATGAATCGTCACCTATCAGAGAGATGAATAACAGAAGCTTGACCACATCCAATGTAACCCTGTAGCAATTCAATCCTAAAGGGATCATTTAATAGGCTCGGGAATTAACCAAAGATGGATACTTGACTCAGAAATAACCCTCTTAACAGGGTAAGAGTGGATAACACTGCACTAAAACCACCATTATATTTGCTGTTAAACATGGTGCTGGTAAACACGTATGAAAAACCCTGTATGTTAGGAAATATGGACCAAAAATTAACACCCTAACGATACATAACCTATGCCAAACTAGCAAAAGAATGTGCTGAATGATGAAATGGGCACCAAATGAATACACAATCATGAGACATAGGACAGCCAAAGATCTGATCTCCTAGCAATAGCGGGCATATCCAAATCATCGTACCAGTACAAGCACCTGCGAGTTGCAGAATATCGATATACATATGCCCCGGACGGCTTAATCGATAAATCTTTAAATATAGTTGTGAGCATGCGGGCCGTTGCTCACGCTTGCGGGGTCGCGCAGCATGCTGCAGCCCTCGCGTAGCGAGGGCAGCGGGCGAGGGCCTCAGTTGCTGGCATGGAGTGCCGAAGGAGCTCCATGTCAGCAACTGCGACCCTCGCAAACTTTACGTGGCAACGCAAACAACACGACACACCAATTACAACCCTCGCAAACTTTACCTCGCAACGCAAACAACATACGACACACGTTAGCACACATTACGACCTTGCAACACTCGGACGCAACTCGCGAACATTACAAAATTCAAAACACAATAAATACACACAGCACATAAATAAAAAACTTACCTACAGCAAGAGGGAGCATCCAGGACCTCAAAAAAACAACTTACACCTTGATTTCACTCAAAATAAAAGAGTTTACACACTAAAAAATTTGCTAAGCAACAGAAAAAATGGCCGCCAACAAAACGAAAACGAGGCTACAGCACTCTAAACACGGAAAACCCCACAACACACTCGCAAAACACAACAAGAAACTCGCATAACAACACAAAAGACCTACGGATAATCCGTGAAGACGCATACCACACATTACCAGCCATTTTATGCCAATGCGGAAGTACACCACTACGCTAACGGTTTCGTCTCGCGCACGCACACTATTACTCTGCACACATTCATCACGCTTACACAGCAGCTCCACACCACTAATGCTGCAGCAACATCAACACAGATTGCCAGCTCTTCAACACAATGCTTCAAAATAGGTAAAGTATATTCATTTATTCAATGTATTATATATTTCAGTAGTACACACAAAACACCATTAGCTACCTTACAATTCCATTGCTGTCATTTTTTGACGGGCAGTTCGCTAGTCTTTAAATAAGACCCATTCAAACCCAAGCCTACGCATACTCGGTACATAGAGAAAAACCTGACAGAAGACACTGGAAAACGTCTGATGAATATGAATATGAATATGTCTAGACATAGAAGCAAAGAGAGCCTATGGGGCGAAATATATATATATATATATATATATATATATATATATATATATATATATATATATATAAGAAAATAGCCTAGATATTTCAACATACTACATAAGAGGATCCGAAAACCAACAGAATGGGACAAAATTACACAAATAATACTACATGACAAAACAAAGCCGTCATATAATATATAACCAGGGAAAAACTGTTCACAGGAAATAGGGCATAAACAACATAAACTTTGGAACAACAAAGGGAGAGGGGGATAAACTGCATAAATAACAACATCTCCTATCATATAAAATAAAACCTACTCCCAGACAACACACCATATCTCATTGTATAAAGGACAACAAATGTAATACATGCTAATACTCGCCTCAAGACACCCTAAATAAACTCACAGTCAAATATTTACCCTTTTGAGAAAAGCCCACATACAGCAGGGTCCAAGAGTCCCATGTATGGGATCCCCAGTAGACCGTGCCAGGAGAAGTGTCCGTCAGCAACCCTCACCCGGATGGTCAATTTGCTAGTACTACACAAAGTATTATCATTCCAACTCCCAATACCCTCATAACCTTAGGCCAGCTGCACACTTGGCAACATCTTTGTCCATTGCCCGTTAAACACAGCTGCCTACCCAGTGCCAGTAAAAAAAACTATGCTAGGCAAGGGTCCTGTAATAATAGGTCCACTATCCCCGTTTACATAACCCTATCTAATGCCCACCCGACAGTTGGGGCAGAATCATGCTAAACCTGTGATGGGAATTATGGGATTCTGCCCTAGATCTCCAACTGTGACTGAAGCTAACAAAAAAGGGGAGGACCCTGGGTAAGATTTGGGACCCTCTCCAACATTTACATGAGTTGATTTTTTTTTTGCAAGCCCCCCCTCACCATACCACAGCAGCACGGCCACTGTGTTTTGGTATTGTGACCGGGGGGGGGGGGCAGTTGTGCCTAGCCCTTACCCCTTGTGGGTACTGTCCTTAAAAAATATGATTGCCTTCCTCGGGATCACTTAACAATTAACAATTAATTTGCATATTGCAGATCAGAGAAGAACCAAAAATTTTGAACATGGTGGACTAAAATACTTTTTGTCAACCTCAATTACTATGAAACTATGCAACTATATAACTATTAGATTGAGCTGTGCAGTTGTTGTGCTTGGTGTAGTTGACCCTTACACCTTATCATTATGGTACATATATACCTAAAATATAATACTTTGTATGCTAAACTAAATACTATGAGAATTCAATATCATTTAAATGATATAGAATAGGGGAAATCAAGGGGTTGAGAAAAAATATTGCCTGTAGGGTTATGTCTGGGCATTAACCCCCTCACTGGCAGTCTAGTTATGAGCTGTATGCTCTCCTGGCACTGCAACGCCTGTTTGCAGGGAGAAACTACAAATCCCATGATCCTCATCAACAGCTCACCAGCTACCTACACATATTAGAGGATCCACCACTCCATAGATGTACACCAGATACAACCACAAGCACATATATACCAGGCCTTATGTTGCCCTCAGTGTCCTCTCTCTACCCATCATGTAGCACTTTGATGATCCATCAGTAATCCTATTAGTCTTGATATTTCTATGCACACAAGACATATAACCCTTATTCATACACACCTAGTTATTATAAAGGTTAAATTTCACGTTGTATGTTTATCGCTTTTATAATTGTAAACTAAGGAACATGTATACTCATGCACACTCCTATCAATCTCCCGTTTTAGGAAATCTTTTGTCACTGAGGAAGCTGCAGATTACAGCAGCGAAATGCATCTGCGACTTTTACTTGGTTTTATTGTTCTTATCAAAGGATTTTACTTACCTGAATTGTAACAGAATTTTACCGATAAAGATACTTTTATATATGAAAACGGTCTGAAGTACTTGTGCTTTGGAATACCCCTTCATGCACACATGGAAATTACACAACATCAGACTCAGGGGTTACACCCAACACAAGGCATCACCACACTATACGTACATTATACCGTGGATTAGCACCACCATATACTACATATGTCTTAAAACCAAGAGACTGAGGATACCGGCCGGGTACATCGTGTAAGACACACTCAAGATTGTGCGCTTTGCAAAGATTCCCTCTCCACACCTCCTTCATCACATATATAGTAGTCAGTGTTGGAAACACTTACGATGTTGGTCACACTTTGCAAGCCTCGTGAAGCGAGGCGAGCCATTGACCGCAAGCCCTGAGCAGCGAGGGGAGCAATTGAGGCAATGAGCCATATTTGCTGATTTTCGTCACTCGAAAATCGGCTAATCGTAAAAAAAAAGTGCCGGATGAAAAACGTAAAAGTAGTGAAATAGGATCAAAACGAGGCAGAGGAAAGCCAGGCATGCAGGACTTAGAAAATAAAACAAAGGGCATTCAGCGCGAGCCACGCAAAGATTCAGCAGACACACAGAGGAGAAAGATGAAGGGAAGGGACAGGGGGGAGATGGTGGAAAGAGACACATGGCATTCCCGAGCACAAAACTTCCAGGTTAATGAACCCTGCAATGAGCGGCCCGTACAGTAAGCGGGAGGAAATGCTCGCAATGAGTGCCAAAGGGCTTGCAATGAGCACCACGAGCAGGAAGGCTTGCAATGCGATGCAATTGCGAGCCACACGATGAGTGCCAAAGCACGGGGCTCGCGATAATCTCCGAAGGAGCTCAGAGGAGCAAAAGCCTCATATTGTCTGGCAAACAGCATTGCCAGCCTTACAATGTTAATCCCGTCATTTTTGACGGGCAATTTCCTAGTAATAAAATAAAAAATAGTATTACACATCTTAAGGCCAAAAAGAAGCTTTTCTAATAGTTAACCCAGCCCTCTACAAGCAATATAGAAGAATAAAATAAAGATCAATTTCTAATACCTGCGCACACAATAACACAATTACACACTGATACCCAACTAAAGATAAATCCTACCTGTCTAAGAAATACATTGAGGCAATTTCCTAGTTAACATATAATGTGATGTTTATCAACTACAATGTTCATGTGCAATCATAATAAAACTCATCAATGTGTTGGCAATAAGTATGTGATTTATTCCATAGTTACATAGAAATTTAGGTTGAAAAAAAGACTTTAGTCCATTAAGTTCAACCTTTTTAGATCTCCTCTGGTCTGCAATACACACATTTATTGTTAATTGGTCCAGAGGAAGGAAACAACAACAAAAAAAAAACAGTGAAACTCTGCCCATTGTCTCAACAGGGAAAAAATATAAAATTCCTTCCTTACCCCAGATACTGGCGATCGGATTAATCCCTGGATCAATACTCCCTCTCTATTTATCCATGATAGCCTTTAATGCCCTTTTTATTTAAAAATATATCCAATCCCTTTTTAAAGTTATCTATCGAATCCGCTGTCACCACCTCCTTTGGTAGAGAATTCCACAGATTAACTACCATTATTGTGAAAAACCCTTTTCTTTCTTTAAGGCAAAATCTTTTTACTTCTAATCTCAAAGGATGTCCTCTTGTCAGTTGAAAACCTCTTGGCACAAAAAGTTCCCTTGACAAAGCCTTGTATTGACCCTGGATATATTTATATAAGGTCATATCCCCTCTTAGATGCCTTTTTTCAAAAGTAAGTAAGTTTAATTTGGTTAGTCTTACTTCACAACTTAGGCCCTCCATTCCCTTTATTAGCTTTGTTGCCCTTCTCTGTAATTTTTCCAGCTCTAAAATGTTATTTTTATGTAGTGGTGCCCAAAATTGTACTCCATATTCCAAATGAGGGCATACTAGGTATTTATATGGTGGGGGAATTATATTTGTTTCCCTGGCTTCTATACCGTTCTTAATACATGCAAATATTTTACTTGCCTTTGCAGATGCTGCTTGGCATTGAGCACTGTTACCCAAGCGGTTGTCCACAAGTACTCACAAATCCCTTTCAATGTCTGATACCCCTAGATTTGCTCCATTAAGATTATAAATTGCATGGCTATTTTTCCTTCCAAAAATGCATAACTTTACATTTATTCATATTAAATCTCATCTGTCACTTAGATGCCCATTCCCCTTTGGAGGGAAAGTACACCATTTTCTGATATAATTACCTTGCACAACTTTGTGTTATCAGCAAAAATGAAGACACCACACTTCAATCCCACTTCCAAGTCATTAATAAATATGTTAAAATGGAGGGGACCTAATACTGAACCCTGAGGAACCCCACTTACCACATTAGTCCAATCGGAGTATGTTCCATCTACCACAACCCTTTGCTTCCTGTCTTTTAGCCAGCTCTCAATCCATAAGCAAATATTTACAGCAATTCCTGTATTCCTTAGTTTGCTCAATAGTCTCCCATGTGGCACTGTATCAAAAGCCTTTGCAAAATCCAAATAGACTACATCCACTGAGTTGCCTTGATCCAAGTTCCTACTAACCTCCTCATAGAAACTAATTAGGTTTGTTTGGCATGACCTATCCTTCATAAATCCTACTTATAATCTTGTTTGAATAGAGATATTCTTGTTTATTATCCCTTCTTAACCCTTCTAACAGCTTTCCCACTACCGAAGTGAGACTCACTGGTCTATAATTCCCCGGATTTACATAATATATTAGTGGTAAAGTCAGTACAATGAGTGCTGCCTGCAGTTAAAGATGGCAAGAGCAACCTGTTTAGGTATTCAGATTCACTCGGGTGTATCCAGGGTGAATGACTACAATGAATATCATAGAGTTACATACCTAGCTTCAATCAAATGGAATCCAAATACACGAGCAGAAACATATTGCAATCCTGGACTATTGGCAGCACACTAGTCTATTGAATGTGCCCATAATAATCACCCACCACAAAATAAAGAGGCAGACATGGTGATTCTGTTTCAAAACTTTACTGAAAAAAAAAAACAATTACAATCACTCCTTCCTCCAACTAGGACAAAAAAACAAATAAAGCAGTGATACCACTCATCTGAGATATACGTGCAGACAAACTCTTGTAAAACACAAACTATCACCGCCCACTCTTGTAATTAACAGAACAAAGTGTGTAAAAGTTTTTGAAAAAAAATACAAAATGTATGTAGTGTGTGTTTTATTACTTGTGTAGTAATAGTGTAGCGTAGAGGAATGGAATATGCAGGGAGGGGTATGTGTGGTGTGTAATAGGGGTGTGTGTTTTTGTATATAGTAGGGTATATGTATTTTTGTTATTAATTCAAGTCATGTCCAAGAGTGAGCTACTTATAATGATCTAGAACAACCCATACTCGCAATATTACAAGATGCTTTCCCATTCATTTTCAAATCTGATGCTGGAAAAAAATATTAAACATTAACAGCTAAAAAAATACCAAAAACCACACTAACCCCCTAAAAGACTTCTTATGAGTACGGGGATACCTAGGATACCTCCATTTACAATACAGTAAATGGGGAAAACCAGGCATTACCCCTGCCAGGCTGGAACGCCTAATGGAGCCTGTAAACTAATTTGTTATTATTTATTCAATTAGCGTCTTTTAGCTACCCGCAAACGATCTACAGGTTACAGGCTGAAAATCCCTGTAGTTGTCAAAATCGTAACTTACAGCCCATCTAAGCCTTTGATCTTTCAAGCCTGCAAAAATTACAATTGCTAAAATCGCAAATCGATATTCAATTGCTGCAATATCTCAAGCCCGCAAATGTTTTCACACCCGTAAGCAGCAAATGTAGAAGAAAATGTTACGGGTACCAGATAGAACTCAAGGGGTTAAACCTCTATTCGTAGCATGGTAAATGCAAAAATAAAATCCTCACTTTTAAAAACAGGGAAAGCGATGTAAGACAGCTCGCAAATCTCCAATCAAAAAATTATTTTTTTTATGTTTCATTTTGGTGTCATATCAATCTCGGGATGGACTAAAACAGTGAGAGAGAGAGACAGTGAGTGTGTGAGAGAGAGACAGTGTGTGTGTGAGAGAGAGACAGTGTGTGTGTGAGAGAGAGACAGTGTGTGTGTGAGAGAGAGACAGCGTAAAACTGGTAATCCCACATGGACTAAAACAGTATCACCATTCATTTTTATTATTTTGTACATTGCCGGGTTGAGAGTCTGATCACATATCAGACCTCTAAAAGCTAATTGATTGATGTCTAACCTTCATGTTTTACTGACGTAATGATGAGGGTCTCATTTACTATTGCTTGCTATTGGCTGTTATGGCCTTGCTTAATTAATCACACTCTGAAATGCTATTTATGATTGCATGGTTTACAGTTTCGGCCCGTAACTTGCGGGCTTGTTCAATTGAATCGCTCTGTAATTGTAGCAAATCTCAAGCCTGCAGACAAATGGCGTGTATAACGTAAACTGCGGACAATTGAATAGGGACCTAGATCTCCAAAACATATAACCATGGGGTTTACTGAGATCCACATGGCACCTAAAAATTCACCCTGTGCCATGGAGGTCCTGAAAGGACCCCATTGCACCTAAATGTTAAAACCCTACCACAGGGGTCCCTAACGGACCCTCGTGGCACAAAGAGTTAAGCCCTGAGTTATGCTCAGATTGATGGACCTTATTGATCAGAGCATTCTAATGGGTCATAGGGGTTAAGTCTTTGTGCCACCTGGGGTCTCAGTAGATCCCCCATGGTTATATGTATTTCGGAACTAGTGTGAGCGGAGAAGGCATGGGTTTAAAAGTTGTGGGTATTAGCAATTGAATATATGTGTAAATTTACTGTAAAAAGCACTCACAGTTGAAAGTCAGTATCTTTACGAGTTGAGAGTGTGGAATTGAATAGGGCCTAAATTCTCTTGTAAGAACTCTGATAGGACAAATCAGCCTTATGGGAATACCTACGGGAGCACAAGACAAGACCACCAAACCCCATAATCTTATAGTGGGCATAGATCAGCATCAGCTGAGTTTGATCTTAGAAAGAAACTTTTATATTGAATACTTATTTTTTAAATCATTGAAAATGAATTGTATTATTTGCTATTGTCTAATTAAAACATCTAGCTTCTGTTGCTACAACATCACAGTAATCCTTTAATAAGAGTTATGTGTCATCAAATAAATCTAATGAGACTAATGAAGTCTATTAAAATCACTGTTAACAACAGAATCCCCTACAGAAGGAAGCATAACAATCAGCGGAGCAGCTATGGATTTTGCTGCTAGGGGATGCATACCCAAAGTGCCGCCACGTACCCCACTCTCAATACAAAAAGTGCCGTCCCCTGCCCCCGCTCTCAATACACAAAGTGCCGCCCTGTGCCCCACTCTCAATACACAAAGTGCCGCCCCGTACCCCACTCTCAATACACAAAGTGCTGTCCCCTGCCCCCTCTCTCAATACACAAAGTGCCATCCCCAAATTGTCCCCCAGTGTGGACCACCCCCTTCGTACCCCTCCTTCCCCAAGTAATGTCAGTAATAACAATCAGGCTCATAAGGAGGGACTGATCACTTTCAGATTTACAGATAACTGATAATATGTTGTAAAGGGACCACACAATAATCAAACAAGTTTGTCTCATGTCTCATTTCCAAAGCAATACAAGGAGCAGGTAAGCAAAGTTATTTTAGTTAAATGGTTTATTTACTAAGGAATGTCCATAAACATTAATAGGCTAACCTGCAGTCTGAGCTCTGGATTAATAAAATTGTCTACTGAGACCAGAAAAAATGTATTACAATGAGTACAATATGAAGCTAAATGTCCTTGTTATAACCTCCTGATTGCCTTTTGTCCACGCCTCGCTTGCCTCTGTGCAGAATTTTAAGGTGCTTTTGTACCATGGTATCACTGATAGGTTGTGCTTGCACAGACGTTTGTGTCTTAGTACAAGTGCCATTCCAAATGTGTTTTGGAGCATGCACGCAAAGTTGCTTGTGGTGATACCATCTGCACTACAACTGGCACCTATTAAGGTGACAGTAACTGTGCATAGGTGCTCAGTTTTTCAGCCTTTGTGCTAACACTATGTATCAGGTTTGTGCTCAACTTTGTGCCTTGCTCCAAATCTTGGCTTAGTTGTTTTAGATTACTCTACTGCTTCCTATGCCGACCATTAGACTTTTCTTGGCGCCTCTGGTCCTTCTTGTTATTGGGTTCTTGTCCATTGAAGCCTTGACACTGTTTACATTTAATGTTATCCTATGGATACCCCCAAAACACTCATTGGATAAATATTTTGATAAGTGTAATGTTATGACTGACTTATGGGGGGACAGGATGGGGGACCCCTGAACCCCACCAGCAAGCGCCTGTATGTCCCAAGATCGAAGTGTCACCACACAAACTCAAGGACTATTTTGTTATGAACGTATTAAGCTGTATAATGTTAGGCCTCATGCTCTGATCTGGTACCCTGGATCCCCAAGGAGAATGGCCTGTGAGTATTCAGGCATAAAAAGAAATGCTTATAATGTTTAGTGTTCAGGTTGTGGTTAGGACATGACATTGTTATTCCAATCCCCTTTTCAAAGTACCATTTAACAATAGTAATGCTATAATGTTTAGAATAGTGTTTTGATTTAATAACGTGATTTGGGTAATGTCTAAAGTTCAAATAATGTATGGTAATGTATGGTAGGAAGTAGGTCCTAGGACATAATATTATAAGTTACTCCCGGGGTTACAGGATAGATATTTTATGACCTACTAGATTGTTTGTTTGGTCAGAGAGGGCACTGAGGATGGGAGATGTGGGTTGATACATTAAGCAGAAACTTCTGGTGCTGATGTGGAATTGGGAACATTATTGGATGTGTGTGTTTGAAGTTAGTTTATTGCCTCTCTGGGGTTGTAACACCAGATTTGGAGATCAAGAGAAATATGTCCCCCTCACTTAATGGCAACAGAAACATGTCAGACCAGATATATTTCAGAGGAAGGAATATGGGGGGGTTGGTAACTGTAGTTACTGGGTGGAGGAATGGCCACATGATCTTTATTGTTTTTAGTTTTAAGATGTGTCTGAAGCAACAATAAAAGTCAGACTGTTTTGTACTAAACAGTGGTACATGTGTGCTTCTTATATCCTAACAAAAAGGGATCTGATTGGGCATGTAACTGATCTGAATGGAATTGCTGGGGTTGCAGAGATCTTGAAAACAAAAAGGCACGGCCTTGAGGAAGAAAGTTGGGGTGCGCTTGGTCCCCCAAATCTGGTTCATAACGTAATCAGTTGCATTCAATGTGAATTATATTCAACATATTCAAATATTGCCTCAGATCTCTGATTGTAAGAGTGTGTGTATAGCAAGTAGTAAAAACTAGAGAGTAATGTGGCCAAATAAGATGGGGGAGGGGAAAGGTAACTTCTCTCAAACCCTTTTCTTCTCTCAAACCCTTCTCTGTTGAAATCTTGCAAAATATTATTCACAGGAAAAGAAGACACATAATTTTTTGTTTTCCCTGTATTATATATATATATATATATATATATATATATTATTTTATTGTGATTAATGTTAATATTAAAGTTTTTATCAGTAGCAACATCATCCCAGTTGTATGAGATAGAGTTTAATATAATTTGTGGGTGATATTTGTTGCAAGTAGAGCTCCTAGTTAGGCCCAATTATCGCTAGGCATGTTAGACTGCAGTGATAATAATTTACAATTTGATTAGTAGCATCTATTTGCAAATGTTCATGTAGGTAACTATATCCGGGTGTTCGTTAGTGACTAAATGGATGTTTGTGATTTGTAATAACTAAACAATTGGCTAGGTATGAAAAACTAATGTGCTTTCGCTGAATTAGACTAAACTAGGTCCTTAATGCAGCCTGGATGTCATAATGGGGCACCTACTGGTGCCCTTGTCATTTTTCACCCTGGTTTTTGTATTGTCTAGAAAAAGCCCTGGCCAGTCACAGTTTTGTTCGTGTACTCCTTTTCTACTCACTGGCAAATACTCATTTTATTTTGCATTTACAAATTAAGAAATATTACAAATACCCTATGGTTTAACCAATAATGATTTCCGGCTTCCAATTGTTGTGGTGCCATAAAGAAAATCATATGAGGACATTTATAAGTTTTGTAGCATCCCATTGAGACTGTTACTGCTTAACAAAATACATAATCTGAAATATGTAATAGAATAAATATGCTTTTTCAAGCTCTTAAACAATAAAACCAATAATGATTAAATGATACAGCAAATAAAGTGAATAGGAGTGGAAAAAGTCTAATTGTTCATATGGTTGCATTTGATCCGTGTAGACTTAGAAGGTTAAAAACATTCAAGGAAAAAATGAACTATTTAGACCCAGTACGCATAACCAATGGAAATTGAAAATAATATCTCAACACAAATGCATAGGATATTAAAAATGTTGTTATTAAAGAAAACACTCAAGTGAAAAGCACAAAAGTCTTTTCAAATAATGGTTTCTGAGATGGAGAGAATTTAAACTCTGCCAACCAGGACTTCCACAAATCAACATCCCCATGGTCTCCAGATTCAAATACGGCAAAGACACAAAATGATAAATTTAGTCATAAAATGTAATGGGCTCATACACTGTCCTGCAATTCTTTTAGTTTGAGAAGGATGTGAGGTTGCTGTGCACGGCAGGACCTCTGTATCAAAACAGCCAGTTGTGGTTCCGACAGAAAGTATCATCATACGATCATTAATCATAAAATGCAGCATTGAAGGAAGTCAGTTACTGCATTCTCTAGTGGTATAGCACCCAGCAAAGAATTCTAAAACTTCCTTTGTTGTATTAAAGGAACAGGGAACTAAGAGATGTTCTATATTTCATTTATGTTCTAAACATTCCATTTATTTTGCATCAAAAAAAACTATTAAATTTGCTTGAAACTTGCAAGACCTGCAGAGATCAAATAGCTATAAATGACCTCAAAATAAGTAAGGCATCTATTAAAATTATTTTGTTCAGTTGAGTCCAATTCTCAATGATGTCATGGACCGTAACGCACCAGGCACATCTTTATGTCTATGGCCATGCTGATCCACTTGGTTTTCATGGCAGAGATACTGAAATGGTTTGCTAGTGGGCCACATTATACAGCTCCTGGTATTCCTAGGTGGTCTCCCATCCAGGTACTGACCGGGCCCAACCCTACATGGCTTCAGGGTGGTGTGGCCTCTTGGTTCCCTGACTGGAATCAAACCCAGGTCACAGCAGTGATAGCACTGAATCCTAACCACTGGACCGCCAGGGAACCCCATAAAAACTTTTATTAAAAAACAATTAATTTGTGTCATATCATTAAAAAAAACCTGCCCATGATAAGATTTAAACACTTCCG
Source organism: Discoglossus pictus (assembly GCA_027410445.1). Classification (NCBI taxonomy): domain Eukaryota; kingdom Metazoa; phylum Chordata; class Amphibia; order Anura; family Alytidae; genus Discoglossus; species Discoglossus pictus. Next base: position 166,145,950 of record CM050170.1, read on the forward strand.
TAAAAGACAGATCATTTATCCACCAAGGAACGTGTTTTTGTCAGTGTTAAAATGATGATCTTCATTTATGACAAAAGATGGAAAAGGTAACCCACATTAGAAATCTGGATCAGTTGTTATAATCGAATAATAAAAATCAATGTATACTAAAATAGCAAATTGTATCTATAGATTAAGAAAAATGTAAATGCTATTGTTCCTGATGGTATAAAGCTACAAAAAGGAAAATATATCAGTTTACTTGTCAGTATTGATTTTTTTTGTGTTATCAGCAGAAATGCTATTTAATTTTACTTTATTATTTTCACAATGAATTGTTCCGACACCTCTGGTATGCGTGCTTCCATCTTGGTAGCATCAGGGGCAAAATACTGAAATGATGTGATCCTTCAGCTGTTTTGTCACTACAGCCAAGCAGTTTTAAATCTTCAAGAACTTCTACTAATGGGACATGGGAGGTTTATTGGTTTTACTAAGTGTATAACATACCTTTTTTATCTGTTTACTTTTATGTTCTTTATTTTATTAAGAAGTGCTTTTAAGTCCTGATTTACTGCCTCAATTCATACCAATAGTAGCTCTTTGTCTGCCCTCTGCAGCTCATGAAGACACACAGTCTGCAGTACTGGCTGTGACGTGTCTCAGACTAGCCAATCAGAGGCAAAGTTTCAGCAAAAATGCTGCAATATGCAGTTGAGACATGGTTACTGATTGGCTAGTCTGAGACACTGAACAGTCAGTACTACAATGTCTGTTTCTTCATGGGCTGTAGAGGACAGATCCAAGCAGGTACCATTTGTTTGATTAGCACAACCAGAGACATAATGATTGTGCCTGGAGTGCTGAGGTCCATATGGTCACAGAGATTTGGACATAACTGAACAACTACACACACACAGAGTATCTCTGGGAGGGAGAATTAACTATAACATAATATTGGGAATTGTTGTAATGTTAACCCCCCTAATTCTGTTTTACTTTTTTTTGTAATGTAAAAAACTATTAGTGTTTGAAACAAGCTCTTTTAAATACTTGGTGCCTCATTCAATTGTGATTTGGCCAATTGAATAGGGCTCTATATAAGCACAGAGCATATTTTTTGTACAGAAGTTTTTAGTTAGTAAACTTCTATCCAAAAGCAAGGTCTTCACTAACTAAAAAACTTCTGTAAAAAAATATGCTCTGTGCTTATATAGAGCCCTATTCAATTGGCCAAATCGTAATTGAATGAGGCCCTTGAAATGCAACATTTGTGTTCCATGTCCCTTTAACATTTATGGAGCTTCAAAGTTACACACTGTCTATTACACTGTACTAATTGCAACTTTTTATGCTGTGATGTACTGCTCCAGATTGAAATAGGATACAGTGACATAATTAGCTATTAACTTTAATTAAGGAAATGTTTAACCCATCCTGCCACAAGGGCATTCAATGAAGAAAATCATTAATTATCTATACAGTATATAAGTAAAACCTTAATTTCAAACAGTAGGAGATAATTAAACGTACATCTAATGTGCAATTAGCACAAACAAGGAAAAGAAAAAAAAGTGTTTACTGGCTTTATTTAGTCTTTAGAAACCATTAAATAAATTATTAGTGGATAATTTAGGTAATTTAGGGAAAGTTATCTGTGTTCAAGAACTAACAAAGTCCACATGGTGAAAATTGTTGCTAATTTTTGTTTTTTCATTATACAAATTTTTGAAAAATCAAATAAAAATTGTTCAGATCTTGGTGATTAAAGGGCCGTCTTGAACAGAGGAGGGCATATTTAAACAGGCAAGACGTATCCAGGGCTATTAACATGCATTTAAAGGGATATGTAAGTGATCTAGATTATGAGTGCAACTGATAGAGGAGAATTAGTAGTGTATGAAAAACAAATGTGCATGAAAAAATACAAAATTAAGCATTTAAACACATATTTTGAATTTAGTAAAATATCTTTTAATTTCTGTCAGTTAAACTCAGGGTTAACACCCTCCAAACCCAGGCTAAATTGGTATACAATTTGAAAAAATGTTTTGGCCAATCAGGAGGAAGTAAAGGCTGAAACATTTGTATCACAATCTGGCAGTTGCTGTCTGTTTTTTTGTTTTTTTTTTCTCTCTGCCTGTCACAGCAATTTCAGCTTTGACTCCACCAACCATCCTTTCCTTTAGACATCACACACCGGGTACACTTTATGTAAGCTTCCTAGGGGTGTGCACATCCACATATCAGTATCTAGCATATAAATATGTAAGTACATTCAACCTTTCAATATAACACATATTTTTCTACTAATCAGTAGCTGTTTATTAGGAAACATTTGAAATCCAGGAAGCTTACATATACCTTTAAGCTGATGAATCCAGAGATCCTGGTGAGATAAATTGAAGAAGCCACCAACAAGCCAGCCCAGAGGCTCTACAAGCCAGTATGGTTACATTGTGGTTCAGCCGCACTCAGATAATATGTGAAGAGTTTGGTATATTCATTGCTGATAATGTGTCCTCCAACCATACCAGAATTTATACAATGACACCGGAAACAGCTAGGACATTTAGGAAAGTGACCAAGCCCATACCCACTTGGAGAAGCCTTGACATATTGGTGAAGAAGACCCTATACAAACAAAACTATCATTTTCCACAACCGTTAACTACAGTTTGGGCTTTACATGCTTCAAGCAAATGGCCCAATTTATAAAAATATCCACACAAAAAAATCTCAGATTTCTTAATCAGAATTATAATTCAATGGATAATGTTTAAGATATAACTGTAGAAATGAACACTGTTTATAATATATGCCTAAATTGAGTATATTTAAACAAAAGATACTAATGTCTAGGAAGAGACTGCTCAAAATATTTAAATAATTATGCAAAAGAGCGTATATTAGGTATCTTTCAAGCAGTATTGTACCTGTTCAAATCGCGATGTATGATGGGGTATGTCAGGTTATGAAGATACTCCATTCCTTTGGCAACATCTACTGCAATGATTAATTTTGATTGCAGATCAAGATTCCTGTAATAAATACATAAGATTATGAAATATATCCACTAAACTAGCTGTATTGTTTTCAATCTAAAGCCATATGAAATTGATAAGAACGGCACATACAGACCATACAGTGTAATATGGCTGATTTTTATTTCTTTAAAATTCAAAAGACCATAGTGTAAAAAATGGGACTTTAGTGTCCCTTTAATTAAGTTAATTGTCTGTGCCTTTAATATTAATGTTTTCCCCCAGCTTTGTCTTACATATGTTTTTACTCTTAATCTTATTGAGTATTTTGTAGGTGGAAAGGAATTTTATTTGCTGCCTATGTAGTAGGAGTAAAAATTAAGGAACCATTTAACTTATATGAATACTTTTTAATTAGGAAATGAAAAAATGTTTTCTAGTAAATCATATAAGATTTAATTCTTTGATGATGTAATCACATGTTATATTTTAATTTTATATCCTAGAGAAGGTCAGTGTAAATAATAAATGGAGAAAATAAATGCTTTTAACAAGTTCTTGAAGAAAAAATGGCATGTTTTAATATGGCATGCCTTATTAAATTGTGATTCAGTAAATGTAAAAGGGCTCTATATAAGCACATAGCATATTTTTTTTACAGAAGTTTTTAGTTAGTGAAGACCTTGCTTTTGGATAGAAGGTCACTAACTAAAAACTTCTGTAAAAAAAATATGCTCTGTGCTTATATAGAGCCCTTTTAAATTTACCGAATTGCAATTTAATAAGGCTGTTTGCATACTTGTACCTGATACCAGTTTAAAGGACCACTGCAGTACAAGAAGAGACACCAGTTTGTTAAGTATGCATCAAACTAACAATATTAGGTGCTGTGTAAATCATGGACATAAATATTTTGGGCGGAAATCTGAATTTTTGAAGACTCTGTTTATGCATGTAGTAATCTATTTTGCATGATTTCCTCAGCGTTGAATCATGAGTGTGTGTGTGTGTTATTTATCAGTGTAGAGAGAGAGCAGTAGAAGGGAGTCCGGAGCCTTTCCTTGATAATAGGATAAGACAGAAATTTACACCACACTTCTTCCCCGTCACTGACAAAGAAGCAGACACCTTGCATCAATCAATGCAACCACAGCTCTCCAGAAATGTAAACGCTCTCACACACAATTTACACCAATGTTTTATGGATCGCTTCAGGTCCCTACAGAATCAAAAATGTAATTATTTTTTCTTAGTAAAAACTAACAGCCTTATTAAATTGCAATTCTGTAAATTTAAAAGGGCTCTATATAAGCACATAGCATATTTTTTTACAGAAGTTTTTAGTTAGTGAACTTCTATCCAAAAGCAACTAACTAAAAACTTCTGTAAATAAAATATGCTGTGTCCTTAAATAGAGCCCTTTTAAATTTACTGAATCGCAATTTAATAAGGCTGTAAACATAGAATTTTTTTCCTGATTAATTATGTTAAACTTAAAATTTTCAAACAATTGTTTTCCTTGTGCAGTGGTTGCTTTAAAGAGGAATTTTCACCTAAACACAAGTGACATTTATTCACACACCACCCAACATTTCAAATATGGACCCTTGAACGATAATGGAATATTAGGTAATGTGGCTGCCATTTGGTACATTGAGTAAACAAGGTTTTATTATAAACACACTTAATATGTGCACAAATTAACATGCAAATGTATTCTGTAGATTTGACACTACAGGGGCCTTATTAAATTCCAGAGTTGGAGGTACAGAGTGATTAAATTAGAAAAGGCCGCAACGACATGGCTGGAATCCAAATCCGCAAACCATGTTGCGGCACGTATCATTTCCGGGCATGAATATGATAAATTATTCAAACCCGTAGTTATGGGATTAGACGGAGCCAATAGTAAAAGAGACCATTATCATTACGTCACACAAATATGGAGGTTAAATTTCAATCACCTACGGTTTTGATGTCGAAGTTGCGATCGGGCCCACATTGCAGAAATAATGCAATATGAAAAAATAAATAAATAAAATATAATATTCTAGTCCATGCAAGTTCTATTATATGTAGTAACACAATGATTGCCGGGATCGATATACCACCGAAATTAAACATTAAAAAAATATTTTTTATTGCAGATTTTCATCGCTTTCCCTATAATTTAATATACAGTAGTGTGTTTATATTTGCTGTTACAGTGCTACGGACAGGAGTTTAACCCCCTTGCGAGTCCTCTCTAGCACTCGTAGGATTTTTGGCTACATTTGCCATTTACGGGTGTGAAAACAATTGCGGGCTTGAGGGCTTGTAGCAATTTAATAACGATTTGCGATTGTAATATTTACGGGATTGAAAGATCAAAGGCTTAGCTGGAACGGAGTTCAGATTTTGACTGCCTGTAGGGTTTTTCCGCCTGTAACCCGCAGATCGTTTGCGGGTAGCTAAAAGAGGCCAATTTAATTGCCGTAACTTTTGCAGGCTCCTTTACGGGCTTCAGGAACTCCGATTTTGGCAAATCTAATAGGGCCCCAGGTTTCTATCATTCTCCGAGATTTTGAAAGAGTTTCAACCAGACAAAGTGGGACATGATTTGGACAATATGGTTTAACTTGTTAATTGAATAACTGATTAGCAAACAAATCAGTAGCTTTTGAAACTTGAAGTTTAGTGTTTTGGACTACAGAAGATCTGCTTTTCTCTGCCTTGATTAGGTGTCCAGATAGTTGGTAGAGGAACTCCCCAGGGGTCTGTCCTAACTTCGTATTTTTCCGACCTCGTATTTTTTTTTCTAAGTCCCGCGTTCCTCAACTTCTTGCAGCCTAAGGCGATCCAGCGTTTCCTAACTGTATGGAGGCTACGTTCCACGTTTTTCAATGCCTCAACGGCTCGCCTCGCTTTGTGAGGCTCACAGGAGCACCTTCGTGTGTTTCAATGCCTCAACTGCTCGCCTTGCTTCGTGAGGCTCGCAAGCTTCGCCTAAGTGCTCCGAGCTCAGAAGGCTTCTGTGCTTCAACGGCTCGCAAGCGTGACTACGATTCGTAGATTGACAACCACTATATGTGATACATATGTATTTATTTGCATTCATGTAGTTTGTTTTATTAAGAACTCTTAAAAGCTCTGCTTTTTCACCTAAAATTAAAATTAGTTCCTGTTTGGGTCTGTCCAGTGCAGTATATGCAGACACAGACTCCGTGGGCATACAGAGAAATGGACACATAGGTATATTACATACACCACAAACCTTCCATATCCCTCTAAGTACGATAGTTCATATAAAGACAAGATATGCTTAGGTAAAATTTACCCTTTTAATTAAAGAGTAATTTTTTACTGATTTTGTAATACTCAGTCTTTTTACTTTTTGTGTTTTGAGAAGCAAAATTACCTTTTTTGTTCATGCAGCAGAGAGAATAGGGAACCTCCGGAGATGTACTGAGTGACAATTGCAAAGTGGCTGGGGTCATCTAAACAAGCGCCAACAAACTGAATGACACACGGGTGGTTGAGTCTGCATAGGATGGAAACCTCTCGACAAAACATATCCACGTCTGACTTGGAGCAGTAAGTGTTTGCTCGGTATCTAAGGGAAACAAGCCGTGAAAGATTCAATCAATATTGTGCAAATCAAAAGACTTTAGAAACTATTTAAAGGGATTTATAATGCTTTTGTATATGTTGAATAAGCAAAATAAGTATTTTTAGAAATAGGAGAATCAGTGTACTAAACCACAAACATGTGCATCCCCACAAGGAAGCCACATTGAAATGTTTCTGTCACCCCCTGTCACTTCTCATTTACAGTGTGACATCTCTTGTTTCCAGTTCTCAACCAATTATGATGGATTATGGCGAAAATACATTACAGGTTATGGGAAAAAGTTGATTGTGGTGCAAAGCTGCATTTACACCTGGCTACATTAGGGGGGATCTACAACATATTAAAACCACAGATAACATTTTACTTGATGCTTTTGCTAATTTTGCAACCTCATTAAAGAGTCCATATATACATAAAAATATAATTGTAAGACCATGTATTACTATTATTATTATTTACTTTATTTGTAATGCGCCAACATATTCCGTAGCGCTATACCGGGATAAGTTTGAGTCAAAACAATAAAAAATCAAGTGTTCACAATACCTTCCCTAAAGCACATGAGACTGAAAACTGAAAAAGATAGGATGAAAGAAAAAGGTCATTAGCAGAGCAGAGAGGGCGGTTGGGGGAGTACTTAGAGATGAGAGCAGACATATAAGAGGGTGCATTATTGTTGAGGGCATTATAGGTTAGGGTCATTATCTTAAATGTTATTCTGGAGGCTATGGGAAGGCAGTGGAGTGGCTGACAGAGAGGAGCTGCGGCCACTTAGCGTTGTGTGTGCTAGAGGAGTCTAGCAGAGGCGTTCATTATGGATTGGAGTGGAGAGAGACTGGTGATGGAGAGGCCAGCAAGAAGAGAGTTGCAGTAGTCAAGGTGAGATATGATGAGAGAGTGGATTAGAATTTTAGTTGTGTCTTGGCAATGTTTTTTAGGTGAAAAAAAACAGGATTCAGTTAAGGATTGTATGTGAGTAGTGAAAGAGAGGGCAGGGTCCAAAAGAACCCCGAGACAACGGGCCTGAGATGTGGGAGTGATGTACAACTTAAGTCAGCTAGAATATATGTTAGTGTTTTATTTCTTTAATGTGCTTCTATGTGTCATAAATGCATTTTGCTGATAATGCCTAACACTTCCTATGACATTCGAGCAATAGTTAGGTGGGCTAAACCCATCAAGTCTTTCTTTGTTCTTAGGATGTGCTGATATCACCACATAGACATAGTACACAAAGCTTATGTGGGTAATCATTTTTTTAAAGAAAGGAAATAGGCCATGAAGATGTCATCAGGGTTTCATGTAAAAGAATAGTCATATACTGATGTCAATAAGTGACAGTGCATGTGTTTTTCTCCATTAACACAACTGATGTTGTTGTTCAGTCCTTCAGTTAAGTCAGACTCTCGGTGACCATATGGATGCAGCACGGCAGACACATCTGTCTGTGTCTCTGGTTCTTATCCATAGGGTGTTCATGGCAAAGATACTGGAGTATCCAGTGGATTACAATTTATCTGACCTCTCTGCCATAACCTGCCCATCTTGGGTGACCCTAAATGGTATAACTCACAGCTTCATTGAGATACACAAGCCCCATCACCACGACAAGTAGTGATCCAGAAGGATATTGATGCTATAAGCATAATACAGTACCTTGCATAGGTATTCAAAATGAACTTTTACATATTTTGTAATGTTAGAGCCTGGAATTAAATTATTTAATTGGAATTTAACCATAAGATTTAGCCAGTATGCTGTACATGATTAAGGTGCATTTTTTTATTTTGACACATCTGTCAATTAAACAAAAAACAGACAAGTATTGAGTCAGGGCTTGGTAGAACTATCTTCAGCTGCAGTTACAGTTCGGAGAGTCTCTACCAACTTTGTAGATCTGGATTCTGCCATTTTTGCCCACTCTCCTTGCCAAGATTGCTAAAGCCTTGTAAGGTCGGATGATATTGTTGGTGCCACTCATGATGTATTTTGCCAAAGAGTTTTGGCACTCTTCCTATTGGTCAGTTTTTTATCCCAGCACCTAACAGAAGCTCCCGATATGAGAACCAATGACTGTAACCCTCGCAGACATTTCCTTGCCAACCAGTAGCTACTCTCCGGAGGGGAAGGAAATTTGGTGTTGCAATGTTGACTCAATGTTGAACCTGCCATGTTTATCCATTATAAACATGCATTTTTGGTGAGAGCTGTGCTTTTATTAGTAGGAAGGTTGACTATTACGCTTTTACTGAAACTCTGCTGGTGTTTTACTGAAACTCTGCTGGTCTGACTGCTGGGAAATTCTCAAATCTGGAATTAAAGCCTAACCAGTGGGATTTCCAGCTAGCTTGTTTATGTGACAATCAGTGTGTAAGGCAGACGGATCTTGCTTTACTGTTTGTGAGTAGCATTAATGCTGTAGCCACAGCTACAGTGACTGTTACCTGTGTTAAAGCTAGTGAATGGAGAGCAAAAAAAAAAAAAAACTGGACCCTACGTAATTGCAGATCACTTCCCCAGAGCAGATCCCTTGCTCATGGCCCCTTCACAAAAAAGATTCCCTATCCAAGACACCTCCTCAAAACAGATTACCTAAACAAATGCCTTCTAAAAGCAGGTCCCCTCCCCAAGACCCCTTCCAAAAGCAGATACCTTCCCAAGAGCAGATGCCCTCCACAAAGCAGATTGGCTCCCCAAATCCCGTCCCCAGAACAGATCCCCTCCCCAAGGTCCCTCCCAAAAATAGATCCTCTCTTCAAGGTCCCTCCTCAAAGCAGATCCCTTCCCCAAAGCAGCTCCCCCCCCAAGACCCCTTATCAAAGTATCTCCCCATCCCAAGACCCCTTCCCAAAGATGCTTCTCCCCGCAAGACACCTTCACAAAGTAGCTCCCCCTTTTAAAGAAGCTCCCCATTCATTACATTCTTTCTTTCCTGCTACAGCAGTTCCTGTCATCTACTACCAGTTTTCACGTGCACATTCTCTCCCCTGTGACCTGCAGCTAAAGAGAAAAGTTCCCCCAGGCCATATACTGCAGAAAAAAACATATATATATATATATATATATATATATATATATATATATATATATATATATATATAAAGAGGCAGGGTAGCCCCCATCTGGAGAATGACCCCAGTGCATTGCTCTGTGTACAAGTGATAGATCCAACCCTGAATGTTACCTGAATGTTACAAGTGTGCGAGATTAAGTCAAGATTGAACTAGATAATTTTCCAGCAGAATGCGTACAAGTACTGTGCAATTTGAGTCTAGGGTCAGTCATGTTAACATGACTAGATAAGGTGATTAATTAAAGACAAACTGTCATGATTGTTTGGTTTTTTTTGTGGGGGGGGGGGGTATGACATGTTGCTTTTATGTGTAATTGTTAAAGGTTATTGTGTGTTGTACTGCTATTTGTAATATTGAGTCAGTAGCCAAAGAAAATGGCGCCTGTAGCTAGTCTGATCTCATTCCAATTCCTGTTCCTTGTTCTGTAGCTGCTTGTGTCCAGCTCAGGTAACACAGAACAGTCCCCAGTAGAGGGCAGCCCTTTTCTGTGACATCATCTCTCTCCCCACGGACACAAGACTATATCTTGGGGTCGTCATAGCTGGTCGCAGAGGTAGGAGATCTCAAGCACATTTACCAGCAGCCAGGATGATATATGGTAATGTATCCAAGATGGAAATCAAGTACTTTCAGGGGCTTGGAGTAGATGCAGAGACCGTCAGGCGATTTGTACAGCGCTATCAGACCAGCCCATGATTGCCTGCAGAGCAGAGGTGATTGAACACAAAAAGGCACAACCTGAAAGGAGAAAATGGTGTTGCGCGCGGTCCCCCAAATCTTGGGGTCGTTACAGCTGTATATACTTTTAAGGTGTACATCATTTTTAATTGATCAGCATATTTAAATGAATAATGACTTTTGAAAAAGGTGCACCATTTTTACTTTAGTTGTCTGTGGTTCTTTCATGAAATCTTTAAATAATTCAACAAGATTTCTGCTACAAGATTATTTTAACAGATGTCATTCTTCATTCCATCTGTAAATATTGTGAATCTTTTTAGTGTGTTCAGTCGTTCACTTGTCACCTACTCTCCTTTACATCTCTCCAGGCATATCTTGTGTCTGGTTGAGCCAACCATAAGGTTTTCATGACAAAAATACTGAACTGGGTTGCCCGTTCCTTCTCCAGTGTACCACACTTTGTCTGACCTCTCTGCTATGACCTGCCCATCTTGTGTGACCCTACATAGTATAGCTCACAACCTCACTAAGGTACACAAGCCCCTTCACCACAACCAGGTAGCGATCCAGAAAGGGTCACATCCTTTTATAACCAGATGAATTACATTTGAATAAGTAAAATTATATGTATAAGAATAACACAAATCCTCTTAGCACTTACCGTTTGATTGCAACAATTTTATTTCTGCATTTTCCCTTGTACACTTTTCCAAATGAACCTAAAATATAGAAATGTATACGTTATTACGACCAATAATTAACTGTGTGGATAATTCACCAATGAAACCTTGAAAATAATAAAGGACGACTGGGGTTAGATATTTTCTATATGTTATTTGAAATAATTAAGCTTGGTAACTGGCAAAATGATTTTACAAAGCAAAGCAATTTTTATATGCATTTATTCTTTACTTTTGGGATCCAGATTTTTTTCTGCATTAAAAGCACTGGCATTTTTAGATGCTACATTCCAACTGTGCAGATAACATATAGGAATTTACTTAAAGGGCCACTGCAAAATGGAAAAAAATGTTTGAAAACTTTGAGTCTCACTAAGAGTATAATTAAACAGGAAAATAAGTCATATAGTCAGTTTTTCATAAGAAAAATCAGTTTTGATTCTTCTCCTGGACCCTGAGGGAAGCCATGAATCGTAGGTGGAAGTTATCTGTCTAAGAAAGCATTTACATTTCTGGAAAGATATGGTTGCATTTCCAGAAGCAATGAGTCTGCTACTGGAGCAGTGAGGGAAAGGCGTGTTGCCAATTGCCAATTTCAATCTTATCCAGTTATCATAACAAAGGCTCTCATTCTCTACCCCATACACATATCCTCATGATCTAGCTCTCAGGATATGATGTAACAAATACAATATGGATTCCTGTACTCAGAGTCTTCAAAAATTTGGATTTTCCAACAATACTTTAGGTCCACTGCTGATATTGTTAGTTCTGTACATACTTGACAACCAAGAGTCTTTTTTTTTTTTTAGAACTGAAGTTAAAAGAATTAGGGCTTTCTTCTGAAAAGATGCACAGGTCCCCCAAAAGAGGGACCATTGGGAGGTATGCTTCAGTGACCCTTTAGCATATTAGTTTTTTCACCTGATCCAATTATTTCGTGGAATTCAATTTGGGACATCTGAAGGTGAAAGTGTGAGGGCAGGCTTGCGCGTAAGAGAAGCACATCTGCTTTTTCTGTGGGAAAAAAGTAAAAAAAAGTAAGATTTCCAACATAAAACACAGACTTTATTTATCTACAATACGGCCCTCCATGCACATTCCAGAGTAGATCCGTGTATATTCACACACATTAGATGCTTTAACATTTCCCTGGCTATTTGTGCTATAATACACCTGTCTCTGTAAGAAGAAGCTCCTAATCATATTATGCTGAAAAAATATATGTTTATGCCAATGAGTGTCCAATGAAGTAGATTTGTAAAAGTAGTTTCAAAGCAACCATGTTTTTTAAGCCTAAACTATAAATAGCAGAGCATGTTGTTGAGCATCCTGGGGTGGTAATCTCAGGCTACACTGCTGGACAATTGTAGGCTTTGTATAGAGCAAGACTTAGTCACAAATCACTTGGCGTGGAAATGGCATGAAAGTGGTTGTACACAGCTATATTCTGATTTCATGCCCTTTTTGTGTGAGAACCTGCAAATAACATTGACTTAGTGATGCAAAAAGTACATTTTGATGTTATATCTAGAGGCCTGGCCGGTTTTATCAAAAGGAGAAATAAGCAGTCAACAAAAATCGCTCCTCATTTTTAAATGTAAAAAAATGCGAGCAAAAAATAAATGCAATTGAAGCTAGTGAAACAAAACAAAAAAAATGGAGCCCACCCAGGTGTAGATTCCCTTCCCCAGAGTAGATACCTCGCCCATGGCCCCTCCAGCAGTCCCTGCCTCCACTTGTGTGTGTCTGTGAAATGTCACAAATCGGTGCGTGCACAACTTGCACACGCACAGGGGCTTCTCTATTTCACTGCCAATGGCCCCCAAAAAAGTAATTCCAGCCATGGCTAGAGGGTTTAAGTATTTTGCAAAAACAGGGTCATAGCATTATTTTAGTAACGTACATGGACCACCATATCCAATACATAAACTTGGAGTCTCCGAAAGCTAACTCTGCAGCAAACAACCTGACACCCAGGGTGAATAAGGAGAACTTGCCCCTGTGCTCCATATTTTAATGTCTTGAGTATAGTATAATCCAAAATTTCAAATACACATTTTTACCTAACAAATTTCCTGCCAGGTCTATTTTAATATACACACACACATAAAGTCACTGATGGCTAGACATTCGCACTTACCTGCAAGAACACATATTTACATACATGTATAGAAACTCACAGGGCCTCATTCAATTGAGAAATTGTAGCTTACGGGAGCCGGTAAACGAATTTGCGTCTTTTTGCAAGCCGCAAACAATCTACGGGTTATGGGCTGGAAATCCCTGCGGTTGTAACAGCCGTAAGTTACAACCCAACTAAGCCTTTGATCTTTCAAGGCCGCAAGAGTTACATCGCAAATCGCTATTCAATTGCAAGAATTCTTCAAGCCTGCAAATATTTACAAACCCGTTAATGTCAAATATAGATGAAAATCCTACGGGTACCAGATAGGACTCGCAAGGGGTTTTAACCCCTGTTCGTACTGCACTTTTAAGAACGGGGAAAGTGATGTAAGACATTAGAATTAATTGCACAACAGTCTCAACTCCCGCATTTTTTTTCATTTTGGTGTCATATCAATTTCGGAAATCAATGAGTTCATGCATATCAGGCCACCCACATGGACTAAAACAGTATCAGTATTTATTTTTATTATTTTGTACATTGCCAAATTGCGAGTCTGATCGCATATCGGACCTCTAAATGCTAATTGATTGATGTGTAACCTCCATGTTTTTCCGACATATAGCCTTATTAAATTGTGATTCGACCAATTGAATAGGGCTCTATATAAGCACAAAGCATACTTTTTTTACAGAAGTTTTTAGTTAGTGAACTTCTATCCAAAAGCAAGGTCTTCACTAACTAAAAACTTCTCTAAAAAAATATACTCTGTGCTTATTTAGAGCCCTATTGGCTGAATCGCAATTTAATAAGGCTGATAATGATTAAAGTCTCATTAACTATTGGCTGTTTCAAAATCGGTAGTTACAGCCTTACTTAATTGATCATGATCACGCACTGAAATGCTACTTATGATTGCATGGTTTATGCTTTAGGCTTTCGGCCCGTAACTTGCGGGCTTGTTCAATTGAATCTCTCTATAATTGTAACACATTTCAAGCCCGCATACGGCCTTTAGGACACAATCTGTGGGCTTGCAATTGAATGAGGTCCATAATATTTAGATTGTCAAGAGCTTACACTCTAACCTAGCAATGGTGATAACACAGGCTCACAAAACTCTACTATACAATAAATATAGCCCTCATATTATACCATCTGCGCTGTTATAGAATAGAGTTGATCCACGTTAAATATATAATATAATCTATATTAGACAAGAAAAAGGGTCTCTGCCCACAGTTCCCATGTTCTGTCCTAGGTTATGGCCCTATTCAACCTGTTCTTGAAACAGGCCTGCAGCAGAAATACTGTTCCTACTCCAGTGATTGCAGGAAGATTCTAGCCCCATAATATACACTTCCATGATGTAGAAACATACTCTGCAGTCTAACCTTATTTAATGCATAAAAGCTTGCAATCTATTTAAATGTTGATTAATGTTAAAACAGCTAGCAATCTCTTTTAGTTTTTGCTTTATGGTAATTGAATACGCAATCTCTGTTAAATTATGTATCCAAAACATATACGTTAACTAATAATACATAAAGAAATAATGTGAACAATTCCAACCCTAATAATTTTAAGAAAGTTTATTCAGGAAAGTTTTTGTTTCTTGGGTCCATATTATTTTATAGGACTACTACATATTATATATACAGTATATATATATATATATATATATATATATATATATATATATATATATATATATACAGTGCCTTGCAAAAGTATTCACCCCCCTTGGCATTTTTCGTGTTTTGTTGCCTCACATCCTGGAATTAACATGGATTGTTTGATGATTTGCATCATTTAATTTACAGAACATGCCCACAACTTTGAAGATGTTTTTTTTTTTATTATTGTAAAGCAAACAACAAATAGGACAAAATAACAGAAAAAGTCCATGTGCATAACTATTCACCCCCCTAAAGTCAATACTTTGTAGAGCAACCTTTTGCGGCAATTACAGCACCAAGTCGCTGTGGATAAGTCTCTATGAGCTTGCCACATCTTACCACTGGGATTTTTTTCCCATTCCTCCTTGCAAAACTGCTCCAGCTCCTTCAAGTGGGATGGTTTTCGCTTGTAAACAGCAATCTTTAAGTCTGACCACATATTTTCTATTGGATTGAGGTCTGGGCTTTGACTAGGCCATTCCAACACATTTACATGTTTCCCCTTAAACCACTCAAGTGTTGCTTTAGCCCTATGTTTGGGGTCATTGTCCTGCTGGAAGGCGAACCTCCGTCCTAGCCTCAAATCACGCACCGAGTGGTACAGGTTTTGCTCAAGAATATCCCTGTATTTAGCATCATCCATCTTTCCCTCAACTCGGACCAGTTTCCCAGTCCCGGCTGCTGAAAAACATCCCGACAGCATGATGCTGCCACCACCATGGTGTTCTTTGGGTGATGTGATGTGTTGTGTTTGCGCCAGACATAGCGTTTTCTTTGATGGCCGAAAACTTCAATTTTAGTCTCATCAAACCAGACAGAGCTCCTTCCTCCATACATTTTGGAAGTCTCCCACATGCCTTTTCGCAAACTCAAAACGTGCCATTTTGTTTTTTGCTGAAAGTAATGGCTTTCTTCTGGCCACTCTGCCATAAAGCCCAACTCTATGGAGCGCACAGCTTATTGTTGTTCTATGTACAGATACTCCAGTCTCTGCTGTGGAACTCTGCAGCTCCTCCAGGGTTAACTTAGGTCGCTGTGCTGCCTCTCTGATTAATGCCCTCCTTGCCCGGCCCATGAGTTTTGGTGGGCGGACGTCTCTTGGCAGGTTTGCTGTTGTGCCATGTACCTTCCACTTGGTTATGATAGATTTGATGGTGCTCCTGGGGATCATCAAAGATTCTGATATTTTTTTATAACCTAACCCTGACTTGTACTTCTCAACAACATTGTCCCTTACTTGTTTGGAGAGTTCCTTGGTCTTCGTGGCAGTGTTTGGTTAGTGGTGCCTCTTGCTTAGGTGTTGCAGCCTCTGGGGCCTTTCAAAAAAGGTGTGTATATGTAATGACAGATCATGTGACACTTAGATTGCACACATGTGGACATCATTTCACTAATTATGTGACTTCTGAAGGTAATTGGTTGCACCAGAACTTTTTATGGGCTTCATAACAAAGGGGGTGAATAAATACGCACATGCCAGTTTTCTATTTCTAAAAAATTGTTTTATATATATATTTTTCTTATTTCACTTCACTAACTTAGACTATTGTGTTCTGATCCATTACATAAAATTCAGATTAAAAAAACATTGAACTTAAGGCTGTAATGAAACAAAATAGGTGAAATGGCAAGGGGGTGAATACTTTTGCAAGGCACTGTGTGTATATATATATATATATATATATATATATATATATATATATATATATATATATATATATATATATACACACACATAGATAGATTATTAGAGTTGGGATTTTCCACATCAAATTTTAATGTATTATTAGTTAACTTATATTTTTGGATACACAATTCATCTTACTGGATTACTGGACACTCACTCTTCACACGCACACACACATATGTATATACATATATTAATTTATATAGTGAAAGAATTAACATATTTCCATAGTGCAAACGCTTTTAAAAAGATAATTTTATAAACTATGGCATCATACCCATATTACACTTACTTAATATATACTGAAAAAACAATATAAATGAATACATAGCAGCCATAACAATTGCTTAGTACAAAAATACACATTACCTTTAGTCATGCTTTTAATTTTTCCAAGAGGAGATGGAACTGATACATAGGAGCCATCTGAAATATAAAGTGTGCATTAGGACACTGTATATGTTTAACTTTTATAAAGCATCCTACTGCTGTGTATTAAATATCTGTTATATTTATTTTACTGTAATATTGTGATTTTACATTGTTTGGTTTATTTAAGGGTCACTGTAGCCAAAAATGTAAAATAGCCCCTTTTAAGGAGCTATAACTGAAAAGCAACATGTTCTTAGAATGTAAAATAATAATTTCTCCTTCCTGAGGAGGGTGGAGACTCTGAATATACAGGAAGTTTGTATATACAGAATAGAAAGGTGGCATATACAACTGCCAGTGTATTCATTAGCTCTATGTAAAGCTTACAAAAGTTTAAAAAAGATACACCCAGTTTAGACAGAAGCTTCAAGAAGCCAGCTCAGTAAAGAAAATGGAAGCTTACAATAAAGAATAATTCTGAATAAAAGTGAAAATTGTAAAAGCTGTGTTTAATTATTTTTGTTACTTTCTGATAAAATTACCCCATGAAGACTAAACAAGGAATGGGTTTCTACAATGTTGTGAACGGGAAGTCCAATTAGAGGTAACTTGGGCCACATATAACAGCTGTATCAGTTTGCTTGATTTCTTATATTACAGTGGTACCTCAGTTTGGGTCCACTTCAGTTGAAGTCCAGTTTGGTTTAAGTTGCGTTGCATGGAGAAAACAAAGGGAACAAGTCATGTGCTTGGACTGAGACCTGAACGCGACGCAGAAGTACAATAAAGTTGCAGCAGTGCAGGAAGTGCACAAGTCACTGTGCCTGTAAGAGCCTACATTGAGTCTGTGCCTGTAAGAGCCTGTGCCTGTAAGAGCCTAGCTCGAGCAAATACACGTTGAGGGAATTTAATAGGGCTGTTGGAGTGACAAGACCAAAATTGAGCTTTATGGTCACAAACATAAGCACTATGTTTGGAGAGGGGTCAAAAAGGCCTATAGTGAAAAGAATACCATCCACACTGTGAAGCATGGTGGTGGCTCACTGATGTTTTGGGGGGAGCTCTAAAGGCATGGAGAATCTTGTGAAAATGTATGGCAAAATGAATGCAGTATATTATCAGAAAATACTGGCAGACAATTTGCTTTCTTCTGCATGAAGGCTGTGCATGGGACACTCTTGGACTTTCCAGCATGACGATGACCCTAAGCACAAGGCCAAGATGACCCTCCAGTGGTTACAGCCGAAAAAGGTGTAGGTTGTGGAGTGGTCATCAAAGTCTCCTGACCTTAATATCATCAAGCCACTCTGGGGAGATCTCAAACGTGTGGTTCATACAAGACGACCAAAGACTTTGCATGACCTGGAGGCATTTTGCCAAGATGAATGGGCAGCTATACCACCTGCAAGAATTAGGGGCCTCATAGACACCTATTACAAAAGACTGCACGCTGTAATTGATGGTAAAGGGGGCAATACACAGTATTAAGAACTAAGGGTATGTAAACTTTTGAACAGGGTCATTTCATTTTTTTCTTTGTTGCCATGTTTGTTTTATGATTGTGCCATTCTGTTATAACCTAAAGTTGAATATGAATCCCATAAGAAATAAAAGAAATGTATTTTGCCTGCTCACTCATATTTTCTTTAAAAATGGTCCATATATTACCAATTCGCCAAGAGTATGCAAACTTTTGAGCACAACTGTAATTACGCAGAGCGTTGGAGAGAGAGACTGGAGAGAGAGAGGAGAGAGAGGACATAGAGAGAGAGAGAGGGAGGGACAGGAGAGCGAGAGGAGAGAGAGCGAGAGACGCACAGCACCTAGAGAGAGGGAGATAGAGAGAGAAAGACAGGATAGAGAAACATGAGAAAGAGACAGGAGAGAGAGGAGAGAGAGAGACAGGAGACAGAGAGAGAGAGACACTCACACACAGCACAGAGAAAGACATCACAGAAAGAGAGAGACAGCACAGAGAGAGACAGCACAGTGAATTGAAGATAACTGGCAAGTTACTAGTACAGTATAATAATTTAGCTGAATATAAATGTATTTACCCATTTTATTTGCATTCTTTACACTAATGAAATATGGTTTTTTTTTCACAAAAAGCCTTTGGCCATTTCTGTACAAACAATAGAACATGTTTAATTAAATACCTCCACCAGGTTGTGAATATTCATTACATGGAGATTCATCCTGTGGCCGCTTATAATGTTTCAGAAGTGTGACGATTCCATCGTGACCTGGGAAATAAGAGGAAATTATGTGATATGGAGTAAAAACAAATCTTGTGGGCACCACTTGCAACGGACCAGCTATTGATTCCACCACTGACCTAATAATGATAAACAAATAATAAAATAGTACTGATGGTAGATAATGTGGAGCTGCTCTTTTTATCCACTGATAATCCCACCTACTCATGTAGAAGAGAAACAGTCCAAGATAAGTATTGGGAGAATATTTTATTTTGTCCCAATGAGCAGCATTGTAAAGTTTGTACTAAAATGTTTACATTATTTGTACATTTTTCAACAATCAACAAATTTCATGTAAAAGGACCATGGAAAGCAATACAGTATTTGATAATATTGTTTTGTGTTTTCTTTATTCAAATGAAGCCCCAGAGTAGAATGGCCTGATTTAAACATATCTGGTGTTCTGGTGGCTTGACCCTATTAATCAATGAGCATTAATATAGCTATTGTGCTCCTCTATCACGTTCTCTGTGCCATTCTATATGTGCCCCACGTCCCTCTGCATCTGTCTCTGGGCCCACCTGAATCTGTCTATGTCCCTATATATCTGTTTTTGTCCCTGTTTCTATATATATCTCTGCTTCCCTCTGTCTCCACACATTCAGGATTTATACATGGTCAAGTCACATTATTAGGAGTAACCGCTGTGTGCAGCATGAACAGCAGCTAGATGGCGTGGTGTGAGTCACTATGATGCTGGAAGGTTGGCATGGGTATCTAGAGCCATGCAGACTGCACTACATCAGACAGCTGCTAAAGAGTGCATGGATCCATACGGCAAACATTACAATCGAGGTGGAGCCATAGGTGTTCGATGGGGGCCGAGGCTTGGGAATTTGGACAGGGAAGTACTTGGAAGTCTTCGTTGTGCTCCTTCAACCACTCCCAGACAATTCTGGCCTGCTGGAAGATCTCATCCAATCCAGGGAAGGCAGTCAACATGTATGGGTGTACTTGATCTGCAAGGATGGATATATAACCCAATTGGTTGAGAGTGCCTTCCAGAGGTATGGGTGGACCCAGACATTGCCAAGAAAACATTCCCCAGACCATAAAGCTGCCTCCACAATGGCTGTAGAGTGATTATTTGAGGTTTCGTGCCTGGCACGCCAGCGTCTGTCCAGTCAATGGAGCAGCATGGGTACAGTGACCAGCTGTTTGCTTCGGAGCCCCATACAGGGTTCCATGTACTGACATGTTAGTCCCATGTCTAGTAGCCCCCTGGTTCATTTGGACAGTGAGTTGCTCACTAATCGTGTGTTGGTTGGGCTTCACACGCCTTCGCAGCCATTGTTCACCTCTGGCATCAATGGCATGTGGTGCTCTACAATTTCAACGCAGTTTATTCACAATTGTGCCATTTGGCCAGTCACAGTACACTTTTAACCACAGCAGCACATGAACAGTTCACAAACTGAGCTGTTTCCGAAATACTGCAACCTTTGGCCCTAAAGCCAATGATCATCCCATTTTTAAAGTCAGATAAATCATGACAGCGATAGTTCATATACCCACCAAGCCAGCTTATGACATGTGATGTATTTCATTGGCTACGTAGTGGTGGAGCATGTGAGACAGGAAGGAGGCAAAACATGTTGTGCCTATGGGTTCCAGTGATGTCACGCAGATCCTGCTCATAAGTCATATTAGTCTGCTAGTGAGCTCTACATACCATAGTACGCTCTGTGACAAAGAGGCATTTCCTGCTAGCTTCAAGGAAGTCTAAACAGGTTTACTTATTTTTTTTCATGCAAAAAACAACTTTTTGAAATATTTAAAATGCATAAAAAAATTCCATTTAATGTCCCTTTAATCATTATTTTTTTAAGTCTATTTCTGTGGTCTTTTAAAGGCAGGAACGTATATTCCAGATGAGTTACAAATACAATTTTTTTCTTTTTTTCATTTACCACTTTTCTCTATTTCTTAATAATCTGTCTCTGCCTTGTCCATAAACGAATGACATATAAAAAATATTATTTTATGATTCACTCTGTTTGACCTTCCATTTTGCCTGTGGCAGCTAAAATATATATTTTTGATCTACTGTCAGCGAATAACCAGATAATTGCATCTCCTTGTATGTTCATGTCTCTGTAGTTCTATTATGACTTAATACATTTAGTTTTCTAAATATATTACATTTGAAAAAAATGTTAACATCTATATCCATGGAAATGAATGTGAACATGATCTTTTTATATTGCAAGCAATGAATTCATTTTAATAGCAGCTACAGTTATATATTCTTCAGACACGACTAACAAATAATCACACTTGTGGTCATGTGTGTTGGAGTTTTCTATAATCCCAGTCTTCTTTACCTTGGCATTACTCTTTCTCCCGTCTGTCTCTTCATACTTGCCTTGGTGGTCTCTATTCCTTTTCTCATATTTCCTACTTAATTCCCCTTTCTGTCGTCGGAGATTTTCTTTTCACCTTATGGAGGCCATCTTCATCTTGCCTTGAATGAATCCTTCTCTTTTTCCCTGACTCGTTACACTAACTTGTTGCAGTGCTGGCTCTATCCTATGGGCAAAGTAATCTGTCCCCAGGGCACCATACTACAAGAGGCGCCATCAAGGGCATCAAAATCTACACAGAACATGTCAAAACTGAGCACCCTGTCCAGTAGCAACCAGTTACTTTAACTTTTCAGTGGCATTTGGCCAGAATTTACTTGTCTTCAGTTGCAGTATTCTTCATATTTCTATGACTTATTTGTTTTAGGAATAGATTCTACCTTTACACCTTACTTTTGTTTCTGTTCCCTTATATTACTGATATACAGAGTAACATATTACTGCTATTTTATGATTATAGTAACAGCTAAAATAAAACTTGACCTTTATCACACTGACATTGATGCACCATTTTCCCCTTCATTTTTGGTGTTGCACCACTTTCCAAGATATATTTTCTAACCTTCCCTTGATGGTTTCTATTGCATTTCTTTTGATTTACTCTTCTTGCATTGCCCTTTTTATCTTGCTTCACCTTTTTTTATCATGTTTCTCACTTCTATTATCTCTACAACTTGCCAAGGTTATCTCTCTTCATTACTCTGCATATCTCTCCAATTTGTCCTCTTTCCTTCTCTCCCTCTCTCTCTTTCTTTTTTTCCTTTGCTATGATTCTGTTTCCTTCTTGCCCTGACCTTACTTGGTATGACTTAGTCTTAGTTCTTGCGATCTCTCTTCTTACTGTGAAAATAGCTTTCTCCACTATCCTCACTCCCTCTCTCCTTTGCCCTGTTTCTCTCACTTTTCCATTCTCTAGCTGCCACTCATTCTCCTGACTTAGCTCTCTCTCCTTGCCCCATTATTCCCATTTCTGTTGCAACATCTTACTCTTTGACAGTCCTTCCTCCCTTACTTCATCTTTAGCCCTAGCTTCCTCTCTCTTTTGCCATATTTATTTAATTTCTTATAGCTACTTCTTGCTCATTGGCTCTCATTCTATCCTTTGCTTGTCTCTTTTTACCTTGCCCTGTCTCTTCCACCCTCAGCTTTGGTGTTTCTCTATTCCCGTCCCATGGGTAATTATACCAATTTCCACTATGAATATACTCACTAACATAGTAGTATATAATTATATCCTACTCTCTTCCCTCATAGGTTTGGTTCACTCTGTCTCCTTGTCCTGTTCTCTTTCTCTCTTTGTCCTTGCTCTGCTCCCCCCCCCCCCCCCTTCACATGTTCATGCCAGTACCTCTTGTCTATCTCTCCTCCTTGTCTAGGGCATATGGGTACAGAGTGGAATGCCATTCTCTGTCCCTTTCCCAGGCTATCATACTCTAAATAAAATAAGCTGCAGATGCTCTGTGTCATGATTTAATTGTTTAAGGACTCATATTACCAGTACTTTATGAATATGGCCAAGGGAGCATGACATTGTTGCATTGGGATTATGTGTTATTGTGTGGTTATATGTTGCCTGTACATGGTTACTATGTATCCTAGTTATATTATATTATAGGAGGGAAAATGTTTTATAAAACATATGTGGAATTGGTAAAAATGCTCTGCATAGAAGTTAGCTGCAGATCATTGCACACTCACACATACAGACTTTGGGTCAAGACAGATGTATTTACTTCAAGTAGTCCTAAGCAAACACTTGAGTTTAACAAAGTTTTTTTCACTAGCAAGCTATAGATATCTGGTGAATTTGATCTCAAGAACTTTGATAGCACAAGGTTGCAAGCCAGATGGGCTGACATCACACATACACAAATGTACACAAGGGTGTGGTATTGGAGAGTATAAATATGTTGTTTTGCTCATTCAATAAAGGTTGAGAGATAATTTTCACATATCCACAGTGTGAGACTATTTCTGTGTCTTGTATCCTGACTTGGGGGGTGGTCTTGCCATGGGCCACTAGTAACCTGTATGCAGTATTCTATGCCTGTACCTTTTGGGCATTGCCCTCTTCAGAAGCCATAGAGAACATGAACTACACGATTTTGCTGGGGTAGGTTTGCACTAGATTCATATCAAGCCCCCTTGAAGAAGCAGATTGTGACACTGGGTAACAAGCATTGAGTGGATTTGCTTGCCATAAACCAATAATGTAAATAATTATCTTACATTTAACTAATATAATTGTATATAAAACATTTTTTTTATATACTATTACCTTTTCTAAACCATTGTCATTTTTTTTTACCTTTTTCATAAGCCCACATCAGACACGTTTGCTCATCTTTCTCTCCACTTGATCTACTGGGATCACAGGCGACCAGATTCATATCCGCTCCATTATCCAATAAAAACTGAACCAGCCTTATATGCCCATGGTAGCAGGCACAGTGTAATCCTGAAACACAGTGGGTACAGGTCACTACCAGAAACAATCATATTACATGTGTATAATGGACTCACACCAAATGATCACAAAGCCAGGAGCAATATTCTTTCTGGGCTGAAATATTATACAACAAATTACAATCAGGTGAAAGAACAATATGATTTTATTGTAAAATCACCCTCATGTTAGCATTTATTCTGCCAAATGAAGAGAATAAGCTTGACTGATAACCCAAAAACAAAATGAATTCATCCGGACAGGGAAGAGGTTGTTGCATTGCTTGGAGTCTGATGCTAAAATAAAGGGAACAACAGTGAATTATCCCAGGGGTTATCACAGCTGATCTTAGGGTTATTTATCTTTGCAATATGAGATTAACACATTGTAAAAAAAAAGCCACACATGTAGAAATGATATTGCACCCTCAGGAGCATTTGAGCTATTCAAGCAGAAATGTACCACTGACTGATTTTTATAAGAGCCTTTAAGGCCAGATTGATAATAAAAATAAATATTAGGCTATGGATTAAATGCTTTGAATAAAGCCATATTTTACTCATTACTTAAGTTAAAGGACCTCCCATGTTTATGAAGTATGTAGCAACTAACAACATTAACAGGCGTGTAAGCCATGCATATAAACCAGTTTTAGAGAAAACATACTTTTGAAGAACGTTTCCATCTTCACTTACTCTTTGGTTGACTTAATTTTATTTACATATATATACCCCGCTTATTGCTACCCCTTATAATGCTGATTTGATAAAGCTCTGTTTTTCCTGTAATTCCTTGACTAATGCTAAATCCCTTATTGTGCTTATTTGCTACAGCGCTCTTTTACCTGTAATTCCCCATTTATAGCTGAACCCCACTATAGCGCTGTCTTATGGCCACCGATCCCTGATTAAAGCTGTGCCCCACTATAAAGCTGTTTTTTCCTTGCAGGACCCCGTTTAAAACTCTGATCCACGCCACTAGATTTAAAGTGAGAGCGCAGAGAACAAGAGGAAAGAGGAGACCAAAAGTGCCAGCCTGGACGACAGAAAGACCCAGAAAGAGACTGCCTCAACCAATCAGACCAAGTCCTGTCTCAACCAATCAACCAATCAGACCAAGTCCTGCCTCAACCAATCAGAGAAAAGGTACAAAATATTTTTCATGTTTCCTTGTTTCTCAACATGTGGTTGTTAATTGTTTAATAAAATCTACAGTAATTGTATTTTTGTATTGTTTTACATACACATGAGTTTTAGCACAGAGTGTCCTAAAATACTATGGCCCCTATTCAATTGAGCAATTGTTAGTTACTGGGACCCGTAATTTAGCCAGTAAACAAATTTGCTATTCAATTAGCATGTTTTAGCTACCAGCAAATGATTTGCAGGTTACAGGCTGAAAATATAAGCACAATCAGAGACATAATTGTGCCTGGTCATATAGTCACAGAGAGTCGGACACAACTGAATGATTTAACAACAGCAACATTTGCATTGGCACACTGATTCCTCTATTGTTTAGATGCTTTTGCTAATTTCATCTTCGAACAAGCAATGTCCCATTATATATACTTTAAATACTTCTATCACTGTTTGGCATTCTTTGTAATTACAGCACTACCCCATTTTATGCCGTAGATGGGTTCCAGGCAATAGGAGTGCTGAGCGAAGCAGATGGGTTCCGGGCAATAGGAGTGCTGAGCGAAGCAGATGGGTTCCGGGCAATAGGAGTGCTGAGCGAAGCAGATGGGTTACGGGCAATAGGAGTGCTGAGCGAAGCAGATGGGTTACGGGCAATAGGAGTGCTGAGTGAAGCAGATGGGTTACGGGCAATAGGAGTGCTGAGTGAAGCAGATGGGTTCCGGGCAATAGGAGTGCTGAGCGAAGCAGATGGGTTACGGGCAATAGGAGCGCTGAGTGAAGCAGATGGTTTCAGGGCAATAGGAGTGCTGAGCGAAGCAGATGGTTTCCGGGCAATAGGAGTGCTAAGCAAAGCAGATGGGTTCCGGGCAATAGGAGTGCTGAGCGAAGCAGATGGGTTACGGGGCAATTGGAGTGAGAAGCGAAGCAGTTGGGTTCCGGGCAATAGGAGTGCTGAGCGAAGCAGATGGTTTCCGGGCAATAGGAGTGCTGAGCGAAGCAGATGGGTTACGGGGCAATTGGAGTGAGAAGCGAAGCAGTTGGGTTCCAGGCAATAGGAGTGCTGAGCGAAGCAGATGGGTTCTGGGCAACAGGAGTGCTAAGCGAAGCAGTTGGGTTCCGGGCAATAGGAGTGCTAAGAGAAGCAGATGGGTTCCGGGCAATAGGAGTGCTAAGCGAAGCAGATGGGTTACGGGCAATAGGAGTGCTAAGCGAAGCAGTTGGGTTGCGGGCAATAGGAGTGCTAATTGAAGCAGATGGGTTCCGGGCAATAGGAGTGCTAAGCGAAGCAGATGGGTTCCGGGCAATAGGAGTGCTGAGCAAAGCAGATGGGTTACGGGCATTAGGAGTGCTGAGCAAAGCAGATGGGTTACGGGCATTAGGAGTGCTGAGCGAAGCAGATGGGTTACGGGCAATAGGAGCGCTGAGCGAAGCAGATGGTTTCAGGGCAATAGGAGTGCTGAGCGAAGCAGATGGTTTCCGGGCAATAGGAGTGCTAAGCAAAGCAGATGGGTTCCGGGCAATAGGAGTGCTGAGCGAAGCAGATGGGTTACGGGGCAATTGGAGTGAGAAGCGAAGCAGTTGGGTTCCGGGCAATAGGAGTGCTGAGCGAAGCAGATGGTTTCCGGGCAATAGGAGTGCTAAGCAAAGCAGATGGGTTCCGGGCAATAGGAGTGCTGAGCGAAGCAGATGGGTTACGGGGCAATTGGAGTGAGAAGCGAAGCAGTTGGGTTCCAGGCAATAGGAGTGCTGAGCGAAGCAGATGGGTTCTGGGCAACAGGAGTGCTAAGCGAAGCAGTTGGGTTCCGGGCAATAGGAGTGCTAAGAGAAGCAGATGGGTTCCGGGCAATAGGAGTGCTAAGCGAAGCAGATGGGTTACGGGCAATAGGAGTGCTAAGCGAAGCAGTTGGGTTGCGGGCAATAGGAGTGCTAATTGAAGCAGATGGGTTCCGGGCAATAGGAGTGCTAAGCGAAGCAGATGGGTTCCGGGCAATAGGAGTGCTGAGCAAAGCAGATGGGTTCCGGGCAATAGGAGTGCTGAGCAAAGCAGATGGGTTACAGGCATTAGGAGTGCTGAGCAAAGCAGATTGGTTCCAGGCAATAGGAGTGCTGAGCAAAGCAGATGTGTTCCGGGCAATAGGAGTGCTGAGCAAAGCAGATGGGTTACGGGCATTAGGAGTGCTGAGCAAAGCAGATGTGTTCCGGGCAATAGGAGTGCTGAGCAAAGCAGATGTGTTCCGGGCAATAGGAGTGCTGAGCAAAGCAGATGGGTTACGGGCATTAGGAGTGCTGAGCAAAGCAGATTGGTTCCAGGCAATAGGAGTGCTGAGCGAAGCAGATGGGTTCCGGGCAATATGAGTACTAAGCAAAGCAGATTGGTTCCAGGCAATAGGAGTGCTGAGCAAAGCAGATGGGTTCCGGGCAATAGGAGTGCTGAGCGAAGCAGATGGGTTCCGGGCAATATGAGTTCTAAGCAAAGCAGATTGGTTCCAGGCAATAGCAGTGCTGAGCAAAGCAGATGGGTTACGGGCAATAGGAGTGCTAAGAGAAGCAGATGGGTTCCGGGCAATAGGAGTGCTAAGAGAAGCAGATGGGTTCCGGGCAATAGGAGTGCTAAGAGAAGCAGATGGGTTCCTGGCAATAGGAGTGCTAAGCAAAGCAGCTCTGAACGCGGTCATTTTAATATAGAAAAGATAGGGGAATTCATGGAGAAAAACATACAAAAGCAATTGAAATTTCTAAATTTTTGGCTTTGTATGAACTTTAAAGGAACAGCAAACATAACAACAACACAAAACTTTTTTTAGAATAAAATTTAAAGAAACAACAAACATTAACTAAACAATCCACTTTAAATTGCAGATGGTTCAGAGAGTTAAAAGGAGATTTGGTGGGGAAAAACAGAGTTATATCTGACCATGGGGATTGGCAGCCAAAAACAAGCACTATAGCAGGGTTTAGCGCTAATTAAAGGGAAAAGAGCGCTCAAAGGCATAGCATTAAGTGTATAGATGTATGTATCGTTTGTATTATTATATTATAGGCTGATAGTATAGACACTAAACTAGTATAGACACTAAATGACTGAAGTATCCTGGTATTTTTTTGGCATAAAAATCAAACGAAATTAAATTATGCAAGCCTAAAAATGATCTTGCAACACTTACAGCTCACAGCTCCGCCTAAGCTTAAATTGACAAACTGTTTCCAACCGAGCCCAGCAATGAGAACCTGTACACCTGTAATCAGGACTGAAATATCTGATATCATACCTGTATGTCCATCTCTTCCTTGGTGATTTATATGTAATATGTTTTGATCAAGAAGAAATTTTACAAGGTCCACATTCTTACCATAGGTGCAAGCACTGTAAAAACACAAGATATCAAATCATTTTAGAGAATTGATACAAAAATCATTAAAATTCTGCAAAATTCCCCAATAAATCTATGTGTATCAAAATATGTGTATCACTGTGAAGCTTAGTGAATGTAGTGGAAATAATGCACACAAGTACAATGCAATAAATAAAGCAATCAAATTAACTTTTTTTTTTTAAGGATATTTGAAAAATTGCTTTGGATATCAGAAGAAAAAAATTGCCCAGAGGCCTGGTGGACCCATCATTTGTGGATTTGTAGTTGTTCTGTGGAATGTGTGAATAAAGCTCACAGCTGTCTGGGGACCACCGTTTGGATTCATATGGACTATTGTACTCAATTAAACAGAAGTTATCTGTTAGAAATTATATATATATAGGTAATATACCTAGTTATCTATTTACTTTTATGTACTTTCATTTATTATGAAAGTGATCTGTTTCTTCTCTAAGATTAAATAGTACATGCTTGGGCCTAACAATCTGCAGCTCATGAAGACTTAGATACCCATTAAATTTGAAGGCCCTTAGCGGCATCGGCACACCCGCAAAGGCTGCGGGCTTGAAATTTGGCTGCGATACAGAGCTATTAAATTGAACCATGCCGCAAGTTACAGGTCGTAGACGCAAGCCCATAAACCATTCTTGCGCACGTTGCATGTGCGGCCGTGAACATGAGCAATTAGTCAAACCCGTAGTTACAGGTTTAGACGGAGCCAATGGCAAAAGATATTACGTCACTGAAAAATGGAGGTTAGATTTCAAAGCCTTACGGGTTTCAATTACGAGTTTCGATCGGACACGCATTCCAGAAATAGTGCAATATTAATAAATATTATATTCTAGTCCATGCGAGTTCCATTATATGTATTAACACATTGATTACCGGGATCGATATAACACGTAAATCAAACAGAAACAAATGTATTTTATATTGCAGATTTGAGCTTGAGAATTTTGTGTTATTAATTTTAATACCTAACATCACTTTCCCTTTAACTATGAGTACAGTAGTGTGTGTATATTTGCATTTACAGTGCTATGGATTGGACTTGAACCCCATTGCGGGTCTTCTCTAGTACCAGTTGGCTTTTTGGCTCTATTTTGCGGGTTACGGGTTTGAATGCCAGTGGATTCATAGCAATTTAATAGCGATTTGCGAACGTAACATTTACGGGCTTGACAGATCAAAGGCTTTGCGACAACAGAGTTCAGATTTCAACAGCCCGCAGATCGTTAGTGGGTAGTTGTATGAATTTATTAGCCGTAAGTCTTGCGGGCTACGTTACGTGCTACGGTTTTACAAGTTGGGGGAATTTAGTAGGGCTGACAGACTGTGTAGTACTGACTGTGCCGTGTCTCATACTAATCAGTGACCACGTCTCAGCAGCATGTTGCAAGTACATAAAAGTAAATAGACACATAGCTATGGTAAATATCCAGAAAACTTCTGCATCCCTTTAAGAACAAAGATCGATGGTTTTTACATGTTTTTGTCTCGTTTAGGTAGTGAAGCATATCTTAATTGAGTTAATTAAGAAAAAAAATGAATTGCAAGATTAATGCCCAGCCCTAATATATCTATAATTAGATAATTGCAGTATACAATACATTAAAACATTCTACAATTATAGAGATACAACGCTCTCAAGTAAAAAGCAATACTGATAAGATACTATAAATGAAAGTAAAACAGAAACATATAACAACCTGAGGCAGAAGGCACAGAGTAATGTTGTAAATAAAAGCATTGGTCAAATGAAATATGTGAAGTGTCTGGGGTGAATGCACAAGGTCAGAGAGAGATACATACATTACATTTATGTGCCAAGAATAAACCTATAAATGTTTATACACATTAATGAAACCAAATAAAAAATGGAACATGGTAAAACAGAGAGAACAACGTGAAATATTGGTCATGTGCTAGGAAACCAATTATAAATTAAGTCCTGATTCTTTGGTATTCAAGAATGGCCATTCTGATTGGATTAAAAATGATTGACAGTTACATCAGCCAATCAGAATGGGATATAGGGGTGTATGCCTTTGTGATTGTCTCACACCTTTGCGCCTTCTGATTGGCTGAAATACGACTGACAGCGTTTTCAGCCAATCAGAAGGCACCATTTCTAAATTTTAGCAGAGCATGCGCCAGAACCCTCGTTTGCGGCGGGGAGCTCCTATTTTTTTAAACTGTCTGTTTTTTTTTGGAGGGGCCCTGTCTGCGACGATTTTGAGGAGGACGGGGACATAGCTCGATGGGCATTTTGGACAGGCAAGTGGCCTATTTAGAATTTATTATAATACATTTTGTATGTATTTATGTATTAATTGTGCTGTTTCTTTTATTTTAGGTTTGACCAGACCTGTGGACATATATGGAGGGTCCTTTCTGGAACAAAGCACCGAAGACCATCAAAACTGGATGGGGCATGTGGGTAAGGTAAGTGGTCTAATTTACCCTATTCTAGTTTTAGGAAGGGGGGTTGTTTTTAGTGTAATTTTAGGGGTTTTTATTCTATGTAATTTAGGGGTTTTTATTCAATGTGATTTGTTTTTTTCAGTAATTATCTTTTTTATTTTCTGTAATGTAGTGTTTACTTGGTGTAATTAGTGTTTTTTTTGTAATTAATGGGGTGCTAGGGATTTTATTAGGGGGTTAGGTTGGTAGTGTAGCAGTTAACAGGGTAGAGGGGGGTTAATAGTGTAGAGGGGGGTTAATAGGGTAGATGGGGTTAATAGTGTAGAGGAGGGGGTTAATAGTGTAGAGGAGGGGTTAATAGGTAGGGGGTTATTGGGTACAGTTAGGGTTAATGGGGTATAGTTAGGGTAATGGGTTAATGGGGTATAGTTAGGGTTAATAGTGTAGTGTAGTGCTTAGACTTTCTGTCATGAGAGTCCTGGAGGACCCTCATGGCACTTATTGTGTTAAAATAGGGGTTAATAGTGTCCTATAGGTGTCTATATAGACCCCTATTGGACCAAATGGGTTAATTATTGTCTCATGAGGTTCTATATTGACCCCCATGAGTTATGGGGTTATTTTATAGTACCCCCCCTACAGGGGTTACATTTTTTATTTATCGCTGTTTTTCTAAGGACCTTTAAGGTCCATTTCAGGACCTGCAGCAGAAATGTAAATGTTTAAATGCAGCGGGGGTCCCCATTGGTGGAAACCCCAGGATTGGGGGGGTTAATTTTAGGTGCGGGTACCCCCGCAGCCGGTATTGCGCATTAGTGGGCTGCGGGCCCTTTAAGGACCCCCGGCAGGGAATTTGATATTTTAAATGCAGCGGGGTCCCAATTAGGTCCATTGCAGCAAGGGGTCAATGTGGGGTCCCTGCCAGTGTCCTGATTAGGACCCCTGCATCATGGGGTTAATGTGGGGACCCTATGAGGGTCCCAATTGGGACCCCTGCATTATGGGTTTAATGTGGGGATCCTGCAGGGGTCCCAATCGGAACCCCTGCATCATGGGGCAATGTGGGGACCCTGCAAGGGTCCCAATTGGGACCCCTGCATCATGAGGGCCATGAGGCCACCCTGCAGGGGGTGCCGATTGTGACCCCTGCATCATCGGGTTCATGTGGGGACCCTGCGGGGGTCCCGATGGGGACCCTGCAGCAGGGTTTCATATAGGGAGCCTGACGGAGCACCCGCAGGTTTCATTGTCGTCATGATGACGGTCTAATTTCCTATTAGCTCATTGTAAGCAGTACCTATGGGCTTGCATTCTGCAGCATACTGCAGCAAAAAGGCACACAGCATGTCACTGTCTGCTTGCTAACAGTAATATACTTGTAGTGTAAAGTCACTCCCCTCTTGGCTTTAGGTTATTCTGCAAGATGTCAACTCTCATGAGAGAGAACAGCAACAAGGTGGGAGGCTCCAGAAATACGTAAATGAAGTGCAAATTTTTTGTGACAGATAATTGGAGGAAGATATAATTATATATATATATATATATATATATATATATATATATATATATATATATATATATATATATATAAGTGGTTGTATAGTTGTACCCGTAGTATGTTTCTTTATTAAGTTAAATAAATACCTGTGAAAAGCTGTTTCACTGAATATGTTTTCCTTGGTCAGGCTTTCAGTGCCAGACAGCTGAATCAGTTCCCTAACGACATCTAATTTTCCATTGTAACAAGCACTGTTGGAGAAGTTGGAAAGTGATTAGGAAGAAATCTCAGTATACTTAGAGGTCACTCTGTGCCAAGGACATTGATAGGTTCCAAAATGCACTGGGACTTGCACCATGGAAAATCTCAATACAATCTTAATGATTCCCATGGACACGCACATACGCACACACCAAGACATATGCATGCTACATAGTACTATATACTATGCATTCATCATGCAAAGGTGTAAAAGACTGACATACATTAAAAATAACCCACTCCAGTATCTACCAAGATAACCTTATAGATAAGCTCAAACAGAGACATAACAATAGATGTGCCTGGCTTGCTGACGTCCAAAGGGTCACAACTGACCACTCACACATGAATAAATTGCTATGGATATGGTGCATTTGCCACAGCATTAAAAAATAATCTTATAACAAGTGCTGAATTCATTTTTCAAGCAAAAAAACTTAAATAATAATAAAGCAATTGAAGTTACCATATGCACACTGCACCATAAGACATAAGCTGTCATTCTGACCGCCCTTTAAACCATTGTCCGCAGTAGGGAGTTGAAGAGAGTTGCAGGCAAGTTTAAAAGGCAGTATTTACTTCACTAACTGAACAGGGACTTAAAGAGATATGGAAGGTTATTGTATTATACTAGATTCATAATACACCTATATATCTTTTTACTTTTATATACGCTCTTTTATTAAGAAATGCTTATAGCTCTGATTCTGAAATCAAACAAATAGTCCCTGTATGGTTCTTCCAATGTCAGCTTATGTAGACACAGACTATGTAGGGATGGATGTGCAGTGTAGTTTCCAAGCCTATCAGGGACCACGTATCAGAATGTTGCTGAGAAATGGCCACTGATTGGTTAGTATGAAACACAGCACAACAAGTACAGCAAAGTCTGTGTATTTGTGAGTCGCAGACGGCAGACCCAATCAGGTAATACTTGTTTGCTTTTAAGTACTAAAAACAAAGCTTAAAAGCACTTCTTAATAAATGAAAGTACATAAAAGTAAATAAATAAACAGGAATGTTATATATCTAGTAAAATCCAGAAACCTTCCAAATCCCATTAGATACATGAGCCATGGTCTAACTACACCCTTGTTATGTGCCATCACTATGTACTTACAGATGTAAAGGGGTATCACCATAAATATTCACAACATGAGGTTGAACATCAGCATTGCGCTGTAGAAGAAACTTCACTATTTCGTGATGCCCAAATCGGGAGCAGAAATGCAGTGGGACATGGTCCTCGTTATCCTGGGCATTTACTGCAAATGGATTGACAAAAAATCATACGTTACTATTTATTTTACGAACGTAGTTTATTAGAGAAATGGAAATAAAAAAACACTAAAAACCGACATGAAGGCAGATAATATCCAATAACCAAGATGAGAACAAAAAAATGCTATTTTTTTTTCTATAGGCATGATAACGTGGAGACCATGGAGCTTATTTATTAGGTCCCTGTGTACAAGGTGACTGGATACGATATTTAGCCATTTATTGGGATTAATGACTGGTTTGTTCTTGTTTTAATTTGTATGCATGCTTTTTAAACTAATTTGAATCTATCTCTGTGGCAACAACATTAATTGAGTATAAGCTAGCGGGTGGGGCTATATTGCACTCTACTAAGAAGGTTCCCATTGTGTGTCTGTGTCAATGTCAATCTAGTACTTTGGGAGGATTTGTCCCCATTATGATAGGGTAAATCAATTAGCTTGTGCGGCTATATGCCTTCCAGTGAGGAGGATCCCTTTGAGGGACATATGCTCTGTTTGTTTGCCAGTTTTGGAAATTTCCCATAAGCCCAAATTATTGTTAGTAGTGAGTGATCATTCTTGTAGACCACAACTGCTTTTCTTAAAAGTTTTTTAAAAGTGACGTTATTTAAGTTTTATAAATTTCTAACAGAATTCCCTATTTTTTATTATCTTTTTGAAACTACTTTGGCTGAAATACATTAACACAAGGAGCAATATTATAGAAAAGGAAATCATTGCTTTAAAATGTACCAAACACACAAATTCATAAGTAAAATGTGATATCAGGGCTCAAATCTCTATGAAATATTTCCAAGACAGATACATTTCTGTAGTTTCAAAAAATATATCTCTCAAAGCCTGAGGCAGAAGGTCAGTTATATAGTAATGAATCTGAAAATAGACAATCTTTTTTCCATCTCTTCTGAGCTATATTTTGTGTGTATTGATTCAGAAAAAGGTAAACAACCAACCACAGTGAAACATTTTCCAATTTTGTGTCATATGGAGTGACATAAAATCCTTTGTGACCCAAAAATGTTCACAAATCAGCTAAATTGATCCTTACCACTGACTCTGCATATTATTTTTCACTTTAGTGCTATCGACCCTTGGGGTTTTATAGGCCTAACACATGCTCATAGTGATTTAAATAAATGCCAGAGCTCAACCCACATTCTCACAGCATGTAAAATTAGTGCATTCTCAAGAGAGATTAAAATATTCTACCTTTCATCTTGTATAATAATAGAAATCGTACAGCAAATATCATTAATTAATATTAATTTACAGATGATTTCTATTATAACATATAATATATATGCATATCTAAAATGTGTTAAGATTATGGGACTGCACACTTAAACATCATCTAGATGGTGTAGCTGTAGAGAAGGTTTGCGTGAGTTTGGGATATTGCTTAGAGAAAACACAATGAATATCTATATTACATATTAAATATTATGCATTGGATTATTGAATATAATTCATATACTGTACAAACCTCTTAAGGCTACAAAACCGGTAAAGGGATATGTAAGTTTCCCAGGTTGCAAATGTTTCCCAATAAACAGCTACTGATTAGAAGAAAAATTTGTATTATATTGAAAAGTTAAATGTACTTACATATTTATATGCTAGATACTGATATGTGGATTTGCACACCCCTAGGAAGCTTACATAAAGTGTACCCTGCAGGGTACAGTGTGTGACCTCTAAAGGAAATGATGGTTGGTAGGGGTCACAGCTGAAATTGCCCATAAGGAGACAGGCAGAGAGGAAACAAACAGACAGTAACTGCCAGATTGTGATACAAATGTTTCAGTCTTTACTTCCTCCTGATTGGCCAAAACCATTTTTCAAATTGTATACCAGTTTAGCCTGGGTTTGGAGGGTGTTAACCCTAAGTTTCAACTGACAGAAATTGTACAGTATATGGTGGGTAGAGACATGAAATAAATTTCATTGTGAATGATACAAGATAATATGCAGATATTGTACTTAATCTGTCAGTAGTTAAAATCACAGTCTTTTTAATTTCCACAAATAATAATCAGAACTCTTATTTATTTACCATCTGCTTTACTTCC
Source organism: Discoglossus pictus (assembly GCA_027410445.1). Classification (NCBI taxonomy): domain Eukaryota; kingdom Metazoa; phylum Chordata; class Amphibia; order Anura; family Alytidae; genus Discoglossus; species Discoglossus pictus. Next base: position 166,181,948 of record CM050170.1, read on the forward strand.
ATCTTCCAACAATAATTTTGTGATGCTGAGAAATCCTTTGGCAGAGGCGAGGTGCAAGGGTCTGTCACCAACCTCCCCACTCATATTAATGTCCGCGCCAAATTTCAGAAGCAGGCGTGCAACCTAAATATATGAAATGCAACAACTAGGTAAATGTGACATGAGAAAATTAACAACTTTTTGTGAGTAATATCAGAGAGATTCTGATCAGGGGTGTAGGAACCAGAATAATTTTGGGGGGAATACAGCTCATTGTACAGATATGTGTAAAATAGCTTATATACACATACATACAAACATAGAAAAATCAATCATGTACAAACAGGATTTCTAGGAGGTGAAATAGATTAAAATACTCAATAAAATAAAGAACATCTGTTATGGGTAAATACTGTGTTCTTTTCAACTCCACATACAAAAGAAAAAATAATAATAATAATTAACCTGAATTTGGCATTTCCTTATATAAATTAAGTCCTAAAGATAAGATTAGAAAAAATAAAAATAAAATGTTTTAGTCATAGAAATCAGATGGCATATTAACTAATTTTGGCAATTAACATAACAATAATTTAAATTTTGAATTATCAATCAGTTTCTGTGTGAAAATACTTAGTGAAAACAAAATTAAAAAAAGATTGAGTCCCAATCCAAGGTCTTTCAAGATTCTTCTGTAGTTAGATCCACTTGATTTCAATCAAAATGTCATGTAAAAAAAAATGAAAAAAAAGGAGGAAAAAAATAAATTTGTGCAAATGTTTTTTGCATAAAAGGTGTAATAATCAAAACAATTCACAAGCAGCTCACAAATGTGGCGCAATGGCCTTGCACCAAGATGATTCTGCTCAATGTGTAAATCCAGTGACTCCAAGGAAATGCCAGCAATCTACCTGGCCTTGCTGGTCCTCAGTCCTGATTCTCTGTCTTGGTTCCAATACTTCCCCACAACTGCTGTGTTAGTTTTAAAGAACAGAAACACATTTTATGGGAAGATATGTTTTATCAGTTACAGATTATCTACACATGGTCTTAGAAAGCCACTTGTCGGTGTCACTTTAACTCACCTGCTCATGGCCATTATAAGCCGCAATGTGTAAAGGGGTAAAAAACACAGCATCCTGAACATTGACGTAAGCTCCGTGTTGTAATAATATATCAACAGCCTACAAAACACAAATGAATGGAGACAGAAAGACAAATGAATAGACAATATACAATGGACTGATGCAAAAATAGCAATGCATATACAACATACGTCATGGGATCCATTAGAATAGTTAGCAGATGTGAGTATTGCCTGCGGTATGCGTACTGCGCAAGCGTTACTAACATACTTACAGCCTTATTAAATTGTGATTCGGTAAATGTAAAAGGGCTCTATTTAAGCACATAGCATATTTTTTTACAGAAGTTTTTAGTTAGTGAAGACTTTGCTTTTGGATAGAAGTTCACTAACTAAAAACTTCTGTAAAAAAAATATTCTATGTGCTTAAATAGAGCCCTTTTAAATTTACGGAATCGCAATTTAATAACGCTGTTAGTGCCGGTGCACTGGGAGGAATCGTGCAACACTGCATGCGTGACACAACTGCGCACGCACAGTTGCGTTGTTTGTGTGCATGCACATGCAGGGCGGATTGGGGGACAGAGGGAGGGAGAACGAGAGAGAGGGAGGGGTACACAGGGAGGGAGAGAGAGGAAGAGAGAGAAAGCTAGAGAGAGAGAGAGAAAGAGGGAGGGAGACAGAGAGGGAGGGAGAGAGAGAGAAAGGGAGTGAGACAGAGGGCACAGAGAGAGCACACACACACACACAGAGAGGGCGCACTGGTAGAGAAAGGGCATACTGAAAGTGAGAGGGTGACCAGAGAGAGAGAGAGAGAGAGACAGTGTACAGAGAGACAGAGAGGGTGCACAGAGAGAGGGAGCAGAAAGAGAGGGATAGGGTGCACACAGAGATACAGCGTACAGAGAGACAGAGAGGGTGCACGGAGAGGGCGCACAGAGAGAGGGAGCAGATAGAGAGGGATAGGGTGCACACAGAGAGACAGCGTACAGAGAGACAGAGAGGGTGCACAGAGAGGGTGCACAGAGAGAGGGAGCAGATAGAGAGGGATAGGGTGCACAGAGACAGACAGAGAGGGTGGACAGAGAGGGTGCACAGAGATGGTGCACATAGAGATGGAGCAGGTAGAGAGAGATAGAGGGCACACAGAGAGAGACAGTGTACAGAGAGACAGAGAGGGTGCACGGAGAGAGGGAACAGATAGAGAGGTTTTAGTGCACAGAGAGAGACAGAGAGGGTGGACAGAGAGGGTGCACATAGAGAGGGAGCAGATAGAGAGAGATAGAGGGCACACAGAGAGAGACAGAGGGCACACAGAGAGAGACAGAGGGCACACAGATAGAGACAGACAATTGAACATAACATGACACCGTCATTTATCATGGGCAAGTTACTAATTACAATATATTTATTAGCAGTCTTGGTTTCCCTGATGTTTGACAATAGATAATAAAAGTGAAGTGACAAACATATTTTTATGAAATGTCTGGATTAAATAACTGCAACATTTAAAAATTAGATCTCATAGGACGGATACGTGATTTTCAAAGCATAAACTGATAATCTACTCTAGGGGTCAATTGGTAAACATGAGAGTGAATCAGGACCTCCAGCCCATATACAGTATTATGACTTATATTGACCCATTTGATTTATTACTTAATACCCCATAAAAAGCGTGATGTATTGTTACTTATCTTAAAGAGCCATTACAGTGCTCATTCTTCTGGGGTTCATTTGCTTATTTAATAACTGATTAGCAATAATATTAGTTTAATTAATTAAAAAATATATATTTTATTATTGCGCTTTATTATTACTCTTTATGAATAAAATCACTTGCATTTTCCATAGTGCTATTTACAAAGGGGCAAGATATAAAACTAAAACAAATTGCACAATATGCACAAATACAATTGGCAGAGTTATACAGTTTATTAGTTAAGAATGTGAATCATTCATACAGAGCCTCAGAGCCAGACCACTTTAACACAGCAATTCTCCAGCCAGTTGAAGCACTGTGTTGTTATCACCTTGTGCCTAAAAAATTAGCACTGCCTGCAAGTCAAAGCCACCTCCCACTGTTGACCTGATATTATGTGGAGACCTTTAATGACTTATAGCAATCCTGATGACAATAAAAGAGGAAAAATATAATGTTACAGATACATTTGAAAAATACTACAAAAATAATCATAATCCGTGGAAATGCTTCCAGTTAATAAAAATGCTAACCAAGACGCAAGGCTTGAATGATTGCATAGAGAATAATTGAGAGTTCTTGAGATTGTGGAGAATCCCTCTATCACTTAATAAAGTATAATACAAAATTGAAACTGAAAAACAGCTGTGAAAATAATAAACCTATAAAATGACTGACATCCTATTTAACATTCATGCCTGGAAACATCCTGTGGCCTAGTTAAAATCCCAGCTGAGAAAGAAATTTGAATTTATTACTAATTTTGGGAGAAAAATAATGTTTGAATAGCTTTAAAATGAAAGGAACATATTAAAATACCATGAAAACAAATATAGTCCATTGAAAAATGTGAATCTAAAAGCATAATTGGGCAGGGAAAAGTAATAAAGCAAGTTAATATTTAGAAAAAATAAATGTTGATGCCTCTATTGGACCCTGGATGTATTCTTCATATTTTAGTTAAGGTTGTGAGGGCAAGAGAGATGTTTAGATTTCTATCAAGCAGGGCTTTGATTTATTAATGCATGCTGCCTGCTTCTGGGCTTGTGCAGAGGAAGGAGTTAGGCATCAAATAAAAAAATGTAATTATTTAAAACTCTTCTTCACTCCTTCTCCACCACCACCTCCAATGATAAAAATGAGCACGCCCTTCAAGATGTCAGGAAATGTTAAAACAATACAAGTTGGAATCAAATATCTCTAAAAAAAATATGTTCATAACTTACAAAACTCACAAACAAGTGAATTACAATGATTTGGTTAAATATTATACATGCAGACATCAAACACTTTAAGACGTTTGATAATCATATATGTAACTGCAGATTTGGAGATACATCTACTAAATGGTGAAGTGTTGGACAATCTTTTCAGTCTAATGTTACGCTATGGGGAAAAGGTACTAACATTTCCAGTAGTTGTTCATTTAATACATATATCTCCTGATCCTTTGATGCATCTGATTAATTTCTCTCAATTTCCTCTGGGTGTTTCAAATTTTGGTTGCATAAATGATACCTGGGTGCAGTCAATCACAGACCACATCCAGGTACACTATATATACACTAATAATACAATATCATATTTTTTAATTATTTTGGGACAAATAATGTTGAAATTTCATTATTTTTTATTGGTTGTTCTTATGCTATACTGTCTCTAACTGCTGCTGCTGCTGCGTTCAGCATTGGTTTTAAAACCATTTGTGAGTGGTCTTTAATATGTGCAATATTTCCTTCAGCTTTTTGCAGTTACAGCGATGCCCTGGTTTGCGAATGATCTGTAAAGTCTTATTAGCATAGGATTTTGGTGTAAAAATCTAACGGAGTAACTCATAATTTTTTAGCAGTGCAGCAATTAATGGAGAAGTGTACTGTGCTTTTTGGCTTTGTCGTGCCACAGTCACTTGTAGCGGTTCTCCTGCAATGTTTACTGGATTGGGGAATAGCATAGCTAGGTAGGATTTACTTTGTAACTAAACCACCCATAATTGTGATAGAGGGGATTAGCATAGTGCCTATGTTGGCACATTACAAATAAAAGATCATATTATGGGAATTAGGACAAGTTAAAGCCAAGCCCGCAGGGTTAGAGCTTCACTCTCCCATGGTATAATGTTATATATACTGGAGGAGAGGGAGGGCAGAATAGGCAGAACAACAGACAGGTTTTGGTTGTAGGGGACTCTATTATTAGGAAGGTAGACAGGGTGATTTGTCACCCAGATCCCAGCAATCGAACAGTTTGCTGTCTCCCGGGTGCTCGGGTTCGTCATGTTGTGGATTGGGTAGACAAATTATTGGGAGGGGCTGGAAATGAACCGGCGGTCTTGGTACATATTGGTACCAATGACAAAGTTAATGGAAGATGGAGTGTCCTAAAGAATGATTTTAGAGAACTAGGTAATAAGCTGAAGGCAAGGACCTCCAAGGTAGTATTTTCTGAGATACTACCAGTGCCACGTGCTAGCCCAGGGAGGCAGAAGGAGATTAGGGAGGTTAATGTGTGGCTAAAGATGTGGTGCACTAATGAGGGGTTTGGCTTTTTAGAGCACTGGGCTGACTTCTCACTTCGGTACAATCTCTACAGTAGGGATGGATTGCACCTTAATGATGAGGGAGCTTTTGTACTAGGGGATAGGATGGTAGAAAGGCTGGAGGAGTTTTTAAACTAGTAGGTGGGGGGGAGGGACTAGATATAAGTAATGTGGAGGAAAGTGTAGAGGGTATAAGGGATGAATTAACAACTCATAGGGGAGGAGATGGTGGGAGGGGTAGTATAGTCAATAGGGAGGTAGTACTAAGTAATTCAAGTTTAGTGGCAGGCACTTCAGAACTACAGACTCATAACATAAGGTGTATGCTTTCAAATGCCAGAAGCTTGCCAGGAAAAATGGGAGAGTGAGAATTATTAGCAATTAATGAAAAATGGGATTTAATAGGCATTACCGAAACGTGGTGGGATGAATCTCATGACTGGACTGTTAATCTGGATGGTTATAACCTATTTAGGAAAGATAGAGGCAATGGTAAACGAGGAGGAGGGATTTGTCTGTATGTTAAGCCTGAATTTAAGGCTATAGTCAGAGAAGATATTAATGGTGGACCTAATGATAAAGTTGAATGTTTGTGGGTAGAGTTAAATAGGGGAGCAGCAAATTCCAAAAGAATATTAGTAGGAGTATGCTATAAACCCCCAAATATAGCTGAAAGTGAGGAAATACAATTATTGTTACAGATTGGAAATGCAGCTAAGCACGGGCAAGTTCTAATAATGGGAGATTTTAATTACCCTGAAATAAACTGGATAAATGAGACCAGCAGTTCAGCTAAGTGGAGCAGGTTCTTGAGTACACTCAGGGATCATTATCTGGCCCAGTTTATATAGGAGCCTACTAGAAATGAAGCATCTTAGATTTACTCATTACAAATAATATTGATATTGTATCAAATGTTGAAATAGGGCAACCTTTGGGAAACAGTGATCACAACACAGTCTCATTTGAGATTGAATTAAAAAAACAACATTTTAAGGGGCCAACAAAAACTCTTAATTTTAAAAGGGCAGATTTTAACGGTCTAAGGGCAGCAATACAAAGTATAGACTGGGACAGAGAACTGATAGGTAAAAACACTGAACATAAATGGACAACATTTAAATCCTTACTAAATATACATACACATCGGCATATACCGTGTGGGAATAAAAGTAAAAGGAGTAAATCACAACCCATGTGGCTTAACAATGATTTAAAGATCAAGATACGGAGTAAAAAACAGGCATTTAAATTATACAAACAAGAGGGGACAGAGACTGCTTTACGGGAATACAAGGAAATCAACAAGGCTTGCAAAAGCGCTATTAGACTGGCTAAAATAGAAAATGAAAAATTAATTGCAAAAGAGAATAAAACTAACCCTAAAATATTTTTTAAGTATATTAATGGGAAGAAGGCGAGGAAGGAAGCTATAGGAACATTAGAATGTGAAACAGGCTGTCTGAAAATTAGTGACCAGGAAAAGGCAGATGAGCTAAATAGGTTCTTTTCTTCAGTATACACAAGGGAGGTACCAGTGGTTGGGACACTGCAACATAATGGGGCTACACTACCTTTGCCAAATAATTGGTTAACACAGGAAGAAATCCAAAAGAGGTTGGAAAAAATAAATGTTAATAAAGCCCCGGGTCCTGATGGAATACATCCAAGGGTACTAAGGGAACTGGGTTCTGTAATAGCCAAACCATTATATTTAATTTTTCAAGATTCACTCAACACAGGGTCTCTACCAGATGACTGGAGAAAAGCTGATGTGATACCTATATTTAAAAAGGGAGCAAGAGCAAATCCGGGGAATTATAGACCAGTGAGCCTCACTTCTGTAGTGGGGAAGCTTTTAGAAGGGTTAATAAGGGATAATATACAAGAATATGTCTATTTGAACAGGATTATAAGTAGGAGTCAACATGGGTTTATGAGGGATAGGTCATGTCAAACAAATCTAATTAGTTTCTATGAGGAGGTTAGTAGGAACCTGGATCAAGGCAACTCAGTGGATGTAGTCTTTTTGGATTTTGCAAAGGCTTTTGATACAGTGCCACATGGGAGACTATTGGGAAAACTAAGGGATACAGGAATTGCAGTAAATATCTGCTCATGGATTGAGAGCTGGCTAAAAGACAGGAAGTAAAGGGTTGTTGTAAATGGAACATACTCTGATTGGACTAATGTGGTAAGTGGGGTTTCTCAGGGTTCAGTATTAGGTCCTATCCTTTTTAACATATTTATTAATGACTTAGAGGTAGGATTGGAGTGTGGGGTCTCCATTTTCGCTTATGACACAAAGTTGTGCAAGGTAATTAAATCAGAAAATGATGTGCTTTCCCTCCAAAGGGATTTACATAAAAATGAGGAATGGGCATCTAAATGGCAGATGAGATTTAATACGAATAAATGTAAGGTTATGCATCTGGGAAGGAAAAATAGCCATGCAATTTATAATCTTAATGGAGCAAATCTAGGTGTATCAAATATTGAAAGGGATTTGGGAGTGCTTGTGGACAACCACCTAGGTAACAGTGCTCAAAGCCAAGCAGCAGCTGCAAAGGCAAACAAAATATTAGCATGTATTAAGAAGGGTATAGAAGCCAGGGAAGCAAATATAATTCTGCCACTATACAAATCTCTAGTACGCCCTCATTTGGAATATGGAATACAATTTTGGGCACCACTTCATAAAAAGGACATTTTAGAGCTGGAAAAGGTACAGAGAAGGGCAACAAAACTAATAAGGGGAATGGAGGGGCTAACCAAATTAAACTTATTTTCTCTAGAAAAAAGGCGTCTAAGAGGAGATATGATTACCTTATATAAATACATCCAGGGTGTTATGAACAGAAGGGCCCACTGGACTATTTGGGGTTCATCAGTTATTATATGTGTGGTTAGAAGGTACTAACAATTTGCTTAACATTTATATCATGGATGTAATAAGTGCATGTGGTGCTGTAATTGACTAACATTGCAAAACTGTATCTGTGTTAGAAATAGGATAGTGGAATTTATATGGCCCTGCGATCGGCCACGTGTGAAGGCTCTGGCTTTATTCATGAAAGGGGTAACTAGTTTTATGGCTCTGTAAGAGGAGAAACAAAAGGTGTAATTAGAAGAAAGTCAGATGCCTCTCTACATCAGGAAATCATGTGGGTGAGGGGGAATAGCAAGCTATTTGCCTAGGAGGATGGGCTAGAACTGGGGGCAGTCTTTGGTGTTTTGTGTCATCATTCTGTTTTTTTTTATATATCTTTGTAACAATAAAGAAGTGGCCAGTCTGACTTTGGACACACTAAACACAGGTGGTGTCAGAGTCTGCTTGTACTAATCCAAGGTACATGGGTGTGATTCTTAGATCCTAAGAATAGGGGTCTGAGGTGCATGTCTCTGCAGTAATGATGCTGTCATCTGAAGTGTCTGCTGGTGTTGAGATCTGAACAAAAAGTTGCGACCGTGGAGAGAGAGAGAGATTTGGGGTGAGCGTGGTCCCCCAAATTGGCCGGTCGTGACAGCTGGTGGCATCGGTGGGAGATCTCAAGCATTTTTACCAGCAGCAAGGATGGCAGCTTATGAAGAGATGTCTGCAGCAGAGGAGGAGGAAGTGTCCAGACGGTATCAAAGATGGATTGAGGTAATGCCTGCAGGTTTTACTAAGGATCAGCAGAGGGAACTCCGGATACAGATCACACAGGAGGTACAGGGGAACAGGAGAAGGGTAAGCAATGGCCCTGTCTCAGCTCCTGTGGAGGGGAAATGCTTATCCCCAGTAGAGAAAGAGAGCCAGGTGACAGAGGCAAAGGACTGCAAAGGAATGGCCCTTCTAAAGCAATGGATGGCGTTCCTGGGATTGTGGCAGGACCATGAGCTGTCATGCTGGCTGAAGAAACTGGTATGGAAAGAGATTGCCTTAGAGAAACAGTATCATGCCAGGATAGGGCCTGTTGGTGCCCTTGAAGAGGATCTCTATGTTCAATTGGAGCTAATAGATGGGCTCTGGGAGATCATCTATGGTGATCCTGAATGTGGCATGGGGACTGTAAGGAGGAAAAATAACTTATTTAGAACCATGGTCCCCGGAGGCTAATTTGCTGGAACCCCTGATTCAGCAAGAGCTGCAGCTGGAGGCTGAGTATGTTGAATTGCTGGATGAGGCATCCATGGAGGGGTTTTGGCCATCCAGTTGGGAGGAACCCTGTCAGGCGGACAGGGAGGAAAATGATTGGTTACCAGAGGTCTGGGGAGAGGATATTGTGGACTCTGACCATGACAATACCAATGTGGAGATACAAATGGACAAGGCCCAGTTAATTTTTGCTACAACTGGGACAGATAAGGAGGGTACAATACATTATGGGTACATCTCAAAACCGGTGGAGTCTGAGTCTCAGACAGGAGTAGCAGGCCAGATGGAGGGCCTGGGAGAGTTCTGGAAAGAACCAGAGATGGATCGTGAACCTAACATGGGGTTCCCGTGGATAACTACAGTCCAGAAACCAGCCATGGGTACAGGGGCGAACACCAAGAACAACCTTGGGACTGTGTCAGACCAAGGGGGCCAGCCAGACCCAAATGGCTGGGGCACAATTGCTAATAACAAGGCAATTGAGAAGACAGGGAATGTCTGTAAAACTGATGGCCCAAGGGGATGTCTGGATGAGAGCTGTGAGGTCCTGCCAGGGAACACAGTGACCAAAGATCCCAAGGGAGGTGAGTGCTGTGACCAGGCAGTGGTTCCAGAGAGAGGGGGAGGTAATGTGCTGATCCAGATACCACATAGATATTTGGAGTCTTTAGACGAGACCACAACTTTGGGTGCCAGCTTCCAGATCCGTCCAGTAAATGACCCCCTGGAATTACTATTTTTCTGGGCACCCCAGGGGAGTGTTTTACCCATGCAGTGGGGCAGAAGAGTGTATGGGCCCTGGTTGTTGGGGGGTGGGCTGGCAATGGCACCCTTGAACTGCATGGATTACCCTGGCACAGAGGTCTGTTGGCAGAACCCAGGCCAAGCAAACCGTCTGGATAGGAGCAGCTATGTTCACTGTCCCTGGGAATGGACTTTGGGCCTAGCATGGAGCTTCCACGGATAAAAAATGTCAGAGAGCTAGCCACAGACAAGGGGGCAGGGGAGGTTATGATCCCTGAGATCCTGCCAAACAGAGACACTGCAAATCATTTAAAGAGATACCACATTCCTTATTGTGTGCCCAATCCAGGCGAGATGGAATACAGCGCACCAACTGTGGTCCAAGGAGATGGAGAAATGGAGTCCCATGCCCAGACCATTGCTGCAGGTGAGAGGGGTTACTGTGCCCAGACTGCGGTGCAGGTGAAAGTGGAGCCTCGATTCCAGACCACCATCATGGATGCTGGGTTCAGTATCAGACTGGTATGTTCCTCCCTGGAGGTGTTAGTTTATGGGACTCCCAAGGAAAATGTTTCCCCTCAGACATTGGGAAGAGGAGGGCACTGGCCCTGGTTTTTGGGAGGGGGCCAGCCATGTCACCTTGGGAACTGTCACCTGGACTTTGTACCACCCTGGGACCCTTTGGACTGGGTGAACTAATAGGCCCAAGGACTGTTTTAGATGCAGCTGCCCAATTAAATTGTTTTCCCCAATGGATGGGGAGGAAGGGGGCATGTGCCATGGCCCAAGGAAGGCGGTTGGCAATTGAGCCATGGAGGCTATGCCCAAAATTGTGTGCCCATTGGAATTGGAAGAAATGTGGACTGTGAGGCAATTACAATCACCATCACTTGCACAAGTGAGATCAGTGTGGCTAGAAATTTGTCCGTCAGGACGAATTCCTAGGCCACACTAGGATGGGGGAAACTAGCTGTTATGAACAGAAGGGCCCACTGGACTATTTGGGGTTCATCAGTTATTATATGTGTGGTTAGAAGATACTAACAATTTGCTTAACATTTATATCATGGATGTAATAAGTGCATGTGGTACTGTAATTGACTAACATTGCAAAACTGTATCTGTGTTAGAAATAGGATAGTGGAATTTATATGGCCCTGCGATCGGCCACGTGTGAAGGCTCTGGCTTTATTCATGAAAGGGGTAACTAGTTTTATGGCTCTGTAAGAGGAGAAACAAAAGGTGTAATTAGAAGAAAGTCAGATGCCTCTCTACATCAGGAAATCATGTGGGTGAGAGGGAATAGCAAGCTATTTGCCTAGGAGGATGGGCTAGAACTGGGGGCAGTCTTTGGTGTTTTGTGTCATCTTTCTGTTTTTTTTTATATATCTTTGTAACAATAAAGAAGTGGCCAGTCTGACTTTGGACACACTAAACACAGGTGGTGTCAGAGTCTGCTTGTACTAATCCAAGGTACATGGGTGTGATTCTTAGATCCTAAGAATAGGGGTCTGAGGTGCATGTCTCTGCAGTAATGATGCTGTCATCTGAAGTGTCTACTGGTGTTGAGATCTGAACAAAAAGTTGCGACCGTGGAGAGAGAGAGAGATTTGGGGTGAGCGTGGTACCCCAAATTGGCCGGTCGTGACAGCTGGTGGCATCGGTGGGAGATCTCAAGCATTTTTACCAGCAGCAAGGATGGCAGCTTATGAAGAGATGTCTGCAGCAGAGGAGGAGGAAGTGTCCAGACGGTATCAAAGATGGATTGAGGTAATGCCTGCAGGTTTTACTAAGGATCAGCAGAGGGAACTCCGGATACAGATCACACAGGAGGTACAGGGGAACAGGAGAAGGGTAAGCAATGGCCCTGTCTCAGCTCCTGTGGAGGGGAAATGCTTATCCCCAGTAGAGAAAGAGAGCCAGGTGACAGAGGCAAAGGACTGCAAAGGAATGGCCCTTCTAAAGCAATGGATGGCGTTCCTGGGATTGTGGCAGGACCATGAGCTGTCATGCTGGCTGAAGAAACTGGTATGGAAAGAGATTGCCTTAGAGAAACAGTATCATGCCAGGATAGGGCCTGTTGGTGCCCTTGAAGAGGATCTCTATGTTCAATTGGAGCTAATAGATGGGCTCTGGGAGATCATCTATGGTGATCCTGAATGTGGCATGGGGACTGTAAGGAGGAAAAATAACTTATTTCTTAAACGCTGTCATGGTCTGGGATTAGAACCATGGTCCCCGGAGGCTAATTTGCTGGAACCCCTGATTCAGCAAGAGCTGCAGCTGGAGGCTGAGTATGTTGAATTGCTGGATGAGGCATCCATGGAGGGGTTTTGGCCATCCAGTTGGGAGGAACCCTGTCAGGCGGACAGGGAGGAAAATGATTGGTTACCAGAGGTCTGGGGAGAGGATATTGTGGACTCTGACCATGACAATACCAATGTGGAGATACAAATGGACAAGGCCCAGTTAATTTTTGCTACAACTGGGACAGATAAGGAGGGTACAATACATTATGGGTACATCTCAAAACCGGTGGAGTCTGAGTCTCAGACAGGAGTAGCAGGCCAGATGGAGGGCCTGGGAGAGTTCTGGAAAGAACCAGAGATGGATCGTGAACCTAACATGGGGTTCCCGTGGATAACTACAGTCCAGAAACCAGCCATGGGTACAGGGGCGAACACCAATAACAACCTTGGGACTGTGTCAGACCAAGGGGGCCAGCCAGACCCAAATGGCTGGGGCACAATTGCTAATAACAAGGCAATTGAGAAGACAGAGAATGTCTGTAAAACTGATGGCCCAAGGGGATGTCTGGATGAGAGCTGTGAGGTCCTGCCAGGGAACACAGTGACCAAAGATCCCAAGGGAGGTGAGTGCTGTGACCAGGCAGTGGTTCCAGAGAGAGGGGGAGGTAATGTGCTGATCCAGATACCACATAGATATTTGGAGTCTTTAGACGAGACCACAACTTTGGGTGCCAGCTTCCAGATCCGTCCAGTAAATGACCCCCTGGAATTACTATTTTTCTGGGCACCCCAGGGGAGTGTTTTACCCATGCAGTGGGGCAGAAGAGTGTATGGGCCCTGGTTGTTGGGGGGTGGGCTGGCAATGGCACCCTTGAACTGCATGGATTACCCTGGCACAGAGGTCTGTTGGCAGAACCCAGGCCAAGCAAACCGTCTGGATAGGAGCAGCTATGTTCACTGTCCCTGGGAATGGACTTTGGGCCTAGCATGGAGCTTCCGCGGATAAAAAATGTCAGAGAGCTAGCCACAGACAAGGGGGCAGGGGAGGTTATGATCCCTGAGATCCTGCCAAACAGAGACACTGCAAATCATTTAAAGAGATACCACATTCCTTATTGTGTGCCCAATCCAGGCGAGATGGAATACAGCGCACCAACTGTGGTCCAAGGAGATGGAGAAATGGAGTCCCATGCCCAGACCATTGCTGCAGGTGAGAGGGGTTACTGTGCCCAGACTGCGGTGCAGGTGAAAGTGGAGCCTCGATTCCAGACCACCATCATGGATGCTGGGTTCAGTATCAGACTGGTATGTTCCTCCCTGGAGGTGTTAGTTTATGGGACTCCCAAGGAAAATGTTTCCCCTCAGACATTGGGAAGAGGAGGGCACTGGCCCTGGTTTTTGGGAGGGGGCCAGCCATGTCACCTTGGGAACTGTCACCTGGACTTTGTACCACCCTGGGACCCTTTGGACTGGGTGAACTAATAGGCCCAAGGACTGTTTTAGATGCAGCTGCCCAATTAAATTGTTTTCCCCAATGGATGGGGAGGAAGGGGGCATGTGCCATGGCCCAAGGAAGGCGGTTGGCAATTGAGCCATGGAGGCTATGCCCAAAATTGTGTGCCCATTGGAATTGGAAGAAATGTGGACTGTGAGGCAATTACAATCACCATCACTTGCACAAGTGAGATCAGTGTGGCTAGAAATTTGTCCGTCAGGACGAATTCCTAGGCCACACTAGGATGGGGGAAACTAGCTGTTATGAACAGAAGGGCCCACTGGACTATTTGGGGTTCATCAGTTATTATATGTGTGGTTAGAAGATACTAACAATTTGCTTAACATTTATATCATGGATGTAATAAGTGCATGTGGTACTGTAATTGACTAACATTGCAAAACTGTATCTGTGTTAGAAATAGGATAGTGGAATTTATATGGCCCTGCGATCGGCCACGTGTGAAGGCTCTGGCTTTATTCATGAAAGGGGTAACTAGTTTTATGGCTCTGTAAGAGGAGAAACAAAAGGTGTAATTAGAAGAAAGTCAGATGCCTCTCTACATCAGGAAATCATGTGGGTGAGGGGGAATGGCAAGCTATTTGCCTAGGAGGATGGGCTAGAACTGGGGGCAGTCTTTGGTGTTTTGTGTCATCTTTCTGTTTTTTTTTATATATCTTTGTAACAATAAAGAAGTGGCCAGTCTGACTTTGGACACACTAAACACAGGTGGTGTCAGAGTCTGCTTGTACTAATCCAAGGTACATGGGTGTGATTCTTAGATCCTAAGAATAGGGGTCTGAGGTGCATGTCTCTGCAGTAATGATGCTGTCATCTGAAGTGTCTGCTGGTGTTGAGATCTGAACAAAAAGTTGCGACCGTGGAGAGAGAGAGAGATTTGGGGTGAGCGTGGTCCCCCAAATTGGCCGGTCGTGACACAGGGTCAGTATAAAGATTTGTTGGGGGAGCTTTTTGTGCCAAGAGGTTTTCAACTGACAAGAGGACATCCCTTGAGGTTAGAAGTAAAAAGATTCCACCTCAAAGAAAGAAAAGGGTTCTTCACAGTAAGGGTGGTTAATCTGTGGAATTCTCTACCAGAGGAGGTGGTGACAGCGGATTCGATAGATAACTTTAAAAGGGGACTAGATTTATTTCTAATTAAAAAGGGTATTCAGGGTTATCATGGATAATTAGAGAGACAGTAATGATCCAAATTTTTTACATTTCCCCTTGAGACAATTGGCTAAGACCCGCTTGTTTTTTTTTTTTCTATTTGCCTTCCTCTGGACTAATAAATAATAATAAAAAAAAAAGCATTAAATAATTGATTAATAATTAATTAACAACTAATGAATTAATAGTTAATCCACATATTGCAGATCAGAGGAGATCTTAAAAGGTTGAACTTGATGGACTGAAAATCTTTTTTCAACCTTAAATACTATGGGCCTCATTCTATTATCGGCCACAGCCGCTGCGGGGCCGCAAGGACCGGCCGCAAGCTTTCCGGCTATTCTATTCCCCTCCGGCCGGGGGTTCCGGCAGGCTTGCGGCCGGCGCCTTGTTATCTCTTGCGGCCGATCGCGCCGGAGGAAAGCCTTTGATCTAAAACGGCTGCAAGGAAATCGGCCGTAAGAAAAGCCTGCTTGCTATTCTATTGCTCCGGGAACCCTGTCTGCAAGGCTAAAAACGAGCCGCAGCTTACTTGCAGCAAACAGGTCCCGCTAGCACCAATTAAGCACATAAAATAGCTCAAATAAAGCCATTCTGCACTTTGCGGAGTCTATAAAGTGATATTCGGTGTTAGCAAAAATAGCAGAAATTTCCCCTATACTCAAATCTGCAAAATAATTATTTTTTAATATACGTAAAATATACATGTAAAAAGTCCAGAGTGCTTGGAGCACCTCAGACACACCCACGCCGCAGCCGGAAAATAAACAGTTAATTTGAACTCGGGTTTGGGCTGATGTTCCAGCTTGAGAGTGGGTTACTTTTAATCCTCATGTCCCCCAATATGATCCCTAGCATTTACAGAGCTGTACAGTGCAGGCTTGTATTTTTTTTTTAGTTTTTAAATTTCAGAGCTTACGGCCGGTTTCAAGATATGCAGCCGGCCGTAAGAGGAGATCCTTGCGGGGCCGTATAATAGAATCGCGAGGTAACAGAACCCCCGCAAGGAATCGCAGCCTTACGGCCGATTTACAGCCGATAATAGAATGAGGCCCTATGTAACTATGTAACTATGTAACTATATATATATTTTTTTTTATCAGCAGAAACTGTTTAAACTAACAGGGTTTTCTTTTTTCAAACTGTAAAAATGAACTGTGAGTAGAAATATGCCGGCAATATATTATTATTATACATTAGTAAATATTACAATTAGGATTAAAAAGGATGAAGAAATAGGTTATTTGTAAAAATTAGGAGTTTGAGGTGTATTGATCTGCAAGAAGAGTAATTACCCTGTCCCATGACACGTCATTTTTAATCATAATCATTATATTTATCCATTTACAATAATATATTACAGGCAAACAAGGTACTGAAAAAGGAGAGAAGAAAATGGGGGATTTAAAACCGACTATTGATATTACTGACTTCTCAAACGTATCTGAAGTGTACATTTTATATGAAAATTACATTGAGACTAATAAAATAATTTAAATATTTTCAGTTAACACATTGATAAAAAATAAAATAAAGCCAAATAATTATTTTTATAGACTCATAAGTACAGACTGTCCTAGCCAGGCCTGTTTAAAGTCCCAGGAAACACAGGCCTCTATCTCCTTCTCTGGCTCTTCTTCGCCTCGCCCTCTGACTGTCAGCATTCCCCAAGGTTCAGTCCTAGCCCCCCCCCCCTTTACTCCATCTATACATCATCCCTTGGTACCTTAAATAAATCTTTTGAATTTCAGTATCATCTATATGCAGAGGACACTCAAATCTACCTCTAAGCCCCAGAACTACCCCCCCTCTCCTTTAACTCAAGCTGCCAACTGCTTCTCTAGCATATCCTCCTGGATGTCTGAGCATTAACTCAAACTTATCATGTCAAAGACTAAGCTTCTTATCTTCCAACCCTCTACTACAGCTTCCACTCCTCACATATATCTTACTGTTGACAATTCCATCATCACTCCCACTCCCCAGGCCTTTTGTCTTGGGGTTCTACTGGACCCTGCCCTCTCTTTCATTCCTCAAATAAAGTTACTAACAAAATATTGTCAGTTTCACCTAAAAAATACGTCACTACCTTACACAAGACACAACAACAATTCTTATTCACTCTCAAATAATATCTTGCCTCGACTACTGCAATTCTCTCCTTGCTGGTCTCCCCATAACCCAACTGTCTCTACTTCAAACCATGGTAAACACATCTGCTAGAATCATACACCAAACTCAACGCTCAGTGTCCATCAGTCACTCCACTGGATTCCTTGCTTCCAGTTCCAGGGTTAAAATCTTGACCCTAACGTATATCACTGGTCTTGTCTTAAAATACTCCCACAACCGCTATATTCTCTCTGCTAATGACCTTCTTCTTTCCTCCTCTCTTATCACCTCCTCTCACTATGGTCTCCAGAACTTTTAATGCGCTGCCCCTACTCTATGTAACTCCTTGCCTCACTCTACTAGACTATCTTCCTGCCTCAAATCCTCCAAATCCTCACTAAAAATGCATTTGTTTAATGAAGTTTATCACTTTCAGTCTTAATGTGCACAATGTATCTAGCATTCTTCTATATCCAATCCATACCCTTTAGATAAGTCTGCAGGTTTTCAATCTTCATCAGTGATTTACTTTTGATTTTAAGCTCAAAGACAGAGCCCTCCATTCTTTGGCAATGCTTTGTAATGTTGTTGACTTGTACTTATCCCATGTATAGTGCCACGGAATAATAATAATAATAATAAATAAAACAATTAGCAATTAATAAGTTGGAATGTGCTTAAAGGAAATTAGGAAAGTAATTTGTTTCAAGTATCCCATCTGAAGACTCACTACTCTTTTAACCCTTCAGTGTTCAAATCTTGCAAAACATTATTGATGGGCTTTTCTCTCTCTTTTTTATAATTTTTTTATTATAGACAAAGTTGAAACAATACAGTAAGGGAGAACAGGTCAGCAAATACATAAAACAATTTGTATTAGTGTCACCCCACCCTTATAGATGGCAGCATGTCATTGAAACATACTAAGACAGGAACATAATGTTAAGCTAGCCACCTTCTTTTTTTTTATTTATTTTTTTATCTTGAAGTGATCTAACTTATTATTTAAAAGTTGATTTAAATAAAACAAGTAAAGCAACTAAAGGAATAAAATAAAATAAAAAATAAAAAAAAATATATATAAAAAAAAAAAAAACAGAAAAGAAAATTAACTGGGAGAGGGAGAGGGGAAGGAAAAATCATCTGGCAAACTTACCCTTCAAGGTGTCCTGAGTGTTGCAGACATTTGTTCCGGGTCCTCCCGGCCTCCACACCCACCAGCGGCAGCCTAAATTACCCTTATAAGCGGTAAGCTATAGAGGAATGCTATGAGCGGACGTAAGCCAAGGGGTCAACATTTTTAGGAACAAGGTATACGTGCCCTGTAAAACGTGGGTCAATTTTTCATTAATTAATATATGGTTAATTTTGTTGATAAACTCATTGAAAGTTGATAAGGAAGTTTTCCAGTGTCTTGCTATAATGAGTTTCACTGCTAAGGCAAAGTATTGCCAAAGTTTGTTTTGATGTGCAGATATACTTTTTACATGCAAGCCCAAAAAGCAAATTTCCATTGTGGGTCGTAGTGGAGTGCTAATTATTTGTGAGAGCAGACTAACCGATTTCCCCCATAAGCCTTGTACTAGAGGACATGTCCATCAGATATGATGGAAATCCCCCCGCGAGTGGCACCCTCACTTAAATGTGGGTTTATTTTATTCATTATAGATGGTGTATAATAGAGTCTGTGCAAAACCTTGATCAAAACCGCCAATAAGCTGTATGTAAAGGAGCCTCTTGATAGGTTAGAGCACATCTCCTTCCACGTCCCTCTCCCATTTTAACATAAAGTTGGGTTTCTGGCTGTTTTGCAAATCATTAAGTAGAGAGTATAAGGAGCCTAAAAATCCCTTCATAGAAGATACATTTTTAGATATGGTCGTTATCCAGGTATGCTTTGGTGGCCCTATACTTTGGATCATGCTGAAAAGCCAATGTTTGAATTTCCTATAATTCCATATTTCCTTATCTGGTATGTTGTATGGATTTATAAGGCTTTTCTCTCTATTAAACACACATATTATTTGTTTTCACTGTTGACATTTTGATTTGCATACATCTATTTACTGAAACAGTTACTTATTTGCCATGCATGCCAGATTGTCTCTAAACAACCCCGGTTCTAGCTCATACCAACAGTTTCCTTGGCATTGAATCAATACCTCTCTCCGTGTGTTGGCTCCTTGCCTACTGGTAGAAAAAAAATGATATCTTTCAATATTGTTTACTATGTTATTCTAATTGGAAGTTTTCTATTCATACACCTCATGCATTTTTATTTATTTACAAGAGAGATACATAGACAAGGTAAATTAGAGACCTGACATATTTGTGTTTATATTTGCAAATCAAGCTTGCTCCAATTCATTTTAACTTTTTCTACTATGTTAATCTCATTTGCCACTTATCCTGACAATTGCAATGACAGCCGACACAGCGAAATGTCGTGAAGAGGAACACTTGAGGGTTTTATGCTTAACTGTTGTGCCAATCAGACTGCAGAAAAACAATTGAGATGCTGAAATATATTGAAGTGTAGTGAAGCCTTTTAAAAGAGAATGGAAAAGCAATGACCTCTACATTTGGTTTTAAATAGAAGTCTATATCAATTTCCATGGGTGGTAAAACATTGCTGGCCTAGGTTACTAGCCAGGTCTCGTTTACTTCCACATGATTTAGTACAACAGGCCGAAATTCAGTATATCTCTGAAAACACACTGTATGCTGACAAATTAGATCCCTCTCATTCTCTGTGTTGAGAGGATTTAGGTGACCTCCACTTTGTCTTGATGTCTTTTCATTGAACAAATATATGCATCTGTTACAGAGAAAAATAACCAGTGGTATTTAGGAGCGATGAAATGTGTGTTTTGAGGGGCTCTGTGTTTTTAGGTATTCAAGGACATTTCCTGTTTTTGGTGCGACGGTGGCACACTGAGACTTTGTTCAGTTTGTTCTTAGAGTGAGAACTAGAGTTAAGGTTTGGGCTTAGGGTTTTGGTTTACGGTCCAGAGTTAGTGGCAAATGATAAGCTTTACATAGTGGTGAGCAACTACTTTACTATGTAAATCTTAACATCTGCTACCACGCTAACCCTGAAACCTAAACCAAAACCCTAACCCTAAACCTAACCCTAAGAACACATTGAACAAAGTCAGCGCGCCACCGTTGCTCCACCTATTAGCCACTGCACATCTATCTATCTACTAACCATGTTTTCAATCTTTAATGTTTCTTGCATGTCTATGAACGTTCAATTCTCGTCATGACTACTGCAACCCGCTTCTTGCTGGCTTGCCCACCACCCGTTTATCCACACTTCAATCTATAGTGAATGCCTCTGGTAGACTCATCTACTGTACACAAGAATCACTCCACTGGCTTCCAATAGCCTCCAGAATAAAATGTAAAATCATGGCCCTAATGTATAAAGCCCTCAACAACATTGCACCCCCTTATATCTCTGCTCTCATCTCCAAATACTCCCCCACCCGCCCTCTTCATTCTGCCAATTACCTTATTCTTTCTACCACTTGTCACCTACTCTTATTCCAGCCTTCAGGACTTTTCTCATGCTGCCCCTATTCTCTGGAACTCCTTGCCCCACCCCACCAGACTATCTCCCTGCCTCAAAACCTTCAAAACATAACTAAAAACCTATAACCTATAACCTTCCTCCCTAACATGCACTATACTTCTCTAACCCTTCAGTACACACCCAAAACCTTTAGATTGTAAGTTTGTGAGCTTTCAATCTTGCGTGGTGCTTCAGGGAAGCACTATAGACACTGGATTCTAAGACAGGGCCCTCCATCCATTGCAGCTTGTAATTGTCTTTTCCTGGAACTTAACCCTGTATAGCGCTATGTGCTATGTTGGTGTGATACAAATAAACAATAATAATAATTTACAATCTAAGTAAAATGATGAAATTTGCCCAGTTTTTCAGATAATGCTTCATATTTGTGGAGAGTGGAAGCTACCACTTAAAGATCAGTTTTTAAACTGATCGGGTCCGAAGCTCAAGAGCTAGTTCAAGAGCCAATCAAACTGCAACAGAGTTTTAAGCTGTGACAGATACATTCACATTTGGAGCACTCCAGCACTTAACATCATCAGATTTCCGAGGCAAGTAATAAAAGGAATTACACATATATTTGAACGTCAATAAGTAAACTCTTTCATATAAGAGCGCCTTGTGTTTATGTGAAACTTTCCCTTTAAATAACCTGGTGAATGCATGTTTTTTTGTTGTTATATTTTCCCTTCAGAGTCATGAGTGGTTCTTAAGCCTCTTCTTTACGATCTCCTTTGTGAACATGAACTCTTACAGTGATATATTACTGTGGGTAGAGGATGATGTGCTGGCCACTTGTCTCCGTGCCGGGAGAAAGCCACGACCAGAGCCCGCATTGTGAGTATAAGCACTTACTTGATTTTGAAGTAGACAGAAACAGAAAACAGATACTATAAAGATGAAAAAAAAGACAGACTTACCAGGAAAACCTCTATTACAATGTTCAAATGTTAAACTATATATATATATATATATGTTTGTAGACTGGTCCATATAATTATGCATATATGATTGCATTGTTTTTTTTAGGAAAGGGTTCAGAAGTGCAGTTAAAAAAAAAACAATTTGCCCCTCTCTTTTTCAGCACTCTCTCCTTTGCTTTGACACAAACATCCACTATCACATATATAGTTCTCAGCAGCGCGACCATGCCAAAATCCGCGAAGCGAGGGCCGCGGTTGCGACCAGGCAAGGAGCTTAGGCAGGGAGCGTCAAAGGTGCTCTCTGCGCTGGTGGAGATGAGTGCCATAGGCGCTCATCTCTACGACCCCGTAGGGCTTAGGCAGGGAGTGCCGAAGGTGCTCACTGCGCTGGTGGTAGTAGTGATAGTAGTGATTTTTTTATTTGCTTTTACAGTGCTACGGACATGTCTTTAACCCTTTTGCGGGTCCTCTCTAGTACTCGTAGGATTTTCTTCTACATTTGCCGTTTACGGGTGTGAAAACATTTGCGGGCTTGCAGAATTGTAGCAATTAAATAGCGATATGCGATGTTAGCCATCGTAACTCTTGCGTACGGAAAGATCAAAGGCTTCGATGGGGTGTAAGTTACGGTTGTAACAATTGCAAGGATTTCAAGCCTGTAACCCGTAGACCATTTGCGGCTCGAAAAAGACTCCAATTGAATAGCAAATAAGCTTACGGGCTCCATTACGGGAGCCCGCAACTTACAATTGCTCAATTGAACGCGGCTCTTAATATCCAGAAGCCTTGTAGTAATCAAAGGCAAATAATAAAAACATTTTCACATATATATAAACATCAATAGGTAAACTCTTTCATATAAGAGCACCTTGTGTTTATGTGAAACTTTCCCTTTATATAACCTGGTGAATGGGTATTTTTTATTTTTTTTATTTTGTTTTCCCTTCAAAGTCATGAGTGGTTCTTAAAACTCTTTTGTGATCACAAACTCTTAGAGGATGATGTGCTGGCCACTTGACTCCGTGCCGGGAGAAAGCCACGACCAGAGCCCGCATTGTAAGTATAAGCACTTACTTTTTATTGAAGAAGACAGAACCAGAAAACAGATAAAGATTATAAACAGATAGACTTACCAGGGAAACGTCTATTACAATTTTAACATTTTAAACTCACTCACTCTCTCTGTATAACCTTTGTGGGCATATTTGCATGTCTCTGCCATGTAATAACTGTATCTCTCGGAATTCTGAGCTCCACCACTGGAACATATATATTGAAGCATAGCACAATTGATAACCATAAACGGTTATTGATGATTCAGAAAACAATTAGAAAAAAAGCCAAAATATATTGCAATGAGCGTCCCGTTTCTAATTCCATATAACATATTTTTTGTAATATAACCCATATTTTTTACTGTCATGAAGAAATTCAAGTTGTTAGTCAATTAACATCAAAGCTCATTATGGATGAGTGTCAAATAATTATTATATAAGCCTATTAAAAATGTATATTTAAAAATATATATAAAAATAGAGATATTAGTTATTTTGTCTAATGGCAGAATAATGATCACTGAATACAGACAGATTTGAGAGATAGTATTTTTTGCTGCCATTAACTTCACATTATAAGATGAGATAAGAAAATAATTTGTAGTATGATAACGGCCAGTAGCATAGATACCGCTGCACAAGCAGTGCACTGCATAGGGCCCTTACCTCTAGGGGGCCCAATGCTCTGCCCAACAAAATTAACTTTTGGGTGGTGGATAGGAGGGCCCAGAGGATGAAGTTGGGAAGCATTAGCATCAGAAGGGGACAAGTAATTCCTTCCTGTCCCTCCCCTTACCACCCACTATCTGCCATTGTTCCCCACCACCTCTCACTACCTTAGAGACATCTCACTACCCCACTGCAGCATCTTATAACCCCAGCCACCTCTCCCATTTACAGTCATTGTACTGCACTCTGAAGCAAATGGGCGGGACATGCAAATGAGAAGACAATGCATCCCACTCTTAAATAAAAAAAAAAAACATTTTATACATGGCTTCTTTAAAGCAGGGATGGGGAACGTCCAGCCCGCGGGCCATATAAGGCCAGCCAAACCGTTTGATTTGGCCCTTCCACACCTAAGGCTACTTTGTGTAAGAAAATAGATACTGCAATAGATGGTGGCACGTCCTTTGTGCGCTGCAGAATAGCGCGCCGTCAGCATGGCACCGAGAACTGCGCTCTGATGATGCTCTGCGCTCTAGTGCATCCCAGACTTCTGGGTCTCTCACTCCTCTCAGTGTCTCTCGCACTGCCCTATTCTACTCCTCTCTGTGTAAGTCTCCTGTCTGTCTCTCTCACTCTACCTCTGCTGCTATATTGCCCCTCTCTCTCCGTCTCTCGGTCACTGTCTGCCCAGCTAGCTGTCTCTCCTCCGTCCCTCTCTGTATAGCGATGTAGAGTGCTTATATATATGTGTGTTTGTGTGTGTCTATGAGAGAGACATACAGGAGACTTACACAGAGAGGAGTAGAAGAGGGCAATGTGAGAGATACAGTCACAGACACTCAAAGGGGTGAGAGACCCCAAAGCCTGGGATGCACTGGATCGCAGAGCGTCATCAGAGCGCAGTTCTCAGCGCCCTGATGACTGCGCGCTAGTCTGCTGCACGAGAAGGTCGGGGGGCCGCAATAGATACTAACTGATTGGTCCTATCTTTTGTATGAAGAAATATTTATTGTTCACCTGTTTATTGTGCAAAACAAGCAAAAGCAGTATTAAATTGCAATTCGGCATATTCTAAAGGGCTCTATATAAGCAAAATATAAATAAAATAAAAAATAAATTAAAAAATATATAAATATTTTTTGTTTTACAGAAGTTTTTAGTCAGTGAATTTCTATCCAAAAGCAAGATCTTCACGAACTAAAAACTTCTGTAAAATAAATATGCTGTGTGCTTATATAGAGCCCTTTAGAATTTGCCAAATTGCAATTTAATAAGGCTGCAAGTGTGAAAATCCTTAACAATAGGAGTGTTATCTTTTCAGTGGGGATTAATCATAAAGTAAATAAACAGATAATCCCTGGCCATCTTGCAAAAAGATTAATATTTTGATCATAAATGTTACATTAACACCAAATCCTTGGTAACTATAAAGAATCAATCATCTAGTGCAATTTAGTAGCCAGAACAGTATCGAAGTTAAGTGTTGCATTAAGTTGTTAATTTGACAATAACACTAATAAAGAATTAGTCATTTAGTGCAATTTAGTAATATGTAGATTACTGAGATCCAGTGCAGTATGAAGTTGTTATTTTGAACCTCCTAAACTTATATCTGCAAATGCTATAATCAGTAGTAGCCACAATTAAATATAATAAGTATCAATTTAATTAAGAAAATTACAGCTCAGAACATTATATTTCCAAAAGCCTGTCAAGTGGCGTAGTAGGATACATATAAATAAATCAAAGGCGCTCATTGCAAGCCACGCAATGATTGCCGAAGGCGCTCAGCACAGGGCTTGCAATGAGCGCCAAAGGTGCTCAGAGGGCCCATAGCCTCGCATTGTGTGGCAAACAGCATTGCCAGGCTTACAATTTTACTCCCGTAATTTTTGACTGGCAATTTCCTAGTATATAAATAAACATAGGTTTGTGGGACAACGTGTGGTGGGTATGGTTTAGTAAGACAATCATAGAGGTTACTAGCAATATACTTGGACTAAGGAAATATGTTTGGGCAAAATGTTTCCTTAGTTATTTATTAGCTGTAAATTAACATTGTAAGGTTAAATCATTTCAAGGCACTACATTAAACAAATAACAGTACTGTCTGATGCTTTATGAAATGGGATTGGTCAGCTTTTATATTACAACTAGAGATGTCGCGAACAGTTCGCCCGCGGACTATTCGCGTCGATTTTGGCATGTTCGTGTTCGCATCGGACGGCGAACACATGCGCTTTTCGGTTGGCCTACTATTCTTTATCATTGAGGAAACTTTGACCCTGCACCTCACAGTCAGCAGACACATTCCAGCCAATCAGCAGCATACACTCCCTTCCAGGGCCTTCCATCTGAAGGACAGCATACATTTTAGAATCATTCTAAAGCTGCATTCGTTGTGAGAGGACAGATAGTGTAGCTGCTGGAGATTTAATAGGGAAATAGATAGCCAGGCTGTGTATTTAGCTTCCACTACAGACCTGAAGGACTTAATCTAATTTCAGTTGCCTGCCTGTGTCAGGCTCACAGCTTATATTGTGCTCAGTGACATAAAACAACACTTTTTTGACTGTAATAGATTGAATAGCAATTGCCTGCCAACAGGCGTGTGTGTGAATCCTATTGCATCTACTCTGCCAACTTTTGCCAGTGCACAGTGACACTCCTATCTGGTGGCACCTTAGATTGCATGCGCAGTGCCCCAAATTTGAAGTAGGAGGTCCGACCAAGCATCTTTTTCCATCTCCCTGTTCCAAAAATCAATGCCATATACACGTCCCCTAATAGTGGACGTAACAGGGATTAAACCGATAGGAATAGTACTACTTAACAGTACACACCTTATAATAACGCAGACAGAGGCAACGCAGAGAGAGGAGTCTGAAGAAGAGGAGTCAGAGGAGGAAGGTGGCTTTGAGAAGGTGGAAGACCAAACACAGCAGGCGTCCCAGGGGGCTTGTTGTCACCTTTCGGGGACCCTTGGTGGCTGGGTGGAGGAAGAGACCTTCAATGACATCAGTGAGGACAAGGAACGGGACATGGCTAGCTTGGTATCCAACCTTGTGCAAATGGGGAGTTTGCGGTTGTGCAAAGGGACTGTTTGCGGTTGTTTGCGGTGCATTAAACGGGGAGATTGGTCTGTTACTGTGAAGCGGGTGTAACCCTTACACTACCTGATCGATACAACATCATACTTGATGTTTTAAAGCATGTTACTCCAAACAATTTAGGAATGTTAGGCGATTTATGCCCTTTATGGCTTAAAACCAGACTCTGCATCAACTATGTAATTTTCCGTGGGAGTATTGCCATGGATCCCCCTCCGGCATGCCACAGTCCAGGTGTTAGTCCCCTTGAAACAACTTTCCCATCACTATTGTGGCCAGAAAGAGTCCCTGTGGGTTTTGAAATTCGCCTGCCCATTGAAGTCTATGGCGGTTCGCCGGGTTCGCCCGTTCGCGAATATTTGATGAAAGTTCGCGTCCGCTGTTCGCACACCTTAAATTTGATGTTCGCGACATCACTAATTACAACTCAACTGTTGAAATAAGATAAAAACAACTGGTGTTTGGCATTTAATACTTTGATAAGTTAAACTTACCTAGCGCTATTGTTGTTAATAAAATGCAGTTTGGGTTTAAAATCTAACATATTAAAAATAACCAAATTGACCTTTACAATGGTGTATCATAAATATTGTTTTTTAAACAGTTTTTAAGTGTTTTTTAAAATGCATTGTCAACTTTTTTGATAAGATTTAAATAAAATGTTGTTACTTTCCCTGTCTTTATGAATGATTAAATGTCTGACCAAATATAGCAGGCTAATTTTTAAGCTGAAAAATGTGTATGGCCCGCTAATGATGTTATAAATATCCAAATGGCCCTTGGCAGAGAAAAAGGTTCCCCACCCCTGCTTTAAAGCATATGCTCGCTGTATAACACAGCTTTTAAGCAAAGCACAGGATTCGATTTTGCAAAGTGACTGGCTTCTTGAGTAATGTTCTGTTCAGGCAACTGTGTATATGTCTGCATAAGGTTTAAGATAAGTGGAGACCAGAGTAACAAATATGGCTGTAAATGTTCTCACATCTGAAGAAGAACAGTACAAAAAAAAACAAAAAAACCTGATTATGAATCTTGGAGGATCACAAGAAATGTTGGTAGTGATAGAGAAATCCCAAGTCTATATTAAGGCCTCTATTTTTAGTATTATAGAGTGTAAGCATTTTCATTTCAAATGCCTTTATTTCCTGTATGTTTTTGAAATGTCCTTTGAGTATTTTGATTTTCAGGTTTTGGATGGAGTGATTCTTTTGGGAAAAGTTGTGTCCATCTAGGGTACAATAGCTGTCTTCATTGTACTTTTTGATGGAAAGACTGAGCAGAATTATCCTAAGGTGCAGTTTTTGGCTGGTTTACCCAATGTAGCAGCCCCTTTCGCATAAAGTACAATGTATTATGTACACTACATTGGATGATATACAGCAATATGACCCTCTGATGTAATAGGTCTTGTTATTATGTGTGGCCGTGTCCACATTACATATGTGTTGACACAGTTTGCAGCAATTTTTATTGCAAGGGTCGGTGCCATTTTCTCTGTTGTGCTCCTCATTGGCCAATCTTCTGTTGACCAATGATTGTCCCAAGTTTGGTGGCTTTCTAAATGCAGGAATGGTAGGTTTGGGGAATATATGACTTAGTTCTGAGTCCTCTATTATTAGTTGCCGTAAACAACTTAAATATTTCCTGTAGAGCTCGGTGGTAGGTGATTACCAGAGGTGTACATGAAGTACTTTCTTTAGTTTCGTATTGTAACAGGAGTTTACTGGGTGTTTTAATGACAAAGGTTACTTTATGTTTAATGTCACAGGGTTTGTAACGGTCCCCAATGATTGAACATATGTAGTGATATTTGATGGCTTCACTGTGAATTTTTCCTTGTTTAGTATGGGACATATATATATATCTCTAAAGGTCTGGGACATTTGTTTTTTTAAACAGATCTACCCACCATTAAAAGGAGTGCTGTAATTCAAGCCTTTACATAAAAATATTTTTTGGGAAATCCAAATTTCTGTTTGTTTCATCTCTTCCTCAGAGCTGGAGGAAGAGACGTGTTTTTGTAACTATCAGGGGAGGGAGGAGTTTGGGAGGAATACAGAGAAGTCCAGATACTTTTTAAGATAACTGGATAAAGCAGAAATTCACACCACCCCCTTTACCCTCACAGGCCCAGAAGCAGAACATTTGCATCAATAGATGCAACCACAGCTCTCCACAAATGTAACACCCCTCTCACACACACAACTTCCACCAACACATCATGGATTCCTCCAGGTCCTGCAGATTTATGTATTTCTAATGAAAAAGTAGCTTTATGACTATTGCTGCTTAAAGGAATGTTTAAGTTTCCCTTTTTTCCCTTTTCCTAATCTAACATGTGCAGCATACATCAGAAACACACATTACAATGAGTCATTTTAAACACATACATATTTGTTTTAATTTACAAAAATGGTTTCCACTACCCAAAGCTGCTTAAATAGGCACCGTTTACCTACCAATAGAAACACTGTATTTGGGTACTGATTTTAAGTCTTTACTAACCTTCAAGCCAACAGCAGCTCAATACAGAGATCTACACAGAGGATCTGACTCCTCCTGCTTCCTTTTTCCTAGGTGAAAACAGGACTACACATCCCATGATTCTTTGGTGCACAAACTGCCATCACATATTGATACAAATGTATTAGCTGCTTGTGATTGGCCAAAACCAATTATTAATTTTATGCTAATTTTAGCATAAATTTCCAGAGGTGTTAAAACCAACTCATTAGATTTAGCAAACATCAGGGCAAGTTTGTTAATGTTTATTTTGGCATTATTTCATGGAAAAACATGTTTGCATACACTACTGATTCTCCTCTATCAGATGCATTCATAATCCAGGGAACTTAAATATGCCTTTAATTATGCTCTTTGTCAGACTCAAAGTTTTCAAACCTATATTTCATAATATTCTTTTACTTAACGTACACAATGCTTGTTAATTGAAGATCTTGAAAATTAATAATAATAAACTTATAAAACATAAAAGAAGAGAAACTGTACCTCATGGTGTCCAACAATTGTAGAGATGTGAAGGGCAGTAAGAGCTCCATATCCCACTTGTTGGATATCAGCCCCACCGTGCAACAGGGCAGTCAGAAGCTCTGCATTATCCTGGGAACAGGAAAAACACGTTCTGTTCATGTTGTCATTGAAATATTGATACAGTAGACTCTTAGTTATCCGGTACCCACGGGGATTGGTAGATCCCGGATAAATGTAGTTTCTGGTTACAAATAAAAGATTAGCTAGATTAGCTGCACATAGGATGCTCTGCTAAGTATATTTGTCAGTGAGGGCTGTTCTAGCAGCAGCAGCTTTCACTCCTCACTTACACACAGGTATGTTTGGATGAAGGGTGCGGTGCTGAGCCCGGGGAATGTAACGCCAACACTGCCCTGGCTCAGTCACTCATGCCTGTCTGCTTCCAGGTAACATTGAATTGCTGAGACGTACAGTTGATGATATAGGTGCCTGTAATCATTTTATGGCATGGCAACCCGGCTTCTGGCATTTGTTGAGCTTTGTAAAATCTAATTATTATTTTATTCAATTTTTTTCTGGTTGCCTGAGTTCTGGTTAACTTAGACTCTACTGTATATGGTTTTGGAAAAAGATTACAGTAAATCCAAAGGGGGAAAAATATATACTTGATTTTCAGATACCAAAGAAGAATTGAAGAATAGCTCCATTTTGTCTTAAAATATAATATATTGTAATCTGTGACTGTTACTCACAATTTGTATATATTAAAGTATCATATAGGTAACACATATTCAGTATGCGCGTCTGAAGAATTAGTTTTGATAATGGAAAGTTAATTAATACAGCCTTTTTAAATGTAAATTTATTTTACTGGAAGAAAAAACTAATTTTGTTTGCGTAACCCGGGAGTTTATTTCTATTGTAAATCGAATTCTCCTATGGCAGCCTTTTCATTAGAACTGAGTTGAAAATCTTATCTGCAACCAAGCTACAATCCAAAGTGACAAATCAGGTAAAACAAACAAACAAACAACAGTAATGGCTGCCAGAGTACCTGTTACTATCAGCATACAATCTAATTGGTTGAATGTACTTGATCCATTATCAAGTTAACATTTGACCCATTATCAAGTTAAATTCTTCAAAACAGACACTATCAATATAGGGTTTTGAAAATAAAATTGTGTACGAACGGACTGATGCTGAAAAAGACACCAGTTCTGAATATAATATCGGTTCTCAGGAAGCATATCACCAGAAATCCAAATGGTGGGTTACACTTTAGCTAAATGGTAACAAAATAAAGGTTGTAGTATTTTTTTCCTAAAAACTGTTTGATGATTATCATGAAAGTATATAGGTATAGAGTAGTCCTCTAAATAAATTAAATGTTGTATTTGCTTTATCTACTTAAACTTGGGATTTCCATGTGATATATGTATACAGTTCAGTATATCTGTGGTGATAGTGTAAGGTTTGCCACGAGTCGCTTGGCAGCTCCGGTAATGCATATTATATGTGAGTCAATGTTACTCCATAGGGAAGGGACCCATGTGGAGCCAAATAAACAGAGTCACAAAACTTAAACACAGCTCTCATACAACAGCGGGGAGGTTTGCTTTGTAACACCAGGATAAACAGATAGAGGATTGAAAACATGCTGAGTAAATTATATTCATAATATATCATTTTATATGATAGTTCTTTTTTGCCCTTGACACACATCTTCCCCTTAAGTTCCTTCTGGCTCCTCTCTTCATATCGTTCTTTCTTTTTATTCTCTTCTTGGCTCTTTCTTGCCCATGTTATCCTCTCACTCCTTCTCCATACCCACATATATTAGCTGCTTTGCCTTTCTATTTACAACTCATCTGTCTCCCACTAACATAAATTTCCTTCAGATCATATATCTTTATATCTCCCTGTGCTTCTCTTCCACTATCCATCTCTTCCTCTCCCTTTCTCACTCTCTATCCAGTTCTCTCCCATTTCTATATCTCAATGTCACTTGATTTGTCTTTTGTCTATCTATCTATCTATCTATCTATCTATTTATCTATCTATCTATCTATCTATCTATCTGTCTGTCTGTCTGTCTGTCTATCTATCTATCTATCTATCTATCTGTCTGTCTGTCTGTCTGTCTGTCTGTCTGTCTATCTATCTATCTATCTATCTGTCTATCTAACTGTCTGTCTCAATATCTATCTATCTATCTATCTATCTATCTATCTATCTATCTATCTATCTATCTGTCTGTCTGTCTGTCTGTCTGTCTGTCTGTCTGTCTATCTATCTATCTATCTATCTATCTATCTATCTGTCTGTCTATCTGTCTGTCTGTCTGTCTGTCTATCTATCTATCTATCTATCTATCTGTCTATCTAACTGTCTGTCTCAATATCTATCTATCTATCTATCTATCTATCTACCTATCACATTCTATCAATCTGCTGATCTATCTATCTATGTCTCTATCTATCTATCTATCTATCTATCTATCTATCTATCTATCTATCTATCTCTCTATTTATCTATCTATCTATTTATCTATCTATCTACCTATCACATTATATCAATCTGCTGATCTATCTATCTATGTCTCTATCTATCTATCTATCTATCTATCTATCTATCTATCTATCTATCTATCTATCTATCTATCTCTCTATTTATCTATCTATCTATCTATCTATCTATCTATCTATCTATCTATCTTTCTTTCTTTCTTTCTATTTCTCTATCTATCTATCTGTCTATCTATCTATCTATCTATCTATCTATCTATCTATCTATCTATCTATCTATCTATCTATCTTTCTTTCTATTTCTCTATCTATCTATCTGTCTATCTATCTATCTATCTATCTATCTATCTATCTTTCTTTCTTTCTATTTCTCTATCTATCTATCTATCTATCTATCTATCTTTCTTTCTTTCTATTTCTCTATCTATCTATATGTCTATCTATCTATCTATCTATGTGCTATTGGTGTGTTGAATGCAAAATAATAGGCATGACCACCATTCAGTAAAGTATTTCTCTGATCGCCACCTAGTGCTATGCAGCAGTGCCTTGAGAATGCTTATTACAAAAAATAAAATGTGTTTTTGAGCTGACGATCTGCAACAAAGTTTTATATATATATATATATATATATATATATATATATATATATATATATATATATATATATATGCAAAAATACAGCTGCAAGGATTAGAAAATGCTCTTTTGATCCTTCTAAAAATTGGTTCTAAAAAAAAGTCAGGACCGCCTCCTAATAATTATTTTGTTGTATCACCTTCAGCCACTAGATGGAGCAGCTGAGTTTTTTTCAAAACAGCTTCATTACTTTTTTAAAACAGTTTGTTTAACAGCAAATGTGTGATTTCAGTGGCCTTTCATTATTAGTAAATAGCAGAAAGGGCTCTGCTGTGATAATCTAAGTAATTCTTAGTGAATTTCCCGGTCCTTTCCTGTTATGGTTACAGCACCAGTCCACCGCTGCAGTGTGGTGACCAACCGCTAGATGGCGCTGTCGATATTGCAGTGCCATATCATAGAGTCATGGCTTAGGTACACTGTTAGGGTAATGGTGAGGGTTAGGGTTAGGCTACCATTCTAAGCTTAGAACTTCTCTAACATATGGGCATTGCTGCAAAATATCGGCAGTGCCATCTAACAGTCGGTCGCCGCACTGCAACGGCGGACCTGTGCCGTAACTATAACAGGAAAGATCCAATCACCCACTGTTTTGCTTGTGTCTCTTTCTGACTGTCTATCCAACAAATATGTGAATTGCAAATAGCCTGTAACAGTAAAAACCTGTACCAGATATTATCAGTTGCAGTGTATACAAAATACTATTCTTTCGTTGGCTTACCTTGTAAGCTGCCATATGGAGAGCAGTAAATCCATTTCTTGTTAGTCTGGATGGACGTAATCCTTTAAGCATGAGAGTTCTAATATGTGACTTGTTACCTGTGTGATAAACATGCAATACACTGAGATTCTATCACACGCAAGCCTCGCGTCTGCGTCCAGCTTTTATGGTTAAAAACTATTTACTGTAACAAGGTCTAAAAATGATTTAGTCGGAGCTTAAAATAAAAATATGACCGTGTTATATAGTTTACAAACTTCAAAGTTGGCATTCAAATTGATTCATACATATTTAATAAGAGACAACATTCTGACAATAATTTTAAAGTGAAGATTTGCCTATGAATTTTAATAAATTATAGTTTATTTAGTATGTTAAAGGTCACACATAGGTTAGGAAATGAGCTGGGGAAGGGGGTTTAAGAGACAGTGGTATATTTACCTATAAGGGAAAAAACTGGTAACAAGTGGGTTTTTAAAAATGGAAATCAATATCCACACTTCCAATGTTCCTATGGGGTTATTTATCAAATTGACTAAACATTTATACCAATTTGTAAAACATGCATCACAAAAAGCGCCCGCCATTTTTTTCAAGAGTGTAACTCGGAAGCCATTTGGAGGCTGCCAAAGGACGCCAAATGAATAGCAAATTAGCTTGCAACCTCACTTACAGGCGCAGGGGGAAAGGTAGGGAGACCGTAAGTGAGGTTGCAAGCTGAGTTGCTATTCAATTGGTGTCTTTTGGCGGCCTCCAAATGGCTTCCTAGTTACAGGCTTGAAAACAAATTGCGGCCGTTCAACCTGTAACTTTTTCAAGGCCGTAACTCGGAAGCCCTTTGCGGGCTTGGGGAAATGTATCAATTTTCCCAAACCCGCAAATGTTTTCACACCGGTAAATGGCAAAAGGAGCAAAGGGAAGGAAGAGGGGGGAAAGAGACACAGGGGAGGGAGTGTGGGGGGAGGAGACACAGGGGTGAGAAGGGGTGACAGAGACAGGGGAGGGAAAGGAGGGCAAAGAGACAAAGGGGAGGGAGAAGAGTGGAAAGAGGGAAAGAGACACAGAGGAGGGAGAGGGGAAGAGACACAGGGCAGGAAGAGGGAGGGAAGAGACACAGGGGAGGGAGAGGGAGGAAAGAGACACAGGGGAGGGAGAGGAAGGGAAGAGACACAGGGTTGTGAAATGGGGAGAGCGGTGAAAGAGACACAGGGGTGAGAGAGGGGGAAAGAGACAGGAGAAGGAGAGGGGGGAAGACACAGGGGAGGGAGAGGGGGCAAAGAGGCACAGGGGAGGGAGAGAAGGGGGAAAAGACACAGGGAAGGAGGGGGGGAGACAAACAACAGTTAGTCGATAGAACAGACAGAAAACACAATTTTTAACACTATATAATGCCGCCATTTTTGACGGGCAAGTCGCTAGTATATATATAACACATTAAAACTGCATAAGCAAGTGCAATCAACCATATCCAAGACTTAGGGATCATGAAAATGTTCCAGGAGCCAGAAAGACTGTTTTCTACCTGGAAGAAAGCCCTTCAAAGAGATGCATTATACTTAAATAAATAAATAAGTACATATTTTAATAAAAAAACAAGTGGAAGGCAGGGGATTCGAACCCATGACTTAGCAATGAAAACAATCTTTGAAACAAGGTACTTACCAATGTGCCATCATACATTACTTATAAAAACAGTGTACATCACTAATATAATGTGCAACAGTTACAGACCCGAGACCCATTATTTATACAGGTTCTTGTGGGACGGTGTCAAGAGCTAAACTAAAATGTCAATATTTGAGTCAATTATTGATCGAAAATGTAAATCGATTTTCCACGTGATTTTTCACCCTCTAACTGATGGTGCAGAGCACTTGTGGCGACTATTGTGGTCCTTTAATTGTTAGACAGTGAAGTGCAATCAGAGTGTAATTTCCGTTGTGCTGCACTATATAGCAATGAAGCAGCTGCAAGCAAGCATGGTGCCCTGCGCCATAATTCTAAGCACTTTAAATCAGGTTTATGGATGGTCTAATATTTCATGTGATCAGGAGAATACGTTGAAATTGCTAAAACAGTTCAGTCATTCCTTACTGCAATAGTGTTGGACATTTGTTGTAGTCTATTATGGGAATAGCACTGGACTAGAAGATTTAGCCAGGTTGTAAAAATAAATGGGTCTTTCAAAAGTACTTGATATTATTTATCCCAGTGAGTTTTGTTGTGACCTTGTAAACAACAATAATTGTTCCACTTGACTCTCAAACAAGTCTGTAGGAGGTTAAGGCTTTGGCGGAGGGGTGAGAACGGTCTGTAAGAATGTGACGGTCTTAAAGAGTGTAAGGGATCTGTGACAGTTTGAGGGTCTGTGAGAGGGGAAAGTAGGGGCGGAGCAACCAGTGATCTAGGAGGGGGCCCAGTGCTGTGCAATTTTGTTTTGCATTTATTTTTAAATCCAGACCCACCATGCCATGGCCCTCCTGGACCCCCCTGGGCCCTCTTGGGCCCTCTTGGGCCACCTTGGCTGCACATCCCCCTAGTCAGATTTAGGTGCATACCTGTTAAAAAACATAATTTCTATTGAAGCTCAAACAGGTGGCAGTGTGAAGCAGTCCAGAACCCAGGCATGTGCATCAGGGAAGAGGGTAAAAGAGCAAGGGCTGCAGAGTACAGGGGGTGGGGATGAGTACACTGGGGACGAGACAGGGGTGGGTGCTATGTCAGATGCATGCTTAGAGGGGTTGGGTGCCGTGTGGGGATGGATTCTGACAGAGGATGTCTGCTGACAACGACAGGGTGCTATGGTATGGATTATATACAGTAGACTCTCAGTTATCTGGCACCCATGTGGATTGGTAGATGCCGGATACATTTAGTTTCTGGTTGCTTGAGAGTTACTAATAAAAGAGGCCTAGATTAGCTGCACATAGGATGTTCTGCTAAGTATATTTGTCCGTGAGGGCTGTTCTAGCAGCAGCAGCTTTAACTCCTCACTTACACACAGGTACATTTGGCTGGAGGATGTGGTGCTGAACACAGGGAATGTAACTGGTGGGGTGCTGAAGGTAGAGGAGTTTCTCACAAGCAGGAGTTAAGGGAAGCATAACAGCTATGGAAATGGGTCTTGGGGGGGGGGAACAGTAATGGGAAATGATCTTGGGGAGGGAAGCTTCTATAATAAGGGGTCTTAGGGAGTGGCACTGAATTAATTGATACTGTTTGGGGGCTCAAACACATTTTTACAAACCCCCATGGGGGTGACCAAAATATCTTTTTGCACCAGGGCCCTCCATTCTCTAGCTCTGCCACTGTGGTCAGTAAGAATGTGAGGATCGTAAACAGTGTGTAGGACCTATGAGGGTTTTGGGGTATGTGAGATTGAGAGGGGAGAGTGAGAGGATGAGGGCCTAAAAGAGTGTGAGGGATTTGTGAAAATTTCAATATCTGTGAAAAGTTGAGAGATGGTGAGGGACCTGTGAGAGGATGAGGAAGCTGTGAGAGGATGAGGAAGCTGTGAGAGGATGAGGAAGCTGTGAGAGGGATGAGGGACCTGTGAGAGGTTGAGGGACCTGTGAGAGGATGAGGAAGCTGTGAGAGGATGAGGAAGCTGTGAGAGGATGAGGAAGCTGTAAGATGGATGTGGAAGCTGTGAGAAGGACAAGGGACCTGTGAAAGAATGAGGAACCTGTGAGAGGATGAGGAAGCTGTGAGAGGATGTGGAAGCTGTGAGAGGGATGAGGGACCTGTGAGAGGGATGCGGGACCTGTGAGAGGGATGAGGAACCTGTGAGAGGATGAGGAAGCCGTGAGAGGATGTGGAAGCTGTGAGAAGGACAAGGGACCTGTGAGAGGGATGAGGGACCTGTGAGAGGGATGAGGGACCTGTGGGAGGATAAGGAAGCTGTGAGAAGGACAAGTGACCTGTGAAAAATGAGGAACCTGTGAGAGGATGAGGAAGCTGTGAGAAGGACAAGGGACCTGTGAGAGGGATGAGGGACCTGTGAGAGGGATGAGGGACCTGTGAGAGGGATGAGGGACCTGTGAGAGGGATGAGGAACCTGTGAGAGGATGAGGAAGCCGTGAGAGGATGTGGAAGCTGTGAGAAGGACAAGGGACCTGTGAGAGGGATTAGGGACCTCTGAGAGGGATGAGGGACCTGTGGGAGGATAAGGAAGCTGTGAGAAGGACAAGTGACCTGTGAAAAAATGAGGAACCTGTGAGAGAATGAGGAAGCTGTGAGAAGGACAAGGGACCTGTGAGAGGGATGAGGGACCTGTGAGAGGGATGAGGGACCTGTGAGAGGGATGAGGAACCTGTGAGAGGATGAGGAAGCCGTGAGAGGATGTGGAAGTTGTGAGAAGGACAAGGGACCTGTGAGAGGGATGAGGGACCTGTGAGAGGGATGAGGGACCTGTGAGAGGATAAGGAAGCTGTGAGAAGGACAAGTGACCTGTGAAAGAATGAGGAACCTGTGAGAGGATGAGGAAGCTGTGAGAAGGACAAGGGACCTGTGAGAGGGATGAGGGACCTGCGAGAGGGATGAAGGACCTGTGAGAGGGATTAGGGACCTGTGAGAGGATGAGGAAGCTGTGAGAGGGATGATGTACTGGTGACAGAGATAATGGACCTGTGAAAGAATGAGGAACCTGTGAGAGAGACGAGGAACCTGTGAGAGGGACGAGGGACCCGTGAGAGGGATGAGGGACCAGTGAGAGGATGATGAAGCTGTGAGAGGGATGATGTACGGGTGACAGAGATAAGGAACCTGTGAGAGGATGAGGGACCTGTAAATCAGATAAATCAATGCTGTGTTATGTTTCTTTATTATAAAGCAAAATGCTTTAAGTTATTTGTGTTAAAATTAGAGTTTCTGGTTTATTTATTTATTTATTTTTTGACATGTATGATCTTGATTCTGGAACAAAGATAGTTCCATACAGATAGGTTATTGCTTATATGCCAATCCTTTGTTGCATGGTGATAGCTGAAAGTAATTATAATAGTGTTGAGTTTTTCCATGAATTAAAAAGGACGTACCAGAGTCTCTAAATATCTATGTGTTAGGCACTCACATAAACACACATTCACTTGCATGCTGTCTCACCTATACACACCATGTACGCTCACTCTAATGCATGCATACCCTTACTATTACATAGTCAAGCACTCTCCTACATGTTCTCTGCAGTCCCAAGCATGCATGTATGTTCTCTCACAAGTACATGCGCACACACTCACATATACTGATCCATGTGGACCAGTACTTGTACACATACTGTGATTAAATACTTGCATTTCCTTCCACACAATCATTCATTTTCTGCCTCTGTCTGTGTACTCTATATATCAGTAAGCGTGAATTAATATGTTTTTGCGTTATCTAAGAAATGGGATTGAGCATATGAAATGGGTTTAAACAAAAAAGCTTCTGTACGTTTAAAAAAATATATTTAGTAGTCAATTAATTCATTGACAACTATACTAGTTGTAAATGTGGCACTGCAATAACCCTTTAGCCCAAATTTCTTTGGACCTACCAAAATCCTTTTAAGGAGATGTGAGAAATCCCAAAAGCAATTTGATTTGATATTAAAGAGCATTGTATACTTTGTTTTAGCATTTTTATCTACAATAAATGACTCCTCAAGATTTTCAGCTCCTTTATATTAATGTGCAGCTTCATATGCTTATTTATGAATCAGAATGCTTGATTAGAGTGTGAGTGTGTGCTGGGGTCAAGCTCGAGATACATTGTTTTACATGACTAATTAGCAGATCAAAGAACCTAATTAGTATAGATGAGTTACTAATTTGCACACACAATAATAAATATCTCAGCTAAATGATTTGTACAGTTATAGCCAGTTTTCCATGTTCTTCAAGAAAAAAAAAAAAAACTTGCTTTAATTACATTAGTAAATCCTTTGAGATATTATACGTTTCCCAAATAAATCCGTTTTTAATAACCAAGCAAAGTTTGCTATTCATTAGAACAGCTGCGCAGCGCCTCCTAAACTAGACATGCTTTTAGTAGAATATATAACTTGATTACTTGTTGAATAAAAAAAAAGTCCTGAATTGATGTGAAAAGGAAAAGTTACAAAGAACAATATATTGCTCACAACTAATTTGAATAAAAAGATTGCCCTGCTTATTCTACCATTTAATTTGTTCATTTGATATTCATTCCTTTAAGATAGGAGCAGTATTTCTGTACGTAGTCACATACTTACCACCACAGATGCAGCACAAATGAAGTAGAGAGAGACCATTTTCTGTTCGATAGTTTAAATTGACTTTGCTGAAGGCTTCATCTGAGCTGCAAAGTAGATTTTACAGCTGATCACACAGTTTTTATCAGTTGTAATATTTTATTTTTACCAATAGGAAAATTAATATGATTTGCATGGATAAATACTGATAGGAACATCATGTACATTCTAAGTAGCAAGTAAACGACATAAATATGTTTAAAAAAGCAGAAAGATGTATTAAAAAAATTAGAGCCCTATGAAATTTCCCTAATGTGTAAAACCGTAGGTTGTAATGTAGCCAGCAAGACTTACGGCTATTAAATTGGCCTCGTAAAGCCACCCACCGCCGACGACTTGCGGGCTAGGGGCGAGAAAACCATATGGGTCGGGAGAATTTGACTTGCAAGACCATAAATCCTTTGTTCTTTCAAGCCCGTAACTGTTACGTTCCAATCAAGCTATTAAATTGCAACAAAATAACTGGCGTTCAACCCCGTAACCCGCAAATGGAGCCAAGTAGCCAATGAGTGCTAGAGTGCTAAAAGTCCAATCCGTAGCACTGTAAATGCACCTATACACACACTACTGTACTTTTATTAACAGGGAAAGTGATGTTAGGTCTTATAATTATTAGCACAACATTCTCAAGCTCGCAAATCGGCCCAATAAAATTCTTTATTTCATGTTTAATTACAGTGTTATAACAATCCCGGCAACCAATGTGTTAATACATATACTGTAACTCGCATGTGATAGAATATCATATTTACGGCTTTATCAGTATTGCACTACATCTGGAATGTGGGTCCGATCATAACTCGTAATTGAACCCTGTAAGATTTGAAATCCCACCTCCATTTTTCAGTGACGTAATTCTGATTATCTCTGTTGCCATTGGCTCCATCTAAACTCGTAACTACGGGTTTGACTAATTGATCACGTTTCAACCTTCTACAAATGATTTACGGGTTTGCGTCTCAAACCCGTAACTCGCAGCATGTTCCAATTTAATAGCTCTGTAACTCGGCCAAATTTCGAGCCCGCAGCCATTGCGGGTCTCACATTGGACATATGGGCTTGGAATTGAATGTGGTCCCTAGTTTGTAGATCGTCAAAGTCTTGCCTGTTTGTTTCTAGTCATTGAGGGTCTGGTTTTCAGAATATTCTTTTGGGGACACATGTAAGTACCAACTGATCTACTTATTTCCGGATAAGATATCCTAAAAATCTGGTGTGACTCTTAGTCCTTGTGTCTGGATTCGGACAATCCTGGCTAAATAGTATGTGGACATGTGAGACACCCCTCACAAATTCTATTCAGACTGTCCAGGAATGCATTGTAATTACTAACCATTATTTGTATACATATTCCGTAGCGATAAATATTCTGTGTGCCTCTAAAACGGGAAGTCTTTTTCTCGGTTTTGTTCTATAATATTATTTTTACAGGTGAGCAACTTTGTGAGTGAAGATATTAACTTATTGCACCGGGGTCCCTTCTTGGCTTATTTGTATGTGATTGTAGTTTCCAATAAAAAAAGGTATCACTTTATACCTCAATACTCTGAGAACATTTTTTTTTGTATACCCTTAACTATGCCTACCATTCATAGATGGATATTTTCCCCAAAAGCTTTTGTAGACTTCAGGCCCTATTAAATTACATTGCAGTGGCCGTCGTACAGCTCATAAGTCTGCAGGCTTGAAATCTGCAGGAGCGATTAAATTAGAAAATATTTTTTTGGCTAAATTTGCCATTTACGGGTGTGAAAACAATTGCGGGCTTGAGGACTTGTAGCAATTTAATGGTGATTTGGGCTTGAAAGATCAAAGACTTAGTTGGGTCGGAGTTCCGATTTTGGCAACTTCTGTTAATAATATTAAAGGGACGCTTTAGGCAAGTTTTTGTTTTGAATAAATGTTTTAAATAGATTAATTTATTCGTTTTATGATCCGCAATATAATTGTGATATAACATTTATACTTCACATAATTTATTAAGTAACAGACCTAACGCCATTACCATAGGGAAGGGCTTCATAATACCAGTGTCTCATGCTGCTAATAAGCAGACAGTGAAGTGATGTGTGTTGAAGCCGCATGAGGTAGTGAAGCCCCTCCCAGAAAGGTGTGGCTTTAGATCATGGCTATGTAAGAGAGAGAACAGGAAGAAAGGGGGAGGCTCCAGGCGTAAGAAGCTGTTACTCCAGAGGATTGTTCGAAGTAAGTTAAGTGTAAATTTCATATCACAATTACATTCAGGAGGATACATTTAATTAAGTAACCTAGTTAAAAAACAAACAAAGAAAACAAACAAATTGCCTAAAGATTCCCTTTAATTATTTTATTTTAGAAAAGTAACTTTAATTTCTAAAAATCTCCCAGTTCTGAGACGATAACTAGAAATAAGACTGCAACACTACAAATTTGTTTTTATCAGTGGTTGTATCTCTTTAAACAGAAAATAGACATCTGGGACGGAGGAACATTCAATAAGCCTTTTAGATGAGTGCAGGGCCATAACTGAAAGTACTTATTTTAAACAAAATGCAGTGAGAGAAAAAGAGAAAGCTGTAAAACAAATTTAAATTCAAGCAAAAATAATGAAATATTTACTCATAAAAGTCTCACCAAAATTGTTTTACATATTTGTTCAAATGCAATCTTCAGAAGTAAAGTATAATTACTGCCTACGGCCCTGTGACTTTAACGGCATCTGGAAATTGCAAAGGTGCAGAGGACTGGAATATCATTGCAGAGTTGACTGAATGTAAAAAAAGACTTTGCAGAAAAAGATATAATCAGGAATTAACTTCTTGGATGCTCCTCACAAAATGTGGGGTAGATGCATTTTAGGATCTTTTTACGGGAGAGGTAAGCAGGTGAGTATTTCTATCATGCATTTAAAATGGCATATTTTAAACAAATAAATGCATGCAAAAATAACTGGTTTAACATTCATGAAACTAATAGAAAAGGCCTCTCTGTGCACACAGTACTTAAAGGGCCATTGAAGGCATTTCTTTTTCATTTTTGTATCTGAAGGATATTTCATAATGTTTCTTTTTTGAAAATGAAGCTCCTGGTGCAGAATATGCTGTTTTTAGTCTGTCTTTGGGGGTTTGTCCCTGTCATCCGTAATATAGCAGTATAAGTCATGACCCATGCATGATCCATTTAGGCTAGGTAATAAATAACGGACACAACAACTGAAGTTGGGAGAAACAACGGGCCACAGCTTTATTATAACAATTCTAAACAACAAACTATAACTTATTTAGATGAACTATTTTAGTCCTTTCTTCCCGGGGGAGGAGCCCGGCCACGAACAGTGACCTCATGCTTTGAGCCCTGCCCAAAGCCCCAATGCTTATCTTTAAGCACGCCCTGTGAGGTGGGGCCACCGCCCACTTAGGCCAGTGGGCCGGGCAACTCACCTCCCGCCAAGTCATAAATTAACAATAAACAACATACAATAGCCACTTCTCCAAAATTCTTTAGAACAAAATGTATTTTCTTTTTTTTTTTTTTTTTATAAAAGACTACTCCATTTTACATTTTTTTAACAACAAATTACAGGGTGGGTGGGTGGGATTTCAGTCGGGAGACTGCGCTGCACTGAACGGCGCGAAAACGGGCTTCCCGACAAGCCCCCCGACGCAGCTGATTGGCTGACGTGCCTCGCAGGCTCCGCTGGGTCACGCGACGCTACGGGCTGACCCAGGGAGCCTGTGCAGCCTCCGCGTCCTACATTAGTGCCAGCCAATGAGATCTAGAATTGGGCATACTCTGCTCACACAGAGGGGTTTCCTGTGGCACTTCCCGTTAGTTTCCAATACTTTTAAACAAGTTTAACCTAATATTTGTCCCTTAAAAAAAATATTATATAATCTTTAAAACACGTTATTTTAATGCATCATGAAACATTTGCATCCAATGTCTCTTTAAGTTAATAGAACTCATTGGCAGACAGTTCAGCTCAGTATATTGGCCATTTGTATTTCCCTATGTATTACCCAGCTGCTTGTACTGTCTATCTGACTTCTGATTTCCATTTCCCAAACCTTGGACTACTTTGCCTATTTGTTTAGCTCCTGCTATAACCCCAGACTGTCTGACCTAGTTATTTGCCTATCTCTTACAGAAAGAGACATAGTCAGAGTGGCACAAGGGGGTACTGTTGTTTGGGTTCCAACAATGAAGTAGGGCTCCATCTGGAATCCAACTAACATATTGTTGTTATCAGGAAATAAACGTTTGGATGGCCTTCTATGGGGGAGGCGAGAGTCATCATTTAATAGTCCCAATTGATGCTTCATGTGAAGGATGAAGAGATAAAGCCACGTACACAAAAGTTAAACAGCAAGAAGAGCATGCATACCACTGGCCAAGGAGAAGAGTAGTTGGTTGAGTACTTACGGGTTAAGTACATGGAGGATGTAATTGACTGATAAATCACTTATGTGGGTGATGATTAGAGTTCCCAAGGAGCAGCGCTCTTTTTGTTTTTGTTTTATCTAATGTGAGAATGTAAGGAGACATCTTTATTTTCCGGAATATCATGTCCTCTGGGATCACAGGGCACCAGGAGAGGAACATGGAATTAAATGAGTTCAGGTAGCACTGACTACAGGGAGTGCAGAATTATTAGGCAAATGAGTATTTTGACCACATCATCCTCTTTATGCATGTTGTCTTACTCCAAGCTGTATAGGCTCGAAAGCCTACTACCAATTAAGCATATTAGGTAATGTGCATCTCTGTAATGAGAAGGGGTGTGGTCTAATGACATCAACACCCTATATCAGGTGTGCCTAATTATTAGGCAACTTCCTTTCCTTTGGCAAAATGGGTCAAAAGAAGGACTTGACAGGCTCAGAAAAGTCAAACATAGTGAGATATCTTGCAGAGGGATGCAGCACTCTTAAAATTGCAAAGCTTCTGAAGTGTGATCATCGAACAATCAAGCGTTTCATTCAAAATAGTCAACAGGATCGCAAGAAGCGTGTGGAAAAACCAAGGCGCAAAATAACTGCCCATGAACTGAGAAAAGTCAAGCGTGCAGCTGCCACGATGCCACTTGCCACCAGTTTGGCCATATTTCAGAGCTGCAACATCACTGGAGTGCCCAAAAGCACAAGGTGTTCAATACTCAGAGACATGGCCAAGATAAGAAAGGCTGAAAGACGACCACCACTGAGCAAGACACACAAGCTGAAACGTCAAGACTGGGCCAAGAAATATCTCAAGACTGATTTTTCTAAG
The DNA here is from genome assembly GCA_027410445.1 of Discoglossus pictus. Classification (NCBI taxonomy): domain Eukaryota; kingdom Metazoa; phylum Chordata; class Amphibia; order Anura; family Alytidae; genus Discoglossus; species Discoglossus pictus. The sequence goes on from CM050170.1 coordinate 166,226,891, forward strand.
GTTTTATGGACTGATGAAACGAGAGTGAGTCTTGTTGGGCCAGATGGATGGGCCCGTGGCTGGATTGGTAAAGGGCAGAGAGCTCCAGTCCGACTCAGACGCCAGCAAGATGGAGGTGGAGTACTGGTTTGGGCTGGTATCATCAAAGATGAGCTTTTGGGGCCTTTTCTGGTTGAGGATGGAGTCAAGCTCAACTCCCAGTCCTACTGCCAGTTCCTGGAAGACACCTTCTTCAAGCAGTGGTACAGGAAGAAGTCTGCATCCTTCAAGAAAAACATGATTTTAATGCAGGACAATGCTCCATCACACGCGTCCAAGTACTCCACAGCGTGGCTGGCAAGGAAGGTTATAAAAGAAGAAAATCTAATGACATGGTCTCCTTGTTCACCTGATCTGAACCCCATTGAGAACCTGTGGTCCATCATCAAATGTGAGATTTACAAGGAGGGAAAACAGTACACCTCTCTGAACAGTGTCTGGGAGGCTGTGGTTGCTGCTGCACGCAATGTTGATGGTGAACAGATCAAAACACTGACAGAATCCATGGATGGCAGGCTTTTGAGTGTCCTTGCAAAGAAAGGTGGCTATATTGGTCACTGATTTGTTTATGTTTTGTTTTTGAATGTCAGAAATGTATATTTGTGAATGTTGAGATGTTATATTGGTTTCACTGGTAAAAATAAATAATTGAAATGGGTATATTTTTGTTTTTTGTTAAGTTGCCTAATAATTATGAACAGTAATAGTCACCTGCACACACAGATATCCCCCTAAAATAGCTAAAACTAAAAACAAACTAAAAACTACTTCCAAAAATATTCAGCTTTGATATTAGTGAGTTTTTTGGGTTCATTGAGAACATGGTTGTTGTTCAATAATAAAATTAATCCTCAAAAATACAACTTGCCTAATAATTCTGCACTCCCTGTATGAGCCACATTCAATTCAGCTTTTTGGCGATCTGGCAGCCCGTAAGTGAGGTTGCAAGCTAATTTGCTATTCAATTGGCGTCTTTTTGCGGGCTCCGATCGTCTTCCCAGTTACGAGCTTGAAAAAATGGCGATGTTTAAACTCGCAATTTACAGCCTACAGAAGGCTTTGATCTTTCACTTTCGCATGGCTAAAATCGCTATTCAATCGCTCAATTTCCCCAAGCCCGCAAATGTTTTCACACCAGCAGACGGCAAATGAAGGAGAAAATCCAACAAGTGCTAGAGAGGACCCGCAAGGGGGTTAAACACCTATTCGTAGCACTGTAAATGCAAATAAAATATCACTACTGCACTGTAAATAACGGGGAAAGCAATGGCAGGCAGTAGAATTAATTGCACAACAGCCTCAAGCCCGCAAATCGGCAAGATTTTAGATATTTTTATGTTTAATTTTGGGCCGGAATAATGACAGTCTCATTTTCTATTGGCTGATTCGAAATGGGCAGTTATCTTTCTTAATTTATTATGTTCCCGCCCAGAACTGCTCGGAGCCAGTGCAAGGTTTACGGTTTTGACTTTGAGCCTGCAGCTTCCGGGCTTGAGCAATTGAATACCATTGCAATTGGAGACGAACGGGAGCCCGCTACACGCTCACAGATATTTGCCTGTCTGCGATCAAGTTTCAGGCTTCGATTTGAATATGGCCTTATGTTAGCAGCAGTGAACACACCAAACTGTGCTGATTACGACTAAAAAATTAAGATATCTTGTGGATTCAACCCTTTGTCCCATGGGTGTGGAGAAGGTAGGGTTACATTATGTGTATGTACATGTGCATCTCACTGTGCAAATATACTCAGGTGGTCCCCAAGTTAAGGATGAGACCCATTCCTGAGAACATTCTTAAATTGGATTTGTATGTAAGTGGGATCCCTGATGAATAATAATAATAAAAAGTATGCTTTGTTTGTAAGTCAGGTCATTTGTAGCCTGGTTACCTCCTGTACATAGAAATGGTGTTCTGTCTCTGTATGTACTAGTACATATACAGTGGGGAGAAAAAGTATTTGATCCCCTGCTGATTTTGAACGTTTGTCCACTGACAAAGAAATGACCAGTCTATAATTTTAATGGTAAGTGTATTTTAACAGTGAGAGACAGAATAACATAAAAAAACAAACAAGAAAAACGCATTTCAAAAAAGGTATAAATGTATTTGCAGGTCAGTGAGGGAAAGATTTCTGGCTCCTGAGTGTCTTTTATACAGGTAACGAGCTGAGATTAGGAGCACTCCCTTTAAGAGAGTGCTCCTAATCTCAGCTCGTTACCTGTATAAAAGACACCTGTCCACAGAAGCAATCAATCAGATTCCAAATTCTCCACCATGGCCAAGACCAAAGAACTGTCCTAGGATGTCAGGGACAAGATTATACACCTATACAAGGTTGGAAGGGGCTACAAGACCATCGCCAAGCAGCTTGGCTAGAAGGTGACAACAGTTGGTGTGATTATTTGCAAATGGAAGAAACACAAAATAACTGCCAGTCTCCCTTGGTCTGGTGCTCCATGCAAGAGCTCACCTCGTGGAGATTCAATGATCATGAGAACGGTGAGGAATCAGCCCAGAACTACATGTGAGGATCTTGTTAATGATCTCAAGGCAGTTGGGACCATAGTCACCAAGAAAACAATTGGTAACACACTACGCTGTGAAGGACTGAAATCCTGCAGCGCCCGCAATGTCCCCCTGCTGAAGACAGCACATGTACAGGCCCGTCTGAAGTTTGCCAATGAACATGTGAAGGATTCAGAGGAGAACTGGGTGAAAGTGTTGTGGTCAGATGAGACCAAAATTGAGCTCTTTGTCATCAACTCAACTCGCCGTGTTTGGAGGAGGAGGAATGCTGCCTATAACCCCAAGAACACCATCCCCATCGTCAAACATGGAGGTGGAAACATTATGCTCTGGGGTGTTTTTCTGCTAAGGGGACAGGACAACTGCACCGGATCATAGGGACGATGGACGGGGCCATGTACCATCAAATCTTGGGTGAGACCCTCCTTCCCTCAGCCAGAGCATTAAAAGTGGGTGGTGGATGGGTATTCCAGGATGACAATGACCCAAAACACACAGCCAAGGAGTGGAGTGGCTCAAGAAGAAGCACATTAAGGTCCTGGAGTGGCCTAGCCACATAGAAAATCTGTGGAGGGAGCTGAAGGTTCGAGTTACCAAACATCAGCCGCAAAACCTTAATGACTTGGAGAGGATCTGCAAAGAGGAGTGGGGCAAAACCCCTCCTGAGATGTGTGCAAACCTGGTGGGCAACTACAAGAAACGTCTGACCTCTGTGATTGCCAACAAGGGTTTTGCTACCAAGTGTTAAGTCAAAGGGGTCAAATACTTATTTCCCTCATTGACCTGCAAATCAATTTATAACTTTTTTGACATGCGCTTTTCTTGTTTGTTTTTTTGTTATTCTGTCTCTCACTGTTAAAATACACTTACCATTAAATGTATAGAATGATCATTTCTTTGTCAGTGGACAAACTTTCAAAATCGGCAGGGGATCAAATACTACCTCTCCCCCCCACCCCCACTGTATGTATGCATATAGACATTGCAGACATTTCTGATATCACATACTATATATATGGTTATCTTTAAGAAGGTGCCTCTCATGAGGGAGAACAGGAAGAAAGGGGAAAACTCCAGAAAATAAGAATCTGTTATTCTGGAGCCTTGTTTGAAGTAATTTTATATCACAATTAAAGTGAAGAGGATACATTTAATGAAATAAAATAGTTAAAAATTCAGTAAAAAATAAATAAATTTGATATTATGTGTGGTGGAGGAGAGCTGGTGTACGGGGATATATATATATATATATATATATATATATATATATATATATATATATAATACTCTGAGATGTAGGAGCCAGAATAATTGGGGGGCATACAGCTCATTGTATACACAGGGCATAAAATAGCTTATATATACATACATGCAAACATAGAGAAATGAATACACTGCAATACTCTGATTATATATATATATATATATATATATATATATATATATATATATATATATATATATATATATATATATATATATATTATATTTTATTAGTTGATTATATATAGTTGATTAGATGCAATACTCTGATTATATATATATATATATATATATATATATATATATATATATATATATATATATATAGTTGATTAGATGCAGCTGGAGAAACCTGACATAAGGCTACCATTTGGGTGTGTCCGTTTGGGTGTGTCTCTATGAGGCTTTTTATGACTGATAGTCTGTGTGAGAACTGTGTACACAGTTTGCTTGAAGCTGAAGATAGAGACACACAGAGGTGTGTGTGCAGAGTTTGAGTTGCAGAAAAGAGACACACAGGGTCATGTGAAGACTTGGACTTCTGAAGCCTTAATTGTCATGGATGAAGAAAAGGTAATACATAATTTGAATGCAGAAATCATTGACAGTGTTGGAGATACCGGAGGTGTCTGTATTCTAGATAGTGACCTTCCTGTCTTCTCGATAAATATGACTGTTATGGTGTATAGGATCCTGAGAAGCGCAGCTACCCTGTAGAGGGGTTATGGAAGCAACCTGTTGCAGATGGACATGGTGCAAATGGTTCTGATGTTGTGTACAAAGATCAAAGAGTAAAGGGCAAGGATTTGTCATTCATTGAGTGCAAATTAACCTCAGTATGAAGAATATTGTTGCAGACACTGGAGACTATTTGAACCAAAACCAGAGCAGGAATCTTATGGGTAAGAGCAATGAAGAGGCCTCCATAGGAAACCCAGACAGACCCAGCTAACAGAGATAAAGTGTTGCAGGATGTGAAGCACAGTGGTACCAATGGTGCCTGTTGTGGACAATGAGGCAGATGAGGTGCATATGATAGAAAAGATAGAAGCAGCCATGGGAGAGGTCATGCTTGTGAATGTATTAGAGCAGAAGTAGGTTGAGCTTATGAAACTAATGCAGTTTTGTGCGAATTACCAGACAGACTATTGGGGAACCTGCTACAGACAGAGCCAGGCCATCTGTCTTTGCAACCCATGGGCTCAGGACAGTTTGCTGGACTATGAAGTAGCCCAGGATGTGGCTGTCCTATAGTGACGATGATTATAAGGATGATGAACATGTAAAGTGGACAGGAGAAAAAGTCCAGAATGAGTTGAAACAGCTGAGACAGAACAGGAACAAAGTCAGAGATAGCCAGGAATGTCTGGGAGAGATGAAGAACATGTAGAAAGAGCTGAGGAAGGAAGCCGGACAAGCTGAAATTGCCACAGCGTTTGACCAATCGTTACACAGATTGTCAGCAAGGAGTCAGACGCTTTCTGAGACAACCACAAGCCTGACCTGTTTTTTGTTTTGAAAAAGTGATGTGGAAGTGTTGGTGAAGGAGAAAGAAGATGAACTTCAGCAGTGTGAAGCAGGAGCTGGCAGAACTGAAAGACAAGTTAAGTTGCAGAAGCTTCAGAAGTGTCCTAGTAAATCAGAACGCCTGGTCATTAGTGTTACACAGGAGCTGCAGAAGAAACCTTCTGACAAGAATGCTCTAGCCCAAATTTTCACAGAGAGTATGGTCTCACTGAGATGAGTGCCTGGGACTCTGGATGCAGAAGGCTAATTCCTCCATTGAGAGTGGACATTCAGCAAAGTTACAGAACATTTTGCAGATGGTCCATGAAGAGAGCTGTAAGATTATTGCTCTGCCTGAGCACACTGCTGACAACAATACATTTTCTGAAAACTATCGGCCGCAGCTGGACATCTGGCATAAAGAGAAGCTGATTCTACAAGGTGCCATCTAGTCACCACGGAATGCCTTAATGCAAATGGCACACAGGAAGAAGAAGGATGCTCATGATAACTGGAAGGAACTGGAAGGGTGAGCTGCTGAGTGCAGAGGTTAGTGGAAACTGAACAGCAAGATCTATACCTGGAACAAGTCACATCTCCATCACCATGGTTTTAAAAACCAGAGCAGCCTTATAAAAAGAATGGAGAAGGTAGTAAAAGAGCAGCTAGAACAGAAGCTTCAGCAGCTACAATAAAGTCTAACCAGTGCAGAGGAGAAAGGAAGCATTCACAGAGATGGCACTCCACATAGTACAGCAGATGCATTGTCCCACCTACACAACCTCACTGCTGAGCTGGGTAGGGGATATGTGATAAGGTGATACAAGGGGGTTGTGTGTGCCACCTACTTTACAAAGCTGCCTGACCCCAGTAGGTATGATAGAGTTAACTTCCCTGAGCAGTTGCTTAGATGCAGCTGGAGAGACCTGACTTCACTGCTACTAGAATGTGGGTGTGCCATTTTCGACTGCAGCTGCCAGTCTCTGTGAGGCCTTGTTTATGGCCAGCAGCTTGTGTGTGGTTATTAAAGAATTGTGTGCACTTCTTTTCTTGAAGCTGAAGTTAGAAACACTCAGGAGCTTGACTTGAATAAAAGAGACACAGAAACACACAGGGAGAAGTGTTTGTATGAAGCTGAAAAATGACACAGAGATACCGCAGCTTGGAGAGGATGATGGTTCTGCAGTGAAGACCTGGGCTGTAGAAAGATACAGGCCTGTGATTTTGAACACATTTCTTTTTTTTGTTTTTGCCCCACCCAGATTTAGATGTTTGGTTGCTGGATAGTGAGGAAAGAGTAGAGGTGGTGCTTCAGTGATCGCAAGGTATGTAATTTTCCTTGTTTAATTTCATTTTTATTGTATTTCTGGCTACCATTATAGTAAAATTATGAAAAGTATTCCTGTGTTTGTGTGTTCTTCCATCAAAGTACCGGAAATAAGGAGACTGGCAAATTGTCACTATATATATATATATATATATATATATATATATATATATATTTGTGCTCATTATGCTCAGGTCCCTCTCTCGCCCGCCTCTTCCGTAGGCAGGGCCCTCAGTAGCTTTGTATATGGTCAATCTCTCTCTCACCCCACCTCTTCCTTAGGCGGTGCTCTATGCAGCTTATAAGCACTTCCTGTTTGAACCTACACTCACGCTGGTATTGACCTGCAGGATACTTCCTATCCTGTCTGCTGCTCATTCGTTAGTTTTTTTTGGCCTTTTTTTAGATTTCTCTTGGGCTGTTTGCGCCTCAGCACATTCTGTCTCCCATTTATTTGTGTACTTTGGCCTTCCTCAGCTCTCTCTCTCTCACTTGAGCTGTTCACACCTCAGCTCATTCTGACTCTACATTTCCTGCAGTATGCTTCTAAACTCCCTATCGTCTTACTGTGCCTGTCCCTTGTTTATTCACTTCTCTCTGCCTTTCTCAGCTCTCTCATTTCAGTGCCTGTGCATATCTCCTTACATTGCTTTGCCTTGCAGCTTACTATATTTCTTGCCGTGCATATTCTGGCTCCATTTTTTCGCCCGAAAGTGCACTCTCATTGCTGGAGAGCGATGGTTCCTCTTGAGGTAAGTTATCCTGATTTCCTCAGGCTTTCCTACTATAGATCTGGGCCTGAACCTACCTGTCTACACCCTTATCTACGCCCAAGGTAGCACTTTCAGCTTACCTAAGCCTTATTCATGTGGTTTCTGGCCCAGATCTACTAAACTTCTAGCCTCTTTACGCTCCCTAATCGGCCCTCTCTGGGCACGACTTCTGTCACCTCCATAAATCCTATACAAAGCCTTATTTACGTGGTTTCTGGCCTAGATCTAATAAACTTCTACCCTCCTCATGCTCACTAATCGGCCCTCTCTGGGCACCATTTCTGTCACCTCCATAAATCCCCGCCTTTACTAGGCACCACCTCAATTATGCTTTTCATAGTCCCATTTGCCTCCGCTAGGCACAATCACACTCGCAAGCCCACATCAGCCTTTGCTAGGCAACACCACCATCACTCCTTCTCCTAAGTCCTACACCAGCCCCCTCGTGTAATTGCCACTAATGTCTTTTCTATGTTTCACCGAATACGCCTTCCCTCCAGTAGCCTCCTTCGCAGTCGCTGCTGATCCCAGGGGTTACCAGCAGTTCTTCACTCCTATCTCAGGTCACTAGCCACCTCATCTGCTATCGCTGCTGTTCCCGGGCTTATCAGTAGTCCTTGCTTTTGCACAAGGACAAATTTGGCCCTCTGAGCATCCCGGATGTCTGGTATCACCCGTCACATATCAGCTACCCTCGCCACATTATTCCACTTGTCCAAAAGGGCATTACATAGCTGGAGAGCTATGGTTCCTATCGCTACCCCGACCGTTCGACCATTGGGAGAGGGCCCCTCCCACATTTCCGATATTTCCATAAATCCTATATTCACCTTCGCTAGGACCTGCCTCAATCACGCTTTCATAGTCCCATTCCCTAGGCTCAATCACATTTGCAAGCTGCATTAGCCTTCGCTAGGCAGTTCGTCACTCCTCCCTGAGACCCACCTTCAGCTCACTAGCGACCTCATCCTCTATCACTGCTGTTACCAGGCGTATCAGCAGTCCTTGCTTTTGTGCAAGGACTCATCTGGCCCTCTGAGCAGGCCGGATGTCCGGTAGCACCCGGCACTTCTCGGCTACCCCGGGCCACTTTATTCCACTTGTCCGATAGGGCATTCCATAGCCCGAGGGCCATGGTTCTTATCGCTACTCTGATTGTTCGACCGTTGGGAGAGGGACCATCCCACAAATACCAGATAACATTCTTTACCTGGCCACATTGCAGGTGGTAAAGCTGCCCATTCGTCTTGGCAAAATGCCTTCAGGTCATGCAAAGTCTTTGGTCGTCTTGCATGAACCGCGCATTTTCAAGGCTTTGGATATCTTTTCATATCCTTTTCCATCTTTATGAAGTTCCATGACCTTGTTACGGATGCCTTTTGACAGTTATTTTCTTCTCCTCATGGCCCAGTATCTAGCCTGCTCAGTGCATCCATGTAAGAGCTAACAAACTCATTTACTATTTATACAATGGCTTCATATAATCACTAACCTTCAATAAAATACATTTTTTTGCATGATCAGTCATATTTTCAAAATAAATGCCAACATTTCACAATTTCTGCCAAGGTATGCAAACTTTTGAGCACAACTGTATATACATATATATATATATATATATATATATATATATATATATATGCATACACACATATATATTTATATACACGCAAAAACATTCTGTCAGGACTAAATGCGAAATGTCTGTTGACTTTTCAAGCACAACTGAATAAAATAATTAAAAATGTTTGATTTATTTTTATAAAAATGTAATTATAAAAACAAACTATAAATATGACACTTCAGTGGATCTTTAATTATAAAAACATACAGACCCCTGTCCTAAATCACTTGTACAAAATGGCTCGCGGGCATCTGAATCTAATAACTTTTTGAACCATCTGATCTCTTAAATCTCTTTATGTTTTCATTAAACAGTACTAGAAAAAAAACGCAGTTGTTTTCACTTTGAAAATAATATGACATTGTATAATGAAAATCTAGCACAGCTTTGATTAATTCCCCCAGCATCTCTTCCATTGCTCAGAAGAAATGTTCAGATAATGTTAAACTGCAATCTGCATCACTGCTAATGGAAATAAATATTTCACTGACATAATTATCATCTAATTAACCATGAAATTCAGCAATCACTTTTTGAATATTGCACCAAACGTTGTACGCTCGTAAATGTTGTGCTTCAAAAGGAAATAACAGTAATAAATAATCAATTTGCCAGCTTGCTAAACTGTTGTTTTTATTTATTTTTGCCTTCCTGAGTGTTTGACAGAATGCGAGGCTGCTGTATCTGTTCCATTATCCATGGCATTTTTAATGTCAAGGTTTCAGTGTACGCCTTCTATTCACCTTTACAATTCAGCACAGCCTTGGGATGATACTAAGAGCCGCCTGCTAAGCTCTGCAGATGATCAGTTACACATTGGGCCATATTCATTTGAGGTTTTCGGGCGATCCGGTACCCCGTAAGTGCGGTCGCCAGTTAATTTGCTATTCAATTGGCATTTTTGCGGGCTCAGAATGGCTTCCGAGTTACGGCCTTAAAAGAATGGCGATGGTTAAACACGTAACTTACAGCCACCCGAAGCCTTTGATCTTTCAAGGCCACAAGAGTTATGATGGCTAAAACACAAATCACTATTCAATTGCTCAATTTCCCCAAGCCCGCAAATGTTTTCACACCCGTAAATGGCGAAAGAAGGAGAAAATCCCGCAAGGGGGTTAAACACCTATTCGTAGCACTGTAAACGCAAATAAAAAATCAATACTGCACTGTAAATAACGGGGAAAGCGATGACAGACATTAAAATTAATTGCACAACAGTCTAAGCTCCCAAATCGGCAGTATGTAACATTTATTTTTTATGTTTAATTTCAGGGTTAAATCGATCTCGGGTATCAATGAGTTAATATATATCAGGCCACCCACATGGACCAGAACAGTATTGGCATTCATTTTCATAATTCTTTATTTTGCGGGTTTGCGAGTCTGATCGCATATGGGACCCCCGAACCTCATTGATTGACATGTAACCTCCATGTTTTACTGTCGTAATAAGGACAGTCTCATTTTCTCTTGGCCGATTTGAAATGGGAGGTTACGGGCTTGCTTAATTGATCATGTTCCCGCCCTGAACTGCTACGAACCAGTGCATTTTTTACAGTTTTGGCTTTGGGACAGTAACTTGCGGGCTTAAGCAATTGAATGGCATTGCAATCGGAACGAGTGGGAGCCCGCATACGGCCATCTGCGATCATGCTGCGGGCTTCAAATTGAATGTGGCTCATTGTTTTTGAGCTTGATTATATGGCTCCTGTAGGACCTCCTGCAAGACTTATAAGTAGATATATTTCATATAAGACCTTACTGATACATATCCAGGGTGTTGTCACGTAAGATAAAAAACTTTTAAGACATGTAAGTGTCCTCAAGTGACAGGTAAGGAGCTGTGACGTTGACGTTGCGAATCAGAGGCAATCAACCCACATAGCAACCCCAGTAAAATTAATGAACTTCAGCAAATATTGCAACATAGCTACGAGTTTCCCATCATAACACATTGAGATATAATATTATTGCGCATTACCATTGCAGTTTGCACACATCAAATTCTATATTAATTTCACACTTATTATATAGTATTAAATGTCAGGGGAATGCACTGAATACTAAAACAGGATTATTGTAGAGGAGGATTGTACTATTAACCCCAGGGGTTCTGTGTTAATTTTGTGTGACTAAGCATTAGTTAGGTGTCAGTATTTAATTATACAAGCAGGTACAGTCTCCACTTAATGCTATCACTTTTAATGCTGATTCTATATAATGCTGTTTTTGCCCACAATAATGCTGTTGCAAAGTGCGCACACAACGTGACGTCAGATAGAAGGAAAGGTCCTATATAAATTTATATACATACAAAAATAAAGTTTGTATTTCTGCGTATGTACAGTATATGTATGTGTTATGTATACTGTATTTTGCAAGTTAATATAAAGATACAGTAACTTAAATGTGAAGATCGCAGATAGGGGCGCTATTCAGCTCCAACACTTCCTGCATTTTAGCTACAGGAATTCCCCTTTTAATGCTGGCAATCTTCTAAGAAGGAATGGGCCTCTCAGTGACCGGAAGTCATGTCAATCCCTCATAAAGAAATACACCATTCTCTATGTAGTCCAGAAAGCATGGTTTTAATATGGGCTCACTCACAGCATTTCCAAACAGCCACTGACTCCAGACAAAAGGATTTCCCTCCCCCAGTTACATCACAGTGGACTGAACACATTTAAATCCACCGCCCATATTAGCATCTCCCAATGATATCAGTGGACAAGTGGGGGCTTGGCTTGCCCACCTTATGGGGGGTGGACCACTGGGCCGATCCCACATGGCATCAGAGCAGCAAACAGAACAAAGGGCCTGTAATTACCTCAACGTCCTGCAGTGACATCTTATGGACAAGAATTGGAATTACATGTCCTTTGACAAAATCGCTACAGGATCCAAAAGTCCCCTGGTCAGGAAAACAGATCTTCACATTAAAATGTAAGTTAATTTGTGCATTCCTTGCACCTCTAATGTATATATTTATAATAATCCCTGCCAGCATGGGGCTTCACTTCCAGGACAAGCTCCTCAAAAAATGACCCCCACTTGTCAACGGACCTGCCCACAAAAATAAAGTAGGAGGGAAGAAAATGAAACTCTGCAGTAGAAATAATTGCATCTAATAGTTAAAATTGTAAAGGTTGTGTTTAATTGTTTTTTTTTTTTTATCATTTTGCCCTTTATAGTGTGTTATTTAAAGAACAGTCACCACAGTGCTCCTTTAAGGTCATAAATTAGCAATAATTTTAAATGATCAATATACCAATAAGAACGGACTACTTAAAGGGACATGGAAAGATTCATTCAGAAGTTTAACTGTTCTTGTCAGCTTGCCCTCTGCCAGTCAATGAGATCTACAGATGTATGTATGCCCTTTGTATTTCCTGTTAGTTTCAATGAAGTTTAAAGTTTTTCAAGTAAAATAAAACTTTTGTAATGTTTAAAACTTGCTCTTTTAAATGCTAGAAAATAACAATTGTGTTAAATGATCTTTTCAATTAATTTAACACTTTCTCCATTGCCGGAGCTATTGCTGGAACCCGCTACAGGTTAGAAGTCCACTGCTACAAGCAGCCTGGGGTAATGGGGTCAGGGGTCTTAGATTTTTTAGAGGAGTGGGACATAGAATTAATTTTATAGAAAAATGATCTGATCATCCTGGGGTAATTAGACCATCTACATATTGTTGTCGTTCAGTTGTTCAGTAGTGTCTGACTCTCAGTGACCCTATGGACTGAAGCTCATCCATAACATTTTCTTGGCAAAGATCCTGGTGTGGTGCACCAATTCCTTCACCTGTGGGCTGCCAGTTTTCTGATGTCTCTGCTATGACCTGCCCGTCTTGGGTTACCCTCAGGAGTGTAGGAGCCAGAATAATTCAAGGGGGGTTCGGGGGGAAGGGGGCGGGGGTATACAGCTCATTGTATGCACAGGTACACAGGCTTATTTATACATACATCCAAACATAGAAAAATCTGGAGGGGGGGGGGGGGATGACCCCCTTCGGTTCTTACACCCATGGCGACCCTACAGATTCACCGAGGTACAAGAGCCCCTTCACCATGACAAGGTATTGATCCAGAAGGTGCATCTACATATAGAGTTTGGCTTTATATTGACCCCATAGGTATCTTCACTGACTCATACAGGCACCTAAATTGTAAATGGAAGTCTCAAAATAATTTTTCACAAGGTGCACCATTCAATATCTCTGCCACTGACTCTTTTTGATAAATATTTAACAAGACTTGCCCATGGAAGCTGACAGAAAAAAACACTGAAAACTGCCGTAATGATTTTGATGAAAAATTGTTTAGTATACATTATTTCAGTTTACAAGATTATTTGCACTAAAATTGACAAAATCAGAAAATTGTTTCTGAGAGTGAGAATCATCAATTTAGATTTTTTGCAAAAGAATATGTAAAAATAAACATTATAATACAGTGTTGGACGGTCTCATCTGACAGCATTATAAATACAGTTAATATGAAATGTCATAGATTTAAAAACAAATTGCTTACGTGAATGTTATTTTAGTAATGTGACCATTTATGTTTTGATGGCAGATAAAAATAAATAGTTTGATCTATTGCACACATTATATCTACCTAAAATAAAATACAGTATTAATGATTTATCACAATAGCATTGTCCATATCCAATAATTTTAGAATACCTTTATTGTAAATTATTACAAGGAGGTAAATTGTGAGCTGGAGTCAAGAGAATACATCTAAACATTTAGAGAGAAAAAACATGCACAGCCAAAATTACGGGTTAGAACAATTTTTGCAGTGCTTCCTTGGAAATTCCTCTTCCACATCCTAGACATGTATGTGATAGGGGGTAGAGAGAAGTATTTCCATCACGTACTTATATTTTGGGCACTGGAAGTATACACAATGTACACATTCATTTTCAATTTTATGTAAAGAGCCAAATAACCAAACACATTGAAGAGCAACATGGATAGACTGATCTTACCTGAAGACAAGTTTAAGTTCTGCTGCCTCTGATTCTTTAATCTGAAGATCATCCTCAAGTCTTTCCACAATGACTGCATAGGACTCGCTCACTTTTTTCTTCCACTCATCTGAAACAAAACAAAATGGAGACATGTATATTTCTAGGTAGATAACATTTTAAATAATTGACAACGTTAGTACACTAGTAAATTGCCCATAAAAAATGATGGAATCATTTTAATGTTTTCTCTCCCTCCACCCCTCTCCCTCCTTTGTGTCTCTCCCACCTACCATGTGTATCTCCCCCCCTTCCTTCCCCAGTGTCGGCCCCTCCCCTGTGTTTCTCACCCCTTTCCTCCCCTGTGTCTCTTTCTGCCTCTCCCCTCCCCTGTGTCTCTTCCCCCTTCCCCCTGTGACTCCTCCCCCTCCCCTGTGTCTCTTCCACACCCTTCCTTGTGTCTCTTCCCCATCTCCCCTCCCCTGTGTCTCTTCCCCCTCTCTCTTACTCTGTGTCTCTTCCCCCTCTCCACTCCCCTTTTTCTCTTCCTCCCCTTCCACGTGTCTCTTCCTGCCCTCCCCTGTGCCTTTCCCCCTCTACCCTCCCCTGTGTCTTCCTCCCCCTCTCCCCTGTGTCTTCCTTCCTCCTTTCCCATCCCCTGTGTCTTCCTCTCTCCTCCCCCATGTCTTCCTCCCCCTCTCCCCTGAGTCATCCTCCCCCCTCTCCCCACCCTTGTGTCCCTTACCCATCTCCTTGTGTCTCTGCCCCCCTCCCCTACCCTGTGTCTCTTCCGCCACCTCTCACCTCCCCTGTGTCTCTTCCCCTTCATCTGTGTTTCTTCCCCCCTCCCCTGTGTCTATCTCCATCTCCCCTCCCCTGTATTTCCCCCTCCCCTGTGTCTTCCTTCCCCTCTCCCCTCCCCTGTCCACCCCCTCTCCCTACCCTGTGTCTCTTCCGCCACCTCTCCCCTCCCCTGTGTCTCTTCCCCCTCATCTGTGTTTCTTCCCCCCTCCCCTGTGTCTATCTCCATCTCCTCTCCCCTGTATTTCCCCCCCTCCCCTGTGTCTTCCTCCCCCTCTCTCCTCCCCTGTCCCCCCCCTCCCCTGTGTCTTCCTCCCCCTCTCCCATGGGTCATCCACCCCCTCTCCCCTCCCCTGTGTCTCTTCCCCCCACCTCTCCCCTTCCCTGTGTCTCTTCCCCCTCTCCCCTCCTCTCCCTGTGTTTCTTTCCCTCCTCCACTGTGTCTTTCCCCCATCTCTGCTTCCTTCCCTTGTGTCTTCCCCCCTCCCCTGTGTCTTCCTCCCTCTCTCCCTGTGTCTTCCTCCCCCCTGTGTCTTCCTCCCCTCTCCCCTCCCCTGTGTCTTCCTCCCCCTCTCCCATGGGTCATCCACCCCCTCTCCCCTCCCCTGTGTCTCTTCCCCCCACCTCTCCCCTTCCCTGTGTCTCTTCCCCCTCTCCCCTCCTCTCCCTGTGTTTCTTTCCCTCCTCCACTGTGTCTTTCCCCCATCTCTGCTTCCTTCCCTTGTGTCTTCCCCCCTCCCCTGTGTCTTCCTCCCTCTCTCCCTGTGTCTTCCTCCCCCCTGTGTCTTCCTCCCCTCTCCCCTCCCCTGTGTCTTCCTCCCCCTCTCCCCTCCCCGGTGTCTCTTCTCCCTCTTCCCTCCCCTGTGTCTCTTCCTCTGCCTCCACCCCTCCTTAGTGTCTCCTCTGCCACTACGTGCACGCGCGCGCACAGCGTCCATGCAGAACTGCGCATGCATGCAGCTCTCTATGGGCTTAGGAAGTGGTAAGTGTGTACACACTTACCACAATTATTATAGTTGATAATGACTTAATTGGTTATGTATAGGTTTGACCAACAGTAAGCTGAATCGATGTCTGTCACTGAAACTTAGGGTTATATACAGTATATATCAAATTGTGAATTGCTGAGGAACGAAGAACCTCTCAATTCCTATTTCATCCTCGAGAGCATATAAACTAATATTTGACATTCTCTAATACTACTTCCTTATATAATGTTCCTTAGAAAAACAGAAGGATGGAAATTGGGATGGAAATGACCAATGATGAGTGACAAAAAGGGAAAACAAGTTATAAATAACTAGAAATGTCTTCATTAATGGTTCTGCTTTCATGACTTTTGAGAAAAGGACAAAATATATGAAATATAAAGCTGATATTTTGTGACAAATTGTAACACTGAAAACTGTTGTTTTCCCCTGATCTTTAGGGTGGTATCTGCCCATCTTTTTCAAACTCTAGCAAAAAGTGCAACTTTTTTCAACAGGCTGTGGCAAGAAAGCTGTGTAGTAAAAAGGCAGCAGCGGGTGCTTTAAAAATGTCACAAAAATGTGTATATTGTAGCCGTAGATGAGACTACGCATAAAAATGCCTTTGACATCGTCACAGTTGTTGACAGATTATTATTAACATACTCTTTTGAAGAACGACTTGTTATCTAAAAAAGATAAGCAAGCCTCATTTTGGCTTCATTTGATTTACTTCCTAAGTTGAGTGGAGACAATGAATGCACAAGAACTGCAGTCTAACAGTGGAATGTGTCAGCTAAAACTGCCAGTGCTTTCAATAGGGTTAAATTGAAGCTTATTAGTTGATATCCCTTCTGGATCCATACCTTGTCATGGTGAAGGGGCTTCTGTCCTTCAATGAAGCTGCAAGCTATACCATGTAGGCAGGGCTGAATTAACCATTAAGCAAAGTAAGCACATGCTTAGGGCATCAAGGGAAGGGGGCACCACAGAAGTTTTAATGAATTATCTTTTTTGCATCTGTTTAGTTTTTTTTGTTTGAAAATTATAACATGGTTTGAATAGGCATTTAGCTTTTTTTAAATGTGGTTTAGCCATAAAAATTGAATTTATAAAATGTAATGATTAGGAATTTAAGTTTTTTTTTGGGGGGGGGGGGGTAGGGGGATTCTAGCTTTTTGTTCAGTTGGCAACCCTGGTGTAACAAGCCAGACAGTTTTCTACTTGCCACGGTGGGGAAAGGACTTACGAGCAAAGTTTCCCTTGGGTGTACATCTATGTAAGACAGGAAGGAATATATGTAAGCTGTGTGCTTGAGTGTGACATATATTATATATATATATATATATATATATATACAGGTACATATATTACATATATATTACATATATATGGGGGCACCAAAATCTGGCTTAGGGTCTGTAAGGGTCTTAATCTGGCCCTGCATGTAGGTTACCCAAGATAGGTAGGTCATAGCACAGAGATCAGACAACTCGCAGCCAACCGGAGAAGGAACTGCCAACCCACTCCAGTACATTTGCCGTGGATAAGCATGACTAGACATAACCATAGATGTGCCTGGACACGACTGAATGACCAAACACAACACATTAGTTTATAAAGACACCAAAACAGCCCATACAATAAAATCGCACAGTAAATAATAATTAGAAATAATAAAAAATGTAAAGGTTATATTTATGGCAAACATATTTGCTAATTATCAAATTTAGCTTTTTTTTTAAAAAATAAAAAAAAATAACCACAGTGGTCCTTTAAGATGTACTTCATTAAAGTAGGTGAAAAAACTAAATTATAGTAGGAAGGTTAGAAAAAGACAAGAACTGGTGAATTAGAGGAACTTTAACATTTATATATTGTGTCCAATATCTGTAGAATTTCAATGTTGTTGATACTCTAAAATAACATTAGAAATGACTAGAGAAAAAGTATTAAAAAGTTACAATAAATGTAATACAAATAAAATACATTACCAGTACAAGTTTGTGTTGGTCTAGACTTATAATTCCCCATTTGATTTGTGTTTCTTCGTCGAAGGTCTCCTAGTAATACGATTGTGTCTGTAAGAACTGTCGTCCCAAAAATACTTTGATAGCCCCTCGCTAAAAATAAACCATGAGCCAACTGGAATGTCATGCAACAATAGCCCATGAGAATGGCCGTGTGCTATCGAGTGTAAAACAATGGCAGAACCTAATCAGTTTATGTAAAGTGTAGCGCTATAAATAATTTGAAATTTATTCAATTGCTCGTTATTTGCTTTCACCAAAAACATTATTAGTATTCATACAGAATTGTCAACACAAATTTTCTTTAGGGTAATAAATATCACATGGATGTCAATTTAGATACAGCAGAACAAGCCTTTTCATCAAGACAAGCAATTAATCTATATATCATTCTGCTTAATAACTGGCCTACTTTCCCTTCACTTAATGACATGATAAAGTGATATACTCCAGGGAAAGTCTTATGTTTTTCAATCACTTGTCTCATTTTAAGTCTTGTATTAAATTGTAATAATAATAACATTAACAAGTGTGTTATAGGCAAGTGCTTGATGCTTTGCAATAATTATTTTTTGAAAGAAAAAATAATATTTTAATGAATATTTATTTTTACATTTAGGATAGATTTTAAGCTGTATATAAAAATCTGTCAATCAGTCATTGTGTCTGGGAATGTGTGCAAAGGATATACATGTAAAAGGCCACTTAATTCAGTTCAATTTGGACAACATCACAGTAAATATCTCCTAATAATATGTTAAAATACTTTTTGAATTTTGCATATTTTCCACTGAGAAATGAATAAAGTAAAATCTGTGTTTACATGTGTCACTGACTGCCTACTACCACACCTACAGCTACAGCTACGTGTAGTGAGCAATAGAAAAAATAGAGTAACGGAATCACCTAATCAGGTCAGTTATGGGTTAAATAGTCTGTGCATTCCTGAGTTCAGGAAATAAAACTCCTATCAATCACTGTCCTCACTGCATGGCTCTGCTGTCAAACTCAGGCAGGGTATACTGTATTTGTAAACAGGCCTAAAACTTTAGATTTGTTTAGCTGTTATGAGTGTAATTAAAAAAATAGATATTTTTAACATACGTCTTGTGCGCTTTCACACCATGAAGAGCTATAACGATATCAATATCCTCTAGAGATGTGATAGGCAACATATTCATGAGGTTGCACATATCCCTGAGCCTTTAAATGAAATCCACAAGACAAATATTTTAAAACGAGTCCTTTATTAGCCATAAATGATGGTATAATATTACATGGGACTCTTTCCCCCCCTACCCTGTGGCTCTCCCCCCCCCCCCCCCATCTCCCTACCCTGTGTCTTTTCCTAGTCTCCTTCCCCTGTGTCTCTTCCGCCATCTCCTTCCCCTGTGTCTCTCCACTCCTCTCCCTCCAATGTGTCTCTCCCCCCGCCTCCCTCCCCTATGTCTCTTTCCCCCTCCTCCCTCCCCTGTGTCTCTTTCCCCCTTTCTCCCTCTGTCTCCCCCCCCTCCCCTGTGTCTCTTTCCCCCCTCCTCCCTCCCCATGTCTCTTTCCTCCTTTCTGGAGCCGCGCTTCACGCTTGCTCTGCTAACGCTGCACTGATGCCACGCATGCGCACTGCGGCATGTACGGAAATCCGTACATATAGTTTCTAAAGTGCGCATGCGCTCCCTCTGGAGCATTATGCACACTTTAGAAACTATATTAGTAGGTCAATCTCCAAACTTGTGCATAATCCATCCTATGCCATGTTTTAAAGCTTTGTAATACAACAAGCATATGCCTAAGCGGAGCCATGTTTGAAGTGGTATTGGATGACAGAGTGAAAATGCATTGTGGAGTCATTTGCATGCCCCTGCCAAGTTTCCCAGAGTGCAGCGCAATAACTGTAATTCATGGAATAAATATAGTCTTATATGAAGAACATAGAGACATTTACACTGTAGCCTTTACACTGTAGCACTGCACTGGCATATAATGAAGGCCTGCAGCCCTAGACTGGATCTTGTTGGCCTAGACAAAAATAACCCATTACTACTTCACCACCCCAGTTATTATATCAGGGTTGTCCAAACTCGGTCCTAGAGGTCCGCACCCAGGCCTGGATTTGAATATATCCTTTCTGTGCACAGGGGAGCCAATCAGTATGACTGAAAAAGTGATTGACTCCCCTGTGCACAGCAGGGATATCATCAAATCCAGGCGGGTGTGTGTCCCTCCAGGACAGAGTTTGGACACGCCTGTATTATATAAAAACAGGACCAAGTTACATATACAGTAGCTGTGGCTGAAAAAACATGCTTAAATGACCACTGACGTCTAAAAAAAAGGTCTGTTTAACCAATATTCCATTTTATACCATATTTTATTATATTAATATGTTATTAAAACAAATGGATAACACTTCTTATTCATTAATTAGGATTTATTTTTCCCCACTATTATTCACAATCCTGTATTGATAGCTATGGCTTCCCACAGATGCTTTGTACTGTCTGTGTCGCTGGTGGCTGTGTTGTCGCCAGTGACATCACATCACATGACCACGTGAAATACAAGGAAGTTGCGCACTCATGGTTTTGGGGTACATAATAATTTGCAACTGCAGCATTAGCAAGGTGCTATAAAGGAAAACCTGTTAATAGCAAAATGGCTACACCATAGTAGAAAACAGAAAGCCTAAATAAGGAGTATTGTTTCACGTTATTTTATTTATATATTACTACAAGAAAATATGTTAAAAACTGGACTATTGATTAAACTGACAATTTATTTAAGACTTCAGTAGTCATTTAAGTCCATAAAGTTCATCCATCTTAGACTTGAAAAGTTCCAGAAGAAGGAAAACAAAAATTCAATAGAAAGAGGGCCCCTGGAGTCAGTACGGGGGAAGGGTCATTTGACCAGGCAATGTGTTTGGAGTGTAAGATTGTGTTATATAAGGGGGAGGAGCTTACAGTGAGTCACCAGGCTGGAGTTTTTTCCGCTCTGGGCAGTTGTTCCAGGGTACCTCATGGTGAAGGTCCTCACCAGCATGGCACAACCAAGCATGGCAGACCTGGTGGCTCTGATCAGTGAACAGACAGCTCAGCACGGGGCTGCCTGGCTGCAACAACTCATGCAGTCCCTGAGTGGCACTACACAAGATGTGACAGGGGGGAGCTCTGGCCGCCTGGTGAGGCAGTCCAGACCACCAGCAAAGACTCAGCCATGAGGTCAGACCCAGCAGGAGAAGCAGCACAGTGGGGTCCAACCCTCCCAGAGAGAAGAGGAGGAAGAGAGCAGCCCCTGCGGATGTGCCAGCCATACCTTTGGAGCCTGCAAGCATGGAAGAGTCGGGCCCCAGCAGGTGGAGGGTGCAGCTGCAGGAACCAGTATTCGTAGGCAGCGAGGACAAGGCCCATAGAAGCTCAGGCTGGAAGGAGGAGGCGCAGGAGAAGCTCGGGAGGCAGCACTGGAGATCCTGGAGGAGGAGGCTGGAAGTGCGCGGCGGAGGAAGAAAGAAGAGGTGACCAGGCACTTACAAGGACTACAGATGAAGAGGAGCAGGCTGGTGTCGGCGAGCTGGTGCAGCAGGAAGCGAAGCTCGGGAGGTCAGGATCTCGCAGAGGCAGGAAGCAGACCGGGACAGCAGAGGCGGAGCGCCGTGAAGATCCCTCCGCCGGGCCAACAG
Organism: Discoglossus pictus; assembly: GCA_027410445.1. NCBI lineage: Eukaryota > Metazoa > Chordata > Amphibia > Anura > Alytidae > Discoglossus > Discoglossus pictus. The sequence goes on from CM050170.1 coordinate 166,248,398, forward strand.
GAAGGAGATCAGGTCGTCTAGGACGGGAGCTGGTGAATAGAAGCTGCTGGCGGGCAGCCAGGTACACGGGAGAGGACACGGGGGCTGCAAGGGGAAAACGGAGGACGTCCAGGGAAGAAGGGGTCGGGAGCTGGACAGGAGGAGCAGAGGAAGGGGGAGCAGGCTGACAGCGGGGGTCCCATGGAGGAGGAAGAAAAAGGGAGGAAGAGTGGAGGCGCACAGAGTGCAGTGGAATGAGCACCAGTGGACAGAGGCAAAAATCATGGAGGTGAACAGGCCAATGGGCCATCAGCAGCGGTCGTGGGGACAGCAGGCACCAGGGCTAAACAGGAGGGCTGGGAAGGGGCCAAGGAGCGGTGTGGACGAAAGGCACATGTGGACGTGAGACACAGGACGCAGGAAGGGGAGACTGAAGGAAGACATGGGTAACCATGGTTGGGACACAGCGCAGGGACGTGGCACGCCAGTAGCATGGACGTGGGGGCACCGGTGCAGGGAGGAGGCAGACATGGTCGTGGGACATGGGCCATAGGCCAGGACTGTGGCGACAGTGGTGGGACAAGCGGCAGTGCAGGGAGGGTGGCAGGCCCAAGGTAGAAGGAAGTGGACCTGGATCCAGGAGAAGGGACCTGCAGTGCTGGGGAGGGGTTGAGGCAGCCCTTACCTGCAGGGGCCTGGAGGTCGGGGTTTCAGCTATGGTGGAGGGTGGGTAATGGCAGTCACTAGGGGGCAGCTGGGGGTAGGGCAGAATTTTCTGGGGAGCAAGGTGAGGTAACTGCTGCCTCGGCGGCGGTATCACTGTCAAATGTATTGGATGGTTTGAAAGGTTTTCTTGCTAGCCTGGAGGGTCAGAGTTGGGACAAAGGGGTGAGCGCGGCATGGGTGGGGCCATCTCCTATCCACCAGAGTTCTATGGTTATCAGTCCCCCAGCAGAACAGGGTCTTGGGGTATAGGGGGTTAGCACGCAGGAAGAACGGCTGGTAGATGTAGGAGTTTCGGATGCGGCTGCATCGCAACCCGCCATCCTTAACGTGGCTGACACAGCCCTTAAAAAGATTAATATCAAATGGTTAGGTATTAGGGGCATGCAGTGGCTCCAATTGGTGGGTAAGGTGGTGACTGTTTTGTCCTCCGGGGGGTTTGTTAATTCACCTTGGGGGTAATTATTTGGGGTCGGTCCCACTAAAGGAACTAGTTAGGAGCATTAAGAGTGACATTCACTGTTTGCTAGTATTGTTTCCTGGTGTGGTGATCATTTGGTCTGGAATTACGCCTCGCTTAAAATGGAGGGTGGCGGTGGATCCAGCAAAATTGGAAAAAGCTCAGATGCGGTTAAATAAGATTGTGGGCTCATTTGTGAGATGTATGGGCGGAGTTATTATTAGGCATCGGGATTTGGAGTTCGCATGTGCGCCGTCGTATTACTTGCAGGATGTGGTTCATCTTAATGAGGTGGGCCTCAGGGTATTTAATTACGCGTTAAGAGAGTGGATTCAGCAGGCCTTGCCTTTATTTGGGGCTAGCTGGTGGCGGGGGTGATTGCTGTTGTTAAGCGGGAGCAGATTATGGTGGTGGTATACAACTCAAATGGTGGGAGGTCTCTTGGTCATGGTGTGCTGGGAGACCTCAGGTGGTGGGCTCCCCTTGATGTTCGCGAGCAATCACCTCTGGTTTGTTTTTTGGTTAATTGTTAATTTAAATAAAGGCTGTGGCCAGTTTTATTCCCATATTGGTGTCTGTGCTTTATTTATGGGCAATTGGTGGGTGGTATTAGAGTTACGTACATATCACGTATGCAGAGGTCAACATTGCCTGTGGCTTACAGACAATTTATTTTTACCAATGCTGTGTCATTTACTGCTTTTTATGGTCATACAATAAATGTACATTTACTTCTCTGTGCCTGGGCCATGTTTAACCTGGCGTAAATACATAATGTCACCTAAACACTAGGAGTCCCATTCAACTGAGAGATTTTGAGATCCGGAGGCCCATAAGTGAGCTTGCAAGCCTCTTTGCAATTCAATTGGCCTCTTTTTATGGTCTCCGAATGACTTCCGAGTTATGGCCTTGAAAAAATGGCGATGGATAAAGTCGCAAGTTAAAGCCTCCAGAAGCCTTTGATCTGTCACTTTCGCAAAGCTAAAATCGCAAATCGCTATACAATTGCTCAATTTCCTCAAGCCCGCAAATGTATTCACATCCGTAAAGGGCAAATGAAGGAGAAAATCCTACATGTCCTAGAGAGGACCCGCAAAGGGTTTAAACACCTATTCGTAGCAAATAAAACAACTGCACTGTAAATAACGGGGAAAGCGATGATAGAAATAATAATTAATTGCACAACAGTCTCAAGCCCGCAAATCGGCAGGAAATAAAAGTTATTTTTATGTTTCATTTCGGGGCTAAATCGATCTTTGGTATCAATGAGTTAATACATATCAGGCCACCCATATGGACTAGAACAGTATTGGCATTAATTTTCATAATTCTTTAATTTGAATGTTTTGCGAGTCTGATCACATATCGGACTCCCAAACCTAATTGAATGACATGTAATCCCCATCTTTTACTGCCGTAATTCTGACAGTCTCATTTGCTATTGGCTGTTTTGAAATGGGGGGTTACGGGCTTGCTTAATTTTTCATGTTCCCACCCTCCAAACCAGTTCATGGTTTATGGTTTTAAATTAGGTTTTTGCTATTTTTATTTGGGGCGAATCATGGACTTTTTGCTGTTCAATTGCAACTGGATAATTTCCTGCTCCAGAGAACAGCATGGTTGCTAACTGGAAATAACTATTTTTAATAGTCAGTGTGGGTAACAGCCCTGGAAACTACAATGTTAGAACCAGTTGTGAAATCAATTTTATGTGAACTGGAGTCTACACCAAAATTTCCCCCCAAAATTTGTCATTGCTTTTGGTTCGGTGGTAAGTGAAAAGTGAAGGAACCAAAATGCTGTAATTATAGGATGTTGAAGAGGACGTTTATGCTTTCTTAAGCATTTTTTTTACTTCTGCTGAGGCTCCTGGGATCTTGATATGGCATTATATGCTGTTATTGTATTGATGTCTTAAGGTTTGGGTTAATTCTTTTATAGCATAAAATGGATCCACTGGTGGATTTAGAGTTATGTGGATAGTATTATTAGAAAAATGTATGTATAACGTGCCATCATATTCCTTAGAGCTAAGTGCAGGCATTACATTGAATATGTAATACAGAAATGCCATATGAAATGACATAGTATACCATGACCAAATATTGGTACCAATGGATTTGAGGGATTTCTGCTTGTAAGAGTTTGCAAACTATTGCCAGCATCTTAAAGGAAACATTTAACCGTCTTATAAAGATCTCTCTAAAGAATTGACAGATAGGGAGAGATAATAAAAAAGCTTTATTAAGTGTTTACTGTGAATTTAAACAATTAATTACTATTTTTCAATCATGTTCCTAGGCTATCTTATCTCCAGATCTCTTCACCTCTTGAATTACGAGGTAGGGCTCTCTAAAGTGGCATACCACTGCTGCAGTATGATAATGAGTGTTTGTACATGATTAAGAGCTCAGGTTACACCACTCCCTGCTACTAATATGTGTTTCAGAGCTATTTTGAATCTGGCCCTTCCACCTTGGGAGGTCCACTCCAACCACAATACTTCATTCAGATGGTGGTGAGATCAGGAGCTTATACAGCCTGGGTGATCATTGAAAAATAGTAAGTAGATGTTTAATTGCAAAGTTTAATAACGTTTGTTTGTTTTTTTATTTCCAAGCCCTACCTCACTATTCTTTAGGGTTCCCTTTTTAAGACCACTGATGTAATCCTTGGATGCTCTGATGCATTGAACCATGCTGGATTATATGGCACATTTGTTTTCCCACTGATATTACATTTTTATATAAAATAGCTTAATGGGATAAACATAAGAAACGCCTTTGATATTTTTTATTACTATTATTGGTTTTTGGAACATTTTTATTGGCTATAAACTAAATTTAAGGCAATGACCCACTTGTTGTTAGAGAAACTTCTTGTAATGGATACTTTCAGACAAGCGAGACCTGAATTTAGTAGTCTTGGCTCACTTCGAAGATCTGTTCTTGATGGCATTTTGGTGGGAAAAAAAGGATAATAAAATATAATATTGGAATGGTTTCTTAAATATTGTCCTTAAATATTTCCAATAAATCCCATTGTTTCTAGAATCAATCTCTTTTATATGGGGCCTATTTTGTACTGTCATGGCTTTTTCACTATCCCTTGCAAGCACGAGTCTTAAAATATACAGTAAATATAATTTTGTTCCACAAGGTTAATTTTGGTTTAATTAAACTGTATTTAAAAGTTCTTTGGAAGACATCAAGGCACTAAGCTCTGGTGTTCTATGTCTAGCAAATGACAAATGCAAAATAATTATAAGTTCATCATTGAAAATTTTGGATCCAGTTTTATCATTACTTAGTTAAAACACATTTCGGCAATCCGAAATTTGCAAACCACTGCTTAGAATTTGAAAGGTGTCAACTGAATACTTCTTCAGAAGCAGAAATGATATAAAAGAGACTGAGACACGCTGTACCATTCCTTACTTTACAGCTATTAGTTTGATTAAAAAAATTAATTACCTGCTGACTGGCTATTAGAATTATCAGTGTTCTTCTTCCCCAGACCACTAATCTGCACAAACACCTTCTTAATGAAAGTCTGGTTGCTATTTTACAGGTAATCCATCACACAATATTAAAGTGACATGACAGTAGCAGATAATTTCACTGCAATTATGACAATTTTTTCTTCTCTAGAAATTCATTAAAGTTCTGGCTGGCTCAACCATTGTGAGAAACACGCTACGTTTTCTAGCCTTAAAACTTCTAGGCTTAATGCTTTTTTTTTTTTAATACAAACTATTTACATAATTCTTTTGACATACATTTTATAAAAGGTGTCTCGAAAAATCATGTAGTGCTTCTACTGATGGGAATGTTCATCTACAAATGATGAGGTATGAGGGTCTCAACGACTGTATGCTAATGCACTCACATGTTTCAGGAGCTATATACTGCTCCTATTAATTACTGGTTTTGTGGGTAATGAAGATTTCTCATTCATCTGTAGGTATACAGTATAGAGCTGTGACAAGAACATTATCCTCTATAATAATTAATAAAAAAGTATGTAACAACTGCGCCATCCGCTTACTGCGCAGGCGTCAGACATTGTTATTAAACATGGGACGCATTCATGCGCCCTCCGCAGCCAGGAGGAGAGCATGCGCGAATGACATGTTCTGGACGGCAACGCGCATGTGCACATCCCTGCAGACAATGCGAATGCGCATTGATGGCCGGTACGAGAGACAGAAGAGAGAGAGAGACAGGAGAAAGAGGGAGAGACAGGAGGGAGAGAGGAGACAAAGAGAGACAAGAGAGAGACAGAGAGGCAGGAGAGAGAGACATGAGAGAGAGAGAGCAGAGAGAGTGCGGAGAGAAAGAGAGCACACACAGAGACAGACAGCACATGGAGAGATAGCAAAGAGAGAGTGTGCACAGAGAGAGAGAGAGAGAGCATGTAGAGATAGACAACACAGAGAGGTAGCAAAGAGAGTGTGTGCACATAGAGAGCATACAGAGAGCGCAGCGAGACAGCACAGAGAGCACACAAAGAGAGAGAGTGTGCAGAGAGAGCGCAGAGAGAGAGACAGCACAGAGGGAGCATGCAGCGAGAACATGAGCAGAGAAAGACAGCACAGAGAAAGACAGCACAGAGAGAGAGAGAGACAATTGAAGATAAAATAATATGATACCATAATTTATGACAGGTAAGTTACTAGTCTTTAATAATTCACATAACAATGCTTGTGTCCAAATAAATCCCCTATGCGGGCGAGTCCTCCTCTTCTTAGGATGATGAAAATTGTTACAATTAGTCCAATGGTAGTTGGAGTCACATCTAGTTACACCCCCTGGGGCCGCCTCATTTCACAGACTGGTTTATTAGCGAACCCGGTGAGGTAAAAGATAAGTGGCCTTCCACCTACCGTGGTTGTAGATTGGTGATTGACAAATATCAAGTGCACTGTTGTGAGTCTGGAAATTGACAAATAAGACAAGTTGTCCAGAAGCAGAAGTCATTTGAAAATTACCAATGTTTTAATATTTGCTTTACCCCTTCTGGATCACTAACTTGTTGTGGTGAAGGGGCTTGTTTACTTCAATGAAGCTGTGAGCTTTACCATGTAGGGTCACCCAATATGGGCAGAGGTCAAACAAATTGCGGTCCACTGGAGAAGGAACTGTCAAACCACTCCAGTATCTTTGCCATGAAAACCTTATGGATTGGCACAACCACACACAAGATGGGCCTGGCATGCCGTGGTCCATAGGGTCATGGAGAGTTAGATTCGCCTGAACGACTAAACAAAAAATATTTGTTTAAAGATTTCTTTGTTGGAAATCTGGCACTTAACAGGACACTGTCATTCCAAACACAAATACAATGTATAGGTATAGTAAATAACATTAAAAATAGTGTTTACTGTTACAGTTTTACATCAAGATGCTCAACCTTGGTAACTTGGAATATAGTCATGTGGTACACTAAAGCTCTTCACACTACCTTCACATTCTTAGCACTCAAGGAAAGAGCCAAAACACTTACTAAATACTTATATCCATCAAGGATATTACTCTTAAAGGACCACTGTATGAACATTGTTTTTGTATAGGCCCATGTTAGAAGTATGTCAAAGAATGAGAATTGAGCATAGTATAAAAAAAAAAAAATTAAATGTACTTATTTAAAAAAAAATGTATTTTTATTCCATGTGACATTTGCATTTCTGATCAAGCACTACATCCCCCCTTTGCTGCTGAGTCTAGGAGGCTTCTGTGTAAGTTACGGTGAAGCGGGAGGTGAGCGCACACTGTTCCTCCACGCCATGTGAGTGAACCAAAAAGCAGCTTCATAGCAACATAATTGCATCAAGTAATCAATTAAAAGTTGTTAATGTTTTTGTTTTTTTTTACATTCTAAAAACAGGTCTCAGATTTTCAAGTGAAACACTTCAAAAGAATATATTTCAGATTTATGATCACAGTACGTCCTATAACCATCTCCACTGGGATCTCTGAATTTACTTTAAATGTGCATAAAATATTATCTCACATTTTACTTTTATTAGACATCCATAGAATGAACTGATTTAACTTATCTTTTAAAAGGGACCACGTCTCACACTCCATATTTCTATGCCAAGCATGTCTAACTTCTCACTACTTATCATCAATCTTGCATTTAAGCCCTGTAGCAGAGTCTCTTTAATAATTTAAGGTTGGGTATATCTCTGTATATTTCAGTGATGGTATCTATGAGTAGCACATTTTATGCAATAGAAATAAAAGTGTAATTGAATTAATTGGTTTCCTAATATTGGTTTAATTATATGTCCATCATCAGCATGCAATAATGAAGGAATTATTTTATAAAGATTGATTATTGAAAATGCTAAATTTTCCGGTCATTGAGAAACCTATGTTGGTTTTTCGGCCAATCATAATTCATAATCCTGCGGTATCTTTTCCCACAATACCCCACAGTAAGCTGGGGAACCGCAGGGGTAACACACAATTGCCAAATGTTATTTCTCTACAACTTAACTTCATAATAGAAACCTTAAAAAAAAAACACATTTAAAAAACAACACAATCCAATAGACTGTAAAGTTGCGAGTTTTCAAACTTGTGTCGATGCTCTGGGAACAAGCTCTATGTACATTTCATTTTATACTCAAAACAGGGCCCTCCATTCTTTTGCGATGTGTTAACGGCCCTAGTGGTAATGCAGAGTGTGGCTCGGGGGTTAATTTTCAGTTCCTTAAGCAGCAACCCCGAGCCACGCTCTGGATTACACATTTCCTCCCCCTTCCCCCATCCTCTTGCTGTGTTACCCTCGCATCCGTCCCCTGTGGCACGTGTACTGGCAGTGTCCGGGAGTCCCGTGTGACATCACACGCACGTCACGTCAATATTGATTCCCGGCCACAGCCAGAAGACGTGCTGCAGGGGAAGGATGAGAGGGTAACGCAGTAAGAGGATGGGGGAAGGGAGAGTAGGAAGGAAGAGGGGGAAGCAAAGGAGAAGGGAGAGGGGGAAGGGAAGGAGAAGGAAGAATGGTGTGCTGCAGGGGCTGGGCCACTACACTACAGAAAAATTTTAAATGTAGGGGCAGGGGGGCGGAACAAGGTGGTCTGGCCATGTCAGTATCCTTGAGTGTACGGCTTTAACACTCAGGGGTACTGAAATGGCCAGACCGCCAGGGAGGTTAATATTGTTTTTTGCATTGTACTTGATCACTATACATGGCTACGGAATATGACGGCACGTTACAAATTAAGGATATTAATAGATTTTTTTTTTTTTTTACCTATTATATACAGTAATGCTTTCCTGTAAGGTTAATTTCCATGTACCATTGCAAACAAGTGATCTTATTTGAAGTATTACCTCTACGTTCAAGGTCTCTCCCAACCTTTGGAAGTTGAGAAGAGAAATCAAAATAATAGACGCCATTGCATCATATTTCCAGATAAAAATGAAAAAATACAGACTAATTTTTTGATATTCTAAAAAATCTGCATGTTTTATTTTTCTAACAATGTGATTTTGGTTTCTGTGTAAGCAATTTCCATGCTAAATCTATTTTTTAGTTCACTATTAATTAACTTTACAAATACAGTGCCTTGCAAAAGTATTCACCCCCCTTGGCATTGTTTTGTGTTTTGTTGCCTCGCTACCTGGAATTAACATGGATTGTTTGAGGATTTGCATCATTTAATTTACAGAACATGCCCACAACTTTGAAGATGTTTTTTTTTATTATTGTGAAACAAACAACAAATAGGACAAAATAACAGAAAAAGTAAATGTGCACCTTTTGCGGCAATCACAGCTCCAAAACGCTTTGAATAAGTCTCTATGAGCTTGCCACTCACACACATCTTACCACTGGGATTTTTGCCCATTCCTCCTTGCTAAACTGCTCCAGCTCCTTCAAGTTGGATGGTTTGCGCTTGGGAACAGCAATTTAAGTCTGACCACAGATTTTCTATTGGATTGAGGTCTGGGCTATGACTAGGCCATTCCCCTTAAACCACTCAGGGGTTGCTTTAGCAATGTGTTTGGGGTCATTGTCCTGTTGGAAGGTGAACCTCCATACTAGCCTCAAATAACGCAGTGTGGTATAGGTTTTGCTCAAGAATATCCCTGTATTAAGCACAATCCATCTTTCCCTCAACTCTGACCAATTTCCCCGTCCCAGATGCTTAAAAACATCCCCACAGCATGATGCTGCCACCATGTTTCACTGTGGGGATGGTGTTCTTTGGGTGATGTGATGGGTTGGGTTTGTGCCAGACATAGCTTTTTCTTTGATGGCCGAAAAGTTCATCAGACCAGAGCACCTTCCTCAAAACATTTTAGGAGTCTCCCACATGCCTTTTCGTAAACTCAAAACATGCCATTTTGTTTTTTGCTGAAAGTAATGGCTTTTTTGGCCACTGTGCCATAAAGCCCAACTCTGTGGCTTATTGTCGTCCTATGTACAGATACTCCAGTCTCTGCTGTGGAACTCTGCAGCTCCTCCAAGGTTACCTTAGGTGTCTGTGCTGCCTCGATCGTATTAATGCCCTCCTTGCCCGGTCCAGTTTTGCTGTTGTGCCATGTTCTTTCCATTTGGTTATGATAGATTTGATGGTGCTCCTGGGGATCAAAGATTTGGATATCTTTTTATAACCTAACCCTGACTTGTATTTCTCAACAACATCGTCCCTTACTTGTTTGGAGAGTTCCTTGGTCTTCTTGGCAGTGTTTGGTTAGTGGTGCCTCTTGCTTAGGTGTTGCAGCCTCTGGGGCCTTTCAAAAAAGCTGTGTATATGTAATGACAGATCATGTGACACTTAGATTGCACACATGTGGACATCATTTCACTAATTATGTGACTTCTGAAGGTAATTGGTTGCACCAGAGCTTTTTATGGGCTTCATAACAAAGGGGGTGAATACATACGCACATGCCAATTTTCTGTTTTCCATTTCTAAAAAATAGTCTTATGTATATATTTTTCTCATTTCACTTCACCACCTTAGACTATTGTTCTGATCCATCACATACAATTCAGATTAACAAAACATTGACCTTAAGGCTGTAACAAAATAGGTAAAAAGTAATGGGGTAATTACTTTTGCAAAGCACTGTATATGTACAAACAGCAGCAAATCAAATCATTCCACAGAAAATATCATTTAAAATCCACTTATGGCTATAAACTAGCCTAATCTGTGTCACTGTCCTAAGCACTACTAAAATATTGTAACAGTGATACAATTGATTAGACTGTCTTAGTAAAGCTTGATTAATATTATCACTGTTGAAATATTCCTCTTCCTTCCAGTAATGCCAACTATTAATTAGGTAAACTATATTTTCCGGCTAAAGCCGTTTGAATGTGTATTTTTAATATTAATTAATAGTGAACTAAACAAAATAGGTTTAACATGAATAGTGAGTACAATGGCCCTTTAAGTATATATATTTTAAATCCCTACTATTTCAATGCCGGTGTACAGTGTGACTACTTGAGACATGGCCTTAACCCACATGGGGATGGACGAGAAGCATAAAGATCGCAGGCCCTGAGGCTTTTCATATGTAACCCTCCTGCCTTTATTGATTAGTTTATAATATGAAGGAAGACAGATGCACACAGGACTTTAAGTGATTCAATAAAGATTTATTATCACCAACGGAGCTTTCTAAGGATATAGCCACACAAAAGAAAAACACACTAGTTTAAATACATTAAAACCAATACCAGAACATACATAGAGCTATGGCGGTATGAGTATGTTGCTAAGCAACAATGGCAAAGGAATACTAAACCAGGAAGTACAATAATATATATTGAGTCTGTAAGAAATCATTGTTTGTTAATTATTTATTTAGCAGTAACAAATTATGTTCATGTATAAATCAAACTATTAAACCTTATATGTAATTAATTATTCTTCCTACGCTATTTCTTAACTTACATTTTTAAAATAGCTACTTCTTCCAAAATTGTGATTAACAAAAAAAAAGCATTCAGACCTGCAAGCTAGTTTCACAATCAAATGACAAAAAAGTCAATCAGAAATAGTATTCCACATTTCTCATTTCAAGAGATAATAGCAAACAATGAAATTGTAATTAAAATTGAAAGACTTCCGGAAAAAAAAAAAAAAAAACAATCTTAAAGAGAATGACTTATTTACAATAGTTCACAATATTACGAGGTGACATACTGAGTTGATGTGGTTGTGTGGAAGTGCTATCTGGCCTTGAGCGCTCAAGACATTCAATTAGAGTACCTTGGTCTTCATAAGCAGATCCCAGATATAATTAGAAAGCCTTCGTTTCCACTTGTTTTTCAGCCGTGATTTCTTTATAGAGGAGTTGCCTGAAGTTCAGCATATCTTTGACATCTTTGTATGACAGCATTTCCTCTATTGACAGCATCTTCATCTCACCAAGACTCATCGGAGATTTGCCTTGAAGTGCATTAAGCATTTCTACAGATATTTTAACAGAGTTTTGTAAAGTGGAACAACTGGGGAAAATTCTAGCATTCCACAAACTCAGAGACTTCTGATCCCCTGAGAAAAGGGCGTCTGAAACACTAATTCCCCAGAGATTCAAGCACTCTAGAAAGCTCCTTCCAAATATCTGAAGAGAAGACAATTCTGACAATAACCTCACATTATTTTTTAGGTTGTCTTCTATACCAAACAGGATCGTTGCATACATTATCTGCCCATCAATCAACAAACTAATTGAATTCACAAAAGATTTGTCTGGTATGTCTGATCTAATATTTATGTATGAGCTACTAATAATACAGTATTCTCCCACAGAAACATCAGGCCCTAGCCTTGAATACTCAATCACCGAGCAGGGCGAAACGGACGTCTTTGCATCTAACACGCTTTGAATGACGCATGCCGTTTCATGAACATTTCCATCTTGATCTGGAACAATACTAAAAACTTTAGGCTGTAATCCAAGTTCTGCCTGGAGCTTGGTATCAGAAGTAAAATGATACAAATACTCATGTGTGGTTCCTATGTGGTAGAACTTAGAGTTGTTTAATACAATCACATTGAAATTTGTCCCTCTTAGAAGAAAATATATTTTCTTTCTAACTTCAATGAGCTGTGATTCGGCTTTTGTAACATTAGCAATATTTTCTGTGTAATCTATGGTTGCATTGGGGCCAAGAGCTTGCAGAAAGTCCCCATATGCATCTATTTCACAACTAAGACTATCTAATTGTTGGAAGAATTGAAGCAATATCTTCACAGTACTATGATCCATGTAATACAAACTATCTGTGTAAACCACTTCAGAATATGGCTTTCCTTCTGTGGAATTCCCCACAACTGGGGTGTCAGAATTAATTTTTCTTATTCTTATGGCCCCAGATTCATGCATCTTCTCAACAGAAGGCTTATGAAGATAAGCCTTACATGGTCTATATTCAAGTTCTTGGTAATCGGAGGAATTTGATTCTTCTAGGACAAATACCCCATGTGTAATACCTATAGTAAGTGATGATGGATGAGCTAAGGCAGTGATACCGGCTCTGTTAAACTTAATTTCTGAATCTCCACTGCTGTAAAGTTCTATATCATCTGCACAGGTAACCAAGACTCCGGGATTCATGTTGGTCGGAAAATCAATATATATAGCTAATTTAAGCTCTATCATTTGGTAAATAGGGTTTCCAAGAGGTAATGCGGTGAAAATTTTCCCCAGGGTGCTTGCATTTGGTAAGCGTTGACTGTAACCACCTACAAAACGAAAGAATGCAACATCATTTACATATATATTTTGTAAGTAATCAGAATTGTTACTTTAAATCAATAACTTGCTCCTGTGTATGTTATAAGATTTCAGGATTTCCTAAACTATGTTTCTTGGAACACTGTAATTCCATTTTGTATGTCAAGAGACAATTATTCAAAAAGATTACAAGTAATGGAAAGCTTTGGTATGGTGCCTTGAGAAAAGGTGGGTAAGGGTCTTGTATGGTTTCTTGTAAGATATCTTGGAGACCTAGTACCTCATCAATACTTTTGGAGCCCAAATATGGTTCCATTGCTGAAGCAGTTTTGGAATCACTGCTCACTGCTAACGCCATTAGTTTATTAGATGTAGTCTTACACTGACGCTTAAGTGGTGATTGTGTAAAAAAAAATACAGATAAGACGGTATACCCCCCAAATTAGATATATTCAAATAGATACCAAATGATTTTGTAACAAATCGCTGACCTTATTGTCATGTAAGACATTAAAAAAAAAAAACTTTGAGGTTTCAAAAAGGGTCTATGCGTTCCTTAAAAGGGTATCCACTATACTGTAAACTCATCCCTTTATCCAGGACCATTACTGCAATCAGTATGTCATATTTAATTAATAGCAATTAAGCCTATGTATCCTAAACATCAACCAGCCGGACAACTGGATTTAGATAACTAGAATCTACAGAAAAACTGAGCTGTCATGTTGGGCTGGGGGTGGGGAAGGGGTTGCTTGAGAAGACATATGGAAATCTTTCTTTTTTCCCCACAAAATTAAAGTCTCAAAATTCTGCAACCAGCATTGTTGTTCTGTCCTTCAGTTGTGTCAGACTCTCGATGACCATATGGATGCAGCACACCAGGCACATCTGTCTGTTTCTGGTTCTGCTTATCCATATGGTTTTCATGGAAAATATACTGGAGTTGCTTGCCAGTTCCTTCTCCAGCGGACCACAATGTCTGACCTCTCTTCTATGGCCTGCCCATCTTGGTTGACCCTATGTGGTATAGCTCACAGCTTCATTGAGGTACACAAGCCTCTTCACCATGACAAGGCAGCGATCCAGAAGGGGCCAACCAGCATTAAAAAAAGTACATCATTTTCTGGCATATTTTACATGTCTTACATTACCTAAATAATAGTATTTACTGTTTTACGTTTCTTTAATTAGAAATGGTTCTGTCCTTTTAACTGTAACATGTTTAAAAAAACAAGATCAGTGGTTGTTACTGGAAAGCTAAGACATGTAAAGCATTTCCTAAGGGCTGATCCAAATAAAATTGGAAGACAGACTGTTCTTGACAAAAGCACGGATGTTCAAATAATTGAGAATCTATGCGAGACCAATTCAATTTAAGAACATTGATTATGTTTAATTAGTTAAAACAAGATTGCTGGAGATTGTATATTGAAAAAAAAAAAAAAAAGTTTTCTGTTCTGACTAATTAATTCTTGGCAAAGACATTTGTTTGATGAGGATACCATCAGGAAAATGTTCAAATTAGTTAAAGCACAAACATACCGGCATGGATTAATATAATGGTAAAATGTTCCAAATCATTTGGATACATCTGCTGCAGACACTGAAGTGCGTAAAGGGTCGATCCTCCGTTACCTAAAATAAATTAAAAAAGTGAGGGATTATTTATAATCATTTTCATGTGGAAATATGTTGCAAACTTATATGATACTGAAAAAAGTGAGAAGAGTCCATTTTTTTGCACAAGTGTTGAAAAGAATAAAAAATATACAGTGGAAATACAGTTTTGCAACACTGCCGGGACATCCTGACAAACTCAAATTAAGGTTAGGACACTGCATACACAGAAGTACACAATTCTGCAAAAAAAATCAGTTACCACCTCTAGATAGGATAGCAGTGTCATTTTAATCTAACAACAAGTTGTTTTTTAAGAGCATTAGAAATAGCTATACATTGTGCTAGCAGTTTTTCTCCTCTGTAAATCATTCTTGCGATATATAGTATTGTTTGTGTTGCATTATTATGCTTACAAGTGGCTCCATATGCTACTTTGAGACTCTTTGGGCTTGATAAGTGAACACGGAGTAGATTATGCTTGATTATTTGCGTGTTTAAAAGAACCGCATATTGCCGATTACATGGGCGTAGGAGCTGGGGGAGGGGAAGGGACATATCCCGCCAGATTTTTCAACGTATGTGAGAATGTGTTGTGCATTTTTAGTATACAATGAGCTGCATCCCCCTCAGAATAATTTCAGCTCCTACATCCATGGCCGATTAGCACCTGCAAGCAGGTAATAATGCAGCACAAACAATAATAAATATCTTAGCAATGAGTTACATTAGAAATAAAAGGCTAGAACAGTGCTCATTAGGAATAATTTCATTTTGTGGCGAGCCCCTTTAACTGCATCCCCCACTACCAGATAACAATTTCTCAAACAATTGAAAAATTGTTGTAAATCTGCATTTCTGTGTATTTTTAACCCCTGCGGCAACATTTTGAATTATTTTTAGATTTTAAAACTGCTCTTTTCTAACACTAATTTTGTAACACTTTCATGACTTAAGCAGTAAAGAACAAGTTAATTGGGATTAAAAAATCTGGTTGATCTTTTGTGTAAAAGCTTACACTGAATATTGCTGGTTTTAATACTCTTTTATGGAGCTTTGGTTGCATATATTCATATTATTATTACAAATTTACTAGGAGCACTGCTGTATTCCCCTAAAAAGCTAAGTGGCTTCATTATGAAGCAGCAATATTATAGCAGGGCTAAACATACGCATAGTTTATATTGCTAGAATAATCTTTTAGTTCAGCCTGAGTAGCTAACGCCACCAATTTCTATCAAAAATGGGTTTTCTCCTACACAGGAACTCCTATATTCACACAGAAAATGTCAGTCACCTCCCAACATTTCGGGAGACAATTAAGGTAATTTATAAAAGTATGGTGACACATTTCAGGGGGAAAAAAAGGCAAAGGTCTATTTCATTAATCTCACTTCACTTGTACATGGTACTTACAGTGACAGCTGCCAGTGTTGCTTTAAAGAATCTGTTTGCCCATTATATTGTCCCTTTAAATGGTCTACCTTTGGCAGGGTCTATGATGCATTGTTTGACAAGCAGAGAGGTACAGAACGAACATTAGAGTGGATGTTGGTATTGTTTTTCCAGCTAACAATGAGGCCGAGAGATGTCTGGATATTTATAGGCACAGATCATACACTAATTGGCTAGCTGGAAACAGTTCTGCCGACACAAATCCAGTGATGGAGACACTGTTCTCCCACACGACAGGCTTAAGACTTCCAATTATGTCAATAGCTGGAGAGCTCACCTATTTTTGGTCCCGGTGGATCAGAAAAAACATGATAACGGACTCCAAGAGGAAGTTCTTTTCTTGTGAGTTTATCTGCTATCTGCTGCTGATAAGCCAACTCTTGCTGTTTGTCAGCAGCGGTAATGACAACCGCATCCCAGAATTCCCCAGGCTGCACTTCTTTACCTGGTTATGATAAAAAAATAAAAAGCATTAGATCAGTGAAGAATAAAAAATACAATGTGTTTTTGCTCAGTCCCAAAGTGGCTGATTAAATATTTTCAAGGGTTGAGGAATGGGAAATCAAGTGTTTAAGTGATATGGACAACAGCTTAGTTTGTACAGAGGGTTTGGATTACAATACATTATATACAGGCCAGGGAAATCTCAGGGTTTGACCAAAACATTCAGTCTCTTGCCCGATGTCTGAGGGGACATAGGTAAGTCCTCAGTGCTTTGCAGGCTATGTATATAAATCACCAATTCTTCTTTAATGATTGGTTTTGATTGTTGTATTATCTTTTTGTCTCACAGGGATTCTTGGAGATGTAGCCCTGCTATACTTCCATTGCCACAGAGTTTAAAAGCAGAACATATTTTTTAATGAGAGATTTAACTAATATATATATATATATATATATATATATATATATATATATATATATATATATATATATATATACACACACACACACACCGTATTTATCGGCGTATAACACGCACCACATTTTAAGAAGGAAATTTCAGGGAAAAAAACTTAAATTTCAAATAAAGAACTTTGAAGCAAAATAAGGGTAGCTCAGAACTTTTTTTTATTAATATTATTAGCACTTATAAGGTAAATAACGTAAAATGACAGTAAAAGCAACTGTTTTAACAAAGAAACTTGGATATTATATGTTTTTACAAAAGTTTACTCAGAAATCGCTGCTCCTCCTCAACCCCCCCATCCTCATTCTCAACCCCCCTCCTCATCCTCACCCCCCCTCCTCATCCTCATCCCCCCTCCTCATCCTCATCCCCCCTCCTCATCCTCACCCCCCCTCCTCATCCTCATCCCCCCTCCTCATCCTCATCCCCCCTCCTCATCCTCATCCCCCCTCCTCATCCTCATCCCCCCTAAATACTTCCCCCTCTCTTACCTGCTTCACATGCGCGCCACGCCATTAGAATATACCGGGTGAGGTATTTAGGGGGGTTTAGGTTGAGGAGGGGGGAGGGAAAGAGACACAGGGGGTAGAGAGACACGGGTGGGGTTAGTACTATGGGTCCTTAACATTATATCGTCGTATAACATGCACACATCATTTGCCCCCTATTTTCAGGGAGAAAAAGTGTGTGTTATACGCTGAAAAATACGGTATATATATATATATATATATATATATATATATATATATATATATATATATATATAAAAATAATAAATTGTACATTAGTGTTCACATTTGAATATCTAAAACAAGTTAAAAAAAACTTTTTTCATGCCCAATATTCCAAGAAATACAGTTATTACACTGCATTCTGGGAACCTTTGCAGGGACATGAAAATATGCCCACAAAGGCTTTGTTCTTGCAATCCATAAACTTTCAAACATGGCTTCCCTTAAGCATATGCTCGCGGTTTCAAACAGCTTTGAGCAAAGCTAGGGTTGGATTATATAAAAGCTAGGAATCCCACCCACGCACAGCAGTTTAAAAGGTTATGCGTCTCTATCTATCTATCTAGTATATAGATAAAGTGTAATTGTATATAGATACAAAGTTGTGCTCAAAAGTTTGCATACCCTGGAAGAAATTGTGAAATGTTGGCATTTATTTTGAAAATATGACTGCTCATGCAAAAAAAAAAAAAAAAAAATGTATTTTATTGAAGGAGAGTGATCATATGAAGCCATTTATTATCATACAGTTGTTTGGCTCCTTTTTAAATCATAATGATAACAGAAATAACCCAAATGGCTCTGATCAAAAGTTTACATACCCTTGAATGTTTAGCTTTGTTACACACAAACACAAGGTGACACACACACAGGTTAAAATGGAAATTGAAGGTTCATTTCCCACACCTGTGGCTTTTTAAATTGCCATTAGTGTCTGTATATAAATAGTCAATGAGTTTGTTAGCGCTCACATGGATGCACTGAGCAGACTAGATACTGAGTCATGCAGTGCACTCTGGGAAACTGTCAAAAGATCTGCATAACAAGGTAATGGAACTTCATAAAGATGGAAAAGGATATAAAAAGATATCCAAAGCCTTGAAAATGCCAGTCAGTACTGTTCAAACCCTTATTAAGAAGAAGTGGAAAATACAGGTATCTCTTGATACCAAGCCAAGGTCAGGTAGACCAAGAAAGATTTCAGCCACCAACTGCCAGAGGAATTGTTCGGAATACAAAGAAAAACCCACAGGTAACCTCAGGAGAAATACAGGCTGCTCTGGAAAAAGACATTGTGGTTGTTTCAAGGAGCACAATACAACAATATTTGAACAAAAATGAGCTGTATGGTCGAGATGCCAGAAAGAAGCCTTTACTGCCAATGTCACAAATAAGCCCGGCTACAATATGCCCGACAACACCTTGACACGCCTCACAGCTTCTGGCGCACTGTAATTTAGTGTGACGAGACCAATATAGAGCTTTATGGTCACAACCATAAGCGCTATGTTTGAAGAGAATACCATCCCCACTGTGAAGCATGGTGGTGGCTCACTGATGTTTGAGGGGGGGCTCTAAAGGCACGGACAATCTTGTGAAAATTGATGGCAAGATGAATACAGCATGTTATCAAAAAATACTGGCAGACAATTTGCATTCTTCTGCACGAAGGCTGCACATGGGACGCTCTTGAACTGGATGGGCAGCTATACCATCTGTAAGAATTTAGGGCCTCAGACAACTATTACAAAAAACTGCACGCTGTCACTGATGCTAAAGGGGGCAATACACAGTAATAAGGGTATGCAAACTTTTGATCAGGGCCATTTGGGTGATTTCTCTTATTATGATTTAAAAAGGAGCCAAACAACTATGTATTAATAAATGGCTTCATATGATCACCATCCTTCAATAAAATATATTTTTTTGCATGATCAGTCATATTTTCAAAATAAATGCAACATTTCACAATTTCTGCCAGGGTATGCAAACTTTTGACCACAACTGTATGTAGAACAACAAGTCATTACTTTATGGGAATTATAAACCCTGTAATGATTTGTTGGGGTATGAGCTGGGGAATTAAAAAAATAATACTTTATAAACAAAAAAAAATACAGACGGGACTGGGGCCCCAGTAGGAGGGCCCCATTGCATTGCACTGCCTGCACCAGCAGTACCTCCGGCAGTAGGTGGCAGAGAAGGGAACAGGAAGACGTCAAGAGTTTTTGTTTGATAACTGGGTAATATTTAAACTGACACCACCTTTATTCCCCATCACAGGCCCAGAAGCATCATTCAATGCAACCATGGCTCTCCAGAAACATAAACAACTTTCTTATACACCGCTTCAAGCAATTAAGTATTTATTTGTAATTAAAAAATAGTTCTATGTACTTATTTTCCTGTTTAATTATGCTCTTATGACCCTATTCTATTGTCCAATTCATACATTTACATACACTGAAAATAACTCTTAATATTGCCACATATTTTATTAACTACTCGCAAATCTGATTACAAGTTCTCCGTCCACAATCACTACGTGCCAGCCAAACCGACAAAACCGGCCTTAGAACTCCATTGGTTTTAGCACAGCTTGAATATTACGACCGCTAAATAACGTAAGTTACACAAAAATCGATATTCTATTGCACCCACACAGGTCTAGCGGGCAAATAATGTCTGACCCGCAACTGAAAAAAAAGTATCACATTTCTGTCAAAAATATAAGCAGTACTAAATGGGACTCGCCAGGGCTTTTTCAAACGCTTATTAGAGCTGTAACAGCAATTACACACACATTACTGTACTGTAAAAGCACGGGAAGGTGTGGAAAGTCATTAGAATTAATTACACAACAGTCTCAAACCCATAAATTAAAATATTATTTTTAAATGTTATTTCTGTATAATATTGATCCCAGGACTCCAGGGTTAATACATATAAATTAAACCCAATGGACTAAAACAGATGATCTAATGCATTTTATAGATTCTTAGCCCAATCGGCAAAATATTACTATTGGCACCAATTAATTCTTAGACTCTGATTGCAGATTACGTGCAACTTCCATGACGTCATAATGACGGTCTCATTTACTATTGGCTTAAATATTGTCAGATCATATGATCACGCCCCCTGAAATCAGACATAAAAAAGGCAGTTTACAAGACTGGGCTTAAGGAGGTAAACTGCGAGCTGGAGTCAATAGAATACATCTAAACATTTAGAGAAAAAAAAAAACACCAGCAGCCAAATGTACAGGTTAGATGCATTTGCGGGCTTCTAACAGAATATGGCTCTTCGTCAGACAAACTTTTCAAACATATATTTTGTATTCATTGCACGGCGGTCCTTTAAGACATTGGAGGGCCATCCAGGATATAATTGCATTACGATCATATGCAACTTACTCTATTACATACAGCTCTTCGGTGAAAGGACCTATTGAAGCTATGATCTCATTAGCAGATCTAATAGGCAGAATAATCTGTTGTACTAGCTTGAAGTTAGTATATGCCTTTGTTTTATAGGTACGCCGCATGTGCTGTTAGCTAAAAGCACTGCTCATGTGGGATCCATTAAAAGCTTTTATAGCCTATCATTTACAGCTTCTAAGACTTACAGTCCTCGATAACATGTTTTAGGACCTTTTTGCTAAAAACTGACTGGAAATATAAAACAATCAGGATGTAAAAAATCCCATTGAAGATTGTTTTCCCTTAATAAATCTCCTCGTTGGCAAAAGCCTTATTTTAGGTTTTGTTGGGGAAAAAATAGAATTTATAGGCAAGTCAAAGTGAGCAATATAGTTTGGGTGAATTTGTTGTCTGATTTTATATTTTTCACCAAATGCCAATAAAAGTTTTTAAGTGCAAAATGTTATATTTTATATTTAGATATATATGGAAATTAAAGAGCCACTGGAACGGTTTAGCTTTTATAAAAATGCAGGGTATTGTCATTAAAACACTTTTTTTTTGTGTGAGAAAACACACTGAAATAGTTTGAAGCACACATCTCTGCAGCTGCCTAAATGCTGCACAGCTTTGGTATCAAAGTGTAGAACAATGAGCTCAACAGTCTGTAAGAGTTTGTAAAAAAAATGGAAGATGTGCTAGTTTATAGATGGTGGGAAAGCCTGATCAGGTTTCCCAGAAATACAGTCATTGCAGTGCACTCTGGGAAACTGGGCAGGGAAATGCAAATTAGCACACAATGGATTGTCATGCTTCAATCCAAAAAACACTTTATATGTGGCTCCTTTTGGCATATGGTTGCTGTATTACATAGCCTTAAAGCATAGCATAGCATAGGATGGACTACCTACAGACAGTACTGTTTCATCTTAGCCAGATCTACTCAGTATGAGGCCGGTTCCTAGCGTGTACAGTAGATTTTGTGGGGGGCAGTTTACCACAAAATAATGTAACTTATGGTGGGCAAAACAGTGATAGAAGGCAGAGGGTGTCTGGGTTTAAAGGCATATCTAAGTTTCCTGCATTATGAATACATCAGTAGTGTATGAAAACATTTTTTTGCATGAACAAGTCCCAAAATAAACTCACCCTGATGTTTGCTAAATCTCGTCAGTTTACAAGCAGTTGCTTTTTCGAGTTTACACCCCTGAGTTTACATACATTTTAATACAATGTAACAATCAGTGATGGCAGTTTGTGCAGTTAGGAATCATGGGACATTTAGCCCCCCTGCCAAAAAAACAGGAAGAAACGGACACTGATCTGTACATCTCTGCAATGAGCTGCTGCTGGCTTGAAGGTTAGTAAAGAGTAGTTAATCTGTACTTGAATGCAGTGTTTCTATTGGTAGGTACACGGTGCCTATGTAAGCAGCTCTGGTAGGTGTGGAAAACAAGTTTTTTTTTATTTTATGACTCCATGTAATGTGAGTGTCTGATCTAAAATTAGGACAAGGTAAAAAACGGGAAATTTAAATATGCCTTTAAGAGTGACAATACGTTGTGTGCTCATTTGCATGTCCCCCCAGTTTCCCAGAATGCAGTGCAATAACTTTATTTCTGGCAAACCTGAGCAGGAAATACATTTTTAAGACGTACAAATGGGAACAAAAAATGTGCTAATTATTTTCTGTACTGCTATATTTTGTATGAAATAACTATACATATGTGTATTTGTATATGATAATCCAAATGTTTATACGGTCACATGTGTTTCATTTTAATAATGTTAGGTTTGTGAGGAGGTTCTCCCTTGTAGTCAGTGGGCCACAGAAATCAACAACCGGCCCGTGGTGCAGACAGCGCATTAGTAAACAAAGGGGCAATACACTAAACTATTGCATGGACAGTGACGGTATGCAATGTTTGTCCATAGTACACAGACATTGCAGCCCTTCTGATGCTTAGTGAATCTCCACCATTTGATAAACAGACCCAAATGGGTTCCATAATTCTGGAGCTCAGAAATACAAGGCAGTTAATACACTGTATTAGTTAAATGGCCACTTGATTCAGCACAAATTGGAGCACACCGCTGTAATGTACTCCTGAAAATATGTTAAACATTTTTAAATAGATGCCTTTTTCACAGAAAAAAACTCATAAATTAAGTTCTGTTTACATAATTAGGCAAGTCCCCCAGGCAGAATGGGAGCAAGAGCTGTGTGAGATCAGAAAGAGGGTTAACCCTTCACAAATTCATCTGTGCCGGGAAATGACTGCTATAAACTCACAAATATGCTACTTGGGAGTTAATTGATGGCTGATTACATTCCTGAAAGCAGTAAAACCATAAATCTTTCTGTTTACAGAGCTT
Organism: Discoglossus pictus; assembly: GCA_027410445.1. Classification (NCBI taxonomy): domain Eukaryota; kingdom Metazoa; phylum Chordata; class Amphibia; order Anura; family Alytidae; genus Discoglossus; species Discoglossus pictus. Next base: position 166,271,572 of record CM050170.1, read on the forward strand.
GGAACTGCCGTTGCCCGCAGATGCTGTAAATCATGGGTCGGTCAGCAGTGTGTCTGTAAACAAACCTAAGACTGCAATTTTTTTTAACTGTTCTAGTTTAATTAAAACAAAAACATTAGATCACTTTAACATAGAATGTTTTGCTCTTTCACACAATGAAGAGCACTTATAGTGAGGTAAATGACCTGTTAATAGATGGCAGATGGATGAAAAAATATGGACGCTTCTGAACCTTAACGGTATATGGAATGTTTCTGGATTTTACTAGGTATATAATATACCTCCCCTTCTGGATCGCTACCATGTTGTGGGGAAGGGGCTTGTGCACCTCAATGAAGCCATAAGCTATACCATGTAGGGTCACTCAAGATGGGCAGATCATAACAGAGAGGTCAAACAAATCGCCGCCCACTGGAGAAGTAACTGGCTGCAGTATCTTTGCCATGAAAACCTTATAGATAAGAACAACCAGAGACATAACGCGGTACCTGGCATGCTGAGGTCCATAGGGTCACAGAGAGTCAGACATGACAGTACGACTAAAAAACAACAACAAATATCCCTGTGTATCTATTTACTAAGCTATGTTTTTACTGCCTAAACAGTGCCTGCTTGGGTCTGCCATCTGCAGCACACAAAGACACAAGACTCTGATGCACTTGCTGTGCCTCATATTAACCAATCAGTGACAGTCTCTCAGCAACATACTGCTGAGATGTGGTCCCTAATAGGCTAAGACACTACACATCCAGTCCTACAGAGTCTGTCTCTGCATATGGTGAAGTGCACAGACCCATACAGGGACTATTTGTTTGAATTTAGGCAGTAAAACAGAGCCTTTAAGCACTTCTTAATAAAATAAAGTACATAAATGTAAATAGATACATAGATACATCATATACCTAGTAACATCCAGAAACCTTTAAGTGGAGTCCAGCCTCAGGCTTGACTGGCAAACAAATAGTAAAATATTTTAAAATATACTCTTTTAAAGAACTACACTTGAAAAGACAAAATGTTCTAGATTGCAAAAATAAAAAATAAAAAAAGCCTCTGCATTATTACTTCTTATTTGTAATTATGCTGCAGTGGAAGCTGCCATTTCAATTTCTTCTGACATACATCTTGAGGTGGGAGGAGACTTTGAATGTAGAGGAAGATACAATCTGGACAATGGAAATGTGGCAACTAAACCTGCTAGTGCTTTCATTATGAATAACAAAAAGGTTATTGTGTACAAGAACACACCCTCCAAATACTGAAGCTACCTAGTGTAGGAAATTGAAGTGTGCAGTACATAAATAAAATAAAAAATCACTGTATCAAAATATCTGAAAACTTGCAAAGAAATCTATAATTTATACAATTTTAATGTCTGATATACTTTTGGAACGGAAAAGCATATAATCAGTATTTATATCCATATATATCTGTATTCCTGCTGCAGAGAATGGGTTAATCCTTAACTCTGCCACCTAAGCAGCTCGGAAATAGTTTACTTCCTGGTATTACTAAAAAGGAAATATTTAAAAATCAACTTTGTAAACAATCTTATGCTCCTATAATAAAAACATATATGTCCTGCACATAGTATGTTTAATAAAAATATAATGCGCTTGTACTACAATATAACTGGGTGTGTCATGCTTATATTAAATGATCACTTTTAATCTATATGATAGATGGTATATAATATGTGTGTGTATAGATAGATAGCATGTGTGTGGGAGGAGCCTTTGAATAAAGAGAAAGCTTTTATCGGGACAATAGAAATGTGGCAACTAAATCTGACAGTGCTTTCATGATGATATATTGATATAAAAACATACATATATGTGTGTGGGTGTGTAAAAATGACGGCAATAAAATTTGAAGCCTGGCAATGCTGTTTGCCACACAATGCGATGTTCTGTCCCATCTGAGCACCTTCGGCACTTATCGCGAGCCCCGAGCAGAGCGCCTCTCCTCCCGTTTACTTTACGGGCCTCGCGAATTACAGGCCTTGGCCACCTGCAAGTTTTGTGCTTGGGAATGCCATGTGTCTCTTTCCACCATCTCCCCGTGTCTCTGCTGAATCTTTGCGTGGTGCGCGCTGACTGCAGTTGGTTTTATTTTCACAGTCCCGCGTGCCTGGCGTTGTTCAGGTAAATGTTAATAGCTTCGGCCTCGTTTTGAGAATTTGTAACTTTTTTCGGCTGCCATTTTTTCCCTCGATCGATAAAAAACGGCAAATATGTCTCAAATTAGTTTGCAACCTCACTTACAGGCCTAATGTCTGGTGTGTGAGTGTGTTATTTTATTTAAAATTATTTGTCTGGTTTTGGGGGTCTTTTGAGTTACACGGCTGAGACCTTTTCGGACGTTAAAATCGTAAACTGTGGTGTGCCTCGTGATCAGCCGGAAAGTGCTACGCATTTCGTCTGTGATTGCAGCCATTGACATAAGCTCCTTTTGTGCTCATATGTAGTCTTGCGGGGCTCGCGATGAGCACCGTTGGCACTCATTGCAGCCGGTGTCATTTGTAAAGTCTTGCGAGCGAGCCCTGCGAATGAGCGCCTTCGTAGCTTATTGCAGCCTCTAAGTCCCACAGGCCTTGCGGTGAGCGCCTGATGCCTGCAAGGAGTGCCTGGGGCGCTCATTGTAGCCTTAGTCGTAGGGGCCTCTCAAAGAGCGCCTGTGGCGCTCATCGCAAGGCGCGCATGGTCGTAACATTCCAGAGCATTACCAACAAACTCGCAAGATCCACATCTTTTATATGTGATTATATATGTGCTCATTGCGAGCCTCTCCCACCGTCTACTTTACAGGCCTCACAATGAGCACCTTCGGCGCTCATTTCAACCCTCCCCCCCTTACTTTATCTCTTCCCACTCTCTGACCCCCGTGCCTGTTCCCCACCCATCTCCCTCCCACTCCTCTCCCTGCCCTGTGTTTACCCCCCTTATTTCCCTCCCCTGTGCCTCTTTTCCTACAGCCTTCAGCAGTGATTGCAAGCATCGACATGAGCCCCTTGCGTGCCTCGCAATGAGCGCTCATTGCAGTCCCTGTCATTTTAAATTTTCAAAGTTTTTCTCCCTCCATTTTTTTCCTTGCTTAGACGATTTTCTATCTCCGAAAAATGCCAATTAAGCCTAAAATTAGCTTGAAACCTCACTCACAGGCTCCCTGCCTCTCCCCCTGTGCGGTGTGTGAGGTTGTACGTTATTTAAGTATTTGGCGTTTTTTGGGGGGTCTTTCCAGTTACGCTTTTGAAAAAATGTCAGCCGTTAAAATCGTAAAAGTGCTGCGTGCGTCACGATCAGCGCCAAAGTTCTACCCGCTTCGGCACTGATTGCGGCCATCGACATGAAAGACGCTCATGTTTCGCCTGTTTTAAAGTGCTGCGTGCCTCGCTCATTGCAGCAAAAAGTCGTACGGGCCTTCGGCGCGCATTGCGACTGCGCAAGGCAGTAACTTTTAACATTACGTGACAACAGCTCAAAATACGACAACTAAAATATGTGCTATACGTGTGTGTGTGATATGTGTGTATATAGATTTATAGATAGGTGTATGTAAATGTGTGTGTGTATAGATTTATAGATAGATAGGGGTGTGTGTATGTGTGTAGATTTATAGATAGATAGGGGTGTGTGTATGTGTGTAGATTTATAGATAGATAGGGGTGTGTGTATGTGTGTAGATTTATAGATAGATAGGGGTGTGTGTATGTGTGTAGATTTATAGATAGATAGGGGTGTGTGTATGTGTGTAGATTTATAGATAGATAGGGGTGTGTGTGTGTAGATTTATAGATAGATAGGGGTGTGTGTGTGTAGATTTATAGATAGATAGGGGTGTGTGTGTGTAGATTTATAGATAGGGGTGTGTGTGTGTGTGTAGATTTATAGATAGATAGGGGTGTGTGTATGTGTGTAGATTTATAGATAGATAGGGGTGTGTGTATGTGTGTAGATTTATAGATAGGGGTGTGTGTGTAGATTTATAGATAGGGGTGTGTGTGTAGATTTATAGATAGGGGTGTGTGTGTAGATTTATAGATAGGGGTGTGTGTATGTGTGTAGATTTATAGATAGATAGGGGTGTGTGTATGTGTGTAGATTTATAGATAGGGGTGTGTGTATGTGTGTAGATTTATAGATAGATAGGGGTGTGTGTATGTGTGTAGATTTATAGATAGATAGGGGTGTGTGTATGTGTGTAGATTTATAGATAGATAGGGGTGTGTGTATGTGTGTAGATTTATAGATAGATAGGGGTGTGTGTGTGTAGATTTATAGATAGATAGGGGTGTGTGTGTGTAGATTTATAGATAGATAGGGGTGTGTGTGTGTAGATTTATAGATAGGGGTGTGTGTGTGTGTGTAGATTTATAGATAGATAGGGGTGTGTGTGTGTGTGTAGATTTATAGATAGATAGGGGTGTGTGTATGTGTGTAGATTTATAGATAGATAGGGGTGTGTGTATGTGTGTAGATTTATAGATAGGGGTGTGTGTGTAGATTTATAGATAGGGGTGTGTGTGTGTGTAGATTTATAGATAGGGGTGTGTGTGTGTGTAGATTTATAGATAGGGGTGTGTGTATGTGTGTAGATTTATAGATAGATAGGGGTGTGTGTATGTGTGTAGATTTATAGATAGGGGTGTGTGTATGTGTGTAGATTTATAGATAGATAGGGGTGTGTGTGTGTAGATTTATAGATAGATAGGGGTGGGTGTGTGTAGATTTATAGATAGATAGGGGTGGGTGTGTGTAGATGTATAGATAGATAGGGGTGTGTGTGTGTATATATATATATATATATATATATATATATATATATATATATATATATATATATATATACACATGTATGTATGTGTATGTATGTGTGTGTGTGTATTATAGATATAAATGCGTGTGTGTACACTATATATCTTATAGGGCATTTCAATCCCCAGCTACCCAGGGCGTGGTGACCCTGCTCCCTGATTACCTCTAATAGCATTGAATTTATCCAGCCTGCGGTGGGTCTCTCTCTGTAACCTGACATCCTCTGACTCTGACATCCCGACTTGATGTGGTTGTTGGGCTAAGCAGGAACCTGTAGACCCATACGACGTTGCCGGAGCCGCCATGTTGGTTAAGGGCAAAGGCAAATATTCTCAAAGTAGAGATGGGCGGATAAGAAGTGCTGAGTTGTGCACACTCATTATTAGCCGGACAAAATTCAAAAGGGATCTGAATATGTCCATATGTATACTGTATCAGGTGATTCATTAAACCTGATGACATGTAAATGCTTGATATGGATACATTAGTCTTGTGGCACCTATCTATACCATATTATGTGATGATTGGTATTCTTTTGTTATATTAGAGGACTATTTATTGTTGTATGGATTAGGCAATATATAACCATTACATAGTGCACTTTTCTAGATTTTAATAGTCATTTATAAGAGATTCAAAAATCACTTCACGTCATATTGCTATCCCATATATAGTTGTGAGCATACGAGTTGTTGCTAACGCTTGCGGGCTCGCATAGCGAGCCGTGGCCCTCGCAAACTTTACGTCGTAACGCAAACAACATGCGAGACACGTTACCACTCATTACGACCTCACAAAAAACCCGCTGACATGAAAAATTGAAAAACACAATAAATACACACAACACATACATAAAAAGCTTACCTACAGCAAGAGGAACCATCCAGGACCTCAAAAAAGCAAGTTACACCTTCATTTAACTCAAAATAAAAGAGTTTAGACACTACAAAATTCTCTAAGCGAGAGAAAAAATGTCCGCCAAACAAAACGAAAACGAGGCTACAGCAGTCTAAACGCGCAAAACACCACCATAAACACGCAAAACACCACAAAACATATACGGATATTCCGCTACAGACGCACACCACACATTAGCCGCCATTTTAGAACAATGCGGAAGTACACAGGTACGCTAACGGCTTGGTCTCGCGCACGCACACTATTACACTGCACACATTCATCACGCTTACACAGCAGCTTCACACCACTAATGCTGCAGAAACATCAACACAGATTGCAGCTCTTCAACATAATGCCTCCTGCATATATTACTTAAAAATAGGTAAAGTATATTATTTTATTAATGTATTATTTATTTGATTATTATACACCAAACAGCAGTAGCTCACTTACAATTTCATTGCCGTCATTTTTTGACGGGCAATTCGCTAGTCACATATATAGTTGTGAGCAGGCGGGTTGTTGCTAACGCTGCGGGCTCGCAAAATTTACGTACTTACAACAAACAAATACGAGCGGACCTCGCTAACTTTACGGACTTACGACAAAAAAAATAAGACCCGAAAATCCCCTAAGCGAGAGAAATAATGGCTGCCGAAAAAAACGAAAACAAGGCCTCAGGCTCTAAAGATGCAAAACACCAAAGGATGCAACGCGCGCGAACCTAAAAACATTAGAAACACAATAAATACACACAACAAACACATACAAACATTACCCACAGCAAGAGGGGGGGGCACCCAGGACCTCTGCAAGTGAAGATACACCTCCATTTAAGCCCAAATTTCGGAGTTTAGAGACCCGAAAATCACCTAAGCAACAGAGAAAATGGCCACTGAACAAAACGAAAACAAGGCTAAAGGGCCCGCAACATGCAAAACACCACCAAACACCTACGGATTTTCCGAAAAAGTCAGACGACATCCGAAAACAAGGACGCAAAATCAGCCACAGCCGCGTACCACACATTAGGTGCCATTTTTAAACACTAACTTACACAATCCGGAAGTACACAGCTACCCTAACGGATTTGCCTCTCACACGCACACTATTACACTACACACTGCACACATTCATGACGCTTACACAGCAGCTCCACAGCACTGATGCTGCAGCAACATGAAAACAGATTGCCAGCTCTTCAACACAATGCTTCCTGCATATATTACTTCACAATAGGTCAAGTATATTAATTTCTTATTTTATTAATTATTCATTGGCATACAAAAAAAAAAAACACAACGCTGCTCATAGCACATAAACAACCAAGAGCCTCGCAATGAGCGCCGAAGGCGCTCATCACGAGACTCACAATGAGCGCCGAAGGATCTTGGAACACCAACAAAATTAATGTCGCACACAAACAACATTACCTGCCTCACAATCTTATTGCCGTAATTTTTTGACGGGCAAGTCGCTAGTATATATATATATATACTAGCGACTTGCCCGTCAAAAATGAGGGGGGGGATAAAATTGTAAGGCAGCTAATGCTGTTTGCCACAGACATACAATTTTTTGGTGGTCTGAGATCCTTCGGCGCCCATTGGCGCTTTTGCTGTCATTGTTAGGTCGTCGCTGATCTGCTTTTTGCACTTATTGCAAGGCTGTCCCCTGGTGTCGTTTGTGTGCTATGAGCAGCGTTGGCGCTCGTTGTGAGGCGCGCAGTGAATATCTTTTGCGTTTATTGCAATAGTGTTTTTTTTTTGTGTATATATATATATATTTTTTGATGCTAATTAAATGAGTAATACATTAATAAATTAATATACTTTACCTGTTTGTAAGTATTACATGCAGGAAGCATTGTGCTGAAGAGCTGACAATCTGTTTTGATGTTCCTGCAGGATACAATGTAGATTTGCAGTGTTGTGGAGCTGAGGTGTAAGTGTCAGCAATGTGTGCAATGTGTAGTGTAAATAGGCTGCGTGCGCGAGTGGAAACCGTTAGTGTAGCTGTGTACTTCCGCATTCTGTAAGTTAGTGTTGTAAAATGGCTGGGAATGTGTATGTGGTTGTCGGCTTTGTATGATTTAGCGTCCTTGCTAATGGTGTATGTTGTAGGTCGCACAGGTTTTTGTAAAAGCCATATTGAACGACGCGGAGGCTGCACAGGCTCCCTGGGTCAGCCTGTAGCGTCACGTGACCCAGCGGAGCCTGTGAGGCTATCAGCCAATCAGGAGCGTCGGGGGGCGTGTCGGAAGCCCGTTTCGCGCCATTGAACACAGCAGCGCGGTCTCCCGACTGGATGGACGGATGTCTGAGGTCCTGCAGCTAAAAAATACAGTAGGAAGGTTTAATTACTGAGATTTCACCCCAGCTTACCAGCATATAAGGGGATATCACTGTTGAGGCTATTTCTGTCCGTTTTTGTGTTTCTTTTCCTCCTCCGTTTTTGTGTGTGTGTGTGTCCCTGTCTCCCTGTGGTGTGCTGTGTCTGTGTGTGTTCCTGTGTCTGTGTGTGCCTGTATTCTGCTTGTTGTTCCCCCTGTTTGTTCCCCTGTTAGCATTTACTATGGATCCAGAAGGCTTAGAGGCCTTACTGGCTGAGGTTAGGACCCGTGCCTTAAGCCAAGGGGTCAGGTGGGTGCAGGACAGGCTGGGACCTCCCATGCCTTCTGCGCTTGGAGCTCAGCACATTGTACAGGAACAGCCTGCGGTGGCTGGTGTCCTAGCCAATTCTGATGCCTCCAGGGAAATTTTTTCCCATCCCACCACTGTAGGGCTGCCAGACCCACGTCCATCAGGTAGCAGAGACACCAGAGATGGGGGGGTTACAGGTCAGGGCGGCCGGGACCCCATACCCCCCAGGCAGGCGAGCGCCAGGATCACGGGCGGTGGGGGTGAGGGCCTAGCAATCCGGCCACCACCTGCCAACTTGCCTAAAGGTCCTAGGCCGCGACAAAGGTCGCGAAACACCCCTCTAACACCCCGTAAGGGGGGTGCAGGGGGTAAGAGAAAAGCCGGGAGTCCTAAAAAGGCTCCTACAGGCCCTCACAGTGCCAAGCAGACGGTCCCTGGGGTTTCCCTCATTAACAGTGCTTCTGGTACTTTACAGGGACGCCCAACTGGCAGCGAGAGGAGCATGGCGACGACGAGAGAGAGAAGAGATGGGGTCATCAGAGAGATGAACAGCCAAGACAGCATGGTCATGATTGATGACATGCCTGTGACAGCGGCAGTGGCGAGGCTAGGACGCCCCACTCGAGCTAAGAAGGCTACGAGCAGGTACAGTCCGCTGCTAATTACGCACACACCGCTAAGGCGTAGCAGAGTGGAGACTGAGGGCGATACGGTTAGGCCACAGCGCAAAGGGTCTAAGACCCAACAGCTGGATATTCCAACGCCCGAGGAAGTCTCAGGGGACCCCCTACAGGGGGCGGCGGAGGCAGTGCTAGCCTACTCCAGCCGCGCAAGCTTAGCTGACCAGGACCCTTCCTCAGACGAGGAAAGGGCGGTATGGGCGCGGGCATGCAGGTCGCGGAGAGCTAGTGACTGTTCTTCTTGTACCCACAGATCCAGAAGGAGATCCAGGTCTAGAAGCAGAAGATCTTGTCGGTGCAGCTGTGCTTGCACTGGATCCGAGAGGAGAAGCCCGCGGAGGGCCAGACGGTCAGAGTCCCCGGAGCGTCAGGAGAGACGCGGGGATACTCCGTTGGCCGTATCTACTCCAAAGCTTCCAGAAGCAGGTGAGCGCTCAGAATTGAGCTGCGCAGCAGACAAGGGTGGTTTTATTGGGTCATTAAGGACTCTATTAGCTGCGCATAACATTGCAGTTAGCGAGCGCGAACTGGGAGCGTGGATAGGGGGACTAGCAAAGGGTGCATGGTCCCAGCCAGCAGCGGTAGTGGCGCCAGCGAGCGCGAGCGAGGCGCTAGCTAGCTTGCGCGCGCCCGAGCCGGTAGGCAGCGCAATAGCAGCGTATTGGCTAAACATCATGACACCCATGAGAGTCACGACGCCCTTTCGGAGCGGGGCCGGTGGAGCTAAGGGCCCCACCCACGCCTCAGGAGCGGGTCTTAAGACCTGTTTTTCGTACAATGAGGGGGTCTGCAGATGGGCGCCTAACTGCAGGTTTAAGCATGCATGCTCAAACTGCGGAGGTGAGCACCCCCTGTCTAGATGCGGTAGACCCAAAGAGGGAGGCAGGGGCGAACCTCCTGCAAAGGGGCAAGACGCCCATACGCCTCCCCGCCATGCTGCAGTGGCTAAAGCGCTACGGTAAATTGGCAGGCACCGCCGAAGCGCCGCGCCTGTTGGAGGACGGATTCCGAGAAGGATTCCGGATTCCATGTGGGGTCGACATTCAAGGTTTTCTTGTCCCAAACCTGAAGTCGGCTAGGGATTTCCCAGGGGTAGCCAAAGCTAAGGTTCTTAATGAGGTAAAATTGGGGAGGATGGCCGGGCCATTTGCGGCCCCACCCATCCAAGGTTTAGTTGTGTCTCCTCTTGGCGTGGTCCCCAAGAAGGAGAAGGGTAAATTTAGATTGATCCAGCATCTCTCCTACCCCAGAGGCCGTTCGGTAAACGATGGCATATCAAAAGACCAGGCTACTGTGTCTTACGAGTCATTTGACCGGGCGGTCGACCTGGTGAGAAGGGAGGGCCAGGGGGCCCTTATGGCAAAAGTGGACATCGAGGCAGCATTCAGATTGCTCCCCGTGCACCCGACAAGCCATCGGTTGCTGGGGTGCTTCGTAGACGGAAGTTACTTCGTCGACTTATGTTTACCCATGGGATGCTCGATATCCTGTGCTTACTTCGAGGCCTTCAGCAAATTTTTACAATGGGTTGTGAGCATCAAGGCGGGGTACAAGAGTGTTACCCATTACCTGGATGACTTTCTTTTTGTTGGCCCAGCGAGAAACGACGCTTGCCGTTTTATGCTGGAGGTGTTCACCGAAATCTGTACAGAATTCGGGGTGCCATTGGCCCATGACAAGACGGAGGGCCCTACGGAACAATTGACTTTTCTGGGGATTCGGATTGACTCCTGCAAAATGGAGTGCAGTCTTCCCTTAGAGAAGGTGGAGGACATGCAAGCCGAGATTACGGCGCTGCGGGGCGCACGGAGGGTGACCCTGCGGCGGCTGCAATCAATATTGGGGAAGTTGAATTTCGCGTGCAGAATTATCCCCATGGGGCGGATATTCTGTAGACGGATGTCTCTGGCTACGGTAGGGATTGCGAAGCCGCATCATTTCCTAACAGTCTCTAAGGCCATGCGTGACGATGCAGAGGTATGGGCGATGTTCCTTGCAGACTTTAACGGGCGGGTGGTCCTTCAAAAGGAGGGCACCACCAGCGCAGAGCTAGACCTGCACACCGATGGTTATGGACCGATCGGTTGTGGGGCGTATCTCCAAGGGAGATGGTTCGCTGCGGCATGGCCGGAGGAATGGGAAGAGGCGGGTTTACTGCTGAACCCTACATTCCTGGAGCTGTTTCCTATGGTGGTAGCAGTGCACTTATGGGGTCCTTGTTTCAGGGACAGGCGAGTCATTTTCCATTCGGGTAATAAGGGGTTGGTTGAAGCCGTGAACAACATCACGGCGGCATCCGTACCAGTGATTAGATTGCTTAGGCATCTTGTGCTATGTTGCCTTCGCTTGAACATATGGTTTCAAGCAAGACACGTGACAAAGGTGAATAACGGAATTGCTTACGCCCTCTCTCGGTTTCAGGAGGATCGTTTCAGGGCGCTGGCTCCTCGTGCGAACGCCCTGGGGGAGCTCATCCCCGAGGAGCTCTGGGAGATTGGAGCTGTCAGGTAACGAGACTCGTGAGACAGTCTGTTGCCCCAGCGACGTGGAACGCTTTTAGACGCGTGTGGGCTAAATGGGATAGCCTAGTGGCACTGGCAGGTGGTGCCACGACGGAGGACAAGAGCGTAGGGATCTTGCTTTGGTACCTGCTGCGGTGCGCCGAGCAAGGCGAATCAAAACCCGTAGTAGGGAGACAGGTCACGGCGCTTGCTTTTATGTTTAAGCTTGCTGGGCAGAGGGACCTTACTAAGGAGTTTCTAGTGCGCAAAGTGGTGCGCGGAATGTTCAGCGGTGCGCAAAGGCCAGATAGTAGGCGGCCAATAACATTTGCGCTGTTGCTGAGATTGGCTCAGGAATTGGTGGTGGTTTGCAGGGATCCCTTTGAATCTCTACTTTTCCGAACGGCTTTTTCCCTGGCGTTCTTCGGAGCGTTTAGGATAGGGGAGTTAGTCGCGAACAGTAGACACGGTTCGGGGGGTCTGCAATTGGTGGATACCTGCCTCAGGGAAGGTACGGTGGTATTGTGGTTGCGGAGGTCAAAGACCGACCAAGTGGGTAAAGGAAGAGAAGTGGTTCTGCATCAGGTTGGCACAGAGTGTTGCCCATATGCATGTGTAGTGGAGTACCTTAAGCAGCGACCGGTGGGACGGTGTTCGCTGCTGGTCCACGCCGATGGAACGGCACTGTCTGTGTATCAGTTTAAAAGAGTTTTAAAAAGCGCACTGCATCGGCTCGGTTTCAAGCAGTCCGACTTTGGGACACACTCCTTTCGGATTGGAGCTGCCACTGAAGCGGCTAGGTTGGGGTTGCCCGACGCGGCAGTAAAGCGCATCGGGAGGTGGGACTCAGACCGTTTTCGTTCCTATGTACGGCCAAATGCAGTGGTTTAATGGTGTTGCTTTCTACTTTCAGGGGAACAGAAGCAACTATGGATTGTGGGCCATTCCTACGTGTACTGGGCCCATAGGTTAGCCGCAGTTACCGAAGAAAAGGCACAACTGGGCTTTCCTGTTACGGACTTACGCGTAAGGTGGTGTGGTATTCGGGGTCTGCGATGGGCGCAGCTCGACGGCCTCTTGGAAACGTACGCGCAGCGTTACGGGCAGCCCAGTCTTATCATTCTTCATGCCGGCGGGAACGATTTGGGGACAGTTCCCATGAGACGAATGCTAAAGGTGATGAGACGAGACATCGAGAAATGGGTGAAGAAGTTCCCTGGCACGTTCCTTATCTGGTCTGAGATGATCAAGAGAAGATCATGGCGTAACGCGCGCGACCCAGTATGCTTAGATAAGGCTAGACAGAAGATAAACCAGCAGATTGCGAGCTTTGTGAGAAAACAAGGTTTCTCGGCCATCCGGTATAAAGATTTCGAACCGGTCGGCGCAGATGATTTTTTCGCAAAGGATAAGGTTCATCTTACGGAAATAGGGTACGAGTTGATGATGTTGGAGTTTAGGGAGAGTGTTTTGCGGGCTTTGGCTTTAATGTCCAGCAGGGGGGGATCGCAGCCTCGGGAGGCGTCCCTCGCATGCTCTGTGGCGGGAGGTGAGTTGCCCGGCCCACTGGCCTAAGGGGGCGATGGCCCCACCTCACAGGGCGTGCTTAAAGATAAGCATTGGGGCTTTGGGCAGAGCTCAAAGCGTGAGGTCACTGTTCGTGGCCGGGCTCCTCCCCCGGAAGGAAAGGACTAAATTAGTCATCTGAATAAGTTACGGTTGTTTGTTTACATTGTGTTAAAATAAAGCTGTGGCCCGTTGTTTCTCCCAACTCAAGTTGTCGTGTCAGTTATTCCATCAACTAGCCTGAATGGATCATGCATGGGTCATGAACGACGCGGAGGCTGCACAGGCTCCCTGGGTCAGCCTGTAGCGTCACGTGACCCAGCGGAGCCTGTGAGGCTATCAGCCAATCAGGAGCGTCGGGGGGCGTGTCGGAAGCCCGTTTCGCGCCATTGAACACAGCAGCGCGGTCTCCCGACTGGAATCCCACCCACCCACCCTGTAATTTGTTGTTAACAGATGTTATGGTTTATTTTTTTTTTTTATTTTTTTTTTAAAGTATATATAATATAAATAAGAAATGTTGAAATTAATATATATATTTTTGGTTAAAGAATTCGGAGAAGTGGCTATTGTATGTTGTTTTTTGTTAATTTATGTCTGTGCGGCGGGAGGTGAGTTGCCCGACCCACTGGCCTAAGGGGGCGATGGCCCCACCTCACAGGGCGTGCTTAAAGATAAGCATTGGGGCTTTGGGCAGGGCTCAAAGCGTGAGGTCACTGTTCGTGGCCGGGCTCCTCCCCCGGAAGGAAAGGACTAAATTAGTCATCTGAATAAGTTACGGTTGTTTGTTTACATTGTGTTAAAATAAAGCTGTGGCCCGTTGTTTCTCCCAACTCAAGTTGTCGTGTCAGTTATTCCATCAACTAGCCTGAATGGATCATGCATGGGTCATGGCTTTGTGGTATTTAGGCTTTGTGTAGCCTTGTTTTCGTTTTTACGGCGTCCATTTTTTCTCTCGCTTCAAGTGTCTAAACTTTGTAAATTTGACTGAATTCAAGGTTTAAGCAGTGTTGTAGAGTTCATGGGTGTCCCCCCTTGGTGTGGGTAAGGTTTTTATTGTAATTTTGTGTGTATTTTTGTGTTTTTTAATGGTTTCCGGTGTGCGCGTGCTGTCCGTTAAGGTCGTAGTTTTGCGAGTTAATAATGGATTTAGTAAAGTCCCGCGTATTTTTTTGTGTAAGTCCGTAGTTAGTAATTGCGTGTTTTTTTTTTTTTAAAGCTCCCTCTTGTGTGGTCGTTTGTAAGGGGTTGTGAGGCGCCATAGAGCCTCCACCTCCGCAAATGCGGCCCCTCGCTTCGGTCATCTCCAACAGCGCAAGAGCGCCTTAAAATTGTTTGCATGAAAAAAAAGGGAGAGGGGGCAAAGAGCCACAGGGGAGGGAGAGGGAAAGAGACACAGGGGAGGGAGAGGGGGAGAAAGAGACAGAGGGGGAAAGAGACACAAGAGGGATATGGGGGAAGGAGACACAGGGATGGAGAGAGGGGGATAGGAGACACATGCAAAGGGAGATGAGGGAAGGAGACACCGGGGAGGGAGAACGGGGAAAGAGACACTGGGGAGGGAGATGGGGGAAGGAGACACAGGAGAGGGAGAGAGGGGGAAAGGAGACACATGGGAGGGGAGATGGGGGAAGGAGACACGAGAGGGAAATGGGGGAAGGAGACACAGGTGAGGGAGAGGGGGAAAGAAACACAGGGAAGGGAGAGGGGGGGAAAAACACAGGGGAGTGAGAGGGGTAAGGGGGAGAGACACATTGTAGGGAGAGGGGAGTAGAACATTTTTTTTCATTGTGCTGTGGTCCTTTCATCTATGCTTTTAACATAAAAAAAACAATTTGTGTGAAATTCAGTGCATGTAATGCTAAGGCACAAAACTCCGCTATTGCTAGGTATTTATAGCAGCCCCTTTTGTGTGTGTAGCCCAGTGATTATTGCGACTCTGCCCTGGGCTAATGCTGCTGTCACTTTAAGGCCAGCTCTTTTCATCTCTTGGTTTCCATAGTACCAAAGGGTAACACACAGGGCCTCTCTGCACCTCCCAATGTGAGCAGTGTGACAGCAGGCAGAGGCACTCAGGTCACAGGTAATTATATCTAACATAGCAGACCCTCCAACGCTCTGCAATATATTTTATTCTAAGGGTAACAAGATTACTGTGATACCTTGATGCAAAATAATAAACAATTAAAATAATACAATATAATTTCAGCAAGGAATATATATAGACAACGTCTATGATACGTAATCTTAGTCGCCCCCTCTGGATCGCTACCTTGTTGTGGTGAAGGGGGCTTGTGTGCTTCAATGAAGCTGTGAGCTATGCCATGTGGAGTCACCCAGGCAAATCGTGGTCCACTGGAGAAGGAACTGGCAACCCACTCCAGTATCTTTGCCATGAAAAACATATGGATAAGCACAACCAGGCACAAGATGTGTCTGGCATGATGCAGTCCATAGGGACACAGAGTGTCGGACATGACTGAACGATTAAACATATATACATTAGCAATGGCTGTTTTAGGTTATCTGCTCTCTTATCATTTGCACATAGTAGTAACACACACACACTCACTATCTATAACCATTTGTTTGTATTATCTACTTCTTGTATTCTTTTTATACATTGTATATCGGTTAATAATTTCCAATGCTCGGCTCTTTTATATACAAAGGCAGGCTCTTTATCAGTACATTATTCCTATACACACAGATAACAGTACAAGTGTATTCATTGAACTAAATAAATTCTGATTCACATTTTATACTATTTCATTTGACTGACATATCAGAACCTCTCATAATAGAAGTGTTGATATACACTGGTGTATTATATAAAATTATCATGAAAAACGATTCGTTATTAAAGTTAATATTCTGAATAACTAAAGCCAGGGAAATTAATATGCACCATTCTATGCTTCTTGATAGAGGTACTGATTATATCAACGGAAACTCCAATTATCCCATCTGTATGGAAGTCTTTAGGACTCTTATTATAAACTAGTAAATTGCCCGTCAAAAATAACAGTATCATTTTTTATTTTTCTCCCCCACTCCCATCCTTGTGTCTCTCCCCCCCTTCCCTGTGTCTCTCCCCCCTTCCCTCACCTGTGTCTCCCGCCTCCCCCGTTTCTACCAATCCCCTTCCCTGTGTCTCTCCCATTTTCCTCCCCTGTGACTCTTTCTCCCTCTCCCCTCCCCTGTGTCTCTTCCTCCCCTTTGTCTCTTCTCCCCCTCTTCTGTGTTTCTTCCCCACCCTCCCCTGTGTTCTCTTCCCCTCCCTCTTCCCTCCCCTGTGTCTCTTCTCCCGCTGTGTCTCTTCCCCCCTCTCCCCTCCGCTCTGTCTCCCCTCCTCCCCTTTTGTCTCTCCCCCCTCTCCCCTCCCCTGTGTCTCTCCCCATGTATCTTTACCCCCTCTCCAATGTGACTCTTCTCCCCACCTCTCCCCCCTGTGTCTCTTCCCCCCTCTCCCCTGCCCTGTGTCTCTCCCCCCTCCTGTGTCTCTCCCCCTTCCCCTCCCTGTGTCTCTTTCCCTGTGTCCCTTCCCCCCTTCTCCCCTCCCCTGTGTCTCTTCCCCCACTGTGTCTCTCCCCCCTCTCTCCTACCCTGTGTCTCTTCCCCCCTCTCCCCTGCCCTGTGTCTCTCCCCCCTCCTGTGTCTCTCCCCTTCCCCTCCCTGTGTCTCTTTCCCTGTGTCCCTTCCCCCCTTCTCCCCTTCTCTGTGTCTCTTCCCCACTGTGTCTCTCCCCCCTCTCCCCTACCCTGTGTCTCTCTCCCCTCCCCTATGTCTCTTCCCCCCCCCGTGTCTCCTTCCCCTATTCTTCCCCCCTTCTCTGTGTCTCTTCCCCCCTCTCCCCTCCCCAGTGTCTTTCCCCTCTGTACGGACTTAGGAAGTAGTGGTAAGTGTGTACCCTCCCATGGAGAATTAAATACTTACCAGAATTATTATAGTTGATGCCCGGTGCGACTGTACCATGCGAGGGAACAATACATTGCTTTGTTAAAAATATAATTCTTATTAAATGGACATATAATGTCCTCTACTATGTACCCATTTAAGCTTAATCCATATATTTTTAAAGGGCCTCTGTGTCAATAATTGTTCATATGGTGTTTTAAATAACTAAACATGATAATTGGGTAAATGTTTTATAATGCAAAATTAATACATTTTTAAAAATAACACATACACACAGTTCGCTTTTAGATTTAATTCTTCTTTACTGCAGGATTTGATTTTCTTTATTGGGCTGCGTTTGATAGCGTTGGTCTGAACAGGGGATGTCCTTGATGAGAGCACTGGCAGTTGTAACTGCCACATTCCCACTATACAGACAGAAGCTTCCCCTCTGCATTCAAAATATAATTTCACCTTCAGAAAGCTGATCATTCGAAACTGAAAAGGCTGGTTATTCATTATTTACATTCTAAAAATGTGTTGCCTTACTGAAGTGTAGTTCTTCCAAAGATATCTTAAACATATGACACAGTTGTCTTGAAGATCACTTTATCACTAATATAATTGTTGTAAGTGTGTAATGCTCCATATAATGCCATGTGTGGCTTTAGCCGCTGCTTCAGGAGGAGGGAGGAGGAGAAGAGACACAGGGGAGGGGGGAATACACAGCAGAGGGAGGGCAAAGAGACATAGGGGAGGGGGGCAAAGAGACACAGGGTAGGGGGAAGTAGAAACGGGAGGGGGCAGAGGTATGGGGGGGACACAGGATGGGGGGAAGAGATACAGGTGAGGGGGAAAGAGATGCAAGGGAGAAAGTGGGGCTGGAAGACACCTGGGATGGGGGGACGGGGGGAGACATGGGGGAAAGAGATACAGGGGAGGGGGAAGAGATACAGGGTAGAGAGTGTGGGGGAAGAGACACAGGGGAGGGAGTGAGAGACACAGGGGAGGGAGTGAGAGACACAGGGGAGGGAGAGTTGGAGGAAAGAGACAGAGGGGGGAAGGGGAGGGAAAAGACACAGGGGAGGGAGAGGGGGGAAGAGATACAGGAGAGGGAGCAGGGGGAAAATATATATATATATATATATTATCTCGTAATTTATGATGGTCAAATGACTAGTATATCATAAGATATATACCATCATTTATATTTTTGATTAGTAGGTGTCATGCTTTAGTTGCTAACCTCTTGTGAATGAATATATACATAAACTCTTTGGCTGGTATTGGCTCCTTAAAGGGACACTGTAATAGTCTCAATCTCAATACATTTTGCCCCTCCCCTAAAATATGTTATATTTTATTTTTCACTTTGTTATTCTTAATGTATTTGCCTCTAGGGGTAATCCATTTTCAGTATCTCCTCCTGTTTCATTCTCCTCCATCCTGTTGTTGTTAAGCTGTTCAGTTGTGTCCGACTTTCTGTGACCCTATGGACCACAGCACGCCAGGCACAACTGTCATTATGTCCTGGACATGCTTATCCATGCTTTTCTTGGCCAAATACTGGAGTTTGTACTAGTTCCTTCGCCAGTGGACTGCAATTTGTCTGACCCCTCTGCTATGGCCTGCACATCTTCGGTGACCATACATGATATGGCTCACAGCTTTATTAAAATACACAAGCCCCATTTACAACGACAAGGTAGCAATCCAGAAGGGGTCCTTCATCCTAGTTTTTCATAATCTGTTGAATTATTCATATGCAGGTCAAGGAGCTCTTCTTTGCCTCAGAACAGTGCAAATAGAGAGCCCCATTCCATTGGCCAAGTTGCAATTACTTGAATTGGTAAAGCAGCTTGTAAATGTTACAAATATTCAATTTGCTACATTTAGCTACTCACATTCCAATTACAAGTTACCCGCCCACAATCACTACGGGCTAGCCAAAGCCGCAAAACCGGCCTTAGAACTCCATTGGTTTTAACACAGCTCAAGAATGATGAGTGCTAAATAGTTACACAAAATCAATATTCTATTAGACCCGTAGTTCTAGCTTGCAAATAATGTCTGATACAATATATCAAATGTCTGTCAAAAATGTTACGAGTCCAGAATAAGAATCGCAAGTGCTTTTTTAAATACTTATCACAGTTGCCTCAGCAATTTAAAATACACTAATGTACTGTAAGAGCATGGGAAGTCATATAAATACATTGGAATTAATTACAGAACAGTGTCAAACACTTTTTTTTGTGAAATGCATCCCAGGACTTAAGGTGTTAATACATATCATGGAGCCCGCATGGACTAAAACAGTTGCTTTAATACATTTTATTGATTTCTACATTGTTGGATTGCGAGTCTGATCGCAAAATTTACTGCTCAACACTAATTAATTTGTAGTCTCTGAGTGAAGTTTAAGTATAAACTCCATGTTTTACTGACATGATGATGGTCTCATTTACTATTGGCTGTGTCTAAGAAGTAATTTACGGGCTTGGTTAAATATTGTCTGATCATGTGATCGCGCCCCCTGAAATCCTACTCACAAGTGCATGGTTTCCGCGTGGGGGCTGTGAGAGGGCAGTTACAAGTTGGAGACAATTGAATGTGTCTAAATGTTTATAAAAAATGTAGCCCGCAGCCAAAATTACAGGCTAGAGGCAATTGCGGGCTTGCAATTGAATGGGGCCCTATGTTTGAGTAAACCAGAGATGCCAGTTCCCCCAAATTAACAATACAATAGATACACTAAGAGGGAGGGGGATAAAACTGACAGAAACACAAAAAATTAATGAATTAAAAAATTAATTAATACATTAATGAATGAAAAGTTAAATAAACTCAGCTTGTTAGACTCACTAATGTTTAAACAGACTTTGAAGTGCTTTAATGTAGCAAAGAAGCAACCATTCCCAGCTGTGTTTCTTATTACTTTCTTAGCCCATTGTGGTTGCTTGATATCGAGCTTGTTGTATTTAAGTTGTACTAGCGACTTGCCCGTCAAAAATGACGGGGCAATAAAATTGTAAGGCAGGTAATTCTGTTTGCCACAGACAGTAAGTGTTTTGGTGGTCTCAGATCCTTCGGCGCTCATTGCGAGCCTTGCGCTGAGCGCCTTTGGCGCTCATTGCGAGCCTCTTGTTTGGTGTATTTTTTGTTATCAGAGGCGCTTTTGCTGTCATTGTAACGCCCGCGCTGATCTCCTTTTTGCGCTTATTGCAAGGCTGTCCCCTGGTGTACTTTGTTGGCGCTGCTTGTGAGGCGCGCAGTGGAGGGCTTTGGCGATTATTGCGAAAGTGTTGTTTTTTTGGGGGGGGGGGGTTGTGTATATGTAGGTTTTCCTGATAATTAATTAATTAATAAAGTAATAAATTAATATATTTTACCTATTTGTAATTAATATATGCAGCAAGCATTGTGCTGAAGAGCTAACAATCTGTTTTGATGTTCCTGCAGCAATTAATGTAGATTTGCAGTGTGGTTGAGCTGAGGTGTAAGTGTCAGCAATGTGTGCATTGTGTAGTGTAAATAGGCTGCGTGCGCGAGGGGAAGCTGTTAGTGTAGCTGTGTACTTCCGCATTCTGTAAGTTAGTGTTGTAAAATGGCAGCGAATGTGTATGTGGTATGCGGGTGTGGATGATTTAGCGTCCTTGCTAATAGTGTATCTTGTACCACGTACAGGTTTTTGTAAAAGTCGTATGCGCTTGGTGGTGTTTTGCGTCTTTAGGGGTCGTGTAGCCTCGTTTTTGTTTTTTTCGGTGGACATTTTTTCTCTCGCTTAGAGGATGTACTTAAATTGAGGTGTATCCTCACCTCCAGACGTCCTAAGTGTCCCCCCTTGCTGTGGGTAAGGTGTTTATTTTATTTTTGTGTTTTTACTGTTTTACGCTGTGCACGGTAGAGTGTTTTTTTCCAAGTCCCGCTTCTGTGGCTGTTTGTAACCGCTTGTGAGGTGCCGTAGAGCCTCCACCTCCACAAATGCGGCCCCTTGCTTCGCTCATTGCAGTCGACGCTCATTGCAACGGTCTGCATTTGCGGTCCGAACTGCGTCCCTCTCTTCGCGAGTTACGTAGTTTTTGCATGCTCGCTTTGCAAGCTCGCAAAGCATGATGACGTTTCGTAGTTTCACAACTATTATATTTGATATAATTTCAATGGTTACAAGTATTATATTCCCTCAATTTATGTATGTTCAACTGACCACCTTTTATTGATCTGACGCAGTATTTATCCACACTCAGTCCCAGCATGCCCCATCCCCACAACTCCTCCTAAGGAGTTCCTTCCTGCTCTAGTGTACCTGGCAGTTTTTTTTTAGTGTCTGTTTGTCAAGGAAAATAAACCATTCACGCAATGTTAGGAGTTGTCCGGAAGTCTTCACCACAGGGAGGTTAATATTGTCAACACTTGTGTGCAGACACAGTGTCTATATCCCCCCCCCCAACTCACACACACTATTCTGCGGGCTAGTTTCTTTCCCTCAAAACAGATAACCCCCATAGCTGGACTCCCTTCACCCCAGAGCCCCCGGTAATACAATACTCCATAACACTCCCTGAGAAAAATACCCCAGATATTAAATATGCCTGGGTACCACAGTTACCTCAATACATCTATACAATCATAAATACTGCTGTTAAGGCCACACACACATGCTCTGTATAATACACACATACTGCCCTGTGCAAATAACATCATATAGTAACCCCAACATTAATTATTGTGGCCTACATTACATTACACATAGCAACATCATGTCATATTCCTCAGCAAGTCCCATGTCAATTGAAACATTTAGTAATCACATGGGCTGGGGTTTCAAATAGAGCCCATGATTCAGGTACCAGGTTCCCCTTCAGGGCCCACAATAGTCCATAGTCCAAACAGTTCAGTGGGGGCCCTTCTGGGCATGACACCCTGCTTCTCTCACCCTTACCTGACATTCACTTATTTTCTTTCACACTCTGTCTTTCTTTCTCTTACCCAACCTGCCTCTCTAATTCCACCTTTATATACCATTATGCCTGCTACTTTGAGTTAGTTTTTCTTGCAAATAGAATGTTGCAGTTTTATGGATGTACAGCATGCATATGCTTAAATAGAGTCATGTATAAAGTGGTATTGGATTAATGATTGAAAATATATTGTGGACTCATTTGCATGTCCCTGCACAAGTGCCCAGAGTGCAGTGCAATAACTGTATTTCTTGGAATTCTAAGCAGGAAATAAGTTGTTTAAATGTATTTACTATGGAGGGACTGTATATACACTAATTGGATCTTTTCAGTTATGTCCCCACCAGCGCAGTGACCAGAAGATGGAGTGACTGCAGTGCGTCCAGACTTTGTTGAACTTATTCTTAGAGTGCACAGCACTCTACTACTTTACTATGTCAAACGTATCATCTGTCACTACCCAAACCATAAATGATAACCCTAATTCCTAACCCTAATAACAAATTCAACAAAGCAGAATCATAACACTTGCTGCCCACTGCATGCCACTACACTGGCAGGCACAAAACAGGATATGTCGTTTGAGATGAAGGCTGTGTTTAGCTCAACTGATCTTTCTTAATGTTTAGTTAGTCCTGAACTAAACAAAGGAACAGTTTTATCTAAGGGTGAATGGTTATACACAATAATTCACTCTCTTAAATTTGCAGCTGCATTTACATTCAAAAACTCCCTTCTGGATCGCTACCTTGTCGTTGCGAAGGGTCTTCTGTACCTTGATGAGGCTGTGAACTATACCATGGAGGGTCACCCAAGATGGGCAGGTCATAGCAGAGAGGTCAGACATATTACATCCACTGGAGAAGGAACTGGTAACCCACTCCAGTATGTTTGCCAAGAAAACTTCATGGATAAGCACGACCAGAAACACAGACAGATGTGCCTGGCGTGCTATGTCCATATGGTCACCAGGAGTTGGACAAAACTGAAGGACTGGACAACAACACAATCTCATAAACATTGTATGGGGATTTCCGTGTATAGACTGACACTAAAAATCTCCAGCCTGTAGGATGGGGAAGGGTTTTAAACACCAGCAGCCTTATTAAATTTGATTCGGTAAATTTAAAAGGGCTCTATTTAAGCACATAGCATATTTATTTTACAGAAGTTTTTAGTTGGTGAAGACCTTGCTTTTGGATAGAAGTTCACTAACTAAAAATGTCTGTAAAAAAATATGCTCTGTGCTTATATAGAGCCCTATTCAATTGGCCGAATCACAATTGAATGAGGCCCATGGTAAATAGTATAATAATAGTAATAATAATAACAACAATATTCATACATATAGTTGTCGTAATTGCAATGCTCGCAAAGTGCAGCGCATGAAGCAGCCCGCTATGAGCGCTGGAGGGGGGAAAGAGATACAGGGGAGGGAGAGGGGGGAAAGAGACACACGGATGAGAAATGGGGGAGAGGGGGGAAAACAGACATGTGAGGCAGTGGGGGAAAGAGACACAGGGGTGAGGGGGGAGAGACACAGGGAAGGGAGCGCGGTGCAAAGAGACATAAGGGAGGGAGAGGGGGGGGAAGAGACACAGGGGAGGGGGAGGGGGGGCAAAGAGACACAGGGGAGTTCTCCTAAGAAGGTGTTTTGGCTGGGTGCTAAGATCTGAACAATAAACGTCACGGCCTAGAGAGAGAGAATTGGGGTGATTTCCCGAATTCTGGAGGTCGTAACAATTAATTATAACAATAGTAATAATAAAATAATAACAGTATTGGCATCTTATTTTATTATTAGTATAATTACTATTATTTTTTTTTTATTATTTCAATAATAAGAATATTATATTGAGCTAATTCCTGCTTACATTTTAATAGCCATGGCAACATGCTGTCTAATCAATGAAATGGAGCATTTATATGTTTTTTGTATTTTTTAGAACGTTGTTGTTATTTAGTCTTTTAGTCGTGTCCGACTCTCTGTGAACCTCAGCATACCAGGCACAGTCATTGTGTCTCTGGTTGTGGTTATCTTGGCAACAAAACTGGAATTGGTTACCAGTTTCTTCTCCAGTGAACCACAATTTGTCTGACCTCTCTGCTATGACCTGCCTATCCTGTGTGACCCCATATGGTATAGCTCACAGCTTCATTGAAGTACACAAGCCCCTTCACCACTATAAGGTAGCGGTCCAGAAGGGGTACATTTTAATAGCCATGGCCATATGCTGTGTAATCAATGAAATGGAGCATTTATATGCTATTTTTCAGAATACACATGAAAATGAAAACACTAAATATGTATTTCTCCTTGTTCTTATCCCCTGTACAGCGCTACAGAATATGTTGGAGCTATACAATTAAAAGTTAATAATAATAATAATCATGCCAATTCACCATATTATACACAATAAAATACAAGAGTAAATATGCTATTAAATGCAGTACCTTTGGCAGGTAAAATTGTCAATATGTTTTACTTAAATACTTTAACCATCATCTTGTTTAAATACTGAATTATAAATAAAACTGAAAAAGATTTCTGCAGGATACTTGTATCAGTTTCATTGTACAGGTATGTTTGTGTATATATATATATATATATATATATATATATATATATTTGTATCTTTACTGATATAGCACTGGTCACATACACAGCTTCTCATATTCGTAACACAATAGTATAAAAATAGATGCAAGTGCATTTTATATAAAAGCAAATATTAAATATGGTGCCTGTGCTAAAAACCTTATAATTTATTTACTTTGTAGGAGACTTGAGAGTCATTTGCTAAGTGCATTTGCCAGAGGGACTAATAGAACTCCTCTTTGAAATTGTACCTGTACAGAGTGGTCTTGATGGATGCTGAGGGGCTGAGCTCTCCATGATGAGTATTCTTAAAGTGTATGGAGATCTAAGCAGGGGTTTAAGAACAAGATGCATTTACAAATGCAATGATTTGTTTATTTGCCATTGATAATTTTGAATGTAACATCCGATAAAAAAAAACATTCATCCATTTATCAGGTTTGTTTGCAACCAATAGGTCTTAACATGAAACCCACTTTTGGTATTTAAAAATATCTTTCTTAAAATAATCTATGGATGATCTGTGCACTTCTCGCAATATTAAAGGAACATGGAAGGTTTTTGAATTTCATAAAGAATATAGTATACCTGTGTACAGGGAAGTATCTAGCTTTTTGGAGCTCCTAGGCAGTGAAGTGGAGGAGCCCCTGCGAGTGAATACGCAAGGAATGCACAGACCCATTTCTGCCTTTTCTGTTGTAACTGTCTTGTTCTAGGTGGTTATCCCCGAGTAGCCAGTCTATGAACTGCAACATTTAATTTTTTTTAAGCCAAGAACCATTTTTTTAAGAAGTGGCACCCCTCACAGGGAAGCACCCCTGGGAAGCTGCCTAGTTGGCCTAGCGGGTAATCCGGCCATGCCTGTGTATCTATTTACTTTTATGTACTTTATTATATTAAGAAATGTTTCAATCCTCTGTTTGTTTTCTACCTAAAATCATGCAATTTTACTGAGTCTGCCCTCTGCAGCTTATGAATACACAGATTGTGAAGTGCAGGGTTTATAATTAGCCTGACAGTGAGCTCTCTTAATTAGCATGTTGCAGAATGTTGTCAATGATTGGCTACTATGAGACATTTCAGTAGGAATTTTATCTATCCATACCTTGTCATGGTGAAGAGGCTTGTGTACCTCAATGAAGCTGTGAGCTATATCATGTAGGGTCACCTAAGATGGCCAGGTCATTGCAGAGAGGTCAGATTAATCACGGTCCACTGGCGACGGATCTGGCAACCCACTCCAGTATCTTTGCCGTCAACACCATATGGATAAAAACAACCAGAAACACAGATAGATGTGCCTGGTTTCCTGAGGTCCATATGGCCACCAAGAGTCGGACACAACTGAAGGACAGAACAACAACAGCTTTATATGCCCATGTATTTCTTTACTGTTCCTTGTCTTATTTTGAAGTGATTAAGCATTATGCCTGAAATTGTATGCATAGTTCCTAACTGGTTTATCCCCTCTGCAGCTCATGAAGACAGTGTATTTCTAACTACAGGGTTGCACTGCCTCATAGTAACCAATCAGTGGCAACATTCCGCAACATACTAATTGAGAGAGGTCACTGACAGGCTAATTTGAAACATTTCAATTCACAGTCTGTGTATTCATGAGCTGTATGGGCTACAGAGGGCAAACAGCTACAAATTGTATGATTTAAGGCAGAAAAACAGGACTATGCAACCAACAATATCACAGTGACACTGAGTCAAGCTTATATAGTAGGAGTAAGAAATCTAACCATTTTTTAAAATACAGTATATTGCCCAGTTGTTTATATTGCATCATTCTGTAGACTGAGTCCTGATAAAAGTTGTATATTATTTATTACAATTATACTTATTTTCTTGTGTTTCTAGAATTGCTGTAGACAAGAACACACGATAAGCTCTGCGGCGCATGATGGAGTCCAACTATATTTTACCTGCCTCCAAAAAACTTTTCCTTGAACACGGAGTCTCTTCTGATAACTGTCAGACCAATAAACTCAAGGAGCTCGTTCTAATAAATGCAAATAGATTACTCTTAAACGAGGTGTCTATTATACAAAGATGCACCTCTCTCACAGTCTGCATCTTGTCCAATAACTTCATTACAAATATTGATGCTCTCCAAGGATGTTGTAATATAATTAAGCTGGATTTGCATGGAAATCAGGTAAGTCATTATTTATGCAAATCATCTATCTATCTATCTATCTATCTAATTCTACCCATCTATCTAATTCTATCCATCTATCGATCCATCTATCTATCCATCTATCTAATTCTATCCATCTATTTGCATGTTCCTGTCCAGTTTCCCAGAATGCAGCGGGAACATCTTATTTCTTGGGATTTTGGACTGGAAACTTGATTTAAACACTAAATGTACACACAGTTGTACTTTATTGCTTATTGTATGTTGTATGGTGGACTGCTTCTGTCACTCAGTTGCCCAGCTTAACGGGAAAAACACAAAGAATAATAGGAATTCTTATTTGCAATCAGTTTAAATAATAAACGCGCCGTAAGTAAAAACTACAAGAGCATCCAAGTTGAAATTTTTGTATTATCTAATTACATATCTAGAATCATATCTGACCATAGCAAGTTATGCCGAAATGAGTATGAATCCAAAATAAATACTTTTGCTTTAAGTTAACAATCCTATAATAAAGTACAGGAAAATGTATATGGTCAATATCAAGGTATACACATTTGTACAGTAGATATACAATTAATTTAAGATAGAACACAAATTGACAATGAGGGCAAGGGTAATCCACAAATCTGTTAGAATAATCATGGGACTGCCTCTATAATGTAGCAATATATTAACAAATGACAAAGCTGACCCCAGTTTGGATCAATACTGGGGTCCTGTATTAAAGCTATAGGTTGTAACAACATGGAGGGTTGTCCGTTAGGGAACCTCATAGTTATATGAGGAACATCATATATAAAGGATACTTTGTACTTGCAGAATATAATCTCTGGGGTCTGCTTCCACACCTGATGGACCGTTTCACTGCAGCTGCAGCTTTCTCCACGGCTCTTCATAGTGGCTGCTCACATCTAATAATTCTTAAGTACTGGTTACTTTTTGTATGTATATATATACAATGAGTGCTCATATTATCTGTCATAGCTTAAAGATGGTGATTCTGCATTCAACTCTCCAGTCATAAATACTAGTGCGCAGGATCGATCCCCCAGTGTTGTTACATGCCAATTATAGTTATATATGATATAATATAATATAAAAAATTAATGTGTTATGTTTAATAACACTTAAGTACTGTTCACTTTTTGTGTGTATATATATATATATTAAAAAAAAAAAAAAATATATATATATATATATACAATGAGTGCTCATATTATCTGTCACAATTTAAAGATGTTGACTATTCATTCAACTCACCTGTAATACAGTCATAAACAACATTGTTTGGTGTGTGGCGCCTGTGGCTTGTCGCTGCTGCAGACGCATCAATCGTAAATACCAGTGCGCCGGATCGATCTCCCAGTGTGGTTATGTGTCAATCATATATAACTAGCGACTTGCCCGTCGTGTGTGTTCTGTGTGTTTCTCTTCTGTGTGTGTGCTGAATGGTTGCACGCTGACTGCCGTTTGTTTTATTTTCAAAATCCCGCGTGCCTGGCGTTGTTGGTGTAAGTGTTACTGTCTTTGCCGTCGTATATCTTCTAAGTTCCATGTGCCTGGCTTTGCTGAGCCTCGTTTTTATCCAGTTTCAGAATTTGTAACGTTTTTCGTCCAACATTTTTTTTCTCGCTTAGCTGATTTTCGAGTGACGAAACACGTCAAATAAGGCTCCAAATCGCTTGCAGCCTCACTCCCAAGCTCCCTAGCTCCCCTCCTGTGCTGTGTGTCAAGGTGTTTTTATTTATTTTTAATTATTTTTCTTGTTTTTCGATTTCCGCGGCTCGGCTGTTAAATTCTGCTTTGCGAGGCTCGCAAGCGTGACATCAAATCGCAGTTTGACAATTATAATATGTGATAATAGAAAATTACCCGTTAAAAATGATGGAAGTAAAATTGTAAGCCTGGCAATGCTGTTTGCCACATGGATCAGCAATGAGCGCCTTCAGCGCTCATTGCGAGCTGCAACTTTCCTGCTTTTGAATGATCACCCCCTCGGCATTCCTTGTGATCCCCACGATGAGTACCTTCGGCGCTCCTCGAGTGGCTCGCAATGAGCGGCTTTGGCACTCATTGCAAGCCTCTCACCCTGTGTACTTTATAGGCATCACACTTGAGTGTTACTGTCTTGGGTTGTGTTACTGAATTGGGTTATGTGTTACTGGCTTGTGTTAAGTGTTACTGCTTAGGGTTCGTTTTTGTTGCTTTGCAATTTTTTGGCAGCCATTTTTTTTCTCGCTTAGGTGGTTTTTGATCGTTAAAAAATGGCAAATATGGCTCAAAATACCTTGCAACCACACTCACAATCTCCCTGCCTCTCACACTGTGCTGTGTGTGAGTGTGTAAGTTAATTTGAGGCATATTTGTTGGGTATTTTTAGGTGTTATAAGTTCTGCGGTTCGGCGTTAAAGTCTGATTTTTTGCGAGGCGCGCAGTGTATGTACGGATTTCGTTCCTAAGTCGTACGGGTCGTAAGTCCCGTATGCACTGCTGACGATGAGCGCCTGCTCATTGCAGCCTAAGTCCAGCGTGGTTTCCCATGATACCACCATTTTTCTCCATCATAAGAAACCATCTCACTTGTGGCTGGCTGAACAAATTATACAACTTGGTGAGACAGAAAAACAAAACAAGCCATTTCACGGTGAAAAATAACTGTAAGTTACCAACCTTTTGCAAGCATTTTCTTCCATTCTAAGTTAAAGGGACTCCGTAGGTATTTTATGTTTTGAAATTAATGTTTTAACTAGTTTAATTAGTTTTATCACCATCAATGTAATTATGATTAATTTACACTTTAATTACATTTAAGAAGCCCCACAGATTCTTACTTTCTGAAAACTCCCCCTTTCTTTCTGTTCTCCCTCATGATAGCTGCCATTGTACACAGCTCTGACACTAAATCCAGACCCACAGAGGAGGGGCCTCATGCTACCAGCTTCTCATGCTCCTCAGACACATCATGCCACTGTATGCCAGAGCATGGCTGCTGACAAGGACTGGGATGGGGATGGATGCTAAGAAAAGGCGAGAGTACTCTGGTAGTGTGGTGCTCCTCCCCTCTGGGCATGACTTTAGGTCACAGCTGTGCAAGGTGACATCTCTCATGAGGAAGAATAGGAAGAAAGGAGGATTAATATGATAAGAAGCTATTACTGTTGAGGGGGCTTCGTAGAATTTAAGTAAAGCGTAAATTATATCACAACTAGTGACTTGCCCGTCAAAAATGACGGCAATAACATTTGAAGCCTGACAATGCTGTTTGCCACACAATGCGAAGCTCTCCCCCCGATAACTTGCGGGTCTCATTGCGGGCCTTACAATGAGTGCCTTCGCCCCCCTCTACTTTACGGACCTTTGGCGCTCATCGCGAGCTGCATAATGAGCGCCTTTGGCGCTCATTGCTAGCCTCTCCCCATTCTCTCACCCCTGTGTGTCTTTTCCCCCCCTCTCCCTCCCCTGTGTCTGTTTCCCCCTTTCTCCCTCCCATGTCTCTTTGCACCCTCTCCCTCTCCTAGTGTTTTTTCCCCTTATCTCTATCCCCTGTGTCTGTTTCCCCCCATCTCTCACCCCTGTGTCTCTTCCCCCCCTCTCCTCTGTGTCTGTTTCCCCCTCTCTCCCTCCCGTGTCTCTCTGTCCCCTCTCACTCCCCTGGTGTTTTTTTACCCCTATCTTCCTCCCCTGTGTCTCTTACCCCCTTTCTCACCCCTGTGTGTCTTTCCCACCCTCTCCCTCCCCTGTGTCTCTTTCCAGTCTTTTCCCCCTCTCCCTCATCTGTGCTCCTGTTTCCATTTGCGGGTGTGAAACCATATGCAGGCTTGGAAAAATTATAATTTTCCCAAGCCTGCAATGCGTTTCTGATTTACGGGCTTGAAAAAAAAGGCCGCCATTTTTCTCTCGCATAGCTGTTTTGAGACCTGCCAAAAGCACTGAATAAATAGCACATTAGCTTGCATCCTCACTTGCAGGCTCCCTGCTTCTCGCCCTCTGCTGTGTGTGAGGTTGTAAGCTAATTTTGTAATTAATTGGCGTATTTTGGCAGTCTCCCAACAGCTTCCGAGTTACAGGCTTAAAAAAAATGGCGGCTGTTAAGGCCGTAATTTTTTTGAAGCCTGTAACTTGGAAGCGGTTTGGAGCTTCCCCCCCCCCCCCCCCCCCCCGCTACGTTATGGGCCTTGCGATGAGCACCTTCAACGCTTTTTGCAGCCCCATCAAGCCGATCATGTATGGGCCTTTGGCGCTCATTGCAGCCCCAGTCAAACCCGTAACTTTCTGGCCTTTGGCGCTCAATGTGCATGCGCGAGCCGTACATTTTACAACTCGCAATTACCACAACTATTATATGTGATAAAGATGATACAATTCATTAATCTATGTAAAACATTCATATGAAACATAAATAAATGCCCCTTTAGGTTTTTAAGGTCTCAATATAAAAAACTGAAACACGTTGAGAACATTTTTATTCAAATCTATACAACATATTTCCAACTTTCAGATACGGGATTAACTAAAACCGCACTCTATGAACATACCTCACAGCATCTAATTAATTTTTTGTGCGCTAACCAAAGACGCTTCTAATGAAAGTACAATAAGAGCAATTTAATTGCAACAGCATAATTTATTCTCCTTCCGCCAGTGACAGTACATTTTATCAGAAGTATAAATGCAGTCACATGTTTAAGGTGATCGTTGTTGCATTAATGGAAAATAATCAAAAGAAAGAACTATTTAAAAAATACATATAACGGCGCCAGTTAAGGGATTTGATTTTCAATTTTTTATTATTCATTTTTCAGGCGGTACATATATACTTTCCAATGCATTCACAAAACAAGTCTTAACGGCAGCATTGGATTCGGGGAAATGTCAATCAAATAAGTAACATTCAAGGTATACTGTAGTTTCCACCAAAAGTGCGTTTCAACTGCAGCTAAGGATTCTGGGAAATGACAATCAAATAGGTAACTTTCAGTGTATAGCGTGTGGTTTTTGTGCTTGAATGGGCTTTAAACATTGATTTCGTGTCCCTATATATTCTGCTCAGTACAGGTTAGAAGAGCAGGAACACTGTTTAATTAGAGACTGCTATTTTAAATATTTTAAAGGGATAGGAAACCAGCATGAATTCAAATAAGTAAGCTTTAACTGGATATGGAAGGTTTCTCGATTTTGCTAGGTATATAATATCCCAAAGCTTCCATATTCCTTTACATATTACAATAAAATAAATAAACTTATTTTTGCATGAGTAGCAAGCCTTGCGATGGTTAAATAACAATTTTATGACCTATGTAGACTGATTTTGCAACAATGTTAAGACTTTCTGCTGACAAAATTCCAATTAGGGCCATGCATTATTGATACATTATTTACTACCTCTAGTGCATGTCACCTGGTGGCCAAGGGGCCTTGTGCGGCACCCTCCCTCATTAAATGCAGTCCTTGTCTCTTCTTCAGTTTGAAATTTAGTGTTTGGGGAGAGGAAAGAGTGTTTGAGGTGTGGGAGAGATACATCTAAAGCAAGGGTCTCCAAACTCGGTCCTGGGGGGCCTCACCCAGGCCTGGGTTTGTGGATATCCTTGCTGCAAGCAGGTGAGACTATTGCTTCTTCTGTCACCCTGATTGACTCACCTGTGCACAGAAAGGAAATCCTCAAATACGGGCCTGGGTGCGGCCCTCCAGGACCGAGTTTGGAGACCCCTGATCTAGAGCATGGGTGTATTTCAGCCTAGGCCTAGGCCCAGGCCTAGGGCAGCACATTTTCAGGGGGTAACAGACTGCCTGAAGTTGCTGATGCAATATGCACAGAAATGTCTATATGCAGAGATTTAAATGTACCTGACTTACTGTATACTTGTTGTTGTGTCATTCAGTCATGTTCGACTCTCTGTGACCCTATAAACCATAGCATGCCAGGCACATCTTGTGTCTGTTTGTGCTTATCCATAAGGTTTTTTTGGCAAAGATACTGGAGTGGGTTGCTACTAATGATACCAATACTCCATATTATACACAATCAAATACTAGAGTAAATACGCTATTAAAAACACTAATAGCACATATACACTTATTGCCTCATAAGTGCAGGACCCTGTTGCATTGCACCGCATGCACAGGCAGTAGCGCCGCCACTGGTTGTATTTATCCATAAGATTTTCCTGGCAGAGCTACTGAAATGGGCTACCAGTTCCTTCTGCAATGGGCCGCGATTTGTCTGACCTCTGCTATGACCTGCCCATCTTGGGTAACCCTACATGGTATGGCTCACAGCTTCATTGAGATACACAAGCCGCTTTACTACGCAAATTAGTGATCCAAAAGGGGCTGTAGGAAATAGTGTATATTAAATATAGGGATGTACATCTCATTCACTTTAGGCCTCATTCAAATGCGATTTGGCCAATTGAATAGGGCTCTATATAAGCACATAGCGTAGGAAGTTTTTAGTTGGTGAACTTTTATCCATAAGCAAGGTCTCCACTCACTAAAAACTTCTGTAAAAATGATATGCTCTGTGCTAATATAAAGCCCTATTTAATTGGCCAAATTGCAATTGAATGAGGCCCTTATTTCCTATACCAATGAATCTTTGGAGCCATTCATTATAAACCATTCATTTCATGCTTTAATTTTGATTGCCCCTACTATACCTTATATTCAGATTGTAAAGAACTTGTATTATAGTGTCCCTTTAAACTAGATAATATTTGCAATGTTATGCTTTGACGTATTTTCCAGATTGAGAGGCTTCCACCTAAAACATTTTGGTGTGAGTTTAAAAAGTTGAAACTGCTTTATCTACACGACAATGGGATTGGAAGCGTGGAGAATGTGGAGTCCTTGTCTGCCTGTCCAAACCTGGCAGGGCTGACCCTCTATGATACCCCACTGAGCTTGCTGAAAACCTATAGGCATATGGTGGTCAATACCATCTGGTCTCTGAAAGCCCTGGATGAATATGTCGTTTCTGATGAAGAAATTATTGAAGATTGGCATCTGGCTGACAGGTTCAAAGCTCTGAACCCCAACTTCCAAATTAATATGATACCCGTTCCTAAAGAGGTAACAATTTATGGATGTGCATAGGGCATTAAGATCATGAGTATATAGCAACGTGGAATTTCTTCTTTGGCCATACAATAGGGTAATTATCACTGTATTGGTAGTAGAGGATAAGGTAAATGGCATATAAAGATACATTAAGCTGGAGTGAAATGAAAGGGACTTTATTTACAATGTCAGAGGATTATCATGTAGCATGTTAAAGGGATATGTAAGTGAGCTGGATTATGAATGCATCTGATAGAGGAGAATTATTAGTGTATAAAAACATTTTTTGCATGAAAATATCCCAAAATAAACATTAATTTGCTTACCTTGAAGTTAGCAAAATGTCCTACGTTTTTTAGCATTTGCATTTGATCGTGCACGCCCCTAGAAAATCCCATCTGAATTAGCATAACACTCAGGCTAATACATTGTATCATTACTCACCTCAGTGGCTTCTGCTGTGCTCAGTACAAGAACTGCAACAGTAACGTCATGTGCGCTGTACCAGAAAGGTCAAAATATGTACCTTGCTGTATTTCCTGTGTATACCGGGATTATGTAAGCGTCCTGTGGGTGTGAACCACTGGATTTGACTTTTGTGCAAATAACTTTGTAAGTAAACTGAACTTTTCTATATAACACATATTTTCATACACTACTAATTCTCATCTATCAGATGCGTTCATAATCCAGCTCACTTACATATCCCTTCAATTCTCTCAGGGGAATCTTAATCTGCCTCCTCCATTTTACCAGCTCCCTATTAATTGTTTTCCTTCTTGGAAATTTTCCCCATGAAGCCACAAGAAATCAAATTTTCCATTCAACACAATTTGTATATCTATTTTTGTCTCTGCAGTCTAGTAGCATGATCTGTATCCCCACACTCTGAACTATATCCCCACTCTTTGTATCATGGCTGCTTACATGTATGTAACAGACTCTGAAAAACTGGAGACGGAAGTATAGCACCAACATTTGATATGGGATTTAGGTCAAGACAAGCCAAATCCAGTAGCAGCGAGGTAATGCGTGGGACCAGATATAGGGCAAACAAAATAGTGATTAAAGTCATATAGCTTAGGTCAAATTGTGAAATCCAAGCATGGAGCATATAATTTATTTTGCTTAATAAAATTGCAAGAAATAAATAATTGGGGATTTGTGGTCGCCTGAGGAGCTGGTATTAGTTCTATTGAGATATGATTTAGCATCAGGAATAATAAATGCAAAACTATATGTATCTGGTATCAATGCATTATGGTTTATAATGGCTTTGTTACTTTCACATCCATTGGAAGCTAATGACAAATATTATAAAATAATAAACAATAAATATATCATTTTATATATGCCCTGGCAGGAAAAGTATTGTAACCCTTTTTTTGTGAATTTTCCTCTCTTCGGTTTAGGAGGTTGTCTACCAGGATGAACTGAAAGCAGTACAGGACATTATTACAAAGATGAATCATATTCTGTCTCATTACTCACCAGTGTTGATTATCCAGAAATTTATTAGAGGATATATTATACGAAAGAGACTGGGGTACGTATAATTATTTTTTGTAACTTTCCTTTCTAAGAAACCTAGAAGACACCGCAAGAAGATTCTGTGAAAAGATATCCGAATTAGTTTATGTTCCTATAAAGCTTTCGGCCCCGGTGTATCGTGAACACGCTGTACCATAACAATTATAGACCTCTGTAAAGAGACAGTGTTTCCCATAGTGCATTCTACTGGGTACAATAAGATTTAAATTAGAAAAGCTGGAAGGATATTACCATGCCTTAAATGTTGATTCTCTACTGTATGGACCCACTGGCCTAAAGAAGTCCATGGATCAAGTTAGATTTTGCTTCGTTGCACTGCAATTAAACAGGATGACATTTTCTACAATGCTGTGTGTTAGGTGTTGGTTACTAAAATCACCAGCCTAAATACACTTGAAAAACACAAAAATTTTAGCTATCACATTAAATTGAAAGAAACTTTAGACTGAGGATACTAAACACTCTGGTAGAGATGCAAAAAATTACAAATTTAGCAGAGCTGCCAACAGAAATCTTAGGACCCAGTGCAAAGGTATCACTCAGGCGCCATGTCTTCACACTTTCCACATCCATGGTGGCTATGTTTGCCTATATATATATATATATATATATATATATATATATATATATATATATATATATATATTTGTATATTTAGACATATGCAGTCAATCTGAAATTTGTACACACAATATGTATGCACACTATATATACACTAGTCAATTGCCCGTCAAAAATGATGGTATAATATTGTGTGTTCTGTCTCTTTGTGCGCCCTCTCTCTCTGCACCTTCTCTCTCTGTGCTCACTCTCTCTCTCTGTGCGCTCTATCTCTCTCCCCCTCCCTCCTTCTATCTCTTCCTCCCTTCTTTTCTCTCTCTCCCTCCTTCTCTCTCTCCCCTCCTTCCTCCTCTCTCTTCCTCTCTCCTTCTCTCCCTCCTTCTTTTTCTCTCTCTCCCTTTCTCTCTCATTTTCTCTCTCCTTCCCTCCCTCCTTCTCTCTCTCTCTCTCTCTCTCCTTCTCTCCCTCTTCTCACTCTCTCTTGCTCCCTCCCTCTCCTTCTCACTCTCTCTCGCCTCCTTCCTTCTCTCTCCTTCCCTCCTTCTCTCTCCCTCCTTCTCTCTCCCTCCCTCTCCTTCTCTCCCTCCCTCTTCTTCGCTCTCCCTCTCTCTCCTTCGCTCTTCCTCTCTCTCCTTCTCTCTCCCTCCCTCTCCTTCTCTCTCCCTCCCTCTCCTTCTCTCCCTCCCTCTTCTTCTCTCTCCATCCCTCTTCTTCTCTCTCCCTCCCTCTCCTTCTCTCTCCCTCCCTCTCCTTCTCTCTCCCTCCCTCTCCTTCTCTCCCTCCCTCTTCTTCTCTCTCCCTCCCTCTTCTTCTCTCCCTCCCTTTCCTTCTCTCTCCCTTCCTCTCCTTCTCTCCCTCCCTCTCCTCTCCCTCCCTCTTCTTCTCTCTCCCTCTCTCTCCCTTCACCGCACAATGCAAGGCTCGCAATGCGCAACTTGCAATTTTGTGAGCGTTACACACAAAATCGCATTGCGACAACTATATTAGTGATATATAAACTCCTCTGTAATACTATTATTTTATAATCTGTCTGGTGCCTTTTGCTGAGAAAAAGGAACAGAGGAAACTCTCAGCCAATCGTTCTGGACTAAAGCTGACTTTGACTGAGCGTTGACTCCCTTTTAAAGTTTCATTGTGGTATTTCTTTTCTATATGGTTTCTTGAGTAATTAAACTTGATAATGCTTGATAATGGGCAAAAATGCTTATGATTACAGAAACCAAAAACATAAATACACCTTTAGGTTTTCTAACTTTTATATGTAATTATCCCTTACCGCAGTGTCCCATTTTCTTTTCCGAGCTGATTCTGTATGCTACAGTTTCAGCATGGTGTGTCCTTTTAAGGGAATGCACTTTCCATTAGTCCAGCTGAAAGCACTGGTAATTTTAGTGACCATATCGTGCAGTTAGAAGTTTCCTATAAGAATGTCATGAAAACAAACATTATTAACTTCTGTAGCAGTGATCGATATTAGACATTTACTGGAATAAATAGCAATGAAAGCTTCAATTTTAGATAACCTATATAGAGGATGCCAATCTTTAGTATTAAATGGAAAGGAGCGACGTAGAATTGACTGCAAGAAGCTCCAATAAATCAATACTACAGGAAATCAAGACAAACTGTTCACTGGAAGGAATGATCATGAGGCTGAAGCTCACATATTTTGGCCATAGCATGAGAATACAGGATTCCCTAGAGAATACGCTGATGTTGGAAAAGATTGAAGGCACACAAAGAATGGGGTGACAGAAGCGGAGATCGATAGATGTGGTCTCTGAAGCAATGAGCATGAGCTTGAGGGAGCTCACAGAAGCACTGGCTGACAGATGTGCCTGAGTGACTAAACAACAGCAACATACAAACAACCTACGGAACAGTAAAAGGCACACTAGACACATTCTATTGTTATCATACAATATATGTAATTATGCCACAGTGGAAGCCACCATTTTTGTTTCTGATGATCTATTTCTGCAGACCGGTGGGAACCTTAAATGCAGAAAAAACTTTCAATACAAGAAAATATGCCTGTACTTTCAATGGGATTAGCGGATACCTAATTTAGTTTGCAAGAACACACCCTGATGACAAAGCAGCTCCAATGAGCAGCTCAAAGAGGCAATGGTGGTAATATATGCCTGGATTAAATGAAAGATATTTATGCATGAAAAGAAATGTACTAATAGCTATAGGTTGTTTTGTAATCTTATATGATGTATTGTTAGTATATATATATATATATATATATATATATATATATATATATATATATATTTAAAGTCCACAACACAGGCTGAGATCCCGCTACATGCTGATGATAGCCAGTAAGCTTGAAACAGCTGTACATGGATAGGATACTCAGCCTGTGTTTAATCCAACCTTGGCTTTGCATTAAAGCTGTGTAATACAGCAGGCAGGAGCTTAAAGGAAGACATGTTTGATAATGGCTACAGATTGAAGAGTAAGGCATTTGTGGGCACATTTGCATGTCCCCACTCAATTTCCCAGAATGCAGTGTAATAACTGTTTTTCTCGGAACTCTGAGCTAGAAGCAGGCTTTTTAACTTGCTTTAGACATTCAAATGTGAACACAGATGTACTTTCTATTTACTATGGGCCTCATTCTATTAGCGGCCTCAGCAAGCTTTCCGGCTATTCTATTCCCCTCCGGCCGTGGACTCCGGCAGGCTTGCGGCCGTCGCCTTGCTATCTCTTGCCGATCGCGCCGGAGGAAAGCCTTTGATCTAAAACGGCCGCAAGGAAATCGGCCGTAAGAAAAGCCTGGTTGCGATTCTATTGCTCCGGGAACCCTGTCTGCAAGGCTAAAAACGAGCCGCAGCTTACTTGCAGCAAACAGGTCCCGCTAGCACCAATTAAGCACATAAAATAGCTCAAATAAAGCCATCCTGCACTTTGAGAAGACTATAAAGTGATTTTAGGTGTTCGAAAAAATAGCACATAATTACCCTATACTCAAATCCGTAAAATAATTTATTTTTAATATACGTAAAATATACATGTAAAAAGTCCATAGGGCTTGGAGCACCTCAGACACGCCCACGCCAGAGCCGGAAAATAAACAGTTAATTTGAACTCGGGTTTGGGCTGATGTGCAAGCTTGAGAGTGGGTTACTTTTAATCCTCATGTCCCACAATATGATCCCTAGCATTTACAGAGCTGTACAGTGCAGGCTTGAATTTATTTTTGCGTTTTTAGATTTCAGAGCTTACGGACGGTTTCAAGATATACGGCCGGCCGTAAGGAAGATCCTTGCGGGGCCGTATAATAGAATCGCGAGTGAACAGAACCCCCGCAAGGAATCGCAGCCTTACGGCCGATAATAGAATGAGGCCCTATATATATACAGGGGATATAAAAAGTCTACACACCGCTGTTAAAATGTCAGGTTTCTGTGCTGTCAAAAAATGAGACAAAGATAAATAATTTCAGAACTTTTTCCACCTTTAATGTGACCTATAAACTCAATTGAAAAACAAACTGA
The DNA here is from genome assembly GCA_027410445.1 of Discoglossus pictus. Classification (NCBI taxonomy): domain Eukaryota; kingdom Metazoa; phylum Chordata; class Amphibia; order Anura; family Alytidae; genus Discoglossus; species Discoglossus pictus. The sequence continues at coordinate 166,310,961 of CM050170.1, forward strand.
AATCTTTTAGGTGGAAGGAAGACAAAAAAAAAGAAAAATAATGTGGTTGCATAAGTCTGCACACCCTCTTATAACTGGGGATGTAGCTGTGTTCAGAATTAAGCAATCACATTCCAAATCGTGTAAAATTGGAGTCAGCATTCACCTGCCATCATTTAAAGTGCCTCTGATTAACCCCCAAAAAAGTTCAGCTGCTCTAGTTGGTCTTTCCTGAAATGTTCTTAGTCACATCCCACAGCAAAAGCCATAGTCCACAGAGAGCTTCCAAAGCATCAGAGGGATCTCATTGTTAAAAGGTTTCAGTCAGGAGAAGGGTACAAAAGAATTTCCAAGGCATTAGATATATTATGGAACACAGTCATCATCAAGTGGAGAAAATATGGCACAACAGTGACATTACCAAGAACTGGAGCTCCCTCCAAAATCGATGAAAAGACAAGAAGAAAACTGGTCTGGGAGGCAACCAAGAGGCCTACAGCAACATTAAAGGAGCTGCAGGAATATCTGGCAAGTACTGGCTGTGTGGTAAATGTGACAACAATCTCCCGTATTCTTCATATGTCTGGGTAATGGGTAGAGTGGCAAGACGAAAGCCTTTTCTTACGAAGAAAAACATCCAAGCCAGGCTAAATTTTGCAAAAACACACCTGAAGTCTCCCAAAAGCATGTGGGAAAAGGTGTTATGGTCTGATGAAACCAAGGTTGAACTTTTTGGCCATAATTCCAAAAGATATGTTTGGCGCAAAAACAACACTGCACATCACCAAAAGAACACCATACCCACAGTGAAGCATGGTTTTCTTCAGCTGGAACTGGGGCCTTAGTTAAGATAGAGGGAATTATGAACAGTTCCAAATAGCAGTCAATATTGGCACAAAACCTTCAGGCTTCTGCTAGAAAGCGGAACATGAAGAGGAACTTCATCTTTTAGCATGACAACGACCCAAAGCATACATCCAAATCAACAAAGGAATGGCTTAACCAGAAGAAGATTAAAGTTTTGGAATGGCCCAGCCAGAGCCCAGACCTGAATCCGATTGAAAATCTGTGGGGTGATCTGAAGAGGGCTGTGCACAGGAGATGCCCTCACAATCTGACAGATTTGGAGTGTTTTTGCAAAGAAGAGTGGGCAAATCTTGCCAAGTCAAAATGTGCCATGCTGATAGACTCATACCCAAAAAGACTGAGTGCTGTAATACAATAAAAAAGTGCTTCAACAAAGTATTAAGGCTTAAGGGTGTGCATACTTATGCAACCATATTATTTTATTTTTATATTTTTTCTTCTACCTAAAAGATTTCAGTTTGTTTTTCAATTGAGTTGTACAGTTTATAGGTCACATTAAAGGTGGAAAAAGTTCTGAAATGATTTATCTTTGTCTCATTTTTTTACAGCACAGAAACCTGACATTTTAACAGGGGTGTGTAGACTTCTTATATCCACTGTATATTTTATATACGGTATATATATATATATATATATATATATATATATATATATATATATATATATATAAAATCAGCATTGTTATTTTTTTGTGAATTCTGACTAATGCTGTATATGCTGAAATATTATTACATTTGTGCTGGTGTTAGGAGTTGAAGGAAACTCCAATGAGAGAAACAGCTGAGAGATGTCTTGGAGCTAAAAAGAGCCCTGGGAGTAAGAGAAAAGTGATGGGGACATAAAAAAGAAAAATGCAGTATCCATATACAAAATAAAATAAGATACAGAAAATCCAATCTTCAGTAGGGCTGCAATGCAGTTCTCCATTATTAATGTATGGGATCATATTGAGACTCTCAATCCTCCATATATTACCTAAGGCTTAGAATATTTGTACAATACACTGAAAAAAATATATGTTGTCTGTATTTTATTTTTTAGTATTATTACACCAATGAAAATGCAAAGGAAGAAAATGCGTATCTTGCATGAAACAAGTCAAGAGGAGGATAAAAGCCAAGGGTTTGTAAATAAGATGTTGACATATAATGTCCCTACAGTTACATACACCAACGATGGATTAACGCTTCCCATGATTAAACAGGTATAGTTGTTTTCTTTAGAGATATTACTTAAATAATTGCGTTAATATATTAACCATGTTTTCTAAAAAACATATATATTTTCTATTCAAAGCATTTGTTTTTGTAATTCCATAAAAGTTGTACTGTAGTATAATGTTATACATTTCCACATAGTGCTGCAAAAATGTGTTTAGGACCCTCTACATTTTTTTGATATGTGTCCAAGTGGTGCAGTTAAAACCCTTCTCCTGTATTGAGCCATAAAGTAAGATATGAAGGCGCACATTAGCATAAAGGAGCAACACAAGCAATGACTCAGATAGAGAAAGACGAGGAAGAGTTCCCTGGGTAGTATGGGATGACCAGAAAAGTGGATTGTTGTGATTTGGATGGTTTTAAAGAATACTATTGACTGGAAACAAATCTCCCCGTTATATTTTTTGATGATAAGTATTAACATATATGGGTTGGAATAAAAAGTGCCCCTCTTTAATATTGGATGATGATTTGTAACGCCTTATATCTTATTTATAATTGTAATGAGTAATGCCTTATATTGCTTGGCGTAAGTAGACTTGTCCCAACATTGTAGTTCAATAAGTAGTTAACATATATCTGTGCAGGTAGAGATGATAATTTTTTACCCTATATCTTAAGGGTTTAAAATTACTTCTGGGGATTGAGGATAAATGTCCTTGAGAAGTCTTGGATTGGGCAGAGAGGTGCCACATTATAATGTAGAATCTGGACAAGAATATGTAGGCTTGGAGAGGTGCCTTAGTAACTTTTTTTTACTTTTATTTTGATTTTAATACATTTTTACAGTAATTTATACAAAAAGAAAACAGTAAATAATATATATTTAACCAATAACATTATATAAGAAGTAGGGAGGGGAAGGGGGAAGGAACAAAAAGAAAAAGGGGTAAATGGGGATAGGAAGGGGTAACAGGGTGATCGACAAGACTAATGTATTCTTTTACAATTTTTTACAATATTTTAAAATTGTTATGCTTTTCTAAGAAAACATAAGCATAACAATAGAGCAGATATAGTTGGACTATAGACATAATATATATTTTTTTATAATATTTTTTTTGTTGTTGAAAAATGTATTAATTTATTGTAGTTAATGGAATATTTAAAGAGAAATCTCCAAAGTCCTGTTTTATTTTTAGAAATGTGCAAACCAGGGAAGCCACTTAGCTTCAAAAGAAGTTAAGGAGCCTTTTAATCTTGCTGATAATCTTTCCATTTCAATATTTTACCAAACCATGGCAATAACAGTATCTACATTTGAAATATGCTGAGTTTTCCATTTTTTTGCTAGGGATCTTCTTGTGGCTAAATAGATTTGGGCTGCTCAGATATTTTGTTTCCTTGTATATTGTTCCCATGGACGGGATAATAAGGAGAACCATGGGTCAAGTGGTGGTTGAGTTTCCAAACAAATTATTTTTACAGAGTGGATTAAGGTCCAAAAAAGTTGGATTTTTGGGCAAGACCACCACATATGTTCCATCTAGGCCACAGCCTTTCCAACTTGTGGCACTGGAGATAAAATGGGTGTAAAATGCGATTTGAGAAGAGTTTTATATGATTGTTCTTTAACATTAGAGCAATGGGAGATAGAGTTGTGAATTTCCCATATTTTTTGCCAATCATCTAAAGCAAAAGTTTCTCCCAGTTTTTTTTGCTCATTGAGTTGTGTAAGGTAGGGGATGAGTATTGTCTGCTGATTGTAGCAGTATATAGAGTTGTGAGATCAGTCCTTTTGGTACATGTGTTAATAGGCATATTTGTGAAAATAAATAAGCCCCTACTTTCTTTAAATTAGGTTGTAAGGCAAAACTTCTGATTGTATCTGAAATAAGTCATGAAGTTTGAGATGTGTTCTATTCTGTAAGGTTTGGAAAGAGGTGATGTCATCATCTAAAATTAAGTCTTTATATCTTGTGATCCCAGCTATTTCCATACCTCTATAGTATTTCAATTTTAGGCTGGGAAGGAATTATTTATTCAGTAAAACGGGGGTCATCAGAGAGGAATCAGTTGTTAATTTGCATTTATATTTAAATAGATCCCACATTAATAAATTGTGTTTTATTATTGGGCGGTGTGTATCTAATCGAGAGCGGGAGATCTTTCCTTAGTAAACTTCTGAAGGAAGATGTGTCTGTAGAGAGTGCGATTTGGCAGATGAATTTTCCTATAAAGATCTAGATTAAGAGGAACCCTACCCATCTGGACTACATGTTTTTGAGAGATTGAATGGTATAGCTCACTTGAAGTATAAAGTCATAGGCATTAAAATAGATTTTTCTGATTTATGCAGATTATTATTAGATCATTTTAAATACGAGTATGTCGAAGCACCATAATACAATAATAATATGAAACATATACGGAGGTTACATTGATATTTATTTAAGTCATGCACATTTTATACAAAATATATATTTTATGATTGTTTTTATAGTAATGTTAATTTATCAAATCTTTTCTTCCCTAAACATTTACAGTCCACGAAACAAGTGAACAGCACGCCTGTCAATGAAGTAATGCGCATTACTGTAGATCTTAATAAAATACACAGGGGCCTATTACAGGTAAGTATATATATATATATATATATTACTGTTGGTGTTTTTTATATTCTACTACAGAAAGTGGAATGTTTTTCAATCCATATTGTCCTACCGCCACCAATGTAAGATCTTGTGAATGATGAGCCATGGTACATCTTCTCTGTACATAGTAAGTGTCTGTAGTGGTCAATAAAAAAAACTAAATATATGTGGGTGGTCAGATGACCCCTTGTTTGATCAGATCACTGTTCTATAACAATAATTATCTAGCACTGTCCCATATTAAATTAAAGGTGCTCCATTATTCTAGGCTCCTATTCCTAGCAGAGGGTTCCTACGCTCTTGTAGGGCTTTACACCGTCTGCACCAGGCATTAGCTCCATTAACCACCTCAACAAGTTGAATGTGTACTCTCCTTGTAACGGAACCCATCACTGTTTTACCCTGTTTTATGGTTATTTAATTCTTGGTTAAAATTTGATCACATTGCTATACTGTAGATATGTTGGTTTATGTTCTACAGAATATATTGGCTCAGAATATTACAGCTAATAGGCTAATAAATAATCCTATTACAGAGACTCCTCATAAGATAAGGAAGTCTATTGTATAACGTGTTTTCATTGTGAGACATAAGAACAAAGGGAAGGTTGATCTAATCAAATGTCTGATTGTATCAAAGTAGCCAGGTAGCCTCAGGGAGGTGTGACCACACCTATTTTCTCTCTATGTGTATTGTGTGGCCAACTATGGGGGATGTGTATTGCCTGTGGGAAGAGATGTGTATATATATTCCTGCACAACAAAATAAAGACAGTATTATTTGACTCCCAATTGAGTGTCATCCAATATGGGAGGTTGGGAATGGTGAGACTGTAGTGCTTCTTGGGGACTTTACCGTATACCAGCGGAGATATTGGATTTGTGTTCCAACTCCGTTACACTCCTATACTCTGATTTGCTCTAATCTTCCATCGCCATCACTGGACCATATAGCCAATATTACATAGCACCTTCACAGACTTTTCATTACCTTAAAGGACTCTTGCAGTTTGGGAGAAATCCATATGTTTGTCATGTATACAAACTAACCAGACTGACGCTATATAAGCCAAGGACATAAACATTTACATAACATCTTGATTACAATAGACTATGCCTGTGTGTATAATGGTTTCCACGTTAGAACTCTAGAGCACAGTTTGGTGGCCTGAAGGACAGAATGATTCCTATGTCAATTGCACACTAGAGTTTAAGTTTCACAACAATGTTATAAAATAAATGAATGAAGATTTTGTGAGCATTCAAGATCCATCCCAGATGAGCAATTCTATATAGGGAAAAAAAAGAAAACAGTCCTTCCATCAAAGCAATAGATAAATACGGTAAGCTGCATTTACATTCGAAAACATTTTCTTTTCTATGTAGAATCTTTTGAACAATAGCATCCTTGAAAATGAGAAGCTATTATATGCAGACGCCTCAACAGCTTCTTCCTCCTGTCTATGTCCACCTTGTAATGATTCATTCTTTATAGAATTCAAACGCTGGGTTCAGTTTAGCATAGTTCTTCTAATACTTGAATAAGCATTATGTGAATGAGTAATATTCTAAAGTAAAATAAGTGATAAATAGGTCATTTTCTATGTTTATGAGGGAGTTTAGAAACAAATTAACCCTTTGTATATTGGAATGACATAATACCACATGTTTATACAATATTTGTATTCAAGAAGTGTTATATTACATTTTTATATTAATTAAACTGTATTTACATATTTTAAAGAAAACACTTGCTCTTGGGCAAAATACATAAAACAGTCTTTTCCTTTATATATATATATATATATATATATATATATATATATATATATATATATATATATATATATATATATATATATAATTAATCTGTGCTGGAGTGATCATAATTGATTTAGGAATATTGGTACCAGATATTTTTTTTTAATCCTATTTTAGAAACCTGGTAGGGATAGGAAGAACTTGCAACTGCAACTCGCTACTTGCTGCCCTCCCCGTCACCCATCTCTTCTCACTCCAACCCATAATCAACACCTCCCCATGGCCCATATACCATACTCAATGGTTTGCAGCTCCTCTCTATCAGTAACTCCACTAGCTCCCCATAGGCTCCATAAATGAATTTAAGGTCTTGACTCTAACATGTAATGCACCCACTTATATATATATTCTTGTCTCAAAATACGCCCCCCCTCCCCTCTTTGTTCTGCTTATGATCTTATTCTTTGCTCCTATCTTGTTATTTCCTTCAGGACTTTTCTGTGGAACTCCTTGCCTCCCTACGACAGACAAGATAGTGCCTGAAAACCTTCAAAATTCACTAAAAAAACATCTGTTTAAAGAAGCTTATCACCTTCAACCTTAACATGCAGAAGTGCATACTCTACCAAACTGCTCACACATAACCTACAGCATAACACTCTGCCACCTCCAATTGCAGCAGCCTATTCCCTTCATCACTGACATCTTGCATCTGTCACTCTCCGGTCTTACCCTTACCTTCTAGTTTGTAAACTCTTCCTATTAGGGTCCTTAACTCTATTGCACAAAACTGCACTCCTATAGTATTGTATTATTTTTTATTTTTTTTGCTTAGATCATTTTTTTATACCTTTGTAATCTGCCAAGTGTACTCACTGTACTTTATTCTACATTATAATCAGTTCCACCCGAAAGTGCTGCCACTTTATAAAAAAATAATTGAAACATACCACTTGACAAAAGAAATAAATAGAAGAACAAGCCCATTAGGATAACTCCACACAGGATACAGCCTGACGAGTAGTCCAAGAAGGAATGCCCCATGAAACAAGCTAAATGTAAAATTTTCTCTTTAAATGCTTTCATGCTCATGACTGACATAGTTGCTAATGTTGTTAATTTAATGTTTTAATCATGAAAAATATACTTATTTTGGATCACAATATATGATTATAATTTAAAGAGAGAAAAAAAATCATAAAGCAGATTTTTAAAAAGAGAAAAACAAATGTTGATGTCTTCTGGTTATTGGATATACCCATGATACATTTTTATATAAGAGATTGGCATTTATTTTTCTGCAGGAGCAGAGATTGCAGTTATCCTTACAACTACTCGTTTCTGAGCATAAACTGACAAAAGGAGTCCAATTCCATACATGCCATTTGTAACATATTCCCTTTCCTGATCATTCTTTCCCTATCCCTTCCTTCAGCCTCAGAAAGGAATTCCACAGCTGCTCAAGTTATTATTATTATTTCCTTTATTTGTAACTCACCAACATATACTGTAGCGCTATACAAGGGATAAGTTCAAGTCAAAACAATATTAAAGGCATATCTAAATTTCCTGGATTATGAATACATTTGATAGAGGAGAATCAGTAGTGTATGCAAACATTTTTATGCATGAAAAAATACCAAAATAAACATTTAAAAACTCACCCTGATGCTTGCTAAATACCTTCACTTTGCAAGCTGCAGCATTTTTTTAGTTGACATCCCTGAAAATCCATGTTAAACTTTGCAAAAAATTAATAATTTGTTTTGGCCAGGATAAAGCAGAGAATACCTGATACATTTGTATCATATTCTGGGGTTCCTGTTTCGCAAAGCAGCCTGGGATATGTAGTCTCTTTCTCTCTATATCCTTGTGGTCTGGTTCAGTTGTGAGCTCAGAGCCCAACCAGTCATGTGATCCCATCCTGCAGCAAGTATTTCCTTTGAAAGGTCAAACTCCATACCTAGCTGTATTTCTTGTGTGTACTTGGTTATGTAAGCTTCCTGTGGGTGTGCAAAGCTGGAGCCCAATTTAATTGAGCAATGATAAGTTACCGGAGCCCGTAAGTGAGGTCGTAAGTTAATTTGCTATTCAATTGGCGTCTTTTTGCGGGCTACAAACGATTTACGGGTTACGGGCTTGAAAAGTTTGTGATGGTTAAACCCAAAACTTACAGCCTCCTGAAGCCTTTGATCTTTCACATCCGCAAGAAGGTTTAACCCCTGTCCGTAGCACTGTAATAGCAAATAATCACTACTGCACTGTAAATAACGGGGAAAGTAATGATAGCCATTAGAATTAATTGCACAAAAGTCTCAAGCTCGCAAATCGGCAGTCATTTATTTTTATTTTTATGTTTCATTTCAGGGGTTATATCGATCTCGGGAATCAATGAGTTAATACATATCAGGCCACCAACATGGACTAGAACAGTATTGGCATTCATTTTTATTATTTTGTATTTTGAGGGTTTGCGAGTCCCATCGCATATCGGACCCCCGAACCTAATTGAATGACATGTAACCTCCATGTTTTTTTGCCGTAATGATGGCGGTCTCATTTTCTATTGGCTGTTTCGAAATATGGGAGTTTGCTTAATTGATTATATTCCTGCCCTGAAATGCTACGCACAAGTGCATGGTTTACGGAGTCGGCTTTCGGGCCGTAATTTGCAAGCTTCTTCAATTGAATAGAATCGTAATCGGAGACGAACGGGATCCTGGATTTTACTTTGAAGTTATCTATATAACACATATTAGAACTTATCTATATAACACATATTTTTCTGATAATTACTGCCTGTTTCTTACCAAGCATTTGAAATCCAGGAAATTTATACATACCTTTAACATAATGCCACACAATGGGGACCCTGTCTTTGAGCTTAAAATCAAACATACACATTGCTTTCTCTAAAGCACTTAGCAAGATTGAAAACTCACAAACTGACAATATAAAGTTGGGAATAAGTGTTGAAGCCAGACAAAATGGAACGTTCTATTCACAAAGCTTTCTTTAAAACTATTTTTATGCTCGTAGGTTATACAAATGCACTTGTCAGTTTGTTGCTTGTTTCAAAAATTAAATGTTTTTCCTGAGTTAGTGATCCATTAAAAGTAAAAATATGAATAGATTTTGTTTTGGAGCCGGCATCTGACCCAGATGTAACATGACTATCTGCAGAGCTTTCCCTGCAGTATGGAGCAGCTTGTATAACAGTTTAGAAACCACAAGGTAAGAAGGATTTACATCTTATTACCCAGAATCTGTGTCTGCAGAGAAACCACTACAAGGGATTTAAAAAGCATAGGGTCGGATAGGTAAGTAAGCCTTACCTCTGTTTATATTGAGCTGCTTTATGGAAATAAGTCAGCGTCCCAGGGAAAAACATTTTTATCAGCTGGAAAAATATATTTAAACTAGAGTCTATCTGTAAGTTGATTACATACCACACATTTAAAGGGATATGGAAGATTAGTGGGTTTTACAAGGTATATAATATACCTGTGTATCTATTTACTTTTATGAACTTTATTTTATTAAGAAGTGCTTATAAGCTCTGTTTTATTGCCTAAAATCAAACAAATATTACCTGCTTGGGTCTGCCCTCTGCAGCTCTTGAAGACACAGACTCTGCTGTACTTGCTGTACAGTGTCTTATACTAATCAATCAGTGACCATGTCTCGGCAACATTCTGCAATGTGCATATTCTTCAGTGCTTAAGTACATAAAAGTAAATAGATACACAGGTATATTATATACCTAGTAAAATCCAGGAACCTTCCATATCCCTTTAAAGAAAGGGCTCAATAACCAATACATTTATTTACAGTGGTATAGCCAAGAATTTCAATTTATGTCTCACTTAGTTTGGTGTTAAAGACGAAGGCGCTCATTGCAGGGCTCGCGATAGTGCTTTTTCAGGGCTCTTGCAAAAGTGCAGGCTCTTGCAATAGCGCCTTCTCAGGGACCCTCTAAGGTTCCTCTGTCCCGTCAGAGATGTTATTTGCCCGATTACGCTCCACCGATGGAGGATGGAAAGAGATTGAAGACACCCATAACCAAAGCCAGTAAAACTTAGCGGAAGCCAGTAACACTTAACCAAAGCCAGTAACAATTAGCCGAAGCCTGTAATTCGAAAAAACGCCAAAAAAAGAAAAATAATGTACAAAATAAATTAAAAACCTCACACACACAACTCAGGGGGACAGCCAGGGAGCCTGTGAGTGAGGACGCAAACTAATTTGAGCCCTAATTGCCAAATGTCGTAGATAGAAAATTAGCTAAGCAAGGAAAAAAATGGCGGCTGAAAAAACCTATATTTTTTCAGACAGGATCAAAACAAGGCCGAAGCCAGTAACACTTAGCCGAAGCCAGTAACACTTAACCCAAGCCAGTAACCCTTATCCCAAGCCAGTAACACTTAGCCAAAGCCAGTAACATTTAGCGAAACAACTCCAGGCACGCAGGACATCACCTTGAGTGGCGATGGAGCTCAGCGCGTCGGTTGCACAGTGGCTGCTCATTGCGAGTCCGCAAGTTAAAGGGGGAGAGCCTTGCATTGTGTGACAAACAGCATTGCCAGCCTTTACATTTTATTGCCGTCATTTTTGATTTGCAAGTTGCTAGTACAAGTTATAATAATTTAACGGCCAATGCAAAGCCTTAACCACAGGCTCTAGATTTTTTAATTAATTAATAATTACTAAATTACTAGATTACTGGACATTCATGGCTGCTTCACTCTTCAACTCCTCCATGATGGCATCACGGAGCTGGTGGATGTTAGAGACCTTGCACTCCCACACCTTCCATTTGAGGATGCCCCACAGATGCTCAATAGGGTTTAGGTCTGGAGACATGCTTGGCCAGTCCATAACCTTTACCTTCAGCTTCTTTAGCAAGGCAGTGGTCGTCTTGGAGGTGTGTTTGGGGTCATAATCATGATGGAATAGTGCCCTGCGGCCCGGTCTCCGAAGAGAGGGGATCATGCTCTGCTTCAGTATGTCACAGTACATGTTGGCATTCATGGTCCCCTCAATGAACTGTAGCTGCTCAGTGCTGGCAGCACTCATGTAGGCCCAGACCGTGACACTCCCACCACCAAAAGTATACATCTATACTGAGGAAAAGTAGTTGAAATAATGCCTAATTGACAGATAAACAGATAACGCACAAAGAACACATAAACACTGATATGAGATGAAACCCTCTGTTTGAACGTAAACAGAGATGCAGAGAGAGTGGAGGCAGCATCTGACATCATCAAGTAAATGCCTTTAGGGGGAATCAACACAATATATTATAGATAACATATATACACATATAGACAAATGTAGTGTATATGATACAATGTACTGTATGTGAAAGGGGGTGCTACATTGGGGAAACCAGACAGAAACTACACATGCGAATGAACCTCCACCGAAGCTCCATCAAAAAGCACCATGGAGACAGCTATTGTACTCCAGTGGGACACCATTTCACCCAGGAGAATCACTCCATCCAGACTCTCAAAATAAAAGTACTCAGAGGGAATTTCAGAAATATCCAACAGCGGAAAACTTGAATTAAAAATTATTTTTTGATACAAAGGATTTGGGCATTAACATCGACTTAGGGTTTCTGGCCCACTATCTTAATGTCTTATAGCACACACATTCCACATACCCCCCCACCCTTCTATTACTGTTTTTGTAATACTACATGCTATGCTGAAAATTATTGCTCTTTATTTCACTCTGCTGTGTTCTTATCTACAACCTGATCTATAGACTTACTGACCTATCAGGCTATTATTCAAAATGCTGGTCTATTTCTCACTTAACTCTGGCCAATTAATTTTGTCTTTCTTGTTTTTCCAATTTTTGTTTTCGCCATCTTTTTCTGTTTACTGTTTTTAGTTCATACTTTTATCAGTATCGCTTTTTGACTTGATAAAGAGAGGCATTATCTCTCGAAAGCTCGTCGCTTTATTATCAATTTGTTTGTCCAATACAAAAGGTATCACTATTCACTGCAATACTCTGATTATTCAACTGGATTACTGGACATTCACGGCTACCTCACTCTTCATATATATATATATATATATATATATATATATATATAAATATATATATATATATTAATATATATATGTACTTACATTTGAAACGTTTATGTCTTACTAAAAGCGTGGTGAACATTTCACAGGACATAGAGACATCCTTAGGAGTGCACACAGCAAATCTTTATTTTCTGATTGGCTGATGATGATCAGAGTAGCAACTCCCTCTCATACTAATTTTATCTTAAGTAATTAGTTATTCCTCACAGGAAGGGGGATAAGCAAGAAGAGCATGTTAAGTTTATCTGCATAATTTATGTTGTTTAGTAGTTCAGTTGTGTCCGACTCTCCTTGACTCTATGGACCATAGCACGACAGGTGCATCTCTCAGTCACTGACCCTCTGACCACCATTAAGTTCAGGTTCATTGCTTCAGTGACCTCTTCTATCCATTTCCGCCTGTGTCGTCCCCTTCTTCTTCTGCCTTCAGTCGGCATAATAGTAGAGGCTTTTGAAGCATAAAGTCATTAATCTTATGTAAACCAGATGGACATGCTCTTCCTGCTTATCAATCCCACTCCAAACACAATCGTCATGCATTACCTTAGATAAGGGTAGTAGCAGAGAGGGAATATAGTTTCTGGTAATTTGCTTAAATACCTACATTTAAAGCCCAATTATCTAATATTCCACGCTTTTTTATTTAGTTGCAATTAGATTTTTTTTAAATGCTTTTATTTCTTTAATTACTGGGATCTTTGATGCATCCCTTAAAAATGATAAATTATTAGAAAAAATCAGTTAAATTGCAGAATAAACGTAGAAACAACTACCCTGATTTTCTCATTTTTATTATTAAGTGTGTCAATTAATATGATCAACAAAGCTTTCATACAATTGTTTGCCACTGGCTAATTGTGATTCTCTGTGTGTTTGACAGTAGTTGGATTTTTGTGTATGTGAACGCTATGCAGAAACATATTTGAAAAGAATGTGCAACTGGAGTCAAGTCTCCAGGGACACATCACTTAGTGTGACTTATTTGAAAATGAAGATGAATTTAATTTCTCGAGCAGGTGCTGCCTGATGCCGAGTTTGTTTATCATCTTGGGAACCAAAGTCAACAATCATCGTCGTTCTATGTAACAGAACTAATAAAGGATGAGAAAGGAAACAGAGAAATAAAATCAAAGATTTGCCACCAAAAAGGTTAGTGCCATGTGAAAAGCTTTGTGGGGAAATTGTCTTGGAGAGGTTATGAGGTAGTAGAACATTTGGGACATTTTGGGGTACAGAAACCTCTGTAGTGTTGGATTCCCTAATTATTAGACTGAAACCTTGGTAAAATGTAGTGCGTCATGTTTATAGAAGATTTTTAGCATCATTATGCATTGTAGCACATGGATTATCAATGTTCAGAGTTTGATGGTGAATGAGAATGGAAATTGTGATGGTGACTGAGGATAAGGCCGGATGAAGTATATGGATGAAGTTGGGCACTTCTTTTTTACACATTACTTTATAGGTTACCATGACTTCTGTTTCATTGTTGCTGATATAAAGAATAGCATAGTACCTGTATCATCTGATTATGGTATATCTTTATTTTGATTTGTGAAAATAAAACTTGTTATTGACCTTAAGTTTAAGAACACTGACAATCTAGATCAGTGATGGCGAACCTTTTTGAGCCCGAGTGCCCAAACCGCAATACATGCCAACTTTTTTTTTCTCTAAGTGCTAACACGGCACTTTTTATTCCTATCATAAAATCAAATTATTTTTATTTATCCCCCCCTCCCTTCTTCTTACCTTTGGTGAAGGAGGGGGGGACACAGTCGGTGGTGGTTAGTAGCTCTAGCTATGCCTCGGTTCGCCTTGCCTTTCCTCAGTCCTCCTGCGCAATGCTGTGGGGAGCGTGCCTGGATTACAAAACTCTCTGTGTAAAACTTTATTCCCATCTCTGAGGTACAAACACATTGTTTTGCAGATACAGCTCTTGGCCACTGGCGGGAATACAGAAATATTCTGTGAATTATGGAAATGACGTCAAGTTAAACAACTTTATTTTTGAATATGAAAAAGACCAGCACTGAGCCAGATTTGCATACAAAGAAAACTAAGCCGCAAACTCTAAGCATCTCTCCCCCCTTGGATCATACACCCTTCTCTCTCCCCTGCCCTTGTCTCTCCCCTTCCTTCTTGTCTCCCACCACCCCTGTATCTCCCCTTCTCCCTTGTCTCTTCCCTCCATCCTTCTCTCTCTCCCACCCTTATTTCTCCTCTCTTGTACCGCTCACAATTGTCTCTGTTTTCTCCCTTGCCTCTACCCCCCCTTGTCTCTTTCCTTCCCTGTGTCTCTCCCTCCTCCTTTCTTTCCATTCTCTACCTCTCCCTTTTGCCTCTCCCCTCTCTCTCACTCCTCCCTTCTCTCACTCTCCCTTCTCTACCTCTCCCTTTTGCATCTCCCTCTTCCTTTCTCTCTCCTCTCCCTTCCTCTCATGTACCTCTACCTTCTCTCCCATCTCACTCTCTTACTTCTCCCTTTCCCTTCTGCCTCTCCCTATTTTCTTTCTCTCCATCCTCCCTTCTCTCTGCTCTCCTTTCTTCCTCCCTCTTCTCTCCCTCTCTCTCCGCTTATCTCTCCCCCACCCTTGTATCTCCCTCACTCTTGTCTCTCCCCCTGGTCTCTCCCACCCTGCTCTCTCTACCCCCTTGTTTCACCCAACCTTGTCTCTCCCATTCTCCCTTGTCTCCCACGCCCTTCTATCTCTCCCCCACACTTCTCTTTCCCATTCTCCACTGTCTTCCCCCTTCTCTCTCCCCTTCTCCCTTGTCTCCCCCACCCTTCTCTTTCCCCTCTTGTCTCTCCACTTCCCCTTGTCTCCCCCTTCTCCATTGTCTCTCCCCTTCTCCCTTATCTGTCCAACTCCCCATTGGCTCCCTATACCATTGTTTCTCCCTCCCCCTTGTCTCAACCCTCTTCTCTCTCCCCCTCTCCCTTGTCTCTCCCCTGCCCCATATCTTTTACCTTCCCCTTGCCTCTCCCCTTCTCCTTTGTCTCTCTGCCGCGTGCGCGTTGCGGATCTCGAGGAGAGCGCATGCACTGCGGCAGCATGCGGACACTGTCAACGTCTGTTCGCCTGTGCCGCGCGCGCACGCTAGCGCAGCCCTCCTTTTTTCAGTGACGGGAGAGCGCTCAGGCGCCGTGCTCGCGCACGATGAGCAGGCCCAGCATGCTGCTGGCTACCTATGGCCGCGTGCCCACAGAAGGGGCACGGCGTGCCACCTGTGGCACGCGTGCCATAGGTTCGCCACCACTGATCTAGATAGATAATCCACCAACCAAAACAGGCTTTCCATTTTCTGTACCCATAACTTAGTGAAGTGAGAGAGGTTGGCATTGAGTGGTTATGTAGAGATTGGGTAGCAGTGAATGGCTATGGAAATAAATAAATCAGCAGTGGTACAGTACATAGGAAAACACAACAATTTCATTGGCGGGCAACATAATGCTAGTGGGTCTCATGCATTCTTGGCCTCTTCCTCTGTAACCTAGCATAAGAGTATTTCCTGCTCCACAAACCACTTTACATTACTATCGTTTGCTTTCCTTTAATTCACCTATATTCTGCTTATAATGAATGTTATCATGCTGCCGTTTAAGAGATTCAATGGCTGCGTATATCACATTTCAACTTAAATAAATTGCCCTTTGCTGAACTATGTCTATTGATTTGTAAGGTTACATTCTAATTACACTTTATGGTGACATGACCTAAGCAAGGCCCAGTTGGTATGTACGGATATAGGTTAAACACAATTACCTCTAACATATGACAATTAGATCCAAACTACTTCATAGGCTAAATTATTACACACAGACTACTTGTTGGGATGAAGACTGGCCACAGCGTTTATTGGTAAACACAAGTAAACATAATAACCATAACCATTAATAAATAAACATAACCACGTGAGGGGAGAAGACTGGCCAGAGACAGTAGGCCCTACGCCCTGAAGCCTCATCCAGGGCCTACCGTGTTGTATCATACGTACCACCGTAGGGTAGGATCTTACCCATTTTTCCACTGTCCTGGCGACTCCCCCCACGACCTGCCGCTGTGACAACAACATAAACATAATTTGTTAGCATATAATGCACACTTAAACAATATAACAATTACAAGTGCTCCACCAAACAAGACAATCTTTAAACTTGACAATGTACAACCATCATTTTATTTATTTTATCCATTTTTTTTTTCTTCTTTATTTATTTACTTCTTTATTTATTTATTTATTTTTTTATTACAAACATATAAACTTTAAACAAAAATACTTTAGGGATGGGTGGGTGGTTATCTTCCCTCATGTCTAACTGATAACTTTTGGCGGCAAACCAGCCTATAACGGCTCCGCCTCCCCCAGCTAGCCACCTCCTTCCATACCGGTCCTGCCAGGTCAAAGGGCCCTACTCCCAACCACAGCAGGCTGGGGTGGCCTCCAGGCCCTCCAATAAATCAACTTTTCGTAATTATATCAATAACACAATTAGATAGTCAAACCTTTACTCTGGATTAACATATTAAAATCAGTAAACGATCCGTTTCTTTAAGTGGAAATATTTTCCATTAAAAGAAATATGTTTATGTAAGTCTCATAATGGAAAAGTAATTTATATGGAGGCTAGTTTAGTACTATCCAAGTACAACATATTCAACTTTGTTAGAATTATTTGGTATGTAACACAAATCCCCTATTCTCATGAATTCCATAGCGGATTGCTATTTACTTACGACAAAAATTACATAAAAAGGCTGAATTTTGTCACATGAATAGCAAAGATCAAATTTCATAGTAATACAAACAATGCCATTGAAAGGTAAAACATGATTAAATATAGACAATTACAATATATATATATATATATATATATATATATATATATATATATATATATATATATATATATAAAACATTTGTGACTTATTAAAAGCATAATTACGCAGGGAGAATAATATAATTTTATATATAATTATATATATATATATATATATATATATATATATATATATATACACACACCTACATATGCTCACAGTCGAAGGTGCATATGTGTGTGCACCTATAAAGTTGGGCAGTTATATATTTGTGTGCGCGCTTTGCGAGACATATAACGTCAGAAGTCTCAAAATAGCAGTGAGCCTTAGAACACACTTTAGCAGGGGAGGTATTAATTTAATTTAAGAGGTGATATAGTGCATTTAGTTTGTAGGACTTAACCCTTCATTTTGCTGTTAACTTGCTTTACATACATTTATTTCAGTCGCAGAACTGTTTGTGGTCCAGTGAGGGATTAATGAATGACTATATTAAAGTTTTTTTATTAAAATATATACTGCCCATGGAGGCTAGTCAGAATGCCAAAGAGATACTGGAATGCTGAATCGTAGCCTTGAGGGGTTCTTGCCTCATTGTACAGGAAAAAGAACAGTAAATTCACTGAACTTTTTAATAAACAGTCTTGTGTTTTTACTAAAGAATAAGTGCCTTGATAACAGAAAGAAATGCTACAATGTTTTCAATATTTAATATAAAAATGATAGCCAAATTACATGTCCTGTCCCGAGATCTAGTAGTTGGGGCCTACCAAACAAAAATAGCAGGCAGTTAAAATGGCTACCCCCTTGCAAAGTTTAAAATGGCTGTCATTGTAAACACCTAATAGAACAACAGTGGTTGTCACGGTAATGACTGATGATAAAACAATGAGGAGATTTGAAAACAGTAGATTGTATAAAGTGAAAGCATCAAACAACATGGAGACAACTTTTACACTGCAACAATTCAATTAAGTACCTTAACATTTGGTATTGGGCAAAAAGTAATGTTCACACATATTTAAACAGAAAGTTCAAAGTGGGTATTTGAAGCAAGAGGCTTGTTGGAAGAAATCTATTTATTTATTTTTGGTATTATAAAAAAAAAATCACAAGCTATTCATTCAACTGCATGAACACAAATCTGTTTCCTTGGTTGATGGACACAGCACTGGATTTCAGAAATGTTCAGCCCTACCCTGAGGGCTTTATCTGTAATCAGTCCAGGATCCCCACGTTCTGACCAATGGAAGCGCTTGCCTGGTAAGCCAGAAGCTACTGTAAAATGTATGACTCTCTTCTCCTGTATGGATATATATAAACTAGCGAATTGCCCGTCAAAAAATGACGACAATGAAATTGTAAGTGAGCTAATGCTGTTTGGTGTATAATAATCAAATATATAATACATTAATAAATTAATATACTTTACCTATTTTGAAGTAATATATGCAGGAAGCATTCTGTTCAAGAGGTGACAATCTGTTTTGATGTTGCTGCAGCATTAGTGGTGTGGAGCTGCTGTATAAGCATGCTGAATGTGTGCAGTGTAATAGTGTGCGTGCGCGAGACCAAACCGTTAGCGTAGTTGTGTACTTCCGCATTGTTCTAAAATGGCGGGTAATGTGTGGTATGCGTCTTAGCGGAATATCCGTAGGTCTTTTGTGGTGTTTTGCGAGTTTCTGGTGGTGTTTTGCGTGTTTACAGTGCTGTAGCCTCGTTTTCGTTTTGTTCGGCTGCCATTTTTTCTCTCGCTTAGAGAATTTTTTAGTGTCTAAACTCTTTTATTTTGAGTTAAATGAAGGTGTAACTTGCTATTTTGAGGTCCTGGATGCTCCCTCTTGCTGTAGGTAAGCTTTTTATGTATGTGTTGTGTGTATTTATTGTGTATTTCATTTTTTCTCCGCGGGTTGCGGACGATTTTTGCGAGGTTGTAATGTGTGGTAACGTGTCTCGTATGTTTTTTGCGTTACGACGTGAAGTTTGCGAGGGTCGCAGTTGCTGGCAAGGAGCACCTTCGGCGCTCCATGCCAGCAACTGAGGCCCTCGCTTCGCGAGAGCCTGCAAGCGTTAGCAACAACTCAAATGCTCACAACTATATATGTGACTAGCGAATTGCCCGTCAAAAAATGACGGCAATGAAATTGTAAGGTAGCTAATGCTGTTTGGTGTATAATAATGAAATATGTAATACATTACTAAATGAATATACTGTACCTATTTTGAAGCATTGTGATGAAGAGCTGGCAATCTGTGTTGATGTTGCTGCAGCATTAGTGGTGTGGAGCTGCTGTGTAAGCATGCTGAATGTGTGCACTGTGTGGTATGAATATCCGTAGGTGGTTTGTGGCGTTTTGCGAGTTTCTTGTGGTGTATTGCGAGTTTCTTGTGGTGTTTTGCGAGTTTAGAGTGCTGTAGCCTCGTTTTCGTTTTGTTCGGCGGCCATTTTTTCTCTCGCTTAGATTTTTTTTTAGTCTCTAAACTGTTTTATTTCGAGTAAAATCGAGGTGTAAGTTGTATTTTTGAGGTCCTGGGTGCTCCCTCTTGGTGTAGGTAAGGTTTTCTTGTATGTGCTGTGTGTATGTATTGTGTTTTACATTTTGTAATGTTCGCGAGTTGCGTCCGAGTGTTGCGAGGCCGTAATGTGTGCGAACGTGTGTCGTATGTTGTTTGCGAGTGTCGTAATGTGTGTGTCGTGCTGTTTGGTTTGCGACGTGAAGTTTGCGAGGGTCGCAGTTGCTGGCGAGGAAGGCGCTCCATGCCAGCAACTGAGACCCTCGGCCACTGCCCTCGCTTCGCGAGGGCCGCGGGCTCGCTGTGCGAGCCCGCAGCGTTAGCAACAACTCGTACGCTCACAACTATATATGTGATATATATAGATGTGTTGTCTTGTTTTTACTGCCTTCAAGTGCATATCTGATTGATTGTGAGGTGGGTAGATGATACTTCATCCTCTATTACTGGGTAAATGTAGCTAATGGTGGTTTGGGGATGGGGGGAAGTATAGTTGAAGACCAAATTAAAGATGTGTTAAATTGTAAAGACTCTGATGAATTGGAATGCATTGCTTCATTTTAGATCAGACTGCACCATGCACAGGAGAGAACAAAGCTATAGAAGTTGGACTCTCGGGATTGAAAGTGACTGTCCACAAGCCAAATCCTTTGAAAGACACATTGATACCTCTTGAAGATTCTGCAAACGACATCCGAAATGCTATTCGCCAATTTCATATGGATGCAAAGGCCAAATTAGAACCTTTGCCTCACACACAAAAGCAATTTCAGAAAAGAGGCTCCGGAGAAGGGATTGAGTCCGTGCAGATACTACCATTTTGTGTCATTGACAGGGCTTATGAAAACCGCCAAAAATATGACATCAGAAATAAAAAAAAGAATTTGGTGGCGCAGATACATGTTAGCAAAAAACAAGCAAAATCTAACAGTGAAGAATATCTGCAGGAAAAAAGGAAGCAAGCTATGATGCAAAACGAAAAAGATTGTGTACAAATTGAACAAGGCGTGAAGCTTCATCAACTTAATAAATCCAATTTAATTGAAAAATCGAAGCAGAGGAATAAACATTTTTTTCAGGAGAAGGAACAAAAAGAGTCTGAGATTTTGTTCGCCCAGGATTTTAACAAACAGCATACCTCTGTGACTAAAGCACTGTTGAAACATAACAGAATGGTAGCAAGTGACAGAGACAAACGAGAAAAGAGCAGATTAGTGCAAGACTCAAAAGAACAGAAGGAAAGACACAGAGTGTTCATTGAATGTCTAAAGGCTCACAGGTATGTCCCACTCATAAACAATAATCTAAAGCAGTCACAAATAGTGGGCAGAGTACACTTTGGTGATCTCATGGAGAATATCTCCATTTATAGGTTATCCTCCAATATTTATTTTCTGACATCTCCAACATCTCAACCTTTTTTTTGAAAAGATATCCCAACCGGTAATGTATAGGATTATTTTTTTCGAACCATATGAGAATAGTATAGAATCTACCCCCAGAGCCATTTTATAAATTGGAAAAAAATGGTTGCTGCCCAGATAGACCCATAATCCCCTATTATGGTGCATGGACATTATACGTTTGTTAATGAGAGGTTCCGCTAAAATTAAGTTTATTTTATATTAAAGACCATTCTGAAAAAAGATCAACTATCTGTTTAAAAGTTATTAAACCTGTCCAGTTTGGCAGCTACTCTGCTATTGTTGCGTAGAGAGGAAGCTGCCCTTTTAAGATTAGTTTTTGTCACTGAGTTAAAGAATACTGAAATTATAGGACCAATAAATAGTTCAAAAGCCAACAAAGAGCCAATCAGAGTTCCAACCTTCAGTCATGTTGTGTTCCCCAGTAGCTCACATCACCTAACATCAGGGGCCAACTAACAATAAAGGGCAAGAGCTATAACTTTTCCTCGTACATGTGAACTTGCATAAGCAACCTGTGTTTATGTGAAACTTCAAGAAACTTCCATTGTTTTAGGATGAAGGAATGAATTATCCTCTGATGACCAGGTTCCTGGTATATGTGTGTGTCTGTATATGTAGGTATATATATATATATATATATATATATACACGGGGGAGTGAGAGGAAGGGGCGGAAGAGACACAGAGGAGTGAGAGGAGTGGGGACAAACACAGGGCAGGGAGAGGGGGGGGGAGACACAGGGGAATAAGAAGGGGGAGAGACACAGAGGAGGGGGGAGAGACACAGGGGAGTGAGAGGAGGAGGGGAGGAGAGACACAAAGGAGGAGGGGAGACAGGGGAGTGAGAGGAGGGGGGAGAGATACAAAGGAGTGAGGGGTGAGAGACACAGGGAAGGGAGATGAGGGGGAAAGACACACAGGGATGGGAGAGGATGGGGTAGACACACAGGGGAGGGGTAGAGACACAGGAGGGGGGAAGAGACAGGGGAATAAGAGGGGGAGAGACACAGGGGACTGAGAGTAGGGGGGAAAGACACGGGAGTGAGAGGAGGGGGAGAGACACAGGAATGAGAGGGGGAAGAGACACGGGGGAGACACAGGGGAATGAGAGTAGGGGGTAAAGACACAGAGGAGTGAGAGGAGGGGGGGGAGAGACACAGGAATGAGAGGGGGAAGAGACACGGGGGGGAGACACAGGGGAATGAGAGTGGGGAGAGACACAGAGGAGGGGGGGAGAGACAGTGGAGTGAGGGGAGGGGGAAGAGACACAGGGGAGTGAAAGGAGGGGGGAACAGATACAAGGGGGTGAGAGGAGGGGGGAAGAGGCACAGGGGAGTGAGAGGAGGGGGGAAAGAGACACGGGATTGAGAGGAGGGGGGGAGACACAAAGGATTGAGAGGAGGGGGGAGAGACACAAAGGAGTGAGAAGAGGGGGGAGAGACACAGAGGATGGGGGAAGAGACACAGAGGATACGGGGAAGAGACACAGGGGAGGGGGAGACATGGGTAGGAGAGGAGGGGGGGTAGACACATAGGGGAGCGAGAGGAGGGGGGAGAGACACAGGGGAATGAGAGGGGGGAGAGACACAGAGGAGGGTGGGAGACACGGAAGTGAGAGGGGGAGAGACAAAAAGGAGTGAGAGACACAGAGGAGGGGGGAGACACACAGGGGAGGGAGAGGAGGGGAGAAGAGACAAAGAGGATGGGGAGACACATAGGGGAGGGAGAGGAGGGGGGAGAGACACAGGGGAGGGAGAAGAGGGGAAGAGACACAGGGGAATGAGAGGGGGGAGTGACAGAGGAGAGGGGAGTGAGAGGGGAAGAGACAAAAATGAGTGAGAGGAGGGGGAGAGACACAGAGGAGGAAGGGGGAGACACACAGGGGAGGGAGAGGAAGGGGAAGAGACAAAGGGGAGGGGGGAGACACATAGGGGTGGGAGAGGAGGGGGGTAGACACACAGGGGAGGGAGAGGGGAGGGGAGAGACACAGGGGAGGGAGAGGAGGGGGAAGAGACACAGGAGGTAAATGGGGGGAACAGACACAAGGGAGGGGGGGAAGACATGGGGGAAAGAGACACAGGGGAAAAAGAGACATAGGGGAGGGAAAAGGGACAAGAGACACAGGGGAGGGAAATGGGAACAGACATGAGGAAGGGGGGAAGAGACATGGGGGAAAGAGACACAGGGGGGGAAAGAGACACAGGGGAGGGAGAGGGGTCAAGAGATGCAGGGGAGGGAGAGGGGGTAAGAGACACATGGAAGGGAGAGGGGGGCAAGAGACACAGGGGAAGGAGAGGTGGGGACAGAGACACTGGGGGGACAGGGGGAAAAGACACAGGGGGAAGAAGGAGTAAAAACACAGGGGGGGGGGAGACACAAGGGAGGGAGAGGAGGGGGGAAATGAGACACAAGGGAGGAAGTAGACAGGGGGAGAAACTCGCAATGAGCGCCGATGGTGCTCAGTGCGAGGCCTGTGATGAGTGCTGAAGGCGCTCATCGCGAGGCCAGTAAAGTAGAGGGGGAGAGGCTCCCATTGTGTGCCAGGATTCACATTTTATTGCTGTCATTTTTGACGGGCAAGTTGCTTGTATATATATATTTCTTACCCAGTACACTCATCACTTCATGTTTAGCACTTGTCTGTAATATATACATATTAACTGTTTCTTTGTATTGTTAGGTATTTAGGAATCCTGAAAAATGTGAGATTTATATTTTGCCCAAAGCTTAGTAGCTAATTGTCCACTAAAAGTGTATATGTTTTTAAATTATCAGTGAGAACTTATAGACTGTAGATAGGCATCATAAAGGAAAAGCTATTAAGTAAAACCCTTTTTTTTAAATGAGTGTCAGGGAAGGTAGGAATAGCTTTTTGCCCAACACTTTGTATTCAGCAAGTAAAAAAAAAATGCAATGGGCGGGGCTCACATCTGCTTATGCAATTGAACAATATAGTATTGTAAACGCTTGCATTCAAGGGAAAGTACAGTAGACTCTCAGTTAACCAAACTCAAGCAACCAGAAAAAAAAATTGAATACTGTACTTTAAATAAAATAAATAAATTCACGGGGCTCAACAAATGACAGGAGCCAGGTTGTCATGTCACAAAATGCTTACAGGCACCTCTAGGGCCTCATTCAATTGCGATTTGGCCAATTGAATAGGGCTCTATATAAGCACAGGGCATATTTTTTTACAGTAGTTTTTAGTTAGTGAAGACCTTAATTTTGGATAGAAGTCCACTAACTAAAAACTTTTGTAAAAAAATATGCTCTGTGCTTACATAGAGCCCTATTCAATTAGCCAAATCGCAATTGAATGAGGCCCCAAGATTTCATCCACTGTACGTCTCTGCAATTCAGTGTTACCTGGTAGCAGACAGGCATGAGGGACGGAGCCAGGGCAGTGTTGGCGTTACATTCCCCGCGTTCATCACCGCACCCTCCAGCCGAACTTACCTGTGTGTAAGTAAGGAGTGAAAGCTGCTGCTGCTAGAACAGCCCTCACTGAAAATATACTTAGCAGAGCATCCTATGCGCATCTAATCTAGGCCTCTTTTTTATGTAACTCTCAAGCAACCAGAAACTACATTTATCCGGCATCTACCAATCCCTGTGGGTGCCACATAACTGAGAGTTTACTGTATTCTGTTCATGTATGATTAAACAAAGTGGAGGCAGAGGGGTAACTATGCTTCACAGAGACTGGAATATGAATTATTTTATAAGATCCAGGTCCATTTTTATTAACTTTTCTTATACTTTTAAGTGATCTTTAATGATATCCATTCAGGGATAATTTTTCTGAGTTCATTGCAGAAAATACAGTGAGTATTTTGGATGCTTCTATTTTTGCAAGGATGCGGTGTACAGTAGTAATATCAAAATAAATAAATAATAATACTAAAATCTATGTTCTTTTCCTTTTTTTCAGACAACTTGTACTACAGGCAGAACATGCTGCAGAAAAGGCTGGACTTGACTCTCTTGTCCTTCGGAAAGCTAATGATAAATTGCGTGATGCCAAAGCTCACGTTAAAGCTTCGAAGGGTCGACAGGTCACTGTGGCGCCCATGTCCAAGATACTAGTAAATCAGCCTGTTTCCAAGGAAACCCATGAAAAATATTTAAGCATTTGAAATAATTGTAGACAACAGTCCAGTGGCACAAGAGTCAAATTGATACTGCTCTATTAAATACAGAAAAAAACATGTTTTATAATGTATTTATGATTTTATTAGTCAGATAATACAACCCAACACAAAATGGTATGGGTAAAATCAGTTGTTATCAGAAGAGAAAGTAATGATTTTTGACATTTATAACACTGTAAATAGAATAGGCATTCAACACAAGGTTTGAAAAATGTTTATTAAAAAAAAATACTAACTTATGAGAAGGCATTATTTAACTTTTTCTATTTTCGTTGACCAAATTATATATTATATCTGATTTAAAGGGCCAGTGTGTGCAGTTTTCATGTTAAACTATTTGTGAGTTCACCATTAATTAACATTAAAAATACATGTGCAAACAGAAGCAAATCTTTAGCCAGAAAACATAATTTAATGAGTTTACCTCATTAATGGCCACCGCTGTTCCCCTCCCCACCTCTGTTGAGTACTGGGCTCTGTGTTACCCTAGATATAATATTATGACAGGAACATCATAATCACATATAATAGATGTCACGCTTGCGACAAATCGCAGTTTGACAACTACGATTGCTGCAACCCCCAAGCATGCACATTGCGCAAAGGGGCGCGCATGCGCAGTGGAGCACGCTCATGCATAGCCGCCTGTGCACACGGCGGTCCGCGCATGCACATTTCGCAGCATAAGCCACGCTTGGGCATTGCGGCGACAAGACAGAGGAGGGGGGAGACACAGAGGAGGGGGGAGAGACACAGGGGAGTGAGAGGAGGGGGGGAGAAACACAGGGAAGTGAGAGGAGGGGGAGAGACACAGAGGAGGAGGGGAGGGAGACACAGGGGAGTGAGAGGAGGGAGAGACATAGGGGAGTGAGAGGAGGGGGAAGAGACACAGGGGAGGAGGGGGGGAAACACACAGGGGAGGGGGGAGACACACAGGGAAGGAAGAGGAGGGGGAAGAGACACAGGGAGGGGGGAGAAACACAGGGGTGGGAGAGGAGGGGGGTAGACACACAGGTGAGGGAGAGGAGGGGGGGAGACACAAGAGGGGTAAGAGACACGGGAGGGAAATGGGGGAGAAGAGACAGGCGGGAGGTGGGAAGAGACACAGGGGAGAAGAGACACGAGGGAGGGGGGAAGAGACACTGGGGGAAAGAGACATGGGGAGGGAGAGGGGGGCAAAAGACACATAGGAGGGAGAGGGGGGGCAAAAGACACAGGGGAGGGAGAGGTGGAGGCAAGAGACACAGGGAAGGGAGAGGGGGAAAGAGACATAAGGGGATAGGGGGGTAAGACACGGGAGGGAGAGGGGGTAAAACACGGGGGGGGAGACACAAGGTATGGAGAGGAGGGGGAAAGGAGACACAAGGGAGGTAGAGGAGGGGGAAATGAGACACAAGGGAAGAAGTAGACAGAGGGATAGATTCATAATGAGCAACAAATGCGCTCATTGCGAGGCCCGTGAAGAGCGGCAAAGGTGCTCATTGCGAGATGCGCGATGAGCACCGAAGGCGCTCATCGCGAGGCCAGTAAAGTAGAGGGGGAGAGGCTCCCATTGTGTGGCAAACAGCATTGCCAGGCTTCACATTTTATTGCCGTCATTTTTGATGGGCAAGTTGCTAGTAAATATATAGTTTCTAAATTCCACATATGTTAAGTGTCAAATTCTGATGAACGGCCATCTTTTAATATAATTTATTAGGGCTTTAGTGTCACTTTAACTGCAGTGTCTGCAATGCATCTCATGTTCCCATACATAAGATGAATCAAACATGAAGCAAGTATGGGTTTTATCACAAAAATATAAATGTAATGTTGCTGATCAATATATACTTAAAGTTGCGAGAGCTAGACCATTACAGTAATGTGTTAAATATATATTTAATCGTTTAGTCATGTCCGACTCTCCATCACCTTGTGGGCTGCTGCATGCCAGTCACATCTATCTATGTCTCTGGTCGTGCTTATCTATAAGGTTATCTTCACAAAGATACCGGGGTGGGTTGCCAGTTCCTTCTCCAGTGGAACCTTTTATCTACAGTAGACTTGCAGATGGGCCTATGTTACGTCCTGCTTCTTCAATGGGGCTTGACAAGAACCTAGTTCAAGCCAACCACAGCAGGACCGTGTAGTTCTTACTACCACTGGTACAGAAGTTTGCCTCAGGATATCAGGAACACCATATAATCCCTTATAATTAAGATTAATGCACAGAATGACAATTACACCTTGTCTATGTGTTCAGACACAACTGACATACCTTTATTAATTGGCACAATTTATACAATTTTCTGGCACACAGGCTGGCCAATCAGTAAGCCTCTTGTTTACTGGAAAAACCCTGTACGTCTGATGAGATCAGATCTCCTCCTGTTGATTGTATTACCTCTCACCATTTGCTGTAAACTCTCAGACTTTTAATCTGCTCAAGACGACCCCCTGTGTTTGTTTATTTAGGTGGGGCTGTGTGCATCAACAGATGACAATACTGTAACATAATAGGCCTTAATCATATTTAGGTGGGGACTGATGCAATAGCCTGCAGAATAGCGAATGTTATGCAGAGCATAAACCAAGATATATACAGTATAACAGTGTAATCATATTTTAACCATAATGACTAATAATTACATAACCATAATAATAAAAACAGGGTAACTTCTTGCCAGTCAAGCCCAGACCATAGTGTAAAACAGTCCAGTCAGGCCCCCCCCCCCCTCCTTTAGGGAAAATGTTCTTCTGGGGCACCCAATAAAACAATAGTTCCACTGAGGGCTATACCTGCCACATCTGCAGGTCTGTACTCCTCCTGATGACCTTGTCTGGGGACTCCACTTCTTGGGGTTGCACTGAGCTCACCTTCTCCCAGCCTCTTTTCTCTGGAACTACTGTCTGGGTACAGCTCTCACCTCCCACTGGATCTTTAGTCCCTGGATCCTTGGGCAGAATCTCCTGACTCTCTCCATTTGATATTGCCTGGCATGTGAATACAGGTTACTGGACAATGGTTGTCCAATGAGCCTCCCCACTACGCTTACAGTTCATTGGTAGGGCCCAGTGCTCATTTGGTTCTTCCCTGACTCTAGGAGCAGGGTAGCTCTCCCCCAGGTCTTCCCCTGGGCCTGGCATTGCTGTGGCTAGGCCCTGTCTCCATGCCTCTAACTGGGCGAGGCTCAGGCCCCTAAAGCTAAGGACCAGTTTTTCCTTTTCCCAGTCAACCCACTGCATGACGGATGTGATCAGAATTCCCCCAACAGTCCATACTTTTCTCTTCTGACACGGCCTTGGCAAAATTTAGCTGGGTTCCCTTTGTCTCTGGAAGGTGACTCTTCTCCATGCCTGACTTGCAGAACCCCTCCCAACTGGGTGGCCCAAACCCCTCTTGCGATGCTTCATCTAACAATTCCACATAATCCGCCTTCAGTTGTATCTCCTGTTAGATGAAAGGCCAAAGTAAGCTAACTGTCTTGGAGTCCTAGCATTTGACAGCACTTGGAAAACAAACTCAGCTGTCTTCTTTCATTCCCCAAGCCAAAATCTGGATCCCCATATACAATGTCCCAAAGTGCCTCCTCCATCCTCAATGAAAAACAGGACCCCTCATGAGGTATCCCCACAGGTCCCACCCAATAACCATATTGCTCCTCCAGGACGATCTCCTCATCTATCAGTTCCTTCAGACATTCCATTAGCTTCTGACCTGGCCATAGTCCCAGAAACGCCATCCATTTGTTTAGAAGGCCTATTCCTTGACAGTCCTTTCCAGTCACCACAAAATTCTCTGTCTCTACTGGGGATAAACACACCCCATCACAGGAGCTGGGAAAGGGACATTGCTTACCCCTCTCCACTCCTCCTATACCTCCTGCATGATCTGTGTCCTTAGGTCCAACAACTGCTCCATAGTAATATCCTCTGGGATGGCTGCTTTCCCTCTCTTGAATCTCCTGAACGCTTCCTCCTCCTCTGTTGCAGACATCTCTTTATAAGTTGCCATCTCTCTGTACTCCACAGAGGTCCCACCACCGCCACCAATGTCATGACCTGCTTCTTCAATGGGGCCTGACAAGAACCTAGTTCAAGCCTGCCCAAGCAGGACTGTGTAGTTCTTACTACCTCTGGTACAGTAGATGGCCTCAGGATATCAGGAACACCATATAATCCCTTATAATTAGGATTAATGCACAGAATGACACGCCTTGTCTATGTAAATTCAGACCCAACTGACATACCTTTATTAATGGGCACATTTTATACAATTTTCTGGCACACAGACTGGCCAATCAGTAAGCCTCTTGCTTACTAGAAAAACCCTGTACCTCTGATGAGATCAGATCTCGTCCTGTTGATTGTATTACCTCTCACCATTTGCTGTAAACTCTCAGACTTTTAATCTGCTCAAGACCCCATGTGTTTGTTTATTTAGGTGGGGTTGAGTGCATCACCAGATAACAATACTGTAACATAATAGGCCTTAATCGTATTTAGGTGGGAGCTGATGCAATAGCCTGCAGAAAAGCTAATGTTATGCGAAGCATAAACCAAAATACATACAGTATAACTGTGTAATCATATTTTAACCATAATGACTAAGAATTACATAACCATAATAATAAAAACAGGGTAACTTCTTGCCAGTCAGGCCCAGGCCATAGTGTAAAACAGTCCAGTCAGGCCCAGGGCATGACAGCCTACAAATGTATTATTTGTTTCCATAAAACCAGTAGTAAATTCTCCTCACATTTCATTACGTTGTCAACAGAGGTAAGTATATTCCACTTTTACACATCCACCCATGTACTCTAAGGTGTCTCAACTATAGTCAGTACATCACAGAAGGCTCATCCAATGGTACAAACAGAAAACATATTCCTATGTATGTGTCTATAAGTTTGGTATGTTTTATAGGGTCCCGAATGCTGTAACTTGGTTGGGTACTGGTTAGAACCCTTTATCCAGATAACACAAGTATCTCAGATTACTGATTACTGAAGTTTATTGTCTCCCTTGGATTTACAGAATTCAGATATTAAAGGGAAATTAACCCTATTCCACACATATACTCTTATAGCACATACTCAAGTACAAAGTAGTAGATAGCTCTCAGGAGAGTATCGCTAAAATGCACAATAAAATATATTTAAAACATAGTTATAAAATCACTAAATGCGTTTCACTTTATCATTAAGGCTTTCTCAATAGTATGCTTTGCCATTTTCTTCCCCCATACCTCCCTTCTTTGGTTGCATGTATAAGTACTGCAATGCACAGTGTAGAAGATAAACACCCACCAGATCCAAAGATCCGAGTAGAGATCGTCTCATATATAATGAATCAGAACCATATTGGAATTCCACGCTTGAGAGAGATACATCAGGGACTATATTATTGAATATCTAGTCTGTTTCTCCACTGAGATACACCGGGAAAAGAGTCATTTTATATCATATTACACTGAAGTACACTGGTCTATCACGCCACTGTAGATAGATACAGATATTACCTGAGTATATTAATATTTATATAGAGATTGTGGACCTATATATTTATCATTGTATTTAACAGTGCTTTTTTAGAGTGGTCTTAATATACTTGTCTGATCCCTTTACATTACAAGCAAACACATATAGAGGTGGGTCATTTTTTTAATCAGTCATAATTATTTTCATTTATTGGCGTATATTGAGCACTGGAAGTAGATTAGCTTAAACAATAATAGAGTAAATAATAGAATAAATGAAAAAATTAATCGGTTTTATCTTAGTAAAACAAAACTAAATTTGTGCATACAAGAAATTAATAGCTATATACACACACTCCTATTTAGGGAGGTGTACTACAGGAATGCTGGAAGGCAAACAAATAAGGGGACAGCAGAGGATAAGATAGATAGATAGTATTATGGAAGCAAAAAACACAAACGTACAAGAGCTTGGCGAAGCAGTTGCTGGCACACAGAACTGGCATGTTAAAGTATACCACGTCACAAAGAGCAGAACCCAACTGAACAGCAATTGCAGGAATTTAGCAGTAAGAAGAAAATAAAATATTAGTAAATAAACATTCATGCTGTAAACACAAATGTATGTCAACACATCTTATTCTGCTTGTGGACTGTTACTGAATTATCAGATGATATCTGAGTCCACTGATGCTCATCATATAATATATTGGTGCACACATCTCCATGTCTAAAATCGGTCAGAAAACCTGTTTCCATCTCAATATTTTAATAAAAAAATTATTTACTTTTCCACAGACATGCAAGTGAGAACACAACATGTATTGACTCTTAGATCCAAACTGAGCACCACGCAGATGAGTCCCACATGGATGAAAAAGTGCTAACTAAGGTTGAGTTAGCTTACACAACCTGATGTAGATATGAATATATATATATATATGTATTCTGACCTATATATATATATATATTTGCATGTCCTTGCCCAGATTCCCAAAATGCAGTGTAATAACTGTATTTCTCGGAATTCTCAGCAGGAAAAAAGTTTTTTAACTTATTTAGGCATTCAAATGTGAGCACAAATGTACTATTTATATACTGTACTACTGTCCGGTGGAGGGCTTCTTTCACTTTTTTGCCCACCATAAATTGAATGATTGTTGTGGTAAACTACCTCCTCAAAATAATCTCCTACGCAAGCTAGGAACCGGCCCCACGCTTGTGAGAGGCAGTAACCTTGAAACAGCTGTATGTGGGTAGGATTCCTAGCTTGTGTATAATCCATCCGCTTTGCTCAAAGCTGTGTAATACATCAGGCATATGCTTAAAGGAAGCCATGTTTAAATGGTAATGGATTAAAAGAGCAAAGCCTTTGCGGGTAAATTTACATATCCCTGCCCAGGTTCCCAGAGGGCAAACATGTCTCAGAATTCTGAGCAGGAAACTTGTTTTAGACATTCAAATGTGAGAAGTAGCCCATCTGGAATTTCAGAATTTGATGTATAAAACTAATTTAAATTAAACAAGTGTTTATTTAATAATTGAAAAGTAGTTTTATTAGTGAACATTACCTAACTACAACATCCAGCTTCATTAATGAACTTTTTATCTTAGCATAGAAGTGCAATCCTTGTTGGAGGATCAGGCTTTAGACTTTCTTAAGGACTGCTATATAGAGCAGAGTTAGACTGTCTTTGCCAGCTGTAAATTTTACCTTCTGGTGTCAGAGGCAGATTTCTTACACTTTGTTGCCTCAATTTAAGAGCAAAGTCTCTGGAGTGGTAGTGAAATGATTCTTAATAGCTTCAATCCCATGGGCTGTTACAGATTGTTAGAGAAAATGTTGAATCTCTTGAATCGTTTGGTCAAGGATAGTTTATTCTTCTGAAATGTATTTCATGTGTAAAAATAAGAAATCATCTAAACACTTGCTCATATCTTAAAATTATGCATTATCTGGAAAGTGCTTATTTCAATAGTCTTAAAAGGACACTGTCATCAAGCTGTCAGCAGTATAAATGAAGATAATGTGACATATGTGGGCGAATAGTTATTTTTCATTATATTTTTTACTAATATTTTATGTTATTTGCTTGATCAGTGATTGCACCAAGAATGACTTCACAGATATTGTTCCAGATTCACTAAAGGGCAAAGAGAGGGAAGTATGGGTCTGTTGCCAATTTCTGTACTGATGTTCACTGTATTTACTAAGACAGGGCTTGAAAAATAACAGGCCCCGGGTCTCCATGGCGACCAATAAATCTTTTCTTGCACTTAGATTTCAAACAGTGGATATATCCTTAAATATTTGCTAAACTAGGGTCGTTGCAAGGTGCTGTGAAACTGTTGTGAGTGCCATATGCCCACCCTACACTCAGGTTATTGTGTTAGATGTCTCTTAACCCAGAGCTGTCCTTTCCATTTTCTGTGACTGACCTGCACTGAAAGAAATGTGTAGTATGAATTAAATGTCTGTTTGTACATCCAGTCTCCCTTCAACCTCCAGAGCACTGGTCTTTAATCCACAAAAGTTGCCATATATCCTCTGCACCATCAGTTAGAGAGTAGAAAATCTATTTATATTTTTAAAATTGACTTAGATATTGTAATTTCAATATACCCCTAGAAACCTTTCCCACTAGAATCTGCATAAATAATGCTGAGCCTGTGATTTAAGTCAACACCTACTGGGGAGTGGCCTCACATTGCCAGTATAATGCTGTAAGTAATCAGACATTGA
Organism: Discoglossus pictus; assembly: GCA_027410445.1. Classification (NCBI taxonomy): domain Eukaryota; kingdom Metazoa; phylum Chordata; class Amphibia; order Anura; family Alytidae; genus Discoglossus; species Discoglossus pictus. The sequence continues at coordinate 166,344,610 of CM050170.1, forward strand.
CTTGCTGTATGTCTGCATGCAGCAGCATGACACATAACAATACCAAGCCCCAGGGCAGCTCTCATTAGAGAGAACGGTGAGAAAGTGGGATATTCCAGACAGTAATGAACTGTTTATCTTAGAAATAATTAAAGTGTTGTTTTTGCATGACAACTACATTGAGGTTGATATTTGTTATTATTATTATTACCTTTATTTGTAATGCACCAACATATTCCATAGCGCTATACAGGGGTAAGTTGAAGTAAAAACAGAAAAAAAGAATGGAGGGTCCTATCTTTGAGCTTAAAATCAAATGGACTCAGAGTGACGGAGTGGTGCTGTAGACACTGAACGTTGAGTTTGGTAGATGAGTCTAGCAGATGCATTCATTATGGATTGGAGTGGAGAGAGATGGGTGATGGGGAGGCCAGCAAGGATAAAATTAATAAACCTAGTTAAAATATTTATATAAACGTTTATATAAAACAAAAAGAAAAATGACTTAATGGGCCACTTAAATCAGCACAATTTGGACCACATCACAGTAAAGATCTCCTAAAAGCATGTTGAAATACTGTTTGAATTGTTGAAATCTGTGTTTACATGTGTCATTGACTGCCCATTTGCTTTTACATTACCGCAGCCATTCAAGTCAATTGTAAGACTGCTTACATTTCCAGTTTGAAGGGAACAGAACTTATTTTTTTAGTTTCTTATTACATAAAATTTTGGTTTCTCTTGCCTCTCTGGAATCTGAACAAGGCAGACCAGTAATCTGCTCCAGTGCCAGTCCGAGTTCAAAAGAAAAACAAATTAATTAATATATGTGACCCTTCATATGAAACCCCAACTTGCTTCCCCGTTCACACCTAAGTGTCCATTGTCCCCTGGTGATGACAAGCTCTTCCCCCACTGTACTGGATCCCTTACAACCAAGCACCTCATAACTGGTGAGCCTGGTAATACACTTTATTAAACTCCCTGGGAAAAAGGCAGCATTTCAACACCAAATATGAATGGTTGCCAACGTTACATCGATAAATTTACTCAACAATACAATAATTCTGATCACCCACATATTGTGTCGCTCTCCAGGAACAACATGGTTCCCCCATCTCACAGGGCACACAAGAATGTAGTTGTCACAGTTCAAGTATTCCGGCTGGGAGGACAGTGTCCAGGAAGAGAAGGAGGAAAGAATACCCATAGTCCTTGTCCACCCAGGGCCCCCAATTGTCTAACACTCTCCCAAAGTCTTAGGCCCCCCTGTGACATCATGATCCTTGCAGTCCTGAGTCAAGGGAAAAACTTTTTTCAATCAATGTGTGCACTGCATGCTTGCTATCTGTTATTACTCGTGCAACAACCGGTAGGCAGTATACACTTTGTATATAAACAGAGACTGAAACTTTAGATTTTTTTATCTGTTATGTCATTAAAAAAAGAGATCATTTTAACATACGATGAGGTAAATGGCCATTTAAAGATTTAATTTAATTAATACCCAGAGGATCATGCAGATATGAGCAGCTAGATTTGTGACCATATAGACCTTTTGTACACCAGCTTCATGAACTTTAGTCTATCTCTCTATAAATTCTGCAAAACAGTTGACTTTTTTCTGCAGATACATATTAAAGCTCTTAAACTGATCTTTCTTTGCATTGATTGTACAGGATTTAATTCATGATATCATTAGCAAGTATTATGCTGAGAATGTGGGTGGTGTTCTTGCATTCCTAGGCACTGCCGACACACTATTCAATATAATTTGCTCTTATATCCTATAATAAATTGCATTTTGCTCTTCTTTTGCTATTATTGAATCAGGGGAAGAAATAAATTAGCTTGCAGATATATACAGCTTTTGTACTAACTGTAAAATGCATTCTCTAGTTCTTCTGTACTAAAGCGTCAATGACTAAGAGTATGACATATTCATCTACCTTTTGCAAACACCAGCTCAATATTTTGTTTCAGATACTAATTGTAATTGTACCTTAAATATGAATATGTTCTTTCTTTTGTATTACACTGAAAAAAGGTAAATGTGTAATTTCACTTTAACTGTCTCACACACATTCCTAATTGTCCTATATTCATCTCACATGCATTAAAGTCATATTCATTTCCTTGCTTTTCATGTTAAACATTACCAGCCTTTTTTGGCTTTTAATTAGATTGTAAGTTTTCGAGTTTTCCGACTTACACAGTGCTTTGGGGAAAGCTCTATGGACACTGGATTCTAAACTCAAAGACAGGGCCCTCCATCCTTTTCAATGTGTTAATATTGCTATTGTTTTGTTGCCTTTTACTTAACCCTTGTATAGCGCTACGGAATATGTTGGCGCATTACAAATAGTAATAGTAATAATAATAATAATAAAAAATATATTTTATATTTTATAATATCATTTTTGGTTTGTATCCGTAATTCCCTCCTTCTTTCAATATTTAAGTTTCTCACTGAGTACAAAATTGGGACGGATGATGAAAAATTGGATCTTGTGAAGTATCCTGAATAGTTTATGTTAGAGTTGGTTTGGTTAGGGGTTTTGAAATCTAGTACGGGATTACAATACAGTAGATGCATAACTTGTATACTCAGACAAAGCTGAGTGTCCCTGTAGTCACACGTTTCATAAACCAATCACAAGTTCATATGTTTCATAAACCAATCGCAAGTTCTTCAGTCAAGGCCATCCTACAATATTCTAGCAGGTGACGATCTAGGCCTTGCTTCAACTTTTTCACTCCCTAATGTTCTCACGGGTGGCCCAAGGTTCAATTCAGATTTCCCAAGCACAGAATAAGGAGTATGTAACCTGCTCCCACAGAGCCATTCTTTCATTGCTCGCACAGTCCTGATATTTAAATATTCACATTTTCAGGTCAATGAACCAGATTTTTTGCTTTTGAGACCAGAAATGGAATTATTACAGTTGGGGTTAAGGTAACAATTTAGAATTACGTTGTGGGTTGAGATGAGTGATGGTTTAGCTCCAGGGTTTGAGGTTTAGCCTAGGATGGAGACAAGTATAGGAGAAGAACACGGGTGGCAGTAGATGTAGTGGAATGAGAAAAGCAAATGATTATATCTATAATTCACTAGGTTTGAATCATTTGAATATCACTTATTTTCACTCAGATTTAGAGCAGACCCTGGAGACTGAATGTTGACCAGGTTATTGCTAGTTTGGTATGGTGGGAGGAGTGTGGAGTCCAATTAATTCTGGTAATGATCTAAGATCATGGTTGGTCCGGAAGCCTCCTGGGCACAGGGTTCCTGGAGTCCTCAATTGGTTTGACCTCCTTGGTGGTTTCAAGCAATCAAAGCTGTTGTTTTAAGTTATATCAATAAAGCTGTGGCTTGCTTTAATCCCATCTCAGTTGCATTATTTTAGTTGGTATCATGGGGTTGTCACATACTCAATAACTATTGCTTATGTCAATATCCCCATAGATTGACTTAAAAACAAATATTTTATGTCCATGTCTTACCCAGGTACAAATGTTGTTAGTTTGGTAGATACTTAACAAACAAGTGTCTTTTTACTTGACTGCAGTGGCCCTTTAAAACATAGCCCCTGAGCCATCCATCTGGGATCTTGAACCTCTTTTTCCAGTACTTCTGTACATGGTAGCCCTTATACGATTCCTTGTGAGCCATTTTGGAGTTATAGACTTCCGCAAATACTTTTGGAGTCCAAATAGTTTTGGAAATTGTTACAGACAATCCTAAGAAATTGACATTTGTTTTAGTGCTTATTTTATTAAAAAAGAGCATATTAGCTATATAAAGCTACAATTAGTTTGCTTGGCGTCCATAGAGCTTTTATTAAGTGGCTGAAGAGAGGCTGACTCAATGTGGAGGATCTTTGAAAATATATTTAATTGTGTGTAATGAGATCAAAGGAACATTTCTAGTAATTCATTGACTTTTTGATAATTATTAAAGTATAACCTTTCTTGTTTCTACATGTAGTTTAAACTATCGCAATAGGAGCATGCACACCATATAAAATATATAAAAAAATAATCATACCCTAAAATATACCCGTTACCCTAAATGTAAGTTGTAGGCATTATATCTATGGGCCTCATTCAATTGCGATTTGGCCAATTGCATAGGCCTTTATATAAGCACAGAGCGTATTTTTTTACAGAAGTTTTTAGTTAGTGAATGTCTATCCAAATATCCAAAAGCAAGGTCTTCACTAACTAAAAACTTCTGGAAAAAAATATGCTCTGTGCTTATATAGAGGCCTATGCCTATGCAATATATCCCTTGTTGATGTGCCAAACAATCTATTTTCAAATCTTCCATCTTCAGTCAGCCTCTTTTCAGACACTTAGGAAAAAATCTTTGGACAACCTAGCAAATTAATTGTAGCTTCATACATCTAAGGCTGTTTATGCAATTTATTATATTCTCTGTTTTTGTGTCTTATGACAATAAAATAATTTAATTAACACTGGAATTTATATGGTGTGAGGGAATACCATAAATTAAATTGTTTATATTTGATCTTTCTAGTGTTGAGGATCCAGTATCCCAACACCATCTAATGCTTCTTACTCACTTGATACTTTTGGTTTGCAGAGAAGTTCTTCTTTTTTTTAATATTACTTAATTATATTTACCAGGCTCAGAAGTTCCAATAGACAAAGTTGTCTATCCAGGCTCAACAATCCTATAAATCCCAACAGCCTGTCCAGACTCAACAATCGCTTCAGCCCTGGCAGTCAGCTGTCAGACAAGTTTCTAAAGTCCCATACATTGAACAATCCCATCAGGATTACTTAGGCTCAAGAAGCTCACTCAGATTCAACAGTCCAATTAAACTCAGGCTCAACAACTCCATTAGCCTTAGATGTCTGCAGAGGCTCAACAATCCCATAAGTCAATTCAGGTTCTGCAGTCCCATCAGCCTTAGCAGTACTTAGACTCAGCAGCCCCATAAGCCAGAGAAGCCCTCATAGATTCAACAGTTCAGCCTCTTACTCCGGGTTAGCAATTGCATTAACTTTAGTAGTCTGCCTAAACTGAACAATCCCATTAAGGTAGGAGTGAATTCAGGTTCTGCAGTCCCATCAGCCTCAGCAGTACACATTATCGACTTAACAATTGCATAAGGCAGAGTGGCTCACCCAGATCCAGCAGTCCTATAATCCTCAGCAGAACACTCTGGCTCAGCAGTTCCATTAGCCTTAGCAGTCTGCCTAGGCTGAACGATCCCATCAGCCTCAACAGTCGCATAAGGTTCACCACTCTATCCAGTTCACTTGTTTATTATAACAAATTCTAGCAGTTTCCCTACAGCCCTATTAAATTTCCCTAACATGTAAAACTGTAGCTCGTAATGTAGCCAGTAAGCTTTACGGCTATTAAATTGGCTCCATAAAGCAAGCCGCTGCTGTTCTGCGGGTTTGGAGCGAAAAAAGCCTACGGGACGTGGGAAGTGAAACTTTGCGGCCGTAAATCCTTTGTTCTCACAAGCCCGTAAGTGATATGTTCCAATCATGCTATTAAATTGCAACAATTTCACTTGCGTTCAACCCGTGACGTGGAAATAAAACCAAGAAGCCAAAGAGTGGTAGCAAGGACTCGCAAGGGGGGTAAAGTCCAATCCGTAGCACTTTAATTCCACATATACACACACTACTGTACTTGTATTATCAGGGAAAGTGATGTTAGGTCTTTCCGTGTTATATCGATCCCGACAATCAATGTGTTAATACATATACATATTGACAAGAGGACATCCCTTGAGGTTAGAAGTAAAAAGATTCCACCTTAAAGAAAGAAAAGGGTTCTTCACAGTAAGGGTGGTTAATCTGTGGAATTCTCTACCAGAGGAGGTGGTGACAGCGGATTCGATAGATAACTTTAAAAGGGGACTGGATTTATTTCTAATTAAAAAGGGAATTGAGGGTTATCATGGATAATTAGAGAGACAGTATTGATCCAGGGAGGAATCCAATCGCCAGTATCTGGGGTCAGGAAGGAATTAATTTAAAAAAAAAAAATGTTTTTCCCTTTAAGACGATTGGCTAAGTCTTGCTTGTTTTTTTTTTCAGTTTGCCTTCCTCTAGATTAATTAATAATAAAAAAAAAAAAAAAATTGATTAATAATTAATCCGCATATTGCAGATCAGAGGAGATCTTAAAAGGTTGAACTTGATGGACTGAAAGTCTTTTTTCAACCTTAAATACTATGTAACTATGTAATATAATGGAACAGAATATCATATTTACGGCTTTAGCAATATTGTATCATTTCTGGAATGTGCGTCCGATCGTGACTCGTAATTGAAAAACGTAAGATTTTGAAATCCCACCTCCATTTTTCAGTGACATAATTCTGACGTTCTCTGTTTCCATTAGCTCAATCTTAACCTGTAACTATGGGTTTGACTAACTTATCATGTTCATGGCCGCACATCCACAGTGCGAAAAATGACTTACGGGTTTGCCTCTCAAGCCCGTAACTCGCAGCATGTTCTAATTTAATAGCTCCGTAAATCAGCAACATTTCCAGCCCGCAGCCCTTGCGGGTCTCACGTTGCACTTATGGGCTTCAAATTTAATAGGGCTGCTAGTCGCCCCAGTCTTAGGGTTGATTTCGCTATTTTTTTATTAAAAAACCTTTTATACTCTGTTACAATGTAGATGTCAGAACAGATTGTGATAAATAACCGTATAATGACTGCATTTGCCTATATGCCATTCAAGCATTAACCACTGGGCAACATGGGTTCACCAAATGGCATTTCAAAACTAACATTCTTATAAATAACAGAACAAACTAACATTCTTTGTATTATTTATTTATTTTTTGCTTATTGGATGTACAATCAATTTATTTTGCCCACTTGAACTATTTATACACTGATGAACAAGTACCATAATTGAGTGTTTCATAGGGATTACTCAGGAAATGTACAAAAGCAGGATGAAGATATCAGCCAATTAAAAGTTAACAAAGGAGTTGGGATGCAAAGTATCAAAATGCTGCTTCAATTTTATTTTAATGGCCATAATTAGTATGAATAACCTAGCAAGTGCTGTATCCACAGGTCCATATGATGTGCAGTAATTTAATATCCACAAAGGTCAACTTTATATATAGTTTCAGTAAATTAAATGTTATAGGAACATATGTGTTTCCAAGGCACATGAATTTATGTCCCATAAAGAAATGGTGAGATCAATAAAGAATAAGTGATATCAGCACCTGCATTGCGTTCTCCAAACACATTTTAACAGTTAATTGACATTCAATAAATATGTATGTTGCATGAATGTTACAAAGCAAAAAAGACAGTCATGTAAATGAAGATTTATCTAAAAAAAGCTGTTAAAAGGTTTTAATGGTTAACCTAATTAGATCAGGGAAACTGCAAACATTATTTATATAGCAATTATAAACTAATCACAGGGGTCGCTAATTAGATTTCCAACCCCTTAACTTCTAGTAATTTCCCTGTTATTCTCTATGAGAATACACAATTCCTAGTCAGAAATGTCTATCTATCTATCTATCTATCTATCTATCTATCTATCTATCTATCTATCTATCTATCTATCTATCTATCTATGTATCTATCTATCCATCTATCTATCTATCTATCTATCTATCTATCTATCTATCTATCTATCTATCTATCTATCTATCTATCTATCTATCTATCTATCTATCCATCCATCCATCCATCCATCCATCCATCCATCCATCCATCTATCTATCTATCTATCTATCTATCTATCTATCTATCTATCTATCTACCTGTCTGTCTGTCTGTCTTTCTAACAATCTTCTAAATGCAGATGCGCTCAATTATATCTATCTACCGGTCGGTCAACCTTTCTGTGTATCTCTCAATGTAAACAGGCCAAATGTCAATAGGACGCTCCACCGCACTGGCCTTTTTTCTTGGTTGTCAGATTGTGCATCTTTGATGTGTCTATTTATCTACCCGTCTGCTCTGTCTTTCTGTCCTATTCTTTCGTAACAGTACAGGATACCTTGGGTTTGTCATATCCTATTGGGTAGGCAGAACTTTCAATCTTTTTGGCTCCTTTCTTATCCAGAACTAAACCCTTCCCATCTTTAGTTTCCATGTTCTACCTGCTAACAGCAGGGCTGTGTGAGTACTCTCACAAACACATTTTTTTGAACTCCCATTGGTCTAGTTTCCCAAGTTTCAATTAAATTGCTTATCTGGAAGATATATAAAATGTAGCAACAGAGCTCAAAACCCATACATGGGAAGGCTGCCACCCAATGGAGGCGATCTAACATCTGGTATTGTCATGGGAAGCTCCTTCTACATGTAAGTGAATTTCTCTTCTTTGCTTCGTGCTATGGAACTCATGCTCATTGTCCTAAACAAGGTGGTAATGACTAACTCAAAAATGAGAGGAAAACTCATGCAAAACTAAGTTTGTGCACTGTAAGCTCTATTAGAGGAGAGTTCAGGACAAGATCCTTCATGTGATCAAATACCTTATATATGAAGATGATTTTTCTATTAGCCATTGCGTCAGCCCAAAGAGTTTTGGAGCTAGGTGCTTAATTCTGTGAGTCACCTTGTTTGATTTTCAGAAAGATAAAGTGGTGCTATGCATAAATCAAGAAATTGTACTTCCTTCTATCTGTAATTCGGTGAATTCTAAGGCAGAATCGTTTTATTGTTTAGATGTAGTACAATTTCTAATACTTTGTAAACAAGATCCTGCACCTTTCCCTTCCACAATTTTTTTAACGTATACGCAGGTAACGAGAGGACAGTTGGCTTATTGTCTTGCTATTGCTAGGCGAATTAAGGCCACCATTTCTTTTCCATATACAGTTTGTCAACATCCCATTCCTTTTTAAAATCTCTGTACAGTCAACCAGTTGGTCTGCAGCCTTGTGGTCCAGCAAGCATGAGGCTACCATAGAGCAGTTTGGCAATTAAGCCACTTAGATTTTTTTGCATGTTTACAATGTTTTCTTGTTCACATCATCTGATGCTGTTTTAAGGTTTCACAAGCAGGAATGCCGAAACTACAGCTTAGTCTCCTGTAGTTTTGGTCCATTAGACTAATTTATTATTATTATTATTATTATTATTATTAACTTGTATTTGTAACGCGCCAACATATTCCGTGGCGCAATACAGGGGATAAAAACAAGGAAAAATACAGCATTAACAACCTTCCAAAAATGGAGGACTGTGTTTTTGCAGAAAGTGCTTTTTCCCAAAGCATCCTAGAAGACTGAAAACTCACCACTTACAATCTAAAGGGAATGGAAGGGACAGAAATCAGGGAAAGATTAAACAGATAAGAAATAAAAAGGGTCAGAAGAGAAGTGAAAGTTAGAAAGGTTTTTTTTAATTTAGAGGGGGAGAGAAGGAACAGAGGTGAGGGCTCTAGCATTTCATATAATGGCTGGCTGCCCCTAGTGGTGAGATAATATATGCAAGTAGGAAAGTCAGGTGATTCCCATTCCATTATAAATGTAATCAGAAATGGGTTGGGAGGGTAAGGGGCAGGGAGGGAGGGCAGGATTCATCGTAACCAGTGAGGCCTACTGAGACCAGGATGCAGGTAAAATTTGGGGCTAAAAAAAACCAATAAAAATATGAGGGACCGATAGAACAGGGAGAAAGAGAGGGGGGAGAGAGAGAGAGAGAGCAGTTAGGAGAAAGGAAATGCCAAGACATGTGGGAAGGAATGTCCCAAGTTTAACCTGAGCTGTCATGAAAGGACAGTAGAGAACATAGGATTTTTCACTCACCTATAAATACTTTTCTGTCTGTCTTGGAGTGATAGGTCTCTATTCTAGTTAATGACCATGGGCCATATTAAATTCCAAGCCCGTATCGGCAAAGGCAAAGCCTGCAGGCTTGAAATTCGTTAGAGTTACAGAGCATTTAAATTAGCCAAGCACGCAACAGACGTGACCGACATCCAAACCCATAAACCGTTCTTACATGTTACATGTGAGGCCGTGAACATGATCAATTAGTCAAACCTGTAGTTACGGGTTTAGACGGAGCCAATGGTAAAAGAGATCGTCATCATTAGGTGACTGAAAAATGGAGGTTAGATTTCAATCCCTTACGGGTTTGAATTACGGGTTACGATCGGTCCCGCATTCCAGATATTATGCAATATTAATAAATCAGTAAATATGATATTCTAGTCCATGCGAGTGCCATTATATGTATTAACACATTGATTGCCGGGATCTATATAACACGGAAATTATACAGAACAAAAAGTATTTTATATTGTAGATTTGCGAGCTTGAGAATGTTGTGCTATTAATTTTAATACCTAACATCCCTTTCCTTTAATTTAAAATACAGCAGTGTGTTAATATTTGCTTTTACAGTGCTACGGATAGTACTTACGGGTACTAGAGAGGACCCGTAGGCTTTTTTGGCTCCATTTGTGGATTCGTAGCAATTTAACAGCGATTTGCAAACATAACATTTACGTGCTTGACAGATCAAAGGCTTTGCGGCAATGGAGTTCCGATTTTGACAGCCCATAGGGTTTTTCTGCCTGTAATCCACAGATCGTTTGCGGTTAGCTGTAAGGGACCAATTTAAGTCTAGCGGGCTCCGTTACGGACTAGGGTATTTCATGTTGGGAGAATTTAATAGGGCTGCATGTCTGGAGCTGGAGATTATTCTTTCTCTGTCCTAATATTTTATGCTTTGCTAATAGCGAAACTGAAGATGGCAGGGGTTTAGTTCTGTGTAAGGGAGGAGCCAAAACAATTATGGCCATGCCTAGTGATATGATTTAATCCCCAGGGTAGCCTGTGCTGTCACTCCAGGATGGAGAGAAATGGATTAATTGGTGAGTAAAAAATCCAATTATCTATATCCTAAATGCAGCTGTTGGTAGCAACAAAAAATAAAACAAAACACTGTAGATTGGTAAAAACTTCACATGCTTGTGAAGTATAAAGTAAAATAATATTAACAGGCATATAAGACAAGAACAGGAATTTTAGAAAAAAAAATCTTTACTTAGATGACGCTGATTGCATCATGTGGGATTCCATTTTACTGCTAGTATTTTACTGTTTCACTCTGCGATTGAGTTGTATAGTAAATGGGCTATTTGAAGGTTATGTTTTAACGTAAGTGAATACAGATCTCATCTGAATAATCTGTTCCTCCCACTCTTCTTCCTTTTACAAAAATACAAAATATATGAAAACTGGATTCATTAGTTAAATTAGTTTACTTTAAACTCCTTTAAAACATGTTGGCCATTATCACATCAAGATCTTCAAACTATGAAACTAAATATTACGCTTTAGTGGTCCCTTCATCATATCCAAAAAGAAAACCAGCACACTACTGTTTATATCCAAAAGCATGGTTAATGGCCAATGTTTTAGCCCCATTGCTCATTGTCTAGAATTGATTTATTTATACACACACATGCCCATAATTATATAACTAGACATTTTACTATTTAAAAACAATAAATGAATATTTGTGGGCACATTTGCATGTCCCAGCTCAGCTTCCCAGAATGCAGTGTAATAACTGATTTTCTCGGAATTCTGAGCTGGAAGCAGGTTTTTTAACTTGTTTTAGACGTTCAAATGTAAACACAGATGTACTATTTATTTACTGTACTAGTGTACGGTGGAGGGCTTCTATCGCTCTTTTGCCCACCATATTATAAATTATTGTTGTGGTGAACTACCTACTCATAATTTCCACAACACAAGCTGAGATCCTGCTCCATGCTGATGATAGCCAGTAAGCTTGAAACAGCTGTACATGGATTGGATACTCAGCCTGTGTTTAATCCAACCTTGGCTTTGCATTAAAATTGTGTAATACAGCATGCATAAGCTTAAAGGAAGCCATGTTTGATAATGGCTATGGATTAAAGAGAGAGGCATTTGTGGGCACATTTGCATGTCCCAGCTTAGCTTCCCAGAATGCAGTGTAATAACTGATTTTCTCGGAATTCTAAGCTGGAAGCAGGTATTTTAACTTGTTTTAGATGTTCAAATATGAACACAGATGTACTATTTATTTACTATATATATATATATATATATATATATATATATATATATATATATATATATATATATAATAACTCTTTTGCAACTAAATATTTGGCATATATCATTACCATGGGTGTAGGAACTGGGGGCGGGGGGACAAATCCCCCCAAATTTGTTTTATTTTTGTATGTGTGTATATATAAGGTATTTTATGGTCTGTGTATACAATTAGCTGTATCCCCCCTCCCCAATTATTTTGGCTCCTACCCCCCTGCTTATTACAAAAAAATTATTTTTATTTGTTTACATTTTCGTGTTGTAAGGAAGACTTGTATTTTTAGTGTTAGGATTAATATAAAAGAAAAAACGAGTACTGTGTAGGCATATTGTGTGTGAAAAGGTGTCAGAATATATTCAGTAAATAAGAAGTTAGGATATAAAGAAACAACCATTTTGTTATTTATCCCCCATGTGTCAAAAGTGATGAGGTTGCTTGTATGATTTTATTCTGTCTGACATTTTTCGGGTGACAGCCATAAGATGTTTAGATTTGAAGACATCCAATTATTTTGTGTGCATTAAACTTCTGAGTGTCAGGTGGTTTTGTTATTGTGTAACTTACCTCTCTGACAGTCTAGCAGATAAGTAACCTTTTTTTCCTAAAATTGTCCTGTTTTTCCAGTTGACGAACAGATACTGGATGGAGAAAATAGCTCAAAGAACCTTATATATTGACACTATGGTTATTTGTGATAATAAATAATAGGATGCACATTAAATCCCATTAACTGAAAACACCTACAAATGGCTATACTGAAGGAATGCGGTAGTTCAGGCAAATATACACATGTTTGTGAAGAATGTTACAAACTAACAACATTATAACTAAAGTCAGAGGTGCTCATCAGATAACGAACTAACCTAATATGTTAGTGCTATGGCCATGATAAGCCACTCTGAGACCAACTTCTTTTAGCTCACTTGTGCCCTGTAGTATATCATCTGGTCTCACTCAAAAGAGTGATCCAGCCCTGAAATACCAGGCAATTCTACCCTGAACAGGAGAAACAGCAAATTCCAGACGTGTTTCGGCCTCTCTGGGCCTCATCAGTGAGGTGCAGCTGTACTCCCTAAGTCATAGTGAGCAAGGGGTCAATGTCTGGAGTCCCCTATCACCCTTAGGGAGACTAAACCCTAAGGGTAATTTGCATAAACAAAATAACTAAAGTCAGAGGTGCTCATCAGAGAACAAACTAACCTTAATAGGGTAGTTCTATGGCCATGATAACCCACTCTGAGAGCAACCTTTTTTAGCTCACAGGGAGAAATATCCTGTAGTATATCAGTCTGGTCCCACTCAAAAGAGTGACCCAGCCCCGAAATACCAGGCAATTCTACCCTGAACAGGAGAAACAGCAACAAACTAACAACATTAGCAGCTATTTAAGATATGTACATACAAAATATTAAAAAAACAAACATTTTTGAAGACTATTTATATACAGAAGGTTTCATTTTGTGTGGTTTCAACATGTTTCATATTCATAACTTATACAGTTTGTATTTGTCACACTTACTTGTGGTACAATATAAAAGTCAACTCTCTTTGTTGGGAATAATCTATCTACCATGAAGATAGCAAAGCTGCCTAGGCTGGCTTAGTGTTGCGGACACATCTACAAAACTCCCACTGAAATCTTGTAGAGATGGAGTGGCGGAGCAATGGAGTACACTGTGCAGGGAATACAGGAATATAAACTCCTCTACAGAAACAAGGCTTAATTAAGGTAGGTAGATAGATTAAATAGTCCAAAGGTGCCTATTGGTTCTTATTTGCTGACAAATCAGTTACAACGTGTCTCTATCATTCTGTCTGCTAGGAGTTTGTTTAGCATTTTAAAATCCACATTTAATATGAAAACAGGGGAAAGGGGATCTTGACCCTCTTTTTTAGCAGGTCGATTGTATGAGCTAGATCAAAAAATTGGTGTTGCGTATATGTGGTAAGAAAATGGTTGTGTAGGTCTGGAAGATGCAAAGTGGTCGCAACTGAGAGAATTTTGTAGAATTAGGCCATACATGTCTTGCCATTTTGGAGGTTTTGGATGGCTGATTGTACTCCCTGATTGTGATTTGTTCATCTACATTTTTTTTGTTGCTGCAGAAAGAGCTTTGGGAGAGACAGTCCATTAAAAAGTGGTGATCTGGCCTGAGGGTCATCAGCATCCCTGGAACATAGTGTTAAAAGATCACAAACACCTTGTCAATTTGAAATTGGTTTGTAACCAGATTATTGGAGTGTTTTTTTCACATTTAATAATGGAGAGTGTGGGAGAGACTGTTTAATCATTCTTGGCTGCTTTATTCCATTTTTTGGTGGTGGAGTAGGTTTTGTAAGCCTTTGTCAAGTCTCTCCCTAAGCTATTTTATTTGGATTTGGCTTTTTGTTTCATATGTGCAATAAAGGGTATGACGTGGCCCCTTAATATAACTTTAGTGGCCTGTCAGAACGTGTAGTGCATTATGAGCAGTATACTCCTATCTCTTTCAGGCTGCTTTAAAGTTCTGAGAGACAAACCACATAGGAGGGGAATTATCCAATTAATGGGTGCTAATACTAAGGGGTTAAAAGAAAGGGTGACTATTATTGGAGCATGGTCCATAATAACAATGTAGTGCAAGGACAATGGATTTTGAGAGGGAAGTGGAACCTAACAGGTAGTCAATCTGGTTAAGGAATCATGGACCTAAGTATAAAATATATACTGTTTCTCGGGTGGGAATAAAGACCTCCAAAGTCTGTGAGTTTTGGTTTGTTTTGTAAGACGTAAATTTGGTGATTTATGGGGGCAACGCCTTTGTTATGGTCCAAACTGGAGTCTGATAGACAATTTAAGTCCTTCCCAGGAGGATCTGTTCTTTCATGTCTAGGTTGTTGATTAAATATTGGAAGAATGTCAGCGGGGCAGATTTTGGGGCATTGACACTATATAAAGTAAAAGTTTGCCCATCTAATGTACAGCTCAGATTCAAAAATCTTCCTGCTGGATCTTCTATTTTTTCTACTAATGTTATAGTTACTTGTGCATTAGAATTGCTACTCCTCTATGCTTTGACTTGTAACTGGAGCCTTCATGGTGTCCCACCCAGTATCTGACTAATTTGTCATGTTCTGAAGCTGATAGGTGAGTTTCCTGGTAGTATATTTTGGGTTAGATTGGATATTTTGGGTTAGAAAAGCCCTAACATTCCAGAAGACAATGACTAGCTCATGGGGACGTCTAGGGTGTGGTTTGTCAACGTGAGTCACTAAATACGTGGGCAGTTATATAGAGAGTGCTATGAAAGTAGTGTTTTGAAAGCATCCAGCAAGGCACCATATCTGTTCAGGGCTGTGAGCATAATCTCATTAGTTTGTTAGGACACACCTACCTCAAAAAGTAACAGACAGCAGCAGCTAAGGAAATGGAAAAGCTAGTTTATTTCTTTTACTTTCTAAAAATATTTTTCTGCTATTATATTTGGTTATTAAAACCATCATATAGAACACAATTGACCAGAGTGGTCCTTGATTGTAGTCCTTGCTGTACTTGATTAGTAAAGGGAAGAGAACCTAATTGCATTATAACACAGAGGCACTTAGGCTAATATTCGATTCATTGATAAAATGTTATTATTGTTTATTAATAAAATTAGCATACTGTTCCAGTATAAACCCCCACACAGAGGGAACTGTTTATGTTAGGAAAGATCTGCTGGTGTAATATAAGGACCACTGTAAATTGGGAAAATGTTTATGCTTGTGAAGTAGGAAACAAACAACATTAGCAGCTATGTCACCTATGAGCATAAAAGTAAATAATATTTTTAGCACACTTTACTTGCATCTTAAGGCTTCCATTTTGGACCTTTATAGCACTCATACTTCACTGGAGCCTGAAGGAAGGTGCTATCTGGACCTAGTCCTATTGGTAAGTGACTATTCCAAGTGGCAGTCTTTCTATTGATTTGAGTAGAGAACTAATAATCATCCATGGTGCGTAACTATGCCAGGAATAAAGCAAAAGGTTCCTCCCAATAAAGCAACATTGAATACAATTGTTAAAAATGAATGCTGTAATATTTTATTTTCTGTGCTATCTAAAGACATTTTGGCCTTTATCGAGTTGTTATTCAAAATCGTATGCAATAAATTCAACACTTCTGTGGCCCTTTAACTTTCTTTAAAAGCCCTCACCTCTGTTCCTTCTCTCCCTCTAAATGAAAAACCTTTCTAACTTTCACTTCTCTTCTGACCCTTTTTATTCCTTATCTGTTTAATATTTCCCTGATTTCTGCCCCTTCCATTCCCTTTAGATGGTAAGTGGCGAGTTTCCAGTCTTCTAGGATGCTTTGGGAAAAAGCACTTTCTGCAAAGATTCTAAGCTCAAAACAGGGTCCTCCATTTTTGGAAGGTTGTTAACGCTGTATTTTTCCTTGTTTTTTATCCCCCGTATTATGCTACGGAACATGTTGGCGCGTTACAAATAAAAGATAATAATAATAATAATTTAAAAGCAATACTACACTATTTAATATTCACCTCTCATTATCTCTGATCATCTGACGATTATTTCAATTTATGGACTTGGCACTAAAATGGTTAATGACTGATTCAAGGGGCATAGAAAGAGTTGCATCAGAGGGTGTTTGACCATGTGTGTTTTCTTTTCTCAAATAAGGGTCTCAGAGCACAAAGACATATGCAGAGGTTTACCTGCCCTACGCCAACCAATGAGATTTCTTTTTTGCATCATTCAGTCTTGCCCGACTTTCCGTAACCTCATCGACCGTAACACATTAGGAACTTCTTTATGTCCATGGTCATGCTGATCCACTTGGTTTTCATGGCAGATATACTGCAATGGTTTGCCAGTTCCTGGCTTCAGGGTAGTGTGACCGTTTGGCTCCCTGATTGGAATCAAACCCAGATGAAAGCACCAAATCTTAATCACTCAACCACCAGGGAACCCAATGAGGCCGACAGAAGCACATTTTCTTTGGGCATTTCCTGTTAGTTTCAATGAAATGTACTCAATATTTTTCAGGTAAAAAAAACAATTTTTATAAGGTTTAACATGCTCTTATAAATGCTTTAAAATTACAGTTGTGCTCTATGTCCCTTTAACAGAGCCAGCGTTCACGTTCCTGTCTACAATCCACTGGCAGTGTTGCAATATCATGTCATACAGAATATGTACAGAGCTCACATCATAAGGCTGACTGGGAAAAAAATGTTAATTACTGTGAGACAAAGTGTAACATAATGCAAAAAAAAGAAATGAAGATATGAACGTGACAGTTACCAAGGGAAATTTCAAAGCACCGAGAGAAAGAAAACATGTTAAGATAAATTGTATATCCGTGTGGTACATTGAATACTGAACCCAGACGGGGCCGGAGGTTTATACTTCATTATCATAAAGGAATACAATGTACTTCCTTTTATATATTCTATATAATGAGACCCCGGTTTGCATTCTTTTTCCGCTCTTTGCCATGGTCCATACAGGGCCAGTTTAATACCTAACCTATTAAATTTCATTGTTTGCATTGCAATACTACACCGATCATTTACATGAATATAATTAACATTGTCCAGACCTCAAATCCACTTCATTTTTATTTCCTGTGTTTCCCTGCTGTTAATATTTGTTTAAATCATGTAATTATCATTTAGATAAGTGCTCTATGGGCTGCATTTTCGAACAGTGAAGGGTATGTGATGTTTATTTTTGCGGCTTTCTTAGGGCCTCATTCAATTGCGATTCAGCCAATTGAATAGGGCTCTATATAAACACAATGCATATTTTTTTACAGAAGTTAGTGAAGACCTTGCTTTTGGATCGAAGTTCACTAGCTAAAAACTTCCGTAAAAAAATATGCTCTGTGCTTATATAGAGCCCTATTCAATTGGCCAAATCCCAATTGAATGAGGCCCTTAGTATTCACTAAGCAATGTTCCCCTTCTGAATCGCTACCTTGCTTGTGTACTTGTACATTGAAGCTGTGAGCTATATCATGATGGGTTACCCAAGATTGGCAGGTCATAGCAGAGAGGACAGATACATTGTGGTCTACTGGAGAAGGAACTAGCAACCCACTCAAGAATCTTTGTCATGACTACCTTACTGATTGACACAAGATGTGCTTTGCATGCTGTGATCCATATGGTCATAGAGAGTCGGACACGTTTGAATGACTAAATAACAGACAAGGGGCCTCATTCAATTGCGATCTGGACAATTGAATAGGGGTCAATATAAGCACATAGCATATTTTTTTTTACAGAAGTTTTTAGTTAGTGAAGACCTTGCTTTTGGATAGAAGTTATCTAACTAAAAACTCCTGTAAAAAATATGCTCTGTGCTTATATTAACCCCAATTCAACTGGCCAAATCGCAATTGAATGAGGCCCAATGTTCCTAATTATCTATTCCCAGCCTTAACTGTGGGGGTAAAGTGAAGTCTTGTTTTATGTAAATCAGTATTTAAGATCCCTATGTTCGCAAGACACTACTCTACTTTTTTCATCCTAATATGTAATTTGGGTATAAATATATAAAAATAAAGGTATATGTATGTTTATGTATTTATATATACTGTGTGCTTATATGTAGCAGCATATCACTAGTACCTTGAGGCAGCCTCCTAAAATATTCTTCCTAATTGGCATAGGGATTAAACATCTCTGAGATCCCCTTCCCTGTATTCACTAAGCATTTTCTTTTTTTGGGAACTAATAGCAAGTCTGCTATGAAATGTAGCCATCGTAAAGATGGTGAAGTGACTATTTCTATAATTACAGCCAGCAACAAATCTAAATATTTGTCATGTATTATAATAAGATTCATCCACATTGCATGTTAATAAACTATATTTACTGGACATTTCATAATTTTGTCTTCTAATAGTCCAGAGGTAAAAATATCTTTAGTTCTTGGTTTCTATTGTAATACAAATTATTCTGTAGGTGGTAAATATAATGAACTAATAAATGTTTACTGATTTGTTTTATAATACATGTTGAATATATAGGTGTAATGTACTAAAAAAAAGTTCCCTTTCTCAGCACATTTATAATTACTCTTCACGGGTGTTATTTATGCATGTTTAGGTGCAAGCCTTTGCAGATATGGGTTAAGAATAAGTAGGTGTGAATTTACTTATAATTGGGCCACTTTATTTTAAATGAGTCACATTTTCTATTTGACACATTTAGTTAAGCAATATATAGGGCTGCATATATACAGGTTTATAATGGATATCTGAATACAAATAAACTAATTTGTCTATAGAAAAGAACATTTGTGACCTGTTTACTAATCTGGCAAACCTAATTGAAAGTAGTACATAGTATGTGTAGGAACTGGCTGGGAACACAGGATTTCAGTAGGGGTAGGGGCATAGTAACTGGGTGGGGGCATGGGGGGGGGCAAATCCCCCCCAGATAAAATGAATAGGGAAAACAAAAAATAGCAAAATTAAACTTAATCATGCATTAAATTTGACCACTAGTTCTATGGAGCAGTATGTCTTTCCCATGAAAGCTTTGACCCAAAATATATAATTTGATTATTTATATATTATACTGCAGCAATGGGACCCCTCCAGTGCATTGCACCTGGTGCACCAGCGGTAGATTTGCCCCTGCTTCCTGTCCTGGGAGTAGAGTTGAATTACCCCCCCCCCCCCCCCCCAGATTTTTCTGGGCTCCTACGTCCATGAGTAGGGGGCTTATACACCTAAGTGGACCTAGGAAACCAATAAAACAATCACAGAGCTCATTACAGAAAAGTAAAAAAATATTTGATGGCAAATAAAAATCCACTAGGGTGTTTAGTCTGCTCATTTTGTCTACTTGAAATGCTTGGTTTAACAAATTATTAGTGGAGTGTTATGAATACGCTATGAACGCTGGAAATCTACTACCCTTAAGTGTAAGGTACAGCAGTATACAATTAGTAGCCTTCAATATAATAAGCCATGTATATACAAATTGTAATCTACATGAGTTAGTTTGTTTATTATTACACTACAAAATGGGTCTAATGTAAAAATAAATACAGGACGAAACACCACCAGCATAAGGTGACTTTTTTTTTGGTGGTGGTGGAGGTGTCTGGGATGTTTTCTGTTAAGCCTACAATATGAAATATGATTTGAATGAGAGATAGCAGCAAAACCATTATGGTCGAGAAAGCAAGATTTATCACCTTGCCACCTTTCCATCAAGAAAAATATCTGCAACCCACTTGTACCACTTCTTGTCCTTCTTGTCCAATATATTTTCGAAATATGGCCCCCAGTCCAGTCTGAATCATTATATTTATGTCTTTCTTTATATGCTCTGCTCCTCCGCTCTCTCTATCCATATTTATTTCTCTCTCTACCTCCATTTTTTTGCAATGTAGATGGATGGATCCTCTGCAGACCTCAAATTTGAAAGCTTGAAGACTGCCAGGTAGCCTGCCCCCATTTTGCTCACCACTGTATTAAATAATATTCCACAATGTTTTTTGGTAGTCAATAAGCCAATCTTTTTCTGTATCTGGATCTTTGGAGCCTTTCTTCTGAATCTATATTTACTATTAATCTCTTTTGATGCCTCACCATCTTTAGATAAAGTGTAAGTTTAACGGAGTCCTTTCTCTGGGTCTCCTATATTTATATGTTCCTTGACTTCATATTCACCAAAATTGTGAATTTTGTGAAAAATAATCGACTTATTCAGCCTTAGGCTATGGAATTTCGCTTAAGTCCATATATTTGGGAGTAAAGTCTATGGCAGCCATTAAACATATATAGGTCCTCATTCAATGTGAAATTTGTCAATTGAATAGGGCTCTATATAAGCACATAACATATTTTTTTGACAGAAGTTTTTAGTTAGTGAAAACCTTGGTTTTGCATAGAGGTTCAGTAACTAAAAAGTTTGTTAAATTTTTTTGGTATGTGCTTATATAGAGCCCTATTCAATTGGGCAACTTGGAATTGAATGAGGCTCTATGTATGGGTACTGATGCCATCTTCATCCTGAAGGTTGAAACTCATAAAATTGTCAGTCTGAGAAGGGGAGCGCTCAGGAAGCAATCATGGCTTTCTATGGCTATCGCGTCTTTAAAGATCTCCTTTGCAACTGTATAGAATATTGGTGAGTCTTGGACTTTGTTCTTGCTCCTCGGATGATGGGTGTGGTAAGGAGTACATGCAGAGTGTAAGAAATCATCTAATACTTTAATTTAAAGGCCCATATTATAATTTGAAAACAAAATGGTAACATTTTATTCAAAAAATATAGATTTATAGCCTAAAATAATAACAAACATAATTACCCCATATTTTTAAAAGGCTAACACTGTCATTTTTCAATAATTCAGAGAACATAGTACTTTTTATGTAAATGTAATTGATTTCATTTTAAATAATATTTTTATTTCTATCATTTTGGTTACTTGCCTAAAATTAGGCAAATAAAACCAATAGAGCCTGCAGTAAATACTTCATATTAAAGATAAAAAATGAAAAGTCATTTTTTTTACTTTCTAAAAACAGTTTGCATTTTATAAAATGTAGTTATTCAAAAAAACATATAGAAAAATGTATTAGAATAGTCAACATTAACCTAGCCATGTTTATTGGATTGTGTTATATCTATCTTTTTTTGCAAAAAATTTATGTTTCCAAAACATATAGTAAAATGCCTTAAAAATTCAGCTTTATTAGAGCACTGAAATATACATTTGCCACTAGGTGACAGTATATATTCAATCTAATAGGCTGATCTGCATCTCTACTTTCTAAACCAGATAAATCTGGTTATTGCATTATATTAAACTATTGCCTTCAGCTGGTAAACACAGCCACACCCAGCTGGGCAAAAAAGAAAATATAATTGAATATATAATATAATATTATGCATGCCAATCAAGACTGAGTGCGATGCAGATCCTGTTTTAAACCGCAGGGAGATATTAATGCATTCATTTTTTTTTTTTTCATGTGATGGTCAGCTTTGTCCTAGTTCTTTTCAGAATGATTTACAAGTCAGTACACATACAGGAAAATGTATTCTAATCTCTAAGATAAAAAAGATTCTCTAATGAAGAAAATGTTACGTAGAGGGTGCCAGTCATAATAATGAAAAGAAATGTAGACCCAGCATATGAGCCATCAAACATTACATAGCAGATACTTCACTTGAGTATAAAAAAGAGATTCAGATTTATTACTGGGCAGATGCCCAATGTGCTTTATATCACAGGGGCAACTGCCTGACTGGTGCAAGTTCCCATTTCCCTTCTTATTATCTCCAAACATGTGTGCTCAGTGCAGTCATTCAGATGCTGCACAGGAAGATATATAAAGTCTTCTTATGCAGGTGGGTTACTTTATAACATTTTAAATGACTAAAAATAGGCCCCACATAATTGAATACAGACACTATTTGCTAATGTTACTGCAATTCACTAACCACTTTAGCAACAGGTTTGAATGTTAGATATATATGTTTAATATTGTTGTTAGCATACGAGCCGTTGCTCACGCTTGCGGGCTCGCGCAGCCGAAGGCGCTCCTTGCCAGCAACTGCGACCCTCACAAAATTTACGTCGTAACGCAAACAAAATACGAGACACGTTACGACCCATTACGACCTCGCAAAAAAACGGCCGCAACACACGCACATCAAAACATGAAAAATACAACAAATACACACAACAAATACATAAAAAGCTTACTTACAGGAAGAGGGAGCATCCAGGACCTCGAAAACTAAACTTACACCTCAATTTAACTCAAATTAAAAGAGTTTAGACACTAAAAAAATCTCTAAGCAAGAGAAAAAATGGCCGCCGAAAAAAACGAAAACAAGGCTACAGCAGTCTAAAGAAGCAAAACACCACCAGCTCTTGCAATCCATAACCATATTAAACATGGCTTCCCTTAAGCATATGCCCGCTGTATAAGACAGCTTTGAGCAAAGCTAGGGTTGGATTATACACAAGCCAGGATTCCCACCCACATACAGCCGTTTCAAGGTAACTTGCTCTCATTAGCGTGGGGCAGGAGCCTTAGCTTGTGTAGTGGATATTTTGAGTAGGTAGTTCACCACAACAATCATTTAATATATGGTGGGCAAAAGAGCGATAGAAGCCCTCCACCGTACAGTAGTACAGTAAATAAATAGTACATTTGATGTTCACATTTGAATGTCTAATACAAGTTAAAAAACTTGTTTCACGCCCAGAATTCTGAGAAATACAGTTATTACCCTGCACTCTGAGAACCTTGGCAGGGACATGCCAACGGGGCCCACAAAGGCTTTGCTCTTGCAATCTATATATATATATTTATACAGACAGAAATATCACTGCCTATAGACATTTCTCTGGGTGTACAAATATATTCAATGTACTGCCCCCTAAAAATATACTGCCCTAGGCCAGGGCCTAGGTGGAAAGACATCCTTGCATATAATGCAGAACAGACACACTCCTTGGAATTTATTTTCCTTCTGAAATGTTGGTGTATAGAACAGACATGACTCATGGACAGAAAGAGGGATATTGTCCTACCAAAGAGAATATTCGGGTGACTGGGAGGGACAGAGGGATTTTCTCTTATAAGAGACATCATTCCTCCAAATCAAGGACAGCTCAAAACGTAGTGGAAAATATTATTGTTACTAACCCCATTACTTTCGATTTATCGTATAACATAATTTAGAAAATATATATTGCATTGAGTATTAATAGGGAAACTAATAGGTATCTGATGCAACTAAACAATAGATTGCTGTCAAAAGTGTAGATTGATCATCCTAATGTTCCTATACAGGAATCCTTAACCTGTTCTGACAGCTGCCAAGTGCAATTTTGCATGCAGCTATAGTAGGATGCAGGTTTGTGAATATTATTTCTTAAAAAACATCTTGGCCTCACTCTGATAATACAAACTCCCATAAAATCTGAAAACATCAGGTTGATTTCTTGAATGTGATAAAAGGACTAATTGTGGACTTATGCTGAGAATATGTGTCCTACGTCCTTAAACGGACTTGTTAGGCACACTTTTTGTTTTATGTAAATGTTTTCACTATGTTTCATAATCCTCCTTATTACTTAATTTTAAGAAGAGTAACCATAATTTCCAAGAATTTAAGCCAGAATTAATATGGCTGAAAGAAATATCAACAATTTCAAATACACGGATGATACTATGGGCTGTGAGGAGAAACTAAAGAACTTACTGATGAGGGTGAATGATAAAATTGTTGAGGAAGAAGTGGAGGCAGTGTCAGATTTTATTTTCCTGGGCACCAAAATCTTGGCAGATGGTGACTGTAGCCATGCAATTAAAAGACGTTTGCTTCTGGGGAGAAAAGCTGTGGCAAGTCTTGAAAAGCTATTAAAAGTATTAAAAGATATTACACAAAAAGTCAGCATAGTTAGAACTGTGCTATTCCCAGTAGCAAAATACAGAAGTGAGAACTGGTCCATAAAGAAGGCTGAGCGCCGTAGAATTGACGTGTTTGAATTGTGATTCTGAACAAAACTGCTTAGAGTCCCTTGGACTGAAAAAAGATCCAAAACAATACTACAGGAAATCCAAGTCAAACTGTTCACTGGAAGGTATGATCATGAGGCTAAAGCTCAAATATTTTGGCCATATCATGAAAAGACAGGATCCCCTAGAGAAGACTCTGAGGCTGGGAAAGATTGAAGGCACATGACGAAGGGACGGCAGAAGCAGAGTTGGATAGATGAAGAGACGAAGGTCATGGAAGGTCCGACAAGACTGAACAACAACAACTGCATTGTCTTATAAATTATGCAATTCCTTTTGCTTGGTTTGATATTGATATCACTAATATTGATCAGGCTAGTTGTAGTCTCTGAATATTTCCATGTACTTAGAAGATTGCACTGAAGCATACATTTCAGTAGTGAGGATACTTGTCTCGTCACATAAGATCCAAAATGACCAAACAGTACTGACTATGGATAGGTACCCTAACTCATGCATCTATATCAATCCTGAGCTATGCGAAGGCATATGCTATAAAAAAGCCATGTTAAATTGGCTTTTTGATTTAAGAACATATAGTAAAATCATATACAAGCCCCAACCTAGTTTCCCACAGTGCAAGTCAAATACTATATTTTTGTGAGATTTTGAGATAGAAACCACTGTGTTGGCTTGGTTTTAGACCTGCAAATGTATTATTTTGCTAGCTGTTTGAAGAATTGGAGCAGGCAACCTTTTAAAAAACAAAAAAACTCAACAATATATATAAGCCATTATTTTATTCCCTGGTATGTGGATTACTGGCCAACTTATTATGGTCTAAGACATTTCTCTCCCAGCAATGAGTGTCTCTTACTGCGCCCAGTTCTAAACAAATCAAGAGATATAATGGGAAAAAAACATCCTGGGAGATGACCAAGGATTGGCTTTAAAGGAAATACTAAATTCTTACTGTTAATATTAGCTAATGGAGAAAGGAAAGAGAGCATGTATTAAGTGTTCCCATATTTGTCAGCTTTACAGCAAATTTAATATATTTTAATAATAGTTTTTATGTATTTAATGCAATGATTTTTCCTTGTTTTAAAAGCTGATGAAAAATGAAGAATAAAACAGTTTTATAATATTCTTTAAATATGAAATTTTTTGTGGATTTACATAGACAACTCAGTCCTCCTCCAATGGTCACCAACAAGATTTTAGTACTACTCTTCATCACTTAAGTATTTCTCTTCCTTATATTCTGAATACACAAGCAGAGAGATCCTTAAATTGGCATCCCTTGTAGGACTAAATTGCATGGGTTTCAATATTTTACTTGGGAAATACATACTACACCAGATTTTAGGAATTACAGGTGCATCTGCGTACAGCTTGCATTTCTTACCTTTGCACATCTATAGCATATCATCAGAATGTGATTTGGTTCAGGGTCATAATAAGAGATGTAAATGTTAAATTAAAAAGTCTGTTGGGAATATATGTATCCTCTAATTCTCCATTAGTTTGTCTGAACCTGTCCAAATAAGGCTACAAACATGATTTCTCTTAACAAAATTTTGCTTATAACCCAATATTTCACATATTTTTTTGAAGTTGTGCTGTTGCTTGAAAATCTAAACTGCTGGTGATGTGGCAACTGAACCCCAGTGCAGACAAAATATATATTATTTTCTCTTTTAAAAAGCTACAATTAGCTCCATTCAGATGAGCAGCAGATGGATAATTGTTTCACACCACAGTACAAAAAAAGTATAGCAAAACATCATCTAACTTTTTAGTTTCAAATACGGATTTTGTTAAATTTTTACTTTGTACTCATTGATTTTAGACTGAAACGTTCAGCTATTCCCTGTTTGCAGATTTGGTTTATATTATTTATTTATCAAAATTCAATATTTTATCCTGATAGCATTTTGGGTGCATTCCAGATCCAAATCAGAATAAAATTGGCTAAAAACACTGTAATAAAAGACCAGCTAAGGACTATATATTTTTAATTACTTGTAAGAAGGTTTAATTTGTCAAATCATATCCATTGGTAGGTTAACACATTTAACCAACGTCTTTTAATCAGATGTTGTTCTATTAAGTTTGATCATGGGGATGTAGCAGACTCATTAACTACTAGCTTCACATTAATTATGCCTATAATGGGTGTTTTTCTCTGCTGTTAATAATTGTTATTTATCTAGATTTTATAGGATATGGTGATTTAGATAAGACTGTAACGTCTGTATTAAATATCTGTTGCTTTTCCAATTAGTGTGGAATGTGCACATTCCAGAGAAATAAGACACAGACACGGTGTTTCTGTATAGTAGTTCTCAAAGCGCTCTGTAATCAAAATGGCAGTTTACACGTTTATATGTAGAAAACGTTATCTGATCAAACGTCACATGATTCCTTTGTCTAGGAATTAATAGCTTTATTGATTGGTTCAAAATTGCTGCAGTGTGTCGTCATCATACTGGTCAGTTTAGGGAGGAGCCGTCCATTTGTCCTTATTTGGTCACGGATGTATGCATCATCAGGCCACTCCCATTTGTAGTTCTGCCTTCCATCTTGTTTGTAGTTTCATTCTCCATTTTAGGTAACCTTCTTGTCATTATAAGTGAGTAAGGAATGCAGACAAGGATAATAACATGTAAAAAGACATTTTCCTAATTATCATCCATAACAGTCCCCCCTAAAATGTACTGTTTTTATGTTATTAATGAGTGTGCAACCTAAGAAAAGCAGCTGTGCTTATGTTAATGCGTGATGAGGGGTAAACTCCCCCCTAAACACTAGGTGTATATCTGTCCCTGAGGATGAGATGCATGACTGCTAGAAAGCCCTAAACATCTGTGTTGTGAACGCCCGTTCTTCTTTGTACATTTGAGTAGCCATGGCTTACCCATGGCCCCTCCTGCCACTGTCACAGACAAGTCAGATGCCTTTCCCTAGCCCCTTGTATCAGGAACATGTGGGACAAGGGGTTTATGTGGAAACCTCACTCCTAGATACAATAGACCATAACACTCTATGTGACTCCTCACAGTTGTCATCATCACAAAATTCTCGGTGCACAAAGGTTGATGTGACTCCAGTAACTGACTTCATAAAAAAAAAAATATATTCGGACACATGGGGTAATACAGCAGGTAACAAATGCAAGAATTATCAGTATTGAAAGAAAGACAATGTCAACCTGTAACAATACTCTCTGCCACCCAAACCGTTTATCCCAATAGTCTGTGTTTCCAGAATTCTCCTTCAATTCTTGTGCCAAGTTGTTTAGTTCTTTAATGGCTAAAGTAATCTTACCGTTTGGACCCATATTATCAGGTATGTAGGTGCAACAGTTGTCAGTGTCGGTGTCGGGGAGCATTTTACACCAATCATTGGTATCAGTGATTCAAATCCTGCGGCTATCTGGTTTCGGCCTTTGAACTCATCAAGCACCCCCCTTGGGACTCCACTAGAATCTATGTACACATGGGAATTAAAACTTTCTTTAGGTTCAGATGATGATGTATGTCTCTTCCTTCTGAACTGTGTCTGAGGAACATTATCTAGATCACCATAATAGGTTGGAACAATGTGTAAAGGCATAGCATGGTGGCTTTAGTCATGGTACGTTCCCCACGCCATACTCCTGACAGTCTTACCCTGAGTTTCATATCTCCACACAACCAATATATGTCCCCCAAAGATTGTATCTGATTGACTAGCATGGTGGCTGAACCATCTCTATATGTGTGACAAAACCCATAAGGGAACCTCTGTAAGTTGAACCCCTGAGAAGCGTTTCTCCTGTAACACGTATAATTTCCAGGGTACACAGTTATACCTCTCCCTGGGTGGGGATTACTAGTCATCATGGGGTACGTCTTCCTCCATTGTTCACTTCTTCTGGACCTGCCGTCTTTTGCAATTCTTTGAGCAATCTTAAATCTGTTGGCAGAGTCTGCATTGTATAAATGTTTATTTCTCCATCCACCTCTCTCCTTTCCATTTCCTGTGATACTATTGCTGCCTTTTTAGCCATCTGGTCTGCTAGATGGTTTCCTCGTGCTTCGTCTGAATTTAGCTTCCCATGTGCCTTTACTTTCAGTATGGCTGCTTCCTTTGGGAGTGCTAAAGCATCTAGTAGTTCACGGATGGCTTTGTCATGCTTCACTGGAGTGCCAGCGGCTGTCATGCATCCTCTAGTTCTCCAGATTACTCCAAAGTCTTGAGTCATTCCCAGAGCATATCTTGAGTCTGTGTAGATGTTGGCTCGGACTCCTGTCGCAACCTCACAGGCCTTGGTCAATGCAATCAACTCTGCTTCTTGTGCTGACATGGAGGAAGGTAGTGAGAAGGCTTGCATCACATCTTTTTCTGTAGTCACAGCATATCCTGTGTGATCTTTCCCATTCTCATCAGCATACCTTGATCCATCCACATACAGAGTGATGTCTGGGTCTGTCAGGGCAAGGTCTTTTACATTCGCAAGGTGTGAGGTCTCCATTTCCATTTGTTGAAGGCAGTCATGAGGTGGATTTGTGAGTCCTGGGACTGCATATGGGTCTCTGGCTTGTATACTGGGAGTGCTGTCTGCTTGCCAGTGGAGAGTTTTCTTTTCCACTCCTTCCTCTTCCAACTCCTCTTCCTCTGCAGATTCCCACCATTTTAATGCAGCTCCTAATGTCTTCCATCCATCCGGTGCGAACTTGGATATTGCAACATGTGGAATTTCTGTATCCCAATGCTTGTAGAGCGCTTCTGCTTCTTGTGGGGGCTCCACCGTAAATGCACCATCACCTGCTGTATTGTTGTACAATGTCTTTAGTTTTAAGGTGACCTGCTTCAATTAAGTGAGACTTGCTTCATATTGGAAATCTCGGCCTGGAGATTGTTTATTCCACAGCGTGCAATATAGAGGGTCTTGTGTCACATCTGTGAGCGTCTGGCCGTTTCCACCACCTTCTAGTAGACGTCTTTTTACATATAGATTGGTTATTCCTGAGTTTGGATTCAAAATCAGGTTGTACAATCAGGCTGTACAAAAGTACCCATCTTCCTTTCTCCCCCCTCTGGAAATGGTAAGAGAGTGGCTGGATTGAGAACATAGCATCTCTGTAAAGTAACATTGTCTGGTAGAAGAAGGGAACATTGCAGACGGAGGTGTCTGGATGTAGTCATGTGCTTAGGTAGTCTGCTGTATGATGGCCGCAATATTATGTGGTGCCAGAACTGTCAGAGGATAGCCACGGACTATATACATCATATGTGTAGAAGGATTAATTCGGGGGTTAAGGGCTGCCTGTTTTCTTTTCCTGTATTTAATGTTTGCAAACTATTCAAATACAGACTCCACTTTAGATCAAATTCACATGCAAAATCTTTCTTCCAAATCACTTACTATAACATTCTAGGAACTATTCGCTTCAGTCCCGTACTTAACTTACCATAATTCCCAACTAACACTCCACTTCTTCCTTCATAGTTACCATAAGTGGAACAGTGCCTAGGTGAGGTCTGGCACTTACACAAACATAACAATTAGTCTTATTATGTGATTCTACGTTATATGTCGTCCATTCCAGTCATAGATTGAGGTCTGTGAACCCAGTCTCATTTGCTAGGGTTCCTTCGTACGTAGGTTCACTGATATCAGTCATCTGGGGTAATGCCTGAGTGTGTTGTACTTGCATTAGTCCTTCTGATATGAGTGGTGCATTTAGATCTCTGAGCATAAATTTACCAATCCGTCCTTTTGCTTCTCCTCTAACCCAGCCACCTATTAGGTATGTACCTGCGTCTGTGGGTCTGGGGGTGAGTCGCATGTTAGCTCCAGTCTTGCCATTTGGCGAGCAGTTGCCTGGCTTTATTAGAGTCATACGTTCAAGTAAAGGGCTTCCACTCAAATCTGTTCTATCTAAGGCACTCTGTAGTCTGTAGCCCCAAGCTGTCCCAGTGTTCCATCCTACAGCTTCCCAATGACTACAATATTTTTCCCAAGTCTGATCTGTAACACATATGTGTATTTGTACAAGTTACATTGTTGAGTCACGCTTAGCTGTTGGCAACATACAACATGACAATAATCAAAAGACAATGTGATCATATGTGGTTTAGATGGATTGTACCAAAATGTAATACCATCTTTCTTCTCACTAATGAATGCAGAAGGTTCTACTTTAGTTAAGAACAGACAGAAAAGGATATGTGTTATGATCATCATGATGTTGGCTGCTGTGGGTCTGGTGCTGCTTGCAATAAGATGCATGATCTGGATTCCAGATGATTCTTTTTTTTTTTTTTTTTTTTTTTACAAATCTCTTGACCAGGATCCAAGCTCCAGGAAGTAGTTGATGAGTACCAGTGTCTACTTCTGGATCTGGAATAGGAGAAAACACTTGTGCATGTATTTTAGTCAGTGCTTGAGATAAAACAATCACATAATCAATAAATACATCAGATTTAAACTTCAATTGCTGAGGATAATAAGGATCTCTTGAGGGGACAGAGAAAAACTTCCCTTCTCTTCAATCCTTCCTCTAAGACTGCTCCCAGCAGGAATGATATATTATCACTGGCTGTTTTATCTTGTGGAGTGGCCTGATTTACTATTTCATCCGGAGCGCATTCTATTAATAACTCACAGAATTCTGTATCACCGTTGCAGACAGGCGTGTAGGAGTTGATTTACATGAGCAGAGATTGCTAATAAAAGCTTAAGAAGCTTAATAAAACATTGAATGTCTCCTATACCTTCCTTTTAAGAAAGATTACTATTCCCAAGGAGTAGTGGATACAGGGCACCAACTCCAGGGGAGATAGCATATTAGAAAATTGCTTCGTCATTGGTTTTAAAAGGGGTTGGTCCTAAAGTTAGTCAACTCCCATTTTTAAGTTGGGAGCCATGATGGGGCGGTGGCTGTGTGTTAAGAATTTCATGGTTTCTTGTTCCACAACCCAGGGTGTAAAATGTAGCAAACACCATTCTTCTCTCAATAGTACAGACAGACATATTTTCACATAAAACTCTAATACGTACACAGAGTAGATGGGAGGAGGGAAGGGGAGTGGTTTGCTTTGCTTTGTCATAAGATGGGGTGGCCAATCCCTCTCATACAATGCAAACCGGTCACCTCCCTCTTCAAAGAGTACAGTATCGAACACACAGAAACTTCAGACAAAATATTTCAAAAGAATACACGCATACGTATGACACCTGTCTTACACTTACAAACAAGATACACTATAAATCCTCCACTGATTTCAGTGGTGGACACAAATTCTCTAACCTGTATTCCTCAATTGTATTGCAAAGAAAAGGAATTACAGCAAATACTCACACATTTACTTACAGCAAACACAAGACAATCCCTCTACTTTATAAACGAAAGCAATCAGAATATTATATAAATGTATGTAAGGAAAAGTTCCTTAATGTTTCTGTGTTCATACCTTAAACAGCATAGCAATACAGTAAAACATGTTAACACCTTCAAATACAACCTAGCATTGGCGTAGGAAGAATTCTAAGATTCGTCCTTCAAATAGTTAAACCAGATGGGAGGGGGTGGATGAGGAATTTCTCTCAGTGTCTCTCTCTGATCAAGGTCAAAACAAAACACACAGAGAGAGAAATCAGCTTGTAGTTTTTTTTTTTTTTTCTTTAGGGAGAGAAGTTCTAAACTGCATTTCTTATCAAAACATGCATAACAACCAGCAGTGACATAGCATATAACATTATAATCATCAAACCTTTTCTGCAGAAAACTTAAGATTCAAAAGACATATGATTTCAAGACCATGCGCATATACGACACACACATGTAACCACCCGTAGTGAATGACAGACGTCCCTTAAAGTTTTCAGGCTACTTCTGGCCCGAACATCATGACCCTTAAGGGATATCGTCTTATCCAACATGCATAGACATTTCCCAGGGAAACAAATATCTATTTCCCCAGGGCACACATATGCAAGTTAGTATTTGTGACCTCTGGTTTTATGTATTTGCACGACACTGGGCACAAATTATCCGTCTTCCAGATAGTCACAAACACACATGTGTGTGGGTCCTGAACCATATGTCTAAAGAATTCAAATTCACAATACCAACAGTCCACACACACACACACACACACCGGCAACAGATATCTATTATCACAGGTTTTTTTAAAACGGACCTTGAGCAAGCTAAACAACCTGCTTTGAATGCCTGCCAATAGCCGAGAAAGAAATAGCGACTAGCACAGTACTAAATGTCGACCTTACCAGACATATTTTCTGAAGGTTCCTTCTGCTGTTGAAAGTCACCACTTCGCTCCTTCTCGGCTATTGTCAGGTCATAAACTCAAGGCCCCACGTTGGGCGCCAACTGATTTAGATAAGACTGTAACGTCTGTATTAAATATCTGTTGCTTTTCCAATTAGTGTGGAATGTGCACATTCCAGAGAAATAAGACACAGACACGGTGTTTCTGTATAGTAGTTCTCAAAGCGCTCTGTAATCAAAATGGCAGTTTACACGTTTATATGTAGAAAACGTTATCTGATCAAACGTCACATGATTCCTTTGTCTAGGAATTAATAGCTTTATTGATTGGTTCAAAATTGCTGCAGTGTGTCGTCATCATACTGGTCAGTTTAGGGAGGAGCCGTCCATTTGTCCTTATTTGGTCACGGATGTATGCATCATCAGGCCACTCCCATTTGTAGTTCTGCCTTCCATCTTGTTTGTAGTTTCATTCTCCATTTTAGGTAACCTTCTTGTCATTATAAGTGAGTAAGGAATGCAGACAAGGATAATAACATGTAAAAAGACATTTTCCTAATTATCATCCATAACAATGGTAGTCCATAACATTTTATATACGTTCTATATAGAGCACATTATTGATCACTGAGATGTAGACTATCTGTAACTTATCAACTGCTCACGTTATATTTTTACCATTATTGGTTTCCATTAGCTTAATTCTTAATTTAAGAAACACTACTAGTGAGTATTTTTTGTGAAAGTTTTATTTGTTATGTGAAACCCCATTAAACACATATATGATCTAACCATAAGAAATCTATATTTGTTTAATAAAAGGTTATGCATTATTTTGTAGGTGTGTTGCCCCATTTTGTAACTGGAAAACTAATCTGCTCTTCTTTAAAAACAAATTAGATTCCCTTTTATTTACACTTGTCTTTTTGTTACTTAGTATGGTAATTTGTGGCACAGTGTGATTGGGTCATGTAGTAAAAGGAATTCAAAAGCATAGTAACACAGTGGTAGAACAGTTTTTATATAAATTATCACACTGTGTGAAGCTGAACAAATAGCAAAATGTATGGTCATTTTTAAAGTTCTTTAGAAACAGCCATGTATATGGTCTATGTTGTCATTTTAAACAACTGCTACAATCCCATTTTTACAATATGCTCTTTTACATAGTAATAGATTAGCACATACTCATCATTCTTATGAGGTTATCAAATAGGTGGAAACAGCTGTGGTTTTAAGGCAGGGCTAAAGCTTGTGTTGATTGAGAGGTGGATGCTTTTCACTGGCTAGGCACTTCATGTGACAAAGTGATTTCCCTGGCAATGAACAGTCTATGATCTCTGGTTGGGAAACACTAAATGAAGAACAGTTTCTCAAGAGTTAAAATTGTACCTTTTAGCACAAACTCTTGGGGCCTCATTCAATTGCGATTTGGCCAATTGAATAGGGCTCTAAATAAGCACGTAGCATATTTTTTTAAAATACATTTTTAGTTAGTGAAAAACTTGCTTTTGGATAGATGTTTACTAACTAAAAACTTCTTTAAAAAATATGTTATGTGCTTATTTAGAGCCCTATTCAATTGGCCAAATTGCAATTGAATGAGGGCCTAAGTGGCTTGTAGTCCTCCATAATGACCTCAAATGATATGAAGACAATCAGTTCAAGTATTGTAAGCAATGACAAGCTTGTTGTTGTTTTTGTTTAGTCATTCAGTCAGTCGTGTCCTACTCTCTGTGACTCTATGGATCTCAGCATACCAGACACATCTGTCACCTACTGCCACTCTGCAATCAATGAAGCTCACTTCATTCCTTCACTGACCACATCTATCCATCTCCACCTCAGTCGTGTGCCTTCACTAGGGAACCCTGTCCTCTCATGACATGGCCAATATATTTGAGCTTTAACCACATGATCATACATTCCAGTTAACAGTTTGGCTTGATTTCCTGGATAATGGATTCATTGGATATTCTTACAGCACTCATATAATTTGAATAAATATGGTGACAATATACAACCATGTCTCACTTCTTTCCTATTCTTGCACCATTTGGTTGTTCCATGTTCATTCTTCCTGCGTCTTGTTTATCCACATACAGATTCCTCAGGAGTTAAAGAACTTGCTGCGTTTTATTGTGATCCACACAGTCAAAGGTAAATATTTTTCTTGAACTCACTTGCTTTCTCTATTATCCAGTGGATATTGGCAATTTGATCTCTTTGTGCCTCTGTCTCTGAAGCCTTGCTGGCACATCTGGTAGTTTTCGGTCCATATATTGTAGGATCTTAAGAATTACCTTGCTGGTGTATGACATTAAGGAAACTGATCTTTTTATTTGTGATTGGTATGAAGACTGATGTTTTCTAGTCTATTGGCCATTGTTGAGTTTAAGGGATGTGTTGGCATAAGGCAAGAATCATCTTCTACGAATCTGAACAGTTCAACTGGGATACCATCAACTCCTGCAGCCTTGTCAAACTATTCATATTATCAATCCTGTATAGAACTTCAGTGTATTCCTGCCACCTCTTCTTTATCTGAGCTGCTTCTGTTAAGTCCCTACCATTTTTGTATTTTATTATGCCCAATTTGGCATGAAAGGTTCATTTGAGATTCCCAAATTTCTTGAAGAGATCTCTCAACTTTCCTATTCTGTTACCTTCTTATATCTCTTTACATAGCTCATTATAGAATAAAAAAAAAAGGTCTTGTTTTTACTGAAAGTATTGATTTCTGCATTTAGCTACAAAGTATTTAGTCAATCTGCTTTCTATATTGCTTATCTGGTGATATCCATCTATAGAGTTGTCTCTGAGGCTGTTAGGAGAGGGTGTATACTATGACCAGAGAATTATTTTGATAGAATTCCAATAATCTCTAATATGCTTATTTTTGTACACCAAGATCTTCTTTTAGTTCTCTACTTTAGCATTCCAATCTCCTATGATCAGTGTAACATCTTTTCTTGGTGTTATATCTATGAGGTGTTGAATATCCTCACAGAATTGAACAACTCGCCTTGAATTCAAATTGAAATCATTAACCGCCAATCCTGGGTGATCATACAAGCTCCATTGAAGTACACAAGCCCCTTTACCACAACAAGGTTGCATTTGAATGAGGCCCTAAAAACTTCTGTAAAAAAAATGCTATGTGCTTATAGAGAGCCATATGCATTTGACCAACTCGCATTTGAATGAGGCCCCAGGTTTCCAGTTCTCCCATTACCTTTAGATTGTAAGTCTGCAAGTTTTCAGTCTTGGAAGAATTTAAGCTCAAAGACAGGTCCCTTCTTTTTGCCATGTGTTGATATTGTATTTTTCTAATGCTCATACCTTGTACAGCGCTACGGAATATGTTGGCGCAATAAAAATAAAGGATAATAATAATAATAATGTGTTATAGCA
Organism: Discoglossus pictus; assembly: GCA_027410445.1. Taxonomy (NCBI): domain Eukaryota; kingdom Metazoa; phylum Chordata; class Amphibia; order Anura; family Alytidae; genus Discoglossus; species Discoglossus pictus. The sequence goes on from CM050170.1 coordinate 166,380,872, forward strand.
CTTTATTAGGAATGTCTTTGTGGCTATTGCAATAGCCTTAGTGGTCAGTGTGGCTAGAGTAAGTAGAGGTCCTGTCTCTGGGACACCTGCTTGGAATGGATGTTGTGTTTTGCGGCAGTGGATCTATTGGAGATGTCTGTCATCCTACAGCCCAAACACCTATGCTAAGTACCGTATTTTTCGCCGTATAAGACGCACTTTATCTTCCCCAAAACTGGGGGGAGAAAGTTGGTGCGTCTTATACGACGAATATACCTTTTAAAACCGACTCTTTCTGCCCTCTTGATCCTTTCCCCCTCCTGATTCTCCCCTTCGACCCCTCTGATCCTTCCCTTGCCCCTCTTTAGATCCCCACTCCTGATCCCCCCCCCCCCCCCATTGGCGCTTCCTACAGCACCAGCAGCATGCCTCTAAACTAAAAGCAAGGGAAGGCTGCAGTACAGGAGGAGTGCTGGTAGGAAGCGCTGCGTGATGGGGTGAGATCAAGATGGGCCAAGGGATGATCATGGATGGGCAGAGGGGAGAAGAAAGGTGAGGATCAGGAGGGTCAGGGAGGGTAAAGAGCTCCTGGAGGCTCCCAAATGCTCCAAAATGTGTATGTGTTTGTGTGTGTGTATGTGTATATATATGTGTATGTGTGTATGTATATGTGTATGTGTGTATGTACTGTATATGTGTATGTATGTATGTGTATGTGTATATATGTATGTATGTATGTATGTATATCTGTATATATATATATATATATATATATATATATATATATATATATATATTTGTGTGTGATGTAGGTGTGTATATGTGTGTGAAGTGTATTTGTGTTTGATTCAGATTTTTTTTTCTTGTTTTCCTCCTCTAAAAACTTGGTGCGTCTTATATGGCAAAAAATACGGTAGATAAAAGACACACCAAATATTTAATTGATTGTGTTTAGAATCTCAGTATTGTAACTGATTAAAGAAAATGACCAGCAAAAAGATCTCCATTCAGTTAACACAGAGCAGTCTAGTTTAGCCTACTACTAATAATTTAAATATTATTACAAATGCTTCAAAATAACGTGGATAAAAAGTCCTAATGCCAAGTGGTCATTCTCAGTGGGATTTTTTTTAATTAGAACTAAACAGAGGATTATACAAATCCAAAATTCCTTCCAGTTGACTTTTCTTGTTATGAAAAAAACAAAAACAAAAACAAATGCCTATCCAAAATTTGAATGTAATAAATAAAATTTAAACCAGTACTTATTTTAAACATTGTAAAAACATTTTGGCCCCTATTAAAGTTAGTTACTGTAGCCCGTAATGTAGCCCTCAAATGTTACTGCTATATTGACCTTTTTTAGCTACCTGCTATCGATCTGTGTGTTACAGGCTGAAAATCAACTGCTTTTGTCAAAATTGTAACTCCGACCCAACTAAGTCTTTGATCTGCCAAGGCCGCAATTGTTACAATCTCTAAAATCGCAAATCGCTGTTATATGTTATATCAATCTCGGGCATCAAGGAGTTAATACACATAAGGCCACCCACATGGACTAGAACTGTTTCTTCATTCATTTTTATTGATTTTTAAATTGTTAGTTTGCGAGTTCGATTGCATATCGGACGTCAATACACTAAGGTCCTCATTCAATTGCAATTTGGCCAATCGAATAGGGCTCTATATAAGCACATAACACATTTTTTGACAGAAGTTTTTAGTTAGTGAAGACCTTGATTTTGGATAGAAGTTCAGTAACTAAAAAGTTCTGTATATGTGCTTATATAGAGCCCTATTCAATTGGCCAACTCGGAATTGAATGAGGCTCTAATTGACTGAAGTTTACACGCCATGTTTTTCTGATGTCTTGATCACGTCTCATTTATAATTGGTTGTTTCTAAATCGATAGTTACGGGCTTGCTTAATTGATCATGATCATGCTCTGAAATGCTACTTACGGTAACATGGTTTACGATTTTGGCTTTCGACCATGTAGTTGGAGGCTTATTCAATTTAAACTCTCTTTAACTACTGCAAATTTCAAGCCTGCAGACTTACGGGCTGTATGAAGGCAATTGCGGGCTTGGAATTTAATAGGGGCCATAGTCTATTGGGTCAATTCTTCTTAAGAATGTGCTATAAATATGGCATTTCAGTTGGTTTCGGAGTACCATAGCTCTGTCATCAGAGTTTGGTGCACCTGATGAAGGTGCCATAGTTCTACTTTATTGTTTTCACCAGTAAGCTATTAAAGCTATGATCTTTATACTGTTTTTGTTCGTTTTTGTTTTTTATTACAACTGTCTAACACGGTACCACCCTCTCCCTAAGTCATAATGGGGCTTTTACGAATTTTAGTGCATCTATATAGAATTTTTTTTCATTAAGTTAGATTGTTGTTATTGTTATGGCCTTCAGTTGGGTGCAACTCTTGGTGACCTTATGGACTGCAGCACACCAGGCAGTGTGTCTAGTTGTGCTTATCCATAAGGATTTCTTTGCAAAGAGTCTGGAGTGTGTTACCAAGTCCTTCTCCAGCAATTTGCTATGACCTGCCCATTTTGGGTGACTCTACACAGTATTGCTCATAGCGTCATTGAAGTACACAAGCCCCTTCCCCACGACAACGCTGTGATCAGAAGGGAAAATTAGATTAGATAGCTTATATATATATGTGTTAAATATCATCCTTTGATAAAAAGATCTCTCTTATTGAAAGCAATTCCTCCAAACATGAGTAAATTCCAAGAAACTGACCCCAAAACAGATACTAAAATCCTAGGAATGTCAGTCGGACCTTGACAAACATTGGCGGGCAGCCAGCCCACCTCCCACCAGTGGAATTATAATAGTGCCACGCACTATGTTATTTTTCCGAACACTATTTTATTCTTCACATCCTGAATAATGCTGTGAAGCAGCTGGGGAAACAACAGTGTACTTGACTCCTGTGGGTCGTACAAGAACTGAAGCAGAGAGACTAAGATAAATGATAGGTTGCCTGTAGCAGTATTATTCACAAATTCTCAACAACACATGTAGGATGTGTGACTTTTAGTGGCAAACTCTCATGTGTTTTACATTAGATTAAGGCAATTTGTATCCCCAGTGAATCCCTTACAACCTTCACCTGCAAAGTTATGTTTGACGTAAGGTTATTATTGCTGTTGTTTTTATCCTGTCTTGCATTATTCAAATCAAGTTATTTCCATGAACATGTGTTTTTGCAGTTATGAATGTAATGTAGATTTATGATTTTTTCCCCCCAAACATTCATAAGTAGGAGATAAAAGCATTCAAATGCATAATAGCAAAAAAGATATTCATTATGACAATGGTTTGCTATGGAGATTTGGACAGATGTAGCAAATTTTGCACTCTAGATAACAATTGCCCATGAACCAGAGCAATACCACTTTGAAAGGAATAATATAAAAAAAAAGTATTTATGGAATACAATAAATATTAACATATCAACAAACGCAATTTGTCTTTTAAAACTAAAAGGGAGAAGGCTGGTTTCAAATATGGTATGGTATAATATAAAACTATGGGCCTCATTCAATTGCAATTTGGCCATTTGAATAGGTCTCTATATAAGCACAGAACATATTTTTTTACAGAAGTTTTTAGTTAGTGAAGACCTTGCTTTTGGATAGAAGTTCACTAACTAGAGCCTTATTCAATTGGCCAAATCGCAATTGAATGAGGCCCTAAATGTAATAGCAATTAAAGGGACAATACAAGTCATTTTTTATTTGTTGCATCTGAAAGAGGGTATTTGATAATGTCCCACTGTGTGTTTCCTTTTTTTAAATTATACACTCAAAGCAAAAAGAAACGGATCCAAATTTTAACTTATTTAGGGATTTGCTCCTGTCAGTCATTGAGCAGTAATATAGCTGTATGAATCATACTTGTCTGCCATTGAAATCTACAGAATTGCGTTGTTTGTCCCTTTACATTTAAAAAAAAAATAATGCATTTTGTAACAGTAAAATTACATTGACATGTATATTATTTTGTCTTCTAATCAGCCTTTCTGATCCTCCCACCAAGTTCCCTACACATGGATTTTATGCTGCTCTAGGCCCAATGACCTAGTTACTCCTTCTCCTTTTCTCTTGCTATATCCCAATCATATGTCTACCACACACCTATATCGGAAAGCATAAGTGTATATTTTTCTTTGTAATTATACAGTAAGTCAGAAAGTGCCAGGTGCACTTACAAACAGAAAGGTGTCTGCATATAGATATTGCATGGCATTGTATCTGGAACTTCAGGCAACCTGAACCCCCCTGAAAATGTGCTGGCCTGGGCCTCGTGGGCCTAGTCTATAACATACCCACACTCATATTGATCATAGGAAGTGGATGGAGGCAGAGAAAAAACATTCTAATTCCCGTTTCATGTAATCAATCTGAGTATGTGCAACTCCTGGAAAGTAATTAGCAATAATAATTCTCTAATACAATGATAAGATATCAAGGTCAGGGCCCGATCTACCTTTTGGAGCCCCTAGGCAGTGAAGTGGAGGAGCTCCTGTGAGTGAGTATGCAAGGTATGCACAGACCCATTTTTGACTTTTCTGTGCGTGTAAGTTCCCTTTCCTGTTGTAACTGTCTTGTTCTAGATGGTATCCCCTAGTAGCCAGTCTATGAACTGCAACAATTCATTTTATTTTAAACCAGGAACCATTTTTTTTAAGAAGTGGCGCTGCCTAGTTGGCCTAATGGGTAATCCGGCCATGATCAAGGTTAGTGACTGGACTCATTGCGATTCGTAAAACCGCAAGTTACTTCCCTCCAAGCCTTTGACCTTTCACGGCTGCAAAAATCCCAAATGGCTATTCAATTGTTCCGATTTACACTCCGTCAAGCCCAGAAATGGCAAAAATCGAACCACAGGTTACTGGGAACAAGGAGGTCTCGTAAAGGGCTTACTGACAAATTGGAGCACTGTAAAAGCAAATATAAAATCAATCCAGCACTGTAAATGATGGGAAACACAATGGGTGACATAAGAAAAGCACAACATTCTCAAGCTCGCACATCGCCAAAATATACATGTTTATTTTCCGTCCAAAGTCCTACGAACTTCAACTTCCAAGCCCGTAAGACTTTGGAATCCAACCTCCATATTTCATTGAAGTCCTACTGGCTTGAATAATGGGTTATGGACTTGGAGGTCGTGGACGGAAATTAAACATGAAATAAAGTATTATATTTTGACGATGTGCGAGCTTGAGATTTTTGTGCTTTTAATTCTAATGTCACCCATTGTGTTCCCCATCATTTACAGTGCTGGAGTGATTTTATATTTGCTTTGAAAGCGCTCTGATTTTTCGGGCTTGAACCACGAGTTACGGGCTTGCGCCCATGATCATGTTCAAGCCCGCAAATGCTACTGCCGATAGCATTGTTTCTGATTCTCGCGACTGGCGCCTAACTTGCGGGCCCGGCCAATTGAATAGAAGAGTAAAAGTAGACCTACTGGAGCCCGCAACTCGATCTCAGGAAATCGTCTACTTGCGAGTTACGGCCCCAAATTGAATGAGGCTGATGGTTTTAAGGAATGTCCCTCTCCACACTTGTAGAAACTGATAAAGAACAAAAATGTTGGCTCCCACTACAACATAATTGCATGTAACAGTTAACATTTTTTTATGTCAAATAACATTGTGCAGTTATTGTGCTTAGTTCTTTAATTTATTCTATTTGGGATATCTGTGGACTTTTGAAAAGATCAGAAAACAAGACAGACAGTGTATAAAGAAAGGAGGATAGTAAAGTTAACATTTACAATGTTGACTTTTTTTTACTTTCCATCCTTTTATATAGTCCTGAAGGACAATCTATATAATAAACACAAGGGGCCCTATGTACTCTACATATCATATGGCATAACATATGAATGGAGTGGTTCTACAACACTCCTGCATTAATTAATGGTGTAAGCTTGATGCCATTCACATCCCATCTGCTGCTGGTATACACCCACAGTAAGATCAGTGGGGTAGGTGGCTTTGTCTAGCAGATGCCTGCTAAATTTGCAGACACAATGTGTACCATGATCTCCAAGGCAAGATGCTTGTGTATTAGAGTGGTTTATATATATATATATATATATATATATATATATATATATATATATATATATATATATATATATATTTATTTATATATGTACTAATTTCAAAAATGTTGGAAGTTTCTGAAAAAATGTGTAGCAAATCTCTCTATTTTTTTTTTACCTCATCTTAACACTCCTCTCATCTGTTTAAAATTCATATTATTTGTTCAGATTAATAAAATTGTTCTAGGCTAATGCCAGTTGCTCATTATCAGTTACCACCAACAATTAGATTTCATAAGGAATCTTAAAACAGGGCAATCACATAAGTTGGTAAGTGTGCCTAAATCAGGAATTTTATTAAGATTGTTTATAATTTCAAAACAAAATTCTGTTTCTAGAGCTAACTAATAAAGGCAACTTGGATTAATCACAATGATATTATCACATTGTGTCACTAAATAAGGTATTTGAAAAAGAAGAGTGAGCAGGACATTCAAAATGAGAGGGAAATATACATGTTCTATGTAAGTTTCCATAGTAAAATGTTACTTTTTTATAATTATTTTAAATGTTTTTTATCCTTTAACATTGTCATTTTACAGTGGGCCTTTAATATTCACCAATTGTACAGCTTTTCAATGTATTATAGTGTGAAATTTGAAAGTTTCCTACAAAGACAGAAACAGTTCTAGCTGACACTAGTATCAAGATGTGCTTTAATCAAGTGTGTACACAAAAGCGTAGCAGACTAATTATCTAAACGATAACAAAATGGTGAATCAATTATCAAAGGATACAGACAGCTTCACCTTTTATAATCTCTGGCTCTCGGCCATCAGCTATTTTTTAACTGGTGGCACATAATAGCTTTATCCGTAACAAAGTTGTATTCCTCTGATACCCAAACACATGGAGTCACTGGCCAAAGCTTTCAAGTTGCATTAATGATCAGATGCATCTGGAAAAACCTTCAGAATAATTATTTTGGACTGTCTGTCTGTCTAGGCTTGTCCAAAGGATTCTGATTATACTTAAGAAGTAAAGAAGTAGGTCACTCAGTGGCTCACTCATTTTGTGTGCTTGCACAGAAAGCTAAAACAATAAATAATCTGACCTCTCTCTCTGGAGGACTGACATTGGACAAGGCTAATCACATTTATAAATATTTACTTTTTGGATTTGCAATGACGCAAGTTATTTGAAATTGAAGAGACTGTGCCCTTTGTTTCCCCCCAAAAATAGGGGAAATTCATCCTAGGGTATTCACCCACTATAAGGTTTTCAATTAGTCGTTTTGATAATAATACTGTTGTAACATTTGTAGATACAAAAGATCCTATATACTGTCTACTTTATACAATGGTTTGTTGGTGTTGTTATTACCATTGTAAATACATATAGCCTTTTGCTTTTCTAGTGCTCACAAATATTACTTAGTGTGCTAAAAGCACTATGAAGTGGGGCTGGGGCAAAGCCAAATAGTTTCAGGTGGCCAGGCAACCTTGAGAATGATAATACTCCATATTATTCCATAGTTGGGCTATGGAGCAAGTTTGCACCCTAGTGGATAAGATACATCTATACTCCATTATTCTATTTTAATTATGAATGTGTATACAAACATGGAGTGAAGTTATGGTAATTGCTGGAAATCAGTCCACAGACTGAGAAAAGGTGAGGATAGAGTTTATCTAGTAGGACAAAGGGACGCCCTGGGTCTCGCTCTGAAAAACCTTGGTCTTTTCCTTTCTCTTTAATTATTCACTATATCTATTTTTGTTAAAATGTTACTAAAAAGAAGACCAAAAGGGTATTACTTCTAACCAAGTTTAAGGAGGGTCCTGCTCCGACAGCAGTCTACTTGATAACCTTATAATTTGGTAAAACATGGCTGTGTTCCTCTATTCCATTTTATAATAGGATAGAAATAATCTGTATACAATCTTTCTGTTACATTTGTATAAAGTGGCTACAACTTTAATAAGGTATTTGAAATCATGGTGAGGATGTGGTTCCCAATCCATAACTTTTTCTCCTTGTGCACACTTTATTTTAATTTGATAAATTAAGTTCATTCAATTCTGTTATTAAATTCTTTATTGTGTAATCTAATACTTATATAAAACAATTATTTAGTTTGTCACATTATACATTATTGCCCTTTGTATATCCTATCTATTGGTTTTATACTACTTCAGTATATTTTGTCCTGGCTGCCATATAGGTTTTGATACCTGATATAGCTATTTTCTGCCACCATAGGGCCTCATTCAATTGCCATTTGGCCAATTCAATAGGGCTCTATATAAGCACAGAGCATATTTTTTTTACAGAAGTGTTTAATTAGTGAACGTCTATCCAAAAGCAAAGTCTTCACTAACTAAAAACTTTTGTAAAAACATATGCTCTGTGCTTATACAGAGCCCTGTTCAATTGGCAAAATCGCAATTGAATGAGGCCCAGAGAGTATGAGTATGTTGATTGTTGATCTCTGAATATGCCATATTACTGAATGCCAATACCAAGTATATTCTGTTGGCATAGATATTTGATCATAACATTTTTGCATTATAACCTAAGTAGTCTTATATTGCTTCTGTATATTTTAATAATATATACGTTTGATAAGGTTGTATGCACTTTTCATTGATTTATATTGATCTGTCTGAATATAGAATATTTTAAAATTGATTGTCCAATTTTAAAAATGATTTTGTATATTTCTCAATTATTTTATATGTGATCTATCTGAATATTGACTGTTTTCACTTGTTTTTGATACATACAGTTGCTTTTTCCTGATTTACTATTGTTTAAATAAACATTGTTCTGCATAAAGTGTATACTTGTCTATAAATGATTAGTGAAATCAATTAAAGTATTATTCTAAACACAGTAATATTTTTTCATCTCTTAACTGCATGACACTAGTAAGAAAATCTGATATCTCCTGCTAACAAAGAGATCATTGCAAATAATTGCTAGTTGCCATCTGGAGCTAAATTATTTGCTTTCAATGGAAAGCCTTGTGGAGAGAAGATTGGGAATGCTCAAACTCCAGGGAACTGAGCATGTTTAAAAATGTTTTTAGCTATGTGACTATCCAAGATAACAGATTCTGTTTTGAGGCTAATTAACAATTATTGGCAATGGTCTCTCCATTACCAAGAAATATCAGACTGTCCTTATTGGGTGAATCAGAAAGACTGCTTGACAGGTAAAGTACCTGTTATTATCTACAGAATTAAATTATAATATTTAAATTATATTTTTTTATATTTAAACGATAACCTGTATAGACCCCCATGAGTGATAGGATTAATTTTAATTGTAGCTCAGGTCCTTTAAGGGGTTAATGTGGGGACCCTGCAGCACGGTTACACCCTCCATTTTATTAAGGTTGAGGTTGAATTCAGTGATGTTGTGATGATGATCTCTGTTTCCATTGGCTATTTCGATTGCAGGAGTTACGGGCTTGATGTTCAAGCCCGGATCTGCTTCTTTCCACTGCATGGTTTCCGCTTTTCAGGATCGGGCCATATCTTGAGGGCCCTCATAATAGAATAGCATCGGAAGAGTAGAGCTACTTGGGCATGCAACTCAATCACAGACAATCGGTGGAGTTGCGAGCCCCGAATTGAATGAGGCCCTCCGGTGCATAGCACCAATTGCACTGCTTATACCCAAGGAGAAACATCCTGTGATGGAGTATTTATATACAATGACTGCCTTTCTTATTATTTAAGTGTCAAGAATCAGTTCATCCAAATACTTCATACAATAATTTCACAGTAGCCAGGGATTCTGGATAAACACATGCAAATGAAGAGCATTCATAATAAATCATTCTTGGTTCCATCCACTTGAAATGAAGGCTGACATCTCAACATTGTTGTTTTTTTTTTAGTTTTATATTTTTAAACAATAATGTAAAAAAATCTAAATGCAAATATAAAGAAATCCATATAAAGCAATCAGTTGTAATAATCACAAATTAACAAGCTTAAGTATACAAATAAATCTAAATATATTAACAACCTGATTCAAGTGTTGGTGAAACCATTCTTTATATTTAGACTGATGTGGGATCTGCATGTCCCCCTCTGCTGGAGTTCCACTTTGAACAAAATTCACAGTAAGCTCTAAACAGATAAACACACGGAGAACTGCCCAACCACACCATCAAGCTTAAGTTATATATAACACATGAAATGCAAAAAAAAAAAAAAAATACATGTTAAATTCCCACCTGAACACGGCTAAAAGTATCCTCAGGAGTTGTGAAGCAGATAAATGAAGTCTAAGGTGTCTACTTCCAATAGGGGATATTAGAAGTGCAGCCCATGTGAAGTTTAGCAGATCTACTCCATCATAGGCTTAGGGGAGCATATTTTCAGGTGGCGGCAGATTGCGTAAAGATGTACCATAGAATAATGGTTGCATAGGCACCTTTATTTTGTCAAGAAAGATGAAGAGAAAACAACCCCTTCTTTTTTTCACTGTAATGCCCCAACAAGATGAGCTAGTTATTGAATTTAATTATGCATTGACAAATAATATAGTTCCATTTTTATATCAATATTCAATACAAAATATATGCCGCCAAAAAAATGTTTGCCTCCTCCCTGATAAGGTCATTAAGGGGCGTATGGGGGTTTTGGCTGAGAGACAGGTCTAAATGGTTTAAATGAGCACAATGAGTTATAATAAGAGAATAAATAATCATTTATAGGCTGCCTCAATAGAAAAAGCTTTTTACTCTCACCAATATATCTCGAACCAATGGACATTATGTTGGCAGAAAATATTATGTCTGAAAATGTATCAATTTTCTGGTAGACAAAACCATCTTCCACCATTGACCTTTTAGTGAGTGCGTTGATACCACCAGCAGCGAACTCTGAGCTTTCATGTTATGTTTAATGTTGAATATTGCTTTTAAGTCATTGAATATTAATTTTATTAATGATCAATTCCTAATTAAACCATCCAGCACATGTTGTTAGAGACTGCATCGTGCCTTTAATTTTAGCAAATCTGGAAAAGAATTACAGGTGCCTAAGGAAATCAAATATGGCTGCAAATCTTTCCTTTTCTCATTCACTCTGTCGATTTTTCTTTATGATCACCAGATTGTATGACAATCACTCCACTGACACCAGATAGGATTATAGGATCCAATCATAACATTTTATATGACAATACCAATAATAGCTCCCTTATCTAAGGTTGTTAGAGGTTATATTACATTGCTTGAACTTTAAATAATGAGTTTTATTAAAGTCAAGCACTTTAATATCATTGCTAGATTATAAAAATATAATTGAGCTCTCATTTAATGTCTTTAAATAACGCCTGATCCATATGTATGACACATTATGAGTCCACAAAATCTTTATTAAAGGGAAAGTCATGTAAGTGCTATGGGCCTCATTCAATTGCAGTTTGGCCAATTGAATAGGGCTCTAAATATGCACATAGCATATTTTTTTTAAAGAAGTGTTTAGTTAGTGAAAACCTTGCTTTTGGATAGATGTTACTAACTAAACACTTCTGTAAAAAAATATGTTATTGGCTTATTTAGAGCCCTATTCAATTGGCCAAATTGCAATTGAATGTGGGCCTATGTGTTTGAATGCTCTCTGTGGGCCTCATTCAATTGCGATTTGGCCAATTGAATAGGGCTCTAAATAAGCACATAACATATTTTTTTTAAATAAGTTTTTAGTTAGTGAAAACCTTGCTTTTGGATAGATGTTTACTAACTAAAAACTTCTTAAAAAATATATGTTATGTGTTATTTAGATCCATATTCAATTGGCCAAATTGCAATTGAATGAGGGTCAGAGTTTTGATGTGGATCTCTCAGTGTAAGACTCTTGGGTCCTCATTCAATTGCAATTTGACCAATTGAATAGGGCTCTTTATAAGCACATAGCCTATTTTTGTTACAGAAGTTTTTAGTTAGTGAACTTCTATCCAAAAGCAAGGTCTTCACTAACTCAAAACTTCTGTAAAAAATATGCTATGTGCTCTTTAAAATATGTTATGTGCTTAAATAGAGCCCTATTCAATTGGCCAAATTGCAATTGAATGAGGCCCTTGTTGTCCAGGACTTAGGCCCTCATTCAATTGCAATTTGGCCAATTGAATAGGGCTCTAAATAAGCATATAACAAATTTGTTTAAAGACGTTTTTAGTTAGTAAACATCTATCCAAAAGCAAGGTCTTCACTAACTAAAAACTTCTTTAAAAACAATATGCTATGTGCTTATTTAGAGCCCTATTCGATTGGCCAAATCACAATTGAATGAGGCCCTTAGTCAGAGAGCTCATAGCTATTTAATCAGTATCTACTACATGGAAAACATATAAATCCAATGCCCAATAAACATTTGGCCCGATTCTTGACAGCAGGCCCCTTTACATTATTTGCTATAATTAATTTATTCAAAAAAGGCCCTTAAAGGCACACTACAGTTAAAAAAAAGATACTTGCCAAAGTAACAATATTAGCAGCTATGTAAGCCAGGGATATAATTTTTTTTGGGGAAAAATCAGCCTTTTTGATTGCTAGAATTAATTTTGTGTTTGTAACATTACATCCTGAAAGCTGGATCATGGGGGGGGGCTGTGCTTCTGTAGTTATCAGTGGAGGGAGGGGTAAGCGCAGGCAGAAGTCCAGAGCCTTTGTTTGATAACTGGATAAGATTGAAACTAACACCGTATCACTTCTCACTCATTGGCCCAAACGCAGACTCTTTGCTTGAGGAATGTCAACCATAGCTCTCCAGAAATGCAAACTCTCCTCTCACACACCCAACTTCCACCAATGTATCATGGATCCCTCAAAATGACTTTTCCTAATTATAAACTGCTGTATGACATATATTTTCATAATGAAGTTGTCCTTTAATACTCTCATTACATCTCCACCTACTTTCTTACATTTGGTTGAACCACAGACTATGTTAAGATTGGTGCATGGACGTAGCTTAAAATACAATTCATTGATATAGGAAACAAGATATTCCATGCTAGTTTTGAATAAAATTATATAAATATGTTTATTGCTTTATTATATTTGTCATTGGCAGCTTGATTACTACTTTCATAGAACTTACCTCTGGACGTTGGAGGCATTCATAAAACTTATTAAACAAATAAGGTCCATTTCTCGTCTGGATGGAGCTGGATGTGAGCTAAACCATGTAGGGTCACCCAAGATGGGCAGGTCATAGCAGAAAGTTCAGACAAATTAAGAGAAGGAGAACTGGCAACCTACTCCAGTATCTTTGCCATGAAACCCTTATGGATAAGCACAACCGGACACAAGATGGCGTGATGCGGTCCATAAGGTCACAGAGAGTCGGATTTCACTAACCAACAACGACAACAAAGGGTCCATTGATATGAAAATCCGTCCTGTGATAAGGTAAGTACACCCTTCAGGTTTCATCTATCAGGAAGTGCTTTAGCCAGGCATGGAGGAAGGTTTCTATACACAGAGTCTTCCAAATGCAACATTTTCTCAAGATATGCTTTTATATGTTTGCTTATATGACATTGAATGTGTTAGTTTGTTACATACTTCAAACATGTGCAGGTTTTCATAAACTAAAGTGTTGCTTTAAACTAGAAAGTGTGAACGACAAATATAATACACTGATAAACACATTCATATTACTGTATTCGTAACTCTAGATAAATATTCAGTATATAATATTTAGTTACTGTCATGGGAAATTCTTTTAAGCATTGTGACCATACACCAGTTTCAAAATGCAAAGTTTGATCATCTTAAATTATGAAAAATATCCATCAAATAATTTATCAGAATTATAAAAATGTACCACTATTTTATGACAAAACAGTTTGGGATTATTTCCATCATCTGAACACAGATGTCTTGCAGCGAACCCGAGGTATATTTCAGTTGGACGCCCGGTATAAGAATATATGTCTTTAGAAAATGCCCTGAAGACATTTTAATAAACATTATAGATTGACATTTCACATTAATTATATTATTCAATGCGTATAGAAAAGCTAAAAATGTCAAAATTCCTCATGAATAATTCATGACCAACTTATATGTGCTTATAAAAAAAATCTTATTATTACCACTATTAGTGATATTTTCTTTTGCACAACATTAATTGAATATTAAAATGGGTTATATTTAGACATCCATGCACATGCTACGATGAAGCATACGATACATAACAGAATGGCAGATGGTAGATACTTAGTATATTTTACTTGTCACTGGTGTGAAACTTGGGATATTTGTTGCAGATACAAAATATTCATGATGCATACATGGAGTGTGAAGTCAACACAAAATAAAATACATTATAAAAACCGACTGAATTCATTCACATTAGCTGTTATCAGGGCCACCAACATGGAGGTACAGACGGTACCACAGCGAGGGGCCCACACTTGGAGGAGCCCATTGCTTCCAGATCAAATTACTACAATTGTGTTAACTGTTGCTTAAAAATCATAAATTGCCATTACCAATTTAACTCTTGGGTGACAATTGCCCTAACATCTAATCATCTTAGCTGGGACATCTGCGACACATGCTCAGGCTTCCTCAGGTGTGCACTTTATCCTGTAACATCACATTTCAGGCTTAGCCCAAGACAGAATCAGCACAAGACTGTATGGGACTCCTCAAAAGGTGCCATGAAGATATATATATGTACTGTCAAGTGGAGTTTCCTTTATATAAACATAATGTATATATACATACATGCAACACCCACATCTACTGCCTGATTAGATGCGTTTACGTGGTAGATCTGTTTTGGTTGCTTCTCTTTATAATCCACTTCTATGACCTCAATAATCTCCTAGTGACCTTTCATCTTGCTTTCAGCTGTTGGTACTAGAACTAACCGTCTGTCTACAGGGTAACTTTCGTACTTGTGCACTGCAATTATAATATGTTTTCTGGTATCTCTGGTCTTTCTCTATATGATCTTGTGCCAGAGGGACAACTTGGGAAATTCTTTCCGTCATATTTTTCACACAATATAGAGCACTGTTTACTCTTCTCATTCTTCTTGCGGTGGGTCCAGATTCCCTCTTGCATGAAGGCCATAGAGAATCTGAAAAGCGGAAAATACAGTTAAGGCCGGAGATACTTCAACATTGGCAAAAAAGTCAGTAAGGTAAAAGTAGGTCCCAATTTCTCATGCTACAACTTTTCTAAACATGCACTTCAAGGTCCTATTAAATCGTTCCACCAATCCATCCATCTGTAGGTGGTAGACAGATGTTGCTTAGAGAGCTAATCTTTAGGAGCTTGCCCATGTCTTTCGTAAACTTTGATACAAAGGGTGTTTCTTGGTC
Source organism: Discoglossus pictus (assembly GCA_027410445.1). Classification (NCBI taxonomy): domain Eukaryota; kingdom Metazoa; phylum Chordata; class Amphibia; order Anura; family Alytidae; genus Discoglossus; species Discoglossus pictus. Next base: position 166,396,296 of record CM050170.1, read on the forward strand.
TGTCAAGATTTCCTTTGTTATTCCCACCCTTGAAATAGGATGTATGAATTATTTATCACCACTCTTTGAAGTTGTTGTGCGCAGTGGTATGGCTTCTCGATATCTTGTGACGTAGTCCTTCATTTGCAAATTTGGACCACTCTCATACCACTTATTCATAAAACTAATCAAATTCTACAATATATTAATTCCAGTGTGTATACATACAGTACAGTATCTCACAAAGGTGAGTACACCCCTCACATTTTTGTCAATATTTTATTATATCTTTTCATGTGACAACACTGAAGAGATTACACTCTGCTACAATGTAAAGTAGTAAGTGTACAGCCTGTATAACAGTGTAAATTTGCTGTCCCCTCAAAATAACTCAACACACAGCCATTAATGTCTAAACCGTTGGCAACAAAATTGAGTACACCCCTAAGTGTAAATGTCCAAATTGGGCCCAAATTGTCAATATTTTGTGTGGCCCCCATTATTTTCCAGGACTGCCTTAATCATCATGGGCATGGAGTTCACCAGAGCTTCACAGGTTGCCACTGGAGTCCTCTTCCACTCCTCCATGATGACATCACAGAGCTGGTGGATGTTCGAGACCTTGCACTCCCCCACCTTCTGTTTGAGGATGCCTCAGAGATGCTCAATAAAGTTTAGGTCGGGTGACATGCTTGGCCAGTCCATCACCTTTACCTTCAACTTCTTTAGCAAGGCAGTGGCAGTCTTGGGAGTGTGTTTGGCATTCTTATCATGTCGGAATAGTGCCCTGCAGCCCTGTCTCCAAGGGAGGGGATCATGCTCTGCCTCAGTATGTCACAGTACATGTTGGCATTCATGATTCCCTCAATGATCTGTAGCTCTCCAGTGCCGGCATCAGTCATGCAGGCCCAGACCATGACACTCCCACCACCAAAAGTATACATCTATACTGAGGAAAGGTAGTTGAAATAATGCCTAAATGACAGAAAACATATAAGGCACAAAGAACACAAAAACACTGATATGAGATGAAACCCTCAGTTGGAATGTAAACAACACAACATGGTCTGGGCCTGCATGAGTGCTGCCGGCACTGGGGAGCTACAGCTCATTGAGGGAACCATGAATGCCAACATGTACTGTGATATACTGAAGCAGAGCATGATCCCCTCCCTTCGGAGACTGGGCCGCAGGGCAGTATTCCAACATGATAACGACCCCAAACACACCACTAAGACGACCACAGCCTTGCCAAAGAAGCCGAAGGTAAAGGTGATGGACTGGCCAAGCATGTCTCCAGACCTAAACCCTATTGTGCATCTGTGGGGCATCATCAAACAGAAGGTGGGGGAGCGCAAGGTTTCTAACATCCACCAGCTCTGTGATGTCATTATGGAGGAGCGTAAGAGGACTCCAGTGGCAACCTGTGAAGCTCTGGTGAACTCCATGCCCATGAAGGTTAAGGCAGTGCTGGAAAATAATGGTGTCCACACAAAATATTGATAATTTGGGCCCAATTTGGACGTTTCCACTTAGGGGTGTACTCACTTTTGTTGCCAACAGTTTAGACATTAATGGCAGTGTGTTGAGTTATTTTGAGGGGACAGCAAATTTACCCTGTTATACGGGCTGTACACTTACTACTTTACATTGTAGCAGAGAGTGATTTCTTCAGTGTTGTTACATGAAAAGATATAATAAAATATTTACAAAAATGTGCGGGGTGTACTCACTTTTGTGAGATACTGTATATATCTATCTACAGAGCAGCAGACACAGTGAAGAAGGGATATAGTAAATCTATGAGAGATTTAATAAATATATATTTAGAACCAGAATCTCTATCTATGTATCCTAAAGAAACAATAACCGGACAAAGCAAATCAATAGTAGGAAAAGCTGGTCTATTTTGCAGAAAGGCAATAAACTTGTTTTTATCTGCTATTGATGTATGTTGCATTTTCATCAGTTTAGCTAATGTACTGTATGATCAATATTTTATGAGATCATGCAAGTCCATCTTTTTGTATAATGTCCATTTTATATTGATGAAAACTGAGGGTTTCTTAGACTGTCCCTCCACAGTCCCCTACCTACATTGTGAATTGGTTTCAAAGATGTCAGTGTAAGTTGACAGGCTTAAATGCTTAAATGTAATGTATTTAATGACATATGCATACACAAAAGAAACATAACATATAAGAACGTATTCATTATTCTGTTACTGGAATGAAACCATGTAAATTGAATTTGTACAATCAGAGACTTAGGCCCCTATTCAAAAGCAAATTTGCAACAGTTACAGAGTGATTCAGTTAATCAAGCCCGCAGCTGCCTGGCCGAAAGCCTAAACCATAAACCATGCACCCGTAAGTAGCATGTCAGAGTATGATCACGATCAATTAAGCAAGGCCGTAACTACCGATTTAGAAATAGCCAATAGTAAATGAGACAGTAATCATGATGTCAGTAACACATGGAGGTTAAACTTCAATCAATTAGCGTTTAGAGGTCTGATATGCGAGCGGACACGGAATCCGGCAATGTACAAAATAATAAAAATGAATGAAGGAAATGTTCTAGTTTATGTGGGTGGCATGATATGTATTGACTCCTTGATTCCCAAGATTTAAATAACTCGAAAATGAACGTAATTTTTAATTGCAGATTTTTCGAGCTTGAGACTGTTGTGCAATGAATTCTAATGTCTTTCGTCGCTTTTCACGTCTTTTAAAGTGCAGTATTGATTTATTATTTGTATTTTCAGTGCTAGGAACAGGTTTTTAATCCCCTTGCGAGTCCTATCTGGTACTCGTAGGATTTTCTTCTACATTTGCCATTTACGGGATTGAAGACAATTGCAGGCATGAGGATTGTAGCAATTTAATAGTGAATTGCGATTGTAACGATTTTGACCACCACAGGGATTTTCAGCCTGTAACCCGCAAATCCTTTGTGGGTAGCTAAAAGGAGCCAATTGAACAGCAAATTAGTTTACGGTCTACATTACGGGCTCCAGTAACTAACAATTGCTTAATTGAATAGGGACCTTAGTGTATATGTGGGTATCTGGGTACTGAGGGTATGACTGTTATTGAGCTCTATGGAAAAAGTAATTAAAAAAAATCAAACTTTTTGAGATGGAGGAGCTGACATTTGGGCAAATTCAATACAATTCTCAAATGCTCAAAAAGATTCACTGGGTATGTGCCTGCTATAGTTATTAATATTTCCATAGGAAACTACTACTAATGCCATGGGAAAAGCTTTTCCTGTCTCTGAGAATTTTAGTAAATGTGTATTTTAACCGTTACATAATTTATATGTTTTTTGCAAAAAAAAATACAAATATCTGTAAGTTTTTTTAAATTCAATAGAGCTTTAAATAAAGATAAGTAAGCAATACTATAGGGGTATATGTAAAATGAAGAAAAAATAAATAAATATAAATAAGCTGACAAGCATAGTGAGACAATAAACAATAAATCTGCGAGGAGATCTAAAAAGGTTGAACTTGATGGACTAAAGTCTTTTTTCAACCTAAATTACTATGGCCCTCATTCAATTGCAATTTTGCCAATTGAATAAGGCTCTTAATAAGCACATAACATATATTTTTTAAGATGTTTTTGGTTAGTAAACATCTATCCAAAAACAAGGTCTTCACTAACTAAAAACTTCTTTAAAAAAAATATGCTATGTGCTTATTTAGAGCCCTATTCAATTGGCCAAATCTCAATTGAATGAGGCCCCTATGTAACTATGTAAGTACAAAAGTATAGTTCAAACTGAGTAAGATAAATGTAATGGAAATAAAGAAATGTTCATTACATTTTGGGACTGGTAAACACTGATAAATGACTGTATATTTGATTTGTGATGAGTCTTTACTCATTTTCTGCACATGTATCTAATGTAAGTAGATTGATTTTTTTACATGTCCTAATAGGACATGTATTCCATACACATTAATCTCAGATCCATGAAGCAATACTGTTATCTCATGTGAGAATAACTCAGCGTGTGATATATATATTACTGTTAAGCTTTAGCAGAGTCGTTGATTCATAATTCTTGACTTCTTCAATACATCCATGCAGGAAATCAATGAGTAAAACATGGGAGCATCAGTTGAAAGCACAATATAACTTAATTTAGCTTCAATATTCTGGATCATTTATTGCTCTGCTTGCCAAGAATAAGCTGCATGGTTGATTCACCATTTATCAAGTTGTCTCCAATTAGCTCTTGCAATATTAGTCATAGAGTAATTGCAACAGTAAGAGTAACATTATTAGAGTTAGGATTTAAAAAAATGTAGCTGAGGTAGGATTTAGGGTTAATGGTTATTAATTTCAGCATTGCAGAAATTATGGTCAGTGTTAGAAATTGCTAAATTAGTTCTTGAACTGAGGTTAGAGTTAAGATTAAGGTTATTAGTTTTAGACCTGCTGATATTGTAGTTTAGGCTAGAATGGATGTAGTTCTAGAGTTGTTGATATACCTAGATCAGGTTAGAGTTAGGTTTACAGTTACTAGTTTTAGATATTGAGTAAGAACTATTGTAACTCTAGAGTGTTTTTCTATATCCAGAGTTAGAATTAGAGTTAAGGTTGAGGTGACTTGTTTTAGAGTCAGAGCTAGAACTAGGCCTTATTCAATTGAGCAATTGCTAGTTACTGGTGCCCGTAATTTAGCCCGTAAAATAATTTGCTATTCAATTGGCGTCTTTTAGCTACCCGCAAACGGTTACAGACTGAAAATCCCTGCGGGTGTCAAAATCGTAACTCAATCCCTTTGAAGCCTTTGTTCTTTCAAGCCCGTAAATGTTACAATCGCAAATCGCTATTCAATTGCTACAATTTCTCAAGCATGCAATTGTTTTCACACCCGTAAATGACAAATGTAGAAGAAAATCCTATGAGTACCAGATAGGACTCTCCATGGGGTTAAACACATGTTCCTAGCACTGTAAACGCAAATAAAAAAATCAATACCCACATGGACTAGAACATTTCCTTCATTAATTTTTCTTATTTTGTACATTACTGGATTGCGAGTCTGATTGCATATCTGACTTCTAAACGCTAATTGATTATGGTTTAACCTCCATGTTTTACTGCCGTCATGATGATGGTCTCATTTACTACTGACTGTTTCTAAATCGGTAGTTACGGCCTTGCTTAATTGGTCATGTTCTGAAATGCTACTTACGGGTGCATGGTTTACAGTTTAGGCTTTGGGCCAGGTAGTTGCGGGCTCGATCAAATGTATCACTCTGAAACTGTTGCAAATTTCAAGCCCGTAGACTTACACCCGGTATGAATGCAACTGAAATTTGAAAAGCAATTGAATTGGGGCCTTAATGTTGTGGATATGTCCAAAGTTAGAGTTATTAGTGTTATGGTAAGTGATATCCGAATTGGGTTAAGAGCTACAGTAACAAAAGAGCTTATTACTTCAGTTTTGCTCATAAGGTCATGATCTGAGGTTGGAATATGGAAGATTTAGGGGTAATATGGAAAAATAATAATTCCTTAAAAATAATAATACTTTATCGAAAAGGTAGGAAATAAATGGAACAAAGTTTTAAACTGTGTTTAAATAATTTTAAAATAAATGTCAGTCTTTTATTTGTAAATATCATATACAATTGTGCTTTAATGATAACTGACATTTTATCTTTGTTTCTAAAATGATTAGAAACCTTGAACAGTGGATGCAGATAAGATATCTATTGATCTCTATTAAGAACATTCTCTTCAAATAGCCCCTTGACAGAAGAATTCAAGGTTGAGTAAGGCGAGTCCTTTCCACGACAATGCTCTAAAAGCAGAAAAGTCTGATTGAGATATTTAACTGGTCAGGGTATTGCCCTGTCAGCCAATGAGCAGTAATATAGGTGTATGTGTCATATTTGTCTGACAATTAAATCTACCAATGTGAGTATGCTTTGTGGAATTTCTGTTAGTTTCACTGAAATGTAAAAAAGCTTTACTTAACATTATTCTCGTAAAACACAACTTTGGTAATATTTAAAGCATATTGGTTTACATTTTATAAAATAAGAACTGAATTCCATGTCCCTAATATCATAATTGTGGGGATTTTTCTCAGTTTATAGTAAGTTTTTATCAGACCTTGCTACAAAGCTTTAATCATTTTTTTATCCTGATGCCCTATTTTGCTTTCATTATGTTTATAATATGTCCACCTTACTCTCTTTTTATCCAGTCACCCTTTCTTTCTTTCTATCTACTTGTGTCCTTTACACTTCTGTACTTCTGTCTTTATCTTCTCTTCAGTGATGGATCGAGTAAATGGCAAACAAATCTTTTTACTCCCACCCCAGTTGGGTGAGGTAGAGTCGGGCACACATTTCTGTTTGACCACCACCACCATTGGGCATAGCTTGACTGGAGGCTGGGATAAGATACTGATTCTCCAGACCTAGCTGATGTTGCAGGATCAAGTTGCAGAGCTTCAGGAAAAGTTAAAGGGTACTAGGACAAGTTGCAGAAAATTAATTTCTGAGTAAATAGAAACACAAATGCCTTTCCTTTAACCATATACCATGTATATGTGTCTCAATCAGATCATAAGCTTTATTTTTCAGGACACATTTTTATACAGTGTTTGCGCCAATCACTAGTCGCCATTTCCCTTGGTAAACATCGTCCCTTGGAACTCCCCTGAGCCTGATTGTGTACTCTTTTTTGGGTGAACACTGGACCATTGTGGCCACTAGCACATGGGGCCACCATCCTCAAGGGGCTTTACAAGGACTATGGCATTTTGTTCAGTATGAGGGCTTCACAGGCTAAGGGATTAATATGGCCTAGAATATAAGAGTCACTTATTTAATATTACTGGCTGAAGGATTCCAGTGCAACAATGTTTTAAATTTATCAGGAATATATTGTTGCTAATCAAGAACAAGAGCCTGTGGAGGAGCAGAGATACATTTCCTTGTTCTGCCATATTGTGTACAACACACCATGTTGTTAATGAAACCCCCTGGGGGTATGTAAGCCTTGCCAAAGGAGGTAAATAGAGAGAGATTAAAAGGACAATAGGCATGTGATATGATACATTGCATTTTTACCATTAAAGTGGGCTCTGGTGGAATTAACATAAATCACTATTCAATTGCAAATGTTTTCATTTGATCAAGCCCACAGTTACATGGCCGTAAGCCTAAACTGTAAACCATGCACCGGTAAGTAGCATTTCAGAGCATTTTCATGATCAGTTAAGCAAGGCCGTAAGTCCTGATGTAGAAACAGACAATAGTAAATGAGACCGTCCGTCACCATGAGTCTTCACCATCAGTGAAACATAGAGGTTAAAAGGCAATCAATTAGCGCTTAGAAGTCTGATATGCGATCGGACTCGAAATTCGGCAATGTACAAAATATTAAGAATGAATGATGATACTGTTCTAGTCCATGTGGGTGACCTGATATATATTAACTCCTTGATTACCGAGATTGATATAACACGGAAATAAAACACATAAAAAAAAAAATGTTTGCAGATTTGCGAGCTTGAAACTGTTGTGCAATTATTTCTAATGTCTGTCATCGCTTTCCTCATCTTTTAAAGTGCAGTATTGATTTTTCATTTACTTTTACAATGCTACAAACAGGTGTTTAACCCCCTTGCTAGTCCTATCTGGTACTCATAGGATTTTCTTCTACATTTGCCATTTACGGGTGTATAAACATTCGTGGGCGTGTGGAATTGAAATATCAAAGGCTTTTCATGCTGAAATTAAGCTATTGTTTGTTTTGTATACTTTATTAGAAGCAAAGATAAAGTATATGGTGACTCAGCGGTTTATGTGGAAATCATAGGAGCAACTGGTAGCCAAAGGCCAGCCCTGTCACAATATATATATATATATATATATATATATATATATATATATATATATATATATATATATATATATATTGATAGATAGATAGATATCTAATGTATATTTTTTCCTTTTTTTTTTTTTTAATGTTGTCAGTGGATCCTCCTCAATGTTACTTTCATTCTTTTCCCCTCTTTTCCCTGCCCCTTGTAACCCCATTCTTCTCTGTGCTGGGAATCCTTCTGTCTCCCACTGTATTTCTCAGGCAATCGGTAGCCACTGCCTATGAGAGTTCCAATAGGAACACTATCAGGGCGGGCCTAGTGACACAAGGCTGGTGCAGGCTTTCTTCTTCCCCATGGTTCCCATGGAGACGTGATGAGGCTGCTCAGATCATCCTCTTTAGATAGGGGTCACATGGTTCCCAGAGGCAGTGCATTGTGTGCTGGACAGTGGAGGGCCGTGGTGCATTTCCCTGGCTGCTCCAGCGGTAGCTTTACCTCTGCTTCGACCCATATCCTTCTACGCTTTGTTTATTCTGCCCCTTCTATTTCTGTCACTTGCCCATCCTCTCCCTTCATCCTATTCACTCCCTTTCCCTGACTCTATTTTTAGCCTGTCTCTCTTTTTCTATGACTTAATCCTTCTTTATTCTTTTACCTTCTCTCCATCTTTTCCTTGGCACTTCCCCTTTTTATCTCTCGCTTTCTATCATCCCTTTGTCTGCTTTTCTCCATTTTAATGGAATATAGTAATAAGAAGAAGTAATAAGAAGGGATGATTACTAAATGGGTGCGTCATGAGTTTGTGCTGATAACTGCGGTTTTCTGTAAACTATTTGTTAGTGATATTTCTATATATTATAAATAACATTTTCTTGCTCTTTCTCTCTTTAGAATCTGGATATACCATAATACAAATTAACAAAAAAAGTAACCATTCAGCAAGATTTCTATAATTATTATAGGCTATGTCTTGGAAATGTGAATCCCAAGTGCATTATTTGGCATGAAATGGAACTTGCCCAACTTTTCTTGTCCACAGTTTATAATAAACGTAATGTAATTTACCTTTTGACCAGATGGTAGTACAAGAACTTAATGTAATCTTGATTAAATCTCTTCTATGAAACAACCTACGTTATTCGCATTGCTTCAGTACATTTACTGCTGGTGTTTTCAGTGAAATCAGGTTGCTGACTGTCCAACAAAGTTATGGGACCTCTAATGTGAAGTAATTTTGTGGACAATTATGTGATAAAAGCTGACACAATTGCAAAAAAACAAACTTGATTTCTTTTGACTTCTGCCAGTTGGTGTTAAATTTACGAGGCATGAAATCATCTGATTCTCAATAACAGCATTTGCATGAAAACACATCAAATTTACATGCATACTTCTTAACTATTTGCTAACTTTATAGTATATGGATTATTTATGCTGGAAATCTTGACATTTGATGGATCACACGTTAAAATGTATATTTATATATTGTTTGTTTTCCTTTTTTACACATTTAATGTATTTTGTATTAGGCGCAAAGGGCTAGATTCATTGCATAGAGTATTGGTGGACAACTCAGTTCTATCAGGACTGTCAGCAGTCCAAGATTTCAGTATCTCTGTAAATGAACAGAGGTAGATAAAGCAGAATGAATTAAAGTAAGTAATTAATGTGTACTAAAGCAGAGTGAACTTGGATACACAAGTAGAGAGTTCCAGAATTATTGGACTGTTGGTGGCTCTCATTGGACTGAGTAGCACCACTAAGGTACAGCCTCAATTGAATGCTCCCTAATTCAGCGGTTCATAGAAGAACTTTTTATGGTATTTATTAAGATTAATTTATACTAACTCTTCAGCCACTTTCTTACTTAGCTACTGTGACTGCAACAGTAAATTACTTGATTGATATGCACAGGTGCAACTTAGAATACATTTAATGGAGCTGTGGTTTCACCATTAGTCACGATAACAAAGTCATGGAAAGTTTGACTATTGTATTTTCATGCCCATGGGGTCCTACTGGACTTTGTGGACTTCGGACTACTAGAGGCCCTCGGGGGCCATGGGGTACAATAACACCACTTCTCCCCTTTTTTCTCAAACCATTGCCTAATACCTGGAGCCTCATTCAATTGCGATTTGGCCAATTGAATAGGGCTCTTTATAAGCACAGAGCATATCTTTTTTACAGATGTTTTTATTTAGTGAACTTCTATCCAAAAGCAAGGTCTTCACTAACTAAAAACTTCTGTAAAAAAAAAAATGCTCTTTGCTTATATAGAGCCCTATTCAATTGGCCAAATCGCAATTGAATGAGGCCCCTGGACTGTGGTTGCCATATTGGCCCACAATGAATAATGTTACTGCAGATGTTTGTGTGTGATGCCATGTTTTACTGGCAGCATTCCTGTTTGGGATGTGCCATGTTATACTTGTTAATATGTGATATATAGTTATGGTCGTGTGGGTAAGCCATGTTGTTCATGGAAGGGACTAGTCATAGTTATTGTAGGTGTGTATTATTCACAATTCAGTATACTGCAACAATGTTTTATCAGTATCTACAGTGGTACTAGTGGGTAGAATCGGCCCTTATTGAGCCAGTCCACCATCTTTTTCGGTAACTCCATGTTTAATTATTGTTGCTGGACAAATGAAAGGACCCACTTCCGTGAGACTGTCATTAACATTTTCACCCCTCTGTTATAACAAGAGGAAGCCAAATACTGGTGGCTACTGTGTAAATGACCTCTTCTTGAGTAATAGAATACTCAGCTGGTCAGTAGAGGCCTTCACAAGGGAGTGCTAACAAGAGTTGGGGAGAGGTGATAGCTCAGTCTTAGTAATCATATTTGTGTAACATGGGATTTGGGGCATACTGTAGAACCCCTCTTTAATGTTCAGGAATGAGAGTATGGATCATGAAAGTCTATTCACTAGGATATATTTGCCTTAATCTGTAGGCTAAGCCATAAACTGAAAATGGTTTATTTACATGTACGTTTTAATATCATGCTTTGGCCATATGGATAGAGTTAACATGTGTGCCATGTTATTCTATCGTGCTATGTAACATGTTTGTAATAACTAACTCTCTTGGACTATGTTGTGTCCCTGTGAACGTGTATATGTCATGTTTAGTCTTGAAATGCAGGATTTTCCATGTTTTTTTTTAATTAAACAAGTTATGTGGGGCTTCCATTATGATTAGAAATATTAATTTTACCTATACTGGTTAAGAAGCATTCCCTATGCCATGAGCGGTAACATGAAATGGTTGACCAAGTCCCTATGAGTGTTGATGGCAATTTGGCTATCCAGGCTCACTGTCTCTGCCCATGCTGTTACTAATTGACCCCTACTGAGTTCATAGAGAATGAACCTCCTGATGTGGGCCTGGGACTGCCATATGGTTTGAAGTGTTCACCTGCCACCCCCAGTTGGTAATATTTTACTGTGCATATAAATATGTTGTGTTACCAATAAAGAGTTTGGATGTACATAATTTACATGTATTATTAATTCTGGGGAATAAATAATCCTATATATTGGGGTTATTGGCGCTGACCTGTTTGACTAGTTACAGTCAGTGACTCTGCTCCACCTATCTTTGTTCTGGTGGTCCCTTGGTTCTATTTGGTGTGTAAATCTTGGTCTAGGTATATTTTTACTAGCAGGGATGCCAGCAAGGAATCTCACAATCCACTGGGTAGGTCAGAACTAGGTTCTGGTCAAGCCCAATTGAAGGAGTCACTCGTGACAGTATGATATTATTTGGCTGATTTCTATTTTAATAAAATAAATATCAGTTAGTGCATAGAGTATAGGACAGTAGTAATAAATTTAAGAGCGTGTTTGAATACTATTGTAATATTACCTGCTAGGCACTTGTCTTATTGTATAGTAGAAGTAACAGCTGAGACTTTGCTTAGGGACATTTTTAAGCTTGGCAGATAGCAGTCACTTGAGGAGGTGATCTACCTTTAGTCAGATGCCTGCTAAACCTTACAGGAAGTGTGACAATCACATATAGTTATGTATGCATGTTGAAGCAGACTATTAACTGACTTTTATGCAGAGTTAATTTACTCCCTCTAGAGCAGTGATCAATAACATATTTTGCTGAAGGCTACATATTTGAGAGTTTTAACTGCAGGTTAACTATGTACTCATTCAAGTTTTAGCCCAAACAATATATTACCCTGAATAAGTAAAAATAAATAACCCAAACTTTGTAAAAAAAAACTTGAAAATATATTTTGCAAACTAAAAAATTAAAATGTGAATATATAATATAATCAACAACCTCAATAAAAATCCAAAGAGTAACCAATTGGTGAACTATGAGATTTCTTTGTCAGGCTTGAAATGTTGCTGCCTTTATATGGTAGATAACAAATGCTGGAAAGCAAGCAAACATACTAAATAACCAGGGAGAGAGTACACTCAAAAAGTAGTACTGTAGTATTAGTACACAGAAGAATACATAAAAGACACAGTAAAATAGAATATTTCAAGGTTCACTTAAACAATCCACTGTTCCAAGCTACTTGATCTCCAGTAGGAGCATGCCCAGTCCATGGATTTTAGCAAACTAGATATCGATCCAAAAAGGCATGAAAGTCTAGAAAAAACAAATGTAATGTTATGTTACCAAATGTCGGGCTACTAAGACTATATATAAAGGCAAGGGATACGCAAAAATACTGTACATCATAAATATATAATGTGTCCTCAGTGTGTTTTGGGGTTTATGGACCTATCTGAAGAAGGCAAACAACATGACACCCTATGCTTCCTATCCTATTTGGAGCTATATCCACTTTGTTAAAATCCATGGATTGTGGAGATCAAGCAGCTTAACCCTGTGGACCTTGGGACTGAACCTTTGACTATTTTCTACTACTGTGCCTTTTATGTATTACCCTTTGATGTAATAATACCACTACAATTGTGAATGTAATTGTTCATCTTCAGTACAATATCTTGCCTTGCATACATTTATCGACTATAGAGTTGACCCTTTCTGTTTTTATTTTACTATTTGAATCCCCTCTTTGAATACCCACATAATTAATTCTGTCCCGTGTTTGAGCACTTTAGCTGTTGGATGAAAATTTAGTTAAAATTGGTGTGTAACACTTTCCAGTGAAGCCAATTGTTCAGCATTGCCTTCCTGATTGAGCTGGTGTAATTACTTATTCATAGAACCCAATGGGTTGGCTGTGCAGCCTGGTACTTGTTCCCCTGACACTTTGTTTTGTATATGTTGTATTTGAATGTCTGAGGGAGGACCTTAAGACATTCAAATGTTACGAGATACAATGTAAGCATTTAGTGATTTATTTTTATAGAAAACATGTTTATATTAATAAATATGTATTATTTTCTGCATACATAATTTGGTATGATAAATATATTTATTTATTGCAGTTTTCTTTATGGAAATCACAAAACAAAACAGAAACCTGTACTGACTTCTTTTTAGTATAAGACAAAGTCAAAAGTTCATTTGCTAAGGGATATCTTTTCACCTGAGCGAACATGGAGAATTAGTACATCCTCCAGTATATTTTAATGATATTGACCAATTGGGGATTTACTTAAGCAGGAAAGAACCTGCAGGCTAATAATAATGGTATTTTCATATCACCGCAGAAATAACTTGACTCACTGGGTAGCAATATTTTGCTTAATTATAATATATACAAAGTTGGTGTTATTCTAGTCAAGGGGTAAATATCCCAGAGTAAATTTTAAAAATCAGCTTTATAGCATAAATGTTCCCTCAAGTCTATCGGTGACGTGGGATAGGTGAGGTTGGCAAAAGGTGAAGGCAACAAGACTACAGCAAAAACATATTAGAGATAAATGCCAAAGTCTACTGTTCTTTCTGGTTTATTACATTCAGTATTGTATGTAAACATAAAAGATGTTATGTCTTTGCATATTTCATGTTTATTATGTTATATTAGTTAATTATGCAAAGAAACAGGAAATTAATCTGTTCTGTACTTCTTGGATTTCACTTAGAACAACCATTTATTATCATGGTACAGCAGCAACTGATTCATAATCGTGCCAGCCTTATATGGCAATGCTCAATAAATGGGCTAATTTTAATACATCTACATGTGAAATGTAAAATATTAAAATATATATGAATGAAGGTTGCTCTATTTGAGTAGCACCCACTTAGAAAAGTAAAATTTAGTATATATACTGTATATATATATATATATATATATATATATATATATATATATATATTTATATAAATAAATATATATATATATATATATATATATATATATATATATATATATATATATATATATATGTATATATATATATACTTATATGTGGATTGTACTGGGATTGTACTGGAGTGAGATCAATGACATCATAGCTCTGACTGCTTCCAAGTTTCATGGTGGACCAACACCCAGGCAGAGCTGCCCCACCCCTTGAGACTGCTCAGGGAGGTGGAGAAAAGCAGCTCTTCTTAGGTGGAAAACAGACAATATAAAAAGTAAGGGAAAATAAAAAAAATGTATTCACTTTAAACTTCTTACTGTTTTTAGTACACACAAACAAATGAGCTCTTCTTTTAAATGCACTACAGTGACCATTGAAAGGGAGAGCTTTTAGTTATGGTAGGTTATTAAAGCATTTTCTTCTGCAGTGGTGAATAAGCATTCATGCGAAACGCGTTCACTGTCAGGATGGATGCATCATATATTTTTTTATCTAATTAATGGAGTTTGGTGACTGACAAATGGATGAAGGTACTCTGGCTATATCTTAAATATACTTAATTATTTATAATTAAACCTGACGTAACTCGCACTGAGCGCCTTTGACGCTCATTGCGAGCCCCTCCCCCCATAGAGTTTAGGGGCCTCACGATGAGTGTTACTGCCTCATGTTAAGTGTTACTGCCTTGAGTTAAGTGTTACTGGCTTGCGTTAAGTGTTAGTGTCTTCAGCCTCATTTTCATCCGGTTACGTTTTTTCGGTGCCCATTTTTTTCTCGCATAGTCGATTTTCGAGGGTGAAAAAACACCAAATATGCCTCAAATTCACTTGCAACCTCATTCACATGCTCCCTGACTTCCCCCCCCTGTGCTGTGTGTGAGTGTGAACATTAATTTAAGGCATATTTGTGTTGTTTTGCTGGTTCGGCCATTAAAGTTGTAATTTCTTGCAGCCCGGCACCTGAGTGCCTCGTTTTGTGTGGCTTGCGATGTGCGCCGGCCCTGCAATGAGCGCCTTTGGCGCTCATTGCAGCCTAAGTCGTGCGGCCTTCGGTGCTCATCGCAGGGCCTGCAATGAGCACCTTTGCTGCCCCGCAACTGCGAGGCCCGCAATATTTAACATTTCGTGACCAACTATTATATGAGATAATATTTACCATCAATTATTTTAATAGGTGACATGAATATCTTCTCCTAATTTATCTTAGAGGATTAAAAACATATATATTTTAAATATACCCACATGGATTTGAGTGCTCCCAATTTAGAAAGGTTGAATCTATGGTCTAATATTAAAGGATATTAAAGTACCAATACAAATATGAATATTTGCAATTGGATGTTATTAAGAAATTGCCCTCTTGAAACAGCAAAACAGCTTTAAATTTACTGTATTTTAGCTATCAATCAGCTCAAGAGATTCTCCCACTAGAGTGGTCTTATTTCAATTAACTAATTACCGTCAAGCACAAACACCTTCAATAGACCTAAATGGAAACCTTGAGCCAGATACAATAGAGCTTTCGCATGTTACTGTAGTCTGTGAGGTTGCAAGTTAATTTGCAAATGGCTTCTTTTTGCGGGCTCCAAACAAGTTACGAGTAAGGGCTAGAAAAAATTGTGATGGTTAAACCGGTAATTTACAGCCTCCTGAAGCCTTTGATCACTCACCTTAGCAAGAGTTACGATGGCTAAAATCAATTTCCTCAATTTCCCTAAGCCCGCAAATGTTTTCACACATGTAAATAGGAAAAGAAGGAGAAAATCCTACGAGTGCTAGAGAGGACCCGCAAGGGGGTTAAACACCTATTTGTAGCACTGTAAATACAAATAAAAAATCAATACTGCACTGTAAATAATGGTGAAAGTGATGAAAGACATTAGAATTAATTGCACAACAGTCTCAAGCCCGCAAATCAGCAGTATATAAGATTTATTTTTATTTTTCATTTCATGGCTAAATCGATCCTGGGTATCAATGAGTTAATACATATCAGGCCACCCACATGGACTAGAACAGTATTGGCATTCATTTTCATAAGTCTTTATTTTGCGGGTTTGCGAGACTGATCACATATCGGACCCCCGAACCTAATTGATTGACATGTAACCTCCATGATTTGCTGCCATAATAATGACAGTCTCATTTTCTATTGGCTGAAAATGGGAGGTTACGGGCTTGCTTAATTGATCATGTTCCCGCCCTGAACTGCTACAAACCAGTGCATGGTTTACGGAGTCGGCTTTGGGCCAGAATCTTGCGGCCTTGAGCAATTGAATAGCTCCAGAATCGGAGATGAACGGAATCCCGCAACACACCCACAGACATACGGCCTACAGTGTTCGAGTTGCGGGCTTGCAATTGAATCGGGCCCCTTATTTGCAAAAAAAAAAAAAAAAATGCAGCCACTACAACATAATTACATATAATTATATATAATCTATATTTATTTGCTTCACAGTTTAATTTTTTTTTTACCCGTTATCAAAATATATAACTTCCGTGCTCCTTTAAAATATATAAATATACAATATTACTGGATTTAGTTTAGCAGTTGACAGTCTTCTGGTGAAGTAAAATACTTACGACTCTGGCAGTTGAGAACACGTTGAGTATTCTCAGTTCATATCAACATTTTTGTTTGTCATTTATTTGTATTTGGGGCATGCAAATTGTATTGCCAGTTAATTTTGAACTCAGCAGGCATTGCATTGCTTATATCTCTTTTCACTTCCCAACCACAAAGGACCAATGATCTTTACAATCACAGAGCGGTTTTATAGACTCATAAAGTGATAAAGTACCATAGGTTCCTTAATGAGGTGATGTGCATTTCATGAAAAATAACAGTGCACCAGAGCAGTTTCTTTTAAACTTCTGGTGACTGTTTCAGGACAGCTGTTTTTAAGTCATAGCATTTGAAGTTATCCTATTATAAAAATTCTCCATGAAAACTGATGTAGTGTATTGTTTAAAATATGTTAATGAGACTACCACTGTAAACGGTTGCAACTAAGTGAATGTTCCTAAATAATGAATGATAATATAATCTAAAATTTACTATTTACAATTGAATTAAAAAAGGGAATGGCAACTCAAAATACTTTAAATTACGTTTAAGCCAAAGGAATCTGGGATTTAGCCATCTCCTGCATCCAGAGATGTGCAATCTTTGTAGATATCAAATGAAAATTCACCAAGTTCAATATTGCTGGCAGGACCTAGTGACCATCCATAATAGTAGGTTAAGACGCACTGGGCTGAAGTAGGGAAGTTATGATGGATCTAAACTGGGATTGAGGTCCAGTATGAGTTAAAATATTCCATAATACAGAAAATTAAAGCAGATTTCATGGGTTTGCAGTCAGCTATGAGGCAAAGGGCAGGTAGTCAGTTCAAGCAGAGTTCAATTCCAGCTTGAAAACAAGCAATGTCAAAAATGCAGAGAATCAAACAGACAGAAGGATCATGCACGCCCAGGGAGTCAAATAACTTGCAATGGAAGGTCAGCCAATGGCAGCTATACATGGTCATACAGTTTAACCCTTAAATTTAGTTAATTGGAACTATTCTTCCTCCTTATCACCCTCACGTGACCCACTAGGGTGAAAAAAGTATTTGATCCCCTGCTGATTTTGAATGTTTGTCCACTGACAAAGAAAATTATCAGTCTATAATTTTAATGGTAGGTGAATTTTAACAGTGAGAGAAGGAATAACAACCTGCCCCCCCCCCAAAAAAGTTTTAAATTGATTTGCAGGTCAGTGATGTAAATAAGTATTTGATCCCCTATCAATCAGCAAGATTTCTGGCTCCCAGGTGACTTTTATACAGGTAATGAGCTGAGATTAGGAGTACCCTCTTAAATGGACCACCTGTCCACAAAAGCAATTAATCAATCAGATTCCAAACTCTCCACCATGGCCAAGACCAAAGAGCTGTCCAAGGATGTCGGGGACAAGATTGTAGACCTACACAAGGCTAGAAAGTTTGCCAATGAACATCTCAATGATACAGAGGAGAACTAGAGAAGTGTTGTGGTCAGATGAGACCAAAATCGAGCTCTTTGGCATCAACTCAACTCGCCGTGTTTGGAGGAGGAGGAATGCTGCCTATAACCACAAGAACACCATCCCCACCATCAAACATGGAGGTGGAAACATTATGCTTTGGGGGTGTTTTCCTGCTAAGGGGACAGAATAACTCCACCGCATCAAACGAACAATGGACGGGGCTATGTACCGTCAAATCTTGGGTGAGAACCTCCTTCCCTCAGCCAGGGCATTGAAAACGGGTCGTGGATGGTTATTTCAGCATGACAATGACCCAAAAAACTCAGCCAAGGCAACAAAGATGTGGCTCAAGAAGAAGCACATTTAGGTCCTGGAGTGGCCTAGCCAGTCTCCAGACCTTAATCCCATAGAAAATCTTTGGAGGGAGCTGAAGGTTCCAGTTGCCAAACATCACCCTCGAAACCTTCATGACTGGGAGAGGATCTACAAAGAGGAGTGGGACAAAATCCCTCCTGAGATGTGTGCAAACCTAGTGGCCAACTACAAGAAACCTCTGTGATTGCCAACAAGGGTTTTGCCACCAAGTACTAAGTCGAAGGGGTCAAATGCGTATTTCCCTTATTGACCTGCAAATCAATTTATAACTTTTTTGACATGCTTTTTTCTTGTTTTTTTTTGTTTTATTCTGTCTCTCCCTGTTAAGATACACCTACCATTAAAATTATAGACTGATCATGTCGATCATGTCTTTGTCAGTGGACAAATGTTAAAAATCACCAGGGGCTTAAATACTTTTTCTCCCCACTGTACACACGCACACATATGTTTGTATATATATGGGCAGGTGGGTGGTGGGGTGAATAGCCCTAAGACATAGGGCCATAGTGTACCTCCCTGCTTTATGTGGTCTTATGGCATATGCCCATACCTTATCCTATATACTGTATGTCATTCCCCATATAATATTACTGTGTTCTGTGTTATGTTAAACTGTGACTCAGTGATCATGATGGGATTGAAACAGGGTGTACTGAGTCACTGTTAGGGTCTGCAGGGAGCAAACACCTCCATTGTATTGTAAACTGTTTTGTTCTATTATTTGCCAGATAAGCTAATTACATCTCCCATGTGGTCGACAGCTAGAGATGGCAGGATGTGTATTAAAGGTTAGGCCTTTTGCTCTCAGGAAGCTACTGTCAGACCCCATGTGTTTTTCTGCCACTCCATGCAATTGTTGCGTTATATACACACCCTCCGTATCTAACTGCTATAAATATTGTTTGACTTTCCAAAAATAAATCAGTTGACTGTGGATACCTGTAGAAATGGTATGTTCTCTTCTAGTTGCTCCGGGTGGCTGTGGTACTGATCCTATCTCCATCCTGCAGGTAACTTGCGCTGGTCACTACCACATGAGGGTTACTGAGACTCCTGGAAGTGCTAACTCCTGATGGAAAGACCCTGACTGATACAGAAGCCAGATAACAGGGTGCCGGTGCCAAGATTTCCAAAAACCCAAAATGGTCTGTGTGGGTAGTTAACCTGTAGTCTATAGCAGGTGGCCCTGGGTAGTAAGAGCCCCTACCCCTGGATCATCACTATATCTATATATATATATATATATATATATATATATATATATATATATATATATTTATTTATTTATATTTATATATATATATATATATATATATTTATATATTTATATATATACTTCTCTGCGGATAGTAGGGAGAGACCAATTGACATCGTGACGAGGAGTCAATGACATCATAGCCCTGCCTGCTTCTACATTCTATGAAGGTCCAACACTCAGGCAGAGCTGACCCCGCCCTCTGATAATGCACAGTGAAGTGAGGAAAAGCAACTCTTCTTAGGTGGCCAATAGACAATATACAAAGTAAGGGAAATTATTATTTTTGTATTTATTTTAAACACCTTACTATTTCTAATACATATTATTACAAATGTATCCCTGGTGTTGAGTGGCAATGAATCCCTGGTGTCTAGGACAAGCTGAGCTTGTCTCAGACAGACCACTTTTCTATGGCAAGTAAGAGCTCAGCTTGTACTTACCACTTTGAAAAAATAGCAAGTTTTATCTGATCCCCCCTTGGGGATGTCCCTGGTGTCTTCTTGATTTAAGTGATCATAGCATGCTCCTGGGCACTTCCCCTGGATTCCCCCAACACTGACCAGCGTTCACTGGGCTTCCCAATGCACCTGGCTGTCAGAAAAAAACTGACACCATGTTATTGCCTTGTAAACTAACAATATTAGCGGCTGTGCAAGCCATAGACATAAAAAAAAAGCATATTTCGAGAAAAAGAGACTTTTTGAAGACTCATCTATCAGGGAAGGGGGGAGTGAGGAAGGAAGGAAATGGGGGAAAGTCTCTAATGTTAGATAACTGAATAACATTGAAGTTGCAACCACACACCCTTTTCTCTCACGTTTTAAGAAGTTGGAAGTTTGCAACAATGGATGCAAGAACTGCTCTCACTAAATGTAAATGCTCCTCTCTCACACACAACTTCGATCAACATGTTCTTTATCAGATTCAAGGATTTCAAATTGTACAATGGTCATTTAGCAGTAAGATTTTCAGTATTCAAACATGTTTAATCATATATTAAAATATGTTGTTTGGATTAGTTGTGTAACTTCTCAGGCAATATTTTGTCAAAATTTCCTATTATCTTTTGGTAATTTTTTAGTCCTTCCAGTTCGTAGCTGCAGCTCTTGGTTCCTGCTGTGCTTTCAGATGAAGTGGCATTGCAATGGAGACATGATAGTAGCAATCAATGTAACAATGTCTCTTCAAGAGCTGCAGCTACCAACTGAATGGAATAATGGATTATTGATAACTTTGATTTGTACAAAATATGGTTTATTAATACAATCTGAGAAGCTTCAAGACTACTACAAAATATGACTCTCTTTTTACTGCCCAGTAAAAACAACTTAGCCACAGTAATCACAAGCCTAACTTTACTTTGGTTAATTCTTTCTAAATATCCTGTGAACATAAACTGTGCATCATAAAGCACAATCTAAAAAAATCATTAAACCAGCAAATATTGGCTAGGCAGCTCAGAGAAGCAATTTACTGGCCAAATTACAATAGGTTTCTCTTGTTATTATTAGCAATAAGACAGAACAATTATAACAATGGTCTCACAGACTAATTGCTCTGGCATAATGTAATCCTGTCAATATAAAAATGGATAAAACTTTATAATACAATCTAAGGATCAATATTAACATGTAAAATAAAAAAACAACCTAACGGCTAAAAAAACAAAATACCACCGGAATACCTAAGATGAGTTCTTGCAGGTATAAGATACAAGAAGGATGGCCAGATATACTAAATGGTTCGAGGACTCATTTAGACCCTTTTTGTGCCTGTAATCCAGTGGAGAATATTAGGATTTGGCAATTTCAAGAGACATCTAACACATTACCATGTAGCAAATATAGACCAAATATTTCAGTTTCAAGATTTGGACTTTTATCTTCTGAATACTAATAAAAAGAACAAAAACTAAGCAAAAAGAGCATTAACAGTCTGTTACAATTCATTATTTTGATAAAACAATTTAAAGAAGGCACTCAAATATGTTGTAAGTTAAATGTGTATCGATAATGGGTGGAGAAACCCTGAGACCCATAAAAGGATCACTTGTCTTGTTTGGACTTTTGTTGGAATGAGCTGTATCAATATAAGGTTGTGTTCTCTTACCCAACTTGAGCCACTCTCTTGTCTTCACCCTTATCTAATCACTGATGTGTGTTTGCACTGCCCTGTGAATACCAAATCAGAATTGTGCTCCACATTGCAGGCTCTGGGTCCATTATCCCAGGGTGATGGAAGCATTGACGCCCAACAATGATGCAGTTGGAATCGATTGCAGTGCAAGAACAGCCAATAAAAGGATGCAATTTAGTAGCTTCTGTGTAAGAAAAACAACTTAGTCTGTGGATATGATATCTATGTGACACTCTTTCTGCTTGACTGATTTATTGGATTTGACCAGAATTCTTGTCTGCTTGACTGATTTATTGGATTTCCCCTGAATTACTTGTCACCAGTCCTGATCCCTTGGGTGCCTTTGGATATTCACTTGTCTGCTGCCAGCTCTGATCATTTGCTAATGAACATGAATGAACCTAATATCTGTCATTGACCTTGAAATGGACTACCCTACTGCTAAATGGATTTGGGCTCTGGAGAAATGAGTCTGCTATCTATAATTCTGTCCCATGGTGCCGCCTCCTGTCATTAAGACCATGTGCACTAAATTGGTCAGACCTTGGAGATGTGACGTTTATGTTCATGTTCTATGGAATAATACGGAAAAAAAAAGTTCTACAACACATCTCCAGCACTATTTAGTGCATTTGGCCCTTAAAGCATACTTTATTTGCAGTGGAATGCCCTCAACAACATATACCACATTAGCCAATCAGCTGTTTCAATCTATTTAATTAAAGGGCAGAGAAATCTCCCAAACTGCTGTGCACCATAAGGTAAAGGTTTCAAAATCACTTACAGCCTTATTAAATTGCGATTCAGCCAAGTGAATAGGGCTCTATATAAGCACATAGCATATTTTTTTACAGAAATTTTTAGTTAGTTACCTTGCTTTTGGATAGAAGTTCACTAACTAAAAACTTCTGTAAAAAAAATATGCTATGTGGTTATATAGAGCCCTATTCAATTGTCCAAATCGCAATTTAATAAGGCTGTTAGATTGTAAGTAGCGAGATTCCAATCTTGTAGGGTGCTTTGGAAAAAAGCACTTTTTACAAGACTAGAAGCTCAAAACAGGAACCTCCATTTTCTGCAGTTGTTAATGTTGTACATTGTATACTTCCTTGTTCATATCCTCTGTACAGCGCTACAGAATATGTTGGCACATTACAAATAAAAGTTAATAATAAGAATGTTGTTTAGGTTTTTTAAATGAGCACAAATTGACTTATATGATATCATTTTTGGTTACTGCTTCCACAGCCCTTGTACCCCTTTCACAATAAAATACAAAGATAATAAGGTTGAGGCTGTTGATGATTATATTTTAGCTTTATTGATTTCTATACTTAATCATGCAGAAAGATGACTGAGCAGTAAGAACAATTCCTTCTTACGTAACTGCCTGTGAGCTTATATCCCAACTCTTACCAAATTAAATAAATTGGATATATGTTTTTATTATATTTAGGGGAGGAGAGGAAAGAGACACAGTGGAGGGAGGGAGGAGGGGAAAGAGACACGGGGAGGGAGGATGGTAAAGAGACACAGAGGAGGGATGGAGGAGGGGGAAGAGACACAGGGGAGGGATAGAGGAAGGGGAAGAGACATAGATGATGGACGGAGGGAGGAGAGGGAAGAGAAACATTGGAGGGAGGGGGAGAGGAAAGAGTCACAGGGGAGGGAGTGGGAGGGAAAGAGACACAGTGGAAGGTGGAGGGGGAAAGAGACACAGGGGAGGGAGGAGGGGGAAAGAGACACAGGGGGGAGAGACACAGGGGAGGGAGGGGGGAGAGACACAGGGGAGGGGGGGAAGACACAGGGAAGGGAGAGGGGGGAGACACAGGGAAGGGAGAGGGGGAAGAGATACATTAAATATTATCCCGTAATTTGACTAGTCATTTTACTAGTCACTAATATAGTTTGCATTGTGTATAACGATGTTCTAGTGCATGTGCACAATGGAAACTATATTGTTTGCTGTGTGCTGCTCGCAGCGCACACGTAATGCGCGACATGAGCTGCGCATTGCAAGGGGTCATAGGAAAGGATGGGAGAGAGACACAGGGGTGGGAAAGCGTCAAAGGGGAGGGAGAGGGTGGGAGAGAGAGACACAGAGTGGGGGAGACACAGGGGAGGGAAAGAGAGAGGCAGGGAATAGGGTGGGAGAGACCCGGGGGTAGAGAGACAGCCGGGAGAGACATGGGAGAGGGTGGGATAGAGACAGTGGAGAGGGTGGGGGAGAGACATTGGGGGAGAGAGAGAAGGAGGGTATGGGAGAGAGAGAGAAGAAGGGGAGGGGGAGAGAGAAGGAGGGGTGGGGGGAGAGAGAAAGAGAGAGAGAGATAGGACACATAGATAGGGAGGGCATAGAGACAGAGAGACGGCGCACAGGGAGAGGGAGAGAGCACAGCGATAGAGAGAGGGTGAACAGAGAGAAAGAGGCAGAGAGACAGAGCAGGTCATATATTATGCAATCCTTTTTGACAGGCAATTGACTAGTAATCATAATAAACATTACTAGCCTTTGATAAAGCCGTGGTTATTGACGGAACAGCCCGTCAGGCATATTTTGCATATTTTGCATTTAGGGCTTTAAAGAATTTGAGGAATGTGACATACATTCAATTAACACTTGTGTAGGGATTCATTAGGTTATTCTTTTTTACTTGTGTGTGTTTTTAATTTATATCAGTGTCTCATATTTTTTCCTTTTTTGTCTCTGGTTCTTTTTTGTGATTGGAGATTGAATATGCTCCAATGTTGAGGTCAAGCTTGGTTTATATTATTATTCTTTAAGTAGCCATACACTTGTGAATCTATGGCCTTTGGTGATCTATTGGTGCAACAGTTATATATTTTTTGGACACCTACAGGCTATTAGGGCTCAAGTCAGTTGGGGGAAATATTAACTGGAACGCAGTCGGTATCCGTGCATGGGATCACTGGGTATTTTAATGGCTTTACAGCACTAATACAGTATTTGTTATTTACCCATCCCGTTATAGTTTATAAACCAAGCTGTTCTGAGGAATAATCAAGCTTAATCTTTAAAGCTAGATAACCTGGGCACACTACATGCATGGCCGGATTACTCATTAGGCCAACAAGGCAGCCACCTAGGGGTGCTTCCCTGTAAGGGGTGCCACTTTAAAAAAAAAAATGGTTCCTGGCTTAAAAAAAATGAAATGTTGCAGTTTATAGACTACTAGGCTATAACCACCTAGAACAAGACAGTTACAACAGAAAAGGCAAAAACAAGTCCGTGGAGGGGCTCCTCCACTTCACTGCCTAAGGGCTCCAAAAAGGAAGATACGGCCCTGACTGCATGGATATGTGCTTCTATGTTTGATGACACAATGTTATCCCACGTCTCCTCCTATGTATAAAAGTGATCAAGTCAAGAGAGACCAAGTGGGGTGCTGAGTCCCAAATAACATTTTATCTCAGCTTTGCACTATCAATTCTCAATTATTCATACATTTTCTCAACAAAATACCAATTTAAAAACTACTTTACATAGACCTATCCTTTTGTATGCGGCCCACTGATTTTTTGCAGATTAAAATGCATTGTATATATTTCACAGTCCTTGAAATGCATGACTTACATCATTTAGAAGTATTTTCTGATTTATATAATGCACAAAATATTTGTAACAGTTTTATATATGCCTTGTCTAGTTTTCTGTTAAAATAATTCATGTTAATAGAGCAATTGTACAGCTGCAGAAATAGGGTTGATTTATAATGAGACTTCCAATGTCTGAGCTCCACTACAAGTGGTGAACATGATATGAGTTAACCTGTCTAAACATTGTCAAATCCTCCTTAAGAGTCCTAAATGATTTGTCCTCAATCCCACTTTTCCAGGTTATATGGCAATATGTCTGAAAACCTCTCCAGTTTGTTTCCGCTCTGGTGAGTTTCAGATATGATCTGTCAAGTAAGTAGAAACTGTGAATAACCATCCATATAGATGATTACAATGTCACTTGTACTAACCAGAGAGAATAGTAGATCACACAACCACCAGTTGTCATGTTTTGACATCCATTTATCATATTTTATTTCCTCGTTCAATGGACTCGCAATGGATATTTTTTCATTATATTCTGTCTCAGTAAGGCCTATTATCCAAAATTCCACCATATATCGCATTAAATACTATGCTAAAAATATATATTTTACAATGTTTGCACTAAACAGAATTAGAACTATTATGTTCGGCAAAATAAAAAAAATAAAAAAAGAAAACAAAGATTTAAGTAAATAAAACTATATATTTCAATATATTAATATTTTTAAAACAAAATATAGTGATTGCAATTGGACAATTAATTATATTATGATGACATCAAACATTTATACTATAAATTAAGAAAATGGATTTATCTGATTGTTACACTTATTTTGCAGTGTATTTTTCTGTTACAACTCCTAAATGGACAGAATGCAACAAAAGAGAAAAATAAAGAATAAAGCAAAACCTTTAGTAAATAATAAAAAAAAAAAAAAAAATAACAAATGACAACACTAAAAAAAGAAGTAATACTAGTATATTGTAGCTATAAAACCAGTGGTTATAGTAGATATTGTACTTATCAGAAAATATAATAGAAAATATAAATATAATAAGTACTTATATTTGTTAAAATGTTAAACGGTGAAAAGAGAATTTGATAATGCTCTAATGCAATAGAAAAATAATTAAGGCTTCTCAAATAAACAAAGAAAGTTGGATCTTTTGTAATATTTTATAATAGACATTACAAAGTATAAAAAAACTCTATTTATCTTGCTCCTAATAACTTTAGCAAATTATAAGTGGAGAAGCTTTCTAGCCCCTTCCAAGTTGTTTTATTAGTCAATTTTGCAATTGTTCATTATAGTGATACACGGAAACTAAATGGTTTGACCCTTCTTACTTTATGAGAAGCACTTAAAAATAATGCATTGCTTTATTGATGGCCCATATTTAATAGTAGGTCCCATATCTTTCATTATTATTTCTTTACAGGTCTAAATTAGATCTGCTACGTTTGTCAGTTTTTTAATTAGTAGGCCGACTCGTCAAAATGATGTCATCTCCTGGACTCAACACCATCTCCTGATAAACACCAAATGTAGTTTACTGTTTCATCTTAGACAAGCTAACAATATATTATTGGATCTAATTAGTAACATGCAAGGTTATGAGCTAGTGAGTTGAGACCTCTCCAGTTCCTATGGAGATGTCATTTTTCTAGCATTAAAATATAATAATAAATAGAAACTGAAGTAATCTAACCTCAATAATGAGAAATCTTAGGCCGAGCTTCACCCAAACAGCCAGCAGGTTGCCAAAGTCTTCTGATCCTTGCGCATATGTTATCTGTACTGTTCGGTGCAGAATACATTTTTTTTGAGAACTGATAATGAAATAAATAGATGAATAAATACATGAGGTCCTCGGGTTGCAGAAGACCTGACTTACAGACGACTCGTACTTAAGAACGGGCTCTCAAGACTTTTTGTATGAGTTTGTTTTTTTTGTTCTGTTTGTATAAATTAAAAGAGAGAGCACAATAGGTTCTGTAACATATTATCACAGTACAGGGGTATTATTATTATTAAAGTATTACACAGTATTATTATTACCACATATAAGCCATTACTATAATAATAATTATTATTATTCCTCAAGGATCCGAGTTACATACAAATCCAACCTTAAAATGTTCTCAGGAATGTATCTTGTCTTTAAACCGGGGACCGCCTGTACTGTGAAAGATGCTCACTGACCCATTTTGTGAAAATATTTTTAAAGTGGCCCCCAAAAATATTGGTTGGACAGTCAACTGTAATTCCCCAACACTATACAATATTTTGTAATCTACATAGATATACAGTAGACTCGCAGTTAACCAGAACTCAAGCAACCAGGAAAAAAATTTAAATACTGTACTTTACATAACAATTTTAATTTACAGGGCTCAATAAATGACAGGAGCCAGGTTGTTATGCCACAAAATGCTTACAGGCATCTAGATGTCATCCACTGTATGTCTATCTCAATGATACCTGGAATCAGACAGACATGAGTGTCTGAGCCAGTGCAGTGTTGGCGTTACATTCCCTGGGTCCAGCACGCCACCCTCCAGCCGAACATACCTGTGTGTAAGTGAGGAGTGAAAGCTGCTGCTGCTAGAACAGCCCTCACTGACAAACATACTTAGCAAAGTGTCCTATGTGCAGCTAATCTAGGCCTCTTTCATATGTAACTCTCAAGCAACCAGAAACCACATTTAGCCGGCATCTACCAATTCCCATGGGTGCCAGTTAACTGAGAGTCAACTGTATATACATTCAAAATCCTCTTATATTATTGTATTTTTTTTATTTTGGGCAACCTTCTTATATATTAGCATTTTTCAGTGCATCAATGTCCAAAATGTTATCAAAAGCCTTGAAATTGTCCAGCTTTTTTTAAATGCCTTACCAATATGCTATTGCCAGAGCTAAATGATAAAGGGCCCATTGGATTAAACATTAACAAGTTTACTCACACCCACTGCACTCCATGAGATGATCTGTATATTATGGGAGAGGAAAAGAAAATTGGATTTTTTTAAAAATAGAATATATTGCAAAGTTGCTGCATACTATCACATTTTGGAGCTTTTCAGTGGCCCTTACATTGAAGCCTGTCATGGGGAAATGACTGTGTCCCTCTAATGCTATGGTTTTATACATTCAAATCTATATTTTTACCATGCTCATCTGTATTTTAATGACTACTCTTTTTAGATCCAGTTGGCTGGGTCACCCATAAACCCTTAAAACATCACTGAAGCTCAGCATAGCACCTCAGACCATGTTAACTGCCTCATATGTACGAATAATGATGGCTGACCCAATTATAATTGGCAGGTAGTTATGCAGGAAGCACCTCCAAGTCAAAATCAGGATGTCCTAGCGAATTCCAAATTTATTTTTCAAAACACGAAAAGATATATGTCAGGAATTTCTCTCCAATTAGCACGATACATACCAGCATATTTATACATTCTGGATTTATATTATATATGCATTAATTCCATGAGACTATTTCCAATCTCCGACACAATCTCTCATATTATCCTTATGGTTTTTTTGTGCAGTTCTTTATTCTTAACGACATAAATGTGAAATCCGCAATATGACAGCTCCTGCCTGGATGTCAGTGAATAATCACAAACACTCACAGAGTGGTCATATCACTCTCAGATCATTTCTATACTACAGAATAATCAGCCGTCTGTATCAAAGACATCAGCAATCTCACATATTCAAAGTACTGTCGGATTATGAGTAAAATTATGTTTTTTTTTATTATAACATTCAAATTTTTACCGAATTTGTTTTATGTCAGAATCCCTATCAGGGAGAGTATCACCCTGGGTTCTCAGAGATATATGAATCGCACATAGATGATTTAAACATTATCAGCCCTATTACATTTGGGCTATGTATTAAAACGTAGCCCGTATTGTAGCTCTTAGTACTTACTGCTATTAAATCAGCCACGTAATGCAGATGACTTGCGGGTTAAGACGCAGCAAGGACAAAAAAAGCCTACAGGATTAGCAATGTTGAACTTTGCGACCATAAAATCCTTTGTTCTCTCAAGCCCGTAACTGCTTCGTTTCCAATTTAGCTATTAAATTGCAACAAAGTCGTAAGGTCGTAATCTGCAAATGTAGCCCAAAGACCAACAAGTGCTGGAGAGGACTCGCAAGGGGGCTAAAGTCCAATACGTAGCACTTTAACTGCAAAAAAAAAAAAACACTACTGTACTTATATTAAAAGGGAAAGTGATGTTAGGTCTTAGAATTAATTGCACAACATTCTCAAACCCGCAAATCGGCCCAGAAATACACTTTATGTTATGTATAATGTTTGTGTTATATCGATCCCGGCAATCAATGTGTTAATACATATGATGGAACTCGCATGTAATACAATATCATATTTACGGCTTTTATTAATATTGCATTATAACTGGAATGTGGGTCCGATCGTAAATCGTAACAGAACCCCTGTAAGACTTTGAAATCAGATCCCCATTTTTCTGTGACGCAATAATGACCATCTCTGTTTCCATTGGCTACATCTAAACACGTAACTACCGGTTTGCTTAATTGATTACCTACAATGCCGCAAATCCGATGGCCGACAAATGTTTTACGGATTTGCGTCTCTAGCTCGTAACTCGCAGCCCCTTCTAATTTAATAGCACCGTAACTTGGCCAAATTACAAGCCCGCAGCCGTGGCTGGTCTCACATTGCACTTACGGTGCTGGAATGTAATGGGGCTGTATATGTTACGTTCTTACATTTTGGATGCAACACCATAGTCAGAGGCGTTCATTCTGAGAATGAACAACACTCTCTTTTAGCTGACAGGGATAAATATCCTGTAGTATATCAGGCAAAAGAGTGTTCCAGCCCTGAAATACCAGGCAATTCTACCATGAACAGGAGTAACAGCAAAACCCAGACACACGTTTTAGCTTCTCTTGGGCCTCATCAGTGAGGTGTAGCTGCACTCCCTAAGGTACAGTAAGCAAGGCGTCCATCAGCCCTATTAAATTAGAAGCCCGTAGCAGCATTGGTACACCCGTAAAGGCTGCAGGCTTGAAATTCAGCTATGTTACAGAGCTATTAAATTGAACCATGCTGCGAGTCACAGGCGGGAGATGCAAACCCGTAAACCATTCTTGAGCACGTTAGATGTGCGGCCATGAACATAATCAATTAGTCAAACCCGTAGTTACGGTTTAGACAGAGCCAATGGCAAATGAGATCGAAATCATTTCGTCACGGAAAAATGGGGGTTAGATTTCAAAGCCTTACAGGTTTCAATTATGAGTTTCGATCGGACCCGCATTCCAGAATTAATGCAATATTAATAAATCAGTAAATATGATATTCTAGTACATGCGAGTTCCATTATCGGTATTAACACATTGATTGCAGAGATCGATATAACACAGAAATTAAACATGAAATAATGTATTTTATACTGCCGATTTGCGAGCTTGAGAATGTTGTGCTATTTATTCTAATACCTAACATCACTTTCCCTTTAATTATAAGTACAGCAGTGTTTGTATATTGGCTTTTACAGTGCTACAGATAGGACTTTAACCCCCTTGCTGGTCCTCACTAGTACCCGTTGACTTTTCGGCTATATTTGCGGTTTACGGGGTTGAAGTGGGTTTGTAGCAATTTAATAGAGATTTTCGAGCGTAACAGTTAAGGGCTTGACAATTGAGTTCAAATTTCAATGTCCCGTAGGGTTTTTCCGCAACCCTCAGATCATTAGCGGGCTGCCTTACAAGACCAATTTAATAGCCGTAAGTCTTGCAGGCTATATTATGGGCTACGGTTTTACACGTTGAGGGAATTTAATATGGCTGCATGTCTGGAACCCTCAATCACCCTTAAGGTGACAGAACTCCTAAGAGAATAAGCAACACAAAATACAGAGGTGCTCTGGGAACAAGTAACACCTAAGCATTTCAGGGCTAGATCACTCTCTGAGAGAGACCAGACAGATATACTACAGGATATTTCTCTCTGTAACTATCTATGGGAACATATGCAGAGATTTATATTGACAAATAGAGTAACAACAATGTCATTGAAATCAATCTAATCATCGCAATCCCTGGTCTACCTCGCAGTCAGATACCTCTTGTAAGAAACATTACATCTAATATGATCATAGACAAGTTGAACTGAATTGAATTAAAATAAAACAAAATAAGAAGAGACAATATCCTGTTTATGGTCTGATTGAGGCTAATTGGCGTGTGCTGGATACTATAGCGAGAACTTTTCAAGCATTTATTTTTCATGCAAATGAAAACTTTATTTTATTCATTTAATTAAATGTATTTAATACTTTTATCCAAAGTGCTTTCACTAGCAAGCTGGTTTATGAGAACATAGGCCCCCCATTTAATTAAGGTTTTGGACGATTCGGTAACCCGTAAGTGAGGTTGCAAGTTAATTTGCTATTCAATTGGCGTTCTTTTGCAGGCTCCAAACGCGTTACAAATTGCAGCCTTGCAAAACTTACGATGGTGAAACCCGTAACTTACAGCCTCCCTAAGCATTGATCTTTCACTATTCAATTGCTCACTTTCCCCAAGCCCGCAAATGTTTTCACACCCGTAAATGGCAAAAGAAGGAGAAAATCCTTTGAGTGCTAGAGAGGATGGGTTAAACACGTAAATGCAAATAATAAATCACTACTGCACTGTCAATAATGGGAAAAGCGATGATAGACATTAGAATTAATTGCACAACAGTCTCAAGCTCGCCAATCGGCAGGAAAATTAATTTAGTTTTATATTTCATTTTGGGGTTAAATCAATCTCGGGTATCAATGAGTTAATACATATCAGGCCACCCATATGGACTAGAACAGTATTGGCATTAATTTTCATAATTCTGTAATTTGCGGGTTTGCGAGTCTGATCACATATCGGATCCTCGAACCTAATTGATTGACATGTGACCTCCATGTTTTACTGCGGTAATAATGACAGTCTCATTATTTATTGGCTAATTAAAAATGGGAGGTTACGGGTTTGCTTAATTGATCATGTTCCCGCCCTAAATTGCTACGAACCAGTGCATGGTTTACGGCTTCGGCTTTGGGACAGTAACTTGCGGGCTTGACCAACTGAATAGCATCGTCATCTGAGACCAACGGGGTCCCGCAACACACCCGCAGATATACCGTACAACCTACATCAATCGAGTTGCGGGTTTGGAATTGAATGTGGCTCATAGTTTCTAGGTTTATGGCAGCATTGGTAGAAGGGTTCATAACATTACAAATTTAAGCATACAGATTAGGGGTATGTTTCTGTCTAGGCCCATGAGGCCCAGGCCTAGGACCGCACATCTACAGGGGGCAGCAGGCCGCCTGAATGTGCAGTACATTGAAATATATTTACATATGTAGGAATTTATTTCTGGATGTCAGTGTTATTGATACCATTAACAAACTCTATCAACTATAATAGTTCTGGTATGTGTGTAACGCGGCATGGGAGCGCACGCACATACCAGCAACTATTATTCCGTACAGCTCACAGGGGCGGGAGAGGAAAGAGACACACAAGGCGAGGTAAGGGGGAGGAAATAGACACATAGGGGAGGGAAAAGAGACACACAGGGGAGGGGAAGAGACACACAGGGGAGGGAAGGGAGAGGAAAGAGACACACAGGGGAGGGAAGGGGGAAAATAGAGACACACAGGGGAGGGAAGGGGGAGATACACAGGGAAGGGAAGGGGGAGGAAAGAGACAAACAGGGGAGGGAAGGGGGGGGAGAGACACACAGGGGAGGGAAGTGGGAGGAAAGAGACCAATAGGGGAGGGAAGGGGGGATAGACACACAGGGGAGGGTGAGGAAAGAGACACATAGTCGGTGGAAGGGGGAGGAAAGAGACACACAGGGGAGGGAAGGGGGGAAAGAGACACACAGGGGAGGGAATTAAAGAGATACACATGGGAGGGTAGGAAAGAGACACACAGGGGAGGGAAAGAGGAAAAGAGACACACATGGGATGTGGGGAAAGAGACACAGGGGAGGGGAGGGGGGAGAGACACACAGGGGAGGGAGGCAAGGGGGAAAGAGACATTTGGAAGGGGAGGAAAGGGAAAAGAGATACTGGGGAGGGGAGGGAAGGGGGGATACACATGGGTGTAGAGACACATAGGAAAGGAAGGGAAGAGGGAAAGAGACACTGGGGAAGGGAGGGAAGGGAAAAACAAAATGGGGAGGGAGGGAAGGGGTAAAGACACACACAAGGGAGGGGAGGGAAGAGGGGAAAGAGACACAGGGGAGGGAAGTGGGGAAAGAGACACTGGGGAGAGGAAAATAGATACTGAGGGGAGGAGGGAAAGAGACACTGGGGAGGAAAGGGGGGAAAGAGACACAAGTGGGGAAAGAGACACAGGGGCGGGAGGGACGGGGGAAAGACACTGGGGAGGGGGGAAAGAGACACTGGGGGGGAGGTGTGGAAAGAGACACTGGGGAGGGGGAATGAGATACTGGGTGGAAGGAGACACTGGGCAGGACGTGGGAAAGAGACACAGGGGAGGGGGGGGGGGGGAGAGACACTGGGGGAAGGTGGGAAAGAGACACTGGGGAGGGAAGGAGACACTGGGTAGGGAAGGTGGAAGAGGCACTGGGGAGGGGGATGATACACTGGGGAGGGAAGGGGGAAAGAGACACTGTGGAGGGGCTAAAGAGACACTGCGGGGGAAGGGGGAAAGAGACACTGGGGTGGGAAGGAGACACTGTGGAGGGGGGAAGAGTCACTGAGGACAGGGGGAGACACAAGGGGGGAAGAGACACTGGGAAGGAAAAGGGGAAATAGAGAATGGGGAGGGAAGGGGCAAAGAGACACTGGGGAGGGGAGGGAAGGGGGGGAAGAGACACTGGTGAGGGAGAAGGAGGAAAGAGACTCAGGGGAGGGGGGTGGCAATGCAAAAAATGATATCGTTATTTTATACAGGCAGTTTACTAGTCACTAATATAGTTGTGGTAAGTGTGTAATGCTCCTTAAGGAGCGTACATATTTACTTGCCGTTCTTGCACGGCCTTAGGAGGAGGGGGGGGGGGGAAGGGAGAGAGGAGGAGGAAGGGGGAGAAGGGGAGGCGGGTAGAGACACACGGAGGAAGAGACACAGTGGAGGGGGAAAGACACAGGGGACGGAAGAGTGGGGCAAAGAGACACAGGGGAGGGAGCAGGAGGGAAAGAGACACAGGAGTGGGGGAAGACACAGGGTAGGGAGGAAGAGAGGGTTAAGAGACACAAGGGAGGGGGGGTGGAAGAGACACAGGGGAGGGGGGCTTAGATACAGGGGAGAGACACACAGGATAGAGGGAAGAGATATGGGGAAAGAGACACAGGAGAGGGGGTAAAGAGATACAGGGGAGAGTGGGGATAAAGAGATACAGGGGAGGGAGGGGGAGGGAGACACAGGGGAGGGGGAAGAGACACAAAAATCAATATATTATCCCGTTATTTTTAATGGGCTAACGACTAGTATATAGATAATGACATATAAACTAATGATTTGATATACACACAAAAATAAATGAGGTGCTGAAAGTGGGGCATGGGGGACACATGAATCATAATGGTCTAGGGCTTCCTAAAACCTAAATACACCCATGATATAGATACAAGAGGATTAGGAGACCTAGCTCCGAGCAACAATCTAGGATACATAGTGTGCTATAAAGCTTAAACTCTACTTTTTTAAAGACTCAGCACTTGTTAGTTATAAAGTGAATAATTAAACAATCTGCAACTAAATTGGCTTTAAAATTAATCTTGCAATGCTGGGTCTTTCTCCATCTATATCCCTTTGGCTAAAAGCCATGACAGATGTTGCTTTCATATGTTAGGTTAGGCCTCTGTAGAAGCCCTGTTACGTGAAACATTGGGTCACTTGCCCTAGCTGGCAACGCTGTGAAGGGACGGCATTTGCTGTAGTGTTCAAGATAGATTGGCTGTATGTAGCAGCTTACTAACATACTAACTACTCATACAAGTTAGAAATTATTTGGGGAAAGAGGGGTAATTAATTTGTGCTATCCAA
Organism: Discoglossus pictus; assembly: GCA_027410445.1. Lineage (NCBI taxonomy): Eukaryota > Metazoa > Chordata > Amphibia > Anura > Alytidae > Discoglossus > Discoglossus pictus. The sequence goes on from CM050170.1 coordinate 166,431,821, forward strand.
CTGGGGAATTAGTGGATCTGGCATATAAATCTACTTTACTATTTGGCTCCATATTAGCTTTTGGCTCTATATCAGAATCTAATAAATAGTTGTAATTTAACAGCTGATTGTGAAATGAGGGTCTGGAAAAAAGTTTATTTAGTCTAGCTGACCACTTGCTTATAGTATCAAAAGAGAGGAAAGATCCTTTTATAGGGCACTCCTGAAAATCCTAATCTCTGTTGCCCGAGTTTGTTTATAAAATGTGTCCATAAAGATGAAATAGTTATGGTTTAAAACAAATTCTAGTAATCCTAAGAGAAATTTATTGTGAGTATCATATTTGTTGCATTGTTTGTTAAGGAAGTACTTTACTGCAGCTATACCTTTGTCATGGTGTATGCTAGTGTATAGGGCTTCCACATCTAGTGACACCAATATGGTCTACCTCATAGTGGCATTTTCCACAATTGTGGGATTTAGTTACAGAAAACCTTATATATTCGCTATCTCTCTGCTACCTACGTTTATATATTTTAGTGGATTTTAACTATCATTAAAAGTTAAGTTTTATCATTTAGTTCATTCTCTTCTTCTGAAATTACGATTTTCAGGAGTGCCCTATAAAAGGATCTTTCCTCTCTTTTGATACTATAAGCTTCTATATATCCTTAGGAGCACCCTGAAATCATTAATTTGGATTTGGTACTTAAGCATTATACCTGAGCCACCGTCCCCTAACTGTTAGCTGACCACTTGGCTTAATGTTGGCATTTGAACATAGGATGCTAACAAACCAAGGTCCCAAAACAAAGGATCTGACCACAATACATCTATTTAGTTTAGTAGGTTAAAATAAGATTATTTAGTCTAGATGACCATTTGGTCTCATATCAGCATTTGAAAAGAGGGAGCTCAGATACATCAGATAATTTTTGTAGATTGCTAAATTAAAAGAACTGGGATACATAGGGCCTCATTCAATTGCGATTTGACCAATTGAATAGAGCTCTATATAAGCACAGAGCATATTTTTTTTACAGATGTTTTTAGTTAGTGAACTTCTATCCTCAAGCAAGGTCTTCACTAACTAAAAACTTGTGTAAAAAATATGCTATGTGCTTATATAGAGCTTTATTCAATTGGCCAAATCGCAATTGAATGAGGCCCATAGTATCCAAACATGCCTACTAGTATCCATCCTTGTATGAGTGAATGTTATATTCACAAGACCGGAAATATAATCAACGGCACATTCTTTATGCTCCATATTGGAGTAACTACATATGGAATACTAACTTAGCAGACACTATTTGATTTAACATATTAGAATGAATATCCCTAATGTGTTGCTCTAAGAATTGATAAGTACTTAAGTACCTTACTAACATATGAAGATATATTGAATCCCATTAGGAAGTTAATTTTTTCACCTCTTTATCTGATATACCAGATATAGGGCCTCATTCAATTGTGATTTGGCCAAATGAATGGGGCTCTATATAAGCACAGAGCATATTTTTACATACATTTTCAGTTAGTGAACTTATATCCAAAAGCAATGTTCTCACTAACTAAAAAATTCTGTAAAAAACATGCTCTGTGCTTATATAGAGCCCTATTCAATTGTCCAGAATGCAATTGAATGAGGCCCATAATCTCTGTTTTCTAACTTCTAACTTCTTGTTTTTGGAGGCTTAGGCCCTCATTCAATTGCAATTTGGCCAATTGAATAGGGGTCTAAATAAGCACATAACATATTTTTTTAAAGAAGTTTTTAGTTATTAAACATCTATCCAAAAGCAAGGTTTTCACTAACTAAAAACTTATTTAAAAAAAATATGTTATGTGCTTATTTAGAGCACTATTCAATTGGCCAAATCGCAATTGAATGAGGGACTTGGTCATTATATATGAGAGAGAGGACAGAAAAGAATACTTGGCAACTAGTGGTTGCCATTCAAGGTATTATACAATGTAAATGCTCACCTATATTAATATCTCAATTCCAAATGACCAGGCACATAAAAATGTTGTAATTAAAATATAACTTTTAGTAATAATCAATTAAAACAAGAAAACATCCATATTACATGGCAATTAAAGGAATAACGCATGGTGCACAAATCAAGGAGCAGTTCCCTCAACAAATGTGAGGGAGTAATTCAGAATAACGTCTTATAAATAAGACAATAAAGGAAGACCACACTATGGCCAAACTGCCATCCATATCTTGCATTATTATATTGAGAAGCAGGACAGATGTCTATATCTATATTTAGAGTCACACAGACTCATACAATAAGTACCTATCATTTAGTCTGATAGGTACTTACTCCTTAATTATTTTTTACCCCACAAGGATATACACTTAAAAATCAGTTAAAACAAGATAATTTTCCTTGTTATGTAGTCTACAATTAATGTGGTACCCACTCTCTCATTCAAGCTTCCCTATGACATGTACGCAAGCCTAAACAGCACTAGGATTATACTCCGTGGGAGTAGAACAGATTTAGCCATTGGGTGTGATCACAGGGGGTTTCGGAAATAGATAATTCCTTATGTAATTTCAAAATAGACCTCATAAATTTCAAAATTATGATCTAAAACTATTTTATTAAGGACCAAATGATGTGGCTGATAGAAGGCTTTTGTTTCATATAGCAAGTGAGAGGATACTGGTTATTTAATCTGGGCTGGAATGGTCTGAGTGGGGCAAGGATAATACCTAGCTTTTAAAAAATAATCATTCCCCAATTATCAATATTACCAGCAAAATGAACCAACATACATTTTTGCCTGATAATTGAGGTTTATAACAATTTGATAGCTGTCAGCAGCATGTGTTGTTTTATCCACAATAAAGGGGACTGCTTCCATGACTTACTGATTTATCCATCTCTTGGTATTTTGAGTATGGTTGTCATTTTCTATTATTAGGTTTGTTAATTAACCATTGATTGAAAAATAATGCATTGACATCACCAATGACGGATGATCATACCAGCTCGCAACACAGGGCTACTAGTAGGTAAATCACAACTCCTGAATAAGTGAAGAGTTACCTTATGAAATAAACCCATATCGCATGGTTTCCTAGACAAACGGTATGTTATGGAAGGTAGGGAGGTTGAGGAAGTCCCAGAACTCTGGCAGGTAGAAATCATTATATCATTATATAAATAATTATATAAATGTACATATTCATTCTGTGTAGGAAAAATGTCAAGAATTATGAAAACATAACTAAAAGAAAATTTAACATTCACAATTATAGAATTACCCATACTATAACAAACACATACTCCGTATTTCTAGAGACTTGGGACTCATGGCTTAGATCACCAAATGCAATAAACATTTTATAAAAAAGCGTTTTTTAGAACTCTTCTAAGATCTGGTGGATAATATAATGCAGGCTGGAAATGGACCTCTCTGTTTAAATCCCTAGAACTGGAAAAGTTAATTGTGGGATCAATTGTATCAACCCGCTCATAGTAGTTTTTTGCTTTATTTTCTCTCATTTCTTAATTTAAATGATATATGACCCTCATGTTCTTTTTATTTTACGAAAATGGAAAAGTTGAAGAAATGTTGTAATAGTTCAGTAATGAATAAGAACCACATTATACAAAATGACTAAACTTTATTAGCATATTGTTAAATTTCAAATGATCATAAAAATGACTATTACAATGTTTGCACTTGACAATAAAAAATATTGAAATTAACATTCACAATTATAACCCAAAGAGAAAAAGGAGCAGGGGCATATTATGATTTTATGCTTCCCTAGGCCTGTTTAGATGTGTGCCACATGAGGACCTAGTTACTCCACCTCCGTTCCTTTTGCTATATCCCAGTCATAAGTTTATAACACCTATATAGAGAATTCTCTGGCCATAGCAAACACTCTCTTTAAACTCAGAGATGACTCTATTAAGAGGCAACAGCCAGAAATGAACATGGGACAACAGAATGGGCTTGGGAAAGGAGTGTGACAATTTTGTATATTGTCACCTTATTTATTCAACTTATATGGGGTAGTACATCATGCGTAAGGTCGGACTGGATGAATCCAAAGCCAGAATCAATATCAACAACCTCAGATAAGCGGATATATTACTCTGATGGCTGAAAGTGAGGATGAACTATTGATGAGGGTGAAAGAAGAAAGCTGGCCTGCACTCAACGTTAAAAAGACAACGAGTATTGCAAACAGCAATCTCAGTTCCTGGCAAATGGGGAAGAAGTGGAGAAAGTGACATATATTATTTTCTTGGGATCCAAGATCACTTCAGCTCATGTAGCCATGAAATTAAAACACATTTGCTTCTGGGGAGGAAAGCTATGGTAAACTTGGACTTACAGTTGTACCATATGCTGATAAGTTGCATGACTTGCTTGACCCCCTATACAACATTCTTAGAAATTTATTTGACGTGAAGCCTCTGGCATTTACTGTCTTTGTTTTATATACCTGGGAAATAAACTGTGCAGGGCCTGGTTGATATCAAACTATTATTATAAAACTGCTCAGTATTGAAATCACATATATAGTTGTGAGTGTACGAGTTGTTGCTAACGCTGCGGGCTCGCATAGCGAGCCAAGGCCCTCGCGAAGCGAGGGCACTGGGCGAGGGTCTCAGTTGCTGGCATGGAGCGCCGTAGACGCTCCATGCCAGCACCTGAGGACCTCGAAAAGCGAGGGCCGCAGTTGCTGGCATGGAGCGCCGAAGGCGCTCCATGCCAGCAACTGCGACCCTCGTAAAGTTCACGTCGCAACCCAAAGAGCACGACACACACATTACGACACTCGCAAACAACATACGACACACGTTCACACACATTACGGCCTTGCAACACTCGGACGCAACTCGCGAACATTACAAAATGTAAAACACAATACATACACACAGCACATACATAAAAACCTTACCTACACCAAGAGGGAGCACCCAGGACTTCAAAAATGCAACTTAGACCTTCATTTTACTCGAAATAAAAGAGTTTAGAGACTAAAAAAAACTGTAAGCGAGAGAAAAAATGGCCGCCGAACAAAACGAAAACGAGGCTACAGCACTCTAAACTCGCAAAACACCACAAGAAACTCGCAAAACGCCACAAACGACCTACGGATATTCATACCACACAGTGCACACATTCAGCATGCTTACACAGCAGCTCCACACTACTAATGCTCCAGCAACATCAAAACAGATTGCCAGCTCTTCAACACAATGCTTCAAAATAGGTAAAGTATATTCATTTAGTAATGTATTACATATTTCATTATTATACACCAAACAGCATTAGCTACCTTACAATTTCATTGCCGTCATTTTTTGACGGGCAATTCGCTAGTATACATATATTACTCACACAAGAAAGAAGAAAAATAATTTGTAGATCTATGTACTCGCTTCAATTCATGAGGCATTTCTTATAATGTCTTGAAAGGGATATACAAACAGCATTATAGTAGCCAATTTCTAACACTAGATATTGATACAAATATTTAGATATTTATCAAAATCATATACAATAAGTCATAACCAATAACCTATATGTCTATTGAGAGAAGTGAGGAAGTGCATACTTTGGGAGCACAGTCATGTCTATAAGAGAATATTTAATGATTCTGCTCCCAATGCACTCAGTTATTCTAGCCAAATAACATTATAAGAATGTTTTAACACATCTTTCAGATTAAAACATAGTACCACCTATGGGCAGGAGTCCATAGACACCAGCCCACCATGGTTTATAAGAAATCTAACCATGAGAGCAGTACAGGATGAGACCGCTTGATGGATAAAGGCTTTAGGGAGAGAGAGGTGTGAGAGAACCAGAGTAGATAGACTTGTTTGAAGTTGTTACTGGAGTTAAGGAGGTAAAGTGGTATGCTTCTCTGAATAGGTGCATTTTGAAGAGAATGTTTGCCTATCTGAAGACTAGGGTAGAATCTAAAAAAGTAAGGTGGGAAATTCCAAAGAATGCGGTGTTGATCCTGAGAAGTGCTGTCGGCAAGCAGAAAAAGGATGTAATGATGGGAGAGGAGAGGTATATATTATGGACAGAGGGGAAATGGCAAGTTGAGGTATATTTGAATGTAAGAATTTAGATATAAAGAGGTGCAGTGCTATTAAGGGCTATGTAAATTAGAATTTGGATTTTTTATTTATCCTTGATAGGATAGGGAGCCATGGTATAAACTACGGAGGACAAGCTGTTGATGAAGTTGGGTAAGGTGGATGAGCCAGAAAAAAGAAGCATTCTGTATAGATTGGAGTGGGGATAGATAGGGTGTTGAGTAGAAGGCGAATTAAGATGCAGTGTCAGTAGTCAAATCAAGAGGTGAGAATATCGTTTAGAGCTAACATAGTGTTGTATGTGAGAAAATTAGACATTTTGCAGAAATTCCATATGTGGAGACACAATGATTTGGTGAGTTGATGAAGTGAAGGATAGATCTGATTTAAGTGTGACACCGAGGCAATCAGGTCCGGATCTATCTTTATGAATTCATTTTTCCTTTTTCTGTGCGTATACATCGCTATCTTCCTGTGTGAGCAAATTGCAGACATTTCCTCAATTTTTACATAATAGCTACTCATACACATGCCAAGCTATTACTTGCTCACATTCTCTCCCTCTCTCTCCTCCTCCCTTCTCTCTCTCCCTCTCTTTCTTCTCTCTCTACACCTTGTCTTTCTCTATCTCTATCTCCCTCTTTATCTCCCATTCCCTCCCTCTCCCCCCACTCTCTCTCAATCTTCCCCTGTCTTTCTCTTCCTCTCTCTCCCTATTTCTCTCTCTCCCTCTTCCCCTCTCTTTCTCTTCATCTCTCTCCCATCTCTCGCTCTCTCCCTCCCCACAATTTCTCTGTCTCTCTCCCCATCCCTCTCTCTCCCATTTCTAATCCCTATCTCCCCTCCCTCTTTCTATGTCTCTCTCTCCCTCTCTCTCTTTCTTTCTCTCTCCCCCTCTGTCTCTTTCTCCCTCTCTCCTACTCTCCTCCCACTCCCCCACCATGTTTCTCTCCCTCCCTCTTACACTTTCGTTCTCTACCTCACTCTCCCTATTTCTATATCTCTCTCCCCTCCCTCTTTCTCTCCCATCTCCCACTCTCTCTTTCTTTCCCCCTCTCTTCCTCTTTCTCTTTTTGTCCCCCTCTATATCTCTCTCATCCTCTCTCTTTCTCCCCCTCTCTCCTCTCTCCCTCTTTCTTCCCCCTCTCTCTCCCTCCCTCTCTGTCCCCCTTTCCTCTTTCTCTCTCTCCCCCCTTCTTTCCCTCCCTCTTACCCCTCTCTCTCCCCACTCTCTCTCTCTCCACTCTCTCACTCTTTTCCCTCTCTCTCCCTCCACTCTCCCCCTCTTTTCTCTCTCTCTTTCCCCCTATTTCTCTCTCCCTTCCTTTCGCTTCCCCTCCCTCTCTCTACCTCACTCTCTCTCTCTTCATTCTCCATCTCTCTCCCCCTCTGTCTCTCTCTCTCTTCCCCCATCTCATTCTCTTTCCCTCCCTCTCTCCTACTCTCAGATCTATCCTGTTATATGTACGCATGGGAAGCCTCCTGGTGCAGGGCGCACTTGCGTCCCGATGTACTAGCACACCACAACCCGCTAACCCTCTAATCCTAACCCCCTAACCCTAAGGCCCTTAGCCTATTACCCTAACCCCCAAACCTCAGTTCCTAACCTTAACCCTCTTACCCTAACCCACTAAACCTCACTTACTAACCCTAAACCCCTAACCCCCTACACCTCTTACCGGGCCTAACCCTAACCCTAACACCCTAACACCCTAAACCTGAAAACTCCTAACCACTTACTGGGCACTTAGACAGAGCTAGATCAGGACGTTGGCGGCTTGCTTTCCGTGCGTACATATAACAGGATAGGTCCCTACTCTCCTTTCACTCCCTCACCATATTTCTCTCCTTCCCTTTTCCCCACTCTTTCTCTCCCTATTTCTATCTCTCCCTCTTTGCCTATCTCCCCCTTCTCTTTCTCTCCATCTCTCTCTCTCCCATTTCTCCCTCCCCACTCTCTCTCCCTCTCTTCTTCTCCCTTTCTCTTTTTCTGTCTGTCTCCCTCTCTCTCTTTCTTCCCCTCTCTCCTCTCTCCCTCTTTCTCCCCCCTCTCTCTTCCTTGACCGGGCTCTCCCTCTTTCTCCCTCTTCTTTCCACCCTCCTCTATCACCTCCCTCTTCTGCTCTCTCCCCTTCTCTCTCTTCTTCCTTCCTCTCTCTCCCTCTTTCTTTTCTTTCCCCTCCTTCTCTATCCCCCTCCCTCTTCCTCTCTCTCCCCCTTCTCTCTTCTTCCCTCCTCTTTCTCTCCCTCCCTCTCTATCCCCCTCCCTCTTCCTCTCTCTCTCTCTCCCCACTCTCTTCCTATCCCTCTTCCCCTTCTCTCTTTCCCTATTTCTTTCCCTCCCTCTCTCTCTCTCTCCCTCCCCTTTCTCTTTCTCTCCCCCTCCCTCTTTATATCCCCCTCCCTACCTCTCTCTCTCTCTCTCTCTCTCTCTCTCTCTTTCTTTCCCTATTTCTATTTCTCCCCTTCTCTCTACCTCACCCTGTCTCCCTCTTCTCTCTCCCTCACACTCTCTCCCTCTCACACACATATGTACATGCCTCTCACCTCATCACAGCTCCTGCCTCCATCTTGTGTTGAAGATCTCCTGCCACTGTCTGTACCCAGCCTTGCTGCCATGGCTGCGCAGGTGAAGGCTTCCTCTCCCTCCTCTATGTGCTCCGGTGCGGGCCTAGGCTTCCTGCAGTGTAATCTGAGCTGCCTGTCTGGAGCTCAGTGTTAATTCCGGTAGCTCTGTCTGCTTTTAGAGGAAGCAGGCACTGTACAGAGCAGCACACGCAAAGAGGGGATTTGGAGGGTGTCTCTGGTGGAAGATGGGGTGATAATGAGGCGCCCCTCTCAGAAATGCGCCTGTAGGCAGGAGCCTAACTCACCTAATGGATAATCCGGCCCTGAAGACAATAGGCTTAAGCTACTGGTGTGATTGTGGACCTGTCTAAAGAAAGTGACATTTCAGATATAGAAAAGGGTAGTTGGATAACTATATATCAATATTATAGTAGCTATTGCAGTTTTTTGTTTTTATAACACTCAACAAGGTCAACCTCATACAGCTAATCCTGGAATATTTTGCTACATTTATAAATTTACCCAACTCTGGTAGAATATATGGGGATCTATGTATTTCTGAATTTTTCATAATAAGAAAACTTTAATAAAGTACATTATAGGCATATTCAGTCAGGGATTTTTCAGAGATAAAAAATGGCAAACCACATTGTATGAAATAGCCATTTTTCACTATAGTGCAGCAAAGTGACACTGTCCATTTTAATTTAAGATGTTGCCTCAAATTTGTGGATGCTTCATGCAGATTCTGAACATTATCTGACAGAGAAAAATATGTTTTGTTTCTGCTGTTAATGTTCATGTAAGCAAATACTTTTTGGAACATGGACAGATTAATTAAACTCTCTTTTCTTTTCTCACATAGGTTCAATGTTTCCTACTTTTCAAACATAACATTTTCAGAAACTGCTTTTGTTATTTAACCCACCTGTGCTCAGACAAGGGGGGTGAAGTTGGAGTTACATTATCTACCTTATCTTCTGAGCAGTTTTTCTGGTCTGCTACAGAGATGTAGGTGTAATCAAATTTTTTTTCTTTATTTCTTTTCTGAATATATGAGGGTGGGTTTCTCAGTCACCTTTCTACCCACCATAACATACTTGGAGCCTCATTCAATTGCAAGGCCGCATCTCACGGTATACAGGCTGTATGTCTCCAGGCTTGCCGCGGGCTTGAACTCTGCTACAGTGCTATTCAATTGAACAAGACCGCAAGTTAGGGGCTGAAAGCGTAAACCGTAAACCATGCAATCGTAGCATTTCAGACCGTGAACATGATCAATTAAGCAAGGTCGTAACTACCCATTTAGAAACAACCAAGAAAAAATGAGACCATCATCATCACGGCAGTATAAGATGGAGGTTACGTGTCAATCAATTAGCGTTTAGGGGACCGATATGCAATCAGACCCACAAATTTGCAAAATACAAAATAATAAAAATGAATGCCAATACTGTTATAGTCCATGTGGGTGACCTTATACAGTATATATTAACTCATTCATGTTTTTTTATTCAGGAGTTGCGAGTTTCCGACTGTTATGCAATTAATTCTAATGTCTTACATCGCTTTCCCCATCATTTACAGGGCAGTATTCGTTTTTAATTTGCATTTACAGTGCTACGGACATGTCTTTAACCCCTGTGTGTCCCATCTGGTACCCATAGGATTTTCCTTTACTTTTGCCTTTTACGGGTGTAAAAACATTTGCAGGTTTGGGAAATTGTAGAAATTGAATAGCGATTTGAGATTTTAGCGATATTTACTCTTGCGGATGTGAAAGATCAAAGTCTTAGATGGGGTGTAAGTTACAGTTGTAACAACTGCAGGGATTTTCAGCCAGTAGACTGTTTGCAGCTCGCAAAAAGACACCAATTGAATAGCAAATTCGTATACAGGCTCCTTTACATGCTCCAGTAACTTACAATTTCTCAATTGAATGCGGCTCTTAGTGTTTTGGTCAAAGTACTCTCCTACCTCCAGACTAATTTCACAGTTGCCAGAACCTCAAATTGAAAGCCACAAGTAAGGGTGAAACTGGTTGTCTGTGGGTGGGATCTAGCGCTGTACCCTAATCCATGGTTCTGTTTTGACTGCTGTATAAGAGCATCTCACATCGTACTAAACGGAGCCTATGATAAGTAGGTAAAGGGAAAAAGGTGGTACATTCTGAGCGTTATTTGCATGTCATTATGCAGAATCCTTAGGGGTAGGGGGAAAACGTTTCACTGAGAAGTTTTCAAAGTACAACAGGTCTTCTGGTCTGCTTGAGACGTGTAAATGTACTCAGAATGTTTTCTTTCCTCACCATCAACAGGACAACATTAATCTGTACATCTTGGGCCTCTGTGGTTACAAATTAATGGCTTGTTAGGCATTGTTAGCCATAAACGCAATGTCAGATATTTTACATCTTTAGATTACCTTATGAAATCTGCTACACAATGTCACGGCAGAGCTATGTGAGGTAATGGAGTGAGTGTAATTTTCCTTTATAAGTTCTCAATCATACAAGCACAAGTTAATAGATTTCTTTCTTGACTGCACACAACTGTATGATCCAATGCACGATGCCCATTCTTCATCTAACACAGCATAAAATGTGCCACCTCATAATTAAAAGGTTCCCTGATTGTGTAATTTATTTGCACACCTGGTCCATGATTTAGACAACAGCACCTGCTCATGGTTGGATGAACCTGAATTTTAAGAATTCTTTAATTTGAGATGATGTAGCAACTGTTTATCCTGAAGGATGTAGCATAGCGTGGATTATTTATATCCATCCAGGCTCCATCAATATATAACAGCCTCTCACCTTCATTATATTTACAGCAGTCCTTCTGCTCGTGAAACCAGCACTTTCTAATTTACTGCAGCAAGCACCATATATAATAATTACATTTATTATAATATAATGTTATTTGCAGAGGTGTAGTGAAGTCTTGCCATTTTTAATACGTCAGTTGCATTTATGCTGTTATCTCATGTAGTTGATTTCTTTCTCGTCTCTCAGACAATATTCTTTTTATATTTTTATATATTTATTTTGCTTAAGTCATAAATATACATACAAGTGCGATGATAATTAAGGTGACTAAGACCTCTATTCTATGTTACCAGTAAGCAGAAAACTGAGTGAAGTTCACCATAAAGTACTACCAAGCTATCACATAACACACGTAATTCTAACTCTAAAAATTATATGCCTTCTGTAATGATATCCAAGCTTGCCCAATTTTTGATTGTCCAATTTTAAAAAAAAAGAAGCCCCATGTCACCTTCAACACCCGTAAAGGCAGAAAAATGCATCAGAGAAACTTGGATGGCTTAAATCCAACATTGTGATTGATTGAGGCTTGATTGCTCAAATCTGGCACAATTAAGAAGCTACAACCACCTATGACCCTCTACTGACTTGAGTCTGGTTTTCCTCCAATATTCCCCCCTCAACACCTGGGTGACCATCGGACCCCATTCTCCACCTCTTGTGCTGTGGGCTGAGGGGGTCCATTATCCCCAATGGGTTCTTATGGACACAAATATGGTCCCCAACCATAATCATGGAGGTCCAAATAGACCCTCATGACACCAAATATTACCTCTATATCATGGAGTTTATTATTGATCTCATTGTAGCTAACATTAATCCCTTTACAATGTGGTCCCTACAGACCCCCATCATATACTATACTATAACCATGGGGGTTCCTATGGACCCCCATGATAGCGAAACCTACCCCCTACTATGCAAGTCCCTTTGGACCACGTGGCACCCTACCTTCTACTTTGATTTATCCAGGGACAAAGATTGAGTAATTTTGAAAAATATTTTCTTTTTAATTTTATTCAGTTTTTTCCTATTTTTTTGTTCAATAGTATTTTGTTATTGGGTAAATGCTAGGTACAATGTGCGTCCATAAGGCGCACCATGGTATAGGGGTTATTGTTAGCTTAAACCCTTTAGATAAGGTGCCATGGGGGTCTATAAGAATCTTAATTGTTGTAGAGACTCAACTGGGTTAACAATCCCCTTTGCACAGCACAAGGGGTGGGTGCAGAGGGGTTAATGGTTCCTAGGCAAATGGGTCATAAGCCCCAGCATTCATCTTTTTTTATTATCTAACTCACTTTTTCCATGGGATATATATATATATATATATATATATATATGTGTATTTGTGGTTGGGGTTCTCTCCTCTTGTAGCAGTGGTGTGGCCATTTGATGCCCCCTAACTGGCCTACTAAGAGGGCCAAGGGCTGAGTGATAGTGAGGAGAGAGGGGAGGGAGGGTGAGGCACTGGAAGCGTGTGCACAGGTATTATGTGGGAGTGGGGTTATAAAGGGTGGAGGAATGGGCCCTCCCACAATTCCAGGTAATTAACCTGGATATTTGTGGTCGGACCCCACTCCTTTTGTAGCAGTTGTGTGGCCTTTTGCTACACTCTAACTAGCCTGCTAAGAGGGCCAAAAAATACTGGAGCTTAATGACTAAGCATGGCAAAGACTTGGCAGATTTAGTTTTTTTGGGTCTGGAATGTCACAGACTGAAGCAGTTCAGCTTCCAGCGCCCCATGACTTTAATAACGCAAGCTGGTGTTTGATTCTTGGATGCTGAAGATGCGGCTCCTATGCGAAAGTATTAACCAGAGTATTTGAAGGGATTGAGACCTAAACGAGTGAGAATGATACAAATAAAGTGAATGAAAATGATGGCTGAAAGAGGTTGAATAGAAATGCTGAGGAGTGGGTGGTGAGAAGGTTTGTCTATGAGCGATTAAGTCAGAGTGCGGAAAGTGGAAACTGGATAAGTTAAATCACAGGTATGTGATAGTAACTGGTGTGTCGCTAGTTTTAGTGGAGTGTAAGAGGAATGAACAGGTATCTGCTGAAAATGTGATATCGAACTTTGATAGGCAACATGGTTGGGAAGAGGAAATGGTGAATTCTCTAGGGCGAAGAAAGCTGTAGAATGCTATAGAAGCTGCAGCTTTAATAGTTAGTGAAGTTTTGGGACCAAAGGGATTGTTAGAAAGACAGGTGATGATGCGTTTGAAAATGTCTCCAGTGAGTGGTCTGGAGATTTGAGTTGCTTTACCATTTCAAAGGTCTTGGGTAATAAAATTATATATTGAACTAGATGGGTTTTTTTTCCATGAGATTTATTAGCATCACGTTTCTGTCAAAGATATCACGAGTACTAAATAGGACTCGCAAGGGCGTTGTCAAACACTCATTAGAGCTGTAGCAGCCATTAAACACAATACTGTACTTTAAATGCATGCGAAGGCATGGAAAGAAATGAGAATGAATTGCAAAACAATCTCAATCCTACAAATATGCAATTGAAAATTTGTTTTGAACTGTTAATTCTGTGTAATACAGATCCTGGGACTCAAGGGGTTAATACATATCATGAAACTCACATGGACTAGAACAGATGCTCTAATACATTTTATAGAGTGCTAGATTGTGAACCTGATGAGCAAATATTACTTATTGGCACTAATGAATTCTTAGCTTCCAATTGCAGGTCGCGTGTAACTTCCATGTTTTACTGGCGCCATAATGAAGGTCTCATTTACTACTGGCTGTGTCTAAGAAGTAAATTACAAGCTTGCTTAAATATTTTCAGATCATATGATCACGCCCCCTGAAATCCTACTTAAAAAGGCAGGGTTTACGAGTTTAGGCTTAAGGAGATAAATTGTGAGCTTGAGTCAATAGAATACATCTAAACATTTATAAAAGAAAACTGCCTGCAGCCAAAATGATGTGTTAGAGGCATTTGCGGGCTTCTAATACAATAGGACTCATTTTTAGTTTGGTACATACTTGACAAAGAAGTGTCTTTTTTTCTATTACTGTGCTAGTCATTTATTAGACTGTGTATTTTATTTTTTGTGCCCCCCAAGTGTGGCATAAACTAAGCTAGTTCACTATGTGCCTTTGGCCCATTAGTACCCTACTGAAACAGCCCTACCTGTTATGTTAGGTGTTTGATATTTTTTTTTCAAATAAAGTTCTTGCTTGATTAAAACAACTCATACCCCAAAAAAAATAGAATCCATAATTCAGTCATAAGTAATAATATGTATAATGAGTTAGCAGATTCATTTGTTTGGTGCCGTTTACATTGTGATATGTGGTTTTCATTAATGTACTGATGATGTGCATAAAATACTACAGAAGAGAGAGAAGTCTTCCACATTTGTAACGCTCTATGGATACATAATGCATAAGTTAGTCTTAGCACTGAATAAAAGTAATAAATATTGGGGTATATTCATCAAAGCAAGATTTATATTTATTTTTTATTTCACATGAACTATTGAGACAGCTTTCTGTTCAATTTTATGAAGCTTTTTTTAAGTGTCTGAAACTTCATAGTTTGATTAATGCATTTTATATGTATCTCACATAAAATAAAAATGTTTTCAATATACACTAAAAACAGGGTTGTTGGAATGTAATTAGTGTAATATTATTCCAAATTACACTTGTGTGCTATCAACATGACTAATATTTAATTGCATTTTGATTTGGATGCAGTTATACCGATGGGTTAATGCTTACTTATTTCTGCATCGTGAAATCTCAAAGTAATATGCAACTCCACTGATCCGAATGGACGTTTCTTAACATAGAGGGACACAACAAAGGTTCAAATTTTATTTGGAAAGAAAACGTTACCAATAAAAAAGATTCTTGCAACCGTATATACTCGAGTATAAGCCGACTTTTTCAGCACATTTTTTAATGCTGAAAAAGCTCTCCTCGGCTTATACTCAAGTAAAAAAAAAATCATCCTCCTTCCCCCCCTTATCATCCTTCTTCTCCCCCCTTATCATCCTCCTCCTTCCCCCCCGTATTATCCTCCTCCTACCCCCTCATCATCATCCTCCTCCTTCTCCTCCCCCCCCCCTCCTTATCATCATCTTCTTTCCCCCATAATGTGCGTCACGTCATTAGCCTATGCCGGTACGGAAGACGTGCTGCGGCGTCAGCTCATCGGAGCATAGTAGCAAGTAAGGAGAGAGGGGGATAGGGAATGGAGAGGGTGCAGTAAGGAGGAGGTTATGGGGGAAAGAAGATGATGATAAGGCTGAAGGAGGAGGATGAAGGGGGAAGGAGGAGGATGATGGGGGAAGGAGAAGGATGATAAGGGGGGAAGGAGGAGGATGATCAGGGGGTAAGGACCCTCTTTTGCACCCTCGGCTTATACTCGAGTCAATACGTTTTCACAGTTTTTCGTGGTAAAATTAGGTGCCTCGGCTTATACTCAGGTCGGCTTATCCTCAAGTATATACAGTAAATCTAAATTGGTGTAAGATGACTGGCACTGAAAGGGCCACTTGAGATCATGAAAAAAACTTTTTTTTTGTCAGGTTTGTAATAAACTATCCGCTGCTACCGGCTATGTAAGCCATGAATATAAAAACATTTTAAGAAAGAAAATCATAATTTATGGATCTATTGCATAATTTTCTGAGATCTGGAATATGATTGTGTGTTTCTTTCTCTATTAATGGTGGGTGGAATATGGTGAGGAGAGGACTGGGAGAGATCAATTGCCTTTGTTAGAAAACTGGATAAAATTGAATTTGATACCACACTCTTTCCCCTTCACATGCCCAGAAGCAGGAAGTTTGCATCAATAGATGCAAGAACTGCTTTCAAGAAATGCAATACACCCCCCCCCCCCCACTCGCACACACAAACCCCAGGTATCAGGAATGACAGGATCAGAATGAGGGAACACAGGAGCAGGTGTAGGTCCCTTTAAGATACAACCTTTCAGGAGAAGAATCAGGATACCAGCAAGTGATTTACCTCAAGCTTTCGCTCAAAAATTATAAGTACACCATAGTTATGTACAGCCAAACTGAGTAACTGATCTAATGATTACAGTACAGCACATATATATAAGACATCACCCAATCAAAACAGGACACAATCTCTGATGTAATTTCCCTGATCAACCCCTGCGAGCCAGGAACATGGCTGAGTAACCCTGTTAATTATCTCTTTGTTCCCAGTCTCCCAATGTGTCATCAGTCAGAACAATGGCGGTTAATCCTATCTCACCCACCCTTTCATAAATGAATCCTCAATGTTCCCTGGCATCTGCCAGCCTTCCCCCTGGTCTACCGGACCCCTCATCTGAATACCCTGTAACTTGTAGCCCCGTTCCCCAGACATCCCAAGTTATATCTTTTATTAAAATCTATAATACAAAAAAGGACAGAAAAAGGCATTCAAATTCCTGGTTTCACCATAATTATTCTTATATGGAAATAGAAACAATTAAAGCATGAAAACTTAACTTTTATTATGAATATCTAAAATAGTCATATTTAAAACCAGAAAAAAATAAGACGGTTAAAAATATAAAATTAGGCACCTTCATAGTAACTGTCCAAAATGAAGTGATGCAGTTCTTAATGGACTTGGCCTTGTCTGGAAAGGCTCTTGGCCAGGAAGGGCTCGAAAAAGTGAGGCTCAAAAGGGTATTGTATTCCCTTGACCCCCAGAGTCTGTTTGTGACTCCTAGGTCAAGCAGAGGTACTGAAATGTATTTATTTTTCTAATTAAAAACTAGCCCTATGCCTTTTTTCCCATCATGTTATTAGTCAGTCAATGTTCTCAAACACATATCATTATTTTTTTCAGTTTACAGTGCCCCTTTAAAGTTGAAATTTTAGAAAGAAATAATAATTTTCAAGACAGTTTGTTAATAACAATCGATCTTAAATATCCTCTGATAACCTAATTAATCTGGTTACTCTGCATGCACATGGTTTTAGATTTAAAACACAACCAGAATCTCAAAGGAGTATTTAGTAGTTACTGACCATAATAACCCATAAGAAAAAGATAAGACTAACAGCCCCATTAAATTTGAAGCCCATAGCGGCATCGGCACAACCGCAAAGGCTGGGGGCTTGAAATTCGGCTGCGTTGCGGAGCTATTAAATTCAACCTTGCCGCGAGAATTGCGGGCCAGAATTGCGCAAACTCATAAACCATTCTTGCGCATGTTGGATTTGCGGCCATGAACATGATCAATTCGTCAAACCCGTAGTTATGGGTTTAGACAGAGCCAATAGCAAATGAGATCGTCATCATTACGTCACTGAAAAATGGAGGTTAGATTTCAAATCCTTACGGCTTTCAATCGGACTCGCATTCCATAAATAATGCAATATCAATAAATCAGTAAATATTATATTCTTGTCCATGCGACATAGTCTCGTACCATTATATGTATTAACACATCGATTGCCAGGATCCCTATATCACGGAAATTAAATATAAAATAATGTATTTTATATTGCAGATTTGCGGGCTTGAGAATGTTGTGCTATTAATTTTAATACCTAACATCACTTTCACTTTAATTATAAGTACAGTAGTGTGTGTATATTTGCATTTACAGTGCTACGGATAGGACTTTAACCCCCTTGCGGGTCCTCTCTAGCACCCGTTGGATTTTTGGCTCTATTTGCAGATTACGGGGTTGAACGCCAGTGGATTTGTAGCAATTTAATAGCCGAAATTTTCAAACTTAACAATTACAGGCTTGACAGATCAAAGGATTTGCGGAGTTCCAATTTTGACATCCCGTAGGGTTTTTTCCCCCTTAAGCAGCAAATCATTAGCAGATTGCTTTACGGTAAGTTTTGCGGGCTACATTACGGGCTACAATTTTACAGATTCAGGGAATTTGATAGGGCTGTATGTTTGGTGGGTGGATCAGAATAGTTGGTTACCAGATACAATTTTCAATCTTGAATGTAAGTTTACTGTAAGAAAATGCATGTACTTACAATAGTATTCAATTGATAAATTAATTGTTATTATATTATACCTTATGTATAATCACAGAATTAATTGTTATATGGAAATAACTGATCATAGCCAAAAGCAGCCCAGTAAATACTGGGATAATATTAAGATATTTGTGATATTTATAGGGGTAACTAATGTGATTTTATTCTGAGAATATTTAAACCTGGATACAGCTTTATCTTTGAAAGCAATAGATCCCCTGCTGCTATAAGCTCTGCAATCCCTGAAGCTATTTAATGATTGATGAGCACAACAAATAACTGTACTCACATTTATTTACATATATATGAGGGCAAGCCAAAGGATAAGGTGGTTATACGTTTTATGGGGCCTTAGGTGATTATTGTTTGATAGGAAATTTACCCCCCAATGGTTTATAACTTTTGAAGAAAATACAGTAGTCTAAATATGTTTTCTATAAACTCTAAGTTTAGATTGTTTTCTAGAAATTGCTTTGATCTCAAAATTAGGAATATAACTATAAATTAGGATCTATGATATCTTTATTGTTATATGTGTAAGACCACTGTATTCATATCTTTAAAATATACTTTTAAGAATAACTACATATTATAATGGGGATACAGATTCTAAACAGTAAACAAATACCTAAATGTCCTGGATTATGGATGCATCTGATAATCAGTAGTGTATGCAAACATTTGTTGCATGAAAAAAATACCACAATAAACATTAACAAACTCGCCCAGATGTTTGCTAAATCTCCTGTGAGTTAACACCTCTGAAAATCCCTGATAAAATTAGCATAAACTTCATAATTTGTTTTGGCCAATCATAGGCAGTACATTTTAATATATTGTAACAATCAGTGATGGCAGTTTGTGCAGTAAGGAATCATGGGATGTGTAGTCCCCTTGCAGAAGGAAGTAGGAGGAGTTAGACACTGATCTCTAGATCTCTGGATTGTGCTGCTGTTGGCTTGAAAGTTAGCAAAGAGTTAAAATCCATACTAGAATGCAGTGTTTCTATTGGTAGATACACTGTGCCTGTGTAAGCAGCTCTGGGGGTGTGGAAAACAAGTTTTATTATGAAATAAAATAAATCTGTATGTGTATAGAATGACTCCGTGTAATGTGTGTTTCTGATATAAGCAGCCTGTGTTAGATTAGAAAAAGGTAAAAACAGGGAAACTTACATATTTCTTTAATTTATTACCTTTTATGCAATTATGTGCATTTTACAGTTCTTGATTATTCAGACAGTTTTCAACACAGTTCTAAAGGTTGTGGGAAATGTCATGCAAATACATTTTAAAGACATGTTTAATTTAAAAGAAATGTGTTAACCTAATTATTTCAAGTGTATTAATGAATTGTTGTTGTTCAATTGTTCAGTCGTGTCCAACTCTCCGTGACCCTATGGACCACAGAACACCATGTCTTAGGTTGTTCTTATCCATAAGGTTATCTTGGCAAAGATACCAGAGTGGGTTGCCAGTTCCTTCCCCAGTGGATGCGATTTGTCTGACTTCTCTACTATGACCTGCTCATCTTGGGTGACCCTACCTGGTATAGCTCACAGCTTCATTGAAGTACACAAGCCCCTTCACCACAACAAGGAAGCAATCCAGAAGGGGTATTAATTAATAGCCTTTAATAATCACCCTCCATTGTCTCACACTGAAAAATAAATACTATCAAAAAGTAATATTCAGAGCCTCTCTTCCTAAAATATGTTATTCTGTCATTTTTTTTTATATTTTCCTTTCCTATATTTTGAATTCTACTTTTATGAATTTTTCCGCTATCGCTAGGCATAAACATCTTGGCACTTGGATGTTGTTCATTGGAAGATGTGAGTACAAAACATGAATGTTCTCAGGCTTTTCATTTTACACATTTTGAAGACAGCTCCTGCTGTCTCATAAAATATCTCACTTTATTGTATTTTCCCCAAAACGTGGAAATGAAATACGGTTTTAAATGTTTGGGATCTGTTTGTAGGTTGCAGATAGAAGACATCTCTGGCACAGTCACCGCTGAGCCGCCTCTATCATAATTGATTGAATCATTGACAATGTTCCATGTGCAAACTCTAAACATACTTGGAAATGAGTTTTCTTATCAAAAACATGAATTGGATGTGTAGTTGGAGAAATTATTTATGAGGGAGAATTTGATTTTAAGTCTTTACACAGTAAGTTCTTTTGATGTTGGTCAAGGAAACCGATTTCTTTCTGGTTCAATTTTTTATACAAATATCAGAGAATATTTCAATATGTTTGTCAGCAGAAAAGTACACATTTTCTCTGTAAGAAGCTTAAATATTTGTGTAACCTCAGCTTCCTGTAGGCAAACATGTAACTTTGTTAAATATTTCTATATTTTTAGATATTGCTACTTTTTCGTTTTATCCTTGACCTGAAATAGTAAACAAACAAGAAAATATATATTTTGAATTAATATGATTATAGGCCAGGTTAATTGAAGCTCACCAAGGCTGTGAAGGAGCCACGGTGTGTGGTTTCGAAAAAAAGAGAGAATTTTGTGACTCCATAATTTATTCCATATAACTCCATATTATTTATTAGGTGGCAATAAGAGTAGGAGGGGATACCTTTTTCATTTTTGTTCCATCACATATATTAGAATCGTCGTCACGCTTTGCGAGCTCGCAAAGCGAGGGACGCAGAGCAAGGGGCAGCATTTGTGGAGGTGGAGGCTCGACACTTCCTCACTCCCGGGACAAATAAACCCCAGAAAAGCACGACTTTGCAAACAAAACAAAAAAACACACAGAGGGACTTAGAAAAAAATACGACCCGCGGGACTTAGAAAAAAAACACTAACGTGTAAAGAGGAAATGCGGACTTACACAAAAGAAAATATGACCCGCGGGTACGAGGTCACAAAAATACGAACTTAAAGTCCGAAACGCGTACAGCAAAAATCACAAAAAACAATGAAAATCACAAAAACATTACATACAGCACGGAGGGACAGGTGAGGTTGCACGCAAATTATTGTCGATTTTATGCAGTTTCGCCACTTGAAAATCGACTGAGCAAGAAAAAAAATGGCGGCAAAAAAATGCAAACGAGCCTGCAATTTACAGGGCGATAGCCAAAACCGTAAACCATGCAATCATAAGTAGCATTTCAGAGCGTGATCATGATCAATTAAGCAAGCCATAACTACCGATTTAGAAACAGCCAATAGAAAATGAGACTGTCATCATTACGTCAGTAAAACATGGAGGTTAAACGTCAATCAATTAGCTTTTAGAGGTCCCATATGTGATCAAACGCGCAATTCGGCAATGTACAAAATAATAAAAATGAATGGCGATACTGTTATAGTTCATGTGGGTGGCCTGATATGTATTAACTCATTGATTCCCGAAATTGATATGACACCAAACTGAAACATAAAATAAAATATTTTTGATTGCAGATTTGCGAGCTTGAGACTGTTGTGCAATTAATTAAAATGTCTATCATCGCTTTCCCCATCTTTATAAGTGCAGTATTGATTTTTTGTTTGCTTTTGCAGTGCAATGTACAGGGATTAAACCCCCTTGTGAGTGCTATCTGATACTAGTAGGATTTTCTTCTGCATTAGCCAGGTGTGAAAACATTTGCAGGCTTAAGGAATTGTAGCATTTGAATAGTGTTTTGCCATTTTAGCGATTATAACTTTTAGCTTGAAAGATCAAAGGTTTAGATGGGTTGTAAGTTCCGATTTTTACAACCACAGGGATTTACAGCCTGTAACCCATAGATCGTTTACGGCTTGCTAAAAAACACCAATTGAATAGCAAATTAATTTACGGGCTCCATTATGGGCTCCAGTAGCTTACAATTGCTCAATTGAATAGGGGCCCTAGTATGTATAGATATAAGTATGTATATTATTAATAGTAAGCTCTCACAAACAAAGCTAATTTCTGTTTGCATCATACAAGTGCTGCCCACGCCACCTATTCTTCGATATATCCCATAATTGTATTAACAGAAAAAGTGTAGCATTCAAATGCTGTCCACCCCAGACCCATATTATATAGCGCATTAATACAGTGATAATATCCACACAGATTATATCAGTGAAATAATTTTCTGCTTGTGGGATGATATAATGGGAAACTTGCTGATTAAAATACCAAAATTCTGACACTTTTTCACTATATGCCAATAAAAGTTATATTTTGTTAATTGTTGAACTCTTCCTATAATCGTGCGGAGTAAAAAAAAATGTTTTCTTCTCTTCTTTACTGTTACAAGTATACATGTGGCCAGTGGTCTAGCAGTTGTTGGTGTCGCTGCCATAACGAAGTGATAATGTAGAGTGTTTGCTTGTGTGTGTGTGTGCATCTGTGTGTCAGTCACATGATCAAAACACGTAAATGCAGAAAACACACATCTTGTAGACTTATTTCACTTGAAGATATGGCTCCTGATTTCTTAAAATGGCCTCAAAATGGACTTTAGTTTCTTGTTGTTTTGAGATGAGAAAAAGTGGTAAATTGACTGTGGGAGAGAGGTTGAGTTGTATTAATTAGTAATAGAGGACAAATACTGAGTATATGTATTGTGTTGCCTACAAAAGGGAATATTACCAAAATCTACATCACTCTTATGTGAGAAAATTTGAAATATATGCAAATTTGTGAGTTGTTTTGTTATTATTTCAAAAAGTCTTAATAGTAGGCATTGTTGAGCCTAGGCCTAGTGCATCATTATTAAGATGGCAACGTTGTGGGTCTGCTATATGCTTTTGAATCAATCTATTTTATTAATTTTCGTGCAGACCTTTTAACAAAAAATACATTGTGTAAATCGCAGTGAACATCATGCTACACATAAAACACACATGTGCTTACTAGAAATCTATTATTTTCCATGTGTGTTGATATATGATGTGCTATATGTTTGTATAGAGAACAAAAAAAATAAATTAAGCAACATTTGGATACATTTTTCAATTAAAAGGGTGTTAAAGTTGGATAACTAAAACAGGAAGATTATTGATTCAAATATGCCAATATTTTGGATCTGGAAATATTTTTTCCTTTACAATAACTGGCAATATTTCAATGGTGTTTTTGTTTTTCTTCTTCCGGATCAACTATAACAATTCAGAAATATAAGCAACAGATGAGATCTACAAATGTTGAATGTGAACGACTAAAGGCTTTTTTTCTACAATTGAATTGTTCGATCCTATTTTTGAAATAAAAGAGGCCAATCAGTGTGAACCTCATTACAGACTCAACATTGGATATCTGGAAGTTGTTTAAAGTCTTGAACTCATTGATAGAACTGTGATTAGTGATGAGAAAGGCATGGGAACTTCCATAGTAAATCATCCTTTTCACAACTTGCTGTAACCATTTATACATTGTAATACAGTAGGATGTATATAGAAAAGTTGGTTGTTGCAGTTGTTGACATTGGACCAACAAAAAACTCATCATAGATAAGGTACAGAGATACTAAATTCCAATGTTATTCAGTGTCTGTAAATAAACTTAGTAGGAAATCTTCAGTTGTCGTTTCAGGGGATTAGAATATATTATTTCTTGAAAAGATAAGGTAGAAAAGCTGGCATGTTCAGTTCATACCTTCCAATGAAGTTAATCCTTGTGTAGATTAAATTGTGCCACAGTGTGTCACAAATCCAATGTCTACTCAATAAAGCCTTTTTTATTAGAGTCCAGTGCTTGGACATAGAGATAGAAACATTTTGGTTGTAAATAGACAATTTATTTGCTCAGTGAGGTTTTTTAGGAACTCTAGAGATCCCATTAATAACATGTAAGGAATACAATTTAGGCAAATATCAAAACAACATAATCATGATTTGTGTAATGTTGGTACTCTCTATACAGGAGAGTAAAGACCAACCCACTAAACATGTCCAAGTCAGCATAGGAGGGTAGAAAGTCTTGAACAATCATCATGCCAATGGCAGGTGGTTAGCAGAGTGGTCTGGGTTACAGGTATAAGATTGAGGGGTCTAGCAATCACGGATAAAAGGTTCAATCAGTAGAAAAGTTGGTGTCAAAGGCACAGAATCAAGGAAGGAGGGGAAAATCATAAAACAGATACATTTAGAAGTATCCACAATCAAAGTTCTCCCATGGATCACTGGATGCCTATATTAAAGCATTTTCAGAAGCTACAGAGGTTCGCCCTGAAATTGACACTGATTGTGCCGTTTTCAGTCAATTCTGCATTGATAGCCTTGGTAAGATGCACACTGCTCTGGGATACCACATAGTACATCTAGATGACCAAGAGATAACACAATGTGTGCAAGAGCACAAACTATTGTGTCAAGATCTCCCTTTAGATCAATTACCTGTTTTCCAACACTTCTGAAGGGGGAACACAGGAAGCCGTTAAATGCTTTCCAAACTTTTAGTGTTTTTTCGCTAGTGACATAAAATGTAAGAAAATAAATAAAACAAGAAATAAATAGGCCTAGCTCTTTCTGAGCACTATCCCTGGTAACCTCCACCTAGGTCAACTTCTCTTGCAGCTCTTCACACTGTCCTTTTTAGTCTCTCTCTCTGTATACCTTGTGCCTTTATTACTGCTCTTTTAGCAGTCTCTAGTAGGAGCTACACCTAACCATCTTGGTGTGTCCTTCAAAGCTGCGGACTGCTCTAAAGTTAACTTTCTCTATCTGGGCTCTGGCTGCAAATAACGCTTTAACAAACTGTCTTGACCTTTGCACAGCTGCAGACCCATTGTGATGTAAGCAAGTTTTTAACATACCTATCCTCCAGCACTCTCTCAAATTTCAGTACAGCTTTGTTACAGTATGTTACCCAGAGATGACATGAGTAGGGAATGCATTCTTACAATATATTATCTAGATACAGTATCTCAGGCCTGACAAATTCAATTTTATGATTCTGAGTTTATCTATTTTGGAAAGGAGGAGAGAGTGAAATGTTGGATTCCTCAAAATATCACACCATGTATTTTAGGTTTCTTAAGCAAGCAAAACTTAAAAATAATGCAGGCAATAATAATAATAATAATATATAATCTATTCATCTCTACCTACAAATACTTGAAGTAATTATCCTTGCTCTTGCTTTCAACTCTGTTGAATGAATAGTCATCTCATATTTACTTGAAGGTATATGCAAGTGAGCTGGGTTATGAATGCATCTGATAGAGGAGAATTAGTAGTGTATGAAAACATGTGTTATATAGAAAAGTTTAGTTTACTTACAAAGTTAGTTGCACAAACGTCAACTCCAGCTGTTCACACCCACAGGATGCTTAGATAAACAGGGTACACACAGGAAATACAGCAGTGTACCCACAGGAAATATAGCAAGATACATATTTTGACCTTTCTGGTACGGAGCACAGGAAGTAACTGTCGCAGTTCTTGTATTGAACACATGCCAGAAGCCACTGAGTTGAAGAATGATACAATGTATTAGCCTGATTCTGAATTTAAATGTTATACTAATTCAGGTGGAGTTTTCTAGGGGTGTACACGATAAAATGCAAATGCCAAAAAACATAGGAAATTTTGCTAACATCAAAGTAAGCTAATTAATGTTTATTTTGGGATGTTTTCATGCAAAAAAATGTTGTTATGCACTTCTAATTCTCCTTTATCAGATGCATTCATAATCCACCTCACTTATATATCCCTTTAATTTCCTGAACTTTCTTCTTGACTCTATACAGTCTGGCTTCTGCTCCTCTCACACAGAAAGAACTGTGACAAAGATAACTGATGACTAGCACTCATCCAGAGAATAAAGCCACTACTCAATATTTATATATTTTTAACGTATCTGCTGCCTTTGACACTGTTCACATTCTCAATCACATTCCCCTGCTGCATAATCTTCACAGTATCGCTATTCAAAACAAAGATCTGGCTTAGCTCTCTTCTTATCTTAATAACTGGATTCCTCTATCTCTTCTTCCTCCTCTAACAGTCTTTCTTTTGGTGTGCCTCAGGGTCCTGGCTTGGACAAACTTCCATTTTCTCTCTACACCCTCTCCCTTGGTGAAAGTGTCACTTCCTTCGGTTTAAATGCCATCTCTATGCTGATAACACACTACTCGTCTTTAATACCCATGACATTACACCTGCAGTTCAAGAGAAGGTGTCTTAGAGCCCAATTCAATTGAGCTTTCGGATGTTACTGTAGCCCGTAAGTGAGGTTGCAAGTTAATTTGCTATTCAACTGGCATCTTTTTGCGGGCTCCAAACGGGTTGAAAAAAATGCGATGGTTATACCCGTAACTTACAGCCTCCGGAAGCCTTTGAACTTTCACTTTCGCAAATCGCTATTCATTTGCTCAATTTCCCCAAACCTGCAAATGTTTTCACACCCGTAAATGGCAAAAGAAGGAGAAAATCCTATGTGTGCTAGAGAGGACCCACAAAGGGGTTAAACACCTATTCGCAGCACTGTAAATGCAAATAAAAAAACACATTCGCAGACATACGGCCTACAACGATCGAGTTGCGGGCTTGCAATTGAATCGGACCCTTAAGAATTATCTCAGCTGCTTGCATCATCATCTCGCTCTATTTTAAAATTCTTCCTTATTTCCCCAAGCTAAAATCCCTCATCTGGCTTCCGACAAAATAAAGAATAGCCTATTTAGGCTCGGCTCCTCTGCTTCAAGGCTGTCCTCCCATCAGCTTCTCCTTATATCCCAGCTTGCCTGCTTCCCTCTGATAAGGAATGTCTCCTCTGTTCCGTACAGTTCTAGAGCTCCCTTCTCGGCTAACACTTTTCTCACTAGTAGCCCCACACCTCTGGAACTCACTGCTCACCGTAAAGCGTGTTGCACATTGATAGTGCTATAGGAATAAATATACAGTACAACAATGAAAGCCTTATGCAAATCCAATATTAATGTGTATTACTCAAAATCCTCATGTTCAGTATAATTCTGAAATTTTCTTGAACATTAAAAGTGCCAGATGATAAATGTCCTGTCTGAGAGAAGGTTTGGAATCTGCAATTTAACAATCCTCTCTGGATTTGGCCGAGTTGAATGGATTCCAACTATCTGCTATGTGTCTGTAATGTGCGCAAATTTGCTTTATACAGTTAATCAATTAAATTTGTTGCAGTTCCACAACAGAGAGGATATTGCATCTTCATTTGCATATTTAAACAAATAGATGATTATAATGCAGGAATTATGTCAAGCTTAATAACACTGGGGCAGAGCTTGGGTTTCAACAAAGTATTGGAATAACATCTAGAAAATGTGAGGATTGCCAAAAATGCACATTCTGCAAGAGTACAAATATTTAATCTAACATTGTTCCAAATCGTCCATCTCCACCGGGGATAATGATTGGCTTAAAATGATGACATGGGTATTTGAATTAGGGTGTACTGTTCAAAAGAAGCAATATTATCAGAAAGTTAGATGTAATGAGTGGTGTTTTTTAGTTTTTACGAAGAGTTGGGTGCTCGTTTACTTTTTATTGGTTTTAATGGACCTCTCTTGTAATCAATACTCAAAACATAGCATAAAAATGCATCTGTTCAAATAAGCTCATCACCTACGACCTTAATTTGCACATCATACCAAACTGCTCATACACACAACATATAACATACGCACACCTGCATCAACCTATTGCCTTCATTATTGTCATCATACATCTCTTCTGTCTCACAACACAAACTTACCTTCTAAATCATTGAGTCTCAACCTTTTTGATCTAGGGATGGGCTGGTCATCTTCCAATGATTGTAGGAACTGCTTGTGAGATTGAGAACATCTTCACCAGGATGGCATTTCATTTGACGTATTGGAGTTTCATCTAGCTTTGCATCTATTGTACAGAGTACAATTTAATGGTTTAAAAGTTGCACTATAATCTATCTAGAGCTGTGAATAATGGTAATAGTACGTAAACATATTTAGGCTCTTCTCATCCCTGAGGACTTTCGGATGAGGTCTTGGGTACCAGCCCTAGAACCGCTGATCTACATTGTAAACTTTTCAGTGCAGGGACCTCAACTCTGTTGCACCAAGTTGTCTGTTGCCTTATTGTATTGTATTTGTATTGTACATATATTATAATTTGTTTTACTATTGTAATTTGCATATTGTGTCCACTTTATCGAACTTTTGTAAACAGCTCTACAGAAAATGTTGGCACTTTATAAATAAGGACTATTTAAGAATGTCTACGCTTTTATTAGAATTTGTTGTGCAAAAATTTCTATGTGATGCCCAGAAGGACCCACTGGACTTTTGGAGACCACAAACTGTTGTGGGCCCCAAGGGGAACCTTGTACCAGAACACAGCTCATCCCTTTCCAACAAGAAACCCTGAGTACCTGGACCATCATGGGTGTAGGAGCCCTAAAATAATCTGGGGGTGGGAGGGATAATTTAACTCTGCTACCAGGACAGGAAGCGGGGGTGGACCTGCCGCTGGTGCAATGCATCAGGGCCCTACTCTGGGATGGGGGGCATTGCTGCAGTGCCCCTCGAAACTTTTTTATTTTTTTATTTCTTTGTTTCAGTCTTCAATGCCCCCCCAATATAGTTAAAAATTATATGTATATATGTATTTACTCTGGAAACAATGTGGCAGTTAGTACCTTTGTACTGTATTACTACTGAGCAATATCTTCAGTTGTCTGGGCTCTATTAACTAAGATGGAACCTCAAGCTAGAAAGCTTACTTCATACTTTAGGCTTGACAGCAGTTAAGCTCAAATGGATGATTGCAGTCTACCAATTGGTGTCTAAGTGGTAACTTGTGGATCTTAGGGTTTCAGGTAACACCCAATGCTCAGCTTTTAAGTCTCAATATGAAGAGAGAAAAGCAAATTGATTCACTGCAAAACACATTGTGTGAGATAATGTATCCCAGTCTGCTTCATGTTTTCTGTGGTGGCAAAAACAATGTTGCCCAGTGTACTCATGCAGTATGATCACCTCACCACCCATATCAAGCACTTTAGGCTTTGAAATAACCACACATTAGCTTAAAGTAACTGCACAATCAAATCTGAATACCACAGAAAAGATTGACTGTAGAGGAAAATGAATAATACAATGTATACACAGTTTTAATTACTAAGGGCCTCATTCAATTGTGATTTGGCCAATTGAATAGGGCTCTATATAAGCACATAGCATATTTGTTTTACAGAAGTTTTTAGTTATTGAACTTCTATCCAAAAGCAAGGTCTTCACTAACTAAAAACTTCTGTTAAAAAAATATGCTCTGTGCTTATATAGAGCCCTATTCAATTGGCCAAATCGTAATATGAAGAGAGAAAAACAACGCGATTCACTGCAAAACACATTGTGTGAGATAATGTAAGGTGTAAGGGGGGAGCTAGTGTAGTATGAGTGAGAGGTTAATCCAAATGATCATGGTGTGAGGGTTGATGATCATCTAAGATTGGGCTACTTGTTAGCAAGTGTTTGTGGCTGAAGATGTGTCACTATGTAGTGTCTAAATAAAAAATCACTAATCAGGTTAGTAGGTAAGTGCCAGGAAGGGAGGGAGGGGGATGCTCTCAGGGTTCCTTGTCACTAACATCTTGGTACATTTGCTCTGTAGGATCTCACTTACCAAGGGCCTCATTCAAATGCGATTCGGCCAATTGAATAGGGCTCTATATAAGCACATAGCATATTTTTTACAGAAGTTTTTAGTTAGTGAAGACCTTGCTTTTGGATAGAAGTTCACTAACTGAAAACTTCTTTAGAATAAATATGCTATTTGATTATAATGAGCCCTATTCAATTGGCCAAATCACAATTGAATGAGGCCCCAAGTGAGAAACCTATAAGCAAATCTGAGGTTCTATGTGGAGAGGAATTGCCCGGCATTTCTGGGTAGTTTGTCATTTGTGCAGAGTCATACTAACAACATCTTGGTTATTTCTACTCTGTTGCAAGTAAGTCAAACACATTCGAGACTTCAAAATAAATAAGAACCTTCTATAGGGGACAGAGAAAAGGTTCCAATTGTTATAGTCCTGTAAAGTACAAATCAAAATTAGCAAGTGGTTAAATACGCTGCTACCCAAAGAAATCTATTAAAAGGGACTAGGTCACCCCAAAGTCAAGTTGTATATTTAAGTTATTTTTAAACAGCATGAAAAACTGACTATATAATGTGTTAGTATTTTTCTAAAGTACGGAATTCTTGACATACTTATTATTTCTGCTATGTTATTATGCAAATGTAAAACTTCTGAATACTAATTAGCTGTTTGTTGTGCTAATTAGTATCCCAGTCTGCTTCATGTTTTCTGTGGTGGCAAAAACAATGTCTCCCAATGTTTTCATGCAGAACGATCACCTTCATATCAAGCACTTTTCCCCAGTATCAATACATTGCAAACTTGCTGAATTAGACTTGTAGTTTTTAAATACGGTAGCTGTTATTTTTTTAAAGTGTGTATCTATTTGGTTTGGCTTTGTAGAAAATGATTTTACAGTTTAAACCAAACTTGCCTTTTATGAGACAAAATTAACTTCTATGAATAAACATACAGACAGAGATTGGGTAAAAAAAAAAATATTTAAAATATTTTACTTCCACTAGCAAAATTACAGTATAAAACCAGAATAATTTTAGTAAGAAATACCCCATAATATATTGCCTCTGTTTTTGTGCATAATAATTTCGATTCATCAATACCGAAATACTTGCTTTAATGATATAGTTGGTGGATGAGATGCTTCAGAACTGCCAACTTAAATGGCACTTTCTATACAGTAAGATCAGCTGGATGAAAAATAGACCATAATAGAGGCTGGATTTTATTTAGCGTTTTCAGCAGATGTTTCTTTGGGATCCTCAGCACCCTGTTAAATTGGTGTATGGAATACAGATGAGATAAACTTCCTGTTTAGTCGTTTTTAGCAGCGTTGCTAGTTTTAATCCTTATTGCTGGATTATTAAACTGTAAACTATATTTTGTTATGCATTGTTATTTATTAAAGTGTTGCTGAAAGTTCTGTTACACAATATAGTATTTATCTGCATTTTTACCATTATGCAGCAATATGACAAGGGAATTTCATTTTGAATTGATGGCACCATATATTGCAGTTGGATTGTATATACTGGAGTGAAGTAGGTTAAAATATACTCTCAGCGTCTCTGCAATGTTGTGCATTATGATATCTGTATTTATTAGGGCCTCATTCTAATGCAATTTGGCCAATTGAATAGGGCTCTATATAAGCACATAGCATATTTTTTCAGAAAGTTTTAGTTAGTGAAGACTTTGCTGTTGGATAGAAGTTTACTAACTAAAAACTTCTGTAAAAAAATATGCTATGTGCTTATATAGAGTCCTATTCAATTGGCCAAATTGCATTTGAATGAGGCCCTTAGCTACTTTGACCTGAATGAAAAGATATAAGTACTATAGAAGCATGGGGAACAAGGCTTAACCCATCTGTAAGTTAATTTCCCCCTTCTGGATCGCTACCTTGTCATGGTGAAGGGGCTTGTGCATTTCAATGAAGCTGTGAGCTATACCATGTAGGGTCACTCAAGATGAGCAGGTCAAAGCAGAGAGGTCAGATACATCACGGTCCACTGTAGAAGGAGCTGGCAACCCACTCCAGTATCTTTGCCAAGAAAACCATTGGATAAGCACAACCAGAGACATAATAATTGTGCCCGGTGTGCTGTGGTCCATAGGGTCATGGTGAGTTAGACCCAACTGAATGACTGAACACACACACACACAAATGCATTTTATGCAATAAAAAAAGATCTTACTTTGTTCAATGACAAAGGTGAATAATAACTTTGGACTTGTCATTCACAAAACTAATCTAAAATAGATTTGTCATTCTGACCCCCTCATAGGTCATGCCCATTTGCTCCTTTTTCCATATTTCTGTTGGCCATGTAGATGCATTTTTATCACTCAAAGTTCTTTCTAAGTCATCCGGTAAACTTTGACCGATGGTTAGTAGTTTTGATAGGAACATTCCTCAATGGCAAAGGTAGAAATTGATAGCTATTTTTTTTCGAGGGGAATTCCTTCTTAATTTAATTGCAGCTATATCTAAGTGTGGAATTCCATAGTTTCCTTGATTGTTTTCCAACCATTTGAAGAAGTAAGGTATACCATAACCTCCCCCCCACCTGCTGGGTTTTTGACTCTAAAATAGCTTTATGATGCTGTCCCTCGGGAGAGTCTGTAACTTCATTCTCTCCTCTGCATCTCATGAAGACAGTGTACTTCTACGTAAAGGGTGGTCAGCGTCTCATAGTTAGCAATTAGTGGTAATATCCTGCAACATGCTGCTTGAGAGAGATCACTGATTGGCTAATTTGAAACACTGCACTTCACAGTCTGTGCATTCATAAGCTATACAGTTTAGAGACCTCAACAAGTCCATGGTACTTACATAGGTCTCCATTCAATTGAGCAAATTGTAGTTACAAGAGCCGTAATGGAGCCCGTAAAATAAATTACTATTCAATTGGTGTCTTTTAGCTACCCGCAATTGCGGGTCACAGGCTGAAAATCCCTTTGGTTGTAAAAATCATAACGCTGACCCATCTAAGCCTTTGATCTTTCAAGCTTGTAAATGTTACAACTGCAAATCGCTATTCAATGAAGCCCGCCATTGCCTTCAAACCCGTCAATGTCAAATGTAGAAGAACATTTTACGAGTACCAGATAGGACTTGCAAGGGGGATAAAAACACCTGTTCGTAGCACTGTAAATGCAAATAAAAAATCAATACTGCACTTTAAAAGATGGAGAAAGCTATGAAAGACATTAGAATTAACAACAGTCTCAAGCTTGCACATCTGCAATAAAAAATACATTATTTTACATTTTATTTCAGTGTTATATCAATCTCGGTAATCAAGGAGTTAATATATATCAGGCCACCCACATGGACTATGTTTCATTTTGGTGTCATATCAATTTTGGGAATCAATGAGTTAATACATATCAGGCCACCTACATGGACTAGAACAGTATCGCCATTCATTTTTATTATTTTGTACATTGCCGGATTGCGAGTTTGATCGCATATCGGACTTCTAAGTGCTAATTGATTGATGTTTAACGCCATGTTTTAGTGATGCCATGATGATGGTCTCATTTACTATTGGCCTATTGGATGTTTCTAAATCCGTAGTTACGGCCTTGCTTAATTGATCATGATCATGTCCTGAAATGCTACTTACAGGTGCATGGTTTACGGTTTAGGCTTACGGCCATGTAGCTGCGGGGTTGATCGATTGAATTTATCTGTAACTGTTGCAATATTCTTTAAAATTGCAGCAAAAACGGCAATTGAATTAAGGACATAATCCTTTAGTCCATCCAGTTGGTAGCTGCAGTTTGTTTCCTCTGTGGTTCCAGATTTGCTGTCCTTTGAGCATTGGCTGCAATGTGCATGAACAACGTTGCAATGATCTTTATCTATTTATGAAGTACCGTATATACTCGAGTACAAGCCGACCCGAGTATAAGCCAAGGCATCTATTTTACCACAAAATACTGGGAAAACGTAGTGACTCGAGTATAAGCAGAGGGTGGGAAATGTGCGTCCCGTGTACCTCTTGTGCCCTCTGTCGCCCCCTATTGTGTGCCCTCTGTGCCCCTCTCTTGTGTCCCCCCTCTCTCTCCCCTGTGTCTCTTCCACCCTCGGCCTCCCCTGTGTCTCTTCCCCCCCTCTACCTCCCCTGTGTCTCTTCCCCTCCTCTCCCTCCCCTGTGTCTCTTCCCCCTCCCTCCCCTGTGTCTCTTCCCCCTCTCTCCCTCCCCTGTGTCTCTTTGCCCCCTCTCCCTCGTGTCTTTTTCCCTCCCCCTCCCTTATCATCCTCCTCATTCTCCATCCTCATTCTCCCTCTCCCTCCCAGGGTGGTTGAGGCTGAGAAGGGGGTTGAGGATGAGGAGGGGTTTGAGAAGGAGGGTTGAGGAGGGGGGTTGAGGAGGAGAAGGGGGTATAGGAGGGGGGTTGAGGATGAGGAGGGGGGTTGAGGATAAGGAGGGGGTTGAGGAGGGGGGTTGAAGAGGGAGGATGAGGAGGATGATAAGGGATGGAGAGGGAAAGAGACACGAGGGAGAGGGGGAAAGAGACACAGAGGAGGGAGGGGGGGGGAAGAGACACGGGAGGGGAGAGACACGGGGGAAAAGAAACACAGGGTGACTCGAGTATAAGCAGAGGGGGGCTTTTTCAGCCTTAAAAAAGTGCTGAAAAAACTCGGCTTATACGCAAGTGTATATGGTACTTATTTAGCTGTAGTAATGTGAGATTTTTCCAGTTATTTTTCTATTATTATTTCAAGTTGTAGAGATTTCCTCACAATGTAGTAAATGTGATTAGTAGATCAATGCCTTATTTGGACAGGGCTACCATCTCTTGAAAAACATTTTCAATTTATGGGACTATAACTTAGCTGATGTAGTCACTAATTAGTGGAAACAATTATACAATAAAAGTGGGAGGGGAAAGGTGTTTGATTTAATGGATCTTTTAAACAAACATCTTTTACGTTTTAGCAATCTTGTTATTAATAGAATGTTTTTTTTTATACTTTTTTGGGGGGATCTTTATCTGTCTGTGAAGTATTTGTGAAGTTACATAGCCTTTAATCATGCAAACAAACAAACTAATAAACACCTGCTTGTGTTAAACACAGATCCTCTGAATATGGATATACATACTACGCAGTGGGACCAATAACATACATATCAGGAAAATAAACAGATTATACAAGATGTAAATAATTTAATAGATGTAGGTAAGAACATTTAAATATTTAATTTTGTTCTAACGAGCTACAGTTCCAGAGATCTCACCACTCTGTTTGTTTCTTCGTATTTGCCATTGATTAGACTGCGTGGTTGAAATGAAGAGAGACAAAGGGAAAAACATCAGATAATATACATTGTCAACCTACAACTGCTGCAATATTATAAATTGGAAGTATTTGCAAATAACCACTGTATAGCCCTAAAAACACGAGCTAGATGGTCTAATTAGTCATTGATCATTAATACAATTGATATTCAATTATTTATTAAAAGCAATATCCAATATTAAACTTGCATGTAAAGTTCAGACTCAGCTGCTGCTGGTATCCACCCAGTATAAAGTCAATGGGGGAGGTGGTTTTGTCTAGCTGCTAACTTTTTAGACACAATGTATAACCAACACAGTACTTTTCTTTGGCTGGAGGCTTGTATCTTTGGCAGCGAGGATTTGCAGTTGGGGCAGCCTATCAATGATTGGTTATTCTGTTCTCAATTTATTATCATTATTATTATTATTTCATTTCTTTGTAATTGTAAAATAGTTTAGCCTTGTTTCACAGCCAACCCTCCACTCTCCCCCTTAATGACCTTTTCGGGGTGGAGACAGCCTGAGTCTAATAGTCAAATATTTAAAACATAATTTATTGTTTAATATTGCTGTTTGTGAATTATTAAATAAAATTTATATTAAATGTCAATGCATAATTAAAATAATTCACGTATATACTCGAGAATAAGCCGAGTTTTTCAACCCTTTTTTAAGGCTAAAAAGGGCCCCCTCGGCTTATACTCGAGTCACTCTCCCCCCCCCCCCCCGCGTCTCTCTAACCACCCCCCGTATCTCTCTACCCCCCGAGTCTCTCTAACCCCCCTGGTCTCTTCCCCTCCCCCTCCTCATCCTCAACCCCCCCTCCTCATTCTAAACCCCCCTTCTTATTCTAAAACCCCCTCCTCATTCTAAACCCCCCTAAATACCTCCCCCTCTCCCTTTACCCTCACTTACCTGTTTCTGCTTTGGCCTCTGCTCCTTCTTGCCCCTGCGAGCATGTGACGTCAAATGCGCGCCACGTCATTAGCATATACCGGGTGCAGGCACCCGGTATATGCTAATGACGTGACGTCCCATGCGCGCCACGTCATTAGCATATACCGGGTGCTGGCGCCCGGTATATGCTAATAATGTGGCGCGCATGTGACGTCACATGCGTGCCGGGTCAAGAAGGAGCGGAGGCCGGAGCCGAAGCAGGTAAGTGAGGGGAGAGGGGGAGGTATTTAGGGGGGTTTAGAATGAGGAGGGCAGTTTAGAATGAGGAGGGGGGTTGAGGAGGGAGGTTGAGGAGGGGGGTTGAGGTTGAGGAGGGAGGTTGAGGAGGGGGTTGAGGAGGGAGTTGAGGATGGGGGGGTTGAGGAGGGAGGATGAGGAGGGGGATTGAGGAGGGAGGTTGAGGAGGGGGGTTGAGGATGGGGGGGTCGAGGAGAGGGTTGAGGATGGGGGGTTGAGGAGGGAGGTTGAGGAGGGGGTTGAGGATGCGGAGGGAGGTTGAGGATGAGGAGGGAGGTTGAGGATGAGGAGGGAGGTTGAGGAGGGGGTTAAGGTTGAGGAGGGGGGTTGAGGATGAGAAGGGAGGTTGAGGATGAGGAGGGAGGTTGAGGAGGGGGGTTGAGGTTGAGGATGGGGGGGTTGAGGAGGGGGTTGAGGATGGGGGGGTTGAGGAGGGAGGATGAGGATGGGGGGGTTGAGTAGGGGGGTTGAGGAGGGAGGATGTGGAGGGAGGTTGAGGATGAGGAGGGAGGTTGAGGATGGATGGGCTGAGGAGGGGGTTGAGGATGGGGGGGGTTGAGGAGGGAGAATGTGGATGGGGTGTTTAGGAGGGAGGTTGAGGATGAGGAGGCAGGTTGAGGATGGATGGGTTGAGGAGGGGGTTGAGGATGGGGGGTTGAGGAGGGAGGATGAGGATGGGGGGGTCGAGGAGGGAGAATGAGGATGGGGTGTTTAGGAGGGAGGTTGAGGAGGGGGGTTGAGGAGGGGGTTGAGGATGGGGGGGTTGAGGAGGGAGGATGAGGAGGGAGGTTGAGGATGAGGAGGGAGGTTGAGGAGGGGGGTTGAGGTTGAGGATGGGGGGGTTGAGGAGGGGGTTGAGGATGGGGGGGTTGAGGAGGGAGGATGAGGATGGGGGGGTTGAGTAGGGGGGTTGAGGAGGGAGGATGTGGAGGGAGGTTGAGGATGAGGAGGGAGGTTGAGGATGGATGGGCTGAGGAGGGGGTTGAGGATGGGGGGGGGGGTTGAGGAGGGAGAATGTGGATGGGGTGTTTAGGAGGGAGGTTGAGGATGAGGAGGCAGGTTGAGGATGGATGGGTTGAGGAGGGGGTTGAGGATGGGGGGTTGAGGAGGGAGGATGAGGATGGGGGGGTCGAGGAGGGAGAATGAGGATGGGGTGTTTAGGAGGGAGGTTGAGGAGGGGGGTTGAGGAGGGGGTTGAGGATGGGGGGGTTGAGGAGGGAGGATGAGGAGGGAGGTTGAGGATGAGGAGGGAGGTTGAGGATGAGGAGGGGGGTTGAGGAGGGGGTTGAGGATGAGGAGGGGGGTTGAGGTTGAGGAGGGGGTTGAGGATGGGGGGTTTAGGAGGGAGGTTGAGGAGGGGGGTTGAGGAGGGTGATAAGGGAGGGGGGAAGAGACACAGGGAAGAGAGAGGGGGACGAAGAGACACGGGAGAGAGAGGGGGACACAGAGGGCACAAGAGGGACACAGGGGGCAGCACATTTCCCACCCTCGGCTTATACTCGAGTTACTCATTTTACCAGTATTTTGTGGTAAAATAGGTGCCTCGGCTTATAATCGGGTCGGCTTATACTCGAGTATATACGGTATCTCCTCTTGCCAGAGAATTAATTAAGCAGTCCATTAATTTGCAATATACACCCTTTAAAAAACATACCTATCAACGATTGGTTATTCTCTTGAAATCTCTGGGCCTCATTCTATTAATGGTTTTAGGAGCCGCAAGGGATGGCCGCAAGTTTAGCTATTCTATTCACTTGCGGCTGAGGGCTCCAGCCGACTTGCGACCGACGCACTGCTTTCCCTTACGTCCACCCCCGCCGCAGGGAAAGCCTTTGATCCCACATGGTCGCAAGAGATTCAGCCACATGGATATACCCGACCCTATTCAAATCCTCCGGCCAGCCCTCCGCCAAGCCCGCAAAACGGTCCAAAAGGGCCACAGCTTACTTGTACCCTGGAGCAGCCACAAGGGCTGTGAATCATGCTGGAGAAATTCAGTATTGTTTGCACTATATTTGCATTCAATTGTCTGGCTAAATTTGCTAAATTGCTGCTCGGAGTACTGGACCTTTCCTGTTGGCTGACCGTGGGGTCCCTGATTTTCTTATGCTATAGTGTTAGGGTGAGGGGTGTTAGGTATTAGGATGAGGGGCTAAGGGGTGTTAGGTATTAGGTTGATGGGTGTTAGGGTGAGGGGTGTTAGGGTTAGGTATTAGGGGGAGGGGTGTTAGGGTTAGGTGTTAGGGGTGTTAGGGTTAGGTTTTAAAGGGAGGGGTGTTAGGGGTAGGTGTTAGGGTGAGGGGTGTTAGGGTTAGGTATTAGGGTGAGGGGTGTTAGGGTTAGGTATTAGAGGAATTGGTCTTAGGGTTAGGGATAGGTGTTAGGGTGAGGGGTGTTAGAGTTAGGTATTAGGGGGAGGGGTGTAAGGGTTAGGTGTTAGGGTGAAGGGTGTTAGGGGAGGGGTGTTAAGGTTAGGTATTAGGGTGAGGGCTGTTAGGGTTAGGGTTCAGGTAATTGTACACTTTACACTGGGAATAAATTGACGGACCAGCCATGCGCATGGGTAGCGAACAAAAGATCCAGAATACTTAATAATAGTAGGCGAGGGAGTGAAAATACGTGATAACATTGGTAGATATTGTTTTGGAGAAACACAAGCAGACCGTACATTAAAACAGCTAATTATTATTGGGGAGCTGATCCTTTGCATAGAAATGCACCACAGACAAAGCTGACATTCTCAAGAATGATTCACTTTAGAATCACTTTAGAAATACAGCTTGATTTTGGGGTGACAGATTCTCTGCAGTGATAAATGGAAATAAAATAAATTGAATAAAATATCCTCATATCCTATGTTTTCCATAAAGTTTTTTTTTTATCAGACAGGGATAAACTCTGAAGAGCCCCTGGAAATGGAAAATAATTTGTCTATAGTGTATAAAAAATGATATTACTAAAGGGCAGGGAGCCTTGTGGTTCTATGGGATGCAACAACCTTGTGCTTGTATCCCAATTTGATCAGAAAATATAATTAACAATCTCCCCACAATTGCTTGTCAAGGTAAAGGTCTTTCAGTTCAACAAAATCACAAAGATGTTCCAACACAATGTTTTCTTTTGTTGATTTTCTACATTTTGGCATAACTTATTTTCTTTAGAAAAAAAAGTGTCTAAATTGGCCCTTTAACCCCTTTCTATGCCTCATAGAATAGAGATAGTTGAGATATTTAAAATCAGATTTTTTTTTCCACCAGTTTGTTGCCTTGTTTTATTAAAAGGCCAGAGCACAATGAAAAAATATGTTTGAAAGCGTTGAGAGCGTAATTAATCAGGAAAAAGTAATACAGCTAGTTTTTACTTAGAGAAAAAATCAGTTTGATGTCTCTACATGACCCTGGAGGAATCCATGATACATTGGTGGAAGGCTTGTACGAGAGGGGCGTTTACATTTGTGATTGTATGCAATGATACAACGTCCTGCTTCTGTGCCAGGAGAAAGGGTGTGGTGTCAATTTCTTATTATGTTATCTAACAAAGGCTCTAGACTTCTGCCCTCCTCCCCCTCCATCCCTGTTTAATTAACTACAAACATACACTCCCATCATCCAGCACACAGGATGATGTAACAAACACAAAATGGATTCCTGTACGCATAAACAGAGTCGTCAAAACACAGCTGCTGAAACTGTTCCTTTTTTTTTTAGCAGTATAAATGTACATATGTGTTTCTCGACAATGGAGGGTCATAGTTGATTAGTACCTAGTTGGCCAGATGATTGTGTATTTATAGGGCTACAGATAGTTGGAGGGGCACACCATAGCCTCTGAGTTAGGAGGTCTCGGTTTTGAAACATAGGATCCTGTATCCCTCTATTTCATTATAGAGGGCACTATTAGGGTTGCCAGTGAGTTTTTGGATATCACCTTGGCTCTTCAGTGAGAAAATGTAACAGAATATTGCAAGGAGTTGAATAGGTATTTACATTGTATTATAACATAACCCTTATAATCAGGCTTAGCTGGTGTGGTTTGGATCACCTAAGGACTGTACAAGTCCAATACTTCCCCTTACATATCTGATTCAAATAGGGGACAGTTATATGGCATTGTACAGAAGCAGCTATTATTGTTAATACAGCCTTTTTTGGATTTTTAATAAATTGTAAATAAAGTTCCTAATTTTTATATAGCAGAATTCCTTGCAGAAATAAAACACAACTTTTAAGGACTTCTTAATTAAATAAAGTACATAAAAGTATATATATACACAGGTATATTATATTGCTAGTAAAATCCAGAAACCTTCCAATGTTCTTTAAAGGCATATCTAAGTTTCCTGGATTATGAATGCATCTCGTAGAGGAGAATCAGTAGTACATGCAAACATTTTTTTTTTGCATGAAAAAAATATCAAAATAAACATTTAAAAACATAACTTGAAGTTAGCAAAATGTCTTGTAATTTCTGACAGTTGCAAACTAGAGTGAACAACACATTGAAACCCAGGCTAAATTAGCATAAAATTAATAATTCAGTTTGGCCTATCAGAAGGCGGATCAGGCAGCGTATACATTTGAATTAATATCTGGGGTTCCTGTTTGTGCTTTCAAATATGTAGTGTGTCTGTGCTGATTTGTGGTGAAGGACGTGGGCAGCACAGACACAGAGCAGATATTGCAGCAGGAAGCACATCCCAGCAGTGACTCCAGGACTGACATTGCTGCTCTCCTATTGGCTGAGGAAGGCACAGAAGGTGTGTAATTAGTTACAATTGATTCCCTACTGTTGCTTGCTGATTGGGTGGGGATTGGGGGCTTGTGTAGACACCCCTAGGGTGTCAACATAATCATTAGAGGGATTTTTAGATATTAATAAAAATAAAACGTTTTATGAAATGTGCTGCATATATAAAGGATGGGTTTTACCGAAGGACTGCAGAATTGTATTAACCCATGAAACCGTTAAGGGACATAATAATGTTTGCAAGTTAATGCATAATTCATTTTACAAAAGTGGACTTTATTTAAAGGGGCTTGGTAATGTGCAAAAACATCTAAAAATGAAAATTAATTTAATAAAGCAAATGCAATGCGTTTACGGTGATGTTGACCCATTATAAAGCTACACACAAGTAATACAGATGAAAAGGTTTGCTCCACCCCTTGCCATTATTCGCTTACAGTGAGAACTATCTCTGTGACAATTCTCAGCTAATCCAAAGGGTTAACTGAGAACAAAATCAATGGAGTTATCCATAGGCGATTTACATAATGCACCATTCATAAGTAATACATAATTACCGTATTTATCGGCATATAACCTGCACCGGCGTATAACACGCACCTCATTTTAAGAAGGAAATTTCAGGGATTTATTTTTTTTTTCAAATAAAGAACTTTGAAGCAAAATCCTCAACCTCAACCTCCCTCCTCATCCTCCCTCCTCAACCCCCTCCTCAAACCCCCCATCTTCAACAACCCTCCTCCATCCCCCCATTCTCATCCTCCTTCCTCAACCCCCCTCCTCAACCTCAACCCCCCTCCTCAACCTCCCTCCTCATCCTCAACCCCCCTCCTCATCCTCAACCCCCTCCTCAACCTCCCTCCTCATCCTCCCTCCTCAACCCCCCATCCTCAACCCCCTCCTCAACTTCCCTCCTCAAACCCCCTCCTCAACCCCCCCATCCTCAAACCCCCTCAACCCCCCCTCATCCTCCTTCCTCAACCCCCCTATCCTCAACCCCCTCCTCAAGCCATGGTTTTGGTGGAGCTCAAGTTCTTCAAACCGCACCATAGCACACACCAAAAATTTGGGGCTTGGAGGGCTTGGAGGGAGATTTGTAGATAATGGCAGTTGAAGTCAAGAGTTCCAGAGTCAAAAGTGTAGTCAAATCAAACAGGCCAACGTCAAACAGTGAATAAGCAATAAGGAAGCAGTTATCAGTCAAATGGAGTCAAGGGTTTAGTGGGTTTAGGAAGGAGTAGATAAAGGAGCTATGTGAGAGGTGTGTTGAGGTACAAGGCAGGTGGGGAATATTGGAAGCACTTATCATTTTATTGATTGATCTACATTTCTAGTTCCATCTAATTTCATATTTTTAGTGTCCAGGATTTTAAATTTTCAATGTAATTTTCTCTTCAATAAAATAGATAATTTTCTGTTTTACTTGTTAGTTTTCTTTTTTATATTCAGAAAATTAAATCATGAAATCTCCAGATGCCTATCAAAACTCAAGTATTTCATTATACTGTTTGCAAAGGCAAACTCTCAAACTCAATTTAATGTTAGCCTTATATTTTGCTCCGCTTCTTCTTAACCCTATATTTCCCAATCATTACATTGCTGGAATAGGGACCTATCCATATGTAATGGCCTGATGACTGTCATCAAACGCAAACTATATAGAATTATCAATTAAGCAATTAGCTTAAGTAATGTATCAGTGCACAGGGAATCAATTAATCATATCTGCTTCCGGATAAACATTACTACTTCAGT
The DNA here is from genome assembly GCA_027410445.1 of Discoglossus pictus. NCBI lineage: Eukaryota > Metazoa > Chordata > Amphibia > Anura > Alytidae > Discoglossus > Discoglossus pictus. Next base: position 166,474,846 of record CM050170.1, read on the forward strand.
AGATGGTATTATCTTGAATAAAGTACACGCACAAAAGAGACAGCAAAACTCTGCAATAATACTATTCTTCCAGATAGTCATTTCCCACTTAATGATGTCTCTTTATATTCCTGCCACCAGTGTAATCTAATAAAAAACATTTTATCAGTTTATTGTGCAATACAGAGTTGGTTGTTGGGTGCATTAAATTCTCTTGTTAGGGATAACAACTTTTAAAAGGATCAATCTAAGGATTTATTATACAGACAATTGAACATACGTTTTGAAGATTTTAGAAGCATCTAAAGTCATTTACAAAGTAGATGTGTTTTACTGTATAGGCAGATGATAGTTATAAAGTTGGATACATAAAATAGATCATGTATTCTCTTGAAATGTGCGTTTGTGTAAAATAACAAATATGTATTTCTATTATAAGATAGATAACAAAATCATACGCCAATAGGGCCCTCTGATAAAAGTCCATAGATGCCAATACAAAAATGTTGCAAAACACTATAATCCCCTAACAACACGAGCTAGATGTTTATATATACATTGATCAATAATAAAATGAATATTCAGTGATTTAAAAAGGCATCATTCCACATTAAACTCAATGGGCCATTTACCTCACTGTAAGTGCTCTTCGTGGTATGAAAGAGCACAAGATTGTATGTTAAAATTATCTAGTTTTTTATTACACTAATAACAGCTAAAAACTCTAAAGTTTTAAGTCTGTTTACAAACACAGTCTATTCTGCCTCCCCGCAGTTTCATGTTTAATAACAGACAGTGAGCCATGCAATGAGGACACTGATTGATAGCAGTTTTTCCTGACCTTAGTTAACACACAACTCACGGGTATAGGTGATTCCAGCATTCCATGCTCTGCACAAATTGATTTGTTGGGGTTAACTCTATTTTTTCTCTTGTTCACGGCATGGAGTTGGAAGGGGGCATGTCATTGACTTATGTAAACTCAGACTCTATTGAATCCTCAGTGAAAAATTCACATTTATTACACATTTTAAAAAGTATTTTGCCATGCTTTTAGGAAATCTTTTCAGTGATGTGGTCCAAATTGTGCTGAATAAGTGATCCTTTAATGTCAAAGTTTAGACACATATGTGTTGGTCTTTGCCCACTCTAAGGTTAATGGGGAGAGGTGGCTTGGTCTAGCAGTCCGCTTCTAATTTTCATCCAAAAAATTAGTAGTGCCGAATAGCACTTAATCTCTTGCAGATAGCTAAAGTACTCTTTGCAACTGTCACTGTTGCCATGGCAACCTGCAACATCATAGGTTTGACATAGAGAATCCTGAGTGAAGTATTGTCATCACAATCACTCCCTCCAGTCACAAGGCAATTCAAAACCCCAAACGTGTCATGGATGACTGGAGGGCTGAGGTGTCCAACTTCCTGGAGAGACCATCAGTGTTCTGATGAGCTTTATCCTCACTGTATTGGATAGTAAAGTTATGAATATTTAGGGCTAGGCTCCATCTCAACAGGAGACCATTGTCCCCGGCTACCCTATTGACCCAACACAATGGGTTGTGGTCTGTAACAACCATGAACTTTTTCCGAAAAAGGTAGGGTTGTAGATTCATTACGGCCCTTACAAATGTCAGGCACTTCTAAATAGCCACATAACTGATCTGTTGGAGTTACAGCTTGTGGCTTAGGTATGCAATAGGATGCTCCTTGCGCTCAACATCCACCTGACTCAAAAAAGCTCCAATACCATATGTGAAGGCATCCTTTTAGACCAAGAAAGGGCAAGAGTAATTAGGGGCAACTAGGACAAGGTTGGAATTTAGGACAGTCTTTTGGTCACCAAAGGCTTTCTCACATTTGGGGTCCACTGAATCAGCTGGGGCATCCTCTTTTTGCTGAGGTCCGTTAGTGGCTTTGCCATGGTACTGTAACAGGGAATAAATCAGTTGTAATAACCTGCAGTACCGAGAAATGCCAACACGGAGGTGGACCACTGCTCTGACAGGACCCTCACACTCCCTACTTTGTGGTCTAGGTCTTGCACCTCTCCCTTAGAAAACTGTCACTTTTCAGGGTGAATGGTCTGGTTGCTGGATCTAACCCAGGATCATGACTTGGTGGTCCACATGTTCCTGCAAAATATGACTGAATATGGCAATGTTATCTAGGTGCTTATTGGTGAAGTCCTGCATACCCATGTAATATGAGTTCAACAACCAGTTGGAACATGGAAGGGGCATTCTTCATCCCAAATTGCCCAAATGGGGTGGTGAATGCCAATTTTGTTAGAGTTTTCTGCAAGTGGGATCTGCCTGTAGCCCTTGAACAAGTTCAGAGTGGTTACCTAGGTTGTCCGTCCTAACCTATTCAGCAATTGATTTACTGTAGTCATCATGTCATTTAGCCACTTATAGTCCAAACAAAACCGGATGCCCAGTTCTTCTTAGAGACCAATACCACAAGGGACACTCAAGCAAAAGGATGGCTGGATGTCCCCTAGCTCTAACATTTCATCCAGATCCCTCCTTATATTTCCATTCACAGTTTTCGGGGACCCTATAAGAGAGCAAGCGGGGAAGTGTTAGCAGTAACGACCTTGTGGGTCAGTAGGTATGTCCTATCCGGTCGGGTCAAAAATGAGCCTTGGTAGCTACTCAGCACCAAGCTGCTGTTTCTAGTTAGGTGACAATTCAGTTGGGAGAAGGGAAATAGGGGGTTGGTCAGAAGGGGCAAGTCTGTCTGATAGTACCCCGTCCTCAGAAATTTCCCCTTCTGCTAGGAATATGGCCATTACTTTGGAACACTGGTATGGCTTCAGCATATTCATATGGATTGCCTTCCGAATCTGCATTTGCTCATCCATAGCTAGTTTCCAGATTGTTTGGAAGGAACCCTTCAAAATTGCCTTGTGTCTGTCCTGAGGATTGGGAACCAATATTAATATCCGCTGGCCTGCCTGGAATTCCCTAGCTCAGGCTTTCTGATCATATCAACACTTCTACTTGTCTTTGGCTGCAAACAGATGCTCCTTAGCTAGCCCAGTCATGGAATTTCTATAATGGGCATGGTCTGCAAGGGAGCCCATAGCACTCATTCACCACCACAAAAGTGCTTACAAATATCACACTAGGCAGAGAAACTAGTGACATCTTGTGATACTCAAGGCTAATACAAGACCTGAGTCAGGAGTTGGCAAGTGTGGGGAATCCCATGGCCAATGGCTAGCAGAGCTGCCTGATACAGCTTGGGGATCACCAACTGCTGTAGAGCCCTTCACAGCTGCTCGTCCCTCTGCATAACAGGTCACCCTCTCATATATATACATATACATATCTATACACATATATATATATATATATATATATATATATATATACATATATATACATATACATACAAATATACATATATATATATATACATATATATATATATATATATATATATATAGCAGTTTTTTCACATATGGTGGGCTAAGAGTGATAGAAGCCCTCCACCGTAAAAAGTACAGTAGTACAAATAAGGAATAGTACATTAGTGATTCTATTTGAATGTCTAAAAATAAGTTGATGAAAACTTATTTCCTGCTCAAATTTCTCAGAGATACAGTATATGCACTGCAGTCTGTAAAAACTGGGCGAGACATGGAAATGAGGCCACATAATGCACCATCACTGAGTTTACAGTCTCTTTTGTTTGGCTTTGCCCATTTTCATGACACCAATCCCAACGCTGCCACCAGTTTTTCAGGAGGATATTTGTGTATTGGTACTGTTTCCTTCTATGACTGGACAATTATTGTATAAGGATTCAGTGGTTTGGTAGAGATATTGAAGGTAGGAGTGAGAGGGGGGAACCTGCACATGGTACTAGTGTACCTAAACTGAATAGCACTTAGTCTCCTGCAGATAGCTAAAGTTCTCTTTGCAACTGCCATGGCAACCTGCAACATCACAGTTTTGACATAGAAAATCCAGAGTGAAAGGCTGTCATTACATGTGCCTTTTACACTTACCTGGATATAATTAGCACAATAATCAAAGTACATTTTCCTTACTCACTATATAGGTTATTCTGTTTTATTAAGGCCAAAAAGATGCTATAAAGACTGTAGTGTGAAAAGAAATAGTGGAATAAAACATGAAACAGTTATCATGACAGCCAATGTAATGCTGTATCACACCTTTCAGTTTTTTTCTATAAACACAAAATATGTGAATGAAATGTCTTGAATTTGTCACTGCTTTGTCTTAACAAAAGTTAACATAATTTTTTGCTATTAGATTTTTATTTTAAAAAGATAGGTAGAAACATTAATTTGTCTGCTTCTTCTAAGTAAGTTTTAAAAAAATATATTTTTTAATTTGAAGTGAAATAGTACAACAAAGTTTATAAATGTAACACCCTGATTTATTCACTTAGAGCCTCATTCAATTGCAATTTGGCCAATTGAATAGGGCTCTATATAAGCACATAGCATATATTTTTTACAGAAGTTTTTAATTAGTGAAGACTTTGCTTTAGGTTAGAAGTTAACAAACTAAAAACTTCTGTAAAAAAAATAAGCTATGTGCTTATATAGAGCCCTATTCAATTGGCCAAATTGCAATTGAATGAGGCCCTTAGTAATTCCAAATAGGAATGAACATGTTTCTTTTACTTTTTTCTTAATAAAAATGTATCATTACATCACAGGATGAAAAGAGGAGATATAAACTGTAACTGGGCCATGAGGAGCCCTCTATTAATTTTGTAGTGCTTTTAAAATAGCATAGTCATTGTAGAGCAAGTGGCAGAAAGAGAGAAGACCTAACATTTGTTTGGATGACTGTGAATGCCAATGCACTTCACAGCCTATGCTTGTTCTACAGTTTATACCTATTCCATGTTTTACAAGCAATAACTTAAGATATGTGCCACTTCTTGATCAATTTATAGCAATACACACATTTCTAGCATGCTTTTAAAAGGTAAATGATAACGTTTTAAAATATTAACACTTTGATTTGTTTGTCTAGTAATTCCAAAAAGTGTAATTGGAGTGAAAGACAGAGGTGGTACCATTCTAGTACACTAAACATAACATACAATTATTCAGTGAACACAAGCTATATTTGAAGAACCTAAACTTATTCAAAATATTTAAGCATTTCTCACAGATCTGGTCTACTGAAAGCATTCCATTAAATAATTAGGTTATTCTCAGATTACATAAAAGAGCTAAAACTGACAAAAATCACCACATAATTCCATCAAGCTGTGAAAATTAAAGAAAAGGCAAAATACCAGTGATCAAATTAAATAAATTATATATCACAACCAGGATTCCAATTAGTGAAAGAAATGACCTCATATTACCTCGTATCGCTGTTTGCACTTTGTTATATTATTTCTCTTTCTATTCTCAGTTTACTTTTCATTAATAGTTTCAATTACATTAAATATAGAGGTAATGTGGACCAAACCTCTTCCATTTTATGAAAAATAATTATCATTTATCAGTTGACTGTAGACGCGCAGTCACGTGGATTCATTAAAGTTGACAATCATTTAAAAGTTACAGTTTTAAACATTTCTTAAAGTGACACGGCAAACTGGTTATTATTACATACTAGCGACTTGCCGTAAAAAAATGAAGGCAATAAGATTGTAAGGCAGGTTGCTGTTTGCATGTAAAAATAATTTTGTTGGTGTTTTAAGATCCTTCGACGCTCATTGCAAGCCTCGCGATGAGCACCTTCGGCGCTCATTGCGTGGCTCGCAATGAGCGCCTTCGGCGCTCATTGCGAGGCTCTTGGTTTATTGTGTGCTATGAGCAGCGTTGGTGTTTTTTTGGGGTATGGCAATCAATAATTAATAAAATAAGAAATTAATATACTTTACCTATTGTGAAGTAATATATGCAGCATTGTGTTGAAGAGCTGGCAATCTGTTTTCATGTTGCTGCAGCATCAGTGCTGTGGAGCTATTGTGTAAGAGTCATGAATGTGTGCAGTGTGTAGTGTAATAGTGTGCGTGCGCGAGGCATATTCGTTAGGGTAGCTAGGTACTTCCGGATTGTATAAGTTAGTGTTCTAAAATGGTACCTAATGTGTGGTATGCAGCTGACTTAGCGTCCCTGTTTTCGAATGTCGTCCAACTTGTTCGGGAAATCCGTAGGTGTTTGGTGGTGCTTTGCGTGTTTCGGGTCCTTTAGCTTTGTTTTCGTTTTGTTCGACGGCCCTTTTTTCTCTCGCTTAGGGCATTTTCGGGTGTCTAAACTCCGAAATTTTACTTAAATCGAGGTGTAACTTCCCTTGCAGAGGTCATGGGTGCCCCCTCCCCCTTGCTGTGGGTAAGCTTTTTATGTGTTTGTTGTGTGTATTTATTGTGTTTCTAATGTTTTTCGGGTAGTGCGGGTTGCATCCTTGTTTTCGGATCTTGTACGTCTTTTTCAGAAAATCCGTAGGTGTCTAGTGGTGTTTTGCGTCTTTACAGTGCTGTAGCCTCGTTTTCAGTGGCCATTTTTCCTCTCGCTTAGGGGATTTTCGGGTGTCTAAACTCTTTTATTTGGAGTTAAATTGAGGTGTAACTTCAGTTTTCGAGGTCCTGGGTGCCCCCCTTGCTGTGGGTAAGCTTTATGTATTTGTTGTGTGTATTTATTGTGTTTTTCATGTTCGTGGATTTCAGGCTGTTTTTGCGAGTTCGTAATGGGTCGTAACGCATGTCGTATTTTTGTTTTGTAACTCTGTTAATTTTGCAAGGTCCACAGTTGCTGGCAAGGAGCGACTTCGACGCTCCATGCCAGCAACTGCGAGCCCACAGCGTTAGCAACAGGCCGCATGCTCACAACTATATATGTGATTTTCAGGTAAATAACGACAATTGATAAGGATAATGAGATTTAGAGAGACTGAGGTCCTGTACAGATAATTTATTTATAAACAGCCTTATTAAATTGCGATTCGGCCAATTGAATAGGGCTCTGTATAAGCACAGAACATATTTTTTCACAGAAGTTTTTAGTTAGTGAAGACCTTGCTTTTGGATAGAAGTTCACTAACTAAAAACTTATGTAAAAAATAATATACTATGTGCTTATATAGAGCCCTATTCAATTGGCCGAATCGCAATTTAATAAGGCTGAAAGTATCTAACTTTCAAGCTCAGTTATTTAATACTTTCACTCAAAATTTGCAGACATGCTCCCCTTCTCTTACAAGGCATGCTCCAAATAAAGTGGGATGCATTATAAAAGGACCACCATAGCTCATTACCAAAGATGCTAATTTATTAATTATGTACCAAACTCACAACATTATCTTGAACATAAATTTTTTTGGGGGAAATCTGAATGTTTTATGAGTGTAGGGGTCTAGTTTGTGCTTGTTACATCATCTCCTCAGAACTGGATCATGAGTGTGTGTGTTTTGGGTATCAGTGTAAGGAAGCAAGGTAATGTTAAGGTAATTGGATAAGATGAAAAATATGTATACCACACCCCTTCACCCCCACCGGTTCAGAAGCAGATTCCTTACTTCTTAAGGAAATGCAATCACAGCTCTCTAAATGTAAACATCCTCTCATACACACACCACCTCCGCCAATGTATCATGGATCTCTTAAGGGTTCAGCAGAGGCATTACAAATATTTTTGCTAATTAAAAACTAACTTTATTACATTTTCAAAGCTTAATTATGCTCTTACTTTGGTCAAACATATATATATATATATATATATATATATACATATATATATATATATATTTCATTTTTTGTTGTACAGTTTCCCTTTAATACAACCTGTAGTTATTGTGAAAGTGATCTGGTCAATAGACTGCAGAGAAGGAGAGAGGTAGGAGAACGATTGACAGGAACTATATTTTTTAATTATATTTTCTTGAAAAAGTCTTTCTTTGCTACTGTTCGCATTTGAAGAAATAGAATTAAAGGGACATGGAGGGTTCCCTGTGTTTATTTCCATACTTAAACATCATTTTATTTAAGTGCATAAAAGCTCTATTTTTACTCACTGAAGCCTTTCATACAGTCCCTGCAAAGGTTTGGCCCCTCATGTATACAATGATTCTATAGTACTAGATGTACAAGCCAATGGCAGGCTGTGTCTCAGCAGTATTTTAGTAACATGCTAGTGAGACACTCTACTGCACTCCAGTCGAGTTATGGAAATGTATAGAAAAACCATGCACTCGCTCTAATGTATCGGATACAGCTGAAGAACCACTAGATAATTTAATAATCACATATAATAGTTGTCGTAATTGTGAGTTGCGATCAGCGCCGAAGGCCGTAGGACTGGTGATAATCGTGAGGCTTACAAGACTTTAAAAAAATTATGGCTTTAATGGCCGACATTTTTTTCAAGCCCGTAACTCGGAAGCCATTGGTAGACCGCCAAAAGACGCCAATTAATAAAAAAATTAACTTACAGCCTCACACACCGCACAGGGGGAGAGGCAGGGAGTGAGGTTGCAAGATAATTTGAGGCTTAGTTGACAATTTTCGGAGAAAATCGGCTAAGTGAGGAAAAAAATTGCGGCCGTAAAAACGTAAATATTTTGAAAAAGGCTCAAAATGAGGCCGAAGCTCGTAACACTTAGCCGATCATGGCGAGGGATGCAAGACGGTGCTTATCATGAGGCATGCAAGGCAAGCAGGGAGAGAGAGAAAGACACAGAGGAGGGAGGGAAGGGAGATGGTGGGAAGAGACACAGGGATGAGAGAGGGGGAAAAAGGAGGGAACTAAGGGGAAAAAACACAGGGCAGGGAGAGGGGGGACACATGGAAGGGAGAGTGGTTGAACAGACACAGGCAAGAGACAAGAGGCTTGCAATGAGCGCCAAAGGCGCTCAGCTCGAGGCACGAAAGTGGTGGGTTGCTCTCACTGCAGGGCTCGCGATGAGTGCCAAACGCGCTCATTGCAATGCCCTGTAAAATACATGGGGGAGAGGCTGGCAATGAGTGCAGAAGGTGCTCATCACAAAGCCCTCAATTTATTGCCGTCATTTTTGACGGGCAAGTCGCTAGTATATATATATTTGATAAATATGAGTCTGCTAAATAGCATTAATAGGGAGGGAAAAGCTCAGAAAAATAGCTCCTAGTTAAAAACATATGTTGATGAAGCTATATTAAAAACGTTCTTTATTTAGTATTCCTTGGGCAATACATAAGTGTTAGAGAACTCAGAGAACTCACAGATATTCTATGAATTCATATGTTTTCCTAAAGGACATAGGCCCTCATTCTATTACCGGCCGTAAATCGGCCGTAAGGCTGCGATTCCTTGCGGGGGTTCTGTTAACTCGCGATTCTATTATACGGCCCCGCAAGGATCTCCTCTTACGGCCGGCCGCATATCTTGGAACCGGCCGTAAGCTGTGAAATCTAAAAACGCAAAAATAAATTCAAGCCTGCACTGTACAGCTCTGTAAATGCTAGGGATCATATTGGGGGACATGAGGATTAAAAGGAACCCACTCTCAAGCTTGCACATCAGCCCAAACCCGAGTTCAAATTAACTGTTTATTTTCCGGCTGCGGCGTGGGTGTGTCTGAGGTGCTCCAAGCACTCTGGACTTTTTACATGTATATTTTACGGATATTAAAAATAAAATATTTTACGGATTTGAGTATAGGATAATTATGTGCTATTTTTTCTAACACCTAAAATCCCTTTATAGTCTTCTCAATGTGCAGGATGGCTTTATTTGAGCTATTTTATGTGCTTAATTGGTGCTAGCGAGACCTCTTTCCTGCAAGTTAGCTGCGGCTCGTTTTTAGCCTTGCAGAGAGGGTTCCCGGAGCAATTGAATTGCAAAACTCTAGCAGCCGTTTTAGATCAAAGGCTTTCCTCTGGCGCGAGCGGCCGCAAGAGATAGCAAGGCACCGGCCGCAAGCCTGCCGGAGCCCCCGGCCGTAAGGGAATAGAATAGCCGAATAGCTTGCGGCCGGTCCTTGCGGCCCCGCAACGGCTGCGGCCGCTAATAGAATGAGGCCCATAGAGACTTAGATTTGACATACTGATAATTCACCTTTTGGTACCGAAACAGGTACACTATTAAATTTGAATCCTGTACCAGCATCGCAAGACCTCAAGGGCTGCAGGCTTTAAATTCGGCTGCATTACAGAGCTATTAAATTAGAACATGGCGCGAGTAACGGGCTTGAGACACACCCCTGTAAAAAAAAAATCGAACGTTGGATGTGCAGCCGTGAACATGATCAATTAGTCAAACCCATCGATACGGGTTTAGATGGAGCCAATGGCAACAGAGATCGTCATCATTACGTCACTGAAAAATGGAGGTTGGAATCTAAAGTCTTACGGGCTTCAATTGCGACTTACGATCGGACCCACATTCCAGAAATAATGCAATATTGATAAAGTCGTAATAATGATATTCTAGTACATGCGAGTTTCATTATATGTATTAACACATTGATTGCCAGGATCGATATAACACGGAAATTACAGATGAAATAAAGTATTTTATATTGCAGATTTGCGAGCTTGAGAATGTTGTGCTATTAATTGTAATAACTAACATCACTTTCCCTTTTATTATATGTACAGTAGTGTGTGTATATGTGCATTTACAGTACTACGGATTGGACTTTACCCCCCTAGTGGGTCCTCTCTCGTACCCGTCTTGGCTCCATTTGTGGATTACGGGCTTGAACGCCAGAGTATTCATTGCAATTTAATAGCGTGATAGGAAACGTACCAATTACTGGCTTGACAGATCAAAGGATTTGCGGGCACCCAGTTTAAATTTCCATGTCCTGTAGCATTTTCTCGCCCTTCCCCCGCAAGTCAGTGACGGGTTGCTTTGCAGGGCCAATAAAATAGCCGCAACTCATGCGGCATACGTTATGGGCTACCTTTTTCAACGTTGAGGGAATTTAACAAGGCTAAAAGTCAAGTGCATATTACAACACCCAGAATCTTTATTAATAATCTCATTATAGATAACCTCATAACAGGACACCTGCCAAGTTAACATGAGAAAAGGGCTTTTTTGTCAGGCATTATTGAAAGACTTGTAAGCCCTGAATTTAGGCTTCAAACAAATATGTGCAAACCAAGATGTAAAATTGATTTCTGTTTATCAATAATTTTACTTAGAATTTGCTAATCTGTTTTTACAGACAATGCAAAAAATGTGGTCAGGTTACCTAGAACCAGGTTTGGACCAAAGGTACCTGGAGCGTTAGAAGAATTCTACCTATTGTCCCATCCTTAACCTACAGTATAATGTCCAGATGTAAGCTTTAAAGGGGATGCTTATAACAATGTATACATCTTTCTTGGTGTCACCTTATTCAATATTAAGTGTATAAAAAAATGAGAAGCCTATGGTTTTACCTATATTTACTAAGCAGTGAGTGAACGAGAAATTTGCTTTGTTACATAGACCCCCCACCTCATTGTTAGTCCTTTAGAGTGATGGATTTGTGGCAAAGCAAATATCAATTATGGAAGATTGTTAGTTATTGTTTTTATTATTAGTTTTTTTTTTTTGTTGTTTAGTCATTCAGTTGTGTTTGACCATATGTCTGGCTGTGCTCATCCGTAAGGTTTTCTTGGCAAAGATACTGGAGTGGGTGGCCAATTCCTTTTCTAGTAGTTACAGGCGCAAAAATCCCTACGGTGATGTTGAAATTTGAACTCTGTCAATCCCGTAACTGTTAAGTTTGAAAATCGCTATTAATTTGCTACAAATCCTTTAGCGTTCAGACCCGTAATCTGGAAATGGAGCCAAAAAGCCAATGGGTACTAGAGAGGATCCGCAAGGGGGTTAAATTCCTATCCGTAGCACTGTAAATGCAAATATAGACACACTTTACTGAATTTTCAATTAAAGGGAAAGTGATGTTAGGTATTAGAATTAATAGCACAACATTCTCAAGCTCGCAAATCTGCAATATAAAATACTTTTATTTCTGTTTAATTTCCGTTTTATATTGGAATCAATGTGTTAATACATATAATGGAACTCGCATGGACTAGAATATAATATTTACTGATTTATTATTATTGCATTATTTCTGAAATGCGGGTCCGATCGAAACTCATAATTGAAACCCGTAAGGCTTTGAAATCTAACCTCCATTTTTCAGTGATGTAATGATGATGATCTCATTTGCCATTGGCCATGTCTAAACCCGTAACTACGGGTTTGACTAAATTGATCATGATCCCGGCCGCACATCCAACGTTCGCAAAAATGGTTTACTGGTTTGCGTCTATGGCCCGAAACATGCGGCATGGTTCAATTTAATAGCTCTGTAACGCAGCCAAATTTCACTGGGGCAGCATGTAAAGCAAGTGGTGGAAAAAGAGAAGCCCTAAATGCATATCATTTGGTTAAGTATCTGTAAATGCCAATGCACTGCAGAGCCCACACTTGTCGTACAGTTTATATGTGTGTTTGCATCACTCAGTCATGTCCGACTCTCTGTGACCTCCACACCATCTCCGGGACCGCAACACACTATGCTGATCCACTTGGTTTTCATGGCAGAGATACTGGAATAAGTACAAGTTCTTTCTCCAGCTACAGCATACAGCTCCTAGGTGGTGTCCCATCTTAGTACTGACCAGGCCCAACCCTGCATGGCTTCAGATTGGTATCGAACCCAGGTTGCAGCGGTGAAAGCATCATATACCCATTCTCTAATTTACAAGCAATAACCTAAACTGTCAACAGCTTTGACAATTATTTATTGATTTAAACCAATACACATCTATCTCAACTCAAATCCCTGTCTAATGGAGTATAATAGTTTTGGGGGGTTTCATCTCCCTGTAGACTGGTGTTTTTAATGTTTTGCTAAAATATTTCACAGTGAATATTTAGTGAAAAATAACTGTCGAAAAAATATAGACTTGTTTCAGTAGCAGCAGCGAAAAAAACATCTTTTTTTGGTTGAGATTCGTTAAAATGATCCAAAACCAAGTTTTTCAGTGGTATACATGTATAAAATAGCATATAAAAAAAATGACATTTTTCTAATGTCAGTTTTCCTTTAATGCTATTTTTAAAACATGTTTTATTTAAATATGAGGATAAATCATTCTTGTTAAATATTTCTACTGAAGAATAAAAGATGTGTTAATTAAATATTTCAAATCTCTTAAAAATTATACAATTAATAAAAGTGAAATTGTCCATTTCATAGAATATTCTTTAGAATTATAAGAAATTGGGTGAATTATGCATTTTTGATGTCTTAGTAAAATGTAGAACGAGCTTCCGATACACTTTCACAATAATATCTCCATATTAAAAATAGTAACTTTGTTTTGAAGGAATTAGATACTCGAAGTATCAGTGATGTAGAAACCAGGACTGATTTATAAAATACCTAAGAGACAACAGGGAACAATTAAACAATTGTATAGGGCTGTATAATTAATGAATTCATTATTAATGTATCAGCATACATTTGCAAAATTAATTTGCTACTAAAAAAAAGTTTTACAGCAGCTCTGAATGAGTAATTTAATCAATGTACTCTTGCCTCTGGCCAGCGTATACTAATGAGTTTTGCTTCTCATTTATTTAAATAAAGTTGCCAGAAAGTTGAATTACAAATATATCAAAATATTTTGCATAATAATATTTATTCATCACTCAGAAGACAAGTAATTTAATAAATAATTCATGCTGATTTATATTGCTTTTATGTAGAAGGGTTAATTTAGTGTCTGATCTCCCTTGTTGTTATTCCGCTACGTTGTAAAAATAGTTACAAGACAAAAAAAATGCTCATACATTAAATCCGTTCACAGTAGTTCTGTATTTAAAATATCTCTTTGGAAAGTAAAACTTATTACAGTATTTGGTTTGTGCTATGGTGGAATCTGCCATTTTATGCTACAATGGAATCTATTCTACTGTAGCATTTTGGTTATAGCTGACCTGCTTCCTATTTAATTGTCCAAATCACAATTACTTGAGCCCGTAATGGAGCCTGTAAATGTTACTGGTATTTAATTGGCTACATTTAGCTACTTGCATTCCAATTGCGAGTTACAGGCTCAAAATCATTGAGGTTGTCAAAAACATACCTTTGTTCTTCTCCTTTGATATTTCAAGCCCGTGAATGTTGCCAGTGCTGAAGACGCAAAATCCATATTCAATTACAACAATTCAACAAGCCCGCAATTGCCTTCAAACCAGTAAGTGGCAAGTGTATCAAAAAAATCCTTGGAGTACTAGATAGGACTCGCCACACCTGTTTGTAACACTGTAAAAGCAAATAAAAACACACTACTGTACTTTACAATACTGGGAGAGCAATAAAAGGCCTTAGAATGAATTGCACAACAGTCTCAAACTCACAAATCTGCAATTTTATTTTTTTATTTATGTTTTATTTCTGTGTTATATTGATCCCAGGAATCAAGGCCACTCACATGGACTAGCACCAGGGCCGGATTAAGACCTTTAGAGGCCCTAAGCACTTAAAAGATGTTGGTGCCCCTATATATATCTAATTCAAAATAGTAAATAAATAGTACATCTGTGTTCACATTTGAATGTCAAAAACAAGTAAAAAAACCTGCTTCCAGCTCAGAATTCCCAAAAAACAGTTTTTACACTGCATTCTGGTAAGCTGAGCAGGGACAAATGTGCACACAAATCCCTCGCTCTTCAATCCATAGATTTTTTTAAAATGGCTTCCTTTAAGCTTATGCCTGCTGTATTACACAGCTTTTATGCAAAGCTAAGGTTGGATTATACACAAGCTGGGAATCCTATCCACTTACAGCTGTTTCAAGCTTACTAGCTATCATCACCGTGGAGAGGGATGCCAGCTTGTGTTGTGGACCTTATGAGGAGGTAGTTCACCACAACAAAAGAGCGATAGAAGCCTTCCATCCTTACAGTAGTACAGTAAATAAATAGTACATCTGTGTTCACGTTTGAACGTCTAAATTGAAGTTAAAAAAACTGCTTTATAATAGTAAACCTTTACAATGTGTATCATTAACCTCCATTATTACTATTTTATTAGTTACATAGTTACATAGTAATTTATGTTGAAAATAGGCTTTAGTCCATGAAGTTCAACCTTTTTAGATCTCCTCTGATCTGCAATACACAGATTTATTGTTAATTGATCCAGAGGAAGGCAAACAGAAAAAAAACCCCAGTGAAACTTTGCCAGTTGTCTCAACAGGAAAAAAATATAAAATTTCTTCCTAACCCGAGATACTGGCAATCGGAATTATCCCTGGATCAATACTCCCTCTCTATTTATCCAGGATAGCCCTTAATGCCCTTTTTATTTAAAAATAAATCCAATCCCTTTTTTAAGTTATCTATCTAATCCGCTGTCACCACCTCCTCTGGTAGAGAATTCCACAGATTAACCACCCTTACTGTGAAGAACCATTTTCTTTCTTTAAGGAAAAATCTTTTTATTTCTAATATCATGGATGTCCCCTTGTCAGTTGAAAACCTCTTGGCACAAAAAGTTCCCTTGACAAAGCCTTGTATTGACCCTGGATATATTTATATAAGGTAATTATGTCTCCTCTTAGGCACCTTTTTTCTAGAGTAAATAAGTGTAGTTTGGTTATTCGTTCTTCAAAACTTAGACCCTCTATTCACTTTATTAGCTTTGTTGCCCTTCTCTGTACCTTTTCCAGCTCTAAAATGTCCTTTTTATGTAGTGGTGCCCCAAATTGTACTCCATATTCCAAATTAGGGCATACTAGGGATTTGTATAGTGGCAGAATTATATTTGCTTCCCTTGCTTCTATACCCTTCTTAATACATGCTAATATTTTATTTGCCTTTGCAGCTGCTGCTTGGCATTGAGCACTGTTACCTAGGTGGTTGTCCACAAGTACTCCCAAATCCCTTTCAATATCTGTTACCCCTAGATTTGCTCCATTAAGATTATAAATTGCATGACTATTTTTCCTTCCCAGATGCATAACCTTACATTTATTTGTATTAATTAATTATCTCATCTGCCACTTAGATTTAATTTCCTTGCACAACTTTGTGTCATCAGCAAAAATGGAGATACCACACTCCAATCCCACTTCCAAGTCATTAATAAATATGTTGAAAAGGAGGGGACCTAACCTGAACCCTGAGGAACCACACTTACCACATCAGTCCAATTTACCACAACCCTTTGCTTCCTGTCTTCTTCTTCTTCTTCTTCTTAATATTATACTAGTGAATTGCCCGTTAAAAAATGACGGCAATAAGATTGTAAGTCAGGTAATGTTGTTTGCGTGCGTAATTAATTTTGTTGGTGTTTCAAGATCCTTTGGCCCTCATTGCGAGCCTCGCGCTGAGGGCCTTTGTCGCTCATTGTGAGGCTCTTGGTTGTTTGTGTGCTATGAGCAGCGTTGGTGTTTTTTTTTTGGTATGGCAATGAATAATTAATAAAATAAGAAATTAATATACTTTACCTATTGTGAAGTAATATATGCAGGAAGCATTGTGTTGAAGAGCTGGCAATCTGTTTTCATGTTGCTGCAGCATCAGTGCTGTGTAAGCGTCATGAATGTGTGCAGTGTGTAGTGTAATAGTGTGGGTGCGCGAGGCAAATCCGTTAGGGTAGCTGTGTACTTCCGGATTGTATAAGTCAGTGTTCTAAAATGGCGCGGCTGTGGCTGATTTAGCGTCCTTGTTTTTGGATGTTGTCCGACTTTTTCGGAAAATCCGTTGGTGTTTGGTGGTGTTTTGCGTGTTTAGGGTCCTTTAGCCTTGTTTTTGTTTTGTTCTGCGGCCATTTTTTCTCTCGCTTAGGTGATTTTCGGGTGTTTAAACTCCGAAATTTGGACTTAAATCGAGGTGTAACTTCACTTGCAGAGGTCCTGGGTGCCCCCCCCCCCCCTGCTGTGGGTAAGCTTTTTATGTGTTTTTTGTGTGTATTTATTGTGTTCCTAATGTTTTTCGGGTTGCGCGGGTTGCGTCCTTGATTTCGGATCTCGTACGTCTTTTTCAGAAAATCTGTAGGTGTTTGGTGGTGTTTTGCGTCTTTAGAGTGGCTGCCATTTTTTCTCTGGCTTAGGGGATCTTCAAGTGTCTAAACTCTTTTATTTGGAGTTAAATTGAGGTCTAACTTCAGCTTTCGAGGTCCTGGATGCCCCCCCCCCCTTGTTGTAGGTAAGCTTTTTATGTATTTGTTATGTGTATTTATTGTGTTTTTCATGTTTTCATGTGCGCGGGTTTGGGGGCGTTTTTTGAGAGGTCGTAATGGGTCGTAACGCGTCTCGTATTTTCATTTCGTAACTCCGTAAATTTTGCGAGGTCCTCAGTTGCTGGCAAGGAGCGCCTTTGGCGCTCCATGACAGCAGGGCCGCAGGCTTGCTATGCGAGCCCGCAGCGTTAGCAACAGCCTGCATGCTCACAACTATATATGCAATGTATGTCATTGATTCATTTATTGTGGGAACCTGGTTCAGCTGCACCATTTGTTGTTTTGCACCATATGGTCCATGGTAAATCCGACAATGGGACATTTCTGTGGTGCCCTCTTCCCTTGATGCCCTAACACGTGCTTATTTTGCTTAATGGTTAATCCAGCCCTGACTAGCACAGATGTTTTATTTATTATTATGGCTTTTTACATTTTTGGATTGCGAGTCCGATTGCACACCAGACTTCTAAACACTATTTTATTGTAGTTCAAACTCCATGTTTTACTGACATCATGATGACGGTCTCATTTACCATTGGCTCTGTCTAAATTGTAACTTACGGGCTTGCTTAATTGATCATTATCAAGCCCTAAAATGCTACGTACAGGTTCATGGTTTGAGTGTTGGGGCTGTAGCAAATATCTAGCCCCAGACAAACGGGCTGTATGAAGATTATTATGGGCTTGGAATTAAATGGGGGCCTTTGAATACAGAGGAAGCGTCTATTTGTATTCTTCTACAAAATATGGCAGCTACTAAATACCATCACTAAATGTTACACCACTTGATAAACTGGGTTTGTAAAATCAAATTAATTTATTACCTTTATTTTTTAACACCCTTGGCAAATGTACTTTACTTTGAGTTAGACAGTATGGTTTAAAAAATGTAAGTAAAACTTCACTACCTATTCTATGGAACCTTTTTATTAAATGGTGTTTTCCATAGAAAACATAGGAAGTTGTAGTAATTTATGTTTAAAAAAAGTTTTACCCCACTTTCCTTTAACACCACTTTTTACTCTATTTGATAAATAGAATCCCATGTGTTACATAAGCCCCATTTGTTTTTAATTAATTAATAAAGCCACTGACCTCTCAAAACATGAGGGGAATTTAAAGGTTTGATGTGAAAGCCCACAGTAATCTGCAACCCAGAATCTCAGGTAATTGTGCAATTTACTAAAAGCTTTTCTCATTGTAAAAACTGGACGTATGGGGCTCATAGTAAGTTATTTGAATGGGGTGTTTAATGGCATGTTAAGGCTTGTTGTGGGCATATTACATGCAGCACACCGTGAAAACACAAGTTCTCTGTGTCACAACCCAATCTTCGTTTGGCTTGAAATGGCCAAGGAGACCAATCCTACCTGCAGGTTGTACAGGTTCCTTATCCCTCCACACAGGATAGTTTAACTGGAGACTAGGACAAGTGGCTGATTTATCAGACCACATTGTGGTTTCAGGGTCAAGTTTCAGCATCTCAGGACAAGTTACTGGGTTGCAGAAAGTTACAGAAATTAATTTCCAATTAAAAAAATAATAATAATGCTTTTCCTGTAAATGAAACACACAATACACATGTGTCCCAAATAGAGCATAAACTTTATTATTTTCAGTACATATTTTTATGCAGTGTTTGCACCAATCACCAATGGGCTACTTCAAATGATAAACACAAGCTTGACACCTTTTGCCCTCCTTTGAACTACAACGCATGGACCAAGTCTGACTCCATGGAAATTATGCCAGTCTGTCTCCTTCCTCACCTTGGTGCAGAAAGGTCTACATCCTCAGCTAACAGCTACTCTTGGGCAGGAACTGGGTACAGCATGGGGTTGATTAGATAGTGGGACTGCTGGAGACAGAGTGTCTGAGTGATGGATATGAGTCTAACCCACGTGATGTAACCAGGGCCTGAGGGTGCACATTTTAGTTTCCCAGGGAACTGTCTCTCTAATATTTGGGGGTAGTGGGACTGCTTAATGGGCTTGGGGTACCTCTTGAGTGTGGAGGGAGTAGTGGTAAGGCACAATGAGTTCAGGGGATCATGACGATTGGGTCTATCTACTCCCTAGTGGACCACCCCCTGGATAGCGATAGCTTTATTAAGTGTGAGAGGAGTCGGCTAGAGGTTGGAGCAGCTTCTGGGTATATTCACTTTTGGGAGTCTACTTTGGCTTCCCTGATAATTTTAGCAATTTGAACACTCTAATAGATTGAATTGGTGGTAAGCAACCATTACTAATGTCAAGTACTTCCTAATTTATGGTTAATCACAAGATGGTCCAAGGGGTATCACTTACAAAACACTTGACACCACTTGACCCTGCTCTTTTGAAACAAAGTGTTTCAATTGCTGTTTTGACAGCCTTCTTCAGAATACTTGATGACTTACTGCTTTAATCGGCTAGAACCATAGCTCAGCCGACTGAGCGACTGGGAGATGACTGGATATCGCGGTTGGCTACTGGAAGTGTTTACTGGTTGGCCTTAAAGTGGTACTAATCCTAAAATATTTTTATTGGCACAATGGAAAGAATAGTTATACCCCAAAAAACATCCTACACATAAAAAATGGTCCCCAAATTGAAAAATCAGCCTAGTGCGCCTTAGGCTTAAATGATCTGGTAGAAAAGCATCTTAGAGGCCCAGGGTGTACAATCAGGGCTTGGAAACAAAACATCATACAATAACATAAATGAATAAGTGATATAGTCCTTCTAAAAGTTCTTATGGCCATTAGAATAGCCCTTGTGTTAGGTAGCCACAGGGCTAGTGTTCATCAATGTCCATTTGCCATTTTAAAAAAAAGTCCACTAGAACAGTGGGTAATAACACTATGAACTTATTAAAAACAAATCTTTTTTTTAACTAATCTCAATGCTGATATTTAGCATTGCATGTTTCAACCCCAAGATACCAGTACACTTTATAGTTAAATAAAACTAAGTTACCATAATCAACCATTAATAAAGAACATAAACAGTTAAATATAACCTGAAAACTTTGTCAACACAACTCATGCTAACTAATCCAGGTTGAAATATTGAATGTTAATACAAATTATGAATTAGAATTTATTATATATATATATATATATATATATATATATATATATATATATATATATATATTTATATATTTGTTTATCCGTGACCATATTGACTGCAGCACGCCACACAAATCTTGGGGCCGGTTTGCATGGCACAGATACTGGAGTGGGTTGCCAGTCCAGTGGATCGCAAGTTGTCTGACCTCTCTGCTATGACCTTCCCATCTTGGGTATATATATATATATATATATATATATATATATATATATATATATATATATATATAAAACAGGTATATACGTGACAGACTATGTACATTACATTTTTATTAATTTCACTTTTAAGAATGTCATTATATGGTTGAGACTAACATTATAAATAAATATTATTGATAGGAGGTGCTGATGACAAGGCATGGACAGGTCACAATTTTGCCAGGTTTGCTGTTATTATATTCCAGTAATGATGTAATGCCAACTATTACATCTTTGTCAACCACTATTTTGCATTTGCTGGCGCACAAGCAAACACATCCAAATTTAGGACTGCATTTTTTTACATGCAAATGCTCCTACGCCGGTGGAAACATCTGTTAATGCTTGGCACCTAAAGCACGCATGCGCTTCTCTATTTGTGATGTTGTGGATAGGGAGTAGATACATAATGCTACACCAGGCATTAACAAACATTGCCACACCGCATGGCGAACCCATTTATAATACCTGAGATATAGTAAATCACATGTACACCTGACTAGAGTTAATGTGCTGAGAGGGATTGCAAGTTAATGAGCGTCTTCTTAGTAAATGTTTATAGGAAATGCATTATTTAGCACTGAAAAATAGATCTAGAAAACAAAAAACTTTCAATTCCGTATGTATTGTCTATCAAATTATTGACATTAATAATTTATTTTATTTGGTCTATTTTACATATGACCAAGATGACTTTTTTATTTATTGTAAAGAAGAATGACAAGGTATTCAGGGTTTTTCATAGTCAAAATGGAACATAAAATGTGTGATCTTCACCACTTCCCTCAGCATGTTCTGTGCTTATCGTTGTTATATTAATCTCATAACCACCCAAATATGAAATCAAAGTATATTTCATCTGTTTTTTTGTGTCAAGGGTAATATGTTTATTTTCAACCAAAGAATTAAACATATTCATCAAATGGGTTGTATTATTTTTTTTATTTCAGCCAGCATTTGATTAATTTACTTTTTTTTAAATGTGTATTATTTTTGGTAAACTAATCCAATTAATTAATTTTGAACAATTTTTAGAATAACATACAGTAGAGATTCACAAACTGTGGTCAATGAACCACCAACAGTCTATGACCTTCACTCACGTGCTCCACTGAACTACAGAAATTGAGGAAACAATAGTAGAATGATTAAAACTCTATAAATAAGTAGTGCTTCTACACGGACAGCAGCACACCAGACACCTCTGTCAGCCTCTGCCCCTCTGAGCTTCCTCAAACCAATGTTCATTGCTTCAATGATTTCATCTCTCTCTGCAGTTTCCTTTTTTGTGTTCCTTCAATCTTTCCCAGCATCAGAGTCTTCTCTAGGGAATAATGTCTTCTAGTGATATTGCATAATATTTGAGCTTCAGCCTTGCCAACAAAACTAACAGTCAACAGTTTGGCTTGATTTGAAATAGTATGGGTTGATTAGATCTTCTTGTAGTGCAAGGGACACTAAGCTGTTTTCTCCAGCACCGCAATTCAAAGGTATCAGTTCTACAGCACTGGGAAAGATTGAATGCATATGAAGAAGGGGAAGGCAGAGGCGGTAATGGAGAGATGATAGATGAGATGATAGATGAAGCAATTAACATGAGCTTTGGGGAGCTCAGAGGGCCAGTGGCTGACGGATGTGCTTGGATTGCTGCAGTATTTATTTATATATATATATATATATATATATATATATATATATATATATTAATTGATGAGTGAAGCAGCCGTTAATGTCCAGTAATCTAGTAATTTAGTAATTATTAATCCATATATATATATATATAGATTAATAATGAGTATTGCAATATAATTTGATACCTTTTGTATTGGACAAACATCTTATTTATAATGACGAGCTTTCAAGAGGCTTAACCTCTCTTTATCAAGTCTCAAGCAATACTACATGAGATGGAACCCTCAGTTTGAATAATAACAGCAGATGCAGATAGATCTGGCATCATCAGGTAAATAGATATATGGGGAATAAACACAACATAGCAAAGGAAATATATATACACATATTATATACACATATACATCAATATATACATGAAAAAGCAGAGCACTGTAGTCCACAGTGATATCTTTCCTGTTGGACAAACACCTCACCAAGGGAGCTAAGTCTGTTATAGTATAAGAAGAAGAAAAATAAAATCACATGAAATTCGGATAATGTGTTAGAAGCTCGAAGTCCTGTGTTTTTAATGTTGAAGAATGTGATCAACTTTATTTGAAATGCTTTTCTCTCTTGGATGCCTTTAAATTTTCCTCTGACTATTTTGACTTTAAAGATTTAGATAGAGTGATAATTCTGGCTAAAATTGTGTCCTACTGGGCTACAATAACTGTCTTCATTATGCTTTCTTATTGAATACCTGTGTAAATTCATCCTTAAACACATTGTTTGGCTGGTTTCTCCAATGTAACAGCCTGTGTCACATAAAGTGCATTGTATTATATAAACCACATTTGACGATGTACATGAATATGATCCTTTGATGTTATAGGTTTTGTTGTTATGTGTGGCTGTATCATCATTACAAATGCCAAACTCAGAGACTTTCATAATTCATTCAACACCTTCCATTCATCTATAAAACTTAAAATGGATTTCTCCACAGAACAGGTAAACTTTCTAGACACTACTATATCCATCACCAATGGCACTCGCCACTCATCTATATATAGGAAAATCTACAGACAGATGTAATTATCTACACAGCTCCAGTTTCCATCCCTCCCACACCAAACAAGCCATCATCCATAATCAAACTATTAGAAACCATCAGATTTGCTCAAATACTGGAGACCATGATAAAAAAATTAAAAACACTGTCTGAATCTTTCAAACAAAAGGGTTACAAACCCTGTATTATTACCCAAAAAATAACCACTGCCATCAAAATACCCAGAGAACACCTATTAAACTACAAAACAAAAGAAACTACTTCAAGAATACCTCTAGTGACCACATACCATCCAATTTTAGAGAACATTTGGAAAATAATTGAAGATACTGAATTAATATATATATTCCCCAAACCTCCCATCCTTGCATTTAAACAACCACCAAACCTGAAACAAAAACTTGTCAGCAGAAAATTGGCCAATGAACAACTGAATACAAAAAATGGAACTAAACCTTGTAACAAACGTGCCTATAAATTATGCCAACACATTTGTAATGATGATACAGCCACACATAACAACAAGACCTATAACATCAAAGGATTGTATACATGTACATCTTCAGATGTGATTTATATGATACAATGTACTTTATGTGACACAGGCTGTTACATTGGAGAAATAGTCCAAAAAATGCATTTAGGGATGAATTTACACAGGCATTCAATAAGAAAACATAATGAAGACAGTTATTGTAGCCCAGTAGGGCACCATTTTAGCCAGAATGATCACTCCATCCAAAACTTAAAAGACAAAATACTCAGACGAAAATTTAAAAGCACCCAAGAGAGAAAAGCATTTGAAATAAAGATGATCACATTCTTCAACACTAAAAACACAGGACTTAATATAGACTTGGGCTTTCTAACACATTATCAGAATTTCATGGGATTTAGCATTCTTAGTGAGGTGTTTGTCCAACAGAAAAGATATCACTGTGGACTACAGTGCTCTGCTCTTTCATGTATACATTGATGTATATGTGTATATAATATGTGTATATATGTTTCCTTTGCTATGTTGTGTTTATTCCCCATATATGTATTTACCTGATGATGTCAGATGCTGTTTCCACTCTATCTGCATCTGCTGTTATTATTCAAATTGAGTGTTCCATCTCATATAGTATTGCTTGAGACTTGATAAAGAGAGGTTAAGCCTCTCGAAAGCTCGTCATTATAAATAAGACGTTTGTCCAATACAAAAGGATTAATAATTACTAAATTATTATATATATATAAAGTAAAAAAAAAGTACATTTATGTTCACATTTGAATGTCTAAAACAAGTTAAAAAAAACTTGTTTCATGCCCAATATTCTGAGAATTAACGTTATTATACTGCACGCTGGAAACCTGGGCAGGGACATGCAAATGTGCCCACAAAGGCTTCGCGCTTGTAATCCATTACCATTTTAAACATGGCTTCCTTTAAGCATATGCCTGCTGTATTACACAGCTTTGAGCAAAGCTCAGAAGGGATTATACATAAGCTAGGAATCCTACCCACTTACAGCTGTTTCAAGGTTACTGCCTCTCATCAGACATAAACAGAGAGAGAGAGAGAGAGAGAGAGAGATTTCCTGTGGTTATGATCAGCCACATAAATACTGTCCAAAATGTCACATAGCAACCACCTGCAGTTTGGCCATAATTAGGGCATGTTAGGAGGTGTTAGGACTGGCCAACATTGACATCACAGAGATAATTTAAATCACTAAATCTATGAAAGGAAATTTGGGATCTACGTAGGCTATGATGCTGCTACTGAATCCTCAATGCCAAAGTTTTCAAATTACCCATAGTGTAAATAAAAAGAAGCCTCCCGACGGGCTTAAGGGGATCATAAATAAATTAATTTAACTCTTGCTGCTATATTTGTGACAGGGCAGCCATTAATATTTAAAAAAATAATAGTAAAACATTTAAAAAATAATAGGGGATCACTTTAATGAATAAAAATAAATATTCCACAATTACGTGTTAGATTTAGGCAGTGATGGGTTAATCCCTAATGGGCTAGTACTTTTTTACATGTGGTTTTCATATATGAAAGTAAATCTCGGTGTCCTCTGTACCCTTTTAGTAAATAGCAAGGATTTTGTGCCCCCAATCCCCTACTGCTTTGGGGTGGAGACCCAAACTAAATTTCCCTATTTATGCCCAGTCTAGTGCCTTCTTGCCCATGGGTGGGCCATCCCACTAACCACCATAACAACCTAACTATCTAAACCTATTTTGCAAATTCTTCTTAACTCTATGTCCATGAGGAATACCTGCCCTTTTAAAACTTTTAATTCTTTTTAAGCTGATGAGTTGACATTTTTTGACACCTATTTCAGCCAATCAGAGGCCTAGAAAGTTGGCATAGAAGGCAGGGGCAAGGCCAAAGTGCTTTATTTGTTGTGGTGGAGCACCTCATAGGAGAAGCACCCATTATTTTAATATATATCACATATTATAATTGTCAAACTGCAAATTCGTGTCACGCTTGCAGCAAATTGCAGTTTGACAGCGATCCGATCACAAAGGTGATAGGATCAAGCACATGCGCATGCGCAATGCGTGGCCCGAGCCGCGCATACGTAACGCACGGCGCATATTGAGAGGGAAGTGACACAGAAGGAGGGGGGGGGAGACACAGAGGGAGAGGTTGGGAAGAGACACAGAGGGAGAGGTTGGGAAGAGACACAGAGGGATAGGGGGGAAGAGACACAGAGGGAGAGGGGGAAAGAGGCACAGAGGGCGAGGGGGGAAGATACACAGAGGGAGAGGGGGTAGAGGCACAGAGGGAGAGGGAGAGAAGAGACACAGAGGGAGAGGCGGGGGGAAGAGACACAGAGGGAGAGGTGGGGGAGAGGCACGGGGGGGTGAGGCACAGAGGGAGAGGAGGGGGAAAGGCACATAAGGCAGGAAGTAGACAGGGGGAGAGACTCGCAATGAGCCACTTGCTTTTGGATAGACCTTGCTTTTGGATAGAAGTTCACAGACTATAAACATCTGTAAAAAAAGTTTGCTATGTGCTTATATAGATGAAATTGGCCAAATCGCATTTGAATGAGGCCCCAGGACTGTAGAGAGGTTCCAGGCCATTGCTCGATGATCCTTGACCCATAGAAGGGTTATGTATTAATTAAATAATATTTTTATATATTTAGTTGTTTTTTATTTGAATTATAATTTTTCATTATTTTATTAAAAAATTGTAAGGTGATCCAGTGTGTTAGGAACACTAAGAGTCCCCATGGAGTGAGGAGGGTGTAGTGTGGTGGAGAATGGGTGCCCTTAAGTACCCCCATTGTGATGAAGTTTAGGTTATTTATTTTATATTTGTAACTTTAAACCCTTCTCTGCAGCAAACAGAACTGAGAAGAAGACACAGAATATTAACATTACATGTTATATTAGCAAGCATGTTGTAATAGTGTGTATATATATATATATATATATATATATATATATATATATATATATATATATGCAAAATAGTTGGAATTACCAACATTGAGCCAATCACATTAGTCAAGCAAAAGTTCTTCCTAAAATATGTCCCTTCGACCATTAAAGAGCAAATTAATTCAGCCAACTTAGAGCACACCACTGTAATATACTACTGAAAACGTGTTGAAATTCATTTATAATTTTTTAAATAGGTGCTTTTTTAACAGAAGCCCCCCCCCCCGAAATTAAGTTCTGTTTACATGAAAGTTAGACATGCCTCCAGAGAGACTGACAGCAAGAGCTGTGTGCAGAGAGCAGATCAGAAAGAGGCTTAACCCTTCCCTGAATTCATCTGTGCAGGGAAATGACTGCTAGAATCTCACAAATAGGGTACTTGGGGGTTAACTGATAGATGATGACATTCCTGAAAGTAGTAAAAATTATCATTCTTTCTGTTCACAAGGAGCTTGGAACGACCATTTCCTGTTCCTGGGAGATGCTGTAAATCATGGGGCAGTCTGCAGTGTGTTTGCATACAAACCTAAGACTGCACATTTTTAACTGTTCTTATTTTAATTAAAAAAAGAGCAATAGATCACTTTAACATATAATATTGTGCTCTTTCACACTTATAGTGAGGTAAATGCCCCTTTAAGTGCACTAAGCTTTACATTGGAAGCATTAAGAAGTTTAACTCTTACATTTTAATGATCTATAAGTGGCATATTCCTGTTAATAAGGAAAAGTCTTGCTTTATTATTGGTTGAATTAAGTTAACTGCACTTACCAGTAACTTTTTGATGTAAACTTTAATATTACAAAGCACTTCTAATAAGTAAAATGTTATTACTCAAGTATTAATATAAATCCACAGTAAAAATATCAGCCCCACGGTAGATAAATTGATCTACTAGCCAGTTAACCTCTCTATGCAGATTTTACTCTTAGTAGAAATATGGTGCTGTGTAAATGGATTCTTGCCAAGATTTTTATGCAAGTAAAATAAAACCTTAACAATGTCAAAGTAAATTGAGATAATACCACATAAAAAATAATTTTACATAGTTTATTAAACAAAGAATTTATATATTTTGATGCCGATCGTCAACGATTATTTAAAATAGCAAAATCCTGTATCTCATTTTTGGCTCTTAATTTATGGATTTGCTGTACTATTGGTCAATGTCTCTTTGAAATTGACCATGATTCTGATTTAATTCTCAATGCAAAGTAATTACATTTTAATCTATGTAGCATATGTAATGGTATCTACAGTCTAGAAACCCCCCACTGCGTGCCCATTTAAAGTGAACCCACGTCTGAATCCTATAATGACTCTCTTCATTTTCCCATTCACATTAGAGAAACACAAATTACTGTTAAAAAAATCTATTCTTATCTGCCAATCAGGTTTAAATGAGCTTAGATTTCCATATTGACAATCCTTAGCCATTTGTTTCATTGAGCTGTATTAGAAAAGCAATATCTTTACATTGACTGGAATGCGAAAAATCTACGGAATACACTTGGGTGTTGAGGAACCAAAAGTAGAAGAACGGAGATCATGTGGTACACTGAGCTTCATTAAAGTGATAATTCTCCTTTAAGATTACTCATTTGCAACCAAGGACTTTTTTGAACATCTGCTTAATTCCAACTTACATGGAAAACACCACTAATTTCTCAGTCTCATGCAAAATGTTTTATCTTGAGTGTTAAAAGACTTAATAGTAATGCGTAGGTCAACAGCCACATAAAATATGAAGATAATGTGAAACAAAGCTTTGTATCATATGTAGACACGTTGATAGCCACTGATATGTGTAACCAATTGCTCCTATTTACATTAATTTGCATTGTGAAAAGCAATTTTACAGTTGCAGCCAGGTCTTAATAGGCAATTTGCAGCTTAGTGCCTAATAGCATAGTTACTTAAGACAGTCCCAAGAGTGTTTTCTGCATTTGATATAAGATCGAACCTCATAAATGAACCATTTTAGAGACTAAAATAAAACAAAAATGGTCTGTAAAACCATACCTGCATTCACTAGTACATATATTGAATAGTACATGCTTTCTTGCAAATATGTCACTTTTATCCCAAGGTGAAACATTCTGGAAAAAAATTCAAGAACAAAGAAACTATTCTGTTTATAACAATGTATCCGAGAACAAGGTCAGATACAATATTAAACAATGCTCTTGAAATTTTGTTGTCTGTTGCTCTCGAAGGCTTCTTTGCATTTTGTTTATGTCCTCTACAAATCATTACGGAAGCTTATAAACCATGGTGATAAATCTTTTTTTCCCCCACATATTTTATGTACAAATCATCTTAAATACCACTGGGACCCCATTAAATGCAGACAAGCAGTCTAAGTGCACGCAATAGATTAAGGTATATGGTAACGGTTTCCCAAGGCAGGAGCAAGGTTGGAAGCTTACTGGTTGTTTTCTGTGGATCATTAAAAATCTATAAACTTGACCTTAGCTATAAGTGTAATAATACCACTGGAGACTATGACAACAAAATTAAGAGAGGAATGTCTGGGATTTTAGTTGCACCTTAAAATATTTCATCTTTTGCTATATACATGAATCCTACTTTATTTGTATGAAAAAATAACATTAATAGCAATAAATATAAAAAAAAACAAAAAAACATGAAAGCAAGTTAGATTATTGCACCATTAAGCTGTGATCATTGTATTCTTATTGCAGGAAAACAGATAATCATACATGGTCTCCAGCTGGAGAGTAGTTTGTTTTCGTACATTAAATGTATATCCTTATTTTTATAAATGTACATATAACAAAAAGCATCAGCAACAATACATCTGGTAGAACATACAAAACTAAGTGATTGTAGATCACTTAGATTCACTAAGCTTCACATGGGCTGAGACACACACATGCATATAGTCACATATTAACATTATATTCATCAACCAGGAGCTATGGGGCCTGAAACTCGAGCGGTTCAGTTCCTTTAGCCACTGTGATGGACTGACTGTTATTAGTCAATCAGCCCATTAAATTCCAAGCCTGTAGCGGCACCGGCACAACCGCTTGAAAATCTGCTGCGTTACAGAGCTATTAAATTCAACCATGCCGCGAGTTACGGGCCGGAGACCAAGCCCGTAAACCCTTTCCGCGCACGCAAGCTATTAAGGGGCTGTTACTATCCAATTGTGGTATAACATAGTGCGACACAGGCATCTCAGCCAATAGAAAGCAGTTTAGCCGCAGATGATTGACTATGGGAGATTATAAATTTGCGTTTCCACCAGCCCATGTGTTGACTGTATTTTCTTTCGAAGTAGCACACATGTCCCGGAGTTGGTGTTTTATTTTTGGAGTAAGAGAGAGAGCAGGAATCATTTCAGAGCAGTAATTTGCGGTTTTGTTAATTTATCTTCTACTATTATATTTTACACTTAATCCTTGATTATACATATTTACAGATTACACATATTTGCAATACACATAATTTAAAGGACACACATAGAGACATATAGAGCTAGGTCACTCCATACACCCCCCATCCCATCCTTCACACCCCATCACCCAACAGTTATTAATTACACATAATACACACATTTTTTCCCCTTCATATATTAACAGTATTATCACTTATTTTTATTTATCGTTATATTCTTTTTGGGTTTGAGATGGAGGGAGGAGAGAGGAGTGGAGAGGTGGAGAGGAGGAGGAGAGGCGAGGAGGAGAGAGAGATGGCCATGGGGAGAAGTGTTGGAGAGGAGTGGAGGAGAGGAGGAGGAGAGGAGTGTTGGAGATGAGGAGGAGAGGAGTGGTGGTATGGGGGAGGAGGAGAGGAGTGGCAGAGAGGAAGAGGGTGAGAAGGAGGAGAGGAGTGGCGGAGTGGAGTGGTGGGGAGGAGAGGAGTGGTGGAGATAAGGACGAGGAGGAGAGGAGTGGTGGAGAGGAGAGAGGGTGGAGGAGGAGAGGAGTGGCAGATAGGAGGAGGGGGAGAAGGAGGAGAGGTGGAGAGGAGGAGGTGGAGGAGCAGAAGGAGGAGGAGGGAGGTGTAGAGGAGGAGGTGGGTGGTGTCAGGCTGGCCCGAGCAGCAGGCACACGTAGGAGAGGGAAAGAGGGGAACGGGCCTGATCCCAGGGGAATTATAGTTTGGCGGGGGACAGGCCTCAGGGACAGGTCAGGGAGGCAAGGATCCCCGTCCACAGTTAGGAGGGCAAGAGGCTAAGGGCAAGCACAGGGCCCACAATTACATGCACCGGGAGAATGTGGTCCTCTGTGCTATCCGTGGCTACCCCGTGAGTCTTGCAGAGGGGAGGGAAGTTAGGCCAGGGCCTAGGGCCTAGGCATGGAAGGAGGTAGTGGCTGAGGTGACAGCGGTAGGCACAGCGCCAATGGATGTGAGATCTGTCAAGCACAGGTTCGAGGACATCAGAGCCAAGGTGAGGAAGATGATGG
The DNA here is from genome assembly GCA_027410445.1 of Discoglossus pictus. Taxonomy (NCBI): domain Eukaryota; kingdom Metazoa; phylum Chordata; class Amphibia; order Anura; family Alytidae; genus Discoglossus; species Discoglossus pictus. The sequence continues at coordinate 166,505,890 of CM050170.1, forward strand.
CTAAGGAAGACAAGGACCAGAGCGTGACCTATAATGAGTGGGAGAGGGTTGCCAGAGACCTTCTGAGATAGGTGCCCGCCAATGGAGCTTCAGGCCTGGTGGCCCATCAGCAGGACCCAGTTGCAATTAGGACCCTGCAGGACCCAGCAGGACCCTGAGTTGCAATTAGGAGTATTATCCAGGTTCAAGCCTAGATGTCAGATAGGAATGCACACAAAACAATGTATTATTCATCATACTAATGACATATACCTCTCATTTCTCTCTTTCAGCATTAACGAGGTCTGGGTTTAGTGGTTAGCCAGAGGCGGAGGAGTCGGCTCCATCGGAGCAGGAAGTGGAGGAGCAAGCCACCGACCCAACAGAAACTGGTGCAGGGGGGGGGGGGGAGGAAGAGGACCCGAGGGCCCTAGCTCGGAGGAGGATGTCATATGGCTAGTGGGGTCACCATCAGGACCACAGGCAACACCGCCGGGATTCGATCAGCAGTGCCCTGTACTGGTCGCCACCATCACCACCGGGCCCAACCACACCACCGCCGACACTACAACTCCCTCCAGCCGCACAGGGGGAAATGATGGCCCTCATGCATCTCCGCCAATCATGCAGAAGTACTCCACAGCCTGGCAAAGCACAATAGGGAGGAGAGGAGGCATCATCTAATGATTCCTACTTGGCCTGGATGCTCAGGATTGGGGAGGACCAGAGCGCAGGGAGTGACCGCAGAGGCCATGACACAAGCTCTGGTCCCCAGCCCTGCCTTCTCCACCCCTGAGTCATCCCCTGGTCACCCGCAGCCCATCCTCTCCTCCCACCATGCCTCCAACACTGTAGGTGCCGCTGCCTCCCGGAGGGTTGCATCCCCCTTCACCCCCACCACCACCAGTAGGGAGACGGCGGACCAGAATGCATTCCAGGGAGGGATATCGGAGGCCATGCAACACGCTCTGGTCCCCAGAGGCATCCCCTGGCCACCCACAGCCCGGCCCCTCCTCTCCTCCCACCATGCCTCCACCACTGTTGGTGCAGCTGCCTCCCAGGGGTTGCCTCCCCCTGCCCCCCCCACCACCATCAGTAGGGAGACGCCGGCCACGGGGGATTGGGGCCCTGTGGCTAGGCGGAGGAGGACATAATGGCTGCACATGTATTTGTGCCTTCTCAACAGCACTCCTCAGTGACAATCTATTGGTCACAATGTTAACCTAATCTAGTCTGGCTACAGAGTCTTGGATCTTAGCCTATGTGATGGTGATATTTTGTATGCAGATAGCAGCCTCCCATCACACGGTCCATGATCCTCTTCTCTGTGGACACGTATGGTGCTGTTGAACATGTCACCAATTGATGGTCCCTGAGGAATGCTGTTGAGAAGAGATGCTTTTAGGTACAATTCAGGTCCATGAGGCATCTTCTGCAACTGCAAACATTGTGAAGGGAATGTATGAGGTGTAAGGTTTTCCCAGTGCCTCTCAGGTAGACATTCCTTAAATGACAGCCCCCCTTAACATGTTGCTCTCACAATCTTAAAGTTAGCTTATAACCAGAAATCTTAGACATGATTGTTAGCTGAAATGTAGTCAAATACTGCTATGGCAGTGGACTTGCAAAGTCTCACAATGGCATGTTAATGACAGCCAGCATTATTATATGCACTAGTGAAGTGTGTGATTCTGACCTCAAAATCAGTCTGAGAACAGATCCTTGGGTCTGATGTAAGTAACAGGGAATCTGGCTGCTGACCTTTGTGTCCTCTCCGTATTAATGGGTATTTTCCCATATTGCTGATTATCCAGAGACCTAGATAATATTTAGTAATGCTTGCAGATGGGAATTAGGTGAGTTGGTATATTATTACAGTTACAGTATGTAGCACTGTACTGTACATTGATGTTGATTTTTTTTTTAGTAGACCACTTTTTTTCAGATTTTAGTTTTTTTCACCACACTGTATGTGTGAAACTGGATTGAATTACACAGCCCTGAGGTTTAATAATCTGTTTAATTGAGCAGATATAGACAAGCTGTAAGTGCTATGCACATTAATGGTTTCTTCAATTAAATGGAGTGATATGTGATGATCCTTTTTTTCTTCAGATTCCGGTTGCAGTGGTGTAGTGACCACATGTGACCCTGGTAGGTGCTATGCATCATGCTTATTCTAGACTATGACATTACCTCCTTTAGGTATCCGCTTTTTACCACAAGCCTCTTGCTCTCCTGGGATCTGCCCACACTTCATCCATGATATTAATGCATACTTTTGTCCATTTCTGATTGTACTCTGTGTATGAAATAAAGCTTTGTTATAGCGTTTTAACCGTGTCAGTGTGTTTTCAATTGTTGGGGTTGTGGGACATCCACATACATCACATATGTGTCACATTCCTATATAGGTAAACTAATGAGTCCTAGTTACTATGCAATAGAACAATACATATAACAATATTAATAGTCATAATAGCATTAGATATCATATAATAATATATATCATATATAATCAACCTAAAGTGTTAATACACATAGAAATGTCTAATTAGTGATAATGTGGAGTATCAACATTCCCCTGAGGGCCTTATAGGAATATGACAGGTGATACTGGAGTGGGTTGCCAGTTCCTTCTCTAGTGGACTGTGGTTTGTCTGACCTCTCTGCTATGACGTACCCACTTACAGTGGTCCTACATGGTATAGCTCACAGATTCATTCAGGTACACAAGCCCCTTCACCACCATCGCTTAGCAATCCACTGGTGTGTTTATATTGTCTTTTACAGTGTTGAGAACTGGTTTGTAAACCCTTTGTGGATCCTATTTGGAGCCCTTAATATTTTTGCTTCCATTTGCATGTTACAGGATTGAATGCCAGGGCGTCTTTGGGAATTTGTTTCAATTTAATAGTGAGATTGGAAAGTAACATTTATGGGCTTGACAAAACAAAGGATTTGCGGCCGCAGAGTTCAGATTTTGAAATCCCGTAGGGTTTTTCGCCTTTAACCCACAGATCGTTTGCAATTAGCTTTAAGAGGCCAATTTAATAGCCGTAAGTGTTGCGGGCTACGTTACGTGCTACGGTTTTACATGTTGGGGGAATTTAATTGGGCTGAATGGATCCAGAAGGATCAAAAACCAAAATGCCAGGAAAAAGAGGATTATCAAACCCACCAGAGATTTGTCATGTATCAAAAGAAATAACTCTGAAATGAATACTCCATTTTGCTGTAAGCCTAGCAAAATACATCTAGCAAAATGTTTAAAGCTGCAAGCATTTATTTTTGAACCTCATTCACTTTTTTCAAAACTAATGGCATTATTTGCCATTATATGTATAATTACATTTTAGAATTTATATATATATATATATATATATATATATATATATATATATATAAATATTCTATATATATGTATGTGTATATATTTTTATATATGGTAAAACATTTTTACACCAAATATTACATTTATTCTCCATGTGCTGTGATGCGTGTATTTTACATGTAATCGCTATTAAAATCAAATCACATTTTAAGGATAGACAATTGAATATTATTTTGCGCCATTAAAACAAATTCTCCATGATAAGTATTCTGAAGACAAAAAAAAATGGAATTAAAGTTAAGTCGATAAAGAAATGCCATTTATTTTATGGAAGCTTCCTCCATATATAAAAGTTATTGTCTTGCTGTTTCAGTAATTACATGAATAAACCTTTTGGACTGGCAAGTTTCAGGTTATTAAAGCCTTGGTTATTTGCAGAGATAGCTTGTCTTACATGAGCTCTGGTCTTAAAATGTGCAGACTGAATTCAGGGACTAGTGTGTTTGAACTGCATGCTGTATTCCTCCTCTGGGAGTCATTATTTCTTCCACAATGATTAAAACAAGTGAAATGTGAGATTTCATACCTTAAACTGTTTGAGAGGATGAGAAATGGTATGGCATTCTCTTTAAAATGCAGAAATCTACTGGGAAATGCAAATCTGCCTTTCTGACATTTTGACATCAACAGCCATACTGATTTTCCACTTCTTTAGTGTTCATGCATTATGTCCAGTGCAATTTATTTTTTAAATAGAGCTAATTCTAGAGAAACCTAGAATAAAATGAAAGAGGTTGCCTTTTTTTTATTAAATAACCAATCAGCTGATTGTTAAATATAACAATCTAATATTGTCTTTTAGCAAATATGTTCGTGTTAAAGACCTATTAACCACTGAAGAAGTCCAAAACTGGGCGAAAAGCCTTTGGTTGCATATATATTTGCTTATGTTGGGCATATATATATGTGTTTTATTTTTATTTAATAGTATTATATTACTAATCTGTTTTTTTTGGTGTATACTATTACCACTTTACTGCAATTGTCAGTCTTTCTGGACAGGTCTCATTTAGACATTTATGTCTGACCCGCAACAGTATTACTATTTTTTGATATTTATGTAAAGCTATATATATATACTACTTTTTAATAAAGACATCGTCAATGTTTACCTACCAGTACACATATGAGTCTTTTTTGGTAGTATAGCTGCAATATACTTACCCAACTGGGACATTACATGTGGAGATTGCAGACCTAACACAAAACATGCAATCCTTTGCTAAGCCTTTTTAACATGCTCAATTAATTGTCAAGTAAAACACTGGGAGGAATATACAGCTAATCTTGAGACTTATTAAAGCCCCTTCTCTGATGCTATACCTATCTCATTAAGAGTTATAGTGAGTTATGGGCTTAAACTTGCATCTATTCTGAAAATCGAACTACTCCAAATTTATTAAACTCTAACCCCGATTTTACAACCATATATGCTGAATATCAAGGGACGAAGATTGAGGACGAGAGCATTGCCGATCAAAGGATGATTTCCCCCCTTATTTATTTAATTTAAATTTTATTATTTTTTTGTAATTATTTTTTATTTCCATGTATGTATGTTTTTATTCTTCTGTAAGTATTTTTTAAATTTCATTATTTAATTTTTTTCTCTAATTAAATAAAAACAAAAAAATTAAGTATGGGTAGTGTTAGGGGGAATATGGGTCCATTAAGTGTAGGTGCCATGGGTGTTTATAAGGACCCCCATGGTTATAGATTAGATTACCATATGACCCCCCATGGTTATACTTAGAGGCCCCAAAGGGACCATGATAAGGTCAATGTACCCCTCTACCCAAAGTACAAGTGGTGTGTGAAGGGCAGCCAGATCCGCACTGTGTATTGAATGGGGGGTCCTAGGTGATACCTGGGGCCATGGGGAGAAAATGTAGTGTTTTAACGGTAGAAACATCTCTCAATAATATGTAATGCAACAGATCATGCATGATATCATTTCACCAAGCATGTTGTTGTTAAATGTCGTCATTGACGTATTGCCAACCATTGCAGGTTTGCCAAACAATATGGTGCCTGCACTGACAGACATTGCTGTGCATGCCTGACCCCTGTATCGCATGAGCTACTCCAACCACAATGTGAAAAGGGGTGGATAGGGGGTGGATACACAGTGCTGCATCGGGCATTACCATGCCTCATCGCACACCTAATTATAATATAATTAAATGGTTCTGATGCCCGATGACCGGCCGTAGATCGCTGCTCATCATACGTCCTGTTAATAAACTCCCCCCACTGTCTGCATAAGTCAAAGTTGTTACATTTGCCTATGTGGTGAGTGTCCAAGCTTCTGGTGCTGACTATTACTTATCACGGTACTTCTAATACCATCCATAATCTTCTTATCACCTGTGAAATATTTGAATTCTTAAAATTCACATTGGAACGTTTCAAGTGAAAAAATCCAACATATGTTTTCCTTAGTTACACTTTCCTTTCTGCCTTGTATAAATGTGCCTTTATAATGAAACCATTGAGTATATTTTTACAAATCTTGAAAATTAGAAAAAAAAATTGCAGAAGAACAATAAAGGTGAAAGTTCATTTAAATCCAATGATGCCTTGAGTTAGACGTGCATTATTAGAGCAAGGTAGATGGCAGGGGTTCATTATTTGTGACCTTTTCCTGTGTCTTCAAATGCCACTGAGAGTCTGAAGTCTATACTAAATAGCACTACATCATGATTTCAAAGTTATTATTAGACACTGTAATCACTTGCAGTGTTCCTCTGTACTGTATAAAACAAAACAATGTGAGAAGCAGTGAGTCATTGCTCAAACAGGCAAGTAGGCAGAGAGTCTGTTTTTTAAGCTAAAACTCTGTACAGGCTTTTTTAGACATTTTGGTTAAATGCAAAAAGAGAAATGTGAGCATCTGCAGCTTTTGGGTTAAACCTACAAACAAATAAATGACATTGAAATTAAGAACTGACTCAGCACTAAAGAACTTGTAAATTATCAATACAAATATCTCAAAGTTATTACAAAATATTCATAAAAATATGTTTTACACTATAGATATAAAAATACATTTACATAAAAAGCAATTAATCTAATATCTATAAAGCATATCAAACTATCAAGCACTATACCACCCGGTGTGATATTATAATGTGAGCTTGTCCTCATTGGCTAAATAAATGAAGCCAATTTATCAATTTGATGAAGAAAGTAGTGTACTACAAAATAAATCTAAGCATGGCTAATTTTTCATACTTGCAATATGTTTTATATATATATATATATATATATATATATATATATATATATATATACGTGTGTAAATAAATAAATAAATAAATATATATATATATATTTATATATATATATTGTGTGTGTATATATATATATATATATATATATATATATATATATATATATATATATATATTTATATTTATTTATATAAGGAGAAGAGCAGAAAGGACCCAACAATATTGTTCCCTACCTAAGAAAGGAAGAAGTGGAGGCAGTGACATATTTTATTTTCCTGGCATCCATGGTCTCTTCAGATGGTGACTGCAGCCATGAAATTAAAAGACGTTGTTTCTGGGGAGGAAAGATATGGCAAGCTTGGACAAGCTATAACAAAGTAAAGATATTACACTATCAACAAAGGTCTGCATCGTTAGAACTATGTTAATCCCAGTAGTAACATGCGGATGTGAGAGCTGGACCATAAAGACGTTTGAGTGCCGTAGTGTTGACTATAGAGTGATCCAGCCTGAAAATACCAGGCAACTATGAATAGGAGAGACAGCAAATCCCAGGCGTACATTTCGGTCTTATTTGGGCCCCATTAGTAGGGTGTAGCTGCACTCCTGAAGGCACAGTGAGCAAGGAGTCCACGACTGGAGCTCCCTATCACTCTTATGGAGATTAAACCCTAAGGGACATTTGCATAAGCAACAACAGAAATAGAGGTGCTCAATCAGAGAACATTCAAACTCAGTTTTGGAACCTTAAATGACATGCCCAGAACCAGTTATTAATGTATAAATATGTGTATATATATAGATAAGTTGATATATATATATATATTTATATATATATTTATATATATATATATATATATATATATATATATATATATATATATATATATATATATTAGTATCAATATCTGTATTGTCATGACTATATATTATTATTTTGATATTGTAAATCCCAAAGTTAGCATACATTAACTATTTTATTTATTAGTATAATCCCTAACATAGTTGTCTGCAGCCGAGATTATGTGTAATGCTTGCAAAATTGAGAGAGGGAGAGAGAGAGAATGAGGTGGAGAGAGAGAGAGAGAGAGAGAGGGATGGAGGGAGAGAGAAGGAGAGAGAGAGAGAGAAGGAGGGAGGGAGAGAAGGACATAGAGTGGAAGGTAGAGAGAGAGGAAGAGAGAGAGAAGGGAGGAGGGAGAGAGAGAGATGAAGAGAGAGAGAAAGAAGAAGGGAGGAAGATATGGAGGGAGGGAGAGAGAAGGACAGAGAAAGAGAGTGAGCACAGAGAGAGGGAGAGGACACATAGAGAGAGATGGCACATAGAGAGACACATAGAGAGATAGACAGGGTAAACAGAGAGAGGGCGCACAAAGAGACAGAACACACAATATTTAATACAGTATTATACAATCAATTTTGACAGGCAAGTGACTAGTATTAAATATACTTGGAAACAAAATATATATATATATATATATATATAAGTCCCCTTCTGGATCGCTACCATGTCCTGGTGAAGCGGCTTGTGTATCTTATTGAAGCTGTGAACTATACCATGTAGGGTCAACCAAAATGGGCAGATCATAGCAGAGAAGTCAGACGAATTGCAGTCCACTTCAGAAGGAAATGGCAGCTCCCTCCAGTAAATCTGCCAAGAAAACCATATGTGCCTTGCGTGCTGTGGTCCATATGGTCACCGAGAGTAGAACACGACAAATCGTGGCCCAATGGAGAAGGGACGGGCAACCCACCCCAGTATCTCTGCCATGAAAACCGTATGGATTAGAACAATCTGACACAAGATGTGCATGGCATGCTGCGGTCCATAGGGTCACCGAGAGTCAAACTCGCCTGAACAACTAAACAACAACAACTCTACAAGTATGCTAACAATAAGTCTACTAATTTAGATAATATTCACATAATAGATAATATGGCTGTGATGACACCAAACAATGTTTAAGGACCTTAGACAGCTCCTTATATTTACTTTACTTAATACTATTGTGTCATAGTGAGTATAGGGACTTCGAGACCATGAGGTAGGAACATTTCTAGTCTGTGCTCTCTGTATCTTTACTGTCGAGTACATACAGAGAGAAGATTGCTGTATGAGATCATGCTCACAACAAAATCATATTAATCCCATCTCCTTGTGAGATGCTGGAGCGAATGCATTGGGATCAAAGTTAAGGCATTTCACATTCATAATATATAGCATGGCTCATGTGGCTACATTGTGACTGTAAAAAAGTAATCCCTACTCTCGTTGCCACATTTTCATTATACATTTACTTAATGATGAGCATATATACTGGTATAGCTGTTAACATTAAGTGCGCACCTAAAGGAACATTTGATTGTTTTCTTAGTTGTATTTAAAGGTAAATACATTTGTTCTTGCTTTTTAAATTGTCTGTGTCCCCTAAGCAGAGATGCTTTTCTTCAACTCTCTATGCATTGTTAGGAGGCGTGGGCAGTCCTGCCTGGTTACCGGACCATCATGGTTCATGGAAGTAGACAGGCCTATGATGTCACCCTGTGATGTCTTTGTCACCCCTCCCCTCACAGAGGTATTGAAAACTTCCTTGTAGTCCATCCAGTGCTACCCCAGTAATATCAATCAATGACTACGTGTATTATCATAGCTCCCTCATTTTATTGAGTATGCTCAATCTGAATCAAAACTGGTTAAATGTTGGTTTTCGGCACCCTCCATGCAGAGCTGGCCACACCCCTTGATAAGCACAGATGTCTGGAGAGAAACTGATCTGCTTAAGGGGAAAAATAACAGTTTAAAAAGTAAGAAAAAATATTCTGTTTTTAAAATATTGCTTCACATAGTAAAATTATTTATTTTATTAAATTAGTGGCTGAAAAAGAAATAAAGAGTAAAGTTAGCTACATCAGTTAGAAATTGAATAAAATCTGAACTATTGTATATACTCGAGTATAAGCCGACCCGAGTATAAGCCGAGGCACCTATTTTACCACAAAATACTGGGAAAATGTAGTGATTCAAACATAAGCCGAGGGTGGGAAATATGCTGCCCCCTGTGTCCCTTTCTTGTGTCCCCTCTCTCTCTCTCTCCCCTGTGTCTCTTCCCCCTCTCCCTCCCCTGTGTCTCTTCCCCTCCTCTCCCTCCCCTGTGTCTCTTGCCGTCCTGTCCCTACCCTGTGTCTCTTCCCCCCTCTCCCTCCCCTGTGTCTCTTCCCCCCTCTCCCTCCTCTGTCTCTACCTCCCTCTCCCTTCCCTGTGTCTCTTTCCCTCCCCCTCCCTTATCAGCCTCCTCAACCCCTCTCCTCAACCCCCCTCCTCATCCTCCCTCCTTATCCCCCCTCTTCAACCTCCCTCCTCAACCCCCCTTCTCAGGATGGGAGGGTTGAGGGTGAGGATGGGGGGGTTGAGGATGAGGATGGGGGTTTAAGGATGATAAGAGAGGGGGAGGGAAAGAGCCACGGGGGGGGGGGGAAAGAGAGACATGCGGGGTGGTGACTCTAGTATAAGCAGAGGTAGCCCTTTTCAGCCTTAAAAAAGGGGCTGAAAAACTCGGCTTATACTCGAGTATATACGGTAATTGGCTTTTTATAAAAACAAAAATGAATATGAATATGAATCATGAGTTCTTTGGGAACTTCAAATACTTATATGATATACTGCACTATATTTAGTTTTTGTTTTCTTACTTTTCTATTTCTTTTAAATGTTGTTAAAAAACAAAACACGGTATACGGTTTTTAATAGTCTATGCCCAACAATAAAACATATACGCTTTATTTATACACTACAATAGTTCCTTAAAGTAGAATTACTTGCATATAAAATAGAGCATTGCTGTGCAACGTATACACCCGGTAATACAAATTTATAGTGCTTGATTTTCTTCTCTTGAACTGTAAGTAACTCCAAATAGAAGTGTTAGTGTCTATAAATTTAGTACCACTTACTTTTATTTACATTTGCAAGCTAAAGTCATTGTTTTCTGCAACAAAATGGATCTGAGTTGATTTTTATCGCAGGGCTATTTCTAAGCTGTTGCAATTTTCTTTGCTAGTAGATATACTAATGGAAAGTTGGTATAAGAAAGCATATCTATTTGATCAGAAGGAAAAAGCCATTTAGTCCAATTATTAGGGCAGGCAAAATATATTCCTATCTCCTTCAAAGTACTTTGCTGGTGAATTTTAAAATGTATTTTTTTAACTTATGACCTTGAAGATTCTGCTACATGTTTTCAAAGTAACGTGATTAATAAAACTGAGCTTAGTTTACAGTCCATAAAATAAACACGAAATTCTACAGAGACGTGTGGGCAGTTGATAAATATTATAGACAAAACTCCTTTTTCGAAGATAAGAGGTCTTAGTTTATAGCTGGAGAGTGGGAGATTCATTGAAAATGTACAGGAAGTAGTAGTTGTGAGTTTTGTGCAATATTGGGGCGAATTTACTAAGGATCTTCTCACCTGATATGAGAAGAGCTGTAGTCTGAGTTTTTCCTATAGGAAATAGTGCACAGTATTTCAAGGAATGCACCTGAGATGCACTTAAGATGCTTAGTAAATGCCCCCCATTGTGCAAAAATGTTGAGTATAGTCTGTTTCTATAAAAAGTGACATTAAACTTTACAGTGTTGTTTTCTTTATTTACCATTGCCCCTTTAAATGAAGGAGAACAAGTGTATGAACTAATTTTTCAGTAGAGGTGGTACATTCTAATTTTTGAATTGAAGATTCCCAAGGGTGGGCTCAGTGAACAGTGCCCATCTTCATACCAATTCATGAATGTGATTTCTTAGCTGTGAGGCCAGGAAAGTCTTCAGGTCCCTCTGCCTTGAGGGCATATAGGCTCCTTTGGTGACCCACCCAGTGCCCTGACCAGAAGGTGCAAGAGGACAAGGTATAAGAGGACTCTTTGGCCCCTCACAATCTGGAGAGGGACTTTTCAGGCTAAGGCTTTAGGACTCTTCTAAGCATGAAGGCCGCAGAACCCCCCAAGCCTCTACAGCGTGCAGAGATTATGGGGGCAAAAAACAAAAGTGCCTAAAATAAAAATCCAAAAATATAATTGTGTGCCAGTGCCGAATAAGTTGCCATTAAGTGCTGTGTTCAGCCTGGGAGGCCACTGCCACTAACCTCTCAGGCCATTTGTGCCTCAGGGACAGACCTCCCTTCAGAATAAGTGCTTAGGGGTGCATGTGCAACGTGCGCCTCAAACCCGAAATTTGGGTGCTAAGAAAATTTATGGGACCCCACACAAACCAAAAGGCTCTAAAGTGCTTAAAATGCATGAACAGACAGTGCCTGAATGAGGCATGACCATTCCTTCAGTAAGCCTCTGAAATTAATGCAACCCAATCCTCTGGCGAGAGGACCAAGTGTTTCTCTGTTTCCACATCCTGGCAGAGACTTTACCCCTACCAGGAAGGTACTTCCGAGGTACTACACTTGATCTTGGCCAAAAGGCAGAGAAGTGATGTTGTTTACTCTATTTACAATTGCCTCTTTACATGGAGGAGAACAAGTTTATGCACTAAATTTTCAGTAGAGGTGGTAGATTCTGATGATTCGGATTGCGAGCCTCCCATTGAGCTCCTTCGTTTTGTGTTTTTTTCCAAGTCCTGCTTCTGTGGGTGTTTGTAAGCGCTTGTGAGGCACCGTAGAGCCTCCACCTCCGCAAATGCGGCCCCTCGCGAAGCTCGGCTCATTGCAGCCGACGTGGGAGCATCCACCTCCGCAAATGTGGCCCCTCGCTTTCCGGCCTGCAATGAGCCAAAGGCCAACGTTGGAGCCTCCACCGACGTTGGAGCCTCCACCTTCCGCAAATGCGGCCCCTCGCTTTGCGAGGGTCTGCATTTGTGGCCCGAACTGCGTCCCTCGATTTGCGAGGGACGCAGTTTTTCTGAGCTCGCTTTGCGTGTTTTGTGTTTTTTTTACAAGTCCCGCTTCTGTAGATGTTTGTAAGCGCTTGTGAGGAGCAATAGAGCCTCCACCTCCGCAAATGCGGCCCCTCGCTTCGTAAGGGGCCGCATTTGCGGCCTGCAATGAGCCTTTGGAGGGTCCGCTTTGTGAGGGTCCTCATTTGCGGCCTGCAATGAGCCTTTGGAGGGTCCGCTTCGTGAGGGTCCGCATTTGCGACCTGCAATGAAGCCTCCACCTTCTGCTTTGCAAGGGTCTGCTTTGCAAGGGTCCGCATTTGCAGCCCAGACTGCTTCGCGAGGGACGCAGTTCATACGAGCTCGCTTTGCGAGTTCGTAAAGTGTAACGACGATTCGTAGTTTGACAACTATTATATGTGAAACAAAAGAAATGACATTTGCATTCTAAAAACATGTTGCTTTTTTGCAAGTGTAATTCGTTAAATTTGTTTAAATACATGATTAGAATATATTACCCGCTAAATATATTACTAAAATGCATCCATTATTAAAACATTTTTTTATTTCTCAAAATGTCATTAAAACATATAATTTAAAAAAGAGGGATTTTTGTGCAACAAGAAATGTCCACGTCAAATCAAATCACTAAATGATTTTGTTTGAAATGTAGAAATTGGAGAGGTGTATTAATAGGACAAATATAAACTGAAATGCAAAGTAAAGCGATGTGAGTCGCACCATCATCTTCTGTGCATAATATTGAAGACTGAAGATAGCGTCTGTCTCTATAGGCTTTTTACCTCCTGAAGTGTTTCATGACACGACAATGTAATGTCTGACTTGGATTGGCATTAAGACGGCAGAGTGGGGGCTTGATCGACAGCTCTACATCTTTGCAGTTAAAAGACTGATCAAATAGAAGATTGGAACATGGTAATAAAACAGTAGGTAATAAAAAATAATAAAGAACCAAACTTTGATTCTGAGCACTGGCTCAGAATATATGTTTTAAGAGAGCATTGATGAACGCAGTTGAATACCTTTCCGTCTTTATTTGTATTTTTGTGTTTCTTTTTTCATGTAAAATTGGATTTTGTTTTTAAAATATAATTACTAATATAATTGTAAATTACTCACTGAGGTCGGCGCATGCTCATTATTCTCAATGTCAAAATGCTTTAGACTGATAACAATGCAGGCGGACCCCAAAGAGTAATTAGCGATTGTGAACAATCATTGTATGAATAACAGCCCATGCTTTGTTTGTGGATCAGAAAGGCTGGTTGTCAGGTAAAGAGTACACACTTCAATGTAACTTTACTTTACAATTTTCATAAAACGTCATTGGTAAAGCATGTGGTATTACTTGTAGTTTTAAATTAACTTATATTTTCCATAAACTTACTTAACCCCACTTTTTACGTTGTATGGTAAATTTACCACAGTGCTCTTAATTTGCTTAATTTATAAATAACTAAGATAAAGGTAATGACGGAAAACATTATAGTACCTTATAAATAGTTATAACATACGTATTCATATCATTAATACATCTCAAATTGTTGTTGTTGCCCAGTCCTTTGGTCACGACTCTCGGTGACCAAATGGACCACAGAACGCCAGGCACATCTGTCTGTGTTTCTGTTTGTGCTTATCCATATGGTTTTCTTGGCAAAGTTACTGGAGTGAGTTGCCATTTCCTTCTGAAGTGGACCTCTCTACTATGAGCTGCCCATCTTGGGTGACCCTACATGGTATAGCGCACAGCTTCATTGAGATACACAAGCCTCTTCACCACAACAAAGTAAGTGGCCAAGAAGGGGAAATCTCAAATATATGTGATCTTTTCCAGCTAAAACAGATGTTCTCTCTATGGCGGCAACTTATAATTTTACTGCGTGTAATAGATAAATATAAATAAATTATAGATACATAATAAATTAGGTGATCTGCTATCTGCTAATAAACTAAGAGGCCAGATAAGCCACTTAAAAATCAACCAGTGCTTAAATAAATATCCTAAAATTCAAAATCCCTAAGAACGAACCCGAACAAACATATGGACCAAGTGCTGCCATTTTAAAGCATGTTGTATGTACATGAAAGAGCATCCAATGAAGAATAATTCAATGAAACCAAATCTAAATTGATCAATTTAGAGTAAAAGAACAACTGCTTTCTACATTCATGTATTATTACTTGGGAACGTACATATAAATATAGATAAATATGAACAGTTTCTTATTAATTCACATGCACAATATAACTGGTTTGATAACTACTTTCCTAGCTCCAATTATAATTTTAGATATAAAAAAATTGTAATAGATTGTAGTAATTGTGTTTTTGTGTCCATTATACATTTCTTTTGTTAAAAAAAAAACTATTTAGGTGAAAAATCAAAAGAAAAAAAAATCTTTTGAATTTCTTTAATGTTTTAAAAGCTCAATTAAGCTATTTAGGACAGGGGTCTGTGGTATAGCCATTATTCCTATTATTTATGGGTACTCACTGTGATTAACCCCATTGTGTGTATTATAATTTATCCATCTATTGTATTCTTGCTAAGCCCAGAAACACTCTGGGGGCTACATAAATAAAATTGTTCCGACATACAAATCTGACCTATTTTCTTGCCATCAATCATTTCAATTACCAACTTTTTGTATGTCTCAAATGCTGCACATTATTTCAAATATAAACACGTATTAAATCAAACAGATGCATTATACTTGTTCATTTTATCCTATTGTAAAGTGTAAAGCTTTGAAAAAAATAAGCTGTAATTATGAAACAAAACAGGCTTGGCTGAAAGGCTGAAGTCTGCCACGTCCATGGCCACATTTAACAATAAGGGTTATTGTTGACAGAAATTGCATTTTAATTGAGTGCTTGCCCTAATAATATTACAATTTTTTTTATTAAGTGTTTATGAAAGTTCATTATGCTTGCATTAAAAATAATAAATCAATCTTGATATAATATTTTTCTGTAAGTTCCATATTATAAAAACGAAATAATCAGAAATAAAAAAATAATTTAATTATAATCATACATATGTGTGGGTATTTTAGTAGAAAAAAAACATTTTATTTGAAGTACACTCATAATGGTAAAGGCTGGCATTAGTTCTTGGGGGCCAAATGATTTCAGGATTTACATGAATGTGTCAATTATCGTGTTGGCCATATTGAGTGAGCTGTGCACACCAGAGAATTCATGCAGTCATCCTAAAAATCTTCAAATTTGTGAAGTAGATAATACACAACCAATAACATCTGTGTAAGATAATATCTTTAAGTTCTTTTAGAGATGTTATCAGGTTGTTATAGTGTCTAGAGCAGGGGTCGTCAACCACTTTTGTATCTTTGTTGATGGTAAAATTCCCTTACCGCCCATTGGTGCCTCAGTAATTTTTAGCAAAAGTGCAAAGAAATTTTAGAGGGGAGGTTTTGTAAAAAATATGTACTTAAATTTATCCTTTTATGTATAACTTTATGAGTAATACCAAAATTACATTCCTACTCTTGGGTTGAGCCAAACATGGAGAAAAAGAGAAACGTATAATATAAAACCTACCACATATAAAACTGAAAATAAAATAATAGAACAAAGACTAGATGCCATGGATTCTGCTACAGAAGCCCAGTGAGAGGGTAATAAGTAAGATAAAAATATTTATTCTGTGTACCAACACCAGTATAATTAATATATTAAATCAATATAATAAACAGAGTGTAGTATTCTATACAAAAGACAATGTACCCTCTCTCATTTCTGGTTACATAAATCATATGATCCTAGCTATGTATTGTCCGGTACTTACGAGATAGTGATCCGGTCCTGACTGCTGTCCCTAGGCTCTCTCACCTGCTCTCCAACCAGACAAGTGTGGGGCTGCAGGTCTCCACTTAACGTTAACTCTGCTGACCACCATAAAAGATTGAATCACCCACTAGTGGGCAGTAGGGACCAGGTTGACTACCACTTCTCTAGAGCAACTCATGGAAAGTGTAAGGGGGATACAAACGACTTAGGAGGTGCCTCCCAGAAAATGCATCCAATTATGTTCCTACTGCATGCAATTCTAAAGTTTATAATTAATAATTTAATTTCAGTGTTGGGTTCCCTCGAAGATGAGAAAAAAGTAAAAGAAAAAGATATAGTCTGACGCGGAGGCTGCACAGGCTTCCTGGGTCAGCACGAAGCGTTGCGTGACCCAGCGGAGCCTGTGAGGCCGTTCAGCTAATCAGCTGTGTCGTGCATCCTCGTTTCGCGCCATTTCTCACAGCAGCACGGTCTCCCGACTGAAATCCCACCCACCCACCCTGTTATTTTGGTTGTTTGTAAAAATGAAAAATGTAAATAGTTTTATTTAAAAAAAAAAAAGAGGTTTTTGTATTCAAGGAATTTGTGGAGAAGTGGCAAATTTTTGTGTATTTTGCTATGTTTTATGGCTTGGCGGGAGGTGAGTTGCCCGGCCCACTGGCCTAAGTGGGCGTTGGCCCTACCTCACAGGGCGTGCTTAATATAAGCATTGGGGCTTTGGGCAGGGCCCAAAGCGTGAGGTCACTGTCTGTGGCCGGGCTCCTCCCCCGGAAAAAGTATTACTGTATTTTGTGTAAATAAAGTTATGTGTTGTTATATACAATTGTTTATAAATAAAGCTGTGGCCCGTTGTTCTCCCATTTCAGTCGTCGTGTCCTTTATCTTAGCCTAAATGGATCATGCATGGGTCAAGAGTTAGGATCATGTGAAATTGGGACTCATATGTTGTCTCTGTCATTATGGAAACGAAAACCTCAGTGCTTTTAGGAGTAAAATTCTCTAAACTCAAGAGCATTTCCCAGGAAAGCTGGATTCCAATCATTCCAGGCACTTAACCCATGTTGGGTTTTTGATCTACTCAGTAGTCACTCCTTGAGGATATCTACAAAGTCTCATATCATCTCTGAGAACAATAAGCCTCACACAATTGGTGAGACTCTGAACAAGTATTCTGCCCCTCAAAAGTTATTCTTAAAAAGCAACAGACTAAACAGATTGCTGAAATACCCCTGTCAAACAATGTCATCAAAAGTTTCGTTTTGGATATGTTATCTGATATTTTTGATCGAGTCATAGAGAAACTCAAGAAAGTCGACTTAAAGGATGCAATCAACTCTTGGCCTTTGTGAGATAGGCAACAGAAATGTGCATCAATGATGTTTCCAACCACAAAAGCTTCTGATGCATACAAGCTAATTGACAAGTTATTTTGAAAAATGAACTGATTTGGAAGGTACAATTGGGCTTCACAGGTAGATACTGATGGAGTACTTTCCATTTTGAAGAGTAAATCTTGCTTTGGAACATTGATGGGGTGGAGACCCCACAGGTGGTGGTTTTGAACCACAGACTCTTAAAAATATTCTGCCAAGAAGTTGAAGCTGCTCGTGGAGCATTGATTCAAAGCTCATACAGCCAGATACAGAGAAAAAATAGTCTAGACAAAAGGTTTGTCAAGCCAAACTTAAAGGTAAATCCAAGGTGTCACTCAAGAACTGGGTGACAAAGAAATGTAACTGATTCAGGACATGCAGTAGAATTAAATAATTAGAAGAAGGCTTGTCAGAACAGAACTTCAGGGTAGGCCCAAGACATCACTCAAAAACTGGGGTAGCTTACTACAATAAAATCTGTAGCAGTTTAAATACTGGAAGTAGAATGAGCACTTTTGGTAATCCAATCAACACTGAAGAAACTGGAAATGCAGGCCGCTGATAACTTTCATAGCAAAACCGGTTATACAGGCATCAAGTCAGAAGTTCTATAATTCTGTTAGCCAGGAAGGAGGACTGATGGAAGCCAATACCATACGTGTAGCCAGACAATAGGACAGGCATTTCAGGCGGCCAAATGACCAGGGACACAGCAATGTAGATAGCCGGGCCTCAGAAATGCAAGTAACTGGCAGCAGGACTGATAGAAAACAATGCCAGAAGCCAGGCAGCAAGGCAGGTGCAATAGAAAAAAGACAGACCATGCACCCTCAGACTCTGAGTAAACAGACTGCTGAAGTTAGACCAGCTAGATGCAAAATCATTTTGGGGACCCCTTGCCACTTACATATGTCTTAGTCTAACACTGCAACAATACTTGTGCAAAGTTATTATTTATATAAAAAATATACTGCAGCATGAGTCTATTAAATAAAATACTACATGCCAAGGTGAATGCTGGCGGCAACTGCAATTGATATTGTTTACTGCATTCCATTGTCTATCTATCTATATATCTATCTATCTATCTCTCTTCTATCTATCTATCTATCATCTATCTATCAATCTATCAATCTATCTATCTATCTATCGATATATATATCTATCTATCTATCTATCTATCTATCTATCATCTATCAATCTATCTATCTATCTATCTATCTATCTATCTATCTATCATCTATCAATCTATCTATCTATCATCTATCCGTCCATCTATCCATCCATCTATCATCTATCTATCTATCAATCATCTATCAATCTATCAATCTATCTATCTATCTAGCATCTATCTATCCGTCCATCTATCTATCTATCTATCTATCTATCTATCTATCTATCTATCTATCTTTTATCTATCTATCATCTATATATCCGTCTATCTATCTATCTATCTATCTATCTATCTATCTATCTATCTATCTATCTATCTATCTATCTATCTATCGATATATCTATCTATGTGTCTGTCTATCTATCTATCTATGTGTCTGTCTATCTATCTAACTATTTTCTATCTATCTATCTTCTATCTATCATCTATCTATCAATCAATCAATCAATCTATCTATCTATCTATCTATCTATCTATCTATCTATCTATCTATCTATCTATGTGTCTGTCTATCTATCTATCTATCTATGTGTCTGTCTATCTATCTATCTATCTATCTATCCAATCCATACATGGTAGTTAACCATGGGGGGAGGGGTCATTAC
Organism: Discoglossus pictus; assembly: GCA_027410445.1. Lineage (NCBI taxonomy): Eukaryota > Metazoa > Chordata > Amphibia > Anura > Alytidae > Discoglossus > Discoglossus pictus. The sequence goes on from CM050170.1 coordinate 166,525,357, forward strand.
AAACTACAGTTGTCTTTTAATGTATTATCTAATAAGTCAATGCTCCTTTATTGGTTAATTTAAAGACACCAATCAAACTCAATATAGTTGGATACATAACAGTGAGAAGCCCACATATTAACTTCAGTTCAAGTAAACGTTAGTGATTGTGCCATTACTTTTGTTTCAGTTTCGTATCACACTTGATTGGAAAGAAGGCAACAAATAGCTGAAAAAAGAAATGTAGTCAATTACTTTCCTTCAGCTTTAGTAAGAAGCTGGGAACAGCTGAGTTTGGAAATCACTAGAAAGATAATTAAGGAGTGTAATTAATGATTTATCTATCACTAGCAGCAGAGCTGAACATTTTTTTTCATTTATCAAGACAAAACTTATCTGTAAAAATACCTTTATGCTCATGGGTTACATATCTACTAAAGTTGTTACTTTACAACATGATTCACAAATGTGACATTTTTCCTAAACTACAGATGGGCTAAACTTATTTCTGATCTTCCTGTCAATGGAAATGTTGATCAGTTCTAGTTATCACAATTTAGAAAACAAGGCGAAACGGACAATGTCAGCTCTTTTTATATAAATGTAATGCATTTTTTAGTTCACCATCAACAATAAAATATATGTAGCAAATCAAAGCTTTAGCTCTCCACGGAGAGTCGGACACGACTGAATGACTAAACAACAACAACAATATGTAAAATAGGGATGTAATCTTTATGGGGAAAGGTGTGCCATTATTTCAAGAATTAGCCATCAGAAAACACACTGACAATCTGTGCACTACTGAGGGTATAATATAGTCATTGATGACCAAGCTATACAGTTGCCAAATCAACACATACATATGCACTCACACACAAGTACACGTGTGAGTATTTGTGAAAGGATATTGTATAAGGGATCTATATGTTTTGCCAATTCTAAGATGGCTGTTGTTATGTTCTTTTTCACTTTAATTGAATTATTATTGTGAATGTCTTTACATCTCAAATAATCTTAACTTTCAGATTCAATTGCCCAATTCGTACATTTATACTCACTCTTAATATTGCTACATATTCGGCAAATATTATATATAATATAAGGCTTTGTCAAGTGAACTTTGTGTAGCAAGAAAATTTCAACTGACAAGAGGACATCTTTTAAGGTTAGAGGAAAAAAGATTTCACCTTAAACAAAGAAAAGGGTTCTTCACAGTTAGGGTGGTTAAACTGTGGAATTCTCTACCAAAGAAGGTGGTGACAGCGAATTTGATAGCTAACTTCAAAAAGGGGTTAGATATATTTTTGAAGAAAGAGGGCATTCAAGGTTATCCTAGATAACTATTGAAGGAAATTTGATCGCCAGTTTCTGGGGTCAGGAAGGAATTTTGCTTTTTCCCCCCTTATGAGACAGGTTTCAGCGTTTTTTTTTCTTTCTGTTTGCCTTTCTCTGGATCAACTAACAATTAATAATAAATAGTCCACATATTAAAAAGATCAAGAGAGATCTAAAAAGGTTGAACTTGATGGACTGACTCTTTATTCATCCTCAAATACTATACTATTAATAATTAATTAACATCTAATTAATTAATAACTAATCTGCATATTGTAGATCAAAGGAGATCTTAAAAGGTTGAACTTGATGGACTGAAAGTCTTTTTTCAACCTCAATTACTATGTAACTATGTAACTATTACTTTTTGGCACTAATGAATTCTTAAGTCAATAGAATGCATATAAACATTTATAAAAAAAAAACACCCAAAGCCACATTTATGAGTTCAAGACATTTGCAAGTAGCTAATTTAATATGGCTAACAGTCTGTATAGGAAATCAAACCACAAGGAGGGGGATGTGAGGTGCTGGGCTTATATTTCCTCTGTCTCCCTCAAGGTTTTTGACACCCAATGCAGATAGTTTTTTCTTGCATAGCAATATATATAAAAATAACCCTAATTTTGCATAACGCAATCAAGTTTCGCTAAAGATATCTCTCCTTTCTACCATCCAATGACAAATAATATATGGTATTCTGAATGTCACTATATAAGAATGTAACTAGAAGAAGGTGTTTGAGTCTTTCTATAACCAATCATTGTACATAGAAGGACTTCCTTGTACAAGTAAATAAAGATATCTCCAGCTTGATAGGATCAGACCTGTGTCGTTCTTTACTGAGTGAAATTCACTTGTAACAGTAATTATATTTTAAAGGGTTTAGGGCCTCATTCAATTGCGAGTTGGCCAATTGAATAGGGCTCTATATAAGCACAGAGCATATTTTTTCACAGAAGTTTTTAGTTAGTGAAGACCTTGCTTTTGGATAGAAGTTCATTAGCTAAAAGCTACTGTAAAAAAAATATGCTCTGTGCTATAAAGCCCTATTCAATTGGCCAAATTGCAATTGAATGAGGCCCTAATCTAGCAGCAACAGTGGAAAATGGTGCATCACTTTACAAAAAAATAATAATAATAATTATCACTTACAACTTATAACACCAACAAAGTGTAACATATAAAAATAAAAACAAGGAAAAGTAACTTATTGGCCTCTGTTTCATTAAAAATATTAGCCTTATTAAATTGTGATTTGGCCCATTGAATAGAGCTCTATATAAGCACAGAGCATTTTTTTTTTACAGAAGTTTTTAGTTAGTGAACTTCTATCCAAAAGCAAGGTCTTTACTAACTAAACTTCTGTAAAAAAAATATGCTTGGTCCTTATATAGAGCCCAATTCAATTGGCCGAATCACAATTTAATAAGGCTGCATATGTCTAAATTAAGATTTGAAAGGTATCAAAAAATATTTGCTATTCAATACAGAGAAACTTTTGCCTTTTTCTTGTGTGTTACGTTTTGTTAGACTCTAAAAAGGAATACTTTAGCTGGAAAGTATTAACAATAACCCTCCCCTTCATCTCACTTGGGCACATACCACCTTATTAACTGCTCTCTTCCTTCCCTGGTATTTGACTGCTTCAGCTGGCTGTTGGTTATTGTTACAGCAAGAAATCTGTTTGCAAACAAGTTAATTTATTCAAGGAACATGCTAGCTCCTATTCATTGCCCCTTAGGCCATAGGCCATATTGCTCAGGCTTTAAATGGTCCTGACTCCTAAGCTAGAGAATGGCGGGCTCCATTGCAAAAATAAAAAAAAAACTTTGTTTCCCCCGTTACAACTCACTCAGTGCCACTCCCCAATGCTCCTTGCCATCAGCTATCCTCCCTCAGACCCCTTCCCATAATAACACCCCTCCCTCCATGGCCCTTTCCCATAGCTGCTCCCCATGAGGACCTCTTTCAAAACTGCTTCTCTTCCCATAGCTGCTTCCCTTAACCACTGCTTGAGCGAAGTTTCACTTTCTTGGAGATATCCTTTACAGAGTGGGAGAGTGACTTATGCAGCCGAGGCTGGGGGGTCCCTACACTACAGATATACAGTATATACATAAATATACAGAGACTATATATAGCAACCAGCCTTTGCTCTCTCACCTCTTCCCTTATACACATCCCCAGTGTGCTGAACTGCTCCACACTGACACTTCTAGGAGCTTCTGTAGGCACAGACCAGTCCAAGGAGGTGAAGGGAGTCTCCTTGATGGTTGAAATGGGGGGGGGGGGGGACATTAGGGGTGTTCTACACTACAGAAAAAAAAATAGTGTTGAAATACATAGCCTGCCCCCCCAGAAATGGGCGTACACCACTGGTAGCTCCGCCCCTGCTTCTAAATCGACTAATCATATGCTGTATTGTGCTATACGAATAAATACAGCATTTTCTTAATTCTTATATTGATGGATTAGCAGGAGCTTGATATGACCAAGCACACAAAATGGGAAGAGTGAATATCATGCTATTTTTTTGTTTATTTCTCTGTACCTCCCTTGAGTTTAGAACAATACTTAGAGGCATCTGACAGTTTTCTTTAAATATGCCCAGCTGGTTTAAACACAGCGTACAACTGGGAGCAATAAATCCTGACTTGTGTGCCATATTGTATGCTGCAATCATATTGGTTATATCAAATTTCTCCATATTAACTGCAGCTTCTTCATTAATATGTTTTTAAAGAGTAAATCTGTCAATTACACTTAAGCGTTTAGGGCTTTACAACATCTGGCAGCCATTTATATCTCTTATTCAACAGCTCTCAGATTGTTCAATATATTTGATCTGTGCTAAGAATTTATCACTTTAATTAATCTAATCTCAAGTGTTGCATCCAGTTTACTGAAATCAGTTATTAACAATATTTTGGCAATTCAGGGACCAAATCTCCTCTGATTTGGTGTTTTTTTTCTGGCAAGGATAGTTATTTTTCAACTCGAGGTGTAGCCACTGTTTCTAATTTATATGACAGTTCATTGTTTTGTTTCTTGAATAAATTTGTTTTCGGTGAAAATAAGTCTGCAGATAACATCATGTTTGGAGCACTAAAAGTTTTATATAAATTAAAATCTATTGTACCTTAATGTAAAGGGCAACTGTAGTCATTTTTTTTACAATATATTATTTTTAATGACTAAACGTAATAATGTCAAAATGCATTTAGAAAGTAAAAAATAAGACTAAACACAAACTTTTAAATTCATATTTTTACTATGAAGTTCCATTTTATTTTCTGACCTGATTCTGATACTTTCTTAGGACGGAGGATCTTTTTCTCACTATTTTTGTGCAGGGGACTGCACTGAAGACAATTGACCGATTGCATTATGGTCTTTTTAGTAATTAATACTAATGATATATTATTAAGAAACAGATTAGTAAGGCTGACGGACTGCCTAGAAGGGAAAATTTCAATGCTAATTTACTTTAGAAAAAAATGTTTCTTTGTAATAACATTCATCTGCTAAAGCACCTATTATTACCTATAATAACATATATAGTTTTAAATTATACCATATTTGGAATCACCTGTGCTGTGTCACCTTAAATGGACACTACAGCATTTTATTTCTAATCTGTGATTTTTAAAAACATAGATTTGATCATGGACGAAACATGGTTAGAAAGTGAAAAAATACAATTATTATTTCCCTTAAAGGCATATCTAAGTGAGCTGGATTATGAATTTATCTGATAGAGGAGAATTAGTAGTGTATGCAAAAAACATTTTGCATAAAAAAAATACCCCCCAAAAAATGTAAACACTGATCTTGAAGTTTGCAAAATATCTTGTAATTTCTGACAGTTGTAAATCAGGGTTAACACCTTCCAAACCCAGGCTAAATTAGCATAAAATGTAAAATTATTTGTTTTGGCCAATCGGGTTAGCTGAAACTTTTGAATTCACTCTGGGTTCCTGTTTGTGCTGAAAAGCAGCCTGGGATATGTAGTGTGTCTGTGGTGAAAGGCACAGGCAGCACAGACAGAGAGCAGACTGCAGCAGGAGGCAGTAACATCAGGGCTGACATCAGTGCTCTCCTATTGGTTGAAGAAGGCACACAGGTTATGAAATTATTTAAAAACTGCTCCCCTAATGCTGCATGTTGATTGGCTGGGGGTCAGGGACTTGTGTAGCCATCCCTAAGGATGTCAACATAATCATTAGACGGATTTTTAGATATTAATAAAAATACAATGTTTTATGAAATGTGCAACATACTTAAATTATGCTTTTTGCATAACGAGCACAAAAATTTAATAACCCAGCTCACTTAGATATGCCTTTAACTCTTCTATTTTATTTTACTGCGGGTAGCTACGGTCTTGTTTGTACTGAATATGATCCTTATTCTATTAGAAGCCTGTAAGTGACTCTAACCCCTAATTTTGGCTGTGGGTGTTTTGTTTTTTCTAAATGTTTAGATGTAATCTATTGACTCAAGCCCGCAATTTACCTCCTTAAGCCTAAACTCGTAAACCCTGCCTTTTTAAGAAGGATTTCAGGTGGCGTGATCATATGATCTGATAATATTTAAGCAAGCCTGTATTTCACTTTTTAGACACAGCCAATAGTAAATGAGGCTGTCTTCATGGCGTCAGTAAAACATGGAAGTTAGATGTAATCTGCAATCGGAGGCTAGGAATTAATTAGTGTCAATAAGTAATATTTGCCGATTGGGCTCGCAGTCAAGCAGTCTAGCACTTTATAAACTGCATTAGATCATCGGTTCTAGTCCATGTAGGTTTCATAATATGTACAGTATGTGGCAATATTAAGTGCAATTTTAAGTGTGTATAAATTTACAATTTGGGCAATAGAATAAAGCCCTATTTGAAATGCTTTCTAAAGATAGTGGTATTTATACTGCTAAAATCACTGTCAATAAGAAATTCAAGAGAAGCAGCAGGACAGTTCTCTGCATTTAAGGTCCCTTTGCACTTATAGAAGCAGAAACAAAAATGGCAGCTCCCACTACAGCATAACTTGGATTAAATATATAGAAAAATTAATGATACAGGTAGCCCCCGGGTTACGGACAAGATACGTTTCTGAGAATGTCTTTAGGCTGGAACTTGGATCCCTGATGAAAAACAATAATAATAATACTATAAATGAGCGTACATGGTAATAATAATATAGTGCAATACTGTAACAATAATAAGAATACTCCTGTATTGTAATAATAAGTTATAGAAACTAATGTGCTCTCTCCTTTAAGTCACACAAACAGAACATAAAAACAAACTTATACAGAAAGCCTTAGGAGCCCATTCTTAAGTATGGGTCATCTGTAAGTCATGTTGTCCTGTAATGTGAAGGTCTTCATTGGGATCCATGTCCTCCTGTTGACTATACCTGCTGTAGAGCAACGCACCAAATGTAATCAGCACCAGGGCCAGTGCTATTAAAAAGAGCATTGAGTGGATCAGCATATTTTATTATAGTACCTTTTGCATCAACACTTTTAAGTCTCTTGACAAGATTTTGGTCTCAACTTGTTTGAACAATCTGTTCTCAAAGTAGACACCTAAAGTGCTGTATATTATCTTTCACTTGCTGGCTCTTTTTTTCTTCCAGTAGGTGGGTTACTGACTGTCTGTAGCAGAGGATGACGTCTGAGTGTCCAGAATAGCACAGAAGGAAGTCATGTACGTTTTAATTTTGTCAGCAATCATTTTACTTTGAGACTTTTAGAACAATGCAGTCTACATGTTTGTAACCAGACGAGAGCTTTGTGTGGTCAAATTGGTCTTTACGCAAATATAATTTTGCTCTTTTTTCAAGCAGAGGATGATTTTATAATATTAAAGAGCTACTTTCCCAACAGATTGACTTGGCACCACAATATTTTTAAATAATAACTAAAAAAGAGTTTATACAATAGGGTTTCACTTACTTTTTGAATAACTGGTTTGATGATTTAATCCATACTTGAAGAAAAAAAATTACTTTTGGTTTTAAAACGTACACCTTACCTATTATGTCGTGAAATGGACAAGGATCTGCCCAATAGATTGACTTGATAGGAATCTTGATCAACTTCCTTCACTACGCTTCCTACACAGGTTAGAAAAATATTTTGGACAGACTCCCGCTCTATGTGAATTGCCTGCATGCCGACACACAGCATATCAATATTTGCTTGCTAACAGCATTACACTGAGTGTGATGCATGACCCACTACATGAGAGAAAATAGGAAGAAAGGGGGCAGTTTAAGGAAGCTGAAAAAACTATTAGTCTGTGAGTTACTTAGAAGTAGAGAGGTGTAAATGTTATATGACAATAACATCGTGGAGGATAACATTAATTAATTTCCTTAGTTTAAAATATTTGTATTAAACAAACATTTTGGCTGAAGAGTCCTTTTACTAGTAGATGGTGAAAAGCATCTGTGCTAATTGCCGAAACAAAACTCAAGTATACTTTATAAAATATACATTGAATTTATTTTATTTAAATACTGGTTTGATACCTTATTTGTAAAATACCTATTTTAAACAATAAAATCAATATTTTATTTAGAAAAAGTTACTGGCTCAACAAAATAAAACTAGAGAGGAGAAAAGTAGAGCTGCTTTGTGCTCTACAAGATAACAAATTTAGACCAGTTTAGGTTTTTTTTGTGCAAATATAAAAATATTGCTCTTCAGCACATTGCTTGCTGCATATATTAATTACAAATAGGTAAAGTATATTAATTTATGATTTCATTAATTAATTATCATGAAAAAATACATATACAGAACAAAAATAAAACAAAACACAGTATCACAATAAACAACAAAGGCCTTCACTGCACTCCTTACAAGGAGCGCCAACAGTGCTCATAGGACACAAAGTACACCAGGGGAGAGGCTTGCAATAAATGCAAAAAGGAGATCAGTACGGACCTTACAATGAGCGCAAAAGCGCCTCTGATAACAAAAAATACATCAACCGAAAGGTGTATTTATCGGCCAAAGGCACTCAGTGCAAGGCTCGCAATGAGCGCCGAAGGATGAATTACTGTCTGTGGCAAACAGCATTACCTGCCTTACAATTTTATTGCCCCATCATTTTTGACTGGCAAGTCGCTAGTTTAGAATAAAATTCATATGTTGGTGAAGAATATAACAAGCCAACAATAGAAGCTATTTTAGCCAATGACTTAAAATATTTGTTAGATAAATGCTTTCATGTGGTCTCTTTGCAGAACTTCTTGCTACCCTGAAGCTTGATTCATGTGTTTTGGTGTTTTTGTTTCTATTTGGCAATGAGAGGATGACCATTGTAATATTATTAATGAGTGAATTTAGCTTTTAGAACTTGACAACTCCCCCTATATCACATATTAGTGGAGCACCCCTTCTGGATCGCCACCTTGTTGTGGTAAGGAGGCTTGTGAACCTCAATGAAGCTATGAGCTATACCATGTATGGTCACCCAAGATGAGCAGGTCATAGCAGAGAAGTCACATAAATTGTGTTCCACTGGAGACGGAACTGGCAACTCACTCCAGTATCTTTGCCAAGAAAACCATATTGATAAGCACAACCAGAAACACAGACAGCTGTGCTTGGTGTGCTGCAGTCCATATGGTCGCTGGTTGTCGGACACAACTGAAGGACTGAACATAAACAATTTAGGGTTGGGGTTTAGATTTAGAGTCTAGGGTTGTGGCCGATTATATGCTTTACATAATAAAATAGCTGTGCTGTCAGTAGTGCTGGCGGGCGGATAACAGGACATGTCCCACGAGTCTTCTAAAAGTAAAATGATCTCTAAATTGGAAAATTCTCGTTAGATGGGATTACTTGGTTTTTCAGCTGTACCAGCAAAATACAAAGATTTTTTTTTGTAAACAACATGAATGTAGTTGTTGCTTTGTATAAAACCTTTAATTGAAAAAAAAAAAAAAAACTGAATGTTTAGGACAAGGGTATCTTGACTCTGAGATGTATGAGGAGTAACTGTAGTTACTAAGCAACAGAACATTGGAGAAAAGCATGAACTATCCAAAATAAGTGTGTGAAGTGGCATCATCAGCTGTATTTTGTGTTCTAATGCTCAGTAATGTGTTTCAATGCAGTTTCACAAAATGAATATAGCACAGCAGGCCATGGCGTTCAGGGTCAAAATATATATATATTGTAAAATGGTAGCAGTGGGAAATAGTAGCATTAGAAAGCAGCTTCTTGTGAATTGTTTTTTGAAGTTAAAAGCTTTTATTAAAAACAAAGGCAGTACTTATCAACCTTTTCATGGCTGCGAAATACAGTATTGATAATGAAGGAAACCACGGGATTGTATAGATCAACACAATGCTGAAAAACTGTTTTTTGAACGAGAGCATTTGGTACATGTACAATATAATGATGACCCTAGAATGGGTGATTTAACATTGTCTTTATTCAGGTTGAGAAAATATCTCTGATGCTAAACTTATAAACGTGGCTAAAGCTGGTTTTATCACTAGAAAAATTGGGCAGGTCCCTAGGGATGCATCACTCACTGGGGTGCCTGTCTGGCTGGCCACACCATTTAGATTTAGAATACATAAGTTGCATACAGGGACAATCCAGCCGCTCAGAAGTGTCACTCAGGGAATGTTAACCTCTTTTATCACAAGAAAAATGTTCCCAAATTTTCTTGGCTGAAGTCTAGGGTGGGTTAAAATAAAGAGATGAACACCAAATTCCCCCTTTCACATTTCCTTCCTATTGCCCATTATTATCCTTGCCCAGTTTTTTCCCCCTAACTTTCATCACTTATCCCTAGGGATGCATCACTCACAGGGGTGCCTGTCTGGCTGGTCACACCATTTAGATTTAGAATACATAAGTTGCATACAGGGACAATCCAGCCGCCCAGAAGTGTCACTCAGGGAATGTTAACCTCTTTTATCACAAGAACATTTTTCCAAAATTTTCTTGGCTGAAGTCTAGGGTGGGTTAAAATAAAGAGATGAACACCAAATTCCCCCTTTTGCATTTTCTTCCTATTGCCCATTATGCCCATTTTTCTCTTATTTTACCACCTTTCCTTTGTTTGTCCCAAATCCCATTCTTCTTTTCTGTATCCTTTCTTTACTCTCAACCCTATCACTCTATTTTCTTTCCTAAATTCCCTTTCATTCCATTCTCTCCATGTCCTCTTTTCCATCTCTTTCACATTCCCTCTGTATCCTGTCTCTCAATTCCTTATTAACTCTATGTATTCCACAATAGGTCATTTTCTCTTCCCTCATCATCCTCACACATTGCCATCCCTTCCACCATCTATTTACCTTTCTTACTAAATCCTCTTACATTATATGCTTGTCAATTATTATCTCCCATATTCACATCTCCAAACCATTTATGCATAATTTGTTCTATAATTGGACTAGAGCACCGGAATGGTTAAGGTTGGCTATGATCAAGATTAATTCAGCAAGCACTTAAGAGTACCGGGGATTCAAAGACAGCCCAATTTCTGGTATCATGTTTGTCACTTCTTCATGTAATCCCATTTCTCCTAACTTTTTTTTTTCAACAGCTTAACTGCACACATGTGGGAATGGACATTTTCCAATCTGCTAACATGGATAACTTGAAAAATATTCTCTATTACTGCAGTTTTCTGATATGCAGCTCCATCAGCTTGAATGCAAAGGAGCTTAGAAGTTAATTGAAAGAACCAAACATGGGGAGAAAGTTGTAAATACAGCTTATAGGTTTCCATATGCAGTTTATGGTAAGGGCAATTGAGACTAAGCGAAGATGAGATGTAAGAGGAGTCAAGAAACAGTTGTCCCTGATAATGAAAGAGCAAATATAATTTCACTATAGTAAACTTTACTATGCATTACTATGCATGGTTAAAGGTGACACAGCACAAAATAATTTTGAGTGGAAGTGTTAGATAAACTTTAAATAATATAGCAGGAAACGTGTTTTTTTTAAAAATAGATTCTATGTAAAGGACCACACAGTGAGGGTAATAAATGCAAAGAGATTCCCTGTTTGATCATATATATAGTTGTCATATTTACATGTGTTGGTCACACTATGTTAAATTTAACGGCCTTGTGCATGCGCAATGAGCGCCAAAAGAGATCATTGCGGCTTGCGCATACGCAATGATAGGCGAAGCCGAAGGCGCTCATTGCGAAGACTGTAAGGCCCATAAGGTAGAGGGGGCCTCTGGATGGTGTGGGCAGTGCATTGAGCGGCCTGCAATGAGCGCCAAAATAACTTGGACTTTTGCTGTGTTACAGAAAACCATGCAATAAAATAAACCTATCCCTCTGATAAATCTAGACCTAAAGAATTAAAATAGATAATCATTACAAGGTTCTCATGCATAGTTAATACGGATTTCCAAACAATGCAAATAACACAATGACGATACTCACACTCGTATTGGGGTTAAATGGTCACAGCTTCTTTTATTAACCACAAATTCGAATTTTTAACAGATAAATAATGAGATGTGCTTGCCCACCCACCACTGGCATAGAGAGGAACCCTGTGCCACCTGGGTGCTCGATCCACAAGACCTTCTACTGTTACTCACTGTGGGCAAGCCCCCCCGTCCACACCCACCAGCTGGGACACAAAACTAGATTGGAAAAGTTATAGCCCGAACATTATAAACCCTCAAGCAGGTGAGATGGGGGTGTGAAATCATGTAGCTCACTGACATAAAATGTCTGACCCTTTTATATTTTGCCCGTCTATGACATCATACCCTACACTCCTCAAATGAACCCCTTATATCCAAGCTTTTCCCATCCTATTCCTAGCCTGGTCAAAGACCTACCAACATTTACTGCATTCAGCCATGGGTTACTTGACCAATGCATGGTAAATACGGATTCTCAAATAATGGACACAACACAATAACGACACTCACACTCATATTTGGGTTAAACAGCCACAGCTTCATTTAATTAAAATTCTAAACAAATATTGAAAAATGAGAGGTGCTTGCCCACCCACCATATAGGGGAACCCCTTGTCTCCTTAGTGCTCCCACTACAAGACCTTCTACTGCTGCTGTTACCCACTGTGGGCAAGCACCCCCGCCACAAGCACAATAATACATTACCCACTGAAATAAAATTCTACTCCCCGCGGAGGCATTCCTCTAACATGTTCTCCACCCCTTCTCAGCAACCAGAATTTCCAACTACATACCTCTCTTACCAAACCACCATAACTCTACTATCTCCTTATCAAAACCTAACTGCAGACTACCATCCTTCATTGCTGCTGTTCATCTGGCCCAGTACATATATATATATATGCCCCATAAACCACACTCTTTGCTCAACTGTTTCTGCAATAAAAAATAGAATAAATTCAGAGTGATTAACAGAAAAGGCGGTGATAAGTTATAATGAATGTAAATGTATTGACTAACACTTAAGTACTCCCCAAATAGCCCCCAACCTTTCCTAACAAAAATAAGGAGAGAGAGACCAATACTAGTAAACACAACAAATAAGAAACAATGGAACAAACAGAGCCTGACCCCTTTTGTACATGAGCTACCTAGCAGGAAATAGCCGGCCCCCCATAATATCTCTTAACATTTGTAACATCATAAACATATGAGGAATCACCCCAACCCCCACAGATCGTGCAACTCTAATACACCATACACATGCACTTAGTACAAACGTTACAATGTGTTGCCCCGTCCCAAGAGTCATTTAAAACCAAAACTCCATAGGTGATCCAGACATGGGGTTGGTTCTTCCGCGGCACCTGGAGTATTATCTTTAAAGCGCTGACAATGCCCCCTCGACAGTGCGTCAGTGATCACGTTCTTGCACATAGGAAGATGAAGTGTTCTGCAGAAGATGTTCTTTTTCATGCAGCCCAGTACCAGACGCCTAATTAAGAGTACAACCGGCGCAGATGACAATGTCCTATTATTCACAGCCATAACAGCCGACATGTTATCGCAGTTGAAGATGACATGTTGATTTCTTAACTGATCACCCCAGATGCTTATTGCAACTACAATCGGAATCCACTGCTGCAGTCATGAATCTGCACACAGGCATCCGTAAAAAGATCAATGTCATGTGTAGGAACTTTTTTGGCAAGAAAGAATTACTTTCCATTAAACCGATTCAAAAAAGATTTCCACATTCTCTGTAATCGATCTTGTTATGCTTATGAAATTATGAAGTTTCTTGTCCCCAGCTGTTACCAGAAATAAACATCTACTAAAGATTCTTCCTATGTGCATGCAAAGTTAAACTTTCCCAATAAAGACTGCAGTTCCCGAAGGGTGACCCTTTTTGCATGACAAAACCCTTGCAATGGTGCAACACAAGTCCTTCACCTTTCCACTAGGTAACAATGACTCCAATTTCACAGAATCCAGAGAAATTCCCAAGAACGGAATAACATTTACCGGACCCATAGTCTTGTCGTTGGCCAAAATCTCAAGCAACAGGCGTAAAACAAGCCATCAGCTGCTGATATAGTTCAAACAACGGCGCCACAAGGATAAAGTCATCCAGATAGTGAATAACAGTCTTGCGACCCTAAACCTGTTCGATCACCATTGTAAAAATCATCAAAAGGTTTTAAAGTATGCACAAGAAATTTAACATCCCATTGGAAGGTATAAGTCCACATAGTATTCACCATTAAACTTACAGCCCAATAGGTACTGTGAGGTTGGATGAACTAGGAGCAAATTGAATGCAGATTCAATATCGAACTTTGCGAAAAAAGCACCATGACTAGCTTTTTTAACCAGTGCAGTTGCCTGATTAAAAGAGGCAAAACTAACAGATGCCTAGGAATCATCTATTCACTGACCCCCCTTTGGGGTAGACAAATGGCGAATGGGCCTATAGCTCTGGATCAGCGGGAAACAGAAGGGACCGGCCATCCTGCCCATAGAAACATCATTATTATTTTTTTCTTTAACTATGGCAGCATGCTGTCTTGCTAAAATCAAGTTACTGGGGCACTATGCTTGATGGGATAATAAAACCGGAACTAAACCCACACAATAACAAATTAGATTTCTTTGAACATCCTGGACACCTAGTGTATTTGTTTAACCATGGCATCATCCTTTTTTCTCGTATCGTCTTCAATCCCCTTACGAACAGAGTCTGATGGCAGCTTTGCTTTTTTAAAGCATTTAAATTAGGGATGTGGGCTACCACACTATGGCATTCATGCTTGAACCAACAAGCTGTTCCTCATTTACACACACTTTCATTATACTGGAAACAGTGTCCTCTCTTAATTTGCCCGTCCGTCTGAAAGGAGCATCACTCCCTGGCTGGAGTGACTATCCTCATCCATGTCCCCATGTCCCTTTCATCCTATCTCATGTCCTTCATCACCGCCATCATCCTTTGACGAAAATGTTCGTCGTAAAGCATCCAGGCCATATCCCCATAGGTCCTGTGGATATTTTCATTTTCATCCCTATAACAAAAGAGAGCAGAGCAGTTTTCCGGGAACCTTTCTCCAGTTATGTTTGTCATGATCACGTAAGCGCCAGTGTGTTCAGTAGCGCTAATGAGAATTTCATTAGTTTAGAAGGTCATTTTTATAGGATTCTTTTAATAAGTACCTGACTTGCAGCCTTATTAAATTGCAATTCGGCCAATTGAATAGGGCTCTATATAAGCACATAGCATATTTTTTTTTATTTTTGTTAGTGAAGACCTTGCTTTTGGATAGAAGTTCACTAACTAAAAACTTCTGTAAAAAAATATGCTCTGTGCTTATATAGAGCCCTATTCAATTGGCCAAATCGCATTTGAATAATGCGGAAATATGCAACGTAATTTCAGAAAGTAAAAAAAAACAAATAAATACAGTTTTTCATTTTTAACTTCTAAATTCAACTTTGCTTTAATGTCAGCTGATATTCTTAGTTGCTAACAGGTTTAGAGGTGTTTGATGGAATGATGGATTCAGATAAAATCTCTATTCAGTTTTGTTGCAAGATTGGCACGTTTAATTGCCACTTGACATTAGAACTTAATCACAAAGCAGAGCAGCTTTCATAAAAAAAAAAAAAAACTCCCCCTCTGACTACAGAGCAGTCCAAGATAGGATCACACATGACACAGACAATCTCCTACATTTAAGTTGTTCTCTATAAATGTCTTTACGCTCTTGTCTTATTTTTTTTATTTTTTTATATTTCAAAATGATGTGAAGTTTTTCCAAAACAAAAAAAAAAAAAATTTGTGTGACAAAACAGACCTTTCAAAGGACATAGCCTTGTCTGTTTAAAAAAAATATATATATATATATATCACAGCTTTGTTCGTCAAATGTACTGAAAAAGACTCGCATTAGAGGTTTAGCAAGGTTGCAATAGACATCTGAAACAAGCCAGTAATATTGCCTGCAAACACTTGCAAATGTTCATCTGATTTTCAAAATTCTTACAATAGCAAATAAATGGGAGGCAATCATTAACATTAGCCACATGCTGGTTTAATCAACATATAGATTTGTTAATTACAAGCTCTGTCTTCATGTCCATCTGTTTTAAAGGTTTCGGCAAACCTGCAGCAGATGTTCATGCAAACCTAATAGGATAGTTGTCATGTAAAGTTGACTATGTTCATGGGTTCTTGTATAACAGCCTTTCAGCTCCAGCATGCTGTTGGCCGTTTACTGAACTCATTAGATTGAATACAGGTATAAAATCCAAGCAATTTCCGTAGTTCCTTTTTGCAGAAGAAAATTATGCTTTGTGGGAGAAAACCTTTAGAAATTTCATTTTTGCTCTTGTTTACGTATCCTGTGGAATTGCAGAATAAAATACAGTATGAACAATTCAATTTGCACTTACTGTATAAAAGCTTTATTACCAATACAGCAAACATGATTCATTCATCTTAAATGACAGATGTGTAAAAGGTGCAAGCAGCTAACAATTTTAGCTTTGGAAATATATTATAACTTGGAACTTTGAGCCCACGGAGAAAACAAATTTAGTCTGTTTTTGAACAGTTTAAAAATTAACATTCTCACTTCAAATGCCAGATATATCAAGTTCAACCGTGTAAGATAATCACTTTGAAGAATGATTTTTTTGGACATTATTGAAACTGAAATAATAGAATAATACAGCACCATGGGAGTCTGAATTGAATATAATTATCAAATATCTATATAGCCAACTAGACAGGGACAAAGCTGCTACCGTCAAGGTAAGGTCCCATTGTATTGTGTTCCAAATGTTTTGGCAGTGGGTAGAGAAATAGAAAATATTTATTTGTCGACTTTTTAACTGATCCCTCATGGGCATCTATCGTGTATATAAATATATAGGGAGATTTTCAAGGGGGCTCCAAAATTATTAGGGATATCTTATGTTCTCAATCAACTAAGCTGACATTATTATTGTTGATAGGATCTGCACTGTAAATACAATTTTAATATGCTGGTTCTACTAAAATAGATATCATGTAGAATAGATACGTATATTTTATATATTTTGACATACTTTCTTGTGATTTCTAGCCCTGCTTCCCCATTTCTCTATTACATTTTTTTTTCATGCCTCTCTTTTCATTTTCTACATTCCTTTCTTCTCCTGCCAATCCGCTTTATGTACTGCCCTTGCATCCTGTACCCCATGTAGTATGTCCATCCAAAACATCTTATTACCAGTCTCATTCAGAATGTCTACCAGGATGTTCCCATTAACATGGAAGTCACTTTCTACACTTATTTCAATGAGATCACAGTTGCATTGATCGCTCTACAAGATTCTCAAGTTGGCCTTCATGCTTCACATAGAAGCCCATAGTCGCTAACACAATGTACTACCTATTTAAAATGCTTTTCTCCTTCTTCAGTCATTATTCAACTATAATGGGCATCCTCTCCTGCCTGACCTCCATCAGTAGAAGGCAGCAATACTTCATATCGCTTATTGATAGTGATGTCCCGAACAGTTCGCCGGAGAACTATTTGCGGCGATTTTCGCATATTCGCGTTCGCCCCCTATACTTTATCATTGAGGAAACTTTGAACATCATTTATTTTATTTTATAATTTTTTTGGTGTAATCTATGCCTGCCTGCCAGCGTGTGTGTGTGACAGGCTAACACCTAACAGCTTATATTGTGCTTATTTTCACTACTCATACCTGGTGGTGTAACATACATTGAAAACAACCATTTTTTTCCTGTAATCTAATTTCAGTTGCCTGCCTGTGTCAGGCTCACAGCTTATAGTGTGCTCAGTGACATAAAACAACACTTTTTTTGACTGTAATAGATTGAATAGCAATTGCCTGCCTACAGGCGTGTGTGTGAAGCCTATTGCATCTACTCAGCCAACTTTTGCCAGTGCACAATGATACGTCATATCTGGTGCAACCGTAGTGTACAGTGACAAAAAAAACACTTTTTTGACTGTAATCGATTGAATATCAGTTGCCTGCCTACAGGCGTGTGTGTGAGGCCTACAGTGCCTACTCTGCCAACTTTTGCCAGTGCACATTGACCCTCATATCTGGTGGAACCTTAGATTGCACGGGCAGTGCTCCAAATTTGAAGTGGGAGGACCGACCAAGGATCTTTTTCCATCTCCCTGTTCCAAAAATCAATGCCATATACACGTCCCCTAATAGTGGACGTAACAGGGATTAAACCGATAGGAATAGAACTACTTAACAGTACACACCTTATAGTAATGCAGACAGAGGCAACGCGTATAATCTTCCATGCTGTGCAGTGGAAGCCCTTAGACTCTGACCTGTGTATAATCTTCCATGCTGGGCAGTGGAAGCCCCCAGACTCTGACCTGTGTATAATCTTCCATGCTGGGCAGTGTAAGCCCCCAGACTCTGACCTGTGTATAATCTTCCATGCTGTGCAGTGGAAGCCCCCAGACTCTGACCTGTGCATAATCTTCCATGCTGGGCAGTGGAAGCCCCCAAACTCTGACCTGTGTATAATCTTCCATGCTGGGCAGTGGAAGCCCCTAGACTCTGGAGTCAGAGGAGGAAGGTAGCTTTGAGGAGGTGGAAGACCAAACACAGCAGGCGTCCCAGGGGGCTTGTTGTCACCTTTCAGGGACCCTTGGTGGCTGGGTGGAGGAAGAGACCTTCAATGACATCAGTGAGGACAAGGAACCGGACATGGCTAGCTTGGTATCCAACCTTGTGCAAATGGGGAGTTTGCGGTTGTGCAAAGGGACTGCGGTTGTTTGCTGTGCATTAAACGGGGAGATTGGTCTGTTACTGTGAAGCGGGTGTAACGCTTACACTACCTGATCGATAGAACATCATACCTGATGTTTTAAAGCATGTTATTCCAAACAATTTAGGAATGTTAGGTGATTTATGCCCTTTATGGCTTAAAACCAGACTCTGCATCAACTAAGTAATTTTCCGTGGGAGTTTTGCAATGGATCCCCCTCCGGCATGCCACAGTCCAGGTGTTAGTCCCCTTGAAACAACTTTCCCATCACTATTGTGGCCAGAAAGAGTCCCTTTGGGTTTTGAAATTCGCCTGCCCATTGATGTCTATGGGGTTCGCCGATGTTCGCCCATTCGAGAACATTTGCTGGAAGTTTGCGTTCGCTGTTCGCGAACCCAAAATTTGATGTTCGCGACATCACTACTTATTGACCATTCCTAGAATAATACAAGAGCTCAGTGACAGATGTATACCATACCCTGCGACTGCAAGGAACGCAGAATTGCTTTGAAGCAGTCAGAACCAATAATCAGCCAACCTATCTTCAAAATGACCATCTTACACAAATACAAAGAAAGCTTACTGATATTGCATCATCACACAACTCTCTAGAAGGGTGCATGAGCAGGTTAGAGAACCCTCTTATTCCAGATCCATATACACCACCTCAAAGTCCCAGGTGAGCCTTCATCTATATTACTAGCTCTTCATATCTGTCCACTTTAGGAGGGACATTGTGAACGGCAAGGATATCAACTTGTTGATTCCCTCACACAAGTGTTCAGAGAATAAATCGAGGCTTTTCGACTGAACCAAAAACTAATGGTCACTGAATTTTTCCTGAGGTTCAATGTCTACTTGGATATATTGTATTCAGCCTTCCCTCTAAGAAGACAGGAACTGTACAATTATTTATTTCTCATAATAGATCTCTGTGGATACCATTACTATGATTACTACTACTATCATCTACCACCAAAGCTGCAGCCACTTTGCCTCAATTTAATTTTACAATGATTTGGATCATATTAGGTCAGAAGCTTTTTTGCAGGCGTTTTGCCAGCATTAAGGCACTCTCTGTCATCATTGCCTATCATCCCTCCATGCCACTAACTTTTGTTCATCTTCATCTTCACCTAAGTACAATAAAACCATTCCCCTCAGGTCTCCAATTCTACTTAAAATGACTGTTTGATACATAAAATTAATTTTTGTCTCTTCACCTCCAGTTAAGTATTTTCTTAGAGGACTATCGCATAGCGCTACACCCTCCAAACCTCAAAGACAGCCTATAGACAGCACCATTTCTAACAACTCATAGAGACACTCTCCCACAACCCATCTGGACCAGAACGTCCCTTACCATTACCTCTGCTATCATGCTAGCATTTTATGGATTACTTTGACCAAGGGAATACAAAACATCACAGAATAATCCACATTACACTATGAAACAGAACACTACATTCTCAACTAATCATTTCACTCTTACCCTCCAAACCATCAAAACCAGCCCTAACCCCCTTATAATGACCTACTACTAGATGCTTAACAATTGTCATCCTATCACCAACATCAGATATTTAGTTGATTATGTCCCCAACAAACTTACTTTCCACTCTCTTCTTAGCATTTCCAATCAGCCTCTGTCAACCACATCTTTAATTGACTACATCAGGCTCTTACCCCTCCTCAGACTAGGACTTGGCCCATTCACTAATTTAGGACATTCATTCCAAGTATGCACAGCCACCTCAGCATCCAAGACCACTACTCCAGCCCACATCATACAGTCCATTAGTCACTGGAAAGTGAATTGCTTCATACGTTTTATCCCTATATACCCCGAAATAAAATCACCTCATAAAACTAGCCAAACACCATGTATAATTTCCACAGTTTTTGAACTTTTTGCGTGCTGTGGGTAAAGTGACTGGACAAACAGCACAATTACGAATAAACAGCAATGAAACGGCAGAGCACCATGTGCCATTAATGTCAGCGGTGAACGTCAGCCCGAAACAAACACTCTGCAACCATTGTTGGAATAACACAAGCTGGTGGCGGCAGCAATATGGTTGGGGGAATGTTTTTTTTTTACATTGTTTGGGTCTGCTCATACTTCTGGAAGGCACTCTTAACCGATCCTTTCATATCAATTTCACCCATATATGTTCACTGTCTTCCTTGGAGCAGATGGGATCTTCCAGCAGGAAAATGCAACTTGTCATATGACCAGAATTGGCCAGAATGTGAACCCCATCGAGCACCTGTGGGACCACCTCGATCACCATGTTTGCTATATGGATCCATGCACTCTTCAGCAACTGTCATATGCACTGAAGTCTGCATGGCTCCAGATACCCTTTCCAACCTTCCAGCATCTTATCACATTGTTATAAAAGCTCATGGCGAATATACAGTTATAAGTTATATTTATGTTTTGCATGGTTTAAAGAACAACAGTGTATACCATGACGTGATCATGGCTAGTGTAAATTTGATCAAAAAAGATTTAGTGGAGGAAAACATTGTGGAATTATATAAAGTAACCATTTTGAGCCAACTGTGTGAAGTGAGGCAGATATATATTGATATATATATATATATATATATATATATATATATATATATATAGGTTGCCACTGGAGTCCTCTTCCACTCCTCCATGATGACATCACAGAGCTGGTGGATGTTAGAGACCTTGCAATACACACACACACACCTTCTGTTTGAGAATGTCCCACAGATGCTCAGTAGGGTTTCGGTCTGGTGACAAGCTTGGCCAGTCCATCACCTTTACCTTCAGCTTCTTTAGCAAGGCAGTGGTCATCTTGGAGGTGTGTCTGGGGTCGTTATCATGTTGGAATACTGCCCTGCGGCGCAGTCTCTGAAGCAAGGGGACCATGCTGTGCTTCAGTATGTCACAGTAAATGTTGGCATTCATGGTTTCCTCAATGAACTGTGCTCCCCAGTGCCGGCAGCACTTATGCAGGCCAAGACCATGACACTTCCACCACCAAAATATACTGAGGAAAAATAGTTGAAATAATCCCTAAATGAGAGATAAACTGATAAGGCACAAGGAGCACAAAAACACGGATACAAGATGAAACCCTCTGTTTGAACGTAAACAGCAATGCAGAGAGAGTGGAGGCAGCATCTGACATCATCAGGTAAATGCATATAGGGGATTAAACACAACCTATTATTGAAAACACATATACCCATATGTGTATATATGTTTGGTCTGGGTTATGGATGAAATGGTTATGGATTGCAAGAGTGAAGCCTTTGTAAGAAAATGTGCATGCCTCTGCCAAGTCAAACAGAGCTTCTTAAAGTGAATGTCAAGAGCTACTTCAATATTAGATCATGGTTTATTAGACTGTGCAAATAAAGATGTTTACATACATAATAGTAATCAATATTGGGTCTTACACTTTTTAAAACAAATCATGGTTTGTGAACCTAGGATCTGTTCTACATCGAGGTACAAACAGTAGGAGCCAATTGAGATTACATTCTCATGTTATCTGATCATAAGACATCATGGTACCCCCATGAATACTTATGTGCTTTAGTTCATATTTTTATATTAGTTCATAGGATTTCCAGACTATGAAATCATGGCTGATACAAAATATAAGGTCAGGTTATTAACAAATCCATTTCAACCCTACTAAATAACTCATATCATCTGTTTTATTTATCTGGATTAACATACAATTATCTGCAAGTATATGGAGGAGGTCCTTATTATAATGTATTATTATAATATCTGTTTTTCTTCTGTGGTTGTAATTTTACTCATATTGTTCTCTAGCAATATTTTCTTTTTTAAACAAAAGAATGCATTATACATATATTATACCTAGTACAGTAGAATCCTGGTTATATGGCACCCTACTAACCGGGACTCTCAAGCAATTGGCACCGGCATAAATTGCCCAAATTCCAAAAACTCCTGCTAAACCGGCACAACTGGCACTATTCAGCACTATTCGGAAGTTCGAGACTGCAAAAAAAATGCAACTTTTTTCCTAATTTTTTTTGGGGCCCTAAATGGCCCTGTGTGGGTGCTAATGCCTTTTTTAATGCATTTTTAGAGATTTTGGGTGGTTTCAGGGTCGTTTAGACCCTTAAAATTGGGGACTCCAGATTAACAGGAAACTACACGTATCCGGCAATAGGGAATCCCCGTGGGTGCCAGATAACGGGCATTTTACTGTACTAGGACATGGATAAACACAAATCTGAATAGGGTTAGGGTAGCATAATTCATAAATTCTCCTCTCAATATAAATAAATACAAATTTATCATTACAATGACCAAAGTGTATTTTTTTTCAAATTTAACACTATTTGGTTACAAACAAGTTTCTTGCAGTTAGGAGATAATATATTTATATGACACAACTTCTAATTGTTTTATACTTTAACTACAAGTCGACTTATTTAATCTGTTTAATTGTATTTTCTTTTTAACGCTCAGTCTTGTTTATTGTCTTACATATGCAACATTCTCTTTTATAAACTGTTCTATTGTTCAATTACTATGCAAATATATTCTGTATTACCTTTCCTCTACCATATTCTTAATTCTCTGTCTGCCTCTAATATTATGAAATATATTAAAATTAATGCTTGAAACAAAATTAAAATGCTCATAAATGCTTATTTGGTTTTTAGTAGATCTATAATGTGATTTTCCCAGTGGAAATTACTCAGCTGTAGCAAAACAGGGCCATGATACTTTTTGGGTCTATTTATCTTAATCTCAATTTCCTTATATGTGGGTTATTTTTTCCTTTCCTTTTTTTCTGTTAAAATGTTATTTTATATATATAGTCAAGTATATACTAGCACCATATGCTGGGATGAATAGCATTTACTACTTTATAGAAAGAGTAGATAAATGGCCTTTCAATGGAAGTTGTAGGGTCAAACATAGTTAAAGATTTGGGATAAGCATAAGGCTATCCTGACGCATAATAAAGCCAGACTTGAAGGTAGATTGGGCAGAACATATGGGCCTTTTTGTTATCTACCGTCAAATCTGTTTCTTTGTAGCACATTACTATGAACTAATATCTAACATGTCCATGTAAAAAAGGCCACTGTGGTCATTTATTTTTGTGTAACTTTTTGAATAACTAGACTAGTTTATAGAATATATTATATAGAATCAAAAATATTTTTTATAATATATAGAATGAAAAATATTTTTAGAAATAAAATAAATTTAATTTGTAATTTTTTTAATGCAATTATTCTTTACGAAGGAGTACCATTTTCTTTTCTGAATTGATTATGTCTCATATTTCTCAGGAAGACGTGTCCTTGTAAACTGAGCTTTCCATTAGTCTAAATAAACTCAATGGCCCTTTCTGCTGCTACATTCCCACTGTTAGGGGTGTAGGAGCCAGATTAATTCGGGGGGGGGGGGGGGTGTAGGGGGGGGGGGGGGGGGGGGGGCAGCTCATTGTATACACAGGCTGTAAAATAGCTTATATATACATACATACAAACATAGAAAAATCCCCCCCTCACACTTCCTACACCCATGACCACTGTGCATATAAAAGTTTTCCTTGAATTCAAAGTCTTCCCTCAACTAAGGCCCTTATTCAATTGCAATTTGGCCAGATGAACAGGGCTAGAAATTTTTATTATTATTTATTATTATCTTTATTTATATCGCGCCAACATATTCCGTAGCGCTGTACAAGGGTTTAGTACATGGCAAAAAACAAACTTAACACCTTATAAAGAATGTAGGGCCCTGTTTTTGAGCTTATAATCAAATGTACATAGTGCTTGTTTCCAAGGCACGGACACAAGATTGAAAACTCACAAACTTACAACCAAAGGGCCTCATTCAAATGCGATTTGGCCAATTGAATAGGGCTCTAAATAAGCACATAGTATATTTTTTTAAAGAAGTTTTTAGTTACTGAAAACCTTGCTTTTGGATAGATGTTTACTAACTAAAAAATTATTTTAAAAAATATGTTATGTGCTTATTTAGAGCCCTATTCGATTGGCCAAATTGCAATTGAATGAGGGCCAAAGGAAGCAGAAGCCAAAAATGGTAAATTCCACAGCAGCATAATTGCAAAACGTAGAGGTTATATTATTTTATCTTCTAGAAGCATATTTCCCATTAACAATTGTATTTCTTGAAAATAATATATTTTAAATATAGCACTACTGTGGCCCTTTAATTAACCAAACAGTATAAATATGATTGTATTCACTTAAAGTCAGACAACCTAGATCATTACATGCTCCGCTTCAGTAGAAATAATATATGATCAGCCAAGTAAAACCTTACATCAACTGGAAGAAAAAACAAATGTCTTCCAGTATAATGGACTTCTTGGTTTCTGTACGATGCTT
The DNA here is from genome assembly GCA_027410445.1 of Discoglossus pictus. NCBI lineage: Eukaryota > Metazoa > Chordata > Amphibia > Anura > Alytidae > Discoglossus > Discoglossus pictus. Next base: position 166,550,319 of record CM050170.1, read on the forward strand.
CGATTGTAAGGACTGACAAAGTGCAGACAGCCTATTAAGAGTACAGCATAGAATCCTACTGCAAATTAAAAGTAACTCAAATATCAAGTTGATGAGATGAACTAAGATATAAACTCCATGCCGACGTGCTGGCATTTCTTTTGCCTACTTTAATGAGATGTCATTGGTAATTTTTAGTGAAACAATAATTGTGTTCAGCTTTAGACGAGCCACCTAGTGTGCTTGGGTCAACATATTAAACTCTTTAATGTAATTCTATTATGTGATCACATATTTTATTCAAAACATTTACAATAATTGGAGGAAGCAATAGTGCTGGTTTATGCCATACTGCATATAATAGATTTCAAATTCAAATTAAAACCATTCATTATAACACAGCTTCTGAACAAAGAATTAAAGTATGCTTAAGTATCAAGTACTCAAAATACTTAGCTCTATAAAACATTGTAATACTATAAATGTACAAATTAGAATATATAACACTGTGACTAATGATACATGGTGCTACACACTTGCTTTAAACGATTTTGAATAATGAAACAGGGCATAAGAAATATGAATCTCATAAAAAAGAACAAGCACTTTTGGTTTACATTTCATTTTATCCCAATTTACAATATGTATGAAATTCGTTTAAAATGCATTTACTGTTACTATTGATTTTTTTTTGGGAGAATTTAAAGAAACGTGGGAAAAAAATGCATAAACATAGTAATAATGAGTAAATAAAGAGTAATGTTACGTTTTTAACCCCTATAGCTAATTATGGGGTACATAAAATAGGCGTTGGTATGGGTTTCCATAGTTAACTTTCTATCAGGATACTTTAAAGCGCCCCCAAACATACTAAGATGGGTTAATTATAATAAGGCCCATAATGCTTTGTGTAATTCAACATTGACTTTCTAACTGCACCACTGCAATGAAGAGCCTATGAAGAGTAATTGTAATTGAATCACGGGGAATCACGCAACTGCATCATATTTGTATTTGTGCATGCACGGAGGAGAGAGGGAGTGAGGGAGGTGGAAAGAGAGAGAGAGAGGGAGGGTGGCAGGAATAGAAGGCGGGAGAGAGAGAGGGGGAGAGAGGGGAAAGGGGAGAGAGGAATGGAGGGAGAGAGAGAGAGGAAGGGACAGAGAGAGAGGAGGCAGGGAGAGAGAGGAGGCAGAGAGAGAGGGGGGAGGCAGAGAGAGAGATGGAGAGGGAGGGAAAGAGAGGGAGGGAGAAAGAGAAATGGAGGGAGAGAGAGCAAAGAGAGAGAGAGGGAGGGGGAGGGAGAGTGACAGATATCACACAGAGTGCAGAGATATGGCAAAGAAAGATAGACAGAAGGCACAAAGAGAGTCTGAGAGAGAGGGCACAGAGAGAGAGGGAGTACAGAGAAAGGATGCAGATTCAGTGCACAGAGAGAGATCAATGGTGTACAGAGAGAAAGTGGATGCATGGAGTGGGCGCACAAAGAAAGGGAGAGGGTGCACAGAGAGAGACAGAGGGAATACAGAGAGAGGCAGCACAGGGAGAGACAGCACAGGGAGAGACACCACTTAGAGAGACAGAACAAACAATTAAACATAACATATGATACCGTCATTTATAACGGGCAAGTTACTTGTGAAGTAAAAAATACACATAAAAAATATTAGCAAATATAAAGATTGTAAGTGCAGTTAGTGCTTTATATAGAAGACACTCTCTACACTGTACCATGCTTAAGATGGGATGAGATAAGAAGCTAGTATAAAACACAGCAGATATAATACTGATAGGCATGCAAAAGATCTGCATTGCACCCCACATCTCCTAAATGTACACCTAATATAGTAATAAGTATGCAGATATATAAAAATATATATGTTATCAGAGTGATCTTTTTTTCATTCTAAAATAATCGAACATTAACCGATGGTTACAATTATTAAAATAATAAAATGTGCATTCATGCATTTTTATAACCCTCTTATTTCACCTTCAATCTTGCTGTAAATTCATTATGAATGTTGTGAAGCTATTTTCGTATTCAACTGCAACATTACAGGGCTGATTTCTTGCTAACATTCTCTCCAGTGGCGGAGCTAGTGAATGGAGGGCCCCGGTGCAAGAAAATAAATTTGCACCCCCCCCCCCCCCCCAAATTATTTTTTTAGATTGGGCGCCCTGTGCCAACATATATATATATATATATATATATATATATATGTATATATATATATATATATATATATATATATATATATATATATATATATATATATATATATATACTGTATATATATATATATATATATATTATATATATATATATATATATATATATATATATATATATATATATATATTTATTTATTTATTTACTTATTTATTTTTTTATTTCGGAAGTGTAGTCCCCAAATTCCTTATCTCTCTCTCCCTCCCTTTCCTCTTTCTCTCTCTCCCTTCCCCTTCTCTCCCCTCCTCCCTGCTCCCTTTCAGTCTCCCCTCTCCCCCTCTTCTTATATCCCCTCCTCTCCTTCTCTCTCCCCTCTCCTTCTCTCTCCCCCCTCTCCTTCTCTCTCCTTCTCTCTCCCCTCCTCTCCTTTCTCCCCTTTTCCCTTCTCTATCCCTTTCTCCTTCTCTCTCTCCCTCTCCTTCGCTCTCCCTTTCTCTCTCCCCCTTTCCTCTTCTCTCTCCCCCCTCTCAACCTTCTCTCTCCCCTCCACTTCTCTCTCCTTCTCTCCCCTTCTCCTACTCTCTCCCCTCTCTCTCTTTCTCTGTCTTTCTCCCTCTCCATCTCTCTTCCCCCTCCTTCTCTTTACCTACATGTTCTTCTCCCCATGTCTCCCACTCCTTTTCTCTCCCCCTCTCCTTCTATTCCCCTCCTTCTCTCCCCCTCCTTTAATGTGGAATGATTTGTAATAATGTAATATAGACAAAGGACAAAGATCTGAGCTCTGACCTATATATCAACATATTTATTTGATAAAGCTACTGTTATAATTGGGTCAGGGTACACGAAATCTTCAGATGAGTTATTTAAGTCAATCTGAATAACATGTGCCAATATTAGTAATATTGTTAAACATATCAATAATCGCTACTTTCCGATAACAGAAATAACTCAATACCATAATGTGGTTTTTCATTTTAAATTTCAAATCTATTTTATAAAAATAGTTTGTAAATATTTCATTTGCACATATTATTACAATATTTTTGTAACGTGTAGAGATAAATACAGCGAAAAGTATCTAGGAAAAGCCTAAAGAGAATGTTTCTATTTCAAATACAATGCATCAATGAAATGTTTCTACAATGTATCGTTGTGTAATTGTTTAGTAGGAATGCATTGCTTTGTTACATTGAAATGTCTCTACTGAAGAACGTCTCATAGCCTAACCTGATCATTGTCGTAAATTACTTTCACTATAAATAATGAACTGGCTAATCACTCCAGTATATCTCCCATGAATACCAAGCGGATCAGCATGGTGTGTTACAGTCCATGAGGTCACAGAGAGTCGGACACGACTGAATGACGCAAACACATGCAATTGTATTTTTACATTTTAAAGATACAAAATGTTATATAAATAATTTCTGTACTTTACTGGATGTTTAATTAGCATACTTTAATAATTTATGGTTAGAATGCTATCTTTTTTCCAGATAGGTCCTGAGCTGCAGATGGTCAGGGATCCTTTAGGACATTATGGGGACCACAGACAGAGGAGACAGTGTATGGACAGCCTTGGTGCAAAATAATTTGGGTAGCCCCCTTGCAACTGCTCTATATAAGATAGGTACATGTAGGAGTCAATGAAAATGTCAAAATATTTCTAGATGGTGAGATTACCTTTCGATAAGCAGGATTATATGCCCCTCTCCCAGTTTACTCCAGCTCACTGCCAGTAGTAATGGGTCACTATCCACTTGTGTGCCCAGGGGCTTTGAATTTGAAAGCATATAAGAGTAAAGAGGATGGCATATCCATAAAGACCAAATTAGTTACTATACATTTCAATTTTAAAGTTTTTGCAGTCAGGGATTTACATTGATGGCAATTATAGGTAAGGATGGATCAGAAAGGAATACCACACTACTAATCATTCTCTAGCCTCTTTTAATCCAGGTTTTGTGCTGGTCAAAGTAATTAGACAACGTTCAGTCGCTCAACCAGGTTCCCCTGTGCTATGTATGAGCTGGTTAGAATGTTATTGTAGTAGGTTTTACATACTATGTTATTGCCAATATCATATATTTCATTATACATTTCTTTATGAGCCTGGATTTTGAAATCTTGAGCAATTTATATTGTGTAAAATCCAGTTACAGTCAATGGGAAGTTTTTTTGGGCTACCCTAAACCATTGGCATAAAAAATGACATATACCATATTACTATGAGTACCATTATAAATATCTACTTCATAATAAATGTGTTTCCCATTTGTCCTAGAATTGGGAAAAATATGCTGGTCTTTCTTTTTTTGGGATAATTAGAGGACAAGGGTTAATTTTTTGGGAAATTAAACCAACCAGTCTGAAATATGGTCACACCAGGAGTGAGCAAAGTTAGATCCCTAAGAGTATACCTATTGTTCTCAGATGATTCCAAGTATCCATCACCTCAATAAATGACTGAGCTGAATGTTTTAATATGTATTAAAACTTCTTACTTTTACATGCCATTATTCGTTACTGCATGGGCGTAGGAGCCCAAAAAAATGTGGGCTGGGATAATTCAACTCTCCTCCCAGGACAAGAATGTATGTTTATTTGTCAACTTGTGTGTATGTGTGGGATAGTAAATAAATAGTACATCTGTGTTCACATTTGAATGTCTAAAGCAAGTTAAAAAACGTGCTTCCAGCTCAGAATTCCAAGAAAATCAGTTATTACACTGCATTCTGGGAATCTGAGCTGGCACATGCAAATGTGCCCACAAATGCCTCGCTCTTCAATCCATAGCCATTTTCAAACATGGCTTCCTTTAAGCCTATGCCTGCTGTATTACACAGCTTAAATGCAAAGCCAAGGCTGGAGTTTGCACAAGCTGAGAATCCTATCCATGTACAGCTGCTTAAAGCTTACCGGCTATCATCAGCATAGAGCGGGATCTCAGATTGTGTTGTGGATCTTATGAGTAGGTAGTTCACCACAACAATCATTTACTATATGGTGAGCAAACGAGCGATAGAAGCCCTTCATCGTAGAGTAGCACAGTAAATAAAAAGTACATCTGTGTTCACACCTGAATGTCTAAAGCAAGTTAAAAAAACTTCTTCCAGCTCAGAATTCTGAGAAAAACATTTATTACACTGCATTCTGGGAAGCCGAGCTGGGATATGCAATATATGATAATTGATTATGTGTCAAATCTTTCATGGTTAAAGACATTCTGCACCATGGTAATGCATGATTACGTTTTTAATTTTGCTATTTTTTGTGTCTCCTATTCATTTAATCTGAGGGGTTTTTGTGTCCCTCCCCCCGCCTCAGTTTCTACACCACTGCTTTACTTCATGGATCCATTTTTTGTTCTGAACTGATCATGTCTGCTGGTTTCCGGTTGGTGTGTCCTCTTGTATACCAACGTACTTCTCATTTGTCCTGTTGAAATCATTGGCAGTTGTAGCTGACACATTCCCATTGTACTGGTTTTACAGACTTACCGTATTAATCCATGTAAATATTAATAAAAAGGCTGTTATTTTTTTTTATTCTAAAAATACTATACCTGTTTTTAAATGTAGTTACTGAGGATAATGTTTTATTACTAAATGGCCCTTTAAGTAAGTTGTTTGGAGAATTAAGAGAAAAGTTAAAAAAGGAACTACCAGCAAAATGTTCTATGTTGTTGCTTTGCTGGCAAAGACTTTGAAGCATTACAACAAACACAACATGTACAGAACTGATTTTCTCTGGTTGGTAACCTGGCAATCATACCCATATATTATTCCTCATAGATACATTCTTATTACAAAGGCTGCTTAGTCTTTTCCCTTCTGCACTGAAATATAGGTTTTGTTGCAGCCTTGTGATTTTACACCTCTGTTTTTTTATGTTATTTATTTTTATGCACTCATTTTTCTAATTGGAGTTTTATTCCTTGGTTTTATGGCTACTTTTAGTCACTAACCTCTGTTTGGAGCTCCCTATGGGAGTGCATGTTTACACGCACTTGGGTTTTATGCTGCCTTAGTAATTATTACAGATATTTTTTAAGCATTGTTTTCCATTGCTTTGTTCTCTTCTTCTGCCCTCCGCTGCACATTTCGAGAACAATTCTATGATTGTTTTAATGGTTATCTAATATTCTACAGCTCATTCTTCATTTATTGTATGCAGAGTCAATTTATGCTTCTAATAAGATCCACACAGTTGTATTAATTGATCTAATTATATAAAAAAGCACCAGAGAAGGAGATATTCTTATTAAATTGATAATGCATTGAAGAAAGAAACCACATTGGCACAGCATCCATTTTTTTTAGCACAACACAGTTTGATATCTATGTATAAAGCTTTTGTGTTAAGATATTGTTCTACGACAACTGAAACTTTAGTATTAATAGGGAATATACATTTTGACAGCTGATACAAATATTTTACTCCTATCATTTTAACCTAAGAAATGTATTCCTAAATACTCTAAAGACTCACATTGATATCATGCACTCTTGACAACAAACCCATTTTGTTAATTAACTAAATAGTTTTAAGGAGTGAAAAAAAGGAACAAGCCTTTGGTCTATTAAAAGACCACTTTGGTTCAAGAAAAAATGTGCATACTTGTTTGTGAAATATATAATAAATGAGCAATATTAGCAGAGGTGTAAGCCGTAAAGTAATTTATAGAACAAAATCTCAATGTTTGAAGACTCTTTATGTATAGAGGAATTACCTTTGTTACATATCTTCCTTAGAGCTGGGTTGTAAGGGGGTGTATTTTTATCTAAGTAAAGTAAGGACTTACACTCTAAGGTATAGTGAGTGGTAAAAGAGGGAAAGAGAGGTGATAAGCATGTTAGGGTGGGAGGTGATACTCTTCTTTAAAGAGATGCGTTATAAGTGAGGTTTTAAATGTTTTGAGGCAAGAGGATAATCTAGTGGAGTGAGGCAAGGAGTTCCAGAGACATGGAAGAAAGAAAGTCCTGGAGGCAGGAATCAGAGGAGATGGCAAGAGTTGTAGAAAGAAGAAGGTCATTATGAATGAAGAGGGTGGGTGGGGGAGTATTTGGAGATGAGAGCAGAGATGGGGGAGCGTTATTGTTGAGGGCTTTGTAAGTTAGGGTCATGATTTTAAATTTTATTCTTGAGGCTAAGGGAAGCCAGTGGAGTGATTGACAGAGAGGTGATGCCGACACTGAGCGTTGTGCACGGAAGATGAGTCTAGCAGAGGCATTCATGATGAATTGAAGTGGAGATAGTCTGGTGGTGGGTAGGCCAGCAAGAAGCGAGTTGCAGTAGTCTAGTCGAGAGATGATGAGAGAGTGTATTAGGATTTTAGTTGTATCTTGTGTAAGATAGTGACAAATTCCAAGCTATCAGGAAGCGCTCAAGTCAGACAAGATGGAAACTTTCTATAAAAATTTAAATCTTCAAAAAAATTTTTCTCAAAACGGTCTTATGTTTTTGATCCAGCTACTAAGGTTGACAGTTTACTACACAAATATGATTTTTTTCCTAAAATACAGTGGTCCTTCATGTACAGGGATTCAGGAAAAATAAGTTCTCATTATTTTTTTAGTCATGTATTTTTGTCTGCTGTGATATTGCTAAACTCAAGGTTCTAATTACTGTACTTAAAATGAAAAATCCTATTAAATTGAATGGAGCATTTGCAATAAAAGGAGGAAGTGATTGAAAACACCCAAGCACTACTGAAAATACAATGACAACTGAGCTGTAGATACACAATAATACTAACTGGATGTCCTTGACAACTCAAAGGCAGCAAACCAGGATGCTTTTGTGAGCTAAAAAGGGCTGATTTGATAAAAAGAAAGAAAGAAATGAGCATGCTTATTTTGCAACTTTTTTATGTTTTTTGGAATAGTATCATGAAAGTGTATTTTAAATTTAATTATCTTTCATTTAAAGCTGTTTGATACAGAGAGCATATGCTTAAGGGAAGCCATGTTTGATATGGTTATGGATTGCAAGAGCAAAGCCTTTGTGGGCACATTTGCATGTCCCTGCCAAGGTTCCAAGAACGCAGTGTAATAACTGTATTTCTCGGAATTCTGGGCAGGAAACTTTTTTTTAACTTGCTTTAGACATTCAAATGTGAACACAAATGTACTATTTATTTACTGTAAATCTTTAAAGGAACACTATGTGACAAAAAAAGACAGGGTCATTTCATAAAGCTAAGTTTATGTTAGAAACACTTGTCCCTAAAAGTATGCATGATACTTTGGTGAAGGTTGTATGTGTAATATGAGCATATACATTTCTGCAGGAGCAGGCTTGCATTTATAATTAAAAGCTTTTGCAGACCATGTGTGAGAGTGCAGGGTAGGTATCAGATTGCTAAATATTCAATTGTACAAAAAGTCTCCTATCCCACCAACCCACCACTTCTTCCACTGTAAAGTAGATAAGAACATACCTCAGGACATGGTCAGGTAAAATAAGATGAAATATTTCTATGCATAAAGTTTATGTTGGTTTGTTGCATACCTCCAGAATTGAGTTTGTTCCTAAAACACAGTGCTCCTTTAATCTTATATTCACATCTTTGCTTTTTCCACTTGCAAGGCCCCATATTGCTCATAATGTTGATGATGGGACTAGTTGCCTGTATCCGTGTGATTTTAACTTCTTCCTCAATCACAGAAGATGAATAGCTTGGTGCGAACATGCTGATCTCATTGTTCTCCATTTCTTCTCACAGGGCTCAAAAAATTGGCTTAAAAGCTTATGTTGTGCCAGAAACTTCATAAAAGTCTTTCCCTTCTTTCTCAGATCACCTAAGTATGTGTTTTCTTCATTAATTCCCAGTCGCTGCCATGAACATACTTATTATATCTTTCCTTTTCTTGATGTCTAGGGCAGGGCATCGAGTTTAGCCATTGATTATTGATCCAATAGGATTTGTGAGGTTGCAAAACAACTGTTTTAATATACTGTTAAAATTAGAATACATTGGAGATATAGATGGGAATATACATATATAAATGCAAAACTGACTATTACAAGGGCTCTTCTGCATGGGTGAAGGATCTTGGGGGGTATTGGGAGGTTCAAATCCCCCCAGATTTTTCTATGTTTGTATGTATATATAAATATGCTATTTTACGGCCTGTGTATACAATGATCTGTATCCCCGCACAGAATTATTCTGGCTCCTGCTCTTCTGCATGATTTAATCAAATGATCATTGTAGGCATATTTGTAGAATGTAGTCTTTTAAAGAACTACATTTGAAAAAAAGTTGATTTTTTTAGAATGTAATCATAGCATATGGTAGCCGCTAACATATTCCCTTTTTTCTGTGCAATTATGCAGCTGTGTAATATACAATTTTAGTTTCAGCAGATTAATTTCCTGAGGTTGAAGGAATATGTGCTCAATTGGAATGTGGCATCAACAATTACCAGTGCTCTAAGCTAATTTAAAGGGAAGCTCATTCATTTAGAGGGACACACTCACCTGAGAAAGTAACAGTTTGAAGCATTCAAGACAAAATAATGGAATCCAGAGCCCTTTAAGATGTTTAATTAATCAAAATACTATAGGAAAAAAAAAAAAAAAGAACACAATGGCCCTTAAAGAAATTTATCTCCAGAGAAGCATCAGCTATGTGTCTTCCCTGTGGGCTTTATGTTAATATCTGTCCATATTTATGTGCCAAAAACAACTGTATTGGCTTGATTTTAGCATTTCAGCCATGTCATGTCCTTATGGGGATTTCCTACATGTCACAAATGCCATATGTATTATCATCCACTAAACCATAAATGACTGTTAGCCAGATATGCTAAAAGGTGAAGTCTTAGAGAACCCCTCCTTGAAACATATGCATTAAGATTTGACATCTCCAAACCCCCCCCCCCCCCAAGTACATATGGTCCTTTAAGGTTTTTTCTAAAGCAGCATAAACCCTACCTAAGAGAAGTATTTTAATTTAATATTCAAATTCATTAGTCTTTATGCCTTATTCTCCTTATGCTTTTAGCTAGATAGAATGAGTTGACTAAATGTATTGGGGTCCTTCGCTTCACTAAGCCATCACTTGAGTCAATATGAGCTGTGATGGTTGCTATGAATCATAGCCCTTCACATTATTTACTAAGATCTATTTCCTTATAACCACTTAGCGCCACTGATCCCCACATTAAATATACCACACTAGCCCTTACTAATGGAATCCATTTGGACTCCCAGTCCCCACTCCTTTCCTGAGGAGGTGAAAGTGACTACCTAAAGCACTCATTGGCTATATGTAAAATATTACGGACCTCTTGGAAATATCAGTTCCTAGTACATATATCACAATATATAGTATATGGCGAGATATTCCAAAACTTCACCTTGGAGCTTTTGTGGTCCACGGTTTTTAATGGATGAGAAAGTACCTTTAAATATTTACAGCCTTATTAAATTGCAATTCGGCCAATTGAATAGGGCTCTATTTAAGCACAGAGCATATTTTTTTCCCCAAAGTTTTTAGTTAGTGAAGACCTTGCTTTTGGATAGAAGTTCAAACTAAAAACATCTGTAAAAAAAATGCTATGTGCTTAGAGCCCTATTCAATTAACCGAATTGCAATTTAATAAGGATGTTAGTTTATTAGTCCATATATATCTACAATATTCTCTATACATATATATATTTTTTTCATCTCATATATTCTATTAAGGGTCTTAAACCGCATTGTTTATTCAGGATTAATATCTATTTTACATTTATAAATGACTTGAAGTCCTGCTGATTTTCTGCTAGAATTATATTCAGATTGTTTGTAGCAATTATTATCAAAAAAATTAGTCTATGTTCCTTTGCAACAGAACATAAAATATACAGTAGTTTTTGGTAGTTTCCACAACCTTTTTTTTTAATCTATGAAAAATGCAGGTTCAACAGTAAAATGTTTATTTGCTTTATTATTATTTCAAGAAGTTGCACATAAATAATTTTGTGATATTTGTGCTAACAAGCAATATTTTCCCTCTGCTTCAAATAATACACAAACTAAAATGCGAGCTCCTAAAGTATTTTTAGGAGATCCATTTAAATTTAATTATCATGAAACTTTGACTATTTGGCTCTGCAGTCCTTTATTTTTTTCTCAAAAGCAACATAATTGGGCTGATTATTAGAGGTTTTTCGTTCCTTTACCATTATTGCAAAGTTGAAAGCCTATTTTGTCAGGAGGCGACTGTCACATTTCCTGAAACCTTGTAATTAATAAGTGCATTATCAAGGCAGAGGTTCACCTTAATGATATGCATGAGAAAAAACATGGACTAATTATGTAAATTAATGTGGAATGTTGAGAATATTTTATATAATTGCAATATTTTTAGATACAGCCTGAATCATGTTACAAAACTCCAGGCAAGAATGTGCCCAGTATCAAGACCTGAGAACTATCAGGAATTGACCTAAGAATCAGGGTAACAATTTGCTTGAGTCACTAATCTTCATGGTGAAGGGACCCTTGTCAAGTTTCAATAGTTCATACAACACCAAGAACCCTTGAGGATGACTGGAGGTATGACAGTACTTTTATCCTGGGATCACCTTGCCTGTGAGATCCCATGGTGCCTACAAATACTCACAGTCTCTAAAATAATTAGTTTTGGCTTGATAATTGTGCATTTGAACAATTAATTAATATTTTTTCAATCATGCCCTCAGGACGAATTAGCTACACCCCTGAATAAAGTATTGTGCTTGGAGTGGAACCAACAATGGACAAAGGACTTTTTTAAACTGACATCCCACAAGTGCAGTGTAGTTGGTAGTGACTAGAGTGTGTTTGTACATGGTCAGATAACACTGAGTGATGTTCAATATGACACTTCCCCCTGGACAGGTCCACTCCATCCACAATACTTCAGGGGGTGGAGCGACCAGGTGCTTCTACAGCGTGAGGGACCAATGAAAAATATGAATTGTTTAAATGCAATTTTTTTTCTTTCTTATCAAGTCTTACCAAACTATTGTTATTACTCACAGACGCACACACGCTCACAGACATACTCACTCACTCATAGACATACACACTCACTCACACAGACATACACACACTCACAGACATACACACTCACTCACACAGACATACACACTCACTCACAGACATACACACTCACTCACACAGACATACTAACTCACTCACAGACATACTCACTCACAGACACACACACTTACTCACTCACATCTTTATATGATCAGTAAATTGGTCCTTTAACTCCCCTCCCAATTTTCCATTTGCTAATGAGGATGCACATTTAACAGTGGTGAAGCACAGTAGTAATTAAGCATGCATACAGAATGATGGGAAATGGTTACTCCCAATGTGTAGTCAAACTAATATAGTCAAATTGTATTATAATATAAATGATTTGCAAATACATATTACCATATTGCTCAGATTTAACACAGACTAATTTCCTGGTAACCAGACCTGGGCCTCCATTCAATATGCAAAATTTAAGGAGCGATTCAATTGATCAAGCCCGCAGCTACCTGGCTGAAAGCCTAAACCGTAAACCATGTAACAGTACATAGCATTTTAGAACATCCTCATGATCAATTAAGCAAGGCCGTAACTACTGATTTAGAAACAGCCAATAGTAAATGAGACCGCCATCATGACGTCAATAAAACATGGAGGTTAAATGTCAATCGAGTAGCGTTTAAAAGTCCCTTCTGTGGACTCGCAATCCGGAAATGTACAAAACAATACAGAAGTTTGACAACACTGTTCTAGTCCATGTGGGTGGGCTGATATGTATTAAAGGCATATATAAGTGAGCTGGATTATGAATGCATCTGATAGAGGGGAATCAGTAGTGTATGCAAACATTTTTTTTTGCATGAAAAATACTAAAATAAACATGTAAACACCTTGAATTAGCAAAATATCTTGTAATTTTCTTTCCAAACCCAGGCTAAATGAGCATTCATTTCAAAAATTGTTTTGGCCAATCAGGTGGAAGTAGAGGCTGAAACATTTGGGGTTGCTGTCTATGCTGTAATGCAGCCTGGGAAATGTAGTCAGATTCATATAAAAATAAATAGTACTTTCTAACATGTGCCAATCTGTGCAGCACATTCACAGTAGATTACGCCAGCAGTTGTCTGTTCTCCTGCATCACTGCTGCTGGTGTTGACGTTTCCCACAAGGAGAGAGCAAGAAATCAGCTATGTCCCCAGCAACCATGTGACTGGCAGCACTTCCTCTGGAAGTCACAAACTGTACCCAGATGCTGTGCAACCTGTACCCACTGTAATGTAACCCCCTAGAGGTGTGCAATTCCAGATAGTAGTACCCAGCATATAAATATGTAAGTCCATTCAACTTTTCCATATAATACATATTTTTCTACTAATCAACGGCTGTTTTTTTAGGAAACATTTGAAACCCAGGAAACTTCTGTATACCTTTAAAGCCTTGATTACCGAGATTGATATAACATGGAAATAAAAAGTAAAAAAAAAAAATTTGGATTGCAGATTTGCGAGCTTGAGACTGTTGTGCAATTAATTCTAATGTCTTTCATTGCTTTCCCCGTCTTTTAAAGTGTAGATTGATTTTTTTATTTGCATTTACAGTGCTATGATCAGGTGTTTAACCCCTTGAGAGTCAAATCTAGTACTCGTAGGATTTTCTTCTACATTTGCCATTAACAGGTGTGAGAACAAGTGCGGGCTTGAGGAATTGTAGCAATTAAATAGCGATTTGTGATTGTAACGTTTAAGAGCTTAAAAGATCAAAGGCTTAGATGAGTCAGAGTTACGATTATTACTAAGTAACTACAATTGCTCAATTGAATAGGGGCCCTGGACCACTATGCAAGGAACAATCTCCACCTCTGTCACATGGGTACACCTCTTGTTCAGTAATGATCTGCAAAACATTTTTATGAAGATAGCATCCATTTTCACAATTTAGTTGAAACTTTTCTTTTGAAACTTTTTTTTTGTAAATGAACAAAGTTTGCAGTTAAAAAAGAATCTATCTTAAGTTGCAATTGTTAGTTTTATATTTTTATTAATTTTAATTAAATATAAAAGTAAAGTCTTGAGTCTATTTTTAATATACTGAAAATAAGGTGATATAATTTCTGGCAACCACTTTTAATTAAAAGAGTATTTTTTTGTGTATTTCCAAGATTATTTTATTATTCACTATTGATGACTAGTTTATTCCTCACATGGGGTGTTATTATACAGCATCCACTTTAAAATTATTTTGAACATAATAACAAGTTATTTATTTTTTATTTCAAGGTTGCATCAACAGAGGATGTTCTGTTTAAATGTTTTTTACATAGCTCAGACAGCTGTATTCAGTGCCTATTTATGGAATGTTGATTTGTTTCCTCTAATTGATGGTTTTAAGTGAAAACTGACAATACATTTTGTTTTCTGCAAAGACTTGGGTAAAAAACATAGACCATGACATCTATTTTATAGATCGCTGGCAACTATTTCAAGGTTCAATAACAGGTAGGTGTGTTTTACAATTAATACTACACATGATATATATTCTACTCAGAATAGAGTGGATACTATCAGGCCTCTGCTGATTCCCTGTTAAAGGTATGTGGTTGGATCTCACAATGTTCACCAATACAAATACAAAAAATTAGAGCGCTATGAAAAGAAGTTTTAAACCATTGAAATATCATAATAAAACTTATAGTCACAAATGTCCAATATTGACCTCATATATATATATACTAGCACAGTGGAGGAGCTAGAGAATGGAGGGCCCTGGTGAAAAAAAAATGTTGGGTCCCTGGGGGAGGGGGGTTATAAAATAATTTTGCTATACTCCTCGGCACCAACTCACTCAGTGCCCCTAACCAAGACCCCTTCTCATAACCTCTCTCCTCCATAAAATCCCTACCCACAAAAGCACTCCTTCCTAAAACCCCTTTCCATAACAGCACCCCTCACCAAGAACCTTTCCCAAAGCTGCTCTGCCCAAGACCCCTTCCCATAGCTGCTCCCATTCACTTACCTCTTGCCTACCAATAAATTAAATGCAAAAAATGAAAATACAGCATTGAGCCCCCCAAAGCAGGGCAATGGTGCACCTTCCCCACTGGAAACTCCGCCACTAACAGTGGCTCACCTTAATTCTACATATCTTAATTAAAAACTGACCTCAAAATAAAACGTTCAATAAACAGCATAGTGAAGGTAGACCAACTTTAAAATACTTGAAGTACCTTAAGGAAGAATATGTTTTACTCCTGTCTGAGGTGACATATGTTTCTTTTTTTCTGTATTATACCTACATGCAGTACATGTCATCTGTAGCTTGTAATTGTCAGTATCCTCCCAGATACACAAGGTATCCTCTTTTTCACTCCCTCTTCATTGGCCTCATAGAAATCTGAGCTTTGAAAAGAAGAAAACACAGCAAAGGCAAATTAGTACATTACTGCTTGAAACAAAAAAGCTTTCTTTGCATTTTGCACTTACATAAAATTCTGTGAATGCAAGTTTCACCATTTCAGCATAAGAAGCAGACATAGGCCCCTATTCAATTGTCCAAATAGAAATTACATGAGCCCGTAATGGAGCCTGTAAATGTTACTCATATTCAGTCGGCTACATGTTGCTACTCACATTCCAATTGTGAGGTACAGGCTCAAAAGCACTGTGGTTGTCAAAAACATAACTCCGTCCTGTCTCCTCCTTTGATTTTTTAAGCCCCCCAAAATCGATATTCAATAACAACAATTCAACAAGCCTGCAATTGCCTTCACATCCATAAATGTATCAAACAAATATACGAGTACTAGATAGTGGGTTAAACAACTGCAGCCTTTCCCTTACTTTACTCACAATCGCAAGTTACTTCCATCAAAGCCCTTAATCTTTAATGGCCACAAGAGTTGCGGCAGCAAAAAACGCAAATCGATATTCAGTTGCTCCAATTTACCCTTCCGTCAAGCCCGTAAATGGCTAAACATGAACAACATGTTACTGGGACCAAGGAGGTCTCGCAAAGGTGTTACTTTCAAATCGTAGCACTAATTAAGCAAATAAAAAAGCAATCCTGTACTTTCATTAGTAGTTAAAGTGATGTTTGGTCTTAGAATTATTAGCACCACATTCTCATGCTTGCAAATTGGCAAAAATAAATACTTTATTTCATGTTTAATTTTCGTCATTAAGTCTATCCTAGTAGGGGGCATAGCTTGATGGCACTGCAATGACTTTGTTGACGCAACTCGTTCTGCCCCTATTAGCGTCACAAGGCTTATTCAAGTGTGTCTCAACCTCCTATCCATAGTATCTGTATTGTTCTGGGATCTTAGTTTCGCTTATAGTCACATTATTAATAGTGACAAAGCATGTTCACTAATAGCTCACACATTCCATTATAATAAACATTTTTACCTTTTTATAAATATTTTATGATGTGCACTCTTGTTGTTTTATAAAACGCTTTATCATCAATGTTTATTTCTCATTATTTCCTCAGTATTTTCCGCCATGCATTATTGTTAACTAATCATTATTTCTTTCTTTCCCATTCCTTGTTATTGTTATCTTCTAATAAATAAGGGGCACATTCAATTATAAGAATCTGTGAATGATTGTTTTGTAAACAATGAACGTTATTAAACTTTATAGCATTTCATTCAACCCATATGGCTCTTATTCACCCCTGCTTGTCCATGTAAAATTGATAGAATAATCTATAGGGTTCTCCCACTATCACATACGATGGATATATCAATTTTCATTAATCTAATTGAAAGATTTCCAGTCAAAATCAATATTTAAACCTGAATGTTCTTTAAAGCCTTTAAATATAGCTCTTATGTGTTTCCAAACTCTTATGTTGAGTTTCCTAGTTGTGCGGCCAATATATTGCCATGAACATATTTACATTGTAAAATATATATAAAGTTTATAGAGTTGCATGTTATTTGATGTTTTATCCTATGCACATATCCATTAGAGAAAGAGGAAAAATACCTTTTAATTCTGATCAATGGTATATTTCCCACAAAGCAACCATAATAGCATATTGTATCTTACATTTGTAAAGTAAAGACCAACTCCATATATAATTGGAATAAAATATAACTTTTATTGAGTACAATATAAAAGTATATAAACAGATATAAAAAATGGCGTATAAAACTAAACAATGAAATTTGTCTCCAAAAATCACTGATGACCAAAAATAGGTGAGATAAATGCAAAAATAATAGTGAATGCAAAATTTGAGAAAATATTTTTACTTTTCAGTCATTAATATATCGCAAGATATTCCAAGAAGTACAGGCAATTGTGATTGTATTGTGCATTCCCTATTTGATATAAATTCTAGTAGTTACCGTATTGGTCCGAATATAAGCCGCACCTTTTTTCTGATTTTTGAGCTTGCGAGTAACGGGTGCGGCTTATATTCGCGACCGTAAAAAAATCATTGCCGATTTGCAAACTTTGCTTGTTACGTGTGCGGCTTCTATTCGCAAATGCAAAATTACTGCCAATTTGCGCAATTGCGAGTTAAGGGTGCCGATTTTCGTGCTTTAGACTGCAGTATTGAATAGCGATTTACGGTTTTAGTGATTTTAACATCCTGAAAAGCCTGTAACCTGCCAAAAAAGCTACAGTGCTAATTAGAAAGCCTGTTTCTTGCAATGGCTGATCACTTTGAGTGCCTTTTTCTCTCCAATTTTACGGGTGCGGTTTATATTTGAGTACTATCTTTTTTCTATTTTTTCCCCTTGAACCTTACAGGGGCGGCTTATATGCGGGTGCGGCTTATATTCGGACCAATACGGTATTGGCACAGTGAGATAACTGATATGAATACAGCAGTGAGAACTTACAGGATTTAACGGCAGTGGTGGAGATAGAAGGGAAACAAGGTTTACCACTGTGGCCCTATCTAGGCATATTATAGCGGAGTTACCCTAATGAGCAAATTACTAGGGGGACCCACTATTTATCTCCTATCTCTGGTAAGTATATAATCCCTATACTAAACTGTCTGGGACCAGTCCCCTCTACTCCACTTTATCTTATCTGCATAACATCTAGACTGCTCTGTTAGATACCGATCAGTCAGTGCATAGTTTCGGGTAGCGCATGGCTGTATAGCGACGTCATCCGAGGGAGACAGGAACAGCAACTAATCTTGATTATTGATCAAGAAATTCTTCTATAAGAATGAAGACACCCCTTCTGTTCTCACACCAGTTGATGATACGAACACATTAGAACTGGAATTAACAAAACAGGTAATACCCACAGACAAATTTAACAAACAGTCTTTAATGAAAACAACGCACTGTTCACTGAACATATAATATTATGGCTGAGATACATAGATGATATTTTCATTAATTGGAATGATACTGCCGATAACTTTGGGAAGTCCATACGGATACTTAATGACAATACTTTGAACTTAAGACTGACCCATACGATTGATCCTGTGATAATAGATTTCCTTGACATCACCATCATCAAGGATGAGGAAGGCTATATCAAAACAGACCTATACAGGAAACCCACTGCAACAAACAGTACCCTGCATTTTAAAAGTTCCCACTTTCTGCCTACGTTAAAAGCTATACCAGTTGGTGAATTACTCAGATTAAGGAGGAACTGTTCTGACATAATGATATTCAAAAAGAGAGCTGCTTAACATAAAGAGAGACTGAATAGTCAAGCACATAGCAATCTGTCATTGAAGAGAGCTTATCAGAGAGCACTTCATACTACCAGAGTGATGCGACTATGCCCGAAACCAAAAATCAAGAATGATGAACCGATAAGATTTATTGGGACTTACAGTGAAGACTGGAAAAACATTACCCACATCCTAAACAAACATATCAACATTCTGAAGACTGATACAATCATCAAGAAGTTTATAGGTAATGAAATACGGATGGGCTAGAGAAGATCTAAGAATGTAAGAGACACTGTAGTACGTAGTGACTTTGTCTGAAACAAGAAGAGACCAAAGTCCTTATCCAATGGAACTTTTGGTTGTGGTCGTTGCAAATTTTGCCCATATATGAGCAAAAGATTGAAGATAACGGACAGAATCGGCAGAAACATCCGTTTAAAAGGCATCTTCAATTGTGGAACACAGGGAGTAGTTTATTGTCTGGAATGTCCATGTCCTTATAGATATGTTGGTATCACTACACGAGAACTCAAAAGAAGATTGGGTGAACATATATGTAACATATGTATCAGCCCTAAGACATCGAGAGTGGTAAAAACTTACATCAGTGGCCAGACATTATAATGAATGCCACGAATCAAAACCTATGATCCAATGTTGGATACTTCAGAAAATATCCCTTGGCATCAGAAGAGGTGACTTGGAACTTGAACTCCTTAAAGCGGGGACCAGATGTATATCAATGCTTAACACGTTATGTCTGAATGGTTTAAGCGAAAACATTAATTTCAGTGTCTATCTTTAGATACAACTGTAAAATTATTTCCCATTTTCTTTTCTTTTCCTATTTTAAGTCATGTGTGTCTCTAAATGTATAGAATCTGTCAATTTGGACCTAAATACACTTTTGCCAATCTAAAAATGCAATTATAAAGGGAATTGGGATGATCAGTCCCACCATTGACATGCTATTAATACTTATCATGTAATTATATGTATTCCTTTTTAGCCACTGGATAATTAGTTATATTGGATAGTGGTAGCATACATTTTGTTTTGAATATGCTCTGTAAAGCTCAAGCAACTGGGCCACAATCTAACACACTGTTTTAACCTTGGGACCCCAACAATCACCCCAAGTTATTTCTAGCCCAGCTCTATAACTGCCATTTAGCTACCCTAATGTATGTCAAACTTACCACGTTCATAAGGGAGGATCATCAATAACTCCAGTCACAAGCACCCAGCCCTTTAAAAAGAGGCTTCAAATGTACCTGTGCTAACGATTTGATGTTCCTGCTTTAAAATTAAAAACTTATCTGGCTGTATAAAGTATGGCTTCTTTATTAAGGCATTCCGTATACTGACAGTATAGACCCACTTATATAACACTGTAGGTGTGCCGACAAGGACCCGGGCGTGATAACAAGTATTTTCCCCATTATATAAGTTATTATATTAT
Source organism: Discoglossus pictus (assembly GCA_027410445.1). NCBI lineage: Eukaryota > Metazoa > Chordata > Amphibia > Anura > Alytidae > Discoglossus > Discoglossus pictus. Next base: position 166,570,614 of record CM050170.1, read on the forward strand.
TATATATAATTACTGTCATGAATCACCCAGGGGCCATATTGGATTTGGTGTGAACTATGCTGGGGCCATTTTGTGACTGGCAGCAGTGGCCATTTTGGGCTGGATTATCTTACACATGCTGTTGCCATGTGGAAGAACAAAAGGTTTGGGTTGTGGTGATAATATGTTAGTATTATATTGTATATTGTATTGTGGAGTGATAGCTATGTTTTAATTAGTCAACCCTCCCCCATTGTATAAACTCTCAGTCAGGAGTTGGCCATATGGTCTTTAACGTAAACACTTGAAGTGATAGCAAGGCCAGAACAAAGAGATTTGCCAGACAGCCAGGCACCTAGATAACAATGGGGGGGCCTAGGAGCAAACAGGAAGTTTCCCCTGGGACCGCCTGGGTCAGAATGAACTAGTAGCCACGCCTGGGGAAGGCCCTGGGGGAGGAGACTAATAAGTTCCCACAAATTACTTCTGTGAGAATGGCCAGAGGGGAATGAGGGTTTGACTAAGAGTAGCCACTCCCTCCACTGTGTGTGTGTGTGAAATGTTTTAAATATGTGGTTCCAAAATAAAACGTGGTTCATAATTTTCATCAAGACGTGGTGTGTAGATGTATTATTTACCCGGGGACTTATGCTTGCAGTAAGATTCGTCAGACTTACTGTCAATATTGCTCAGTCTAAACCAAGGGCTGAGACATGATGTTCCTGTACTCAAAGCTACTCCAAGGTCCAGAGTAACCCAAATCAAGTCAGCAGACCCCAGCCAGAGAGTGGGTCGTGATAATTGGTGTCACAGTTGTGGGGTACTCTGAGAAGGACCAGAAAATGGAGCAGCAGTATGAGGACATTTCCAAGGAGGCAAGACGCAGGTTCAGTATAGCCAGGGAGTCTTGCCCCGGGGAGATAACGCTGGAAGAGGCAATTAAAGGACTGAACCTAATAAAGCAGCAAATACAGGAAGAACGTACAGGGGTGAGTGTCCAAGCTCAGAAAAAGGCTTGGGGTCAACCCTGCAGAGATGCCAGTAAGAGTCAAACTGGCAAATCAGAATTTTAAACAGTCCCAGGATGATAAAGACAGCATTGACGGATTTATCCAAGAGGACTACAGACTACTCCTGCTAAATCAATGGATGGCATTCCTGCAATTATGGCATGGCCATGAGCTGGCAAGCTGGTTGGAGGAACTGGTAGAGAAAGAGATGGACTTGGAGGAACAGTATCTGGCCAGGGTAGAGTCCTTTGGTGGCCGGAGAGAGGATCTCTATTTTCGGTTGGATCTACAATATGGGGTTGAGGAGATTCTGAATGGTGATCCGGAATGTGGCATGGGAACTGCAAGGAGACATAATAACTTGTTTGTTGAACGCTGCCGGGGTCTGGGACTGGAACCATGGTTCCCGGAGGCTCCTTTGCTAGAACCCCTGGTTCGGCAAGAGCAGCAACTGGAGGCTGAATATGTTCAATTGTGGGATGCGATACCCAAGAAGTATTTTGGCCCATCCGGATGGGAGGACGGCTCACCAGACCCTTACAACTCAGACGGTATGTACCAGAGTGAGTATGCTCACTGGAACTGGGGAGAGGCTTTTATAGAGGGTAAACAAAGTGAGGAGTGGGAAGGGGTAAACACTGTTCCTTTGCCAACTCCTGGGGATGGAGAATGTTTGCCCCTAGAATATGCAGCAACTGTGTCAGGGCCTAGTCACCAGCCCAAAGAGCCAGAGACCCAGTGGAATGTTCCCTGGGTGGGGTCAGATAATCCATGTCTGCCCCCTGAGACCCCAAGAGACTTAATCCCAGAGGAAGTGGGAACTGCTCACAAGCTAGGGCCAGATAAGTTAAGTCTGCCCTCAGAAGTTCTAGGCAAAGTGTGTTGGCCAGAACTGTTAATGGAGCCAGAGGCTCGGGATGATTGTGTGATGGACGGTGGGAAGTGAGCCTTAGAGGCCAGGCTGGGTGGGAATGATGAGATTCCCCAGCCTGCATCAGATAACCACTGTCTGTACCCTGACACCCCAGGGGAGTTGTTCCCAGAGGTGCTAGTGAAGCACAGAGCCCAGGAGGGTTGTTTAAGAGACTGTGGGGAGGGAAAGGAATTGGTTTCTGGCTACAGGGAACCTGACCTCACACAGTAAGAGAGTGCCAGGGGCACAAAGAGCCAGGCCGAGGCAGCAAGCATGCCAGCTTTGGCAAAAGCATTATGGGTGCAGAGTGGCACCATGATAGAGGGTGTACCAAGTGGGGAGATACCCTGGATAACCATTGTCCAGGGGCCCACTGGAACAGACACCACTCCAAAGATCCAGTTCAACAGAAAGGACTGGGATAAAGTTGCTCAACCCCGGGCAATGGAGGAGTTCGGCACTTCAGCTGGATGGGAGCAGCATAGCCCCCCAGCCAAGTCAGAGGAGTGTAAGCACAGCTTGGGTGGGAGCAGCGTAGCTCCCCAAGCAGCAACGGAAACAGCTGGACCAGAGGAAGAAAGCCAAGAGGAGCTGTCCCTTTGCAATCCCATAGGCCCAGAGACTGTATTAGAGATCCCAGCCCAGCTGTGAGGACTGGCTGGGGGGAACAGAGTTGCTATGGGACAGAAACTGTGGCCCACCTGTTGTACTCTGGGATACCAGATTATTGGGGAGGTACCCTGGACTATTTGGGTGGGTGTGAAGGGAAAAGAAATTTGCTCTATACAGTGGGAGCAAGGCCAAGGGCTGGGGGAGGTTTTTACTCTGCACCTTGGGACAGACAAGAACTGGCATAGCATACAGAGGGCCAAACCAGCACATTCATGACTATCAGCGTAGCTGGAAAAATCAGGGATGTTTCCTGCCACGCTTGGGGAGGTGTTGTCATGAATCACCCAGGGGCCATATTGGATTTGGTGTGAACTATGCTGGGGCCATTTTGTGACTGGCAGCAGTGGCCATTTTGGGCTGGATTATCTTACACATGCTGTTGCCATGTGGAAGAACAAAAGGTTTGGGTTGTGGTGATAATATGTTAGTATTATATTGTATATTGTATTGTGGAGTGATAGCTATGTTTTAATTAGTCAACCCTCCCCCATTGTATAAACTCTCAGTCAGGAGTTGGCCATATGGTCTTTAACGTAAACACTTGAAGTGATAGCAAGGCCAGAACAAAGAGATTTGCCAGACAGCCAGGCACCTAGATAACAATGGGGGGGCCTAGGAGCAAACAGGAAGTTTCCCCTGGGACCGCCTGGGTCAGAATGAACTAGTAGCCACGCCTGGGGAAGGCCCTGGGGGAGGAGACTAATAAGTTCCCACAAATTACTTCTGTGAGAATGGCCAGAGGGGAATGAGGGTTTGACTAAGAGTAGCCACTCCCTCCACTGTGTGTGTGTGTGTGAAATGTTTTAAATATGTGGTTCCAAAATAAAACGTGGTTCATAATTTTCATCAAGACGTGGTGTGTAGATGTATTATTTACCCGGGGACTTATGCTTGCAGTAAGATTCGTCAGACTTACTGTCAATATTGCTCAGTCTAAACCAAGGGCTGAGACATGATGTTCCTGTACTCAAAGCTACTCCAAGGTCCAGAGTAACCCAAATCAAGTCAGGAGACCCCAGCAAGAGAGTGGGTCGTGATAATTACAGTATGTAAAACTTGTATATGAACATCGCTGTCCATTTCAATGTTAACTATTTGACTTCTTTGTATCGTCACTTTGCCTGCTTGCCCTACTTGTTACTTTCTGTCCTTCCAGAACACCAAAGCACGCTGAAATTGTAACAGAATTACCAATATCAATTATTCAATCAAATAATTACTCACCCAATATAAGCCTACATTGTTCCTCCAATGAGACTGATCCCTGGGGAAGCAAAAACGCGAAACTTGCGCTTCGGATTAGTTGCTGTTCCTGTCTCCCTCTGATGACGTAGCTATGCAGCCATGCACTGTCTGAGACAATGCACTGACTGATCGGTATCTAACAGAGCAGTCTAGATGTTATGAAGATAAGATAAGTGGAGTAGAGGGGACTGGTCCCAGACAGTTTAGTATAGGGATTATAAACTTATCAGGGATAGGGGATAAATATTGGGTCCCCCTAATAATTTACTCATTAGGGCAACTCCGCTATAATATGCCTAGATAGGGCCACAGTGGTAAACCTTTGTTTCCCTTCTATCTCCACCACTGCCGTTAAATCCTATAAGTACTCACTGCTGTATTCATACCAGTTATCTCACTGTGCAATAACCAGAATGTATATGCAAATAGGGAATGCACTACACAATCACAATTGCCTGTACTTCTTGGAATATCTTGCGATATATTAATAAATGAAAAGTAAAAATATTTTCTCAAATTTTGCATTCACTATTATTTTTGCATTTATCTCACCTATTTTTGGGTATCAGTGAGTTTGGGAGACAAATTCTATGTTTTATATGCCATTTTTTTTAAATCTGTGTATATACTTTTATATTGTACTCAATAAAAGTTATATTTTATTCCAATTATATATGGAGTTGGTCTTCACTTTACAAATTAGATACAATATGCTATTATGGTTGCTTTGTGGGAAATATACCATTGATCAGAATTAAAACGTCTCTGTACTTTTCCTCTTTCTTTATTATTTTCTCATAATTAATACACTGCTGATCATATAGTTGCTACATGGTGATAAAATTAGGATAAAATTGCTATATCATAGCTAGCCCAGATCACCTAAGGAATCTCCCAATAGTGTTGATCCCTAATCCTTCCTTATCCACATATCCATTATAGTTGCTTTGGACAAATATACATTTGCATGTTCTGCATGCTATACAATTTTCACATCTGTACATTTTCTTTTTTTTTCTTTGTTCAATTTGTTTTTAATAAACTGGGGACTAAATATTTTTTTTAATTATTCGGTCTCCTATATACTATTTTAGGTTTTGAGGGTCATTTGAATAAACAAAAAACAAACTTAGAGGTGCTCAATCAGAGAACGAACTAACCTTAATAGGTTAGTTATATGGACATGATAAACGACTCTGAGAGCAACCTCTTTTAGCTCACTTTGTGCCCTTCAAAGGAGTTTTTTTCATAATATATTAAATTTGTTTATGTGGATTACAAAGTATTCGGAAGAAAATATATTTTTTTATTTTTATTTTTAAACCGCAAAAATGATATATAGTTTTATTCGTTTTTGTCTGTTAGGAAGTTTTTATGAAAACCAAATATATGAGTACCACAGTGATTCTTAAAAGATTAACAGAACTCCACAGTCTACATTAAATGCAATTAAGTTCTATTATGGTCAAAACACACTTGATTAAACACGATAGAACATTTGTGGCTGGTAATTCTGACAAAAATTAGCAAAATTTAAACAAAATTAAGTGTAGCAATTTTTGTATGCTTACATATTTTGTAACTTTATACTTAGTCACATGATGCCTCTTTTAATTTTCTATCCACCTCCTTCAATTTTTTTAATTTTACTTAATCACACATTAGTTTATTATGGGCAAAAGAATGATATTTATCAGTTCTAATGGATCCAATCTCTCCTAATCATTATATTTAAGTTCTATATAATTACATCGACACACTCTAATAACTTATTTTGATCAGTGCAAATTCTTTTGATTCTCCTAAATTCCCCTCTTGTAGCCACATTAAATTTGAAGTTCGGAACTGCTATGAGGGACCGGCCCCAGGAAGAGGATAGGGAGACCAGGAACCCCAGGCACAGTTGTTAGGGCAAGAGGCTGTGGCAAAGTACAGGGCCCCCAATTATAGCTTAGAGGAGATGGACGTCCTCCTCAGGGAAATCCGTGCCCGCTATCGGATCATACATGGTGGAAGAGATGTGAGGCATAGCCGAAGCAAGAGGCCTGGTCCCAGATTGCTTCAACTGTTGCGGCTTTAGGGGTTGCTAATAGGGACGTATGGTCTGTTAAACACAGATATGACCATAGCTGTCTGAAGGTGAAGAGGAAGATGGCAGAGGAGGCAAGAGCAGCACGTGCACCCAGTGGTGGGCCGCCAGCCAACATCAATTATTGTAGATGAGAGCAGACCCTAAGGAAGTGGATTGAGCCAGCAGCAGTGGTGGGCCACCCAGGACAGGTGGACACGGATGTGGCAAGAACCATGCAGAGTGAGTATCATATCACATCACACACATTGATGTATAAACTTAGAGGGGGGGGACAAATACCCTGCAGATATCATAGATGACTGACATACAATAGCACTGTAAGCCCTATGGTTATGACTGAAGATATATGGAGCATCAATACCTATGTAAATACTGGTAGCACACATATCATTTTCATAATTTGTATTAATGAAATATCTGGCCAATACCTGCAGTAAAAAGTGATCCTGAGTACAATTTGCTATGAGATCAAGAAGATTTGACATTCAAAAGAGAGTACATTTCTGGGTGTGCGCACTGCGGCATATGTGGATACAGACTCTGTAGGTCTGCATGTGCGTGTCATATACTGTCCTAACCTGGACAATGTCTCAGCTGCATATTAACTACCATTGCTGGGAAAATGTCACAGATTGGTCAGTCTCACACACTGCACAGCAGATCCAGCAGAACACCTGCAGTACACATATTCATATGAGCCATGATTCACAATGCTCATTATGCAGGCCGTGGTTCATCTGTGTAACACAAGCACCACAGTCAGTCACAGGTGACCATGATGTCAAGGATATGGAAAAACATAGTTCTCAATTGTGTAGGGAAACCAACTCAAATATATGTTTATTCCATTTCAGTACCCAGGAGGACAAGGGCAGCCATAGAGGAACAAGGGGAGGCTCCAATAGAGGTGGGAGTGGTTGAAGAAGAAGGCCATGACATTCCAGAGAGCCCAGGACCACCCACACAAGCTGGCCATTTAGTGCCAAATCAGGAGTGGGAATCACTGCCTGGGTCCTCAACAGCATCATCCAGCTAGGCACAGTTGTTCCAGCCCCTTTCACCTGCCATCATCACAGCTGTCAACTACTACAGCAATATTGCAGTCATGGCAGCCCACAACCACCACAATGGGGTCCTGAAACATGGCCTCTCACACGATGGGTTGCCCAAACATGGCCTCCCACACAATGGAGTCCCCAAACATGGGCCAACACCCCAGCCCTCCTGTCGACACCTCAGGCCCTCCTGCCATCACCTCAGGGCCTGCTGCCGTCACCTCGGCCCCCAACACCGTCACCTCGGCCACCGACGCCATCACCTCGGCCACCAATGCCGTCATCTCGGCAACCGATGCCTTTACCCCTGGCCCCGCTGCCGTCACCTCGGCCACCAATGCCATCACCTCCAGCCACAATGCCAACACCTCCGGCCCTGCTGTCATCACCTGTGGCCCCATTGCAATCAACAGCACCACCCCTGACATTGCAGGAAATCAGGATCCGGTTCGCCAGAATGGCATGCAGGAAACAAGAAAATAAGAGGCTACGGTTGCTCAGAAGGCAGTGTAGGCTCACACACAGCCTCCTGCCAAGCACAAGATTGCTACTTTCTGAGGTGAGGAGGCACGACCAAAGGATGGAGAGATATGAGGAATGGCGATTCGGGATAGACGGCAACTCATTGAATCAGCCGCACACCAGCTAATACCTCTCCAGCCTTTCATTACAAAAGGAACCCGAGATGTTGGCCCCCTCATCTCAGACCTCACCACCATCTCAACCAGATCCCCAGCCAGCCAACGACGTGGCACCCCATGCTCCTCTACATCCAAGACATGGAAGAGGGAGACGGGGTGCGGGCACGGAAGGTGGGGGTGCAGTGCTGAGGAAAAGGAGGTCTTAGAACCATTTAGGAAGTCCTCCTCCTGATCACTCTTCACTGAATACTGATTGTTATATATGTTGACATACTATTGGCTGGCTACAGAGTGTGTACATGTCTGGTTATGTTTAACATTTCAACAATTGATGTTCAATGTGGATTGACCTTGAGATGAGGTATTGTAGTTAATCAGAATATTGTTATGATTGATATCTTGTTATTGCCTCTGTAGGTGTTAATAGCAAAATCTCACGACCATGAAGGCCTGTTCTTCACCTTCGAGCTGTACAAAACCATCATGTCAGTGAACACTCGACACAGTTCCCAGAAGCCATTAGATCAGTGTCATTCATTACTGCAGATGGATCTGAAATGCAATATATGACTACATATCTCTTCACTAATGAACATGACCTGTGCTAGTTTCAATTGTAATGAATAGTGTCCCGGCTTAAAAGCTGCATGGCCCCAGTAGCATCTGCTAATCCAAACCAGTAGTTATACATGTGTTTTGTTGAATTTCATACCGTTACCAGTAAGAAAGTAGATTAATGTACTTCATGTCATCCACAAACAAAATGGATAATTTCCTTGGTTTGACATCAATATCAATGTGCATGTTTTTAGGGGTAATGTGAACAGTGTAATCTGTCTGGCCTTGGTACCACCCATATACCAGTGAGATGTGATATCAGCATGGCCCAACTATTCCATGTAGATAGTGATAGTAATTTTTGCATAAAGATTGTGTTCACAGTGAAGCATGCCTGGTTGTATTACACATCCTCAACATATTCTGGAAAGGCTGATTGAACAGGAAATAATCAATTTGGTTATTACTGCTCGTAGCTGACGTTCATGTTAATACGTTTATTGTAGTGTACAGAGCAAAAACAATGTACTATAATAACAGCTTATGGTTGTTCTAACACCTCCTCTTTATGTTTTCCAGCATCCTATCATCCATTTGGAAATTAGCATTAACTTATGAAAATACACTGTGTGTGGAATTGATTAGTATCACATGATCCATGATTTGTAGCATCTGTTTAATCTAGCAGATGGAGATCATATAGTTGCTGTATGGGCATTTATGGTTATTTCTATGAAATGGATTGTTATATGATGTTTCTATGTCACATCCGATTATGTTTATTGTGGTATCCTGACCACATGTGACCCTAGTAGATGCTATGCTTTATTTGTATGGTGTTATCTAACAGTTAACCCTTTAGGTTTCCTCGGAATGCCCACAGCCTCTTGCCCTTCCGGTATCCGCCAACACCACACCCCTGATATTAATACACAGTCATGTCCATTGCTGATTTGCTCTGTGTATGAAATAAAGCTTTGTTATACCGTTCTCACCATGTCAGTGTGTTTTCAATGGTTGTGGTTATAGGCCATTCACATACATCCCATTTGTGTGACATTCTATATCTGTAAACTAATGAGCCCTAGTTACTATGCAATGGATAAATCCATATAATAATGTATATAATATATATAATAAGAAAGGCTTAATACACGTGAGAGGTCCAATTTGTGATGCAGTGGGGTATCAACATTCCACTGAAGGCCTGATGGGAATATGACAGGTGATAGTGTGAATCCATTGACAGCAAAACATTTAATGGGATGTCACCATATGATAATGGGTATACATCTTAAAACATGGCCACCAGCAGTGGGACTTTCCAGGATGGGCACAGCAGAGATTACCCCTGATGGAGGTGAGTTGGCTGTTGCTCCATATGCCTCTGCACAGCCACCATGTGTTTAGAGTATATTAGTGATGTGTATGTTCCCCTGGTCCCCTTGTGGATTGCTAAGTGGTGGCGGTGAAGGGGCCTGTGAATGAAGCTGTGAGCTATATCATTTAGGGCCAGTGTAGGTGGGCAGTTGATAGCAGAGAGGACAGACAAATCACAGTCCACTAGAGAAGGAATTGGCAACCCACTTCAGTATCTTTGGCATGCAAACCTTGTGGAACAGCATAGGCAGAGACCTAGCTAAATGTGCGGCAGTCCATAGGGTCACAGAGAGTCTGACACAACTGAAGGACTGAACAACAAATAATAAAATGTTCCCCTGGTACTTGATATATTTGATGTGGGGGTTAAATATGGCCACTGTTTGTTTTTCCAAATGTAGATGTGATTAGCGAGATGTATATGCAATTATATTTATATTTTAGGGTCCACAATAGAGCCTCTGTGAGTGAGAAAGGGTTAATATGGCATGATTTTCATGTTTTTGTATTGCAATTTAATGAGGTGGTATATCTTTAATTGCATTATGCATGTTGCAGCATGGCTTTTCATATTGGCATGTGCATGGCCATTCCAACATATGATAAAATTATTTATTTATTTTTAAATCCCCTTTTTTATTTGAAGATTATTGTGCAAGTAATTGTAATGCCTTTCCATGCTTTCCCCATATTTTAATGTCCACTGGTGTGTTTATATTGTCGTTTACAGTGTTGTCTGTAAACCATTTGAGGGTCCTATTTGGAGCCTGTAATGTTTTTGCCTCCATTTGTGGGTTACAAGCTTGAACGCCAGGGCGTCTTTGGAAATTTGTTGCAATTTAATAGCGAATTTGGAATGTAGCAGTTATGGGCTTGACAGAACAAAGGATTTGCAGGCGCTCAGTTAATTTGGAGGCACCCTAAACCCGCTGATCGTGAGGGGGTTGCTTGACAGGGCCAATTTAATAGCCGTAAGTTTTGCTGCCTACGTTACGGGCTAGAGTTTTACACGTTCAGGGAATTTAATGGGGCTGTTGGTATATTCATTAACCAGCTGCCACAAGGAGCATTGTTTCTGCTAATATAGCTGTTAACCTTAATCTTGTTCCACTCTCTACATTTTGTCAAATCTAAAAGGAAGTGCTGCCTTTTAAACATTTTATTTTGAGATCTGGATTCACCACATGTGCTGAACCCTTGACTTTGATCCTTACAATCCCAGCAATGTTTACCTGTCTTATTATGTGGCTGATGGATGCCTTCTGGACCTGGGTTGCCTTGACTTTAATTGTCTTACACCAAGAAAAGCACATTCTAACTATAATTACAACATGGAGCAGACTACACCAATTTACCTGCTCATGCCCTTCTTGGCCATGAAATAGATTGTTGTCACACATTGCACTTTTGATTTATGATCTAACTTCAAGATTCCATTGAAATTAAGGTTAATGAATTATATAAAAAAAACAAAGAGTTGCATTAGAAGGTCAATAGGGAATCAACAATTTGCTTGAGAAGATGAACAATTCATATATCATTTAATTAATTAAACATTTTGCATAAAGAGATTGTTCTCCTACCATGGGAAATATTCTGCCTAGATCAGTTTGGGACTAATTTGTACATGTCAGCCACTGGGATATTCGCATATGTAGCAACCATATTGGATTGTGAGAAAGGTTTGGCATGCAAGTTATCAATGCTACTACAAAAATAGGAAAGATAACTGTTTCAGATAACTGTTTTGTAATAATTTTAAAATTAATGTTTATTTTCATAAAAAATGACTAAAGTGTAAATTTTAAATAATTTTATACATTTTGTTCTTAGGAAGTTTCATGAAAACCATAATTTTATGTCTGAAAAAATGTGCTTGAAAGTTCGCTTATTACCACTAAACTTCATTAGCATGAAACTTATTTATATTTATATTATATTTTATTTGCCTTTATAAATCTTAAATAAACATTAGGAGATTTGTGCAATTTCTTTTGTTAATTATAATAATAATAATAATAATAATAATAATAATAATAATAATAATAATAATACTGTTGTGGTTGTTAATTACATATGCTATATATATATATTTTGCATAAACAAAACAACAAGTCATTGGTGCTCATTAGAAAACGAACTAACCTTAATAGGTTAGTTCTATGGACATGATAATCCACTCGGAGAGTACTTGTGCCCTTCACAGGGAGAAATATCCTGTAGTATATCAGTCTGGTCTCACTCAAAAGAGTGACCCAGCCCCGAAATATCAGGCAATTCTACCCTGAACAGGAGAAACAGCAAACCACAGACGCGTTTCGGCCTTTATGGGCCTCGTCAGTGAGGTGCTGCTGAACTCCCTATGGCACACTGAGCAGGGGTTCCACGTCTGGAGTCCCCTATTACCCTTAGGGAAACTAATCCCTAGGGGTTATTTGCATAAACAAAACAACAAAGTCAGAGGTGCTCATCAGAGAATCAACTAACCATAATAGGTTAGTTTTATTATTATTATAGTTTATTTATAACGCGCCGACATATTCCTTAGCGCTGTACATAAATTAGGTTCAGACAATGATAAATACAGATTAACATTTAGCAAAGGAAGGAGGGCCCTGTCTTTGAGCTAGGAATCCAATGTCCATGGTGAATTCCCAAAGTACTTAGGATAGAAACTCGCATACTTACAATCTAAGGGATAGTGAGTGGTAAAAGAGGGAGAGAGAGGTGATAAGGGTGTTAGGGTGGAAGGTGATACGCTTCTTTAAAGAGATGTGTTTTAAGTGAGCTTTTAAATGCTTTGAGGCAAGAGGATAATCTGGTGGAGCGAGGCAAGGCATTCCAGAGACTAGGGGCAGCACGAGAAAAGTCCTGGAGGCGGGAGTGAGAGGAGGTGACAAGAGTTGTAGAAAGAAGATGGCCATTAGCAGAACAAAGAGGGCGGGTGGGGGAGTATTTGGAGATGAAAGCAGAGATGTAAGGGGGAGCATTATAGTTGAGGGCTTTGTAAGTTAGGGTCATAATTTAAAATGTAATTCTTGGGGCTAAGAGAAGCCAGTGGAGAGATTGACAGAGAGGTGATGCCGACACTGAACGTTGTGTACGGAAGATGAGTCTAGCAGAGGCATTCATAATCGAGTTGCAGCAGTCTAGTCAAGAGATGATGAGAGAGTGTATAAGGATTTTAGTTGTGTCTTGTGTAAGATAGTGACGAATTCTGGAGATGTTTTTCAGATGGAGAAGACAAGATTTAGTTAGTGATTGTATGTGAGGGATGAAAGACAGAGGGGGGTCCAGTAGAACTCCAAGACAACGGGGTTGGGACGAGGGGGTGATGATATCTTTGTTGACAGTGAGAGAGATGTGAGGAATTGACGCTGGGGGAGAGGGAGGGAAGATCAGGAGTTCAGTTTTAGACATGTTGAGTTTGAGATGGTGGGTGGACATCCAAGAGGATATACTAGAGAGGCAGTTGGAGACATGTGTTAGAAAAAAGGGGATAGATCTGGTGCGGAGAGGTAGATTTGGGTGTCATCTGCATAGAGATGATAATGAAGACCAAAAGAGTTTATGAGGGTACTAAGTGATGAAGTGTAGATGGAGAAGAGGAGCGGGCCTAGGACTGATCCTTGAGGTACACCAACAGACAGGGGGTGAGAAGAAGAAGAGGTGTTAGAGAAGGAGATACTGAATTATCGATTTTGTAAGTATGATGAGAACCACGAGAGAGCAGTGTCTTGAATCCCGAGCAAGAAGAGGATATGGAGTAGAAGTGGATGGTCGGCAGTGTCAAAGGCAGCAGAGAGATGTAGATGAAGAAGAATTGAGATTCTATGGACATGATAACACACTGACCTCTTTTAGCTCACATATATTAAATAATTATTGTATTTTTAATCTATTAAAACAAAACAAAAAACATGGAACCTTTTCTATGGCCTCAACAGAGGACCATTAACATAAAATAGTATGTTGATCCATGAAGAAAAACACTTGCTAGTATATTAAAGAATGTATTTTTCCCAAATTAGACAATCGGCAATGTCTTGACTGTTTGTTTTTAGATTTATGGCTCTGTTACAAACTGAAGAATGTGAACGCAATGGATTTATGTATTTTTTTCAAGCATAACTGCTATGTATCTGTTGACAAAAAATGACCATATACTGTATTTCAAGAAGATCAATAGCCATGATAGCTGTGATGTAAAAAGAAAGTTTAATATTAATAATAAAATGTATACGTCAATCTCATGAAGAGCATGAAACAAGTCTCTGTTAGCAGAGACTACTCTGTGTTGCAAGGTAGGGTGTGTCTTTTATTTAATAGGACATATTTGTCTATAGCTCATTGGCTCATTGGAAATGTTTTAACAATGTCAGCAAATATAATTTTACCTAAGAACAAGCAAGTCTATACACTGGTGCAAGTTAACCTGTCAGAACATACTAGGAGATAACAAAAATGATAGAAATGATGTTCCAAAATGAGTGGAGTTGCAATGTGTGTTATACAATATATATACGTAACTTAGTAATTGGCACAGAGATCTCAAAAATGTTTGTTTATTTTTAATGAACCTTAAAATCTGGCTTTTGTTTTTTATTTGATCTTAATGATTCTTGAGATGTAAACAATTGAGTGGCTTAATATACATTGAGTGGCTTAATATACTAATGTTCCTAAGTCTGCAAAATGTTCACACATTAAAATTGGTAAATATAAATGTTTGGATACAACTACAAAAAACTTGCCTCTGTGGAAGCCTACACGAAACTCGCAAGTCAGGCCTGTTCTTGCTGTCACACTATGACATCAGGCACTGAGCTTCATGTTATATTCTATATCATTTTCATATACTGTATGCTAATTTCCCAATTATTATACTTAGAACCACTAGTCTAGTAGCCACATTAAATTCCATGCCCGTAACGGCTATGGGACACCTGCAAAGCCTGCGGGCTTGAAATTTTGCTGCATACAGAGCTATTACATGCAACCATGACGCGAGTTACAGGTCAGAGACGCAAGCCCGTAAATCATTCTTGAGCACATTGCATGTGCGGCCGTGCACATGATTAATTATTCAAACCCATAGTTACAGGTTTAGACGGAGCCAATGGTAAAAGAGATCGTCATCATTACATGACGGAAAAAATGGAGGCTAGATTTCAATTCCTTACGGGTTTCAATTATGAGTTACAGTCGGACCCGCATTCCAGAAATAATACAATATTAATAAATCAGTAAATATGATATTCTAGTCCATGCGAGTTCCATTATATGTATTAACACTTTGATTGCCGGGATCAATATAACCCGGAAATGTTGTGCTATTATTATTAATAGCTAATATCACCCTACCTTTCATTTTATGTACAGTAGTGTGTTGATATGTGCATTTACAGTGTTACGGATAGAACTTTAACCCCCTTGTGGGCCCTCTCTAGTACCCGTAGGCTTTTTGGCTCCATTTGAGGGTTACAGGTTTGAACGACGTGCTTGACAGATCAAAGGATTTGCGGCAACGTATTTCCGATTTCGATATCCCGCAGGGTTTTTTCGCCTAAAACCCGCAGATCATTTGCGGATAGCTTTTCAAGGCCAATTTAATAACCCTAAGTCTTGCAGGCTCCGTTACGGGCTACGGTTTTACATGCTGTGGGACTTTAATGTGGCTGTAAGTCTCTGAAAGAGCAAGCGGCGGGTCCTTGTAGATAATACCAAAACTAATCTCCGCTGTATGTTGCACTATATGGGTTAGCTAACTCCTAGCAAGAGAGGCTTGCCTACATTTTAAGCTACCACTTATACTGGGTATATATATATATATATATATATATATATGTGCACTTAATTGTGGAATAATTTTGCTTGAATATTCAGCGTATTTCTGCTAGAAGTTGATATACCAGTTAGGATATTTTACAGTTCTTTGGGTTTTTAAAGCAGCACTCTGAAGTTGGATTTTAAGGGTTATTTTGTTGCCAAATAACCTTGATCATCCATATTGATATCATATTTGAATCATTCTACTGTATGTAACCTTGTTCTTCTAAACCCTTTTTTTTTATTGAAATTATACATAGGTACTTAGTTTCATCTACCATTCCCAGAGTATGGTGAATGCCTCTGTACAAGAGATTTAGATAACAGCTAAAGTGCGTTTCTGTAAGGATGTCTAGATCTGACGTATATTTTTGTGATTGGACAGTTTTTCATGTTAAGTGAACCTTTTTCATTTTTTTTTATTTTTATCTTTGATCATTATTTTTCATTTTCTACAATGATAAAAGTTACATTTTAAATTATTAATTTGTTATTCTATTCCCATTCTATCCCTGCCATTTAAACATTTCTACCTGTGAGTATTGGGCTATGCTAGTTAGAAAGGTGGTCTTTTCTTTTTTTGGATCTGTCTAATTTTACTACTTACTAGCTGGCCCCAACATCAATCAAAGTGGGCTTATACTTTGGCTTACAAGATTTAGTCTAATTTCAAGTGGTTCATGTCCTAAACATGGTAGGTTTACAATTACTTTGGAATAATTATTTATTTTGCCCCATAGACCAAATTACTCAAATGACTGGGCCTTAGGCTGTCTCACTGGAGTGAGTGATATTTGTTTCTTTTCAAAACTGCATAGTAGCAAGGTATACAAAAATGATTTTGGTACACAAACTTGATAAAAAAATAAAATAAAATACAGCAGATGTGTGTATGATTTTGGCCAGGATGCTTCTCCACGGACCATGTCCCAAACAATAAGTGAGCGACTACGATGCGCTCCCAATGTGTTTCACAGTTGAGATTTCTTAAAAGCTTTGAGAAATCAGGAGATTTTGACATTAAAAGTAATATTGCTCTGTAAAAGTTATGTTTACTCAATGAAATATGACTCAATAAACTGTATGTTTTTATGGGGCTCACTGAGATAATAAAAAGTACTCTGAGTCCAAATATTTATATACTTTTCGTCTAATATTTAATTTCACTTTGATAGTGTCAGACTATCATGAAAAAAATATATTTTTATCTGATACAATGCTATTAAAAGAAGCTAATGCTAGCACACCAAGTAAGATTGTCTTGAAATATTCTGTCAATTAAGGAAAATTACATTCAGAATTGGTTTAATGTAGTGGAATGCATGCAACTGTCCAGGTAGATTTTGACAAATATTAAATTAAACTACAGCATAATTACCTTCATTTACATTTTCTGCTCAGAAGTGCATTGAATATGCTTGGTTAGTTGAACAATTTTGGACTCCGAGCTTACTCTAAGAGTTGGAAAAAAAAGAGTACCAATATTTAAACAAACCTCACATTTTATCTATTTAATACATGTATGTGTTTTATAAGTCTGTTTATTATACCCTTTACGGGCTGGCAATAACTGTGACTGAAGGCCAATAATTGAGCTTGAAGGCATTGGATTGATTGTAAGTTTGAGAGCTTTGGATGTTTTTGATTGTTTTTGTTCTTGATTGTTTTTGATTTTTTCGATTGTTGGTGCTTTTGATTTTAAGCTCAAAGACAGCTCCCTCAATTCTTTTGCAATATGTTAATCTTGTTTTTGCCTTGTACTTAAGTCCTCTATAGTGCTACAGATTAACAGCCTTATTAAATTGTGGCTCGGCCAATTGAATAGGGCTCTGTTTAAGCACATAGCATATTTTTTTTACAGAGGTTTTTAGTTAGTGAAGATCTTGCTTTTGGATAGAAGTTCACTAACTAAAAACTTCTGTAAAAAAATATGCTATGTGCTTAAATAGAACCATATTCAATTGGCCGAGTCACAATTTAATAAGGCTGTATGTTGGCGCGTTACAAATAAAAAAGAAAAATAATAATAATTGAAAAGACATTTATATTACTAATGTTAAATTTAAAGACAGTACTCATGGCTCTTTAATACACAGTACAAATAGCTTGTAGTCCTGAGCTCTGTCTATCTACTTATTAAATTGAATAAGTTAATACCCATTGTTAACTCAATTGTAATAAAATGAAAATACAAAAACAGAAAGTAGGTTTTAACTAATTTGTTCAACAGTCTGATCCTAATAAAGCCGTGCACATATTATTGTAACTAAAGCTCCATTTTGAAGACACTGATGTGAAGCCTTTACAGTATACAAATAATATTTTTTATGTACTCACATCCTTAGAGTATTTTATATATCTGTCTCCTAAGTACAGCCTTTTCAATAATGTATTTTATGACATTTCAAGGCCTGTCCTAGATTTTTATTTTGATCATCAACAGTACAAGGCAGATATCAACAATCACAACACTTAAACCATCAAAAATTTGCAAGCTAGTAAACTCGCTACACTGTGTTATTTAAAATTTGATGTCATTTTAAATAGTAGCATCTATACATCACATTCCTGTCTTATTCTCCGAATGACTGGTATTTGTTAAAAGCCGAACAGGAAATGTTTACTCTTATAATGGATCTTTTGAAAGACATCAATTTGTTTAACAGAAGAATATTTCCCTTTGTTGTTGATGATGCCTGTCCCCAAGTGATACAGTTTCATAATTCATTTTTATCTTCTCTTTGATGTACATTTATATTTCTTCTCAAGATTTAAAACATCATTGCATAAGACAATATTTCTGCATCGACAGTTCGGTTCCGAGTAGTTTCATTGTTGTATTTTTTTATACTGTTACTAATATTGTAGTGTACAGAATTGTATGCTAAATAAACGTGTGTGTGTATATATATATATATATATATATATATATATATCTCGACAAAGTATGTATATGATGAGGGGTAGCAGGGCCTCGCTGCCACCTTGGAAAAATGGGCCCTCTTAATTCATCAAAGTAAGGGAGAGGTACCGTTCTTATGGGACAACATATTTTTCTGTGTGAACATATACCAACTTTCTCATATATATATATATATATATATATATATATATATATATATATATATATATAATCAGCTAAGGGTGGCACAGTGGTAGGCTATTGATAAAGGCACAGTTTTGTTCCCTGTGTATTTGTACTACGAGCCAATGGACTAATAAAAATAATAATATTTTGCAGAATCTATTGTTTGCTTTGATAAATAGATATAAATATATTTCCAAATGTTTTAGAACCTAGTAAAATGTTGCTAATATTTTGTATTGTTTTTTGTTTAATATACATTCTTATATTTTAACATTTTTGAGTATACTGTATGTGTAACGATATAGGAATCACAAGGTTTTGGGGACCAGCAGCCTAGGTCAGCAATGATCCAATTCAGCAACTTGTAGGTGAAACAGGAACAAGCTTTATTGAAGGGAACAGGAACCACAATAATCTGGCAAGGTACATAGACAGGAAGTGCCTTATATAGGCCAAGGACCAGACACCTGACCAGACACAGCTGAAGAGACTAGTCACTGATACTATTGCTAGCAGAGTCAAGGTTTATCAGATCTCAAGGAAATTCACAAAGGCAGGCTGGTGCAGTGTTAGGGAAGAGGTTCAGCAGCCTGGGGACCAGGGTTCAAAACCCAGCAGAGTCAATTCCTCACAGTATGTTTTAGATAATGCCATCAAACATTATACTTTGGGTGTCATAAGGATATTGAGAGACTTAGCTAGATATACTAATGAGAGAGGTCAAATCTAACATGTGTAATAATGGGAATGAATAGGTTTACACCTTCTTAGATCCTTCTCCCACATATTATTTAAACTGTACATTGGAGGAGCCGAACGCTTCTGATACCAATATCCATCACAGTGGATGGATTGATATTTTTCCTTCCACATGCTATTTAGACAATCTTTTGTTTTATTATTTCATTAGTGAGTATATATTTTGTTAAAAACATAACATTAAAATATATCTTTATCTATTATTAACTTAATGATATTGAGAAAATCACAGGAGAATACAGGTGCACCAATATGCAACAAATTAAATCTTATAAATAAGGCGCAGTAGAAGATGTTATATTTACACAATATAGCACAAATAATGTATATTAATAGTCCATTACATTTTGTGTAGTCCAGATCCCGGGTGTTTGAGATTTTTATATTTTAGGGATAAAGATGAAATGGTAAAATGGAATGTGATGATAGGAACATTGTATAGGAGTTAGGGGAGCTTCCCATGAAACTTATCTTAGAGGCAGCCCTAGATTGATTTCTAATTATAACTGCTTGTAACAGAGCATTGTGATGACAAAATATTAAAAGGGTTAATCTGTCTCAACTGTGTGAGCACTTATTCTGTAAAGGCATATCTCACACACACAACAGCTCTGTCTGTGCTGACCTCTGGTGGGGGTGGGGCCCAACAGCACAGCAGACACAGACAGCAGGGGGGCGAATCAAATCCCAGCAGTTACTTTGGGGCTGACATCAGTGCTCTCCTATTGGCTGAGGAAGACATCAGAGGATGAATAATGGGTTAAAGTTGGTTCCCAAATGCTCCATGCTGAGGGGGAGGGGGACAAAGTGCCTGTGTAGACACCCCTGTAAAATATGCTGCGTCATCATCCAATTGATCCATATTCATGTTTATTATTACAACAGGGCCTTATTCTACCTTAGTCTCATGCTGTTCCATGTGTGTCTCACTGTCTGGGGAGGCAGCTTAAGCTGATAGTAGGATGTTGCTTCTGTTTATCAAAACCGACTGAAAAGGCCCCTCTAATGATAGATATGAGTGTCACACTGAAGCAGATATCAGGATGACAGCTTCTATGATCAGTAGAGCTGCAGTTTATCCAGGAATCAAAACACTGAAAAAGTCCTTTTCCTGCCATGATGGGCAAAATGTCTAGCTAGGCCTCAACTTGGACAACGGCTTCTAGACAAAACTACCTTTGTTTTTGAAAAATACTAGTATGGTTCAGTTCTAGGCACTGTCAGAAAACCTTCTGGCCCATTAATACAGCTGCAATAGAAGCAAATTTTAAGCAGATTATGAGCGTCCCTCTTGGAGCTCAGTGGAAACACAGCTTTCAGGCATAGCAGTTGGCTCCACCCCCCACTATTTTGAAAGGCCACTTATGATACAGTTTTTGAATTAATTGTGGGTCGTGTATGATCATCCTTATGCATTCATTTGAGATCAACTGAGCTGTATACTACAACTCAGTATTTTTATATTTTTTTGAGAAGGTCTCATATTCTGAGTTAACACACTTTTTAGCATTTTGTGTACTCCTATATTTTTTATTTAGGTGTTTATTATATATTATGGCCATTATCTATTATATCTTCATACCCAGTTATATAATGTGTACCAGCTATATGCTGTGTACCAGCATGTTCATCAATTTTCATTATATTTAATTTTTAGTCCGGTGAACACTGCTAAGTTTTGTTAGTATATCTTGCCCACATGGTTGCTCAGTGTGACATTGTAGATATGTTTCTTCAGTTACTTTATAAAAGAAGATATCGAGTTGGATCCTTATGCTTTAATATGGTAGTTGTTGATACAATTGAAGATTCCATTGATATTAGGCTCCACATTTTTGATTTAACCTCTTCCATAGGAAGTGAGGTATTTAAACCCCTCTTTGCTGCAGCATTTTTTCATTTAAGCACTGACCTTTGATAAAGCTGCTTGGTGCAGTGAACGGTGCTGTCAGGTTCCATATTTGTTAATAGCACCATATTTGTTAAGCACTGCTCTGTTGGTTTAAAGATTTTTCTGTGACATTGGTTGTGCTAGTAAGTAACTTATTCAGCTGTTACAGACTATTATATGTTGATAATTTAAACCAACAGTTTCTATACCCGTTTCAGGGTTCTACATGAAGAACTAAAGGTCTATTTACAGTAATTTATAAAATTGTAGATGTTTTTTAACGATTTTTATTTTTTCAGATTTACCATTTATTTATTTATTATTTTGTATAGGAACAACCAGTTCCTTAGGCATTGTGGTCACACTGGTCTTTTTTTATACATATGAGGGCTGTTTAGTAAGCTTGTGGGGTTATATGCCTTCCAGATAGGAAGTTCCCTTTCAGGGACATAGGTATCTCCTCCTTTCTACTTTGTATACCAGCAATTGTACAAATTATTATTTTTACTACATTTAAAGGGCAACACAAAGCTTATCAGCCTTATTAAATTCTGATTCTGCAAATTGAATAGGGCTCTATTTAAGCACATAGCATATTTTTTTTACAGACGTTTTTAGTTAGTGAACTTCTTTCCAAAAGCAAGGTCTTCACTAACTAAAATGTACTATGTACTACTATGGAGTGTTGATGTAGAAATAAAATCAGTAATTGAAGAAAATTCAGTCTTTCTTTTTATACTTACATTTCAACTTTAGTGCTTCAGAAGAAAGCATAGATGTTTATTTCCATCCCTATTAGGTGTTCATGTTTAGTTTTGCCTGCAGTGATCACTGCAAGGAACAAATCATGCTAAATACTCCTAACAGGACTGCTTCCTGAGCAAATACTCTTCCACATCCTATACATAAGATAGGAATGGAAAGAAGTATATTTGCCTATTTCCAATACACCAAGGTTAAAATGTAAGTTTTAAAATTTGTATTTAAATGTTAAGTCAATACTGATTTTAATTTGTATCAGCTATCAAATAAACATTAAACAATATTTTTTGTCTGTTTATTTTAAGTTGGAACATTGTATTCAGATGCATTTTAACCTACTTGTACATAGGACCAATTTTCAGTTATATATAAGCACTAGCACATATATTTTATTTATTTTAATGTGCACTACAAACTGTTATAATACAGAGAAACAATGACTGTGAATGTGAATAACAAATGCTGGTATTTAAAATAAAATTGTGCCTAAAGGACTAATTACATTTAGGAAAACATTGTACAAGATTTCTGGATGAAAACATATGCAGCCCAAGATTGTCAACATAATGAATGACAACTATTCTCAGACATGCTTGTAAACATCTACTCTGTATAGCAACTAGTACTGTAATTAATGTCTTGCAATGAATTTTAATTTTTAAATGAAAAAGCCACAGACTTTGAGATAAATCAAGAAAATGCTCTCATCAGGTTTCGCTCCTGGGCATTAAGAAATGAGGGGAGGAAAATAACAGTGATAAGCCAAATATTCTCTTATCTTTAAGAAAATATGGATATCACAATTTATGATCTTTGCTGCTGTTAGTATATGGTTAGCAAGATATGGTAATTGTTAATATTTGAAAACTAAAATGTATGCAAAATATGTAAACAGCAGTTTTAGAATATTTGCTACAGTTCCAATTTTTAATACAAAATGATAATATGAAATGGGTATCATATATAGGTACATTTTCTATATATATTTTTGTTTAACCCCGCCTGTCTTCTTAAAAGGCCAGTTAATTCAGCGCAAATTGGACCACACCACTGTAAAGATCTTCTAAAAGCATGTTGAAATGCATGCATTTTCACTGAGAATTCAATAAAGTAAAGTCTGTGTTTACACATGTCTCTGACTGCTGACTGCCAGACCCACAGCTTCAGCTCCATGAAAAAAAAAGAATTAACCCTAAACAATTCTGAGTGGTTGTTGCAGTATTTATGTTCAATTGAGCGGCTTACGCATATTAAATTGATGTGGAAATTGGATAGCAGTTTGATTATTTCTATCTGTAGTGGCCATAATTAAGAGCTGCAATGTTATTTGGCACTTAGATCCCTCTCCTACATTGCCTTGCAAAAGTATTCACCCCCCCTTGGCATTTTTTAGTGTTTTGTTGCCTCAAAACCCGGAATTAACATGGCTTGTTTGAGGATTTGCATCATTTAATTAACAGAACATGCCCACAACTTTGAAGATGTTTTTTTTTATTGTGAAGCAAGCAACAAATAGGATAAAAAAACAGAAAAAGTCAATGTGCATAACTATTCACCCCCCTAAAGTCAATACTTTGTAAAGCCACCTTTTGCTGCAATCACAGCTCTAAGTCGCTTTGGATAAGTCTCTATGAGTTTGCCACATCTTACCACTGGGATTTTTGCCCACTCCTCCTTGCAAAACTGCTCCAGCTCCTTCAAGTTGGATGGTTTGCGCTTGTGAACAGCAATCTTTAAGTCTGACCACAGATTTTCTATTGGATTGAGGTCTGGGTCTTGACTAGGCCATTCCAACACATTTACATGTTTCCCCTTAAACCACTCAAATGTTGCTTTAGCAGTGTGTTTGGGGTCATTGTTCTGCTGAAAGGTGAACCTCCGTCCTAGCGTCAAATTACGCAGCGTGGTACAGGTTTTGCTCAAGAATATCCCTGTATTTAGCACCATCCATCTTTCCCTCAACTCTGACCAGTTTACCCTTCCTGGCCGCTGAAAAACATCCCCACAGCATGATGCTGCCACCACCATGTTTCACTGTGGGGATGGTGTTCTTTGGGTGATGCGATGTGTTGGGTTTGCTCATCCATAGCATTTTCTTTGATTGACGAAAAGTTCAATTTTAGTCTCATCAGACCAGAGCACCTTCCTCCATACATTTTGGAAATCTCCCACATGCCTTTTCGCAAGCTCAAAATGTGCCATTTTGTTTTTTGCAGAAAGTAATGTCTTTCTTCTGGCCACTTTGCCATAAAGCCCAACTCTATGGAGCGTATGGCTTATTGTCGCCCTATGTACAGATACTCCAGTCTCTGCTGTGGAACTCTGCCGCTCCTCCAGGGTTACCTTAGGTCTCTGTGCTGCCTCTCTGATTAATGCCCTCCTTGCCCGGGCCGTGAGTTTTGATGGGCGGCCGTATCTTGGCAGGTTTGCTGTTGTGCCGTGTTCTTTCCATTTGGTTATGATAGATTTAATGGTGCTCTTAGGGATCATCGAAGGTTTGGATATTTCTTTATAACCTAAACCTGACTTGTACTTCTCAACAACATTGTCCCTTACTTGTTTGGAGAGTTTCTTGGTCTTCATGGCAGTGTTTAATTAATGATGCCTCTTGCTTAGCTATTGCAGCCTCTGAGGTCTTTCAAAAAAGGTGTGTATATGTAATGATAGATCATGTAACACTTAGATTTCACACAGGTGAACATCATTTCACTAATTATGTGACTTCTGAAGGTAATTGGTTGCGCCAGAGCTTTTTTATAACAAAGGGGGTGAATACATACGCACATGCCAATTTTCTGTTTTCTATTTTTAAAAATAGTTTTATGTATATATTTTTCTAATTTCACTTCACCAACTTAGACTATTATGTGCTGATCCAACACATAACATTCAGATTAACAAAACATTGAACTTAAGGCTGTAATGTAACAAAATAGGTAAAAAGTCAAGGAGGTGAATATTTTTCAAGGCACTATATATATATATATATATATATATATATATATATATATATATATATGTGTGTATGTGTGTGTTCATTAACATGTCTATTCATATGAAAATAAACTTGTGAAGAAATACAGTTTGTTCACTGCACTGTTGTTATGCAATTAATATATGACAAATTATTTCAATATGTAGAATAATAAATTTTATAAATTTATAGACAAGTATACACCTTATGCAGAACAACATTTATAAACAATAGTAAAACCGAGGACAAACAATTTTATGCATCAAAGTTCATGGAAACAATCTATATTCAAATAGATCACAATATAAAATAAGTGAGAAATATATAAAACTTTTTAAACTTGGATAACAATCAAATATCTATTTCACAGAATATATTTGGTATAAGCAAATAGCAATATCAGGTATAAAACCTACATAGCAACTAGAACATAAAATATATTGAAGTAATATAAAACCACTAGGTATAATAATAAAAGACAACAGTATATAGTATGACAAACTAAAGATTTTTTAAAGGTATTAGATTATGTAATAAGTTATTTTAGAACAGAATTGAATAAACTCAATTTATCATAGCAATCAGTCTGTTTTGGATCAAATGGGCACAAGGAGAAAAATTCATGGATTGGGAAACATATCCGGGTTATGATTTTCAATATCTTATTTAAAGCTGTATCCACTTCATAAAATATAACAGAAATATTGTATGTAGACTATTTAAATTCTATTATAAACTATGATAGAAAAACAGCTATACTTTACCAAATTTAGAGGTTAGAGAGTAGACACCTTTCTGAATAGGACGCCTTCATAAATTTGGTTAGAAGTAATCCCTTTTGTCTTCTTTTTCTAAATATATCAAGCAAAAACAGATATAATTATTAATCACAGAGAAGATGCGTTTTTCCAGAGAGCCATCTGGCGACCCTTGTCCCCCAGATAAACGATCTCCTATCTTTTCATACTTCCCCATCTTCCAGTCACCTGGCTGATTTTAACCAATGTCAATTACCTCACACTATGGTTATATACAAATACATAATTAAAATATATCAATAGAGAAATTGTGTTTTGATGTTTTTATGTCCACATGAGTGTAGACTTGCTCTATGGATCACCCATGAAATAATATGTAATATTCGTGTTGACTTTCTTAGCTATAAATTTAGCCAAATTAAGTTTTATTTTTGAGTTTACCAGTGTTTGCTATTTGCACCTGTTTGTTAGCACATAGCTAAAACAATGATGAATGAAGAAAAGAGTAAACCCGCGTACATGGATTATCTTTCTGACACCGTCTCATATTCATATTACCAAGGTTTACCAGCTGCATGAAACTGATTGGCACTATCTCATCTCCTTCTTGAGAGATCCCACAATAACTCAAAAATAGATGTGTATGAGATGATTAACCCTTCATACAAGGAATGGCCAAACAGCAAGGGTTATATACATATGTATTTACAGTGGTAAATAAAAGAACTGCTAAATCAAAAAAAATAGATGTCCTGACACTTTGGGAAACTGGAAAGGAACTTGCACATGAACCAGTAATTCATTTTTACTCTTAGTTCAAAGCCATTTTAAACATAGCTTCTTTGCAACATACCCATGCCATTATAACACAGCCTTTGAGCATAGCATAGGATGGATTTGCATGTGTCAGGAAACATACCTAGAGAGAGTGCTATTTTATTCTTTGGATCTCGTCAATGTGTGGCTGCTACCCAAGTAATGATGTAAATAAATAAACCCTTTCATCTAACCTACCCCCTCCACCTCATTAATTTCAATCATTACGTAATAATTATGTCATCCTGTATTTTCTTTCGTTAGAGGCCTTCATTGGTATTCAAGTAGTTTATTCTCTCAATAATTCTGTCAGTCACTTCTCCCGGGACTTTCAAATACATACTAGCTTCATTAGTTCAATAGACTCTTCACCAGACATCAATATGCACGCATTCAGCAGAAACCCATTTATATTTTCAATCACCAGCCTTTGTCATTTTCATTATTTTGTATTTCCCATTCCATCATCCCCTTTCCTCTCATTGTTTCTATCCCCCAACATTTTTTCATTATGTTGTTGTGTTATTTTATAACAATATTATCACTTTTTTCAATTTGCTTTCATTACGTTCCAAGATTTGAGAATCGGCCCAATTATCTTTTTTTGGACCTTTTAAACTATTAGATTGATATAGATAACAAAACAACTATATTGAGCACTTACTTATTTTACCTCCTCTCGACTCATTTCCTCTTTTCCATAAACAATCCTCATCTCTATTCTCGGTCTCTAGTCAGATAAAATTCTCAAAGCATTTTTCTTTTGTCCTCTTCACCCATACTTCACATTTTAAATCACACCTCATTTCTCATATACAGCCTTGTGATTCGGCCAATTGAATTGTGCTCTATATAAGCACAGAGCATATTTTTTTTACAGAAGTTTTTAGTTGGTCTTCACTAACTAAAAACTTCTGTAAAAAAAATATGCTATGTGCTTATATAGAGAGCCCTATTCAATTGGCTGAATCACAATTTAATAAGGCTGATAATCATTATATTTATATATTACTTTTACTACATACACAGGTTAAAGGTTTGACTTGTATTTGTGTGTGGAGCCGGATGTCTTAAAATTCTTGTTCCCTCATCATCTAGCACACATTTCTTTTCAGAAACACTAACTTCATCCCATTAAATAATTGTATTCAAATGAATTAAGAGCTGACCTTCTAATCAGGCTTGCCTGTACTTCATGTTTAAGCCAAACGTCTTTCCTCCAGTCAAGCTTGTGTATATTCCATGTTTAAGCCACAAATCATTCCTCTAGCTTCATTGAAGTACACAAGCCCCTTCACCACAACAAGGTTGCGGATATTGGTCATGCATCATGTTATTTCCTAATACATTTATAGAATGCCAAACTGGTCAGTTTTCATACCATGATTTTAAAAGAGTATGTTTTAGAACATTTTGATAATCCCTGAGGCATTGGGTCCATTGCCTTGAGGATGGTCACCTTTTTGTGTGCAGGTGACTGCACTCAGCACAATGGACACAATCACTAATTAAGTCAATAATCTCTCATTAAAAAAAAAAGGTTAGAACATTGTTATTTGTGTGCATCAGGAAGACTTACAGCTAAATATCGCAGGTCATTGTTATTTTACTGTAGGACAATACCATTTTTAATTGTAATTACCTTGAAACATTTTGCAACATTTGGAACCTCTGCTGTTTCTCTTTAAGATTTCCAACCAGTCTAGCCCTGACCTAATGTATGTTTCAACACCTAAAGCTTTTTTTGAAGGCTGGATTTCTTTGGTCTGAGTTAGTTGACTGGAGAGGTTTGTTGCACTCAATAAATCAACAGATTCGATGACTGTGTAGACTCCTTTCACCTACATTAAAGGCTTGTTTGCGTATTACCTTTTATGTTATGTAAAATACTGACCACCCCCATGGAAATAGGACATTGCCACCTCACAATACAACTACTTTTTCTTCCACCGTTGACACTATTGCCCCCATAACCATATGCAGATGCGCACACTCTCATCCGCTACCATGGCACACTTGACAAACACGATACATTTAGAGATGCTCCCGCACTACTGAAAGACTATGGAGGAAATCACACACTTCAGCAGATTTCCTCCACTACAAGTTTATGTTGAGCTCCTACTTCTCTGCCGTCAACCTTGCCAAGCAGCACTACTTCACATCATTAATATCAACTCTGTCCTCCAACCCCAAACGTCTGTTGGCCACTTTCAATACTCTCCTCCACCCACCACCTCCTCCAGTCCCTTCATGTCTCACGGCTGAAGACTTTGCTAACCTTTTTTATACATAAAATTGAAAACATCCGCAACAAACTCTCCTCTCATCGTAGCTCACACATTCCATCCTCTCGACTAACTGACAACACCCAGCCTTCTCACTTCCCGAATCCCACAGTCACTATGAACTGCTTCAACCCTGCAACAGAGGATGAAGATCCCTGCCTTCTATCATCCACTCGCCATACTACCTGTCCACTGGATCCCATTCCATCGCAACTTATCTCTCCCCTCTCTGCCTCACTAATCACACCTCTTCAACCTTTCCCTAAATTCTGGTGTGTTTCCATCTTCTCTAAAAGATGCCATAATTACACCCATTCTTAAGAAACCCTCATCTGACTCTGATGTTGCCACCCTATTTCTCTACTTCTTCTGGCTCCCAAACTACTGGAGCGATTAGTCTACAACCGCTTTCCCAGCTTTATTTCCTCTAACTCCCTTCTTGACACCTTCCAATCTGGCTTCCGGACCCAATATTCTACTGAGACAGCACTCACTAAAGTCCCTAATGACCTGCTTACTTAAAGTCACTTTTTTCTATTCTTCTTCTTCTGGATGTCTCTGCTGCCTTTGATGTAGTCGACCATCCACTTCTACTCCATATCCTCTCCTCCCTCGGCATTCGAGACACTGCTCTCTCGTGGTTCTCATGATACCTACAAGATCAAACATTTAGTGTCTCCTTCTCTGGCATCTCTTCTTCTCCTCACCTTTTGTCTGTTGGCATTACCCAAGGTTCAGTCCTAGGCCTCCATCTCTTCTCTATCTATACATCCTCACTCGTTACCCTTATAAACTCCTTTGGGTTTCAGTATCATCTCTATGCAGTGACACTCAAATCTACCTCTAAGCACCAGATCTATCCCCCTCTCTTTTAACATATGTCTCCAACTGCCTCTCTAGTATATCCTCTTGGATATCTGCCTCCATCTCAAACTAAACATGTCTAAAACCGAAATCCTAATATTCCCACCCTCTACTACAGCATCAATTCCTCACATCTCTCTCACTGTCAACAACTACATCATCACCCCCACCTCCCAAAGCCTGTTGCCTTGGGATTCAACTGGACCCCGCCCTCTCTTTCATCCCCCACATACAGTCACTAACAAAATCTTGCCTTCTCCATCCAAAAAACATTTCCACTAACTTACACACAACTAAGACACGCTCTCATCATTTCTCATCTTGACTACTTGCTCCTAGGGGCTCTGTGTCTACTGCAGCAGACTGCATGAAGACCATAGGGCTTGCAAGCAATTTGAAAACAGGCTGGTATGTGTTAACTAGTTTATTGGAAGGTTTATAGATGGTACTACTTGCACAAAAAAAAGCTCCCACAGTTATGAGAGAGCAATTTTATGCAGATACTTATCCAATTAGCGAGTTAGCCGATTTACTGTGATTGAGTTGCCTTCTCCTGTTGCTCTACTTTTACTCTGCTAATCAATTAGGCGGGCCCGAAAGTTGGGCACCGGTCGCGAGAATTTGAATCCAGGTTCTTGACAGTAGCATTTGCGGGCTTGAATATGATCGCTGATGCAAGCCCTATAACTTGTGGTTCAAGCCCGAAAAATTGGGGTACTTTAAAAGCAAATATAAAATCAATACAGCACTGTAAATGATGGGGAACACAATGGGTGACATTAGAATTAAAAGCACAACATTCTTAAGCTTGCACATTGCCAAAATATAATACTTTCATGTTGAATGACCTCCAAGCTCATAACTCGTTATTCAAGCCCGTACGACTTCAATGAAATATGGAGGTTGGATTCCAAAGTCCTACGGGCTTGGAGGTTGAAGCCCGTAGGATAGAAATTAAACACAAAATAAAGTGTTTACAAAAAGAAAACATTTTATTTACATATCTTATGTGCACACATTGAGCAACAAAGCAAACCTATATTTATATTAGTGCTGATCAGAGATCAGTCTTAGTTGTGATATTTGAACAAAGTATGAAAGCAGATTTTTATGTTACTTTTCTGTGATTATTGTAAGCCTTTTAAACTTCAGATCATTGAGTATTCAAGAAAAATGTAATATTTATCAATTATTTTAAAAAGCATTGGAATTGGTGCCATTTTAAGTTAGATGGCGAAGTTGTAGGATTCTTAAATGTATTTATAAAATTGGGTATTAAGTAGGAATAAATTGGGATAAGTACAGTTATGTGAAATGAATCAAAGTTAAAATATAAATATATGAATATAAAATAGTTTCTAAGTTTTCTGTGGAGTACTTAGCACAGGAATAAATGTGAAAAAGTGGAACATATACAGACCAGTATACAAGTAGAGGTGAGTCCTCCTTGTGTTAATCATATACTGTAAATAATGAATATAAATGGTGGAGAGAGTATTATAGACACAAGGGAGGAGGCTTTTTGATGGTGGGTTATTGAAAAGCTTGTTGAGTGGACATTAGAGAACATGGTTATAAGCTTGTTTGAATAAATGAGTTTGTACAGAGTATTTGGAGATCATATGATTGGGTGAAAACCTGACTAAGTTTTGGAGATAATACCTTGTGGCGAGTTAAGCAAAGGAGAAGTTCTATAAAAAATTATAAAAACCTAGACGTGTGAATATTTAATACCTATTTTTAAACTCCACTTAGCCACGCACATTTTACCTATGCTTGATAAATATTTCCCATCATGAGAAAATATTACTGTGCTGAAAGAGTGGTGGGTGCCTGGCCTTATCTTGGAGCAGGAATCACATACATAGTTGTTGTAATTGCCGGTTGTTGTTGTAATTGTCGGTAACGTTCACAAATTGCGGCCTTGCACATGCGCAAGGAGCGATGAAGGCACTCATTGTGGGGCAGGCGATGAGTGCCCAAGGCTCGTAAGGTAGAGGGTGAGAGAAGCTAAAATCGAGTTATGGGCTTTAAAAAAAATGGCGTTTGTTTAAATCGATTTGCGGGCTTGAAAAAAATGGCCGACACAGACACAGGCGAGGGAGTAGAGAGGGGAAAAGACACAGGAGAGCAAGAGGGAAGAAAAGAGACACAGGGGAGGGAGAGGGGGGAAGAGACACAGGGGAGGGGGGAAGAAACATCAGGGAGGGGAAGGGAAAGGGGAAAGAGATACAGGGGAGGGGAGAGAGACACAGGGGAGGGGGAAGACACATAAGGGAGGGAGAGTAATGCTCGCAAAGTCACGGGCTTGGCATTGCCCAAAGGCACACATTGTGTGGGAAACAACAGCATTGCAATGCTTCAAATTTTTATGTTGTCATTTTTGATGGGCAAGTGGCTGGTAGTTATAAATAATACAATACTGACATTCTTGTATTCTTGAACATAGAATAATACAATAATAAAATAATGATCAGATTTAAAAAATATATATAAATATATATATATTAAATATATACCCAAAGACAAAATACATTTTTGAAAAACTGAATAAAATGACATTAAGGAAACATTCTATGTTTTTTTAGATTTAGTATTTACGAAAATCTGCTATTTATTGGAGAATGCTCATTCCATTGGTGTAAACTCATACATATTAAAATACCTATTTTTAAACTCCACTTATCCACACGTTTTACCTATGCTTGATAAATATTTCCCATCATGAGAAAATACTACTGTGCTTAAAGAGTGGTGGGTGCCTGGACTTATCTTGGAGCAGGAATCACATACATAGTTGTCGTAATTGCGATTTGTCGGTAACGTTCGCAAATTGCGTCCTTGCACATGCACAATGATTGATGAAGGTGCTCATTGCAGGGTAGGCGATGAGAGCCCAAGGCTCGTAAGGTAGAGGGTGGGAGAAGCTAAAATCGAGCTATGGGCTGAAAAAAAAAGGAGTTGGTTTAAATCGAGTTGCGGGCTTTAAAAAAAAATGGCCGACACAGACACAGGGGAGGGATTAGAGGGAGGAAAAGACACAGGAGAGCGAGAGGGGAGCAAAGAGAAACAGGGGAGGGAGGGAAGAGACAAAGGGGAGGGGGGAAGAAACATCAGGGAGGGGGAGGGAAAGGGGAAAGAGATACAGGGGGGGAGAGAGACACAGGACAGGGGGAAGACACATAGGGGAGGGAGAGTAAAGCTCGCAAAGCCACAGGCTTGCGCATGCGCGCAGGGCATGCCGCGGCCTGCAATGAGCAGCAAAGCTGCTCATCATGAGGCCCTTAAAGTAGAGGGGGTGAAAGGCTTGCAATGAGCGCCAAAGGTGCTCATTGCGAGGCCCGCAAGTTAAGGGGGGAGGGATTGAGATGCTTCCATTTTTTTTGCCGTCATTATTGATGGGCAAATGGCTGGTAGTTTTAGATAATACAATTCTGACATTCTTGTATTCTTGGGATTTTCCTGAACATAGAATAATACAATAATAAAATAATGATCAGATTAAAAAAAAAATATATATATATATATATATATATATATATATATATATATATATATATATAATTATTATTTGTTATCAAAATATATACCCAAAGACAAAATACATTTTTGAAAAACTGAATAAAATAACATTAAGGAAACATTCTATGTTTTTTTAGTTTTAGTATTTACGAAAATCTGCTATTTATTGAAGAATGCTCATTCCATTGGTGTAAACTCATACATATTAAAAGCTAATTCTACAGGAACAGAGAAAGACTACCTTAAAAGACACATTATTTTCTCTGGAACTGTCTGGAACATTTTACCAAGTCAACTCAGAAATGCCTATAATTACATTCTTTTAATGTTGCAACGTAGGACTTGCTTTATATCTATTTAACAGATGGTAACTCAGATGAGATGAATTCCACTTAATGCTACAAAATAACCTTCTAAACCTTTATGTTATGCTTTCTTTTTTCACACCAAAATATAATACTGAATAACACTTTCTGTTATACTACCTATGTTACAATAAGCAAAACTTTGACAAATGTGAGAACATATCTTAATATTTACAGTGATAAAATGCTCTGTTTTTATAACACTTCAAGACAATGAGATTTTGCAGTTAAACAAACAAGGTCAATATAACTGTAGCAGGCAACAACTCAACGCTTTACAGTCTACCAGTTAAAGACGAGAGGTTTGATAGATCCCTGAAAAGGAGATTAGGAAATGGTGTTCTTAATAGAATGATGAATAAATTACAAAGCTTTATAATTGGAAAAAGAAAACGAACATTATAGGAAGTGAGAAAAGCAAATACAAAGAAAAGCACTATATGAAACAAAGTATCACAAAATAGGGCAATTTAATGAGCAATATGGTACTGTATTAAAAATCAAAACAAAGAAAACAATGGAATTTTACTTATTTAACAGCTACTATTTTATTTTAATCTGTATTTTAATATTAAAAACAGGGAATATTCCATATCCCTTTAATGTCTGGTGTATACCTAGGGGCCTCATTCAATTGGGATTTGGCAATTGAATAGGGCTCTATATAAGCACATAGCATATTTTTTTACAGAAGTTTTTAGTTAGTGAACTTCTACCTAAAAACAAGGACTTCACTAACTAAAAACTTCTGTAAAAAAAATGCTATGTGTTTATATAGAGCCCTATTCAATCACAATTGAATGAGGACCCTAGTGTTTATGTCTTGTCATAAAATTAAGGAATCAACCATATGTACTCACAAGGAAAATAATACCACTATTTACTTCATATTCTTAATTCCTATTCTCTTTATTAAAGCACAGTGTGTGTTTCGTCTTTAGTTGTTAAATCAAGTCCAACTCTCTGTGACCCAATGGACATAAGCATGACAGGCACATCTTGTGTCCGGTTGTACCAATCCATAAGGTTTTCATGGCAGTGATACTGGAGTGGGTTGCCAGTTCCTTCTCCAGTAGACCAGGATTTATTTGATCTCTCAGCTAAGACATGCCCATCATGGGTGACCCTAAATGGTATAGCTCCCAACTTTATTGAGATACACAAGCCCCTTCCCCACAACAAGAAAGTGATCAAGAAAAAAATAAAGCACAGTAATGATGGTCAGTTTCATTTATGATGAGATGATGATGACTATATCATTAGTCAAATCATGTGTGATGTCATGAATTATATCAGAAAATCCATTATAGGAGGAGGTCTGGACAATAAAGCATGTTGAATTTAAAATGTATTTTAGTTCATATCAACTACAAATCAATTCTACATAATATCCCACATATACAATATTTTATCACTTCCTTTTTAACTAATTGTATTTATATAATTCCCAGAAGAATTTTAACCAAATTAGATATTCTGGGAAAGGAATATTCCAAGCTAATGTCTTTATTGGAAATGGCATATTCTATGGTCTTAGTAATGAGATAACAGTGTTAAAAGCAGAGGATCACTTCATTAATGGTTTTTGCAACAACTACTACATATTTATGGACTGTGCAGTATATATAAAATCTTTATCTCTATTATAGTGTTGAATATGTGCATAATATTATCATGGTAAATCACATTTGCAAAGATGGATACTGAAGTCACATAATTTCGATCATACATTTAGAAGAGCAAAAATAACATATTACAATTTTACTGTTCATTGAAACAACAAATTACAATGTTGTTATCATGCCACCAGACAAAATGACGTCCTTATCTTTCCACCGCCTGAATGATGTAT
Source organism: Discoglossus pictus (assembly GCA_027410445.1). Taxonomy (NCBI): domain Eukaryota; kingdom Metazoa; phylum Chordata; class Amphibia; order Anura; family Alytidae; genus Discoglossus; species Discoglossus pictus. The sequence goes on from CM050170.1 coordinate 166,605,927, forward strand.
TGTGTCTGAAGTGGGAACCACTGAGAGGGGAATGCTCCTGCACTAGGCTTACTGTACTAGCAGTTTGATAGCGGGAGGTGACTAGAAAGTGTATTTGTGTACATTGCTAGTATCACATGTTATATTACTGCCTGATACTAATGTGTGTATTACAGGATGGTCTCAAAAGATTTTTAGTTTGGTACTTCCCACTAGAAGGATCTCTGTGGCATGAAACATTAACTCCCGATCCTTACAGGACCCCTGTGTAACCTAATCTAAATCTGATGGCACGTTTCGTTTTTCTTTTTTTCATGGAAGGACATATTCAGGCCTGAAGCTGAGGACATGGACTTCAATCAAGATTGAAGAGGACCACATTTTCTTCAATCAAGATGGATAGCCTGACTATTCCAGTGCAAAAGGCTGAGGGTCAATGTGGGCAATCTGAGATTTCATTATAATGAAATCTGTTTAATTAACTAACTTTTTAACTCTATTTGTAATATAAAAAATATACAGCTAGTTTTTGTCAATGTATTATTATATTATTTAAAGCAGACAAAAATATATAATACATATTTTACCGTTCCTAAACACCTGACATATCAACATACATTTAAAGTCCTTAAAACAGAGATACTGTAGCTTCATACACATAAAAGCACTTTGCTCTTTTTTTTTTTTTTTTTTTTTTTTTACATAGTACAATAAATCCATTAGAATCTGGATTAAAACATAAGGTACATACATATCAAAACCCGACATCACTGTGGAAACAAATCTAGATACTTTTCATAAACAGACTGATGGAATTTATTTACCATGTAATAAATGAGGAGAGCCATATAGAATATATGAGTGAATTTGCAATGGTTATAAAGATTCCATATAGCTATCCCATTTCTGCCAGCTAAGATGGCAGACCCTACGCTACAACGGACAGAAATTTCTATTATTCATTAGCTCTCTATTTGTAGAGATAAGATTGCGCAATTCGCTGAAAGCTGGGATTATAGGTAACTTCCAGTATTTGACAATAAGATATTTGGCTACTAATAAAATATGGCATATCAGATACCTCTCAGTGGACGGGTTAGGTTAAGTTCATATGGAGAATGGCAACTTGAGGAGACCAAAAAATCTGTTTGTCAAGCAATTTGCATATTAGTTGGAAGATGTCTAACCACCACTTCTGCATTTTATTGCATTCCCACCAAATGTGGTAATCAGTCCCTCGTGAGCCACATAATTTCCAACAGCAATCTGACTCCTCTGGGTTGATTTTCCTCAATTTAACTGGAGTTAAGTGCCATCTATGAATAATTTTGAAGTATAGCTCTGTATATATTATATTAATCGAGGACTTTTTTGTGGTTTTTAGACTATACTTCCAACTTGTTTCATCTAGGCAGATTCCAAGATCCTTTTCCCACCCTTTAACCCCTAAGCTTTTAATAAAGGGGACAGAGTCATCAATAGGTTGTGACAGATCCATCCATATGGACTGATATTGCTGATTTGTCTGTTTTGCCTCCATCCATAGAATAATATATATGGATGTATATAATATTATGTGGTAGTCCTGTTGTACACATTGCAACATACATATTGGAATATGAGAAGGGCACCCAGCTGGACACAAAGGCTAATCACTTAAGTACACACACTTAAGTGATAGCAGCCAGGAACAATAAGGTCCTAACAGACAGAGAGGCGCCTTAACTCTGTCTGATTGGACAGAGGTAATTAGGGGTTGACCAAAGGTAGTCACTGCCCCTATTGTGTATGTGAAGGGTTTTAAAATGTATGTTGTTTCAATAAAAGAGAGTTCACTTTTTGACCCTCAACATGGAGCGTGGTCTCGTTCTTGGGGGTGTAGTAATAACTGGTGGCAAGTGACGGAATGAACCTCATCGCCCAGAGAGACAACTATATCTAAGATTAATGGAAATACAATACCAAGGGCTGAAAAGAGCTACCCTTAAAGACCTACTGGAAGAAAGAGGCAGACAAGCCAGTAATCTCAAAAAAGGGAGATTATTGTACTGCTAAACAAAATGGATGAAGGAACCAATGGGCCCAGCACAGCTGACAGAACCCCCGAAGAGGCAAGCTTTGACCGGGCGGTGAGAATCAGACTGGCTCATTATGGTCCCAACCCGTCTCCAGAGATCATCAGCCGTGTCATGGACGCTGTAGATGCCAACCTGCAACGCCAAAGCTTCGCTGCAGCATCCCCGGTGGAGAAAAGGAAGGTACCGTTTGCAGCTTTTAAATCCTTCATTGAAACAGAAGGGGAGATTGATGGGTACCTTGCTGATTTTGAGCGGCAATGTGCGCTACACAAGGTACCCGTAGAAGACTGGGTTACTATATTGTCTGGAAAGCTATCCGGCCGGGCCAGTGACGCTTTTCGTGCCATTCCTGATGAGTAGATCGGGGATTATGTGGCTGTAAAGAAAGCTTTGCTCTCCCGGTATGCCGTTACACCGGAGGCATACCGGAGGCGGTTCAGAGACACTGCAAAACTAACTGGGGATTCCTACGTCGAATGGGCATGTAAAGTACACCGCACAGCCGCTCACTGGATGGCGGGGTGTCAAGCCGTATCCGGGGAAGAGGTGCTGCAGATGTTCCTGCTGGAACATTGTTTTGAGAAATTATCCCCAGGCGTCAGAGAGTGGGTAAGGGACCGTAAACCCTCCACCCTGCATGAAGCAGCCCGCCTGGCAGATGAGTACACGGATGCCCGTAAACTGGACAGTGCTATTGTTAAGACTTCTGCCAGAATGGAGTACCGACCAGCAGCACCCCCTCCAGCTAATAACTACCCTCAGCCGCCCCGGCCTAATTCACGGGACTACTCAACGCCCATCCGGTGTTTTAGGTGCAAGCAGCTGGGGCACTAACGACCAGAGTGCCCGCTGAATACCGCTAACCAGGCCCAGTCTTGGAGGAGACCCACCAGCGGAAACCAGCGCAACCCTCCGCCCGCTGCCCACTGCGTAGAGGAGGAGGAATGTTGGGGCGTCCTGCACGTGGCAGACCCCGTCCAAGCTGCCCACCGGGATACCCCAGAGAGGTACGGGAGGGAACCGGACAGAGGAGGGTGTAGCTCGTGGATGGGAGGGGGAGGAGCCAAAGAGGCGGATACAGCGGGAGCGACCATACCAACAAGAACACGAAGGGCCGACCGAGCGCGAGACCGCAGGATGAGCACCAAGCACGTAACCTGCAGGTATTTTATGCATGGAGTTTGCAGAGAAGGAAGTAGATGTATGTTCTCACATGACTTGGCGACAAGTAAACCATCAACAATCTGTCGGTTTTATCAGAAAGGACAGTGTGCTTATGGCACCCGTTGCAGGTATGACCATGTGAAACCCTGTGGTGGTGGGGCTGTTTACTACTCTCAAGAACCTCCATCACCATCCGAGAGAAGGTTCGGGATCTTATCCAACTGCAATCGCACATACTGTTCAACGTGCATCCGACAATGGTAGACTGCTGCGGTGGAGTAAATGGACATCCCTACCACCTCCTAGTCCGGTCATCCCCAAGTTGACCCGCCAAAGGGTCAAGCCGGGTCTGCCGGAGTGTCCCACATGGAGGGAGCCGTGTGACAGATCCATCTATATGGACTGATATTGCTGATTTGTCTGTTTTGCCTCCATCCATAGAATAATATATATGGATGTATATAATATTATGTGGTAGTCCTGTTGTACACATTGCAACATACATATTGGAATATGAGAAGGGCACCCAGCTGGACACAAAGGCTAATCACTTAAGTACACACACTTAAGTGATAGCAGCCAGGAACAATAAGGTCCTAACAGACAGAGAGGCGCCTTAACTCTGTCTGATTGGACAGAGGTAATTAGGGGTTGACCAAAGGTAGTCACTGCCCCTATTGTGTATGTGAAGGGTTTTAAAATGTATGTTGTTTCAATAAAAGAGAGTTCACTTTTTGACCCTCAACATGGAGCGTGGTCTCGTTCTTGGGGGTGTCGTAATATAGGTCTACTGCACTTAGAGATTAGATGTGAAAAATCTCCTTTTAGAATGATTTCCTCTATTTTCGTAGGGCTATTAATCCCTGAAAGTTTATATCCTCTCCCCATTAGATTTAGCTTGAGATTTTCGTAGTTTAACCAGTTGAATTTATTATTTAAACCCAACTTCTGCTGCAGCTCCTGAATGGTTAGAAAATTACCTTTATTATATAGGTAGGAGATACATCCTAGGCCTTTGTCAGATAGCATCTTTAATGAGGGACATTGCGCCCTCAAACTCAGATAATCCAGTGGGGCTACGATTGAGGGTATATTTGTTAACTGCATCTTGCTTCTATATTTATACCAAGTTTTAATGATATTAGTTAAGTTTTTTGGGAGATCGCTGTATAAAGCTTTATCATATGCGGGTAACCAGATCAACATTTGAATGGAATGATCTTTCACTAACGATTCTTCCAGCGATAGCCATCTTGGTTTATCTTTAATAATATGCCAACCAATGAGTTGGGCAATAATTATCTTAAGATGGATTTCTTTTAGATTTGGTGCATTTAGGCCACCATTAGATAATTTACTGTAAGTTATATTTTTCCGAATTCTGGGTTTTTTCCCTGCGTACATAAATTTATCTAGTTGATCCTGTATACACTTGAGATAATTATTAGCCAAGGTATCCGGTATGGATCTCATGCAGTATGTAATTTTGGGAAGTATGTTCATATTAATTGATGCTATTCGGGCTGACCAGGATAGGTTTAGATGGCACCAATCAGTTAATATGGGTCTAATTAGCTTCATAACCTCATTAATGTTGTCATTAAGAATATTGTCAACCCGAAATGAGAATCTTATTCCCAGATGGGTTATATATTTGGAATCCCAATTAAACCTAAAGTCTTCCCTTAATTTATTCTTAGTTTCCAGTGGTATTCCTTTTGTTAATGTATCTGACTTTGACTGATTGACTTTAAAAAATGAGAGCCTGCCATAGTCCTCACCTATTCCTTGGAGTTTGTAGCATGCGTATTCGGGGTTTGTTATGGTTACTATAATGTCATCGGCAAAAGCCATGAATTTAAATTCTTCTTTACCTATACAAACCCCTTTGATTTCATTACACTGACGAATATATATAGCTAGGGGTTCCAAAAAGAGTGTAAAAAGAAGCGGGGATAAAGGGCAGCCCTGACGGGTGCCGTTCCCAATTTTAAATTGTTTAGATTCAAAGTCAGGGTTCACAATACGTGAGAAAGAATTTCTATAAAGAGCTTTGACTGACTTTGAAGCGAAGTCGCCCAGGCCAAATCTCGCCAATACACACTGTAGAAATTCCCAATTAACCCTGTCGAACGCTTTTTCAGCATCTAATGAGAGTATCATTACAGGTATATCTTTATTTTTGATATAGGATAGTATATTCAGAAGACGTCTTGTATTATCTGACGTCTGGCGACCAGGGATAAATCCAGTTTGATCAGGATGGATCAGATTGACAATGATCTTCTTTAATCTATTTGCTAGGATTTTTGAATAAATTTTAACATCTATGTTTATTAGTGAGATTGGCCTGTAGCTGCTGCACTCCTCAGGGTTCTTCCCTACCTTCAAAATATTTATAATTTTTGTCTCTGTCATTTCTAATGGGATATGGCCTGATTGTTTAATTTCGTTGAATAAACTAAGCATAGATGGTTTAAGTTCAGAATGAAGCATTTTATAGAACATATGATCGAACCCATCTAGACCTGGTGCTTTATTTGTTTTGCCTGAATTTATTGCTATTGTAATTTCTTCGCTAGATATTTCCCTATTTAAATCTAAGGATTCTTGGTCCGAGATCCGAGGGATCTGGATCTTATCTAAGAAGGAATCAACAGCAGCCCTGTCTGGTATCACCAGGTTAATATCTTTATCTAAGTTGTATAGATTCTCATAAAATCCCTGAAAGAGCTCACCGATTTTATCTGGGATCATGTGGACTTTTTTCTCATTATCTTCTATTTTTAGGATCCTATTGAGGTTTCGCTGTTTCTTTAATCTATTCCCGAGAATTTTACCTGTTTTGTTACCAAAGAGAAAGTTGGATTGTTGCAGTCTCCAAAGGAGGTTGTCTGCCTGGGATTGTAAGATGCGATTTATTTGGTTATTTAGTGTATTTATTTGTAGTCCAATATTTTTATTTGCTCTTTTTAACAAAATCAAATAAAGTTATTTATCAATAGTAAGTAAGGCTTGCTTCCGAGAATAGCAAAATTAAATATGGAAACAAATAAAATTATTCTCTCATACACAGAGTTGTTTTTTATGAAAACAAGACAAACTGAATAAGTGGAGTGTTTACAACATGTTTGCATTGGGGCAATTTTAAAAGCTACAGAAAGAAAGGACTTTTATGAAGATAAAGATATTAATCTATGTATTTGCAATGTTTAATAGCTAAACAGTGTGCGTATAACAATTTAATTGTAACACATTTGCAATGCTATTACATCAAAAAGGGAAACTCTGTTAATGTATGTATCACGTAATATGCATTGTGAGATGTGCTTAAATAAACTTGTTCAAAATAAGTGCTGGTCAGTTCATTCATTTTTCCAAATTGTTTGGTGGTGACTGCTGCCTAATGAATGTGTATATTTTATTTTTGTTTAACATAGAAAAATAGATTCAACTACAGTTAAGAAACAAAAACAAACAGGGCCTCCTGGTACTATGATGTATCTTCCTCATCCTCATCTGGTGTAAGCAGTTTTGGTTAACTGAGGACAGTCTTACGACAGAAAGCCTTACATTTCATAAATGTGTTTGACCCTACCACAAGCACTGGAAGGCTGTGCCAGTTATGTACTACTCTTTTATAAAGTAGTACTTGGGGAGGGGGGGGGGGGTAGCACAAAATAAAGACCTGTTATTGTTATATACTGTAAATCTGTTTTGCGGATGATATTTCCCTGTTGAACCTTAGCAAACTGTATGATATATTTGAAGTTAAAGAATGTAATAATTTTTAGCATTTGCATCCATAAAATTTCAATATAAAATTCGTTACAATGTTTACTTGTGATGGCTAACAATCTCTTGTGGCTGTGAGTAAATTACCATATAAACATTCTTACTGGTATGTATTTCCCTCAGATGCTGTATCCAGCATACAACCATCAATCCGATATGTGTAGATCCCAAAAAGTGGGTCTATTTAGCTACAGACAATCCCTGCTTTTGATGACAGGAATTCCCCCCAAAATAGGAGATCTTCTTTGAAGGAATGTGCCTCTCAGTGACCGGCAGTCATATCAATCCTTCTGGCTATTAGGCAAGGAGCATAGTTGCTCCCATCCAAACTATTTGCTTGGTCATTTTTCTGCCAACAGTCCTCTGTGCCAGGGTAGTCAATACAGTCCCAGGGTGCCATTGCCATCCCACCCCCCAAAAACAAGGGCCAATGCAATCTTCTGCCCACTGTATGGGTAAAACACTTCCCTGGAGCTCCAAGAAAAACAGTAATTCCAAGGGGGAAGGTACTGACCGCATCTGGAAGCCGGCACCTAATATTGTGGACTGGTCTAAAGGCTCTAATCCTCTAGGTTGCATCTGGATCAGCTTATCACATCCCCCTCTCTCTGGAACCACTGCCTAGGCATAGCATTTACCTCTTTCTGAGTCCATGGTTACGGTGTTCCCTGGCCATCAATTTCAATTTAACAAACATCCTCTGTCTTCCCCACTGCCTTGTCCTTAGCAATGGTGTCCTCCCAAACTGGATAGGGCTGTGCCACCTGGTCTGCCACGCTCCCAGGGCTGCTTACTTAGCCTGTCCCTGGAACTGTGGCTAGCTCTCTGACATTGGCTATCAGCTGGAGCTCCGTTAATGGTTCACAGTCCATTTTCTTCTGTAAGGGCTGGTGTTATGCCTGCTCCCACCCAGACTCTCCCTTGCATCCACAATCTGACAGTCCTTTTCTTTTTGCCCCATTGCCTTGTCCTTAGCAATGGTGTCCCCACCACCTGGATAGGGTTGCGGCCCCTTGTCTGCCATGGTCACAGGGCTGCTGGCTGAGTGTGTCCTTTGAACTGTGGCTGGCTTTCTGACATTGACTATCATCTGAAGCCCCATGCTAGGTCCGCAATCCATTCCCAGGGCACAGTGAGCATAGCTAATCCCACCCAGACTCTCTCCTTGGCCTGGGTTCTGCCAACAGTCCTCTGTGTCCCATTCCAGAGCAGCACCTCTCACACAGCCAATGCTCTCTGAGGGCAAACAGTAATAAAAACAGCTGTATGCTTTCAGGGCCTCCTGGTGCCATGATGTGTCTTCCTCATCCTCATCTGATTGGTGGTGCTCTTCAAAGTACTTGAGCCAGGTCCCACCTGGACCCACCTCCTCAAGCAGATCCTCATACTCTTTTTCCAAGTTAATTTCTTGGTCAACAAATCGCTCAATCAATGCTGCATCCTCTGTCCCTGGTTCCACTCCCAATTCCTGTTGGCACCAATGACAGAGGATTTCCCAGCACTCTCCCCCTTCATGGAGGTGCAATCCATCACTGCTATAGGAACTGTACCCAAGTGAGAAGTCAACCCTGAGTTTGTAAAAACTCAAGACTTCCCTTTCTGCACCACTTTTTTTATCTCACATTAACCTTCCTTATCTCCTCTGTCTCCGTGGGCTAGCAAGTGGCACTGGTATTACCTCAGAAAATATTACCTTGGAGATCCTTGATATAAGCATGTTTTCTAGATCTATAAAATCATTATTAGTACACTCCATCTTCCACTTACTTTGTCATTGGAACCAATATGCACCAAGACCACTGTGTCATTTTCCAACCACTCCCAATATTTTATGAACCTTATCCACATGTCGAACCCAAGCACCTGGGAGTCAGCAAACTGTTTAGGTTCTGGGATCTGGGTAACAAATCACCCTGTCTTCTTTCAGAATAATAGAGTCCCGGAATATATTGGCGCTTTACAAATAAATTATAATAATAATAATTATTATATTGTCAAATTTCAAGCTCAGCTGCTGCTGGTATCCACCCACTTTAAACTCAATGAGGATAGTGGTAGATCTACTGGCAGGGCAGCAGGTGCAGAGCACCGGGGTCCACAAATGAATATGAGAAGAGGGGTAGATAATTAATTTCAAAAATGGTGATTCTGTGTATTTTCAAGTGTTCTTCAGAATATTATATTTTAAATATATGACTACAATGGTTCTTTAATTGCCTTAAAGTACCACTGCATAATAACAATGATATATGTTTAAAGACTTAAAGTCTTAGTAAGAGCATAATTAATCAGGAAAAAAGTAAATATTAATGCATCTGCAGAACTCTGGAGAGATCCATGATACATTAGGGGAAATTGTGTGTGTGAGAGGGACATTTACATTTCTGGAGAACTATGGTTGCATTGAATGATGCAAAGTGTCTACTTCTTGGCCAGGAAGGTATGTGTTGCCAATTTTAGTCTTGTTCAGTCATCAAACTAAGGCTCTGGACTTCAGTCTGTTCTCTCCTCTATCCCATCATTCAGCTCTCAGGACATTCGAAAACAGAATTTGTCAAAAATTCAGTTTTTGGCAAACAATATTTATGTCCATGGCTTACACAGCTGCTAATTGAGCAATTTTGGCTGCAGGTGTGTTTTCTCTAAATGTTTAGATGTATTCTATTGACTCATGTTTGCAATTTATCTCCTTAATCCTAAACTCGTAAACCCTGCCTTTTTGAGAAGGATTTCAGGGACATGATCATACAATCTTACAATACTTAAGCAAGCCCGTAATGTATTTCTTAGACACAGCAATAGTAAATGAGAAAGTCAACATGGCGTCAGTAAAACATGGAAGTTATATGTAATCTGCAATCGGGGGCTACACATTAATTAATGCCATTAAATAATATTTGCCAATCGGGCTCGCAATCAAGCAATCTAGCACTCTATGAAATGCATTAGATCATCTATTTTAGTCTATGTGGGTTTCATGATATGTATTAACCCCTTGAGTCCAGGGATCGACATTACTCAGAAATAACATTTAAAAATAATATTTTGTAATTGCATATTTGTGGGTTTGAGACTGTTGTGCAATTCTCCAATGTTTTTAAGTAAAGTATTGTGTGTTTAATTGCTGTTATATCTTTAATAATTGTTTGAAAATGCCCTTGTGAGTCCTATTTAGTACTCGTAAAAAAGTGGTACTTTTTTCAGTTGCGGGTTAGACTTTAATTAAGAGATTCAGCTATGGGTATAATAGAATATTGATTTTGTGTAACTTTCATTATTTAGAGTTCATAATTATTGAGCTGCGCTAAACCAATGGAGATCTAAGGCCAAATTTGCAACTTTGGCTGGGCCATAGTGATTGTGGGCTAGTAACTCATAATCACATTGCAAGTAGCTAATAGAATATGTGACAATATTATGAGCATTTTTAAGTGTGTATAATTTTATGAATTGGGTAATAGAATAGTTGACATATACTTGATAAACAAGTGTTATCTTCAATGAATTGCAATGGTCCTTTATTTTTGGACCATATTGGAACAGATTATATCATATGAAACAGACTTAAAAAAATTAAAGATATACATTCTTGAAGGCATCTTGGCTTACAAAGCCTCTCTGGATGCAGTAAGATTTCTCCCGGTGAGTTGTAGTGAAATTATTTCCTTCCGCTCACAAACATGTTGTGTCTAGCTACTCATCCTTTGGTGATATTAGATAGTGAATTTAATTTGATTCTTTTATATTACACTCAACATGAGTTATAATGGAACAATATAGGTTAATACTCAATTCATTGTAAAGATAATAGTCTGAGTAAAAGCATAAGACCTATAAATACTTATAATGTTTCACTATAATTAACCGTAATTGGCTGATAAGCTGGTGAAGGTATTTTGCAGAGTGCCCTTTGAACTCTCTGCTAAGTGTACCCATGGAGACAATTTACATGAATCTATTGAAAACCATATTGGTAAATAAATCTATGATGGAAACACAGAGAAAGGCACTAAAACTCCCAGCAGCAAAGGCGCTCATTGCCTGCGAGCCTCGCGAAACGAGGCGAGCAGTGGATGCAATGAAACATGCAGGACTTACCCTCCAAACACTTATGAAACGCGGGATCGCCTTAGCCTGCAAGCAGTTGAGGAACGCTGGACATTGAAAAAGAAATTATGAGACGCGGAACTTAAAAAAACCCCCACTAGACTGGAAAAATACAAAGTTAGCGGCCGAACCGAGCAAAGCAAAAAACACGGAACACAAAAAACATGGAGTGAGGTGGAACGCGAATTTAAGTCGATTTTGCCGAATTTCGGCACTTGAAAATCAACTAAGTGAGAAAAAAAATGGACGCCAAAAAAATGAAAATGAGGTTACACGACCCTGGACCGCGCAAAACACTGTCAACCACATACCACTTTCACCCAGGAACGTACGAGGTACAAAATACACTATTACAAACGACGGCAAATGAACGTGTACTGCGTACCACATAGACAAATTATGCTATTTTACAATCCTAACTTGCCACTAACAACATTAGGCATCTAAAGTAGCGCTTTACACAAATAAACCAACGGTTTGCCCTTTCGCACGCAGCCTATTTCTAATGCACAGTTGGGACATTCATAAAACTATCTCCTCAGGGCAGCAACAGTCCCACTGGACATTATTTGCTGCAGGACAATAAAAGAGATTGTTACTTCTTATATTAATTAGAAAAAGGTAAACTATATTAATTTATTATTCAATTAATTAATTAATTAGTATTTGAAAAAAATATAGAGGAGCTAAAGGACACGCGAGGAGAGGCTCGCAATGAGTCCCGAATGCACTCAGCGAGAGGCTCGCAATGAGCGCCGAAGGTCCATAGAGTATAAAAAGCGTAACATTGTGTGCCAAACAGCATTGCCGTGGCTTCAAATTTAATGACCATAAATTTTTGCTGGACAAGTCACTAGTACCCATATAAGATCTGTGGAATTTTTTTATCTAGATCATTTAAATAAACACATTTCTACAAAAATATATATAATAGCTTGGTGAATCCTCCAAGAGTCTCCTTGATTTCTCCTCACTAGCAGCCTTATCATAAAAGGGCTCTATATAAGCACAGAGCATATTTTTTTTATTTTTTAGATAGTGTAGACCTTCCTTTTGGATAGAAGTTCACTAACTAAAAACTTCTGTAAAAAATATGCTTAAATAGAGCGCTTTTAAATTTGCTGAATCGCAATTTAATAAGGCTGTTGGTGTTTTGGACCTTGTCACTCATCGCTTACTAAATCCAAGATATTGTTACAATTTTTAAAATATCCTGTTATTTTTGTTACTTATGGCAATAAAATATTACATTTTGTGATTATGCCCCATGAATCTTACCTGAAAATTGAGTAATGTTTAATTTCCATAAAACTCATTTAATTTCCCTTACTGGTTTATTTTTAGAATTAAAATGGGCACTAAATCCCACCATATTAAGAAGTAATTTCAAGTTAATTATAATTAGACACTTGCTCAGCCCATCACATACTGCATACATGTCACAAGTGGTAGCTCTGCATAATGAACAAAAAAGCTTATATATCTAATAATTATATCAATATAACATTGCACAATTACTTTTACAAAGATAAGATGTTAACATACAGTTTGATTAATAGTAAGTCTTAAAATTATAAGACAGTGAAAATAAAGATGAAACAAGAACAATTCGCAATCAGATCTTTGATTTAAAACAATAAGCGTATAAGATTGTAAGCAACCTCCAAATAATAATTAAAGACAACAAGATACCCCTTAATAGTATCCATATATTGGTCCTTTCAGAGCTGATATCACAGTGTTAGGGATACGTAAACTGTTAGGGTTTGGGTGAGGGTCATGGTTAGTTATAGAGTTAGTTTAAGGGTTAGGGTAACCTTCTAAGGTTACAACTTCTCTAAAATATCGTCAGCGCTGCAAAATATCATTTAACGCCATCTAGCAGCTCTTTGCCCCAACTGCTGCTGCCACTGCCGGTGCAGTCATAAAAGGAAAGATCCTCATGTGCCCTTCCCAACACTCTTCATCTGGTCCAGGCATAGGCAGGTTGGATTATTCCATTGCTAAATGGTGTATCAACGTTGAATTAGTCTTTCATAAACCATTCTGTAATTTTATATTAGTTGCTTCCTAGTAATTGGGAATGTAGTAAGTGGCTGAAATGTGCAACTCTGTATTTATTAGGCATTGTTTCCTCTGGGAAAAAGTGAGATCACAGCCCTACAGTAATCGTGTATTTAGATTGTTTGAAACATCATTACTTTTTGGTTGTTTGAAAAATGAGTGCTACAAAACTTAAAATTATTACCAGTTTTTTTGTGTCTTACCAACTCTAATTACGGTGTGTAAGAGCAGAGTTTCATGACTTTTTTGCAAACCCATTTTTTATAGGAATTAAAAGAACATTTTTTAAAAGATGAAGCACACATTTTTTATGCAAAGAAAAACGTTTGCATGATAGCAAGTTTGTGAATGACCATTTAATTGGTGGTCAGGTAGGGGTGAGAATCGGGGGAAATATTATATTTCTACAAATGATTTTTTAAATGTTCTCTTTTAAATTCATGACAAAAACATGTGAGAATTAAAAGTCATTTAACTTTGTGTTATTATTATTATTATTATAATAATAATAATAATAATAATAATAATAATAATAGCGCTTACTATTATTGTCTTGCAACATGAAATGTGCCAGTATGGAAAATAAAGCTTCCAAGAAAGACTGGAAAGAACCAGTTTCCCCTGTGACTACTGGGTTAAGGGGCCATGCTTAGCCCTCCAGCTGTTCCAATTAGTGCTGTACATTGGTGTCTTTCTTAGGAGACAGAGAACAACTGGATATATAGTGAGACAGAGAACAACTGTGTGTAAATATATACATATATATATATATATATATATATATATATATATATATATAGTGGATATAAAAAGTCTACACACCCTTGTTAAAATGTCATGTTTCTGTGCTGTAAAACAATGAGACAAAGATAAATAATTTCAGAACTTTTTCCACCTTTAATGGGACCTATTAACTGTACAGCGCAATTGAAAAACAAACTGAAATCTTTTAGGTGGAGGGAAGAAAAATAAAAAATATTAATAATGTGGTTGCCTAAGTCTGCACACCCTCTTATAACTGAGGATGTAGCTGTGTTCGGAATTAAGCAATCACATTCCAAATTGTGTTAAATAGGAGTCAGCATACACCTGCCATCATTTAAAGTGCCTCTGATTAACCCCATATGAAGTTCAGCTGCTCTAGTTGGTCTTTCCTGAAATTTTCTTAGTCGCATCCCACAGCAAAAGCCATGTTCACAGAGAGCTTCCAAAGCATCAGAGGGATCTCATTGTTAAAAGGTATCAGTCAGGAGAAGGGTACAAAAGTATTTCCAAGGCATTAGTTATACCATGGAACACAGTGAAAACAGTCATCATCAAGTGGAGAAATTATGGCACAACAGTGACATTACCAAGAACTGGAGCTCCCTCCAAAATTGATGAAAAGACGAGAAGAAAACTGGTCTGGGAGGCTACCAAGAGGCCTACTGCAACATTAAAGGGGCTGCAGGAATATCTGGCAAGTACTGGCTGTGGGGTACAACAATCTCCCGTATTCTTCATATGTCTGGGCTATGGGGTAGAGTGGCAAGCCGAAAGCCTTTTCTTACGAAGAAAAACATCCAAGTCAGGCTACATTTTGCAAAAACACATCTGAAGTCTTTCAAAAGCATGTGGGAAAAGGTGTTATGGTCTGATGAAACCAAGTTTGAACTTTTTGGCCATAATTCCAAAAGATATGTTTGACGCAAAAACAACACTGCACATCACCAAAAGAACACCATACCCACAGTGAAGCATGGTGGTGGCAGCATCATGCTTTGGGGCTGTTTTTCTTCAGCTGGAACTGGGGCCTTAGTTAAGATAGAGGGAATTATGAACAGTTCCAAATACCAGTCAATATTGGCACAAAACCTTCAGGCTTCTGCTAGAAAGCTGAACATGAAGAGGAACTTCATCTTTCAGCATGACAACGACCCAAAGCATGCATCCAAATCAACAAAGGAATGGCTTCACCAGAAGAAGATTAAAGATTTGGAATGGCCCAGCCAGAGCCCAGATCTGAATCCGATTGAAAATCTGTGGGGTGATCTGAAGAGGGCTGTGCACAGGAGATGCCCTCGCAATCTGACAGATTTGGAGTGTTTTTGCAAAGAAGAGTGGGCAAATCTTGCCAAGTCAAAATGTGCCATGCTGATAGACTCATACCCAAAAAGACTGAGTGCTGTAATAAAATCAAAAGGTGCTTCAACAAAGTATTAGTTTAAGGGTGTGCATACTTATGCAACCATATCATTTTATTTTTATATTTTTTCTTCCCTCTACCTAAAAGATTTCAGTTTGTTTTTCAATTGAGTTGCACAATTTATAGGTCACATTAAAGGTGGAAAAAGTTCTGAAATGATTTATCTTTGTCTAATTTTTTTACAGCACAGAAACCTGACATTTTAACAGGGGTGTGAAGACTTTTTATATCCACTGTATATATATATATATATATATATATATATCACATATATAGTTGTCAGTGTTGAGAACACTTACAATGTTGGTCACACTTTGAAAGCCTCACAAAACGAGGTGAGCCGTGTACAAAGCACCACTTAGGCTGGATGAGCGCCGAAGGCACTCATCTGCGAAGCCTTACGAAGCAAGGCGAGGCGTGTACGGCGCAGGACTTAGGCTGGATGAGCGCCAAAGGCACTCATTAGCGAAGAGAGGCGAGCTGTGTACCGAGCAGGACTTAGGCTGCATTGTGAGAGTCGCAACTGCGAGCCAAGCTCGTAACTCTAAAAACCCTCAAAACAAAACAATACATTTAACAAATATAATAACTCACTCACAGACAGCACAGGGGAGAGCCACGAAGCCTGGGAGTGAGATTGCAAGCAATTTTGAGACATATTTGTGGGTTTTTAGCAATCCAAAATCAGCTAAGCAAGGGAAAAAATGGAGGACAAAAAACGTAAAAAGTTCTGAAACTGGAGGAAAATGAAGCTCAGCAAAACCAGGACGTGGGAAAACACACAACGGCAAAGACAGTAACACTTACACCGTATGGCGCAGGATTTAGGGTGCATTGTGGGGGTCGCAACTGGTAGCCAAGCTCGTAACTCTAAAAACCCTCAAAACAAAACAAAAAATTTAACGAATATAATAACACACTCAGACACCTCATGCGGAGAGCCAGGAAGCCTGTGAGTGATGTTGCAAGCGATTTTGAGACATATTTGTAGGTTTTCATCAATCCAATATCAGCTAACCGAGGAAAAAAATGGCGGACGAAAAATGTTATAAATTCTGAAACTGGATGAAAACCAATATGAGCAAAGCCAGTCACGTGGCACTTAGAAAACACAGTAACACAGTAACACTTACACCAACAACGCCAGGCATGCAGTACTTTTAAAATAAAATTAACGTCATTCAGCTCTTAGCTAACGAAGCGAGGGCCACAGTTGCTGGCATGGAGCAAAATTTACGGACTTACGAGAAACAAATACGAGACGCTCGCAAATGAAAACATTGAAAACACAATAAATACACACAACAAATACATAAAAAGCTTACCTACAGCAAGGGGGGCACCCAGGACCTCGAAAACTGAAGTTACACCTCCATTTCACTCGAAATACAAGAGTTTAGACACCTGAAAATCTCCTAAATGGCCGCTGAAAAAAAACGAAGACGAGGCTACGGGACTCTAAAGACGCAAAACACCACCAAACACCTACGGATTTTCCCGAAAAAGACGGACGCGATCCAAGAACAAGGACGCCAAATCAGCCACAGACGTGTACCACATATTAGGCGCCTTTTTACAACACTAACTTACACAATGCAGAAGTACATAGCTACCCTAACTTATTTGGCTCGCGCACGCACACTATTTACACTACACACTGCACACATTACTGACACTTACACAGCAGCTCCACAGCCCTCAAAACACACATTCTATGCTGCAGCAACATCAAAACAGATTGCCAGCTAGTCTGCACAATGCTTCCTGCATATATTATTTCAAAATAGGTAAAGTATATTGATGTATTATTTTATTAATTATTTCATTAGCATTAGCAAAAAAAATCAATGCTCATAGCACACAAACAACCAACATCCTCGCAATGAGCGGCAAAGGGGCTCATTGCGAACCACGCGATGAGCGCCGAAGGCGCTCAGCACAAGGCTTGCAATGAGCACCGAAGCATCTTGGAACACCAACAAAATTTACCGCCCTTACAATCTTATTGCCATAATTTTTTGACGGGTGAGTCGCTAGTGTATATATATATATATATATATAATATATGTATATGTACCAAAAAATTAATAAATATATAAATATATATGAGATCGCTCAAGGGCCGTTTATTCACTTGTTCCGGGCACGCCATAGTGGCGTATATTCTGTAGAACTGACACTCCAGGGCCCCTATTCAATTAAGCGATTGTTAGTTACTGAAACCCCTTAATGTAGCCAGTAAACTAATTTGCTATTCAATTGGCGTCTTTTAGCTACCCGCAAACGATTTATGGCTTACAGTCTGAAAATGCCTGTGGTTGTTAAAATTGTAACTCCAACCCATCTAAGCCTTTCAAGCCTGTAAATGTTACAATCGCAAATCGCTTTTCAATTGTCAAGTAAATGGCAAATGTAGAAGAAAATCCTACGAGTACTAGAGAGGATTTGCAAGGAGGTTAAACACCTATTTGTAGCACTGAAAATGGAAAAAAAAATAACATACTTCACTTTAGAAGATGGGGAAAGTGATGAAAAACATTAGAATTAATTGCACAAAAATCTCAAGCTTGCAAATCGGCAATACATTTTTTTTTTTACATTTAATTTATGTGTTATATAAATCTCGTAATCAAGGAGTTAATACATATCAGGCCAGCCACATTGACTAGGACAGTATGGTCATTCATTTTTACTATTTTATACATTGCCGGATTGCAAGTCAGGTCGCATATCTGACTTATAAACGCTAATTGATTGACAATTATCCTCAATGTTTTACTGATGTCATGATGACGGTCTCATTTACTATCAGCTGTTTCTTAATCGATAGGTATGGCCTTGTTTTATTGATCATGATCATGCTCTGAAATGCTACTCACGGGTGTATGGTTTACGGTTTAGGCTTTTGGCCAGGTAGCTGCGAGCTTGATAAATTAAATTGCTCTATAACTGTTGCAAATTTGAAGCCAGTATGAAGGCAACTGTGGGCTTGCAAATGAATAGGGGACCAGGTTCCTATCTTTATTTCAGACTTTGATGCTAATTTAGCTCGTTCCTCAAGCTGTATTCTTTAAACAAGTATGTGAGAAATACACTATACCCTTCATGGCCACTGCAGTTTGCCTAGATAGTTTGTAAGCATTACTAGTTACTATTTATGTTCTTTATAACATAGTATGCACTTAAACCCAATTCATCTACTTCACTTCTTCCACCCTTCCAGCTTTGCCCTTCCTCCATAACATCTTCTCCCACTACACTCTCCCATTTTCTATATACTCCCAACCAGATAAATATATTGCTCTTTAATTTTATTCGCTAGTTATGCTATTGTTTACTTAATTCTATTACTTAGTTTAAATGTAGTTAAATTTAATGTATACCATCAAAATGGGATATCACTGTGGCTAAACATTGTGATCACAGCTAAACATTCCTTGTGAGATGACATCATTGCTAAATATCTGCAATTGTCATTGCAACTGATTTCTTATGACAGATAAAGCATAGTTTGCACTGCTTGTAGATGAACATCAGGTACGTTGGTTTACTGTTATGTAAGAGTATAATGTACTGTATTGTAAATACCGCTATTGCTAGATGTTTCCATGAACCACTTAATTATGTTACTTACCCTCTACTTTTCCCCAGTAATGTGGTAGGTACCTTATGACCAGAGGGTCTCATCTTCTAGTGTCATATAGTTATGCCTCTGGTTGTGCTTATCCATAAGGTTTTCTTGACTTGATATTGACTTGATACAGGAGCAGGTTGCCAGTTCCTTCTCCAGTGGACCACAGTTTGTCTTACCTCTATGCTAAGACCTGACCGTCTTAGGTGACCCTACATGGTATAGCACACAAGACCTTTCATCACAACAATGTAGCAATCCAGAAGGGGATTACAAAGTTAAGACTGGGACAAAGAACTGATGGGTAAATATACTGAAAATAAATGGATGACATTTAAATCCATGTGGGAATAAAAGTAAATGGAGTAAATGACATCCAATGTGGCTTAACAATGATTTAAAGATCAAGATATGGAGTAAAAAACAGGCATTTAATACATATATACATTATACAAACAAGAGGGGACAGAGACTGCCTTACGTAAGTACAAGGAAATCAACAAGGCTTGCCAAAGAGCTATCAGACTGGCTAAAATAGAAAATGAAAAATTAGTTGCAAAAGAGAGTAAGACTAAAATATGTTTTAAATCTATTCATGGGAAGAAGGCCAGGATGGAAGCAATAGGAACATTACAATGTGAAACAGACAGTCTGATGAGCTGAATAGGTTATTTTCTTCGGTTTACACAAGGGAGGTACCAGTGGTTGGGTCACTGCAGCATATTGGGGCTACACTACCTTCACCAAATAATTGGTAAACACAGGAAGAAATCCAAATACATCCAAGGGTTATGAGGGAACTCGGTTCTGTAATAGCCAAACAATTATATTTAATTTTTCAAGATTCACTCAACACAGGGTCTCTACCAGATGACTGGCAAAAAGCAGACGTGATACCTATATTTAAGAAGGGAACAAGAGCAAATCCAGAGATTTATAGACCTGTAAGCCTCGCTTTTGTAGTGGGAAAGCTTTTAGAAGGGTTAATAAGGGATAATATACTAGTATATGTCTATTTGAACACGATTATAAGTAGGAGTCAACATGGATTTATAAGGGATAGGTCATGTCAAACACATCTAATGTGTTTCTCTGAGGATGTTAGTAAGATCCTGGATCAAGGCAACTCAGTGGATGTAGCATTTTTTGATTTTGCAAAGGCTTTTGATACAGTGCCACATGGGAGACTATTGTTCAAACTAGGGATACAGGAATTACAGTAAATATCTGCTCATGGATTGAGAGCTGGCTAAAAGACAGGAAGCAAAGGGTTGTGGTAAATGGAACATACTCCGCTTGGACTAATGTGGTAAGTGGGGTTCCTCAGGGTTCAGTATTAGGTCCTCTCCCTTTTAACAAACTTATTAATGACTTAGAAGTGGGCCTGGAGAGTAGAGTATCCATTTTTGCTGATGACATGAAGCTGTGCAAAGTAATTAAATCAGATAATGATGTACTTTCCCTCCAAAGGGATTTACATCAATTAGAGGAATGGGCATCTAAATGGCAGATGAGATTTAGTACAAATAAATGTGAAGCTTTGCATCTGGGAAGGAAAAGTAGCTATGCAATTTATAATCTTAATGGAGCAAATCTAGGGGTATCTGATATTAAAAGGGAAATCATATTTTTCACTTTTCTGTGGATCAATTAACAACTAATCCGCATATTGCAGATCAGAGAAGATCTTGAAAGGTTGAACTTGATATACTAAAAGGCTTTTTTCAACCTCAATAACTATGTAACTAAGTAACTAGTGATTAGGTTAGCTGACCTTTCTATCTTAATTATATTACCTGTGCTACTTTGCATCCAAACAAGATAAATAAGTCCCTGTGTGTTTTAATAAAGGACATTATCCATTTTGAAAGCATACTTGTTAGCTGTATTTCTGAGGGTGTGAATGAGCTTTTTCATCAATGGAATCCCAAGCACCCAAAAATAGCTTCAGAGGAAGGACCTAACCAGTGGGATCCATTTATTAGCCGGTCTCTTGTTCCCTACTCATGACAGTGTTCAGGCCATAAAATATTAGATTCCTTTCAGTCTATATGCAATTAAGACACTCATGCTCTCTGTGCTTAACAATTAATTCTCTACTCCTCCCGAGTCATCTATGTGTTATCTTCATGGAGTCTGTTTTACTAGAATGCAGTTGCCTTTAGTGGAAAAAGAAAAAGCAGTCAATGAAACATTGTCTTAATTTATAACATTGCAAGCTAAAAATTATTGAATACTAGTGACTTGCCCATCAAATTATGGCAATAAGATTGTAAGGCAGGTAATGGTGTTTGGTTGAGAGATGAATTTTGTTGGTGTTCCAAGATGCTTCGGCACTCATTGCGAGCCTCGCGCTGAGCGCCTTTGGCGCTCATTGCGAGGCTGTTGGTTGTTTGTGTGCTATGAGCATTGTTTTTTTTCCCAATGAAATAATGAATAAAATACATGAATATACTTTACCTATTTTGAAGCAATATCTGCAGGAAGCATTGTGCAGAAGAGCTGGCAATCTGTTATGATGATGCTGCAGCATACAATGTGTGTTCTGAGGGCTGTGGAGCTGCTGTGTAAGTGTCAGTAATGTGTTCAGTGTGTAGTGTAAATAGTGTGCGTGCGCGAGGAAAATCCATTAGGGTAGCTGTGTACTTTCACATTGTGTAAGTTAGTGTTGTAAAATGGCGCCTAATGTGTGGTACGCATCTGTGGCTGATTTGGCGTCCTCGTTCTTGGATTGCGTCTGTCTTATTTGGAAAATCCGTATGTGTTTGGTGGTCGTTTGCATCTTTAGGGTCCTGTAGCCTCGTTTTCGTTTTTTTTGGAGGCCATTTTTTCTTTTGCTTAAGGGATTTTCGGTCGTCTAAACTCTTCTATTTGAAGGGAAATTGAGGTGTAACTTCAGTTTTCGAGGTCCTGGGTGCCCCCCCCCCCTTGCTGTAGGTAAGCATTTTATGTATTTGTTGTGTGTATTTATTGTGTTTTTAATATTTTCATGTGCGCGTGTTTTGGGCAGTAAGGTTCGTATTTTTGTGAGGTCGTAATGTTTTTTTTTCTAAGTTCCGAGTCTTGTATTTGTTTCTCGTAAGTCCGTAAATTTTGCGAGGTCCACAGTTGCTGGCAAGGAGCGCCTTTGGCTTCGCGAGCCTGCAGCGTTAGCAACAACTCGCATGCTCACAACTATATATGTGATGACAGAACCCTAACACATCACAGGTTGACCTGGAACTTCTTTCCCTAAAATGTATCTTCTCCTCTAGCATTCCACATGGTTAACACTTATTCTCCTTGTGCATGTTATTAAATGTTCTTTTGTGGAATGGACAGACTTATGATCACTTAAACAAAGCTTTTATGGGAAAAGCTAAAATCTGGTGTTGCATGATTAAGTTTAATTTTGCTTTTTTTCCTGTCCCCAATTCAAAATATGTATACTTGATTTATGATGTTTATATATTATTTCAAGCTCTTAACTTTGTACTTTGTACTTTCTGCCCATCTCGCTGTGCCACTTAGCTCTGCCACTTTTGCATAATTCGGAGTGGGCCAGCTGTAGACTTCCTCTTTCTGTCTATTAGTCTTCAGATCTACACTGGTCAGACACCAGAGCTCTCTGCAAGAAGTTTGCTACAGCTTCCTCGCCCATATGCAAAAGTTGTTGGCGGAGTTAAGAGGCATAAACAAGATGGGCAGAACCCTATATGGGTAACAGCAATTGAAATTACAGCTACAGGTATTTCAGTGTTTAAACATCAATCAAATATAGATATTGTGATGGTGTGTCAGCAGAGGGCAGTATAGAGCACTTCAAGACTTCTCCCCAGGAGTGAGATGGTTAAGAAGCACCTTTAAAAAACTTGGGTGTGGCTGCAATCAAGGCCTGCTGCTACCTCCAGTTGGAGGATTTTTTGGAAGTGTGGAGCCTGTGAAGAGGCAGAGAAAACATGAGACAGCTCTGTGTGGCGAGAGAGAGGACAGTGAGACCTGGAAAGCCAGTGTGGCTGAAGTGTACAGCCAGCACAGTTGAGAGACATTGAGAAGAGTGTCCAGCATGACCGGAGAGGTCAAAGAGACACAGCTCCTCTGCAGATGGATTGCAGACCCTGAAGGGAGTAGACTCTAAAACAGGTAAATGTGCAGGGCTGTGTTTTGACTGTATTATGCATTACAGTAGAGCAGTGAGGCACCTGCAGATAAAGGTGCAGGTAGTGCTTCAAAGAGAAACTAGGATTTATTTTCTGTTTTGATTATTTTCTGTTATGCTGACAAATAAACTGCAATATCTGTTAAACCATACAAAAGGCTCCAGAGTACTCCATTGTGGTGCTGCAAAACAAGGCACGGATCCTGAGCGTGATAGTGAGTCTGTCCTAATATGCATGTACTTTCATCTTAACTGAGTTTATTATTAGTTTACAGTCATCCTTTATCTTTACTTACTACCTTAGTTTAGCTTATCCCCATTTCTAACATCTTCGGTTTTCCTTTCTCAAGACTTAAACTGTTCTGAGTAGAGATGTCGCGGACAGTTCGCCCGAGGACTATTCGCAGCGATTTTGGCTCTTTCGCGCTCGCATCGGACGGCGGACACATGCGCTTTTCGGTTCGCCCCCTATTCTTTATCATTGAGGAAACTTTGACCCTGCACCTCACAGTCAGCAGACACATTCCAGCCAATCAGCAGCATACACTCCCTTCCAGTGACTTCCATCTGAAGGACAGCATACATTTTAGAATCATTCTGAAGCTGCATTCGTTGTGAGAGGACAGATAGTGTAGCTGCTGGAGATTTAATAGGGAAATAGATAGCCAGGCTGTGTATTTAGCTTCCACTACAGACCTGAAGGACTCATCTGATATCTGCTGCAAGGACAGCAACCCAAAAAGCCCTTTTTAGGGCTAGAACATCATTTATTTTATTTTATAAAATGTTTCTGTGTAATCTAATTGCATATGCCTGCCTGCCAGCGTGTGTGTGTGACAGGCTAAAACCTAACAGCTTATATTGTGCTTATTTTCACTACTCATACCTGGTGGTGTACCATACATTGAAAACAACCATTTTTTTCCTGTAATCTAATTTCAGTTGCCTGCCTGTGTCAGGCTCACAGCTAATATTCTGCTCTGTTTCACCAGTCATAGTTGGTGTACCATACATTGAAAAAAAACAACCCTTTTTTCCTTTAATCTAATTTCAGTTGCCTGCCTGTGTCAGGCTCACAGCTTATATTGTGCTCAGTGAAATAAAACAACACTTTTTTGACTGTAATAGATTGAATAGCAATTGCCTGCCTACAGGCGTGTGTGTGAAGCCTATTGCATCTACTCTGCCAACTTTTGCCAAGGCACAGTGATACGTCATATCTGGTGCAACTGTAGTGTACAGTGACATAAAAAAACACTTTTTTGACTGTAATCGATTGAATATCAGTTGCCTGCCTACAGGCGTGTGTGTGTGTGGCCTACAGCGCCTACTCTGCCAACTTTTGCCAGTGCACAGTGACACTCATATCTGGTTCAACCTAGTGTACAGTAAAATAAAAGAACCCTTTTTTTACTGTAATCGATTGAATATCAGTTGCCTGCCTACAGGCGTGTGTGTGAGGCCTACAGCGCCTACTCTGCCAACTTTTGCCAGTGCACAGTGACACTCATATCTGGTGTCACAGTAGCTTGCACGCATAGTACCACTAATCGGAAAAAAAATGACAGGCAGAGGCAGGCCACCCCACAGGGGCCGTCGTGGTCGTGGTGCTGTGATTCCCTTTGGCCCTAGAATAATGCCCAGTTTTCAGAGGCAACGTACCCTGAACTAGAAAAGTTCTGAGGACATGGTTGACTGGCTAACACAGGACACCCAATCTTCTACAGCTTCCGCTCGGAACCTAGACGCACCATCCTTCTCCAGCTTAGCTTCGGGCACCTCTCCAGTTACCACTCGCCCGCCTGCCGCCACCACCAACACTAGCACCACAGGCGCTTCACTCGATCCGTTAGCAGAGTTATTTACACATCCGTGAGTGATGCGCAAACGTTAGTGCCAGAGGATGTAGATAACAGGGATATGTCCCAGTCAGGCAGCATTACACACATGGACGTACGGTCTGATGATGATGATGTTGTACCCTGTGCTGCTTCCTTTGTTGAGTTGTCAGATACAAGTGAAGCGGTTGATGATGACGATGCGTCCGTGGATGTCACGTGGGTGCCCGCTATAAGAGAAGAAGAACAAGAGGAAAGTTCGAATGGGGAGACAGAGAGGAGGCGGAGACGAGTTGGAAGCAGGGGGAGGTCGTCGCAAGTAGCTAGTGGCACAGTCAGACAGCATGCATCGGCACCCGGGGTCAGCCAGACAGCACGCCAGTCATCGCATGCTGCTGCCACCACCAGAATGCCGTCATTGCAGAGCTCAGCAGTGTGGCAATTTTTTGGTGTGTCTGCCTGTGACAACAGCAATGCCATTTGCAACCTGTGCGAAAAGAAACTGAGTCGTGGGAAGTCCAACACCCACCTAGGTACAACTTCTTTGCGAAGGCACATGATGTCACATCACAAACGCCTATGGGATCAACACATGAGTACAAGCAGCACACAAAGTCAAAGCCGCCATCCTCCTCCTGGTCCAGCATCTTCAGCCACGTCAACCACTGCTGCCCTGCTTGCCCCCTCTCAACCATCCGCCACTCCGTGTCCCGCCCTGAGCAGTCCCTGCTCATCTGCCCACAGTCAGGTGTCTTTAAAGGACATGTTTGAGCGTAAGAAGCCAACGTCACAAAGTCACCCCCTTGCCCGGCAACTGACAGCTGGCTTGTCTGAACTCTTAGCCCGCCAGCTTTTACCATACAAGCCGATGGAGTCTGAGGCGTTTAAAAATGTTGTAGCTATTGGGTATGCAGCATCAAAACCTGCCAGTGCTTTCAAAAAGGAGTAATGAAAAGTTAATTTGTTTACAAGGAAACACCCTCATTAGAAAGTAACAGATCAAGGGCACCATTATAATTGGATATGTTGACAATTACATGTCAACCTGACATGTAAATTGCCAACGTATCAATCCAAATCCAGAAAAACTTCAGAGCTGTGTGAAGGCTGGACTAAATAGAGTAAAGTGAGCTTTGTTGGCAAGTAAGGGCTAGCAAATTCAAATTTCCTTCCCATCGGATTTACCAGTGCTTCATGCAAGTTACTTACTTGCAGACCTCCATATCATATATCACAGACTTAGATGCCTCACAGATCCTCCATATAGGTTTATCTTACATACCATGGAGGTGCTGTAAGAGCCTCCATGGTATATAGGTATAGTGTTAGTGCCATCAAGGTCCTTGACGGATCTCCATGGCTAGGTTATTAGTTAGATGCCATGGGGTTCCTTACAGGACCCCAGTTGCATAGGGGTTAATTTAGTGTGGTAGGGATTAATTGTTAGGTGCGACAGTGGCCCTTTGAGGCCCTCTGCAGCATGGGGTTAATATTTAGGTGCCATGGTTATCGATCAAGATAGCGATTGAGTAAAGTGATGGAGGGTTCATAGGGATGATTGGCACTGGGGTCTTAAACCCCTGCCAGTGTATTTTAATATTAACCCATTCCCTGCCATGGTAAATGGGTTTATAATGATAGATGGTGTGAGTGTACTGTTGGTATAGTGCAGCTCTAGAATAGATGTGGGAGTTAAAACATAACCTTCAATTAAAGTCTGTTAAAAGGCACTGTGAGATCCAAAATATATAGTACTTTTATACATGAGTCAACTGTAAACCCCCACTTCATAGTGAATATTATTTATAAGGTTTGTACAAAAAATCCTGATATAAATGAATTAGACTGTGACTACAAAATTATGTATTCAAAAAGACTTGTGTTAACCTGAAGTGAAGTATAGTCAAGACATCCCTGCTACACCACTCTTGGGATCTTTTGAGATTGTCAATTAGCAATCCCCAGTCCTAATAGATCAGGACCTCCTGAGACAGTGTGCTTCTCTATCTAACGGCAGTCTTGAGTTGTGCCCAACTGGTGCTTATCTCACTGGCCCTGATATACAGGGGAGTGTACCAAGAAATAAGGATAGATGTTGACTACAGGAGAAAGACATTTGTTATTATTATTATTATTATTATTTTTTTTTTTTTAACATGTAGTCAACATCTATGCTTAGTTTATGGTACACTCCCCTGTATTTTAGGGCCAGTGAGAAGGTTTGTAGCGAATCTAATTGGGATGGATACGTCGCTAGGAACAAAAGAGTTCCCCACAGTTATGGGAGAGCCTTTTTACCCAGCTATGTATCCGAATAGCATGAGGCCCCAAGTCAAATGAAAAAAAAAATGAAATCCTTAGCTAAAAATAATTACACTTAAAAGTGAAAAATATAAAGTTTGTTTCTTTATTCTCTGATTTCTAATTTTGCCCTTTTTATAGCTTAGTTATTTAAAATGCCATATACACAATAATTGTAAAAATAAAATAAGTCTGTAGGAAACCAACAACCTTAAGAACAAATAGATTTACACAGTCTCTCAATTAAAAAAACATAACTTCTACCTATTTGTGCACAAAAAATGACAGTTTTTAGGCCTGACAGCATAATTTGAACATTATAAAATGCTACATTATACATTTGAAACAAATCCTGAAATATCAAACATATTATTGCAATTTTCTTTCTTTCCTCCATTGCCTATATTATATCAATTGCATGAAAGTAAATTATAGTAAACATGTTTTGCATAAATGAATGAGAATTATTTAGAAAATTTAGAAAAAGGTAAGTGCCTCTGCATTTTCCCAGGAGAAAATTTCAATGTAAAATCAATTTAGATGATGTTGTTTAAAAGTGTATTATAGAGAAATCAAGTAATGTATTGTTTTATTCTGCTGCTTGCATTCTTAGTATTAAGGTTATTATGTTTGATGTGTTCATCAATAAATGAAATTCTAACAGCAGACAATTATTTCTATTATCTTAAATAGCTGCTTTATGTTCAAAACTATATATTCTCTTTACTGCATTGTTATTTTTATGTTTGAATGGTGATATTGATTATACTGTGCTTTTGTTCAATCTTAGTTCAAAATATTAAAGAGTAATACAGTAGGTATTTTTCTGTTCTTATGTTTCAGTTTATATACAATAGATTATTTCCTGCTTGTCTCATCTCCCTTGGCTCTAATTATAAAATAACTGTAAAGGAAAAAATGACGAATTCTAATATTTATGTAACCTTTGTTTAGGTTTTGATTCTATAAAAGCAAAATCTCTGCTTTGCTACTTTGGTTCTGAAATGTAAAAAAAAAAGTTTTTATACATACACTTCCAGTTCCAAAAAAGCATAATTTATTACATTTATTTTTTTGTTAAAAAATATATCTTCTGTACTAAGATCATGGTACCCTGATCCTGTTGGACCTGAAGACATATGTTTCTGGCATTCGGGTTCCTGATCTTGCTAGATCTACGGTTTGACCTCCTTTCGAATCAAACTGCTCTAGGCCTGGGCCTCATGGACCTAGGCAGAAATATACTGCTGGTTTGTGTAATAAAATAACATTTAAAAATAAAAAGATAAATATTCTCTCCTTTAGTGATACAGGGATAACAGCCAGAGGCATATTGACTTTTACTCAAATGCTGTTAAACACAGATTTTTTTTTGTAAAGAGAGAAAAAGAAACAAAGAAAAAGAGCCATCACACTTAAAATTGAAAAGTATATGTTTTAATTGCACTTTCCTCAGGTTTTGATCTGCCATCATTTTATGACTCTCAATTGGGACATAAACAATTTATAGAAAATATAGAACATATATAATACAATATTTAAGTAAAGGGCAATTGAGCCAAATGCGTGGAAAAGGTTATAATGCTCTGCTTACATGATTAATTGCAGAACATTGCATAATCACACATACAGGCCTTGATAAACAGCAGCCAAGAAAGATGGCTGCACTTCAGGAGTCCTAAGCAAACACCGGAGATTAACATAAAGGTTGTTGCACTAGCTATAGACACCTGTCATGTAGTTTAGACATCTGGTGAGTTTTATCTCAAGAGCTTCTATAGCAACCAAGGTTGCAAGGCAGATGGAACTTAGTTCTGACATCACACATATACACAAAGGTACACAAGGGTGTGGTATGGGAGAAAGAGTATACATATGTTGGTTCTATTATTCAATAAATGTTCAGTCCTAGTTTCACATATCCACTGTGTGAGGCTGTTATTATGTTTGTTTCCTGAATTGGGGAGTGGTCTTTTTGTAGGCCACTAGTAGCCTCTATGCAGTATTCTCTGCCAGTACCTATGGGCATTGCCCTCTTCAGGAGCCATCTTTTGTGCCACAGAGAACAAGAACCACACGATTCTGCTGGGTTAGGTTTGAACTAGGTTCAAATTAAGCCCCCTTGAAGAAGCAAATTGTGACAAACACCCTTAATTCAAGACCACATCAATGTAAATATACAATGCTACACAATAGTCACACTAATTGCCACCATATCCTAGCTAGTTCTTTGAATAAGACAGGGGTGACACTGAAGGGTGAGTCTGCAAACGCTCAGTATGTGGATGACATCATGATTGCTAGCAAACACATGTCAGAGCACTGCTGATGGATCTGGGGGGTATTAATAGAGGGTAAAAGACAAGAGCTAGGACAACCACCATTCCTTTTCCTAGGAGTGGAGATAAGCACGAAGGGATGGTAACTCAACTGTGTCTGCACCAGAATGGTCAGCGATATACCATGTCCTAACACATTCAAACAACCGAGGAAGCACAAAGTGTTGTTTGCCTTTTCCAGGCCTTTTCACTACCTAGGTCAATCCCTCTATGAACTGCTTGCAGGGGTAAAGGAACTATTGAGTAGCCAGCACTCAGAATGCTCAAGGAGAAGTTGGATAGACTACTGGGTCTAGTACTACGTAGTCACGGCCTCCCTTATCATTTATGGGTTGGGGTAATGGATAATCTCTATAACGCTGTACTTTGTCAGAAACCAGGGGAAATGTTCAAGTCCGTAGTATATTACCTCACTCAGAATCCAGCCATCCTCCATAGTAGACCTGGGTGTGTCCATGCTTTGAAAGCAGGGTCTTGTGAATTTAAAACAATGAACACCCCAAAAAAAATCAATCTCTGATACCCGTAGAACTACATGGGAAGTAAACATTCTCATTCCCCATTTTCCACAACTCCACAATGAATCTGTCTTGGTTCCTCCTTTAGCAATTTGATGAAATAATATATTAATACCAGGAAATTGTGACAACAGTACAAATATAGTCAAAATAGGAAGACTCTCCAAAATGTTTTCCCAAATTCCACATTTAACCAATCTAAACCAGTGAATAGATGAGGATACATGAGATAATGTACTAATTATTACTAGTGTGGATTAACGACTCATTCTTACAACTGAATGCAGCTGTATTTCTAAGTAGAGTGATAATTATTTTGAGAAATGAAGCCTATAACAAAATGTGTATAATTCATCTTAATTCTGCAGTATTTATATAGTCTGTTTTTTTTCTTCACACATGCAATATTTTTTGGAGTGAACGCTGAGAGTATATTGGTTAGATAGATACAAGAAAAACTGGCTTTTATTATCATAAAAATGTCAAATATAGGCAAGACAGTGATACATAAAGAACGAAAAGCCATAAAACTTCTCTCAATCTGTTTGGTGTTATTTATATGGAATTTGAATGAGTTCCTTTTATTATATTTCATTTTTACCATAAGGGTTCATCACTATAAGGCTGAATTGCATTATAGCTTACTGATTTCTACTTTCACAGATATACTTATTTGAAAAACTTATTTCTGTGATTTACATCTGTTGCTGGCCATTGCATTTTTATTGCATATTACACGGAAACACATCTTTTATGTCAAGTACAATTTGCATCTTACTTGATCTACTGACACACCAGAAATAAGGAAACTAAATACTCTGAAGTCTGCCTGTGGCATAAAAGAAATCTCAGAGTGTATTTAAATGCTATAGATTGGGATGGATCCTGCATTATTATCATAAACCACTTGAAAACATTGCCCAACTTAGCCATAAAGAGAAAAGGATTTGCAACTGGTAGCAAAATGCTGTTGTATATTGGACAAGAGCTGAATTTATACTATATGTTGACTCAATTGCAAAGATTCAAGGAAATCAAAATAAGTATTGCTATTATTACTCTTTGTTTATAAAGAACCAGCATTTTCCATAATACTGTTTACAAGGCTGTCATAATGTAAAATAGATAAAAACCCAGAATACACAAAATAGATAAATAAATAAAATGACAACACTGACTTCTTTGTAGATGAACTATAGTTCTTACAACTGCCCCCCAAAATCTACTTAATGTACTGTTCTTCAATCTACTTGACACAAACTAAGTATGCATATGGACTCTAGATAATTAAAGGCAACTATGTAATCAAGAAGGTAATTCAAATATACCATTATGGAAAGTTGTACTTATTATCACTAGTATGTGATACCATGCACATACATAGGAGCAGAGCTACTGTTGGTGCAGGGGGTGCACTGCATCAGGGCCCTACTTTAGGAAGGCCTCTGTGCTGCCCCTTCTGTTATATATATATGTAATGAATGTTTGAAGTGTGCATTCTAAACAGGCTGCGTGCGCGAGGTAAAGCCGTCGGTTTATTGTGAAGCGGCATTGTATAGTTGTAATGTTATTAATGTGGTACGCGTCTCTTGAGCATTTTCCGGCTTTTGTAATAGTGTATCTTGTAGGTCGCAGTGTGATGTGTAAAGTGCTACGCGTTTTGCAGTGTTTTGTGTGGTCCGGGGTCGTGTAGCCTAGTTTTCATTTTTTTCACCGTCCATTTTGTTCCTCGCTTAGGTGATTTTCGAGTGTCGAAAATCATCTAAATCGAGTTAAAATTGCGTTCCACCTCACTCACAGACGTCCTGGCTGTTGCCCCATGCTGTCTGTGATGTTTTTGTAATTTTTTTGGGTGTATTTAGTGTGTTTTTTGGGTTTTTTGTTCGCCCGCTAATCACGTAATTTTTTGCGTCTTGTATATTTTTTTTCTAAGTCCCACGTCTCGTATTTTTAAGTCCTGCCTAACGGCTTGCTTCGCTTTGCGAGGCTCGCATCGGCTAAGTGCTACGGTTTAACGGCTCGCCTCACTTTGCGTGGCTTGCAGAGATGAGCGCCTTTGGCGCTCATCGGCTAAGACCTACGCACCTTGCAAAGTGTGACGACGTCTCGCAGTTTGACAACTATTATATGTGATTTATATTTACAGTATATATATATATTTATTTTTTTCTGCAGTTCAGGGATGGGGAGAGGAAACAGAGGAGAATGTGCATGTTCTTGCTGTTGCTGGATGACTGGAGAAACAGCAGCAATGAAGGAAGATAAGGGGTGTGTGGCTGCTCTGGGAAGAAGAGGTGCTTTGAAAAGTGGTCTTGTGGTGGGTAGCATCTTTGGGAACAGGTCTTGGGAAGAGAAGCTGCTCTGGGGAGGGGATGTGCATTTGGAAGTGGTCCTGGGGAGTAAATCTGCTTTCGAGACGGGCTTGCTTTGGGAAGTGGTTTTGAGGAAGGTGATCTGCTTTGGGGAGGAGGACCTGCTTCGGGAGGTGGTCTTGGGGAGGGAAGCTGATTTGGGAAGTATTGATCCAGGGAGGAATCTGATTGCCAGTATAGAAGTTTTTTTCACCTAAAGAGACTGTTGGCATTGTTTCATTGGATATTTTTCTGTTTGCTTCCTCTGGATCGATGAACAATTAATCCACATATTACAAGGATCAGAGGAGATCTAAAAAGGTTAAAGTTGATGGATTAAATGCCTATTTTTCAATCTCCATTACATGTAACTATGTAACATCAATGCTGCTAATTAATATACATGAGCCGCACATTTGCATATAATTGAAGCAATCACACAGAATTTCCAGGATTAACTCACTTTAGAAAGTCATGAAAATCACAATATGTTGCAAGTTTTTTATGCAATTTAAAATAACCTAAAAAACAACTTTGCATTAGGGTGACTATTAGGGTCTATTAATATTTCAAACTTTAAAGGGCCACTACATTGCTCTCACACCACTAGTTAATAAAACCTTAAGAAGGCATTGATTATACATATTCAGTGTGTTAAGAAACACTATTGAGCGGTCAGTCTCTACTCACTATAGGGTCAATGGGGGTAGACTACACTGTTTGGCTGGATGTACTATTGTTAGACACTAGACTGTATCAACACAATGTTCTTCATTGTCTGTAGACTTGCTCTGTTAAAGCTGCTTTCCGTGTCAATGATGCAACTGGGAGGCAAACTATCACCCATTTTCTAGGCTAAAGTTGGACTTAAAAAGGCTGAAACCAAAATCGTTGAGGTTATATTCTATGAAATATATTTTATTATTGTTTTTATAAACCATAAAACAGGGATTTACTAATGATCAGTGCTTAATTAAAGGAACCAACTCTTCTTATCACGGCATTATAGTGACACTTTAAGAATATGTCGCCTTCAAAATAAGTGACACAAAAGGGGTTCAGAATCCATAACTGGTTCCTGCAAGAAAGGAATGATGGTGCAAGTCTAATGTCCAGGTTTACAATTAAAAAGGACATATCACAAAGAAACACCTAAAATAGCGCTCAGATATGACTACTCTAGCCTAACGCTGATGTGATTCAGTTACTTCATATAGACAGTGTGTAATAATTATTGAATTATGATTAAGCTAAAGCTCCTCACTTCTGCATTTAATGATGGATTTGGCCATGTGTCTACTGAGCCAATAGTTCAACATGCCTGACATAAGCTCAAGCAGGAACTTAAAGACATATCTAAGTTTCCTTGATTATGAATGCATCTGATAGAGGAGAATCAGTGGTGTATGAGAAAACATTTTGCATGAAAAAAATACCAAAATAAACATTAACAAACTCACCTTGATGTTTGCTAAATATCTTGATTTTTCAAGCAGTTGCTTTTGTTAGTTAACACCCCTGGATATCTCTACTAAAATTAGCATAACATTAATTATTAATTTCGGCCAATCACAGCCAGCTAATACATTTGAATACATTTGTAACAATCAGTGATGGCAGTTTGTGCAGGAAGGAATCATGGGGTGTATAGTCCTCCTGTAGAAGGAAGCAGGAGGAGCCAGAGACTGATCTTTAGATCTCTGCATTGAGCTGCTGCTGGCTTGAAGTTTATAATCCATACCGAAATTGTGTTTTTCTATTGGGAGGTACACTGTGCCTATGTAAGCAGCTCTGTGGGCGTGGAAAACTAATTTAATTTATAAATAGAATAAATATTTTTGAGTTTCTGACATAAGCAGCATCAGAAAAAGGTACAAACAGGGAAACCTAGATATACCTTTAATGGGTCATTGGCCCCCAAATGTTCAAACGAGTTGTTTTGTAATATCTAAGATAAAGCTTGAAACATATAGCCTTATATCTGTGTGACTTTTTGTAATATGAACCACTGTCAGCAGCTTTATTTCTGAGGTATCCAACATTTTCATAAAATAAATTTAGGCAACATTAGTAAACTTGCATTTAATTTAAGCTATATATTTTACGTCTCCTTTCTATAGCTCACCCATACCCTTTAGACTGTCATTTTGCGAGTTTTCAGTCTTGTTGGGTGCTTTAGAGAAAGCTTGACAGAATACATTACAAATAATGGCTAATAATAATAATTGAAATAATAAATAAATAAAAAAATAATCTCATGTCTATGTCCAAAATATGTATCTTATTTTTTTTGCAAAGAATACACAAACATACATTGTACAAATCCAGTAATAGTGTCCTAATGCTTGTTATTCCTTATTAAAAATAAACCATCTTCTTTTGTTCATTTTGAGCTCTCTCCGAGTGGTTTCTAACCACAGAAGCTCAGCTGTGCGGAATTTGTTACCAAGTTTGAACCGGTGAGTCACAAAAATGAAAGCAAATGTTTTTCAGTGGGTGATATCGCTAGCTTTTTCCTTAGCCAACCGCTGCAGAAAAAAGTAATGCTCTATGATCCATGTTTTCCTGGGTGCTCATTAGCATTGCAGTTGATAACGCCATGAATTCTGAAATCCCTAATCTTTTAATACAGTAGTGGAATAATTTTATAACAACAGTGCAAGCTAAAGTGAAGCTTTATCCAGCTTTACAATTTATTCCTGCTTTTATTTATTTAAAATACACATTAACAGACCACTTCTGAATACATAAACATTGTACTGGGCCAAACTTTAATATTTTTAAACTTTTATATGTAATTATTCTCTACTATCATGGCGGCAATACGGCCAGTGCAAGCAGTGCAATCCACCAGTGCCATCTTTTGTGGGGCTCCTGTGCTGTCCAATTTTACTTCTTTATTCTATAGTGCAGGGGGGCCCACCCCAGTCCACCTCACCCTAGACCCCCTTGGGTCTTCAAAGACCCCCACACATTTCCCAGACAGGTGGTAGTGGGAAATTTGGAGGGTGTAGGTGCGAGTACTATGCTGCCTCTTATATTGTGAGAGGAGAGTTTCATGCAGGCAAGGGAAGCATCGATGTAAAGGAGTCTTGAGGAGGGAGGTGGCTTTGGGGAGGGTAGCAAATATGAGAAGGGGTCTTGGTGAGGGAGCAGATATAGGAAGGGGTTTGGGAAGGTGGAGCACATATGGGTATGGGAGCAGCTATGGGGAGGGGAGCAGATATGAGAAGGTGTCTTGGGAAGGGGAGCAGATATGGGAAAGGGTATATGAGAGAAGAAAATTAAGAGGGGCCAACAGTTGTGGCAGAGGGGTCTGACAGGGTTTGGAACATATATTATTTTGCTCTAAGTGAATTGACATGGGGGCCCATTTTGTTTTACACTGGGCCCTCCATTTACTGACAAAATTTACTATGTAGCTCCAGTTTCTGCTGCCTAGTACCATCTCGGGTGGGTAAGTCCTTTTAAACTAATGAACATCCATTTAGTCCTATTCAGAGCACTGGCGTGTGAAACTGCCACAGTTCCATTCTTCAGACACTTCCTAATATGACATCAGTGGTCCTGTTATGTAGCGTTAGTCAAAACATGTCCTTCCTTAAAAATGTTCCTCTAATAATGGGCGTAGCAAGGTTTTTTTGCTGTCCTAGATCAGCTGAGACCCTCCCACTGCACACACCATTGTTACTACTTGTTACTACTATTTATTTACATTTGTCTCTCTCTCTCCTCATTCTAAGATTACCAGAGGCATATATAGATGCATAAATGTATGTTGGTAGATAATGTCAGGCACACGTATAGATTCCACATATTGGTGGGGGGAAGCACTTTCCAGTTGTAGAAGTAGACAAGCAGAAATAAAACGGATGGCAGCCACTAAAGAGTAATTTTATTTCTTACCTTCAAACTCCTACTAACAGTTTATTACGTCTAGTTCTAAAAAAGAGCACATTACAGTTACATACATAGTATTAACATATACAATATTCCTAGGCCTCCATTCAGTTGCAAGCCCACGGTTTTCTTCATACCAGCCATAAGTTTGCAGGCTTGAAATTTGATAACAGTTACAGAGCGATTCAATTGAACAAGCCCACAGCTACCTGGCCGAAAGCCTAAACCGTAAACCATGCACCCGTAAGTAGCATTTCAGAGCATGGTCATGATCAATCAAGCAAGGCCGTAACTACCGTTCTAGAAACAGCCAATTGTAAATGAGACCGTCATCAAGAACTCAGTAAAACATGGAGGTTAAACGTCAATCAATTAGCATTTACAAGTCCGATATGCAATCGGACTCGCAATCCGGCAATGTACAAAATAATAATAATGAATGACGATACTGTTCTAGTCCATGTGGGTGGTCTGATATGTATTAACTCCTTGATTACCGAGATTGATCTAACACAGCTTGAGACTGTTGTGCATTTCATTCTAATGTCTTTCATCACTTTCCCCGACTTTTAAAGGGCAGTATTGATTTTTTTTTATTTATTTACAGTGCTATGAACAGATGTTTAACCCTCTTGCGAGTCGTATCTGGTACTCATAGGATTTTCTTCTACATTTGCCATTTACGAGTGTGAAAACAATTGCGGGTTTGAGGAATTGTACCAATTGAATTGGGGTTTGCAATTGTATCATTTACGGGCTTGAAAGAACAAAGGCTTAGATAGGTCGGAGTTATGATTTTGACAACCCCAGGGATTTTCAGGCTGTAACCGCAAATCATTTGCGGGTAGCTAAAGGACGCTAATTGAAGAGCAAATTAGTTTACATGCTACGTTACGGGCTCCAGTAATTAACAATTGCTCAATTGAATGGAGGCCCAAGATTTAAATTAAGCCTAACCCCAACACATTCCATACTTAATAGGATACTGTCATCTAAACAAACTGGTTTCTTAAACAGCAATAAAACCTGACTATACATTGTACTAGCATTTCTACCATAAGTAAATCATTCTTGAGATATTTGACTTTGTTTATGTGGCTCTATTATGCTATTGTGTGACTCACTGTGCTTAATAACTGTGGGGTGGATTGTGTTTACCACCACCAAAACACATAAGCACAATGTAGGCATATGTATTCAGAGGTTACTCATTAGCATAAGTAACATAAACAATAATGAATGTCTCAGGCTTAATTTACAATAGAGTTGAAATAGTAGGTACAATGTATAGCCAGTTCTGAATGCTATTTTAAAATAAGTTAAAGTAAAACTCTAGTTTTTTATGTACTTCACAAACTTGCAGCTATATAAGCCAGGACCATAAATGCTTTTTTCAGTAACAATATTGTATTGATCTGTTTGCACATTGGAGTGCTAATCTGCCTTTAACTTGAGAGGGGGTTTTTCTATGGGATTTGCTCTTCTATTCTAAGTTACAGTAGTTCAACAGAGTAGGAAACTTCCTCCCGTTCCTCACAAGTCGCTAATCCTTTTAAGAAGAAAGGGAAAATGTTTGTTTCCATTAAAACAAAATAGAAATAAAGAGTTACAAGAACAGTTAAGTTATTTTTAAAATACAAAATAAAACTTAATTTTGGGATGACAGAGTCCATTTTAAAGGGCCAGTGCTTTGCTCAGCACCAATAGAAAGAGGAGTAAAAATGGTGTGGGGAAAATGTGTTTTCCTTCTTGAAATAGTTAAGTATAGTTTAATACTACCTATATTATTATAGTATAATTTACCTATATTGAGTTTTATATACTCTGAATTCATAAAGAGGGATGGATCAGAGCAGTTGTCTATAACAAGAAAATCTTTCATTTGAAATTGCACCAGTTCATTTTTCAATAATAGTTTTATTGAGTTCACAGGATAAAATATATAACGGATATTAGCGACTTGCTGGTCAAAAAATGACTGTCAATAAAATGTAAAGCCATGGCAATGATGTTTGGCACACAGTGTTAAGCTTTTTATACTCTAAGGACCTTCGCCGCTCATTGCGATCCTCGCGCTGAGCCCCTTCGATTCTCGAAATCGACTTAAATTAGCGTTCCACCTCCCCCGTGCTGTGTGTGATGTTTTTGTATTTATTTATTTATTTATTTTTGTGTTTTGTGCTTTACGCTGTTCCGCCGTTAACTTCCTATTTTTACTACCTCGTACTTTGTTTTTCTAAGTGCCTTGTCTCATAAAGTGGTACGCGGTTGGCGGTATTTTGCGCGGTCCAGGGTCGTGTAGTTTTGTTTTGCCAACATTTTTTTTCTTGCTTAGGAGAATTTCGAGTACCAAAGCTCGCCGAAATAGACTTAAATTCGTTTTCCACCACACTCTCAGACGTCCCCCGTGCTGTGTGTAATGTTTTTGTATTTTATTTTTTAATTTTTTAATTTTTTGTGTTTCATGTTTTGTGCTTTGTGCGGTTCGACCGTTAAATTATTTTATTTTTTTTCAAAGTCCTGTATCTTGTATTTTTTTTTTTAAGTCCTTTGTCAAGTGCTTGCAGCCTAAGGTGATTCCGTGTTTCCCTAAGTGTTTGGAGGCTAAGTCCCGCGTGTTTCATTGCCTCCACAAGGTAGGTAGTGTTAGGTAGGTAGGGGTTAATAGGTTAGGGTAGAGGGGGGTTAGTTTAGAATTAGTGGTTTATTGGGGGGGGGGATAGTGTAATGTAGTGTTTGTACTTAGTGTCATGAGGGTCCTGGAGGACCCTCATGGCACTTATGGGGTTAATATTAGGGTTCTAATTGTCCCATAAGGGTCTTCATAGACCGTTATGGGACTGATTTGGTTAAGAGAGGCTTACAGGGGTCTGTATGGACCCCCATAAGTAATGGGGTTAAATAGTCTTGGATCGGGTTAGATAGGCTAAGATGGGGTTATATAGGCCTAGACAGGGTTAAATAGGCCCAGTTAGGGATATTACGTGCAGTTAGGTTTAATTAAAGCCAGTTAGGGTTAAATAGGCTCAGCTAGGGTTAAATAGGCCTAGTTAAGGTTAAATAGGCCCAGTTAGGGAGAAATAGGATATGGGTTAATGGGGTATAGTTAGGGTTAAGGGGTTAAAGGGGTATAGTTAGGGTTAATAGTGTAGTGTAGTGCTTAGACTTTGTCATGAGGGTCCTGGAGGGCCCTCATAGCACTTGTACATTTTAGTCTCATGGGGGTC
Source organism: Discoglossus pictus (assembly GCA_027410445.1). NCBI lineage: Eukaryota > Metazoa > Chordata > Amphibia > Anura > Alytidae > Discoglossus > Discoglossus pictus. The sequence goes on from CM050170.1 coordinate 166,645,542, forward strand.
TATATTAATCCCCATGAGTGATGGGGTCAATTTCAGGTGCAGGGGGTACTTATAGTACCCTGCGGCAGGGGTTAATAGTTTTATTGATCGCTGGTCCTTTAAGGACCTTTAAGTATCCGCGCAGGGTGGGAAATTTGATTTTTTTATGCAATGGGGGCCCTGATGGGGGTCCCAATAGGGACCCCGCAGCATGGGGGGGTTAATGTTAGTTGCCACGGGGGTACTTACAGTACCCTTGCAGCTTGTGGTAACCATTAGTGTGCCGTGGTTTCTTTAATGAGCCGCAGTGGATCTTTAGGGTTAAATATATATTCAATGCAGCACTGTACAGCATTGTAATTGGTAGGGGATGTTAGGGGGGACATGGGAATGACATGTAGTACATTGGCTAGCTGGCACATAGCTGCTAGCCAATACTGTCATTTGTGGCCACAAGTCTGTACAGTGCTGCATTGAATTAATTTTACACTTTTTAGTTTGGCTAGCTTGCACTCTGATCTGCTGGCTAACGCCCACCATCAGTTACAAGCCCGCCAAAGCTAACGACCGATTGCCTGTCTTGCGATCGACCGTAGGAAGGGGTGTGCTGCGGCCCCTTTCCTTTGAATAGCAAAGGAGCTAAGGGACCGCAGCACCCCGTAACGGATCGCAGCCTTGCGGCCATTTTGCAGCCATCATTAGAATAAGGCCCTAGGTATGCTAATTGATTTCAATCTTCCTTACAGAGATGATATATATTCTAGCAATGCATTATAGCCCCTGCATACCTGTAAAATTTGTTTTATTTACAAGAAGATACTTTCAAATTATTTCCAAAAGAAAAACAAAAGTTTCTGATTTGTAGCACAGGGAATTACTTTTTCATTGCAAATTAAGCCCTGAAGATACCTAATGTATTCATACAAATGAAACTTCAGAACTGGATCAATTGTACAAAGGAAATAGTACTTCTGGTCAGTGATAATTTATTTATGTCAAATAAATTATAATACTCATCCTGCTCTACATTTGAAGTCATATTTTTATTTTCTTGTTTTATATGCTTAGATAAAAGTAATGAAATCTAATGTGTATATCTAATTTAGCTTTATATATATAGACACTTAGCTTAGATATTTTAAAAGACCACTCAGAGTCTTTAATTACATTTTTTCTCATATTTTTTCTATAAGCCTATTTAAACAAACTTACTTAACAATGCCTTTACATTTTTCATTTTTAAATAGAATTATTTTTTACTTTTTACAACCTGTGTCTAAGAAGTGTATATTCTTGTAAACAACCACATTTTCCATTAGTCCCAATGAAAGAAAAGGCAGTTTTAATTGACAAGACAGAAGCGTCCAGTGCATTCAAAGTCTCATACCACCTTTGGAAGCAGATCAAATGAGAATGTAAAAGCATCATTACATAGAAAAGGTATTATATTACAATGATAGGTCCTTTCGGTCCTGCCGACATTCCAGTGCCATATCATAGAGTCAAGACTGTTACGGTGAGGGGTAGGGTTCCTTTAAGGCTAGGCTACAATTCTAAGCTTAGAACTTCTATCGGCAGCCCCATCTAGCGGGTGGTCGCCGAACTGCAGTGGCAGACCTGTGCCGTATCTATAACAGGATAGATCCCAATGATATTATATTATGTCAACAAATCTATACATTTGCTTGTTTTCTACTGTAATTATTCAGCATAGTATATACTTTTTGCGTTCCATTTTTTATTAGAAGAAAGAATTTGCAAAAACATACACAGTTGAACTATTTATTGCATGTATAGGAATTGTCATAGAGAGCTTTGTACATAAAGTTATACATTATGAAAATAGTTATTCTTTGATATATTTGCCAAAAAAACACAAATTCTAATAAAACATTTTTCCTCTAATATTTTCATTTTTTCTTCCTCCTTTTTTGTTATCCAAACATATTTGTCGCATTTTTCTCCATCTCCATTCTCACACCTCCAAGCTATGTTGGAGTATTAGGGTGAATTTTGGCAATAATATGGGAAATATTCATGAATATTTATATATAGTAGATAATGGATGTCCGGAGATTGAGAAAAGTCCCTAAGACTTAATGTTCTCTGTATAGGGGATATACTGAGGTTATACAACTTATTTCTGGTTGTTATGTATCCCTCCATTTGGGAAATTAAAAGGTGTGGGCATGGCCGGAATACCTATTAGGCCAACTAGGCAGCCCCGTAGGGAGCTTCCCTGTGAGGGGCGCCACTTCTTAAATTTGTTTTTAAATGTTGCAGTTCGTAGACTGGCTACTAGGGGGTAACCACCTAGAACAAGACAGTTACAACAGGAAATATAACTTACATGAACAGAAAAGGCAAAAATGTTTCCGTGCCTACCATGAGTACTCACTGGCAGGGGCTCCTCCACTTCATTGCCTAGGGGCTCCAAAAAGGTAGATACGGCCCTGGGTGTGGGAATGAACAAGGAGGAACGCGAAGGGAGGAAGTCGATTTTAGATTTATGAATATATTTAACTGTTTGGGTAGTATATTTGGTATGAAATATAGGAATAAATTAACACCCCACCCTGAAGATAAGCAGGGTTGGGCCTGGTCAGCACTTGGATGGAAGACTACCTAGAAATGCCAGGTGCTGTATGTTGTGGCCCACTGGAGAAGGAGCTAGCAACCCACTCCAATATCTCTGCCATGAAAAGCAAGTGGATCAGCATGGACATAAAGATTTGTCTGGTGTGTTACGATCCTTAAGCTCACAAAGAATCGGAAATGACTAAACAACGGAAAAAAAAAAAGAAGCACAAAATAAATTAAGGGAGGGAAACTAGGAAAATAAATTAAGGAAGGGAAAGTAAGGAAGGGAAACTCATAATCGGGAAAACATCTTTTCCTTGTTTTCATATCTGTGTTTGTATTTATTTTATATCCACAGCTTTCGGCTCCTGCGTCCCGACTCCACCCGGCCAATTCACTCTCCTTGAAATATTTTATGTGTGATGTATTTGTATATGCTTTTACCAACACATGGGTGATAAAAAAAAAAAAATAATTAATGGCCATTAAAAAAAAAAATTACAAATGTATAAAGAAATACACAAAAAAAAATAATAGAAGATAAGTTAAAAAAACAAGTACAGGTTGTTAAAATATAAAACAGCTGATTTTTTTATTTTTTATGTTATAATCATTCTTAAATCAGCATATGATCAATAACAGTAATTCTGTTTAAATTATAGAAGCCTCTGTGAACATATTGAAACAAGAAAAAATGGTTGCCATGGAAACAGAATCTATGTTAGTGCGTTCAGAGCATCTACAACTCCTACCTCGGAATATTTTGTCTTTGAGCAGTGCTCACATCAGCATGCACGATGAAGCCAACATATCATATATATTTCAAAGGTGTCAGGTGAACCCAAAAGAAAGCATTTGTGTAGGTGCTACCTGCCAGGAGACTGCAGTTTGCAGAGTATCAAAAAGATTGGCACTGCCTATGACCTCTTTTGTAAATTACCAAATATTGTCAATGCCTTTTTATCTCTTTATTCATACTGTCTGTATTTGAAATTGCCGCTTGGTTTACTTTTCTGTTTAGAAGAACTCGAATACATAATGAGCATTTTTTTTAGAAAGTTAAATAAAATAAAAAAAAGCTTTCAATGTATTATTTATTATATTTTAAAGCCTACTAACAGTTGTGTCCCATTCTAGATCATTTGTTGTGGTGAAGGGGCTTATGTACTTCAATTAGGATGTGAGTTGTATGTAGCAAGGGCATAGGAAGCACAGGGGAGGGGCACATATGCACCCCACATTTTATTCACCCTTTCACTCCCCAGTAGTCTCCCCCTCCCTTTAGCTGCTGAATTCCCCTTAAAAACTTGTCTCACAAGACCTTGTTAGATAGTCTTGCGATATCTTGTGAGACCCAGCAATAAGATGAATCCAGCAGCTAAAGGGACAAAGAAGTGAAGGGGAGACTACTGGGAAGTGATAGGACCACCAGGGATAAGCTCACTATCACACTATAAAGTATTATATTAAATGAATAATTATGTAAGAACCAAACCCTTCCAACACACACACACACACACATATATATATATATATATATATATATATATATATAGTAAATAAAAAGTACATCTGTTCACATTTGAACGTCTAAAGCAGCTTCCAGCTCAGAGTTCCGAGAAAAACAGTTATTACACTGCATTCTGGGAAGTTGAGTTGGTACACACACAAATGTGGCCACAAATGCCTTGCTCTTCATTCCGTAGCCATTATCAAACTTGGCTTACTTTAAGCTTATGCATGCTGTATTACATAGCTTTAATGCAAAGCCAAGGTTGGATTAAACACAGGCTGAGTATGCAATCCATGTACAGCTGTTTCAAGCTTACTGGCTATCATCAGCATGGAGCGGGATCTCAGCCTGTGTTGTGGACTTTATGAGGAGGTAGTTCACCACAACAATCATTTATAATATGGTGGGCAAAAGAGCGATAGAAGCCCTCCACCGTACAGTAGTACAGTAAATAAATAGTACATCTGTGTTCACACCTGAATGTCTAAAGCAAGTAAAAAAAAAAGTATATGTGTTGGAGGGAAGGGCTTGTTTGTTTTATATATATATATATATATATATATATATATATATATATGTTTGTGTATATACTCTATCCCCCCCAGATTTTTTTGATTCCTACGCTTCTGCCATGTAGTGTCACCCAAGATAGGCAGGTCATTGCCATAGAGGTCAGACAAAATGAGTTCTACTGAAGAAGGAATTAGCAACGCACCCCAGTATCTGTGCCATGATAACCTTATAAATAAGCATAACCAGATGTGCCTGGTGTGCTGAGGTTCAAGGGTCACGGAGAGTCGGATACGATTGAACACCTAAACAACAACAGCTGTTGTTGTTCGTATATAATAATTGTTAAGAATTATCTCCATGCTAATAATGAATTAAATGTATGTTATGCTGAGCGGCCTTCCACAATTACTATTATGAGATATTCGCTGTAATTCTGTAAGCATAAAATGTTGTTACGTCAGTCCTATTTCAGGATCACTAGTTAATGGAATGTGTTTATTTACTAAAAAACTTTAAATCCTGCTTATCTACCAAAATGTTTCTATCCAAATGGTAATTTGTACCCATGTATGGCCTCCAACTGTTTCTGCAAAAATAATGTGAAAATGTGTCTTTTTTTTATTTATCCCAAATGGCGTAAAAATAGCTGCGGTGATGGTCTATATAACAAAGGGTTTGTGACAAAATGACACTTTGATTCTGTTCTAAGTGGTTGTAATCATTTTGTCTCCTGGGTACCTGTGATCTGAAAGTGATACTGTGGCATGGAAGAGCGAGTGAATTAAGCTCCCAGGTTTGCGCCTAACCCTAATAGGGTATTTTCCCAGCTCTAACAGTTATGTAGGTGGGGCTGTTACCCTAACATAAAGTTTGTTCCTTCTTATTAAGCTTTACAATCTGACTTTATTTTTTACAAGTCGTTTTCTATACAGTGAGTGATTCCTGACATATTCAGCATTGTTTGTGTTGCCTTATGCTGATGTGTGGCTTTATATGCTAATTTGCAACTAATCGTGAAAAGATTGGGGAGGGATCTAATTGCATATTAAATGGATATGAAAGTTTACTGGGTTTTCCTAGATATAAGATATACCTGTGTACCAATTTACTTCTATGAACTTTATTTTATTAAGAAGTGCTTAAAAGCCTGCTCGTGTCTGCCCTCTGTAGCTCATGAAAACGCAGCCTCTGTAGTGCTAACTACAGTGCAGTGTTTCATACTAACCAATCAGTGGCCACGTCTCAGCTTAAAGGAACATGGAAATATTTCTTGGTTGCTTCAGAATGAGGGCATGTCACAGTGTGTTTTCTGTTTTCAAATGAAGGACTTAAAGCACAACAAATTATTTAGATGTATAACTGCTCTTGGGGGCTTGCCCTCTATCAGCCAATGAGATTTACAGACTTATGCAACCAGCATGTTTAAAACTTGCTCTTTTAAGTGCCTGAAAACCATGTGTGTTCCCTGCCCCTTTAAGAGAGGAGATTATAGAGCTGGCTGTGCAATGAGTGCACAACCAGCTCTATAACTTCCCTTAAGTGTCACTAATTAGCACTGCAAATCCATTAATTAGTGCTCATGAATTGCACATTTACATTATAATGCAGAACAAGCAAAGTCGTGTTTACTTTAGAAAATGGCTAGTACAATGCACAGCTCTTTAAGAAGACATCTAAAAGCTCCTTGGTTTGGAGTGACAGTGCTTTTAAGTTTAGTCAATTTACTTTATTGTAACATGGTAAATCTTTTTGTTGTTTTACAATAGTGCTGATTAACCCGGATTATATTTGCAAGGTTTCGTCCATCTTGACAAAGCAGTCAATTATCTCTGTTGGAAAACTGCACAAAAACTGGAGTATAACAATAGAAGTAATTGATTCTATTTAAATGTCTAAGTTCCAGGTCCACCTGATTGGCTCCTGTAGTTTGGAACAAATGTCACATGTATGTAAAGTGTTTATCAGACTATGTAAGACACAAGCACAAACATAATTGTAGAAAACCATCTTAATTCTGATCATGTCTTTTGATTTCCGTGTTGTATCTCTTCAGCACTGCCTACTTACTTGGAGCCTTATGGATGTGCTCTTTTTTTCTATTTAAAGTCATATTTAAGTTTCCTGGATTATGAATGCATCTGATAGAAGAGAATCAGTAATGTCTGAAAACCTTTTTTTGCATAAAAAAATACCAAAATAAACATCGAGACACTTACCTTGAAGTTGGCAAAATGTCTTGTAATTTCTGACAGTTGAAAATCAGGGTTAACACCCTCTCCAAACCCAGGCTAAATTAGCATAAAATTAAAAAACTGTTTTGGCCAATCAGGAGGAAGCAGAGGCTACAACATTTGTGTCACATTTTGGGGCTGCTGTCTGTGCTGCAAACCAGCCTGGGATATGTAGTTTGGCACATGTTAGAAAGTGCTATGTATTTTCATACAAGAGTCAATCTGTGCAGCATATTCACACTAGATTACAGCCCGGCAGGTTGTCCTCCCCATCCCCTTCCATTTCCTATGGGTACAACTGAACACTATATGTAATTTCAGGTACTTTCTCAATTGAAATTCATTTAAAAAATAATAATAAGGTTCTTTCTTAATTTATTTGTTAAAAAAGTGAATTTTCTTGCAGTAATTTTACGTTGAAGCTAGCAACATTGAGCTGTCAATCAGCCACTCTGATAAACCTATCAAGGACTGTCTGCAATGTCTGTTTAATTACCAGTTACCGGTAATTACTAATTGCTAAAGTGATTATTTAAATCACCCCCTGATATCTGAGCATGAGCAGCCTCTTGTTTTAGACTTACACTGAAGACAAAAGCTCCAAAGGTTAATAGGTAAATACTGTCAATAATTGTCCCTTTAAACACATATTGCATTGTTGTTATTCAGCCATGTCCGATTCTCCATAACTCTTTGGACCGCAGCATACCAGGCACATCTTGTGTCTGGTTGTGCTAATTGATAAGGTTTTCATGGCAAAAATACTTGGGTGGGTTGCCAGTTCCTTCTCCAGTGAACCTTGATTTGACCAACCTCTCTGCTGTGACCTGCCTATCTTGGGTCGTCCTACATGGTATAGCTCACAGCTTCATTGAGGTACACAAGCTCCTTCACCATGATCAGGTAGCGATCTAGTAGGGGAAATACGTCATACATCAATGGAAAATTAATTTAAGAAAATACAATTTTAAAATATCATTAAAATGAGAAAGAACTTAATTATTATCTATAGTTTGTCATATTTGAAACCTCCACTGTGTCCTTTTAAGCTCATCGCCAGACTCACTTAAAATTGCAAATCCTCACTTGCCCTATTCCCACCCTCTTGTGCACTGGTTAGAAAGGACAAAAAAATGTCAGCCAGCAGACTCTAGCAGGATGTGCTAAAATTAGGATTTTTCTACAATACTTTTATCTTTTTGGTTTATTCAGATGCTAATGTTGTTAGTTTCTTAAACATTTAATAAAAAATGTTGCTTTCCTATACTATGGTCCAATACACAAACAGATAAGATCATGATTCAAAATATTATTAAAAAAATATATTATTCTGACTCTTTTTGGTTTAGTTTTTTTCACCTTATGGGTGATAGGGGGCTCCAGAGGTGGACTCATTGTTCACTGTGCCTTAGGGAGCACAGCTGCACCTCACTGATGAAGCTCAGAGAAGCCAAAAAGGTACGTCTGGAGTTTGCTGTTTCTCCTGTTCAGGGTAGAATTGCTTGGTATTTCAGGGCTGGATCACTCTGAGTGAGACCAGACTTATATACTACAGGATATTTCTCCCTGTGAATGGCACATGTGAGCTAAAGGAAGCTGCTCTCTGAGGGCCTCATTCTATTATCGGCCGCAGCCGCTGCGGGGCCGCAAGGACCGGCCGCAAGCTATTCTGCTATTCTATTCCCTTACGGCCGTAGGCTCCGGCAGGCTTGCGGCCGGTGCCTTGCTATCTCTTGCGGCCGATCGCGCCGGAGGAAAGCCTTTGATCTAAAACGGCCGCAAGAGATTTGCAATTCAATTGCTCCGGGAAACCTCTCTGCAAGGCTAAAAACGAGCCGCAGTTACTTGCAGGAAAAAGGTCTCGCTAGCACCAATTAAGCACATAAAATAGCTCAAATAAAGCCATCCTGCACTTTGAGAAGACTATAAAGGGATTTTTGGTGTTAGAAAAAATAGCACATAATTATCCTGTACTCAAATCCGTAAAATATTTAATTTTTAATATCCGTAAAATATCCATGTAAAAAGTCCAGAGTGCTTGGAGCACCTCAGACACACCCACGCCGCAGCCGGAAAATAAACAGTTAATTTGAACACGGGTTTGGGCAGATGTGCAAGCTTGAGAGTGGGTTCCTTTTATTCCTCATGTCCCCCAATATGATCCCTAGCATTTACAGAGCTGTACAGTGCAGGCTTGAATTTATTTTTGAGTTTTTATATTTCACAGTTTACGGCCGGTTCCAAGATATGCGGCCGGCCGTAAAAGGAGATCCTTGCGGGGCCGTATAATAGAATCGCGAGTTAACTGAACCCTCGCAAGGAATCGCAGCCTTACGGCCGATTTACGGCCGATAATAGAATGAGGCCCTGAGTAAGTAACCAGACCTGTAGAACAAATCTACTTAAGTTTTGTTTGTTCTCAGATGAGAGCCTCTGACTCCTTTTGTTAAATTACCCTTTTCTCTAAAATACTTCTATCCTCTTGGCTTGCTTCCCTCAGATGTGTCCGACTCTCTGTGACCTCATGTACTCCAACACACCATGCTGATCCACTCAGTAGTCATGGCAGAGATATTAGAGTGGATTGCTATTTTCTTCTACAGTGGTCCACAGCATTCAGCTTCTTGTATTCCTAGGTGGTCTCCCATCCAAGTAATGACCAGACCCAACCCTGCATCGCTTCAGGATGGTGTGACCTCTTGGTTCCCTGACTGGAATCAAAACCAGTTTGCAGCAGTGAAAGCACTGAATCCTAACCACTGGGCCACCAGGAAACCCTCCCCCTTGGCTTACCTAGGCCCTCATTCAATTGCAATTTGGCCAATTGAATACGCCTCTAAATAAGCACATAACATATATTTTTTAAATAAGTTTTTAGTTAGCAAGCATCTATCCAAAAGCAAGGTTTTCACTAACTAAAAACTTTCTAAAAAAAATATGCTATGTGCTTATTTAGAGCCTGATTCAATTGGCCAAATCGCAATTGAATGAGGCCCCTAATGTTTTTAGTTTGTTAAACATTTGATGAAAGTGTTAATTTCCTATACTATGGTCCAATACACAAATAAATAGAAAAGATCTTATAAGACCAAGATGAAAAATATCATTTCTAAAAAATATGTTTATTTTCAGTTCTATTTCTTCAAATGAGCATAGTGAAAAAAAGGGAAAAGTGGGAATTGAACATTTTATTGTTCTTAAAAATTATTAATCTTAATTGATTTACAGCACAAGCCATGGTTTAAGGTAAATGCTGCTGTGTACTAAGAATACCTCCTTAATGCGATGGAGCAGAACGCAGCTGAAATGGAACATTACTTAGTAACAATTTAAATTGCCATTTGTGTAGAGAGAAAAAAAATACATCATCTAAAAAATGAATGTGTATTGAATAAATACAGTTCCTCTCTCCAGCGCACTTGGTTTCTATTGACCATGTTGTTCATAAAAAAACAAAAAATAAGAAGCCTTAAACTACATGAAACCAAGCAGGTAATTATTTTTATCAGAATGGGGTACAAATAGGCTTTTTGTGATGTCTGTTTTGATGTAAAATATTAAGTGCATTTTTTATTATATATCTGTCTTGGGCTTCACAGGATGTTGCAAAAACATAATAAAAATAATTAGTGGAAATAATGAGAACAGTTTTCTATATATTCTTTTTGATATAAATGGAAAGCTAAGGGACCACTATAATGCCATATTTGTATTAAGAATTTGACTTGAAATGGGCAAAAAAGTTTTATCATAAATTAAGACTTGACATGTTACTTGACATGTTCTTTTATTCATAACAGTATTAAGCACCTAAGAGGAACATTGCATTCATATATTTGGCTCTAAATAAAGATTGTGACTTTCAAAAGCCAATTGTCAACCATACTGAATAAAGAGCACTTCCGGTATGATAACCCTCGCCGGTAGCTGTCTAAGGGCCTCATTCAATTGCGATTTGGCAAATTAAATAGGGCTCTATATAAGCACGGAGCATTTTTTTTTTTCAGTGAAGACCTTGCTTTAGGATAGAAGTTTACTAACTGAATACTTCTGTAAAAAAAATATGCTTTGTGCTTATGTAGAGCCTTATTCAATTGGGAAAAATCGCAATTGAATGAGGCCCTATGATGGAAACTGTTTAAAGTCTGCAAAATCATATTTTTTTTCTCTAAATATGCTGTTATGCTCATTATTTATAAAGTTGCTAATGTTTTTTGTTTCATTACATCTGTAGGTTTGTTGCATTAACATTGCAAAATGTGTAAGTGTTAAAAATGCACTATAATGGTAAAACAAGCCATGTCTCTTTAAAAGTATAAGTCCTGTTAGCTCAATGACTATTTTACTACTAGCGACTTGCCCGTCAAAAATGACGGGGCAATACAATTGTAAGGCTGGTAATGCTGTTTGCCACCGACAGTAAGTATTTTGGTCGTCTGAGATCCTTCGGCGCTCATTGCGAGCCTCTCGGTTGGTGTATTTGTTGTTATCAGAGGCGCTTTTGCGCTCATTGTAAGGTCCGCGCTGATCTACTTTTTGCACTTATTGCAAGCCTCTCCCCTGGTGTACTTTGTGTCCTATGAGCACCGCTGGCGCTCCTTGTGAGGTGCGCGGTGAAGGCCTTTGTCGTTTATTGCGATACTGTGGTGTGTTTTTTTTGTTTTGTTCTGTATATGTATTTTTTCATGATAATTAATTAATTAATGAAATCATGAATTAATATACTTTACCTATTTGTAATTAACATATGCAGCAAGCAATATGCTGAAGAGCTAACAATCTGTTTTGATGTTCCTGCAGCATACAATGTAGATTTGCAGTGTTGTTGAGCTGAGGTGTAAGTGTCAGCAATGTGTGCAGTGTGTAGTGTAAATAGGCTGCATGTGCGAGGGGAAACCGTTTGTGTAGCTGTGTAGTTCCGCAATCTGTAAGTTAGTGTTGTAAAATGGCAGAAAATGTGTATGTGGTACGCGGGTGTGAATGATTTTGCGTCCTTGCTAATAGTGTATGTTGTTCCTCGTACAGGTTTTTGTAAAAGTTGTATGTGCTTGGCGGTGTTTTGCGTCTTTAGGGGTCGCAGTTTTGCGAGGGATGCAAAGCGTGACAACTTTCCATAGTTTGACAACTATTATATGTGATACAGCGGGGCAGTGGCGGCTGGTGACTTTTCAAGTTGGAGGGGCGACAGGGCGAAACATAGCCACTCCCCCTTTTTCAAACCACACCCATTTTTATAACTCCTCCCCTGACGTCATAATGACCTTTATAAGCCCCGCCCAATGACCTTATGCTTGTAAAGCCCATTGAAATACATGATCTGCAATGCAGAAATGTCAAGAAGTAAAGTAACAATGTGTTAAATTCATTGGTATACAATATAGATTGAAAAAACTCATGTGACAAGACTACAGCAATATCATCATTGCACCTATACGTATTAACAGAAAAATTAAAGGAGTGACACCTACCATTAGTCGGCTCTTCTTCTCAGGGTATTCACGTTCATTAGGTTGACCAATGAGTAGAAACAAATCTGCAGCCACATAGGGTTTGCACCTGGGGTTGAAAGAAAACAAGCAAATCAATCATACCATTCAAGAACAAAACCATACTTAAAAAACATTAAACGACCAAGTGGAAACATATAGGCCCCAAACATACCTTAGAAGACCAAGTGTGACTATATAGGCCCCAAACATACCTTAGAAGACCAAGTGTGACTATATAGGCCCCAAACATACCTTAGAAGACCAAGTGTGACTATATAAGCCCCAAACATACCTTAGAAGACCAAGTGTGACTATAGGCCCCAAACATACCTTAGAAGACCAAGTGTGACTATATAGGCCCCAAACATACCTTAGAAGACCAAGTGTGACTATATAAGCCCCAAACATACCTTAGAAGACCAAGTGTGACCATAGGCCCCAAACATACCTTAGAAGACCAAGTGGAACTATATAGGCCCAAACATACCTTAGAAGACCAAGTGTGACCATATAGGCCTCAAACATACCTTAGAAGACTAAGTGTGACCATAGGCCCCAAACATACCTTAGAAGACCAAGTGTGACCATAGGCCCCAAACATACCTTAGAAGACCAAGTGGGACCATATAGGCCTCAAACATACCTTAGAAGACCAATCAGCACTGCATAGGCCCAAACCAGTGGATCTTGGGATTCAAGAAAACAACAACATTTCACTTCTGTTTAGACAACACAATAATCAATGTCAAACAAACACGTTGAATTAGCATATGGATAACCATATGAGCAGTAACGCCACGCCAAGGCTTCAACAATTGTTACTGACCATTCACACACCTTTCATAGCTCCTTCAATATGCACACCCACACACCATTCATACTTTACTTACCACTAGTTATTTTTGGTAGTGAGGTGGTGCCATTTCTGAGAACTTTACGTACCCTTGAAGGTGCCTCCAATTCCTTCAAACCAATGCATTTAACCGCTACAGGACCATGGTGCTTTTTAATTACTTTTTTGATCCTCTTCAATGTGGAGAAGCATCTTTCTGGTTCTTTAGTAGTCTTCGTTGTTGTAAGCAGGATTCCTTATAGCTTCACTCACTCTGTTAAATTATGTAGATTAAATTGATGCTAAAGTTGCTGCAGAGCAACAGCACTTGTACAGACATGGAATTCTTGCTTCCTGTACACAAGTGACAGCTACCCTTGGAAGTGCCTCCAATTCCTTCAAACCACGCCAAGGCTTCAACAATTGTTACTGACCATGCACACACCTTTCATAGCTCCTTCCATATGCACACCCACACACCGTTCATACTTTACTTACCACTAGTTATGTTTGGTAGTGTGAGGTGGTGCTGCTTAACGCAGTTTATCTTTGCACACCTTGGGGGTATGCATTCTTCTTTGCTTCAATCACTTGTATTTTAATTTTGCACGGCGATCTTTCAAAGAAGAAAACTTCTCAATGTTTTTTTCATTGAAGTCTGGGATCTAGGAAATCAGTTGCTTTTCCATTGAGAGCATCGCCAATGCATTCAACCGCTCCAGGGACATGGTGCTTCTTAAAAAGGTTTTTATCCTCTTCAATGTTGAGAAGCATCTTTCTGATTCTGCAGTAGTCATTGGTGTTGTAATCAGGATTCTTAATAATTTTACTGTCTCTGTGAAATCATTCTGCAGATTAAATTGATGGAAAAGTTTGTGCAGAGCAACAGCACTTGTACAAGTATGAAACTCTGTCTTCCCATACAGAAGTGACAGCTCAGTGCGTAATTGTTCCTTCTTCAGTATTGGATATGCTTGCACGGTGTCTTCCAGAGCTTGGGTTGGAAAGCAAGTGTCATGGGTTTTATACAAGTCACTTTGAACAAGTTTGGCACTGACTAGGTGATTTGAAAATGAAAAACGTTATTTTGCATGAACCACCACTATGTCACATACCTCTCTTGAAAGTTGTCTCAAGGTTGAGATCTCCGCACTCCGTCTGTTGACTGTTAGATCGCTCAGCAAACTTGCTTCTATCTCTTCCACAGAATTACGGATTTTCTGGATGCTGGCGACAAAGTCTTCTGTGACTTTTTTGATATAAACAGTATCCGTGTCTCGCTTCTGAAGCTGACTATAGAGGATGTCAACATGTGGCATTATTAAATGAAATAATTTAAGGAAGTAAAGGAACTCCCTGTCTTCCAGCATTCCAATGAAACCTGCGGCTTTCCGTATAGATGTTGGATCAAAGTTTAGACATGCTTCAATTGTCTGGAAACACTCAAGTAGCGCATCTCTGTTCTCGTAGATCACGTTCACGGTCCTAACGTTGAAGTTCCATCGTGTTGGTGCACCTCTTGGAAGTCTTCTACCAACTACCTCATCCAGATCTCCAGTCCTTTTTGGAGAGCGTGAAAAAAAAGATGGTATGCCGCCTATGTTGGAAAAAAAAACTCGAACTCTTCCAATCCTTGAAACTGCTTTCTCCATTATCAGGTTCAGTTGGTGAGCATAGCAATGGACGTAGTGTGCGTTCGGGTACACGTCTTTTATTTTTCTTTGAACTCCTCCTTGATCTCCACGCATCACACTGGCACCATCGTAGCTTTGAGCTATGAGTTTCTTCTTGTCTTCTGGCTCTGGGAGAACAGTATTCAGTGTTTCCAGCACAACAGCAGCAATCGAGTCTGCATCCGTTGATTTCATTTCCATGAAGCCATCAAATCTTTCCACCACTTGATGCTTCTTGTCAATGTAGAGATAGACTACAACGCACTGTGTCCTAGCGGAAATATCGGTTGTTTCATCCGCTTGGATTGCCACAAACTGGGCTTCTTTAAGCTCTTGGTGAATCACTTCCTTTATAACTTCATGCATGCAGTCCAGTAGCTCATTCTGCACGGTTTTGGAAGTGCCCTTAAACACAGTTGCAGTCTTCAAATGCTGTTCCATTGCACTATCGATACTGCCAACCAAATCCACCAGGCCTCTAAACACTCCTGGATTTAGCGATGTTTCACTCTCGTCGTGTCCTCTTAATGCCAGTTCAAAAGCGCCACAAAAGCGAACACAATCAATTATCTTCGAAAGGATGTACCGGTTCTTAGCCACTTCTTCGTTGTGTTTTTGAATGCTGACTTGGTATCCTTGGTCCAGTTGAACAGCAATGTTCGCCTGTCCAAGCATCTCAAACTTGATCCTGTTATCCAAGTGAGCTTTAGAACTTTTGTGTTTTGCCAATTTGTCAGCTAGATGTTTGACGTCAGTCACTCCAGTTTTGGTCCAAGCAGCGTCACCACCAAATAGGATGCATGGGAAACAATATAAGGACTTCCTAGAAACGCTTCCAGAAAGCCAGTCGTTCTTCTTGTACCATTCAGTATTGAAATTACGGACATATTGCTTCCCTCTATCTCTTGCGATTTGCTGCAGATTTATCTCTGGTTGGTCAGCTCCTAACCGTTTTACTTCCACCTTCTCCTCAAGGCTTCACAAGTAGAGAGTCAATAGTATTCATTTCTGATATTGATACCAATAAAAGAAAGAGATCACGGTATATTAATTTATATTATGTCACAAAATTACTTTAAAATAACAGTGTGTTGATTTCATTGGTATACATTACAGATTGCAAACCCTCATGTGACAAGACTACATCAACATCAAATTTGCACCTATACACATGGACAGAAAATTAAAGGCAATGATACTCACCAACAGTTGACTCTCCTTCTCGGGGTATTCACGTCCAGTAAGTCAACCAACGAGTCCAAACAAATCTGCTTTCACAGATAGTTTGCACCTGGGGGGTGATAGAAAATAACAAAAAACACATTAGAAATCTCAAGACCCAAACCGTAACTTTTAAAACCTTAAAAGTCCAAGTGTGACCATATACTCACCAACAGTTGACTCTCCTTCTCGGGGTATTCACGTCCAGTAAGTCAACCAACGAGTCCAAAGAAATCTGATTCCACAGATAGTTTGCACCTGGGAAGTTATAGAAAACAAAAAAAAAAAACATTAGAACGTTTAAGACCCAAACCGTAACGTTTAAAACCTTAAAAGAGCAAGTGTGACCATATAGGCCCCAACCGCACCTTAAAATCCTTAAATAACCAATTTTGACCATATAGGCCCCAACCGCACCTTAAAAACCCTAAGTAACAAATTGGGACCATATAGGCCCCAACCGCACCTTAAAAACCTTAAATAACCAATTTTGACCATATAGGCCCCAACCGCACCTTAAAAACCCTAAGTAACAAATTGGGACCATATAGGCCCCAACCACACCTTAAAAACCTTAAATAACCAATTTTGACCATATAGGCCCCAACCGCACCTTAAAAATACTAAGTAACAAATTGGGACCATATAGGCCCCAACCGCACCTTAAATACCTTAAATAACCAATTTTGACCATATAGGCCCCAACCGCACCTTAAAAACTTTAAATAACAAATTGGGACCATATAGGCCCCAACCGCACCTTAAAAACCTTAAATAACAAATTGGGACCATATAGGCCCCAACCGCACCTTAAAAACCTTAAATAACCAATTTTGACCATATAGGCCCCAACCGCACCTTAAAAACTTTAAGTAACAAATTGGGACCATATAGGCCCCAACCGCACCTTAAAAACCTTAAATAACAAATTGGGACCATATAGGCCCCAACCGCACCTTAAAAACCTTAAATAACAAATTGGGACCATATAGGCCCCATCCGCACCTTAAAAACCTTAAATAACCAATTTTGACCATATAGGCCCCAACCGCACCTTAAAAACCTTAAATAACAAATTTTGACCATATAGGCCCCAACCGCACCTAAAAACCTTAAATAACATATAGGCCCAAAAAATAAAATAAAAAAAATAATATATAAATATATATATATATATATATATATATATATATATATATATATATATATATATATATTGATAGATATATATATATATATATATATATATATATATAAAAATTGATATCAATATATCACAATAAATAAATAAATATATATATATATATATATAAATATATATAAAAATTGATATCAATATATCACAATAAATATATATATATATATATATATATATATATATATATATATCAAATTGATATATATATATATATATATGTATTTATTTATTGTGATATATTGATATCAATTTTTATATATATATATATATATATATATCCAAATATATATATATATACGCATAAAAAATACACATAAATATACATAAACATATACATACAACAATATATATTAATTGATATTTATTATTTGATTAATTGATGTTCTTTATTACTTGTTATATTATATTGTTCATGCATTTCTATTACACATTATTTGTTATACATATTACAGTGCTATTTTTTGGCTATACATGTTACAGGATATTATCCTGTAACATCTATATCACATAAAATAGCCCTGTAATATGTATAATACATACAGGGTCAAACAAGTTCACACTAACCTTTTTTACCCTTACAGGTTTCCATACCTGCTTGCTGATTTGCTAATTTTTTAAAGACTCTCATTGGTTGAAATCGATGTCAATCAAAAATTTCAGCCAATCAGAGTCCTTCAAAAATTAGTATATATAGCAGACCGTGGGAAAAAAACAATTAATCGCGGGAGGGGCTCCTTGTAGGAGGAGCTCTTTTAGTGTGTTGTTTTTTTTTTTTTAGAGCGTCGTTTTTTTTTTGTGGAGGCCTCTTTCAATGGGCCAGAATGGATGGATGGACAATGGCTTCAATCAAGATTGGATTATTTGACCATTGGCTTCAATCAACATTGGATTATTTTGACCATTGGCTTCAATCAACATTGGATTATTTTATTTTGACCATTGGCTTCAATCAACATTGGATTATTTTATTTTGACCATTGGCTTCAATCAACATGGATTATTTTATTTGACCATTGGCTTCAATCAACATTGGATTATTTATTTTTCATGACTATATCCAGAGGACAGAAGGCCAACGCTGGAGGGGTCAATTTTACAGGTAAGTATGTGCTGTTGTTTATTTTATTTGTTATTAATGTTTGTTTAAAGCTGTTTATTTTTGTATAAAATGTGTTGTGTTACTAACTGTACTAACAATGTGTTTGCTTAGCTTACTGTTTAATTGTAATAATAATGTTTTTACTGTATTTTTTTTCCCCTTCCCTTATTTTTATTTTATCTTTAGAAGTGACAGGCACATATACATGCCTGTTACTTCTAAAAATGGAATAAAAATAGGGGGGGGGGGGGTAGGTAGTTGGTTCATCCAGGGTGGGGTCGGTCACGCTCAGGCGCCCATCGGTCGCCCATCGGACCGCGTAGGCCACGATCAGGGGTGGCACAGGCCTCATGGGGGTGAACATCCACCCCCATGTGGCCTGGTCAACCCCGCTCACTGCCCGAATACCCGGGGTAGCATAGGCCGCATCGGGGTGGTGCCGGTGGTGATCGGGCCTCGGGGGTGGCATAGGGCGGCAACATGGAGGTCATCAGGGGTGGCACAGGCCTCATCAAGGGGGTGATCCGATCACCCCCTTGTGGGCCTGTGCCACCCCGCTCACCACCCGACTACCCCGATCCCGTGATCGGGGTAATCCGGCGGGGGCATGATGGCATAGCTAGCATAGGGCAGGCCTGATCGGGGGTGGCACAGGCCACATGGGGTCGTCGGTGGTAGTTGGTGGGTGGCTGGGTAGGTGGCACTGGCAGGCCAGGCAGGCATAATGGGGGACTGGGGGTAACTGGTCAACCCTAACTTTTATTAGGGGCTACTAGGGGTTTTGGTTTGGCCAGGGGCAGGGCAGGTGCCAGGCAGGTAGACTTACTGTGTTAGGCAGGCAGAGCAGATGAGTAGATTCAGCCAGGGAGGTCTCTCAGTCTCAGCGTGACCAGGGTCAGGAAACAGAAAGGGGGAAGGGACAGGCAACTGGTGGTTTTATTGACTGTATCAGTCAATCAAAATGATAACTCGAGGCCCTATTTGCTGGCGGGCGCTCAGGGCTAACGGTCTGGGTGGGTTTAGATTGATCACTTAGTAACTGGACAGCCTTCCATCATTGATTGGTCAATGATGGAAGACTGTCAGTTATTAATTGATACATTTATGACCGCCCATGCATATCGTCACTGTGATGGTGGGCGGCATGCATTAACGGTCAGGGGGCCAGGCCAGGACTCATTGAAGAGAGAGAAGACTCTAAGGTTAGTGTACACAGTGTATAACTATTGTAATGTGATCACACAGGGTGCAGGCAGGGGGCTATATAGATACACAGCATTAGTTAATGTAGCGCAAGGGTTATTTTAAAGTGACAGTGTCCCTTTACTAACTTTACTTCATTTTTAATACTATTTAGACTTGAAATGATGATGTACACCTTATATTTATTTGTTTTTGGGTTATACTAATACATTGTTGTGTTTTTTTTATTGCAGGGTGAAGAAAATATTTGGGGGGGGCGTTTGCCCTGACGCCCCAATGGACGGGCCGCCCCTGCAGCGGGGCTTATTCAATTGCAAGCAGTTTACGTTATACAGGCCGTATGTCTGGAGGCTTGAAATTTGCTACAATTACAGAGCGATTCAATTGAATGAGCCCACAACTTACGGGCCGAAAGCCAAAACCGTAAACCATGCAATCGTATGTAGCATTTCAGAGCGTGATCATGATCAATTAAGCAAAGCCCTAACTACCGATTTAGAAACAGCCAATAGTAAATGAGACCGTCATCATGATGTCAGTAAAACATGGAGGTTACACGTCAATCAATTAGCATTGAGAAGTCCGATATGCGATCGGACTTGCAATCCAGCAATGTACAAAATTATAAAAATGAATGGCGATACTGTTCTAGTCCATGTGGGTGGCCTGATATGTATTAACAAATTGATTCCCAAGATTGATATGACATCGAAATAAAGCATAAAAAATAAATGTTTTGCAAAATTGTGAGCTTGAAACTGTTGTGCAACTAATTCTAATGTCTTTCATTGCTTTCCCCGTCTTTTTAAAGTGCAGTATTGAATATTTCTTTGCATTTACAGTGCTACGATCAGGTGTTTAACCCACTTGCGTGTACTATCTAGTGCCTGTTGGATTTTCTTTTACATTTGCCATTTACGGGTGTGAGGAATTGTATCAATTGAATAGTAGGAACTTGGATCAGGGCAACTCAGTGGATGTAGTCTTTTTAGATTTTTCAAAGGCATTTGATACAGTGCCACATGGAAGACTAGTGAGCAAACTAAGGGATACAGGAATTGCAGTAAATATCTGCTCATGGATCGAGAGCTGGCTAAAAGACAGGAAGCAAAGGGTTGTTGTAAATGGAACATACTCCGATTGGTCTAATGTGATAAGTGGGGTTCCTCAAGGTTCGGTATTAGGTCCTCTCCTTTTTAACATATTTATTAATGACATTGAAGTAGGACTCGAATGTAGTGTCTCCATTTTTGCTGATGACACTAAGTTGTGCAAGGTAATAAAATCAGATAATGATGTACTTTCCCTACAAAAGGATTTGCATAAATTAGAGAAATGGGTGGCTAAATGGCAGATGAGATTTAATACAAATAAATGTAAGGTTATGCATTTGGGAAGGAACAATAGCCAAGCAATCTATAATCTTAATGGAGCAAATCTAGGGGTATCAGATACTGAAGCAGCGGCTGCAAAGGCAAATAAAATATTAGCATGTATTAGGAAGGGTATAGAAGCCAGGGAAGCAAATATAATTCTGCCACTATACAAATCTCTAGTACACCCTCATTTGGAATATGGAGTACAATTTTGGGCACCACCTCATAAAAAAGACATTTTAGAGCTGGAAAAAGTACAGAGAAGGGCTACAAAACTAATAAGGGGAATGGAGGGGCTAAGTTATGAAGAAAGACTAACAAAATTAAACTTATTTTCGCTAGAAAAAAGGCGTCTAAGAGGAGATATGATTACGTTATATAAATACATCCAGGGTCAATATAAGGCTTTGTCAAGTGAACTTTTTGTAGCAAGAGATTTTCAACTGACAAGAGGACATCCTTTGAGGTTAGAGGAAAAAAGATTTCACCTTAAACAAAGAAAAGGGTTCTTCACAGTTAGGGTGGTTAAACTGTGGAATTCTCTACCAAAGGAGGTGGTGACAGCGAATTCGATAGACAACTTCAAAAAGGGGTTAGATATATTTTTGAATAAAGAGGGCATTCAAGGCTATCCTAGATAACTAGCAAGGAATATTGATCCAGGGAGAAATTTGATCGCCAGTTTCTGGGGTCAGGAAGGAATTTTGCTTTTTTTCCCCTTATGAGACAATTGGCAAAGTTTCAATGGTTTTTTTTTTTCTGTTTGCCTTCCTCTGGATCAATTAACAATTAACAATAATAATAAATAGTCCACATTAAAAAGATCAATAGAGATCTAAAAAGGTTGAACTTGATGGACTAACTCTTTATTCATCCTCCAATACTATACTATTAATAATTATTTAATCAATAATTTAATTAATAACTAATACGCATATTGCAGATCAGAGGAGATCTTAACAGGTTGAACTTGATGGACTGAAAGTCTTTTTTCAATCTTAATTATTAATATCGATTTTCCATTTTTGCGTTTGTAACTTTTGCAGGCTTGAAAAATGTTCAGCTTGTAACCCATAGATCGGTTGCGGCTCGCTAAAAGACGCCAAACGAATAACAAATTAGTTTATGGGCTACATTACCTCCAGTAAACAACGATTGTTCAATTGAATAGGGGCCTGGCTAAAGGCCCTAGTTCACTTTTATTTTTACTTTGTGAGATAGCATTAATACAGGGACATAAAGGGACTGGATATAGTTTTAATTGAAAAGGGCATTCAGGGTTATCCTGGAGAGGGAGTATTGATCCAGGCAGGAATCCAATCACCAGTATTTCGGGTCAGGAAGGACGATTGGCTATGTCTCCCTTGTTGTTTTTTTTCTCTGTTTGCTTCCTCTGGATCAATTAACTATTAATCCTCATATTGCAGATCAGAGGAGATTTTAAAATGTTGAACTTGATGGACTAAAAGTATTTTTTCAACCTCAATTACTATGTAACTATTATTGAATAT
Organism: Discoglossus pictus; assembly: GCA_027410445.1. Lineage (NCBI taxonomy): Eukaryota > Metazoa > Chordata > Amphibia > Anura > Alytidae > Discoglossus > Discoglossus pictus. The sequence goes on from CM050170.1 coordinate 166,667,960, forward strand.
GAGGAACTTCTAATTTTCCTCTGAACTCCTGTAGGAAGTTGCCATATTGGTATCTGTCAAACTCCCTTCCCTGTAGGAGCAGTGTCATTGTTTGAAAGTGTGGGCAGCAAACTGTCAATCTCCATATTGCAGCTCCTAATGCAAGCAACACGGCCATTATAAGGAATTTTAAAACAAACAGCTTTGAGGCGAGGCCGTAGATTGTATTAGACTCTTATTGACAAAGGAAACCTTAAAAAAGATAGGCACTTTCAAAAGGTTCAATTTTCTGTATTCAGCAGCTCATTGGAGCATTTTTTTGTTCATTTACAGTGAATGTAACAATTTGTACTGATGTTCAGTACTAAAGTTTTCACATTGTGTAAGCGTTACCGTAGTCTTTTAAGTTACGCACATGCAACCATAATTGATTCTTCGCACAGCTGTTGGACTTGGCTGTGTTTTGTTGCATTTACTAAAACTGCATCTGTATTTCAAATCGAAACACTTAACACAAAAACACCTAACACCTCTCAACAACCACTTCCCTCAATGCTCATTCACATGTGTGCCTCTAAGTCGAAGCAAAGTGCCTTCCACTACAACAGGTGAAATGTTAAATTGACTCTCTTAACATTAATTTACAGGCAAGGTTGCCATTTGTGATATTTCATAAGTAGATGCTCAAAGAGGTTAGCATAAAATTACATTAAAAACAGGATGGAAGGAATCAGAGAAATCTTGTTACATCTATAAGAAGATTGAGCGTTAAGGAGATGACATTTAAAGGATCTGAAATAGAGTTTAATTTTCTATATGGGTTAAAATAACATTGAAAAGTGTATTTAGTACCATAACAAAAAGTATTTGTATTAATATAAGAAATTACAGTACATAATTACATAATTTAAAAGACCACTTTTTTTCTGTGTGGTCTTACTTAACTTGATAACTTGCAAAAGGGTTGTAAATGCAAATAAACATAAATGTAAAAAAAAGAATAACCTTTATATTTTGATCTTGTATATGCAGTTGTTCTCTACTGTGTGGTGCTATATTCTTATTGTAAACTAATGGGCTTTCCATTTTCATGGTGAAAGAATTGGAGGTTTAAGTTGCCACATTCCCAGTTACAGTATATGTAAAGTATTCACTTCTACACCTCCCACCTCACCCTCATTTAGGCCTTCTCTTCTATCCCTATGCCCGCTAAGCAGGCTAAAATGGGTCTAGGAGCAATTGCCACCCGCCAGCTACTATCCAAGAGAAGGTCCCGACCCCAAATGGGAGATTTTGCTTTTTGAAGTACCCTATTAAAGTACTGTCAAAGTATATGATATGTCTAGTCTACTGGTCATCATACTGAAGGTATGTACAACGATAGTGCTACTAAGGGGCAGAACTATCAGTGGTTCTGTGCATCAGGGCCCTGCTCTGGAGGGGGCCCAGTACTGTGTACATTTTGTTTTTTTGTTTCTGTAGTGTAGGGAAAGGCCCAACCTACCATAGCCCAGAAATTAACGCATGCCTATTTAAAAAAGAGCATTTCTACTAAAGTTCCAAGAGGTGACAGTGTGAGCAGTTCAGCAAAATGGGGATGAGTATGAGGGAAGAGGTGAGAGGGCAAGGCCTACAAACTGACAGCAAAATGTTTTTTTTTTTTTTGCACCATGGCCCTTCATTCTCTAGCTCTGCCATTGGTGCTACTGCCAACCAATTGGCCCCAATTCAACTATTGAGCTGGTTTAAGTGGAACCTTTGTGGAAGGGATTATGTATTTTTTGGTGGCATATAGTGCAATGCCACCTGGAATGGATAATAAGTGAGTGCTAATGTTGAACTGATATACTACTGCTTATTTGGTTATTGATTAATGGGCCAGTATAAGTGCCAGATAAAAATCTGTGACCATGTATCTTTAATTCAGTAAATGTGTGTTTATGAAGCCAACAGTAAAGCCATGTGTAATAAAAGTAGATTTGCAATTATTATTATACTAGCGACTTGCCCATCAAAAAATGACGGTCAATAAAAATTAAATGTTGTGAAATTTGTTTGCAACACAAAATGCCTCAGCTACATTTGTCCCTTTTTTTTTTCTTAAAATAAATACACATTTTTTTTAAACTTTTTATTTTTTTAACTTTCAACTTATATTTAACTAACAGTTTTTTTTTCCAATCTTCAGTCTTTTAATTGTGATATATATAATAACAATATAATAATGTCTTACTTTTTAATGCATACATATTGTAAAGTCTAACATGAAACTTTGTAACATGCAACTTGTATATTAAACATTCGTTCAACATTTTTTTTAACAATACTAACACTTTTCAATACATATTTATCACTGAGTAACTGCGTACTCTATTAACTTAGAGTAAGTAAATTTTTTAACAATAACATGCTTTTTGTTATTTGTAACTTTTTTGTTAAACTCTTTTTAAACTAAATTTGCATTGAATCCAGAGGAAGGCAAACAATAAAACCCCCCTATTGAAACTTGGCCAATTGTATCAAAGAGGGAAAAAAAATTAATTCCTTCCTGACCCCATTAACTGGTGATCAGATTACTCCCTGAATCAATACTTTGTCTTTAAATAATACATTTCCAATTATGATGAAATGTTTCAACTTTATACTAACAATACATGTTTGACTATACCACATATATATTTAACAATATTTAAAAAAAATAGAAAATACACATATTTAACATCTGTAATTGTAACATCAAACAATAACATTTAACTCTTGTAAATCCTGAAAAATGCAGTTAATTGTTTTGTGGGGCCAATCATGTTAATATGAAACTTTGAACCCATTCCAATCTGTTTAAGGATATTTTACTGTTGTTTTAGTTGTAATTTTTTTTATTTTTCTGTTTGTCCTTTCTGCAAATATGACATCGATTTTCATAAGTGAAATAGTGGTCCCCTATTTAAAGAATCCCAGAGTACTTTAATTTTGTACTGGAAGTCAAACCACTGTTCTCTATGTTTTTTTGTCCATTCTTTAGATGTTTTACTTGAAATATTGTTTTTGTGCAATCATATTGAGTACCATAAAATGTTGGCATTAAAATGAAACCATTGTCCTCTATCTTTCCAACACCTCATAGTAGACAATGTTTTTGGTGTAAACACATCCATCGTCCAATAAATGACTCTGAGTTTCGTTTTCTTCAACATGCACTTTAATTTCTTTTGGATTAGTGCACCTTGAAAAAGCCACATAGAGTTGTCCATGTGCAAAAACTGGTTCCTTTAAAAAAATCCCAACCGACTTAAAAGTTTGTCCTTGGGATTTATTGATGGTCATGGCAAATGCCATGATAACTGGAAATTGTCTCCTTTGAAGGACAAAAGGCAAACCACTCTCACTTGGAGCTAAATCAATTCTTGGTATAAAAACTCGTTCACCTTTATGAGTCCCAGTTATAATTTCTGCAAGTATAAAATGATCTTTTAACTCATGCACAATTAATCTGGTCCCATTAAAAAGTCCTTTTTTTGGATTCATATTTCGCAATAACATGACAATTGCGCCTTTTTTCAATTGTAAAATATGTGGTGGCATTCCAGAAGGTGTTAACGAATAAATAAATTCGATACTAAAATTCGATTCACTGTCTTTATCATCAGACAGAATTGAATCTGCACTGTAATAATTATTTTGTGGTGCATTGATGTATTTTAAAATTTCATTATTTATGTTCAAGGCATCGGTATATTTTGATGTTAATATCACTTTGTTTGCAATGTCTGAGTAATCCTCATTATTAAGAGTGTTTAGAAATATGGCTGATATGAGTGATTCCTTGCAAACCATTTCTGATGGAATTTTAATGGTATCATTTGGTAAATGCTGTATTTCTGGATGTTTTCCTTCTCCGATTTTAATGAACCAGTCATTGAATTCATTTTGGCCTTCAGATCTCATATTTAATTCTAATTTGAGATGTGTAAATATTTGCCACAGTTTACTGGTCTTGATACATGTTTCAATGATCTCCGTTCTATTTCCGTGTGCCACAACAGGTAATGTTTGCCTAAAATCTCCTCCTAACAGCATCACCTTTCCACCAAATGGCAACTTATTATCCATCACTTCTTTTAAAAATCTGTCAATACATTGCAATGCATGACATGACATCATTGTTGCCTCGTCTATGATAATTAGTTTAGTTAGTTTACATTTTTTTGCTTGTAAGGAATTCAATCGAATATCTGACACTGATGTTTCCAAAATGGGAACTGGCAGCTTAAATCCACTATGCACAGTTCTCCCACCATCTAACAAAAGTGCAGCAATTCCAGTTGTTGCAAATGGCATAGCTATCTGACCCTGTGATCGAATATAACTCATCAAACAATTGTACAGATAAGTTTTTCCAGATCCACCTGGGCCGTCTAGATAGAAATACCGGTCTTTGACCATTTTATCATCTGTAGCATTTGTGATGGCATGAAATGCTTCTAACTGTAAAGTATTTAAAGTTGCCAGTTTTTCTTGGGTTTTTTGTTTTTGTACCGCAGTGTCATAATCATCAAAATTGATGTCATCTATAAGTCCTGGATCTGGTAAATTAAAACTTGCACAATTTAATCCATGAGCCAACAATATTTCTTGTATTTCCATCAATGTTTTTAACAGAGCTATTGGTTCTCTGTAACGTTTCAAGAAATCTTCTGACATGTTTAATTTAAATGTTTCCCACAAAGTGAAAGCATCAGGTACATTGCAAAAGATGCAAATGAATACAAATTGTTGTCTCATTTTCTTAGGCATTTGACATAGTGCTGCTTCTTCCAGACACCTCTCCCATACTGTATCATCAGCTATGAAATTTTGATGTCTTGCAGCTAATAGGAATGTATTATAAACTATGTCATTCACTGTAAGTAATTGCACAAAACTCTGTGCACCGGGAACATGTAGCAGAAGTAATCTTAAGCTGAAACGTTCAATATCACTTGGACTGACGGTATAAATGCGTGGTATAATTTTATGTGCATCTCTTCTTCGTTGTCGCCATAGAACATTTACAAATACATAGTGATATGGTATCTCTATGTAAAAAAAATGTCTGGCCTGTGTATCCTGACAGTTTAATTTAAACCATGCAGTAAGTGTAGTATCTCTGTCTTCACTTTGATATAATGCAGTTATTTCATTTCCTGCAGTAAAGCAAACCAACTGACTTTGAGGCAAATGTACAGCTAAACGATAGATAGCATGTGACCGATCATGCATCTCAAATTTCAAAAGGCGCCACATTGCTTCAGGAGCACTCACATACCGAGCATCTAAATAATTTGATAGTGCATCATGTAAAATTGGATTTTCATTTTCATTTGCAGCACCTTGTACAACAACAGTAGCTGCGTCATATCCTTTGTATATATATTTATACACATACTTAATTGATTTAATGGAAGTGCAAGCTTCCACATTGATGTGTGCATTGTACTTGATGAGCAAATGTGGATTGTATGGAACGACAAATCTATTATCAACCTTTTAGCCACGGATAATAGCTGTTTGTCCTTGTGTTCTTTTATGCAAAGGATATCCATCACAATTTGCATAAGTTTGCATTTGAAATTGTTTTGGAAATTCTTTAGTACATTTTTTATTTTCCATACTTGGTGAATTAGGATTCATCTCTCCACATGGGCCATGAATCATTCTATGTGTAACAATCTCCCAAAGTTTTGTATATTTTTCTTGGTCTGGCAATTGTGCGGAAATTACTGAATCCACTCTCTCTGCAGTGTTCAACTTATCTTTTTCCTGCAGTATTAAAAGTATGTGAGCATGTGGCAATCCTCTTTTTTGAAATTCTATGGTGTAAACAAAAGCCACACATTGTCCAAGTAAGTGCGCTTTAGTGATATCATGTATTAATGAATTGAGTTTGATTTTGAATACTCTTGCCACTAAATATGGTCGGTCAGAAGTAGTTTGTCCCAGATTCACATTTTTCTTGATCTCTGGCCATTGTGGATTACATGTGAATGTAATAAATAAATCTGTTTTTCCAAATTTTGTAACAATAGCCATGGCATCATTATACCTTTCTCGCATATTGCGAGGAGATCCTTGGAAAGTGGATGGCAAAATAATTGCTCTTCCAGCTTGAATGTCTCTGTTGGAAGCTAAATCTGCCACATAATCCATTAATCCACAATAATGTTCTACTCGTAATTTATTTTGTTGATATTTAATGAAATTTAGAATATTGGCTTCAACTTGTAAATATGAATCAATAATCCATTGTTGAGTGAGTTTGCCTCCATGCAAAATTGGATTAAAACAATCCCGGATAGCAGTTTGTGCTACTTTATATTCTAGCATGGAAATATTAGATCTAATACGAAATTTAGTATTGGGATAACTTTCCAATTGTAATTTTGGTTCCCATCCAGGTTCCCCATTTGGAAAGAAAATGGGATATGTCATTGGATCTACATTACAGCTTAATATATTGATGTTGATAAATGGTTGTCCTTCATTGTGTGGATATATTCTCATATCCCGCTGAAAAGGTGGTTCACCATCTTCATTTTTAAACACCATGGCAACCTCATTTACTGTAGGTAAATTATATCTTCTTTGATCAGTGTTACGATCTCTTTTTAACACCATATTTACTCTTGGTGTAGGCAATTGATGTCTTTCAGCATGTTCCTGTTGTTCTTTTTCAAGCTGTGGTAATTGTTTGTATGCTTGACTATATGGGTTTTTTTGCATAATTTTATCCAGCTGTTCAAAGACTATGCGCAAACACTGTTTATTTTCTGGAAGTGTCATTCTTTGTTCCACAGCTTCCATTGTATCTAAGACATATAACTGTGCAAATGTCCTTTGCTCTCCTTCTTGTGGGTGTAAATGTGAAGTTTGGTGGTAAATTTGACCTTGAACTCTAAAACAGTAAGGACCATGTCCTGGTACATTTTCGGCTAATGTTGCACCCATTGAAGCAAATGAAATTGCACTGTTATAAGACCTTATGTTTTGTTTGAAATTATTATAATTTGGAAATGTTGGATCGCTCATAATGCATTCTAAATAATATGGAAATGGGTGTCTTAGTGGAAGTTTCACCTTTCCTTTCTGACAGTAACTAATGAAATTTCCGTCAGTAGGTCTTTCCTTTATAAAATGATAGGCCCCACAAAACTGACAAACCACATTAAGTAACCCACAATAATGAGTATCTACTTGTACTGCAGTAGTAAACACATTGTCATGCATTTCTTCAACATAGATATCAGACCCACTTTCTATATGTACATTGTTTTCTTGTGTGTCTACATTTAAGTCATTCTGCAAAATAGAATCATTGGACAATAGTTTACAGAGATGTTTTTGTTTACTTTTACGTTTCTTGGAAGCCCCAACACACTCACTTGCGGCTTTCTTACTCATCTTTCTTTTATTTAAAAGTCTCTGTCGATCTTCTTCTTGCAAGCGTTGTGAAGTTTCCGGTGTCTGAGCATCTCTCCACCTTTGCTTCCTTACCCTTGCCAATCTTCTTTTGCGTTCAATTTTGTCTTCTCCATTCTCCGCCATTTTATTCTGTAATTGTTAATAGAGATGTAATTATTGTTTGTTCTTTGTTTTGTATACATTTTTTTTCCTTTTTGTACTGTTCCATTAAAGTAGATGAATAAACTAATCAAGCATTTTAAAATGTTGCACTTTAGAATGAAAGAAATGAAACCATTTTTCAAAGTATTTTATTGATATTTATTAAATAGGAAATAGCTGCACATATCTATATTTATATTATTATCCTTCAATTCCATTCCTTCTTGATTGAATTCACTGCATACCATCAATTTCTTTTTTTTGCAAGTGTTGTATGCTTCTTATTTTTTTTAAATATTATTATTAATTAGTATTGTCTTTTCAACTTTTTTCAAGTTATGACTAAATATCATACGTTAATGACTCAATAAATACTCATTGCCAAAGTGCTACGGTTTAACAGCTCCCCTAGCTTTGCTCAAAGCTGTGTGATACAGCGGGCATATGCTTAAGGGAAGCCATGTTTAAAATGGTTATGGATTGCAAGAGCAAAGCCTGTGTGGGCAGATTTGCATGCCCCTGTCAAGATTCCCAGAGTGCAGTGCAATAACTGTATTACTCGGAATTCTGAGCTGGAAACTGTTTTTAACTTATATTAGACATTCAAATGTGAACACAAATGTACTATTTATATGCTGTACTACTGTACGGTGGAGGACTTCTATCGCTCTTTTGCCCACCATACTGTATATTAAATGATTGTTGTGGTGGACTACCTCTTCATAAGGTCCACAACACAAGCTGGGATCCCGCCCCATGCTGATGATAGGCAGTGACCTTGAAAAGGCTGTCCGTGGGTAGGATTCCCAGCTTGTGTATAATCCAACTTTGGCTTTGCATAAAAGCTGTGTAATGCAGCGGACTTAGGCTTAAAGGAAGACATGTTTGAAATGGTTTATACATTGAAGAGCAAAGCATTTGTGGGCACATTTCCATGTCCCATGTGTTATAACTGTATTTCATGGAATTCTGAGCTGGAAACAGGATTTTTAACTTGTTTCAGACTTTCAAATGTGAACACAAATGTATTATATATACATACATACAAGAGCACCATCCAAACAACATTGTTTGCATCGTATACCCTTGCTTCTATAATAACTACTATTGTACTTATCTGTTTTTTTTTAACCATTAAACTTTATTTTTTCAGTCATATGTCATAAAAATGTTCCTACATTTAAACACACATCATAATTTGCATTAAAAAAAAACTGAAAGTCTATGTATAAAAAATGTTGTTGTTGTGGTTCTTTTGTTTAACTGTGACCTTCCTCCAGTTTTTTTTTCCTTTTTTCTTTTCTCCATTTGACTGCAGCTGTAGATTCAGTAAAACATATTTTTAAAGGATTTCTATATGAAGTTATTGAATTCTTGTCCTTGTTTAGCACTGATGGTGTCATATGGATAATAACAAAGTCTTCTCTAAAAAAAAATATATTTAAACTGAATTTGTTTATTTAGCCTTGGAAATATATAATAGAACACTTTAAGTAATATACAGTTCAGTCCAAACAGATATTAGATAGACGAAAAATAAACTACAGTGTGCTTTCCTCCATTAAAGTCTGACATAGGAATTTATGTACAGTATATCACAAAAGTGAGTACACCCCTCACATTTTTGTACATATTTTATTATTTCTCTTCATGTGACAACACTAAACATATGGCACTCTGCGACAATGTAAAGTAGTAGTGTATAACAGTGTAAATTTGCTGTCCCCTCAAAATAACTCAACACACAGCCATTAATGTCTAAACTGTTGGCAGCAAAAGTGAGTACACCCCTAAGTGGAAATGTCCAAATTGGGCCCAAAGTGTCAATATTTTGTGTGGCCACCATTATTTTCCAGCACTGCCTTAACCCTCATGGACATGGAGTTCACCAGAGCTTCACAGGTTGCCACTGGAGTCCTCTTCCATTCCTCCATGATGACATCACAGAGTGGGTGATGTTAGAGACCTTGCACTCCCCCACCTTCCTTTTGAGGATGCCCCACAGATGCTCAGTAGGGTTTAGGTTTGAAGACATGCTTGGCCAATCCATCACTTTTACTTTCAGTTTCTTAAGCAAGGCAGTGATTGTCTTGGAGATGTGTTTGGGGTCATTATCATGTTGGAATACTACCCTGCGGCCCAGTCTCCAAAGGGAGGGGATTATGCTCTGCTTCAGTATGTCACAGTACATGTTGGAATTCATGGTTCCCTCAATGAACTGTAGCTCCACAGTGCCGGCAGCACTCATGCAGGCCCAGAGAGGTAAAGTGAGCATTGAAATATCATTTTATTGTGTTTTTTTAAATTACATCTCTATCAGTATTATCACTAGGGCTGGGCGTTAATTTCAGGGGGATGCCTCAGGGGATATACACATGGCTAAAGTTGAAGAAAAATCCCCATTGAAAGAATTAAAGCAGACAAAGTGCAACATTAAAATCCAAGCCCCAACTCAAACGCAGAGAGCAAATGTGAGTTGCGGGCTCCCATTCGTCTCCGATTGCAATGCTATTCAATTGCCCAAGGCCACAAGTTACAGGCCTCAAGCCAAAACCCTAAACCATTCACTGGTTCGGAGCACTTCAGGGCGGGAACATGATCAGTCAAGCAAGCCGGTAACGTCCCATTTGAAATCAGCCAATAGAAAAGGAGTCATTATTATGGTAGTAAAACAAGGAGGTTATATGTCAATCAATTAGGTTCGGGGGTCCGATATGCGATCAGACTCGCAAACCCTGCAAAATAATGAATTATGTAAATGAGTGCAAATACTGTTCTAGTCCATATGGTTGGCCAGATATGTATTAACTCATTGATACGTGACATCGATTTAACCCTGAAATGACACATAAAAATAAATATTATTTCCTGTCGATTTGCGAGTTTGAGACTGTTGTGCAATTAATTTTGTCTATCATCGCTTTCCCCGTTATTTACAGTGCAGTATTGAATTTTTTATTCGCATTTACAGTGCTATGAATAGGTGTTTAACTCCCTTGCGGGTCCTCTCTAGCACTCGTTGGATTTTCTCCTTCATTTGCCATTTATGGGTGTGAATACATTTGCGGGCTTGGGGAAATTGAGCAATTGAATAGCGATTTGCGATTTTAGCCTTGCGAAGGGACAGATCAAAGGCTTCTTGAGGCTGTAAGTTACGAGTTTAACCATCGCCATTTTTTCAAGCTCGTAGCTGTTCCGAGCCCGCAAAAAAGACGCCGATTGAATAGCAAAGTAGCTTTCGACCTCACTTACAGGCCTCCAGATTTCCCAAAACCTCAATAGAATGGGGATCAAAGTTTTTTGATCTCGCTGGTGTGGGCCAAAACAAGCCGTTCAAAAACACTTGAGCTACGTGGATAGGAAAAAATGCATGACCAGTGAGCATTGTTGAGGATGAACGTCCAAGAGATGTTCTGTATGAGGCCCTTTCTATTTTTTTTTTATATTTTTATTGGAACACAATAAATATACAAATAATCAACAATTGTGTTGCATATTTACTACAGTAAACAATCCTCTTCTTGTATCTTTTCCTTTATTTTTTTAAGTTTTAACAGTAATAAATCCAAAGAAAAATAATGTGCATTATATTTAGAAAATAAACAGTGCATTTCCACATCCATACCTGTAATTACTACTGACTTTTGCATGAGTGTTTAGCAGCTCGGGCAATACTATTAAATGTACAGGCAATACAAACAGAAAAAATGTCAAAGAGGGTAGAAGAGGAGGGGCTAGGGGAACATATTAAGACATTCTCTAATGATTTCTCTTCTCTAAGTTAATTAAATTCCAGGTTATTGTTCTGTTAATTTCAGCCTATTTTCATGGTCCATATGTCTAAGCATGATGCCCATTTTATAAAGTTTTCATCCAATTCTGCTGAAATTATACACATTGAATGTATGTATTGATTATTTTCTCTTAACCTCTTTTAGTGTAGGTATACCTGATTTCCAAGTTTTAGCTGACACCTTTCGTATTGGTAATCCTAATAGTACCTCTTCCAGTTTTCTAGGAATTGGGAAACCCAAAAGCTTTTCAATCATTGAATATATTTCTTCCCATATGTGTAAGATTTTTGGACAATCCCATAAAGCGTACCATTTCCATCACAACCTCTAAAGCATTTACCGTCAAGAAATACATTTGAAATGTGTAAACTCACTTATATAAGATACCATCTCAATAGTGTCCTGCAAGCATTTTCTCTTAGAATTATATAAAGAGAAGAACCCACCACATTTTAGAGAATTTTATTCCATTGCTTTTCATCAACAGTTGTGTGTGGCCCTTTCTAACAACAACTACACGTAACCATTATGTCACACCATACAGTCACATGGATACGAGCTATGCTATGTTCAGTCAGTAAAGTGACTCCCACTACAGACTATTGCCATAATTTGGTAATGGCAGTTACTTAAGTGTTAGTTGACACTTTATTAATCCAGACTCATGGAAGTTACATTATTTTGCTATGGCAGAGGAAAACTCCACAGAACATCATTATGTAGTAAATTGTGCTAACAATCTGGAAAAATAACAGAAGTTTGGAATGTGAGTAACAAAGTGATAAAACGGCATACATATGTCCAAACCATGAGCCCGATTCAATTGCAAGCCTGCATCTCATGGCCGTATGTCTGCGAGAATGCTGCCGACTCCCAGTCGTCTCCGATTACGGTGCTATTCAATTGAGCTGAAAGCCGATTACGAGATGAAAGCCGACTCCGTAAACCATGCACTGGTCCGTAGCAGTTCAGGGAGGGAAAATCGGGCTCCATTACAGGTGCTGGTAAGATTCTGATAAAAATGAAAACATCTGTCTTGTGTAGCACATAGTCTTCAGCTGTCTGTCACCAAAAACTTGTCTCAGTTTGGAATGGATCACATCTTGGTTAACTTTAGAAAGATGGTGGGACATTTTAAGCATTCATCTGCCAACCTAAGAAAACTAAATGCAATGGAGAAAAAAGCAAAAACTATTAATTCAGAATGTAGCTGTTCTTTGTGGCCCAAATCACAAGTATATTTTTTTCTTGCTAATTCCAACAGTGAAAAAAACCCTCATATATATATAGAAAAATACTGATACCATGTGAAGAAGCCACTGATACCTTCAGAGGTGAGCGATGTGTATCATACTCTATTATTTTGCTATTGATGGCTCATCTGGAATTCAAGCTCAAGTTAAATCAGACAAATCAGATTATGTGTCATGCTTCAAACAAGCTTTTCTAGATGGTTTAAACAATCACAAACTAAGCATGGTTCAGAAATTATGTTCAATTTTAGATTTAAAAGCCTAATGCTGTCTTGAACAAAATTATCATTTGGTAGGTTTCTATTTCCTACCAAAGGGTTGAGATCAAATCTAGTACAAGAGAAAAAGATGGCTGTATCACTTTAAAAAAAGTCAAAGTTTATATTTCATGATAGTGGTTCAGATTCAGAAGCTGAAGAAATAACCAATATCGAAAACAGTGTACTAAACATGGCCACTCAAGAGAGAGAATATTACAAAGCTCTGACAATAAATAATATCTGACAAAAGAAATAGCAAACCTCTGTATGGTTGAGTGAGCTAGCCCTAGCTTCTCCAGCTTCTTCAGACCAACGTGAATGCATTTTCTCCCTTTTAGGGGGAATACCAGTCAGAAAACGGCATCTCTAATACGTAAAAATGCACAAAAGATTGTATGATGTGGGTAACTGGATGCAGAGTTCAATTTAACCTGTTGTGATAACAAACAATTAATCATTTTCAATTAAAAGTACATTGTCATCTCAAAAAGCATGCAGGAAATATGGGAATCAAGTTGACTTCTCCTCTGTATCCTAAAGGCATATGTAAGTGAGCTGGATTATGAATGCATCTGATAGAGGAGAATTAGTAGTGTATGAAAACATGTGTTATATAGAAAAGTTCAGTTTACTTACAAAGGTATTTGCACAAAAGTCAAATCCAGCTGTTCACACCCACAGGACGCTTACATAAGCCGGGTACAGACAGGAAATACAGCAGGGTACATATTTTGACCTTTCTGGTACAGAGCACAGAAAGTAACTGTTCTTGTACTGAGCATGCCAGAAGCCACTGGGGTGAAGAATGATACAATGTATTATATTAGCCTATTCTAAATTTTAATGTTATGATTATTAAGGTGGGATTTTCTAGAGGCGTACACAATGAAATGCAAATGCCAAAAAACATAGGACATTTTGCTTGGGATATTTGAGATATTTTCATGCAAACATTTTTTTTTCATACACTACTAATTCTCCTTTATCAGATGCATTCATAATCCAGCTTTCTTACATATCCCTTTAAATATTATAGCACTGAACATTCTGAACTGGATCCAGGGTAAAAATATCTATGGGGTTGCTGGAATTACAAGACAGTATACTGATTAGAGCCAGTAAAGAATGTCACATTGTGATTAATCATGATTAAAAAAAATATTTCCCCCGCCCTGAGTATTACTAAATAATACATGTACAATGTTATTTTTCTAAATCATTACTTAATGTATTATATTTATAATCTATCCCTAATTAATTTAGAAAAAATACAATTATGCTTCCATTATTGTGTGGTACAGGTTAACTTAATAATTTTTGCTAATGTGTTGTTAATGCAATTTCATTTTATTAAAGTACTTATGAGCACTATTAAATGCAAAGAACTGTCAACATATAACGAAAGATTAGTACTCAAAGGCCCAATTCCCGATATAATAGGTCATCCAAGGGCGTTGTTCAACATTTTATGTTTCTTCAGTAGATAGTAGAACATAGCAAACCTAGGGTTTTTAACATTAAAGGACCACTGTACTTCATTTACAAGTAAAGCTCACACGCTTCTTTGCTGGGCATAGGCCAATAAAAAGAGTAATGCAATTTAAAATAAATCAAAAGGTAAAATGTTTAGCTTTTAAATTGTGTGTTTTCTCCTCAAGCAGAGCTGCGTATCTCCTACTATCAGTGGTGTGGTCAGCTATCCTGTGTGTGCTGGACTTAAAATAAAGTTTGTAAAATCTAGGTCCTGCTTCAGGCTAAGCATGCTCAGTAAAGGTGGGCGGGGCTATACTATCACACACACTAATACTGTTTTTGGTCTATGGGGCACCTTGCAAGCATGTTAGAATAGAGCTGTTACCTCTAAGCTCCAAGATACTCAAGCTCATAAACAGAGGACAGACACAGGTAGGAGGAGATACACAGCTCTGCTTGAGGGGAAAACGTATAGTTCAAAAGCAAAGAAAAAATGTTAACTTTTATGTACCGTATTTTTCGGACCATAAGGCGCACTTAAAATCCTTTCATGTTCCCAAAAATCGACAGTGCGCCTTATAATGCTGTGCGCCTAATGTATGGTTGTGCTTTCTGTCCTAGAATCGATTTTATGTGGTACACGGCGCTCAAAAATCTATCAGGATGCTTTAGCATAGCCTTAGTAAGCTACGAAGCTGCACTGCTTGGATTGAGCATTACGGCCATCGTAGTTAAGAGGTGTGTGCATTCATTTATTAATTTTCTATACCCGCTGCCCCAAAAATTGCTCCTGTTAAGAGACATGCTTATGAAGCGGATTTCAAACTCAACGCTATCAGTCACGCAGTACAACATGGAAATAGAGCAGCTGCGAGAGAATTCAACATTAATGAATCAATGGTACGGAAGTGGAGGAAGCAAGAAGATACCCTGTGCCAGGTAAAGAAGACCAAACTGAGTTTCCGAGGGAACAAAGGGAACAAAGCGAAATGGCCACAGTTGGAGGACAAAATTGAACAGTGGGTTATTGAACAGAGAACCGCAGGTAGAAGCGTCTCTACGGTCTCTATTCGACTCAAAGCAACAGCGATAGCACGCAACATGGAGATCAACGACTTTCGAGGTGGTCCCTCTTGGTGCTTCCGCTTTATGAAAAGGCGTAATCTCTCCATCCGCACAAGAACTACTATGTCACAGCAACTGCCAAAGGATTACGAAGAAAAGCTGGCCATTTTCCGCACCTACTGCAAGAACAAGATCAATGAAAAGAAGATCCTGCCAGAACACATCACCAACATGGACGAGGTCCCCCTCACCTTTGATATCCCCGTAAACCATACTGTTGAGAAAACAGGGACCAGTACGGTATCTATACGCACTACAGGAAACGAGAAGTCATCCTTCACTGTAGTTCTTTGTTGCCTGGTGAATGGCCAAAAACTACCACCCATGGTAATTTTCAAGAGGAAGACTTTGCCAAAAGAAAACTTTATGGTTGGCATCATTTTAAAGGCTAACCCAAAGGGCTGGGTGGACGAGGAGAAGATGAGTGAGTGGTTGAGAGAGGTTTACGTCAGGAGACCGAATGGCTTTTTCCACAAATCTCCGTCCCTATTGATCTGTGACTCCATGCGCGCCCATCTGACCGATACTTTCAAAGCCCAAGTGAAGAAAACTAATTTGGTGCTTGCCATCATTCCGGGTGGATTAACCAAAGAACTCCAGCCGCTAGATATTGGTGTCAACAGGTCGTTTAAAGTTAAATTGCGAGCTGCGTGGGAGCATTGGATGACAGAAGGTGAACACACATTCACCAAGACAGGAAGGCAACGCCGGGCAAGTTACGCCACTATCTGCCAGTGGATCGTGGATGCCTGGACGCAGGTATCAGTCTCCAGTGTCATCCAAGCTTTCAGGAAGGCCGGAATCATCACTGAACAGCTAAGTAACAGCAACGAGACTGACTCTTATAATGATGATAATGATGAGAGGGACCCGGGCATGTTTGATGCCGAAATCACCCAACTGTTAAACTCAGACACTGAAAATGGAGAATTTGATGGATTTGTGGTAGAGGAATAAACTTAAAAAAGACAGTGTATTGTTTTGTATTTTATCTGTGTAACACTGAACAATGTTGAGAGTTATTGTGAAAGAGTTGAATAGAGTTGAATAATGTTTGACTTATCAGAGTTTTGTTTCATTTAATGCGTGCGCCTTATAACCCGGTGCGCCTTATAACCCGGTGCGCCTTATAACCCGGTGCGCCTTATGTATGAGAATAAACTCGTTAGCAGTCGATCAATGATATTGCGCCTTATAATCCGGTGCGCCTTTTGGTCCGAAAAATACGGTAGTTTAAATTGCTTACTATTTTTCATAGCCTTTGCCCGGCAAACAAGAATATTAGCTTTACTTGTACAGTGGTACTTTAATCAATAGAAATTTATTAGAAGTAATCTCTTCTTGTTTTACATTCCTCAAAAACTTTCTAATTCATGTTTAAACACTTCACTTCACTTCAGAGCTATAGGATATAATATAGACATGAACATTAAATTAGCATAACAACATATATACTTTTGGGGGTGGTAATAATTTTCATTTCTTAAACTTTCTAAAATCCCATATTGAATGTTATCCTCCTTAGTTATCTTCTACAACAGATCATACATTTTAGTTTCTTTACCTACCTGTCTTTTTTTTTTAATTTAAAAAAATCTTTTAAGATTTTTTGTATAAAATCCAGAAATAATGTAGAATTATCTAAAAGGGTGTATGTGTGGAACTTCAAATCTTTTTGTACCAATGCCACTTCCGAAAGACAGTTCATGTTTTGACAGATTAAAGACTCCCTTGTTCTTCAACTTCTCATTATTCAATGTTTTAATCTCTTTATTACATTTTCTAATTCTTGATCGCTTTCCTCCAAAAAGCTTTCTAGTGATAACCTTCTCTTTCGCCCTTGTGTTAGGGTAAGTTGTGACAAATGTTATTTCTCCTTTTTCTAACTCAGTTTCTATAATATAATTATACTGAGTTTCTATAATAGTAGATGTTAACACTTTTCTCACGTATCTATCTATCTATCTATCTATCTATCTATCTATCTATCTATCTATCTATCTATCTATCTTTATTTATATGCTCTTCACAAATTTGAGTCTAAGCATAATTATACCAGAGAATGCTTTAAATTACCATAGTTTCTTAATTACATTGGTGAGAGTTACATGAGTGAGAGGGGTGTTTACATTGTTGTATGAGCAGGCTTGCAGTTATACTTGTAAGTTGCCTGCTTATGGGCATGGACACGGGAATGCTAAAGGTATTAAATACCAAATGCTCTAATGAAATAACAAATATCCCTGCCCTGTTGTCTTGCACTTCTCCTATCAGGAAGTTCTGAGACTAGACAACATTAATCTTTCTATACACAAAGAGACTTCAGAAATTAGATTTTTTTTCTATAAATGCCTTTACACTCAAGCCTTATACAGCTGCTAATGTTGTTCGTTTATTATATATTTCCCAAACATTACTTTTTTTTACAAATCTACATTGGTTTATTAATGTAGGTGCCGTGTGGCCCTTGCCATGAACCTTGCATTAATATATGTCTGAGACGCTTACCTTGTGGGAGTCTAGGCCTCCACTCTCATTTCCATAAGGATTTTCAGGGCTGCATTTATACTAATTTCTTCATTATTCACTCTTCTCTATCTCCTTTGTCTTCTCGCTTTTGCTATCTTTCTCTACTATTTTCTAAATATTTCTCTTTTAACTTCCCTTTTTCTGTTTTGCTTTTTCTCTGACCATCTTTCCTACTCTTCTCATCTCTCCCTCGCCACTTTGTTGGTTTCCTTTTTGTGTTTCTATTTCATTTCAGGAGCTGAAAGACCAGCAGCTCGTAGGCAAAACAAAACTTAAAACGGAAAAGTGAATTTTTCACTGAACTACCATTGTTTTTTTAAATTGAGGTGCTATGAGGCATTTGTCAAGTACCTTGCATGAATTTATGTCACTTACCTTCATTCTGTACCATCTTCTCTTTATTAGTGACAAGGAATCAAGAATCTGATGAGCATGTGAGGGGTTAAGCCTTCACTCTCATGTGCATATGAATTTCAGGGCTGAATTTATGCTAATTTCCTCATTTTTCACTCTTCTCTATCTCCCTCTGTCTCTTTCTCCCTATGTCTCCTCACTTGTGCTGTCTCGCTCCACTTTTTTCTGAATGTTTTCTCTTCTAACCTCCATATTTTACTATTTTGACCATCTTTATTGTATCCTTCCCACTGACCACCAATCCCTCTCACCCTTTTGTTGATTTCCTTTTATGTCTTGATTTAATTAAAAAAACAGCACTTGTAGGCAAAACAGAACTAAAAACTACAGAAAATCAACAGTCTAAACTGATCACTGGCTCTCGAATGTCACGTGTAAAGTGATTCCACAGTCTTTTCACTAACAAATTCGTTCCATCTTCTTCCCATCCATATCTCATCATCATTCCTCTTTTTCTGATCTTTCAATCCAATCCTTTTCTCTTTCTCTAAACTTCTCCTCCCATTATCCTATCTTGTCCAGTTGGTCTCCATCCTCACCTTATAGGCCCACCAATACCACATCAGAAAATGGAGGACAGGTTGAATTTAGAAGGTAAGCAGAACACATTTGTAACCTAAATAACTTCTCCGGCTAGTGTTATGGACATTTCAAAATGTATATATTCCATTAAACATATACTCACAATATCCCCTCATATAGTGCTGCATTTTATATTTGAAGGACCACTGAAGGGTCATTTATAGTGCTATTTAAACGGTCTTTATTTGATAATGTGCAAAATGTTTTACACAATTTGCAATAAATAATTAGTGTATATTTTTACAGTTATATTCAATCTTGCTTTAATGATGACAGACATATTGTCTTTGTTTTTAAAAAGAATACACCTAGGAAATTGGGATAATTCAGATAATTCTTAAACATTCTCTCTAAATAGCTCATTTGACAAGATTGCAGTTGCAGTTTACCTATGGGACTATAATTGATGCTGCACTATGGCCATAACTGAACCAATGTTGTGATTGACCAGTGTGAATCCTAACAAGGTGTCCTCTTGAAATCTCCTGGTATTTGTGTGGTGGATTATACCCCAAACAAGGGCATCCATCTAGATCAATCATGCGTGGTAAAGGCAAGGCTAAGGACAAAAAAGGTCAACCCTCTAAAGCGGCCACATTTTTTTCTCCTAAACATAAGGAGAAGATCCAGTTACCTCCCTTTGCAGATTTTTCCTCGCAAGCAGACAAACTCTCTCATAATACCTCAAAACTCTCAGAAAGTATGTCCAGCAAAGACTCTGAACCACAAGATGATGAAATCCTTACCCCATTAAAAATTAGGAACATTTTACAGTTTTTTTTAAGTGAATTTACTAGCTGATATTACACAGCAAATTATGGAAAATGCTAAAGCAATAAGAGATGTTAACAACAAAACTCTAGAATTAGAACTTAAGCTGGATAACCTGACTCTGGACCATAATTCCCTGCTGATTCAGAATAGCAAATTGGAAGAGAAGGTTAAAGAGCTAAATAATCAAGTTATCAAGTTGGGAGATTTATCGAGACTCTCTAATTTACGATTAAGGGGTATTCCAGAATCAATCAAGAATTCGGAGCTACCAGATTATGTCTCTAACTTTTTTGTTTCTCCGGTCCCCTCCTTGGCACAGTTGCAACATAAATGTGATGCTATTTACTGCATTAATCTTCCTCTACACTTAGAAAACAAGGGATCTATGGATGTATCAGGCCATCCACATGGACTAAAACAGTATTGGCATTCATTTTTAGTATTTTTCGGTTTTATGAGCCTGATTGCATATCAGACCTCATGACATGTAACATCCATCATATACTGCCGTAATGATGATGGTTTCATTTGTTATTGGCTGTTTTGAAATAGGTAATTAATTAATTTATCATGTGCCCGCCCTGAACTGCTACGTACGAGTGCATGGTTTACGGTTTCAGCTTTCGGCCCATAACTTAGGGGCTTGTTCAATTTAATAGCCCAGTAATGGTAGCAGAGTGCGAGCCCACAGCAAGCCCGCAGACATACGGCCTGTATACCGCGAGATGCAGGCTTCTAATTGAATGAGGCTCATAGAAATGCCTTAAAGGGTAACCCTCCAACTCAAGCTATAGACACTAGCAGTCTAAGATGAAATCTCCCATGACACTATCAGTTATTTATATATAAGATGTCTTGCATAAATTCTAATTGTTATTTTGTCACATAATTCAGAACCAAGTGCAGTTTGTACCAGACTACAGTGGTCACTGAAGATCTAATAAATACTCTACATTATTATAAAACATTATAAAGGTTAGATTTATTGTTATATTGTCCCTAAACATTTTTGGAGAAAATATTAATGTGCATAAAATTGGATGGGTATCCAAAGATATTTGATTGTGGTAAATTATACATCAGTACTTCATATGTACATTATGGACCATCTGTTATATGTATTAACTATACTTTTTTTACTTTAATATTTGATGTTCAGATATAAAATCAGTGACTGTTAGAGGTCATCAGTTGATAAAATTCATCTTCATTGGAAGAATTCATCAAAAGTATGGAGCGTGAGTAGCTCACCAAATTTGAAAATGTATGCTTATAATGTATTGATGTTTTTTTTTTCTTCCACAGAGAGAATTTTTACTACTGGACAATGCCTCAGTAATTAGTAAGAATAATTAGACCTTGTTTAAGATTTAAGGGTCTTTAGGAAGATTATCATTAAAGATATTCTGCATCCCTATTAAAAAATCCATACTATTGTGGATATGGATATTATTGCAAATTTTTCATTGGTCAAAAAATAATATGTAAATGATTTACATTTTGACAGATAAATTAATGTTATTTGTAACTCAGTAAGGTGTATAGCATTCCCTATTCCTTCCCTATGCCTAGAGCACCAACACAGCTGTCCAGATGATAGTTATGACTATAACAGAGCTTCATATTCCTCTGTTCCTCGGTTTAACAAACAACTAATCTCTTTTCAATTCAAGTAGATGGAGTTGACATTGCAATACCACAATGCAGAAAAAGCACAAAAAGTATTTATTATAACAAGTATATCACAGTGTGCTGCAGTTTGACCCCTCTGTTGTGTTAGTTAAATTGCCTCTACAAGGTGGGTGGGGAGGGGGTTATTTAAATGATGATCAGGTTTCTAATGTTTCCATTGAAAGATTGCAAGTAAAAGCCTAAACAACATCCAACTCCCCTTGGAGAATAACCACACTTGAAACTTCATAAAATGTTCTTGATAATGTAAAAAAAATCTGAATGCAGAAAAAGCATCTATCTGTACAAAACCTGTCAGAGCTTTGAGCAAGGCTAATGGCAATATCATTTGTTTTACACGTACTCTAATGAGAAGATGCAAAAAGAATTAGCTAGGAAAAGAAAATGTATTTTGCTCTCTTAAAAATAACATTTAGTCTGTTATCAAGTTTAGTTATTCATAATACCATATATTAAAACTTTGATCACAGCAGTTCTTTAAAAGAAAATGGAACACAATTGTCTTTTCCTGCATCTCAAAGGCTATGTTTAAACATTACAAAAGTTTGTTTGGTTGCATGAAATTATATTTAGTAAAGCCTTATTAAATGTAATTGAAATTAAGAGTAAATGCACAGATCAGATGTTAATGTCATTGGCAAACATGACCTAAACATTAATCTGACTGCAAACTGGCTGACTTTTGCAAGCCCGCAGAACAGCACAAAATAGATTTTTTGCACCCCAGAGAAGTTGAAAAGGTATATTATACTCTGAGCATATAATTTGTGAAAAATATATACTGTGAAAAATCAAAAAATAACCTGGCAAGCAAATTATCATTTACTTTAATTAAATTTAACATTTGCTCTCCCTCCTTTTCTCTCTCCCTCCGTTCTTCCCTCCTGCACTTGATGTAGAATTGCATCCACCATCAATTTCAGTCACTCGCCAGATGTGGCTTACACGGTGTAATTTGCTCACCCACTCTGATGAACTTTTGGTGAGAGAATACACTATTTTAAATTAAAAAATTAAACTTTCAATAATATTGATTATCAGTTGCTCGCCCCCTCTGGCAAATGTTTGCCATTACAGATGAGATATAACTATAACACCACTAAAAATATCGCCTCACCATAATGACCAATCAAAATGCATGGAATCTGACAGTGGCTCAAGTCTCTATTGAGCAGGGGAGGCTGGTGCATTGGGGCAATTGGGCAACCACGCTCCCAAATGTTAGCTGGCAGTGCCAATACTTGCTATTATATATATTATTTAAATTAATAGTATTTTTTATTATTATTACATTTGTTTTGTGACTGACAAAAAAATTGGAACAATGACCTCTCCCATTATACCCCATAAATGCTATAAAATTCTCAGCTTTATATTTTTAAGATTATACATTTCAGACCTTTGCAATAGAAAATTGTCTGTCACTTCTGCTATTCCCTTACAACAACAAAGGGGAAGCTAGTGAGCACTAGGACAGCGTCCTGAATCTCCCTTCACAGTAAGCCAAGTGAGGCAGAGAGGCTAGGACTTGCTCTCATGTGCAGCTCTAATGAGAGCAGCTGGACGTTTGTTACAAACGTCCCAACACACAGGGGGCGCTCTCACACATGCTGTCTTGTCATACACACAGTGTGTGCCAATGGAGAGGGGAGGGGCTGCTCACGGAGAGAGCTGAAAGCAGACAGGAAGTTATGCAGAGAACAGAGACTGTTAGTAAAGAGACTGTCAATGCTCATTGGATTTAGTAAGTAGTATTAACATGTCTGTTTAAATGCTCCTGTCTATGTTTGGATTGGGTTCTATGATTGTGAATGCCTCTGCCTGTGGGTATATATAAATATTTTTAGGATGATAAATGCCCCTACTTTTATTATCCTTTATTTGTAACGCGCCAACATATTCCATAGCATGTGTGTGTGTCTGTGTAGTGTTCTTTGATTCCCCTGCCTATATATATTGCTGTGGCTATACATACCCCTGCATTTCTATATTTGTATTCCTCTGAGTATAAGTACCACTGCCTTCCTATATATTTATTTCTATGAGTATAAATACCACCCCCTTCCTATATATTTACTTCTATGAGAATTAGTACCCCTACCATCCTACAGTGCCTTGCAAAAATATTCACCTCCCTTGAGTTTTTGCCTATTTTGTTACATTACAGCCTTAAGTTCAATGTTTTGCGAATCTGAATGTTATGTGATGGATCAGAACACAATAGTCTAAGTTGGTGAACTGAAATGAGAAAAATATATACATAAAACTATTTGTTAGAAATAGAAAACAGAAAATTGGCCTGTGCGTATGTATTCACCCCCTTTGTTATGAAGCCCATAAAAAGCTCTGGTGAAACCAGTTACCTTCAGAAATCACATCATTAGTGAAATGATGTCCACCTGTGTGCAATCTAAGTGTCACATGATTTGTCATTACATATACACACCTTTTTTGAAAAGCCCCAGAGGCTGCAACACCTAAGCAAGTGGCACCACTAACCAAACACTGCCATGAAGACCAAGGAAACAAGTAAGGGACAATGTTTTTGAGAAGTACAAGTCAGAGTTATGTTATAAAAAAATATCCAAATCTTTGATGATCCCCAGAAGCACCATCAAATCTATCATAACCAAATGGAAGGAACATGGCACAACAGCAAACCTGCCAAGAGACTGCCGCCCACCAAAACTCACAGACCGGGCAAGGAGGGCATTAATCAGAGAGGCAGCACAGAGACCTAAGGTAAACCTGGAGGAGCTGCAGAGTTCCACAGCAGAGACTGGAGTATCTGTACATAGGACGACAATAAGCCGTACGCTCCATAGAGTTGGCAGAGTGGCCAGAAGAAAGCCATTACTTTCAGCAAAAAACAAAATGTCACGTTTTGAGTTTGCGAAAAGGCATGTGGGAGACTCACAAAATGTATGGAGGAAGGTGCTCTGGTCTGATGAGACTAAAATTAAACTTTTCGCCCATCAAAGAAATAACAACAAAATGAGCGCCGAAGGCGCTCCTGCGAGCCTCGCAAAGCGGGGCGGGTCTTTGAGGCATTGAAAAACGTGGGACTTAGCCTCCAAGCACTTAGGAAATGCAGGATCGCCTTAGGCTGCAAGCAGTTGAGGAACGCCGGACTTAGAAAAAACAATATGAGGTCAGAAAAATACGAGGTCAGAAAAAATCGAAGTTAAAGGCTGAATCGCCAAATAAGACAAAAAATAATAAAATAAAAAAAATATACAAAAGAAAACATTATACACAGCACGGGGGGACAGCCAGGACGTCTGGCAGTGAGGTTGCCCGCAAATTTAAGCTGAATTTGCAGAGTGTCGACACTTGAAAATCAGGTAAGAGACAAAAAAAATGGTGGCCGAATAAAATATAACGAGGCTACACGACCCCGAACCGCACAAAACACCGCCAGCCGCGTACACCTTTTACCCAGGGACGTACAAGGTACAAAATACACTATTACAAAGGACGGAAAATGCTTGCGAGCCGTTTAGCAGATAGACAAACAACGCCATTTTACAACACTAACTTGCAACTAATAAAATTACCAATCTAAAATGGAGCTTTACACAACTAAACCAACGGTTTGCCCTCGCGCATGCTGCCTATTTCTACTGCACAATTTGCACATTGATGACACTTTCTCCTCAGGGCAGCAACAGTCCAACTGTACATTGTATGCTGCAGGAAAATAAAAAGAGATTGTTAGCTCCTCAGGCTATTGTTTGCTGGATATATTAATTAGTAATAGGTAAAGTATATTAATTTATTTAGTAACTAACTAATTCATTATTATTTAAAAAAAATATAGATATATATATCTGTCTTTGTGATGAGCGACGAACATGAGCGTTGGTGCTCAGAGGAGCAAAAATACATGAGAGGAGAGCCTCGCAATGAGCGCCGAAGGCCCTCAGAGTAGAAAAAGCTTTACATTTTGTGGCAAACAGCATTGCCATGGCTTCACATTTTATTGCCCCGTCATTTTTCGTGGGCAAGTCGCCTAGTATATATATAACAGGCAAAATATACATAAATACAATGACAGAATACTGAGACCAGCACCTCCCAGTGACTTTACTCGTGACATGGCTGCAGCAGTTTGGTCTGTGATCAGAGGTAAGCTTGATTTAATACCACATTACTACACTACATTTGGTAAGGTCTGTCTTTGGATAGAGGAGAAAAAGGGAGAGGGGGGATAGAGGGGAGAGGGTGAGGGAGAGGGATAGGTATAGAGATAGAGAGATAGAGATATATATATATAGAGAGAGAGAGATAGATAGATAGATAGATAGATAGATAGATAGATAGATAGACAGAGGGAGAGATGATAGATAGAGGGAAAGATGGATAGATAGAGGGGAAGATGGATAGATAGAGGAGAGGTGGAGAGAGGATAGATGGGAGAGAGGGATAGATAGAGGGATATAGAGAAAGGGATAGATAGACAGACAGAGGGATAGATAGAGGGGGAGAGGGAAAGATGGATAAATAGAGAGAGATAGAGAGAGGGAGGGATAGAGGGGAGATAGATAGATGTCATCAACAAAATGTAGGAACTTTCCAGCATAAGAAAAATGTGCAGAACCAGCACCACCTCACTCTCATTAAGAAAATACAGGCACTTCCCAGCATAAGAATAGTGAGCAAGACCAGCACCACCTCACCCTCATCAAGATAATAAGTGAAGTAACATGTTGTGAAGGGGAGGAGTATATATTGTTGAGTAAAGTCAATCTAACAGGAGGGGCCAGGTTTTTGACCCACCAACTTGGAAAGTCACCAGCTGCCACTGCTATTGAACATGTTCATTGCATAATTTGTTTATCTATTATATCGCAAAAATGACTTAAGCTGTCTAAAAGAATCCAAAAAAGGCAAAGAGACTGCCATCTTTCAAACAAATCTATTCAGCCATTTTTTTTGTGCAAGTGAGCAAAAATATGCAAAAATTCCTATGCTACAAACACTGTGTAGCCACAACAAAATGCAACATAAATCAACTTTTTTGGACTGTTTCATGGTTACTGCCGATCATCAGTGAGGGGTGAGTGCCTAGTTAGTGTGATAGATTTTTGTAGTAAGTACTTCAATACAGCAATTGTTTCACATATGGTGGGCTGAAGAGTGATAGAAGCCCTCCACCGTACAGAGTAAAGTAGTACAAACAATGAATAGTACATTAGTGATTCCATTTGAATGTCTAAAAAATAAGTTAATACGTTTATTTATGCACAAACCAGGACTGTGAAACAGTTGTGTATGTGGGTTGGTGTCCTGGTTTGTGCATAATCTATTCCGGTGCTGTGCTTAAAAGCTGTGAAATACAGCGTGCATAAGCTTAAAAGGAGCCATGTATAAAATAGTTATTGAATTAATTAGAGTGAGCATGCATGGTGGTCTCATTTGCATATCCCCGCCCAGTTTTCCCAGAGTGCAGTGCATCAACTGTATTACTGAGAAATTTGAGTAGGAAATAAGTTTATTAACTTATTTTTTAGACATTCAAATGGAATCACTAATGTACTATTCATTGTTTGCACTACTGTACTCTTTATGGTGGAGAGCTTCTATCACTCCTCACATACACACACACGTATATACATATATTTATATTTATATATATGTGTGTGTGTGTGTGTATATACTGTATGTATATATATATATATATATATATATATATATATATATATATATATATATATATAAAAATATATATATATCATGTCTGAAACCTAGATTTAGTTGAGAGCAAATTTTGAATATTAATAAAAGAGAAAGCTTAAGGCAGAATCTTATTCTCATTGCTCAATACTACGTGGTACTTCATCAATGCTCAAGGAATGCCGGAAGTGCTCATGTAGTGCAATTTACATAATATTTTGTTTATGGCTATTTATTTAGTGTAGCATATTTGCATGATGTTTAAGATAACTGCATTAATAAGGAGATGTGTTTGTCATAAAATAGTCTCAGGAGTCTGTGCATAATGTACACAATATAAATCAATGCATTGTAAAACTGGTACAAATCACTATTTTATTTTAAAGTCCTTCGTGTAATGAATAATCTACCGCTTACAGACATTAATCTGTAATACAGAAGTTTGTACTACATTTGTGTGATTCTGTGGAAGTTATTAAAAGGACATGCTTTTCAGTACTCTGTTTAATGGTATAAAGCAGCATTGACAAATTCCAGGTGAAAAAAAATATTTAAATGTTTTAATTCCATGCATATTTTGTGGATTTATAACCCAGTTATTCTTCCAGCTGTCCTCCATCACAGCTTGCTGTAGATGTCTTGCCTCTGCAAATTCTCAATAATCATAAACTACTTGCAATCTTTTCTTTCTAGTTTCTTCAGACATAGTAACCCCAAAGGAAAAGCGAGTATGTAAGCATTTTGACGTTTTTTTATTTAATTCTGGATTTGACCCGGTAAGCTTATATGGGCTGGTGCAGCTGAACTACAGATAACATCCAAGGATAGTAAATACTGTGTGGGCAATAAAGCTAATACTGCAGCTTTGGAAAAAAGCAAATATAAATGGTGAAAAGATATTCCACACTCCGGTTTGACATTTCTACCTGATGGTACAGGACACCATCCACAATTTCAGAGCCCAGTTTAATCTTTTTGCTTTTTATCCTCCATAAAGCCACACTATTATCTCACATTTTTATAGCATGTGGTTTAAGACCTAGAATTGATACATGATAAAGGCAACTTTTTAATTCCAAGTCTGTAATTACCTTCATATAGCACGTATGCCTGCTGGTTAGAAATCACAGTTAAAGATTTATTCAATTGACTCAAGCCCGCAATTACATGCTCACATTCCGAACAAGCAAACCATGAACCCGTACGTAGCATTTTAGGACATGATGATGATCAATTAAGCAAGCCCGTAAGTTACAATTTAGACAGAGCCAATAGTAAATCATGATGTCAGTAAAACATAGAGCCGGATTCAATTGAGCTTTCGCATGTTACTGTAGCCCGTAAGTGAGGTCGCAAGTTAATTTGCTATTCAATTAGCGTCTTTTTGCGGGCTACGTGTTACG
This sequence comes from Discoglossus pictus, assembly GCA_027410445.1. Taxonomy (NCBI): domain Eukaryota; kingdom Metazoa; phylum Chordata; class Amphibia; order Anura; family Alytidae; genus Discoglossus; species Discoglossus pictus. The sequence continues at coordinate 166,696,513 of CM050170.1, forward strand.
GCGTTGAAAAAATTTAGATGGTTAAACCTTAATTTACAGCCTCTCAAAGCCTTTGATTATTCACTTATGCAAGAGTTACGTTGGCTAAAATAACAAATCACTATTCAATTGCTCAATTTCCCCAAGGTTGCAAATGTTTTCACACTCGTCAATGACAAAAGAAGGAGAAATTCCTACGAGTGCTAGAGAGTACTTGCAAGGGGGTTTAACCCCTGTCCGCACTGTAAATGCAAATAAAAAAATCAATACTGCACTGTAAATAACGGGGAAAGTGATGATAGACATTAGAATTAATTGCACAACAGTCTCAAGCCCGCAGATTGGCAGGAAACATTTATTTTTATGTTTCATTTCGGGTTAAATCAATCTCGGGAATCAATGAGTTAATACATATCAGGCCACCCATATGGACTAGAACAGTATTGGCATTCATTTTCATAATGCCAGTCTGATCACATGTCGGACCCCCAAACCTGATTGATTGGTATGTAATCTCCATGTTTTACTGCTGTAATAATGACTCTCATTTACTATTGGCTGATTCGAAATGGGAGGCTACGGGCTTGATTAATTGATCATGTTCCCGCCCTGGACTGCTACGAACCAGTGCATGGTTTAGGGAGTCAACTGTGGCCCAATAACTTGCGTCCTTGAGCAATTGAATAGCTCCGGATTCAGAGACGAAAGGGAGCCCAAAACACACCAGCAGATATATGGCCTACAGCGATCGAGTTGCGGGCTTGCAATTGAATTTGGCCCATGGAGTTTAGACTAAAATCAATTAGTGTTTGGAAGTCTCATCTGCAATTGGACTCATAATCCAGAAATGTAGAAATCAATAAAAATCAATAAATCAACTGTTCTAGTCCATGTGGGTTCCATGAGATGTATTAACTCCTTGATTCCCGGGATCGATATAACACGTAAATAAAACGTTAAAAAATATCTATTTTTGTTGAAGATGAATTCATTAATTGTAATGCCTTTTATTGCTTTCCCAGTATTTTTAAGTACAGTAGTGTGTTTATATTTGCTTTTACAGTGTTACAAACAGGTGTTTAACCCACTTTAGAGTCCTATTTATTTCTTGTATGATTTTTTTTATACATTTGCGGGTTTGAAGGCAATTGCGGGTTTGTTGAATTGTTATAATTAAATATGGATTTTGCGTCTTTAGCACTGGTAACATTTACAGGCTTGAAACATCAAAGGAGGAGATAAGACAGAGTTATATTTTGACAACCGCAGTGATTTTGAGCTTGTATCTCGCAAATGAATTGCGAGTAGCAAAATGTAGCCAATTTTTAGGGCTCCATTACAGGCTCATTGAGATATGGACAATTGAATATAGGCAATAATCTATTAGTTAAACAAATAAAAACAACTTTCATTTTGTTAAATATTCTTCCAGCCTGGAAGTGGTAGGGGCCACTATTAATGTCTGTTTCCTGTCTTGCCAAGATATCTTCTATCAAAGGGTATGTCCCAGAGTCTAAAATTGAATGACTTAGGGCCTCATTCAATTGCGATTTGGCCAATTGAATAGGGGTCTAAATAAGCACATAGCATATTTTTTTTTAAATAAGTTTTTAGTTAGTGAAAATCTTGCTTTTGGATAGATATTTACTAACTAAAAACTTATTTAAAAAAAATATGTTATGTGCTTATTTAGATTCCTATTCAATTGGCCAAGTTGCAATTGAATGAGGGCCTTAGACAGCTATATCAAAAAGTTCTGATGGCCTTAGGGGCACAGATAACAAAGCTTCTCCCTGATTGGCAGAATTGAGCTGCTCATCAAGATACTTCCTCTCCTCTCTACATATCATGCTGGGAGATGTTATATATATATATATATATATATATATATATATATATATATATATATATATATATAGGCCCTCATTCAATTGCAATTTGGCCAATTGAATAGGGTTTAAAATAAGCACATAACATATATTTTTTAAAGAAGTTTTTAGTTAATAAACATCTATCCAAAAGCAAGGTTTTCACTAACTAAAAACTTCTTTAAAAAATATATGCTATGTGCTTATTTAGAGCCCTATTCAATTGGCTGAATCGCAATTGAATGAGGGCCATAGTGTGTATATATATATATATATATATATATATATATATATATATGTGTGTGTGTATAGCAGTGGGTTCCCTGGTGGTACATTGGTTAGGATTCTGTGCTTTCATCACTGCGACCTGGGTTCAGGGAACCAAGAGGTCACACCAACCTAAAGTCAGGTTGGGTCCTGGTCATTACTTAGATGGGAGACCACCTAGGAATACCAGAAGCTGTGGGCTGTGGCCCACTGGAGAAAGAACTGGCAAGCCACTTCTGCATCCCTGCCATGAATACCAAGTGGATCAGCATGGTGTATTACAGCCCATGAGGCTACAAAGAGTCGAACACAACTGAACGACACAAGCACACACATAGCAGTGAGGGCAGAAAATAGTTTTTCCCTAATGGTTCCTCAGAAGTAAATATGGCCCTTTTGACGAAGCAGGTAAACAAATTGCAGTGGCAGCCCCTTGCATATCCTGATCAAATGTGTTGTCTCAATATAGTTTGCTTAGTTGAAGAGCTGATATTAAATAAGGAAAGACAAATAATGTTTAGCTGGATCTGACTAAATTTGAATTTTATTTTTAGAATAAACCCTGCAGTCCCTCATTTTTTTTAAAATATGGGAAATAACATTTAGTTCAATGGTCACCCAGAATTGAATGATAAGACTACTTTGGCCTGGTCTTGTTCTGGACAAATTTTCAAACATAGAATTCATGTAATTATTCTGTAAGGCTATTAATCTTTGATGCAGAGCATTGAAGTAAGCTTTAGTAACAAATCAAATGTTATTGAATTCTAAATATGAGATTTAAATAGGGCTAAAACTAATCTGGAAATAATCACAGTATATTCTGATTTGCATTTTGCTATAAAAATAGCCCTAATTATGTCCTGCCTTTTATAGTCCAAATATGTGTTAGGCTTTTTATTTAGATTTGTATACTATATAAATTAGGTGTCTCTTATATTTAGGTGAGTCTTACATATAATTTTGCATGAGAAAGCTAAAAGATTGACATATAGTATATTTTGCTTTCCTATATCATTTCTTTTGACTTTACTATGACTTATTTTTGCAAATTAAATACATAAAAACATGGACAAGCATAACGAATGTGTCATTATGTTGTATGCTTTCACAGATTGAAACAATGTTATAGCTGCCTGTGATTGACCAAATCGAATTAGGAATTTTATGCTAATTGTAGCAGGGATTTACAGAGGTGTTAACTCTCAAAATCAACTGCTTGCAAACCCAAGATATTTAGCAAACTTTAGGGTAAGTTTAATAATAATAATAATATATATATATATATATATATATATATACATATATATATTTTTTTATATATACCAAAAGTACTTTGTTTACTTAGATTGCCCATCATGCATTTAAAAGAGCAGATTTAAACATGAATAAGTTCTGTTCCTCTTGTTTTTTTGTGTCAGAACAGTTATAGCCAGTTACTGAAGAGGGAGTAGATGATTTCTCCATAGATCAGCTTAATTCTTGACTGATGCTGTCTTGACATACAAAACCAGCTTGTGTCTAAGGAGTTTTGAGATCTGGTATATTTGGTGACGGAATACATAACAAGCAAAAAGACTGACAAAGACATGCTATTATCATTACTAAGCTATGGAAACACTCGCTTAACCAATAAATGTAAGCAGTTAGTAGACACTTTTAATAGAAAATGGACAGTTAAACATTACCTATTAATGGATATTTTTATAGTTTTTATTTAAAAAAATATTTTTTAATTATGTTAATACATTTTAACAAAATGCTTTGCAAACACTTGCTTAATTCTCTCAACGTTTGTTACGTGGGTATAATGGCCACAATGATTGTTACTTTTATTATTGATGAAGTCAAACTTGAGTCATATAGTGATGGCAAGTTACGCAGCACTACAGCACTTACACAGGAATGTATAGCTGTAGTCAAAGATTCGCCATTTTAATATGACTTGATAACTTGGATTATTTTAAGAAATGTAAATACTTTTTAAGTTGTCTATAAGTTGCTGGGTGTATTTTAATTAATAGTGTGTTTTAAAAGCTATGCAACTTTGTTATTTTAGTTGTCTCTAGTTCAGCAACAATAAGGCCACCGACCTCTTGATGAAATAAAACAGTCTCCATTTTTAGAATTATTAGTCACAAAATATTAAGGTTTTACGTTGCCCGAAGCCCATTCAGATTTCTGTGCCACCCTTCCATGAGCCAGCCTCTTCCTTCCCTCTTGCTATATCCCAATAATGGGCATAGGAACCAAAAAAATCTAGGGGGGGCATAAAGTTTAAAGAGACCAAAAAAAAAAAACTGTCTCCATTTTTTAAATTATTAGTCACAAAATATTGAGGTTTTATGTTGCCCAAGGCCCATTCAGATTTCTGCCCCACCCCTCCATGAGCCAGCCTCTTTCTTCCCTCTTGCTATATCCCAATCATGGGCATAGGAACCCAAACAATCTGGGGGGGGGGGGGTGTAATCTTTAAAGAGACCAAAAAAAAAACACAGACACAGTGGCCCTGTGTGGTGCAATTCAATTCTACTCCCAGGATAGGCAGTAGGGGCAGATGTACTGGAGACTCTGGGGGGGGGGGGGGGGCAGTGCTGTAGTGCACCTCAAAAATGTTTTATTGTTAATTTCTGTTTAAATTCTCAATGCCCCTGGCAGCCACCCACCCGCCCCTAGTATGAGTAAATATTTTATTTATATATATATATATAATTATTATTAATATCTATTGGCCAAATCTGGTAAAGTATGATTACATTTAATTTTGCTATTTTTTGTGTCCCCTGTTCATGTAATCTGAGGGGGGATTTGGCCTCCCCATCTCCCCAGTTCCTATGCCCCTGATCCCAGTCAAAACTTTTCCATACAAGAGGGGGAGGGAGAGAGAGCTCACAATCTCCTGTTGCAGATCACTTAAGTCTCAGTTAGCAAAGTCTGGTCAGTAAAGTTCCTGAGGCTATATCCATACCTCATACATGTGGGGTTCAAACTGCTGAGGGTCTTATTCACATATGTGTGTAACTGAGACTTAAGTGATCCAGACCAGGAGGTGGTGCGCTCTCTCTCCCTCCCCCACTTTTTTTCGTCTTTTATCTATATACAGTATATTAAAGACACTTTCGTGAACAGTGTCATATGGAGAAAGCTGTACACCACCTACTATAAAAACACTTAAACAGAATCCAACACTTCAATCAAAACACCTTGACAGAGGAACATCTCTTTGATTTTGTCGATATCTATTACCCCACATACAAAAAAAACTTCTGTGAAAATGTGCCCTACAAGTGGAAATTAGAGGAAGCACTGAATAAAGTACTATTCTGTAGGCAAGAAGCATTAACCACCAAGGTTCTCACATTCAAACCTTACTCGGGCGCTTTGGCTAAATCAATAGGACTCATTAATACTAGTATTACTTTTGTTCATAAAGTTACCACACATCTATATAGAGAATCATAAGTGTATGTGTTTGTGTAACTATACAATACGTCAGACAGAAAATTCTCCTCATATAGACATTTCTGTGCATATGGTACTATATTGACAACTTCAGGCAGCCTGCTGCCCCATGGAAATGTGCTGCCATAGGCTTAAGACTTGTGGGCCTAGGCTGAAACACACCAACGATCTTGCTGAAAGTACATAGAAATAACTATTTTGTGAAAAATGTATGTGTTTATTACATTTCATGGATCAATATATATTGGGTGTTGCCTCTAGATCTAGGACAGAACAAACACCAGGTTGGTACATGGCCATTTATCAGGATTGGGTGACTTAGCTACTATCATTGCCTTAAAGCACCACTGTTGGCAATTTATTTTTCTAAATTGTCTTTTGAACAACTACAAAAGATAATGCAGCAAAAAGCTAAAAAAGAAAGAAAAGAGAGTGCATCGAGCCAAACACAGTGTAGTATATTGAAACAATATTTTTTTTAGTTGTTAAAAATATACTCACAAAAGATATTATTTTAAAGCAGCAACTCCATTAGTGTATATAGGTTTCTTCCTAAGAAAAAAATAAATAAACAAGGAAAAGGAAGAGATACCTAATTACCCCTAGTGAAAGTAAAATATGTATACCAAAATAGATTTTAAAAAATGGGTTAAAATACTTACAAAACATAACTGTTGCAGCGGGGCTCCGCAAAGTTTTTGAAAGCCACTGCGAGTGGTCTTTGGTACCCGTAACATATTTTTTGTTGCTGTTACGACTGTGCCCTGACTTGGGAGTGTAAAAGCAAATATAAACACAATACTGTACTTACAATCCTGGGAAAGCAATGAAAGGCATTATAATTAATTGCACAACAGTTTCAAGCTCACAGATCTGCAATAAAACATATATTTTTTATGTTTTATTTCCGTGTTATATTGATCCCAGGAATCAAGGAGTTAATACATATCAGACCACCCACATGGACTAGAACAGATGATTAGTTAATTATTATGGATTTCTACATTTCTGGATTGCGAGTCCAATCGCAAATCGGACTTCTATTTAACTGTAGCCTAAACTCCATGTTTTACTGATGTCATGATGATGGTCTCATTTACAACTGGCTCTGACTAATACATTACTTACGGGCTTGCTTAATTGATCATGATCATGCCCTGAAATGCTACGTACGGGTTCATGGTTTGCGTGTTGGGGCTGTGAGCCTGTAATTGCGGGCTTGAGCAATTGAATACATCTGTAACTGAAACCTGTGTGAAGGTAATTATGGGCTTGGAATTAAATGGGGGGCCAAAGTCTCCCAGAGTAACTCTTAATATATAGTCAGTGTCAAAAGTCAATTAAAAAGTTTGTCGAAATTTCAAAATCCGGCTTACCGCAATAGTTCTTTCACAATCTTTATGTGGTGGGTAATTAACATAGCTAGGTAGAAATTTCTGCGCTATTACAACACTCATAATTGCTTTTGCCATGATTAGCTGAAAGAGGACTAAAATGGTAATTTGCATATAAAAGTACAAATTTTGTGTTTATTTTTTTTTTACAGTCTAAAAAATATGTTAAGCTTATGACCGCAGCTAGATGATATTTCCTTGCTGAGCAAATATACACCCTGTATTCATACAGCCATTTCACCATTATATGTTAAGTTCTTTGGAAACCATTCTTGCGCCGTTGAATGTGAGGCCGTGAACACGATCAATTAGCCAAACCCATAGGTACGAGTTTAGACAGAGCCAATGGTAAAAGAGATCATCAGCATTACATCACTGAAAAATGGAGGTTCGATTTCAAAGCCTTACGGGTTTCAATTACGGCGTACAATCTGAACTGCATTCCAGAACTAATGCAATATTCATAAATCCGTAAATATGATATTTAAGTCCATGGGAGTTCCAATATATGTATTAAGAAATTGATTGCCGGGATCGATATAACACAGAAATTAAACAGAAATAAAAGTATTTTTTATTGCAGATTTGCAAGCCTTGTGCATCACTTCCCCTTTCATTATCTGTACAGTAGTGTTTATATTTGCATTTACATTGCTACAGATAGGACTTTTAGACCCGTTGGCTTCTTGGCTCCATTTGCGGGATCCGGGGTTGAACGCCAGTGGATTTGTTGCTATTTAATAGTGAAATTGGGAATGTAGCACTTACGGGCTTGACAGAGCAAAGGATTTGCGGGCACGCAGTTTAAATTTCCATGTCCAGTAGGGTTTTTTCGCACCTAACCCGCAAGGCGTTTGCGAGTAGCTTTGAGAGGCCAATTAATTAGCCGTAAGTCTTGCAGGCTACATTACAGGCTACGGTTTTCAACGTGGAGGGAATTTAATGTGTCTGTTAGTGTTTTTGAAAGTAGAATTTTTATTTTTTCACATGGACATCAGGTATTTATATAGTTTGGTAAAATTGCATTTTGTTATTACATTTCTTGTACTGAAACATCAGTTACGAGTCTCTGACACACCAGGGCGCAGGCTGTTCATCCTCCTACCATAGATTGTAAGTCTGCGAGTTTCTATCCTAAGTACTTTGGGAATGCTCCATGGACATTGGATTCCTAGCTCAAAGACAGGGCCCTCCTTGCTTTGCTATATGTTAATTTATATTTATCTTTGTCTGAACTTAACTGATGTACTGCGCTACGGAATATATCGGCGCATTATAAATGAACTATAATAATAATAATATTAATCCTCCAAGGATCACAGAAGTTTGATAAAAAACTCACATGTTTGTGAAATATGTAACCAACTAACAACATGAGCAGCTCTATAGACCATGAATATCAAAGTGGTTTTAGAGAAAGTCTTAAACTTTGAATATGTTGGTTGTGATGAGCATATCCATCTTGGATAGCTAATTTGCTTGCAGTATGAGGGGAAGGCCACCCTACTGGCATGTGCTCATCTATTCAGACATATTGTCAAGTGGCAACCTTCTAACAGAACTGAACAGAGATGTTATCTGATCCCAAGGTTCCTCTAATTCCTTCCATGTGTCTAATCCAGTTTAATGGTAGGAACAAATACTACCATTAAAACCAATTCAATATGATAATTATAAAACAGAGCTTTATTATCAACTCAAGCTCATCCTAAATAAACATGTAAGTACTATACTTAGTTGGTACTTTTACTTCTACCATACCTTCAAATCCAATTCTCAGCAGATTTCTAAACCCTATCACACAATATGAAACACATCAATATCGATTATAATGGCCACATCATAGAAGCAGACACGCAGGCGTCCCTAGGATTGACGCTCCCCTGTCATCTGCTTACTGATTTATGTAACCATATACATTTTTGCACAATTTTATACAGACATGAAGCCCAGGTGCATAAATTATACAAACTTACAAGAACACAAACTCCACTTGTGATGCATAGTCACGAAAGATATTTATTTAAATTGCTTTACCTAAATTAAAACCTATTAGAATTCTTTAAGTGTGTCCTTGACATTTTTAAACATTTTCGTGAAAGAATGTTTACTTCAAAGATTAAATTACTCAACTATTTGATATTCAGAACGTTGCCTGTAATCAGACATATATATATATGCTCAGGGAGTAATGATGTATTTAAAACATTTAAAAAAAAAGTTTATTTTTTATTTAATAGTTTGCACTTGAAGTGAAATCTCTGCTTCATTATCAAAGCTGACTTTATTGGAATTAAAGTAACAATATGACAGATTAAAAATCATCCATTTTAGGAATCATTTTATTCTTAGGTTTTGTTGCCACAGAGTAACTAAATAACAAGGGCCTCATTCTATTACCGGCCGTAAATCGTCCGTAAGGCTGCGATTCCTTGCTGGGGTTCCGTTATCTTGCAATTCAATTATACGGCCCCGCAAGGATCTCCCCTTACGGCCGGCCGTATATCTTGCAACCGGCCGTAAGCTCAGAAATCTTTAAACGCAAAAATATATTCAAGACGGCACTGTACAGCTCTGTAAATGCTAGGGATCATATTGGGGGACATGAGGATTAATAGCAACCCCCTCTCAAGCTTGCACATCAGCCCAAATCCGAGTTTACATTAACTGTTTATTTTCCAGCCGCAGCGTGGGCGGGTCTGAGGTGCTCCAAGCACTCTGGACTTTTTACATGGATATGTGACATAATTTAAAAAATAATTTATTAACGGATTTGAGTGTAGGGGAATGTTGTGCTATTTTTGCTAACACCTACAATCACTTTATAGTGTCCTCAGAGTGCAGGATGGCTTTATTTCGGCTTTATAATGTGCTTAATTGGTGCTAGCGGGACCTTTTTCCTGCAAGTAAGCTGCGGCTCGCTTTTAGCCTTGCAGAGAGGTTTCCCGGAGCAATTGAATAGCAACCAGGATTTTTTTGCGGCCGAAACTCTTGCGGCCGTTTAAGATCAAAGGCTTTCCTCCGGCGTGAGCGGCCGCAAGGGATAGCAAGGCGCCCGCCGCAAGCCTGCCGGAATCCCCGGCCGGAGGGGAATAGAATAGCAGAATAGCTTGCGGCCGGTCCTTGCGGCCCGCATCTCCTACGGCCGATAATAGAATGAGGCCCCAAGTGTTCAGTATTGAAAAAAATATGTAATTTGCTGAAAAAATTATTTCTATAAAATAGATTTTTAGGATAGATAGCCTCATCTGGAAATTAGAAAAGCCAAGTTTAACTTCCAATATCTTAACACAATATATGTTTACTGTGCTCAGAGTTCCAATTCATTTCTTGTACAATATTTATATTTGTTGTCTGATCATTTCATGATGTTGTTAACATTCTTGTCAAGTCATAGAGAAACTGTCCTAGATCACCAAAGATATGTGATTTGATACAATGGTTTATTTGAAGGTAAAACAAATGGTTTATTCAATTTATTAGTTACAATAGTAGGAAAAGTAAAATGAGTTAGTATTAGAAAGAGGCTATATTCATGTACTTGAAAAACTATTAAAGGTAGTTTAAACACTAGTAGCATCAAAAAGTTTTACTCTCACCCCTTAACCTAGGCATGGCCAAGGTGTTCAGTTGAATAAGCTAATATGCTACTTCATTAGAAATAATTCCTTGATGGCAAGTATGCTTAATTATAGTGAGCCGCTCCCTTAATACATTATCAAATAAACAAATTACCTACAGCCTTATTAAATTGCAATTCTGCCAATTCTAAAGGGCTCTATATAAGCGCAGAGCATATCTTTTTTTTACAGAAGTTTTTAGTTAGTGATCTTCTATCTAAAAGCAAGGTCTTCACTAACTAAAAACTTCTGTTAAAAAATATGCTATGTGCTTATATAGAGCTCTATTCAATTGGCCGAATCGCAATTTAATAAGGCTGCTAGTTACTTACACTCTTATTAAATTGCAATTCGGTAAATTGAATAAGGCTCTATTTAAGCACATAGCATATTTTTTTACAGTAGTTTTTAGCTAGTGAACTTCTATCCAAAAGCAAGATCTTCACTAACTAAAAACTTCTTAAAAAAAAAATATGCTATGTGCTTAAATAGAGCCCTATTCAATTGGCCGAATAGCAATTTAATAAGGCCGTAAATTTTCATGTATACATTATAATTAATGTCCGTGCAAAAGTCCGCCCCTCTAGTTCATACACACAGTGTACTAGATATACTAGCCGAAGTTTGTGTCATAACTGAACACTTGTTTTTGTTGTTATTATCTGTATACTACTTTACTCTCTTTGCTTTACCTTTTATTCACCTATTTTAGTATTTCTTCTATTCAATCTCCTAAAAAGCCATCAAGGACCTGGACAAATGTAATGTGACAAATGTGATCGCGGTTCACCACAACTATATTCCTTTTCCACAACCCTATTTTTTTTCTCTGTACTTTGCTCTCCAGATTCACTGCCTATGGAGGTGCTGCATTGCACCGAGGCCCTACTGGAGATGAGGGCCCCAGTGCAATGCACCACCTTCACTGGCAGTAACTCCGCCCCTGATTCCTTTGTTTTCACCCTCAGTGCATTTGATACTCTCAACTTTGCCCCTTACTCTTTTATTTACTCTCACCACATTTCTTCCATTTTTTTCCTACCTCTAATTGTGTTCTGTTGTGAAAATTCTCTAGAATCACTAATATTTGCAGCAGCTGTAAAAAAAAAATTAGAAAATGTAGAAAATTGCCATTGCATTCCATCTGGGCCAGTGGCGCAGCTTGCGAATGGAGGACCCTGGTGCAAAAAATAATTTGGGCACCCCCAAGGGGGAAGCGGGGCCACCACAACACCACAATATTTTTTTTCACTATTGCCCCTGTCCTTACTCATCCTTCTGGATGACTAAATTGTCGTGGTGAAGGGGCATGTGTACTTTGTTGAAGCTGTGAGCTATACCATGTAGGGTCAGCCAGGATGGGCAGGTCATGGCAGGTAGGTCAGACAAATCACAGTCCACTGGAGAAGGAACTGGCAACCCACTTCAATAACTTTGCTAAGAAAACTTTATGGACAGGCACAACCAGAGACATAACGATATGGCACAGCAAGATGAGCCACTTAGGTCAGAAGGTGCCTACCATATCACTGAGGAAGAGCAGAGGGCAAGAACAAGTAGCACCAGATCTAATGATGTGGTTGAGCCAAAGCCGAAAAATACCCAGCTGGGAGTTTTGTGCCTGAAGGGGAAAGGATTGTCTGCTGCTTCAAAGACCGATTCAGATTAGGAACCTGGAATGTTAGAACTATGAACCAAGGTAAACGAGATGTGGTGAAGAATGAAATGACAAAGTTAAACATTGATATCCTGGGAATTGGTGAACTTAAATTGATAGGAATGGGTCATTTCACATCAGACAACTGTGGTCAAGAATCCCACAGAAGAAATGGAGTAGCCGTCCGAGACAATCGTAGAGTGGCCAAAGCAGTGCCCAATAAATGACAAAATTATTTCAATTCTAATTCAAGGCAAGCCATTTAATATCACAGTGATCCAAATATAAGCTCCAACCATGGATGCTGAAGAGGCTGAAGTTGTCCAGTTCTATGAAGACATTCAACACGTCATAAATATAACACCAAGAAAATATGTTACTGTCATCATAGGAGATTGGAATGCCAAAGTAGGGAACCAAAAGACACCTGGAATAACTAGCAAATTTGGCATTGGAGTACAAAATGAAGCAGGCCAGAGATTAGTAGAATTTTGTCAAGATAATTCTCTGGTTGTAACAAACACCCTTTTCCAACAGCCTCCGAGACTACTCTACAGATGGACATCATCAGATGGACAACATAGAAATCAGATTGGCTATATATTTTGCAACCAAAGATGGAGGAGCTCTATACAGGAAACAAATAAAAGACCCGGAGCTGACTGCGGCTCAGACCATGAGGTTCTTATTGCAAAGTTGAAAATTAAACTGATGGAGAAAAAAACATCAGACCAAGTAGATGCAAAATAAATAATATCCCTTGTGAATTTGCAGTGGAAGTAAAGATTTAAGGGACTAGACACGGAAGATAGAATGCCTGAAGAACTTTGAACCAAAGTTTACAACATTATCCAGGAAAAAACAACAAAGAATATCCCTAAAAGAAAGAAAAGCAAGAAGTCAAACTGGCTAGCTAACGAGGCTTTGAAAGTAGCCCAGGAAAGAAGGAACGGGAAAGGTAGTGGATATAGGAAAAGATTTGTCCAACTGAATGCAGAATTCCAAAGGATAGCAAGAAGAGACAAGGATACATTCTACAATGAGCGATGTAAAGAGATTGAAGAAGATAACAAAATGGTATATCAAGAGATCTCTTCAAGACATTTGGGAACCTTTCATGCCAAAGTGGGCATGATAAAAAACAAAAATGGTATGGACTTAACAGAAGAAGATCAGATGAAGAAGAGAGGGCATGAATACACGAAAGATCTATACAGGAAGGATCGCAACAGCAGTAATGGCCTCAATAGTTTGTCCAATGAGCTAGAGCCAGACTTCTTGGATCGCAAAGTGAGATGGGCCCTAGGATGTCTTGCTAATAATAAGTCTGCAGAAGGTTATAGAATCTCAATTCAACTATTCAAAATTCTACAGGATGATGCTGTGAAAGTGTTGCTTGCCTTATGCCAACACATTTGGAAAATTTAACGGTTGCCAATAGACTGGAAATGGTCAGTCTACATCCCCATACCAAAAAAGCTAGTGTCAAAGGGTGCTCCAATTAGCAAATAATTGCCCTTATTACACATGCCAGCAAGGAAATGCTTAAGATTCTACAAGCCAACAATATATGGACCAGGAACTACGAGATGTACAATAAAGAGGCACAAGAGATCAAATTGCCAATGTCCGCTGGAGAATTGAGAAAGCAAAAGCGTTCCAGAAAAACATTTACTTCTGCTTCATAGACTATTCTAAAACCTTTGACTGTGTGGATCACAAAAAAATGTGTCATGTCCTTAAAGAGATGGGAATACCAGATCATCTCATCCTCCTCCTAAAGAAAAAAAAAATTCAAATAAAGAACTTTGAAGCAAAATCCTCATGTCATTAGCATATACCAGGTGTCGGCAGTCACCACCGCCTCTGGTAGAGAATTCCACATATTAACCACCCTTATTGTGAAGAACCCTTTTCTTTCTTTAAAGTGAATTTTTTTTACTTCTAACCTCAAGGGATGTCCTCTTGTCAGTTGAAAACCTCCTGGCACATAAAGCTCCCTTGACAAATGTTTATACTGACCCTGGATGTATTTATATAAGGTAATCATATCTCCTCTTAAATGCCATTTTTCTAGAGAAAATAAGTTTAATTTGGTTAGTTTTTCTTCATAACTTAGCCCTTCCATTCCCCTTATTAGTTTTGTTGCCCTCCTCTGTACCTTTTCCAGCTCTAAAATGTCCTTTTTATGAAGTGGTGCCCAAAATTGTACTCCATATTCCAAACGAGGGCATACTAGAGATTTGTATAGTGGCAGAATTATATTTGCTTCCCTGGCTTCTATACCCTTCTTAATACATGCTAATATTTTATTGGCCTTTGCAGCTTCTGCTTGGCATTGAGCACTGTTACCTAGGTGGTTATCCAAAAGCACTCCCAAATCCCTTTCAATATCTGATACACTTAGATTTGCTCCATTAAGATTATAAATTGCATGGCTATTTTTCCTTCCCAGATGCATAACTTTACATTTATTCGTATTAAATCTCATCTGCCATTTAGATGCCCATTCCTCAATTTTATGTAAATACCTTTGGAGGGAAAGCACATCATTATCTGATTTAATTACCTTGCACAACTTCGTGTCATCAGCGAAAATGGAGACACCACACTCCAATCCTACCTATAAGTCATTAATAAATACAATAAAAAGGAGATGACCTAATACTGAACCCTGAGGAACCCCACTTACCACATTAGTCCAATTGGAGTATGCTCCATTTACAACAACCCTTTGCTTCCTGTCTTTTAGCCAACTCTCAATTCATGAGCAGATATTTACTGCAATTCCTGTATCTCTTAGTTTGCACAATAGTCTCCCATGGTACTGTATCAAGAGCCTTTGCAAATCCAAAAAGACTACATCCACTGAGTTGCCTTGATCCAGGTTCTTACTATCCTCCTCATAGAAACTAATTAGATTTGTTTGACATGACCTATCCCTCATAAATCCATGTTGACTCGTACTTATAATCCTGTTCAAATAGACATATTCTTGTATATTATCCCTTATTAACCCTTCTAAAAACTTCCCCACTACAGAAGTGAAGCTCACTGGTCTATAATTCCCCGGATTTGCTCTTGCTCCCTTTTTCTCCAGTCTTCTGGTAGAGATCCTGTGTTGAGTGAATCTTGAAAAATTAAATATAATGGTTTGGCTATTACAGAACCCAGTTCCCTTAGTACCCTTGGATGTATTCCATCAGGACCCGGGGCTTTATTAACATTTATTTTTTCCAACCTCTTTTGGATTACTTCCTGTGTTAACCAATTATTTGGCAAAGGTAGTGTAGCCCCATTATGTTGCTGTGTACCAACCACTGGTACCTCCCTTGTGTATACCGAAGAAAATAACCTATTTAGCTCATCTGCCTTTTCTTGGTCACTAATTATCAGACGGCCTGTGTTACATTGTAATGTTCCTATAGCTTCCTTCCTCGCCTTCTTCCCATTAATATACTTAAAAAATATTTTAGGGTTAGTCTTACTCTCTTTTGCAATACATTTTTCATTTTCTATTTTAGCCAGTCTAATCGCCCTTTTGCAAGCCTTGTTGATTTCCTTGTATTCCTGTAAAGCAGTCTCTGTCCCCTCTTGTTTGTATAATTTAAATGCCTGTTTTTTACTCCGTATCTTGATCTTTAAAACATCGTTAAGCCACATTGGATGGGATTTACTCCTTTTACTTTTATTCCCACACAGTATATGTCGATGTGTATGTATATTTAGTAAGGATTTAAATGTTGTCCATTTATGTTCAGTATTTTTACCCACCGGTTCTTTGTCCCAGTCTATACTTTGTATTGCTGCCCTTAGACCGTTAAAATCTGCCCTTTTAAAAGTAAGAGTTTTTGTTGGCCCATTAAAATTTTGTTTTTTTAATTCAATCTCAAACGTGACTGTGTTGTGATCACTGTTTCCCAAAGGTTGCCCTATTCCAACATTAGATACTATATCAATAATATTTGTGATGAGTAAATCTAAGATAGCTTCATTTCTAGTAGGCTCTTGTACAACCTGGGCCAGATAATGGTCTCTGAGTGTACTCAAGAACCTGCTCCCCTTAGATGAAATGCTGGTCTCATTTATCCAGCTTATTTCAGGGAAATTAAAATCTCCCATTATTAGAACTTGACCATGCCTAGCTGCATTTTCAATCTGTAACAATAATTGTATTTCCTCACTTTCAGCTATATTTGTGGGTTTATAGCATACTCCTACTAATATTCTTTTGGAATTTGCTGCTCCGCTATTTAACTCTACCCACAAACATTCAGTTTTATCACAAGGTCCACCATAAATATCTTCTCTGACTATAGGCTTAAGTTCAGGCTTAACATACAAACAAATCCCTCCTCCTCATTTACCATTGCCTCTATCTTTCCTAAATAGGTTATAACCATCCAGATTAACAGTCCAGTCATGAGATTCATCCCACCACGTTTCAGTAATGCCTATTAAATCCCATTTTTCATTCATTGCTAATAATTCTAACTCTCCCATTTTTCCTGGCAAGCTTCTGGCATTAGCAAGCATACACCTTATGTTATGAGTCTGTAGTTCTGAAGTGCCTGCCACTGTACTTGAATTACTTAGTACTACCTCCCTATTGACTATACTACCCCTCCCCACATCTCCTCCCCTATGAGTTGTTAATTCATCCCTTATACCCCCTACACTTTCTGCCCCATTACTTATATCTAGTCCCTCCCCCCCAACTACTAGTTTAAAAACTCCTCCAGCCTTTCTACCATCCTATCCCCTAGTACAAAAGCTCCCTCATCATTAAGGTGCAATCCATCCCTACTGTAGAGATTGTACCGAAGTGAGAAATCAGCTCAGTGCTCTAAAAACCCAAACCCCTCCTTAGTGCACCACATCTTTAGCCATGCATTAACCTCCCTAAGCTCCTTCTGCCTCTCTGGGCTAGCAAGTGGCACTGGTAGTATCTCAGAAAATACTACCTTGGAGGTCCTTGCCTTCAGCTTATTACCTAGTTCTCTAAAATCATTCTTTAGGACACTCCATCTTCCACTAACTTTGTCATTGGTACCAATATGTACCAAGACCACCGGTTCATTTCCAGCCCCTCCCAATAATTTGTCTACCCGATCCTCAACATGACGAACCCGAGCATCCGGGAGACAGCAAACTTTTCGATTGCTGGAATCTGGGTGACAAATCACCCTGTCTACCTTCCTAATAATAGAGTCCCCTACAACCAAAACCTGTCTGTTGCTCTGCCTATGCTGCCCTCCCACTCCTTCAGTAGAACTGTTCTCCGGCTGTTAGAGGGAATAGCTCTATTTGGCATTGCCATTCCTCAATGGACATCCCCAACAGTTTCACTCAATCTGGCAAATCTGTTCGTGTTTGCCAACTCAGAACTGGCCTGCCTCCTCCTGTTCCCCCTATTTCCCCTTGTAACTGTAACCCAGCTACCTCCCTGGACATCCTCACTGCCCCTGCTCCACCCTCCATGCTAGGCCCAGCTAAACTGTGCTCAGTGAGCACCAACCCCCTTTCCAGTGGAGCAATATCACTAAGTGCTGCAATTCTCCAGATCTCCAATATGGACCCTGGATCATCTGTTCCAGTATTGCATACATACAGGCTGTACACTGAGTGAGGTTGCCACTGGACTGACTCATAATTATTATTATTGTCTACAAAATTTCAGTGGGAAAAATAAAGAATTTAAAATAATATATTTGTATAAAGTTTTCCTCCTTTGCACTATAAATCTGCCCTCCCTTTTCTTTGAAGTCCCTACCCCTATTTAAACTCCTACATTTCACTAAAACTGCACCTGATACCGAAAATGTTCGCAAGCTCACAAGTTCGCCCCTTCTCCCGTTTATACTAACTTCTGCCTTCTCACCTGGGCACAATTAGTGCACTCTGCAATTTATCAGCCTTTATCTGTGAAGAAAAATCCACTTGTAAACAGGCCCCAAAACAGCTGACAAACCTTTTATACTGGTTAAACAGTCAAGCCACACCCCTCTCACCTGGGCACAATTAGTGCACTCTGCAATTTATCAGTCTTTATCTGTAAAGGAAAATCCACTTGTAAACAGGTTGAAGGCAGAAAAAAGAGCCTGAAGGCAGTAACACTTAATGCAATCCAGTAACATTTAACCCAAGCCAGTAACACTTAAACCAAGGTAGTAGCACTGAGCCCAAGGCAGTAACACTCATCGCAAGGCCCCTAAACTACACGGGGGGGGGGGGGAGGATAACAATGAGCGCCAAAGGCACTCATTGCTAGGAACGCAATGAACTGAAAGCGCTCATCGCGGGGCTCACTAGGAGCACCGAGGGTGATCATTGCGAAGCACAAAAGTTGTGGCTTGCAAAGCCCAGCAATGAGCAGCGCTCATCGCGAGGCCCGTACAGTAGACAGAGGGAGAGGCTTGCAATGAGCAAGGCGGTAACACTTAACCCAAGGCAGTAACACTCATCACAAGGCCCCTAAACTACACTGGGGTAGAGGATGGCAATGAGCGCCAAAAGCGGGGCTCACAATGCAATGAGCGCCGAAGGTGATCATTACAAAATCATTGCGAGGCCCGTACAGTAGACGAAGGGAGAGGCGTGCACTAAGCACCAAAGGCGCTCATTGCGTGGTTCAAAGGTACAGCATTCCCAACCTTAACACTTTATTCCTGTCATTTTTGACGGGCAAGTAGCTAGTATATATATATATATCTGCACATATATGCAGAGTAACAGGAAGTTCCACATATCTCCTGCCTGCATCTGCACAGTTTCAATTCTGAAGTGGGTGTGCAATTAAAATCAGTATCTATAGTAACACCATGAAGAAATGCCAGACCTTTCCTGTTAGGGTTAGAGATTAGGGTAAAGGTTAGGGTAGTGGTGGACTGATAACAATAAAAATCTGAAATGCCATTACATCCTTGCAATTAAATTCATGTACATAATGCACTCAGAGAGCACTGCACCCCCCCCCCAAGCCCCCCCAGAGAAGGGTACTGGCAGTACCTCTGTCCATGTTACTGGCTCTTTATGCCCCTTGAATAAACTAAGCAGAACCAGGCAATTGCCATAGAAGCAACAAAAAGGGATTCTGGGCATGTCTGTCACCTGGGTGATGCACACACAATTTTTCTAGCTAGTTCTGTCTCTTTACTTTTTTTCCCTTACTTGTCCATAACTTCAGGAAACTCTGTCCAATGTGTCTTAATGTTGATTTTTTAATGTGATCACTAAAAAATACATAAGCTGCTTCAGCAAATATTTTCTTTCTATAAGTTTCTGCTAAAAAGTGCACACGGTTTTCCCTTCTAAATTGGTTTCTAAGTACAAGAAAAATACATGGAAATGGAAGTGTATCATACCTTGGCACTTTCCAATTTAAACTTGCAATTGTTTTTGTTTGTATTGCAGCAATTACATTTCTAGACATTCATATCTAATCAAGATTTTATAAATTCCGGATCTACCTTATTCCCCGTTGCAAAAGTTCCTTTGTAGGAGAATATCCTAAAAAGTCTTGCTATTTTAAATTATAAACATAGTATATGCAGTTGACATATTTTTGACACATTTGAATTGCCACATTCAGCATTCAAGCAACCAGTGCAGACCGCGGCCAATTATAAACTTTCAGCCTACTCACAATGGTGAGATCTAAGCGTAAGAAATCAAGCTATTGACATCCAAATGAGCACACAAACTGTCTTATTTTGCATGCCCAAGTCACTCCTGCAGCAATGGAACAAACTTTGAATATTCTGAATAAACGAAATGCAAAACATTTGTGATTGATCTAACACATCACATGTGCATGCAAGAGATAAAACTGTGACAATACACTTTTAGGAGAGTGGGTTTAGACTGCTGAGTTTGTAAATGCCATCTTATTTCTAATGCATACTTGTACTTGCAGTTTCTCCTTATAGCTCTTGACAAATCCAAAGAACTGTGCAAGGGGGGATGCGGGCTACCTGTCAGTTTTCAGTTTCAGTGCCTGTATATTATGGTAGTCACAGCAGGAAAAGGACAGCAGTTTTTCAATAGCAAGTACTATTTTTGTAGGTTAATTATCTTTAAAGAACAACTGATCAAATGCTTATTGTCTATAAACTTTACTAAATGAAAATGCAAAGTGAATTCCACAAAGATTTTAATTTTTGTGACATATATATGTAGGTAATTTTTATTCCCCTTCTGGATCACTATCTTGTCATGGTGAAGGGGCTTGTGTACTTCTATTAGGCTGTGAGCTAAACCATGTAGAGTTACCCAGGATAGACAAATCATAGCAGAGAGGTCAGACAAATCATAGTCCACTGGAGAAGGAACTGATAACCCACTCCACTGTCTTTGCCAAGAAAACCTTATGCCAAGACAACCAGAGACATAATAATAGATGTGCCTGGTGTGGTGCGATCCATAGGGTCAGGGAGACTCCGCCATGACGGAATGACTTAACAACAAATTTCCATTGCATATGTTAATGTTTTCCACATATTTTTCAACGTATATGGTAAAACTAATAAGTTTCCAAAATCAGGATGGGTGGAAAAAGCTACCTTGCTTTCGTTGGACACCCTTTGTCACCCTCTAGAAGGTTATATTATAAGGACAATAGACACGTTTAATATTAATTCCATACAAAATTCAATTCCTTACAGTCGTAGATTATACAATATTTATTTTTGGGAATACAAACACATCTTCGCCAGACTCATCTTCCGTACACATCATTCAGTGTCGGCAGCTCCTCTGTCAATCACTTCACTGGCTTCCCTTAGCCTCCAGAATACAATTTAAAATCTTGCCCTAACTTATAAAACCCTCAACAACAGCGCACCCCCATACATCTCTGCTCTCATCTCCAAATACTCCCCCACACGCCCTCTTCATTCTGCTAACGACCTTCTTCTTTCTACCACTCTTGTCACCTCCTCTCACTCCCGCCTCAAGGACTTTTCTTGCGCTGCCCCTATTCTCTGGAACTCCTTGCCTCGCTTCACCGGACTATCCTCCTGCCTTAACTCCTTCAAAACTTCAATAAAAGCGCACCTCTTTAAAGAAGCCCATAACCTTCCTCCTTAACATGCTCAGCACTACTCTCTCCATACTGTACCACATACAAACTTCAACCTTTAGATTGTAAGTCTGCGAGTTTCAATCCTGCAAGGTGCTTTAGGAAAAGTGTTATGGACACCGGATTCCAAGCTCAAAGACAGGGCCCTCCATTCATTGCAATGTGTGAATCTTGAACTTGTCATTGCCTGTAACTAAACTTATGTATAGCGCTACGGAATATGTTGGCGCGTTACAAATAAACGATAATAATAATAATAATAATAATAATAATAATAATAATATCAGATATGTTGGACAAGGAAAATCCTTTAATATTTCTATAAGTAGGCATACACATTATATCCTAGTGCAACAAGTGCAGGAGAAATGTCTAAGTTACATTTTAATGCAAAACTGCAACATGTATTTATATTAGTATGACTCTTTATTTATCTATGCATATATGTTTTTTAAAGAAAAGATGAACACTGAGAAAGTGAACATTGAGTACTGAATTTCTATGAACCTTCAGCCTCTCCAGTCTCCACCTTACTAAGAACAGTATTTCTGATTTATAAAATAGATACATGAGACATTGGACAGCACAATTCCAGGGGTCAGCATACTTATATGCTGTGTAAGTGTGGCTGACTCTGTCTGTATGTTTTGCAATGGGACTGGGGATATAATAAGGGGAAAAGAGGATAAGAAGAGGCTTAAATACATGATAGCATTGCAAGCCACACAACAGAACAGGGGGATCAATTCCCTTCCTCCCCCTCTCCTACCTGACCCAGGTTATTCTTAATTGAGTCACACTAATTACCTGTACTTGATCAATCAGCTAAACCTAATTACTATTCCTAATCATTCCTCCAAGATTACACAGTGTGTCACAATGTTTCTTCATATTATCTTCTTCCTTATAAGCCCCTACCTGTTTTTAGACTCTCCCCCTCAAATTCTCCACATCATGTCTCCAACAACATGACCACCTCACCTACCCTGCTCTCCTCCCTTCTTCTTTGCTCCCACAAGCTCCTTTTCTTAATCCAATCACTATCGCCTCTATTTACCAGAGCTCATAGGCAGAATTGTTTCAGTCTTCTCTTCAGTCAGACTTTAAGTTCCACTCCCATCTTCTCTAACTCCTTCTTCTGCTGGCTTCTAGAGATATATCTCCTAACCTAGGACCCTCATTCATGTCCACCTTCTTTCAGCCATGCTAAGCCCTTAGGGCAGCAAGCACTCAAAAACCTCATTACTTATTACCCATCACCTGTCACAAATCTTCCACTATACCCTACTCCTGTGCCTTCTGGAGTGCATGGCTCATTTGCAATAAACTTACTTATACACACAACCTATAGGTTTCCAACTCCCTCAATCTAATGTCTATCACTCAGTAGCATAGGAAAGGGGGGGGGGGGTGCAGGGGGCGGAGCGCCCGGGTGTAACCTCTTTGTGGGTTGAAAAAATGCCCCCTTCGAACTTCCACCGCACATTCCCCTACCCCAGGTCCCCTGCTCTCTACTTGTGTCTGCTGGCAGGGGGAGGAGCCAGCAGAGGGAAGAGCCAGCAGACCGGCAGAATGGCGCAGGAGCAAAAGGTAAGTGAGAGGGGAGAGGCATGGAGGAAGAGGGAGGCATGGGGGGAGAGATGGAGACATAGAGGGAGTGAGAGGCATGGAGGAGAGGAGACATGGAGGGTGAGAGAGGCATGGGGGAGAGAAGGAGACATGGAGGGAGGGAGAGGCATAGGGAAGAGAGGCATAGCGGAAAAAGTGAGACACGTGGAGGGAGAAAGGGAAGGGGGAGACATGGGGGAGAGGAAAGCATGGGGGAGAGGGGTAGGGAGAGGCATGGGGTAGGGAGAGGCATGGGGGAGAGAAGGAGACATGGAGGAAGGGAGAGGCATGGGGGAGAGAAGGAGACATGGAGGGAGAGGCATGGGGAAGAGAGGCAAAGGGGAAAATGGAGACACATGGAGGGAGAAAGGGAAGGGGAGACATGGATGGAGGGGGTGCACGGGGGAGAGGGAAGCATGGGGGAGAGGGGGAGATATGAGGAGAGAGAAGGTGACATGGGGGAGGAAGAGGCATGGGGGATAGAAGGAGACATGGGTGGAGAGAATAAGATATGGAGGGAGAGAGAGGCATGGGGAAGAGAGGCAAAGGGGATACATGGAGACACATGGAGGTAGAAGGGGGAGACATGGAGGGAGAGGGGGAAACATGGGGGGAGAGAGTGCGACATAGGGGAGAGGGAAGCATGGGGTAAGAGGGGGAGACATGGAGGGAGGGAGAAGCATGGGGAAGAGAGGCAAAGGGGGGAAAAGGGAGACCCATGGAGGGAGAAAGGGAAGGGGGAGACATGGATGGAGAGGGGGGAAACATGGGGGGAGAGAGGGAGACATGGATGGAAAGGTAGAGGAATATGGGAGAGAGGCAAGGGGAAAGAGGGAGACACATGGTGGGAGAGAGGTATTGGGGGAGGGGGAGACATGCGGGAGAGGGAGAAAGGAAAGGGGGAGATACATAGAGAGACATGAAGGGAGAGGGGGAAACATGGAGGATAAAGGGATCAATCACGCCATTGGCTTCCCTTAGCCTCCAGAATACAATTTAAAATCTTGACCCTAAAGTTTTCAACAACAAAAGCACACCCCATACATCTCTACTCTCATCTCCAAATACTCCCCCACCCGCCCTCTTTGTTCTGCTAACAACCTTCTTCTTTCTACCACTCTTGTCACCTCCTCTCACTCCCGCCTCCACGCTCCCCCTATTCTATGCAACTACTTGCCTCGCTTCACCAGACTATCCTCCTGCCTCAAATCCTTCAAAACTTCAATAAAAACACACCTCTTTAAAGAGGCCTATAACCTTCCACCCTAACACGCTCAGCACTACTCTCTCCCTACTGTACCACATACAAACTTCAACCTTTAGATTGTAAGTCTGCGAGTTTCAATCCTGCGTCGGTGCTTTAGGGAAAGCGATATGGACACCGGATTGCAAGCTCAAAGACAGGGCCCTCCATTCATTGCAATGTGTGAATCTTGAACTTGTCATTGCTTGTAACTAAACTTATGTATAGCGCTACGGAATATGTTAGCACGTTACAAATAAACCATAATATATACCCACCTACACCATGGCACACTACACCAACATGCTACATCCAGAGCTGCTCTCATACTGCTGAATGATTTTGGAGGACATCATGCACTTCAGCATTAACATCAAACACTAAACATTTGTTTGTCAAATTCAACTCTCCAATGTCCTCCACCATATCCTGTCTATCAGCTGAAGATTTTGCCAGCAACTTTAAAAATAAAATAGAAAATATCTGTAGTGAACTCACCTCTCAATATGGCTCTAACTCAACCTCCCCTCAACAAACTTATAGCACCCTGCATTCACCTTTCCACAATAGCATATCCTGTATGAAATCCTTTGACCCTGTAACTGCGGATGAATACTCTTGTCTTCTATAGGTGCGTACACAAATTATCAGCCTTATTAAATTGCCATTTGGCCAATTGAAAAGGGCTCTATATGAGCACATAGCATATTTTTTAACAGAAGTTTTTAGTTAGTAAACTTCTATCCAACAGCAAGGTCTTCACTAGCTAAAAACTTCTGTAAAAAAAATATGCTCTGTGCTTATATAGAGCCCTATTCAATTGGCCAAATCGCAATTTAATAAGGCTGTAAATATCTAGCAAGATCCAAAATCTTCAATATCCCTTTAATAGTACAGTAAATAAAAGTAATACGCTCACTGTCTTCACATATCTGCTCTATAAGTTATATTCAACATATATAAATGTTTTCAGTATTTTTTTCACCCAAAAAAATAGACAAAACCTTAAAATTAGACTTTTTAAATGTACATTCACCTTTAAAGCTCACAATTCAATATAGTAAAAAATAATAATAATGGTATATTTTAATCACATCTAAACATAATTATATAGATATGATTATAATTCTCATTTAAATTACAAAAAAAAACTAGCTGTGTTATAATAATATGTTTTTATATAATCTCAGATAACAGAGCTCACCTATTTCCTATATAATAGCGTTATTTAAAAATCGGTGCCGCTGCCCATTTGCTTCTGTATTTTTACAGTCCTATATTCCATATACACAAATGATTTGTCCTTCTGCATTGTTCCTTTCTGTTTGAATCACTGCTGCTATGGGAATACTCATCTGAACACTCTTCTTTTATGCCTCCAACACTGAATCACACGACTTAACCCGATTAACTTTCACAGTTACCCACAATGTAAAGCAAGCTCCCTTTCTCTCGTTTCGTCCCTGATGCTCATCATTTATTCTGAAACCCATTATTTTTGTTTTCTGAGCAGCCAACCATATCCATGTGTCTCACATACTGTACTTTGATTATATATAAATCCTGCAAATACAGTATGTCCTGCAAGACATGAGTTCTGCTCCCACACAGGATTTAGAATTTGAAATGAGTTGAATCATTAATGGAACCATGTCTACAGTTACAGTTGTTGACTACATGTTTTGTACTGTACAAATGGAAATGACTTTATCATTAAACTAACCTGGTTTGAGAAACCATTTTTTCTTGGATTGCGAAAAAGTGCAGAAATCTTTTTTAGTAAAATGTTTGCAAATATCAGTACTTTTCCAGGTCAGAAAAACATTCCCATAAATATAAAAAATATACTATAATTACTTTTTCTACATGTTTTACCCCACACTTTGGAATATATACTAATTAATATTTATTATAATTGAGTCCTGGTAGCACTGAGAGGGTATAAAAGACCAGAGGTTATGGTGCCACCCATGCCTGGTGAAGCTCATCGGGGAGGGTGAAATGGACCTGTAACTGAGAGCAAGATTAAGGACGTTTTCTGAGATGGACAATACGTTTGTGTACTTAAGTTTAGTTACACATATAAACACATATATCATTTAAATTAAATCTTCTGACTTCAGAGAGTTTAATACGGCAATTATATTATTTCTATATTAAGTGAGGTGATTTAAAAATATCACTTTATGGTAATTATTGACAAAATGCATGAATAAAAAAGTTAGTGGAAATCCAAATATATATCAATGAAATCTAAAATTTCTTCTTTATAGAAACAAAAAATTATATTTATAGTAAAATACTAAACCAACTGCAGGCTACATTAGTCCTTCGTTTTCAAGCAAATGTTAAGAATTATCTGCACAATTTATTCACAGTAAAAAAAACACAAACATAGATACATAATTGCAATTAAGTACAACATTAAAATAATATCCTTTGTTTGCGTACTGGATATATTTTGGCTCTATGCAAATAAGAATCTATGGGCCCTGTGCTAATCCCCTCTATCGCAGTTACGGGTGCCGTGGTAATAAAGTAAATCCTACCTAGCTATGCTACTCTCACATGCCAAAAACATTGTAAGAGATCTGCAAGGCACAAATCTCCATTGACTTTTGCCCTGGTAAAACATTATGGGTTACTTCATTAGACTTTTACACCAAAACCCTATGCTAATACGTTTTACAGATCACTTGCAAATTAGGGCACTGCCGTAACTAGAAAATGCCTGAAGGAAATATTATGTGTACTAAAGACTACTTGCAAAGGCTATTACAACCATTGCTGAGTGGTGCAGCAGCAGTTGAAAAGACAGAATAGCACCTAAAAATACTTATACAGTATATTTCAACATTATTTGATCCTTAACACTCCAGTATCAACATATGTGTAATTGTAAATTATGATATTGTATTATTCTGCACGTTTCATTAGACAACATCTCGGTTAACACACAACCCAGTGCTCAAGGGGTTAATACATGTCAGGAAACCACGTAGCCGAGCTCTAATGCATTGTGTGTATATATATATATATATATATATATATATATATATATATATATACACGGTATATTTTATTTATTTATATATATCACATATATAGTTGTCAGTTCAAGAACGTTGGTCATTTTTGCATGTTTGTCATGCTTTGCCAACCCGGTTGCGACCCGTCGACCACGCAGGACTTAGGCTGCAATAAGCGCCAAAGGCGCTCATTGCACTGCAAGCCTCGCAAAGCAAGACGAGCAGTTGAGGCACGCGGGACTTAGTGAGGCGAGCAGTTGAGGCAAGCGGGACTTACAACCCATATGACTTAGGACCGAAACCCGTACATGCACTGTGTGCCTCGCAAAATTACAACTTTAACGGCCGAAGCACAAAACTGAAAAGACATGAAAAAAACAACAAATATGTCTTAAATTATCTTACACACACACACAGCACAGTGGGAGAGCAGGGAGCCTGTGAGTCAGCTTGCAAGTTAATTTAAGTCATAGTTGCTGTTTTGTGAGAAAAAAAATGGCTTACGAAAAAACGCAAAAAGGCGAAAACGAGTTTCAAGCTCTAAGCAGTAACACTTACCAGAAACCAGTAACACTTAATCCAAGCCACTAACATTTAACACAAGCCAGTAACACAACCCAAGACAGGTACACTCAAGCACAAGGCCTATAAACTACACAGGGGAAGAGGCTTGCAAATGACCGCAGAAGGCGATCATTGCGAGCCATGCGATGAGTGCCGAAGGTGCTCGGAGAGCCCATAGCCTCGCATTGTGCGGCAAGCAGCATTGGAGGGAGAGGCTTGCAATGAGCGCTGAAGGTACAGCATTCCCAGCTTTAAAATTTTATTCCCGTCATTTTTTACGGGCAAGTAGCTAGTATATATATATATATATATATATATATATATATATATATATATATATATATATATATGTGTGTGTGTGTGTATGTATTATGGTTCCTTGCTGCAATTACGGCACTTGATTTTACTCATTACAATAATCCTGATGTTATCATTTCCTACTTGCTTCTCATCCGTAAATCTTGGTTTGGGGTTAGTCCCACACTAAAATGTCTTTTGAATAAGGCACGATTTGTTAATCTGCTTGTTAATATAAAAGAAACTGCTGAGAGCGAAATGACATTGGTTGTGTATTTTTTCCTTGTCCATCTCACACTTTTCCTTTATGACAGTGTTCCATTAACTGACCTCTCAGCATATTCCCTTATGAAAGGACGGCATTTGAAGGTTGCCATGGAAATCCGGACTCGACCAGCAATATTCATAAACCATGCAATTCTCATTCCAGAAAATCTCACTAAATGTAATGTTACTCAAGAGTTGATTTAAAGTGTCTAGAAAAAGGAGCTTATTGGTAAAACTAGATTAAATGAACAGAGACAGCGTGTTACAGTAACAAAATGACTAAGTATGTCCGTAATATTAAATACATTTACCATTTTGCACATATGGTATTTTTTTTAACATTTTAATCACAATTCATGACATAAAAATCCCAATGCATGATGCAAAGATCAAAATGAACTTAAGTATTTAGTATAATGTGGAATCATTTAGACTCCATATTGTCTATTGTTATGTATAACAAATGTCTGTGCATATGATAAGCAAATAATGAAGAGGTGAGTTGGGGGCAAGATACATAGATTATCTCCTTCTGGATCACTACCTTGTCAAGGTGAAGGGGCTTGGGTACCTCAATGAGGCTGTGAGATAAACCATGTAGGGTCACTTAAAAGGGGTCGGTCAGACAAATCGCGGTCCACTGGCAACCCACTCCAGTAAATTTGCCAAGAAAACCATATGGATAAGCTCAACCAGAAACACCGACAGATGTGCCTGGTAAGCTGCGTCTATATGGTCACAGAGAGTTGGACACGACTAAAGGACTGAACAACAACACATAGATTATAGGTAGAAGGTCGGAAAACAAGGAGGATTCAGTAAAATGATGTGTATTTTGGAAAATGACTTTATACTATTTCATTTCTGGTATGCTTTAGAGTTTCACATTTTGGAAATATCAACATGGCTGGATGTATGATTAGGTAAATAGGCAGGTGACCTACTGACAAGTTATTTCTTAGAATATCGAGTTTTCTTGGACAATAGAATGAGTTTATGTGTTTATATTAGTGGGCCAAAATCTTATTGGAGGGGCAGTGTTTGTTTCAGTCCTATGAGGGAATGCCTTTGTACCATGGTGGTTTGATACTTTCATATTGTTATTCAGCACTTTGTGCATCAACAAGTTTTATACCTAGTCATCATAAGTGTGGACCATGGTGCTTTTCAAGTGCTGTAAGACTAGTGCTCTAATATGGTTAAGTAGTATCCAAAAGAGCTTTCCCTTACATGTCTTGGCTGAGCCTACCATGGATCATCACTGATCAATAACCATCTAAAGTTGTAGAGTGATTTGGCACGCCAGCCCCAGGAAGGGCTAAATGTGTTTTTATTGTATATATTTATTTATAATTGTTTTTATTATTGTTATAGTCTCATCCACTAAAGTAGTCAATTGGGAAGTAACAATAGTAGTATCAGGACTGGGTGCACACTGGTGCTTGTGTGCCCTCAGCACCTGCTCCTCCATTTTAATTCTCCAAATTCATGTCTGCTCCACTGATCGGGCGCAGGTGAGTATAGTGATATAACAACAGAGTTGAAGCCACTACATCGTGGGACTAAATCCCATGCCTGCCTAATACATATAGCCAACATGGATCTGAACAAGTAAGGACAAGATGATGGAGTCACATAGTGGCTGGTGTCTCCTCAACCCCTATACCACCCTTGTTCCTCCATAGCAACAGATGATGGGAGTACCCTGCTACTAATAAACAATATATAAATTCTGATTGTAATCTTTTTGTGCAAATGTAAATTATCCCCTTTTCCCAATCATATAAGCAAACGGGGTGGAGAGGTTAAAATAAATTAATTTTTCTAGTAGGGTAGTGGTGGGCTTGGTGTTCTCCTAAATTATAGGACAAGTGCAGGTGATTATATCGCCATGCATCATGTTAAAACATAGTTCTTCACACGGATAGAAAGGTTAAAAACAAAAATGATAGATGAGTAATTGTCTATAGAATACAGCGATCCTCTAAACCACTGCACTCTAGCAGAGTATTTCATGTGAATATTCAATGCAAGACACCATATTACAAACAAGTATTAAGTTATTGTTCTGTAGCATAAGTAAATATCTTTTAAAACCTACTCCATACTCAGTCAGTCTAGAAATGCTGAACTGTGATAAATATTTTCACTGAAGCAACTGTAAACTATTTGGTTTGTCAGCATCTGTGAGTATATAAACTTGACAAACTACTGTTTTATACCTCGTTGGAAGGATGTTATTAAGAAATGTCCAAATCACAGTTTCTATTTTACAATCAACAGAAAATCCAGGGTATCCTATTATTCTCCAGGCTGTGTGATATGACAGGCTTTTGTTTCCAGGATGCTCTCCATTTGCATTAATGTGCACAGAATTTAATTAAAATACACCTGGAAACATTTGGCAAAAATGTTCCGTCTTTAATCCCCTGTTTAAATTAAATAAATTAGAGTGACACAGTAAAGTGTTTTTTTTTTTTTTAAGAATTAGCCACTATGAGCATGTAAAGCTCAAACTGAATAAACATATTTAAATGCAATTAAACAAATAATGGCTTGATTAACTGAAAGGTCAAAGGAAAGCTGATGTTTTTATTTTTTTATATTTTTTACCACTGAAAGAGTGTATTTGTCAATAAGTTTTTTTTTCAAGGGAAGGTCTCAGAACATAAAAGAATGATTCAAATGTTTAACTCCCCTAAGGCTCTGGGAGAATAGCATAGAATGGACTTGCACAAGGCAGGAAACCTACCCACAGACGGTACAGTTTCAACCTTTAGATTCTCATCAGTGTGGGGCTCCTTCCTAAATCATACTGTGGATTATGTAAAACGGCTTAAAAGCTACAGTTCATTTAGCTTATGATGGGCAGAAGAGTGATAGAAGTCCTACTAAACATAGAGCCTCATTCAATTCGGAGGACGTAACTTCCGGGATGTTGGCCGTATGTCTAGTTATGGTGCTATTCAATTCGGCAAGACAGCAAGTTATGGGCCGATAGGGAAATTCGGAAACCATGCCATCATATGTAGCATTTGCGAGCTTGATCAATTAACCAAGGCCGTATCTCCTGAGGCAGCCAATGGAAACAGAGATCGTCATCATTACATCAATGAAAAATGGAGTTTGGATTCCAAAGTCCTACAGGCTTGAAATATGAGTTACCATCAGACCCACATTCCTGAAATATTGCAATATCGATAAAATCGTACATATGATATCCTATAACATGCGAGTTCCATTATATGTATTAACATACTGATTGCCGGGATCAGAAATCAAACATGAAATAAAGTATATTTTGGGGCAGATTTGCGAGTTTGAGAATGTTGTGCTATTAATTCTAAGACCTAACATCACTTTCCCTTTTATGTGTATACTAGCGACTTGCCTGTCAAAAATGACGAGGCAATAACATTTGAAACCATGGCAATGCTGTTTGCCACATAATATAAAGCTTTTGCTACTCTGAGGACCTTCGGCACTCATTGCGAGCCTCTCCTCTCCTGTACTTTAGCTCCTCTGAGCACCTTTGGTGCGATATATATAACTGCACTGTAAAAATAACAAAATGTTTTAGTGCAGTGGAAAGTCTAATTTTGTATTTTACTTTACTAATTAATACTTATTAAATTAATGTACGTTAATAATTAATTCTGAATGGATAAATGTATTAGGAAGTGCAAAGCATTAATGTATTCATAAAGTAACAGAAGTGTAAAATATGCTATGTATATTTTTTTAATAATAATTAATTAATTGCTTAATTACCTATTTGTAAATAATATATCCAGCAATCAATATCCTGAAGAGCTAACAATCTCTTTTTATTTTCCTGCAGCATACAATGTACAGTTGGACTGTTGCTGCCCTGATGAGAAAGTGTCATCAATGTGCCAAGTGTGCAGTATAAATAGGCTGCGTGTGCGAGGCCAAACCGTTGCTTTAGTCAGGTAAAGCACCATTTTAGATTAGTAATGTTATTAGTTGCAAGTTAGTGTTGTAAAATGGCGGCGATTGTCTATATGTTACGCGCTCACAAGCATTTTCCATCCTTTCTAATAGTGTATTGTGTACCTCGCAAGTTCCTGGGTAAAAGTGGTACGCATTTGGCGTTGTTTTGCACGGTTCGGGGTTGTGTAGCCTCGTTTTCATTTTTTTTTCCGCTATTTTTATTCCCACTTAGCCGATTTTCGAGTGCCAAAACTCGGCAAATTCAGCTTAAATTTGTGTGCAACCTCACTCCCAGACGTCCTGGCTGTGGCTGTCCCCCCGTACTGTGTGTGAGTTTTTTTTTTTTTGATTTGTGCGGTTCGGCCGTTAACTTTGTATTTTTTCGAACTTGTATATTTTTTTTCTAAGTCGCGTGTTTTTCAATGCTTCAACAGCTCGCCTTGTTTTGCGAGGCTCAAAGGATCGCCTTTGGCACTAATTTCTGCCTAGGTCCTGCATGTTTCAATGCCTCAACTGCTCGCTTTGCTCTGAATTTCAATACCTAAACTGCTCGCTACGCAGGGCTTGAAGCTGATGAGCGCCAAAGGCGCTCATCGGCTAAGTTCTCCGAGCTCGGAAGACATCTGTGCTTCAACTGCTCGCCTCGCTACCCGAGGCTCCCAAGCGTGACGACGATTTGTAGTTTGACAACTATTATATGTGATGATGTGCATTTAAAGTGCCACGTACATGTCATTAAGCCCTTTGTGAGTCCTCCTTGGTACCTGTGACTCATGGTTCGACTGTTGCCATTTGCGGGCTTGACGGCTTGCTTAGCGAGGAGGAATTGGAGCAATTGAAAAGCGATTTGCGATTTTAGCATTCGCAACTCTTGCGGCTGTGAAAGATCAAACTCTTGGAGGGCATTAGCTTGCAATGTGAATCGGAGGCCCCAGCCCGTAACCCAATCGGAGCCCCCAAAAAGAGGCAAATTGAAAACCAAAATAACTTGCGGGCTACATTTCCGAAGCATGGATCACCCGGTGTACATTTGCAAGCCTAAAAATAAATTAAAAAACATATTTCCTGCTCAAGAAATACAATTATTGCACTGCACTCTGAGAAACTGGGCGGGGATATGCAAATGAGAACACAATGCATTTGCATTCATTAATACAAAACCATCTTAAACATGCTCCTTTCTCAAGTGAGAACATTTTTAAAACATGTTGCAACTAAAAGCGCCACTTGATTCGTCTTCATTTGGACCACATCACAATAAAGATCTCCTAAAACCATTGTTTGAGATTTTGAAATATGTGCATTTTACTCACAATAAATTGAAAGGTTGTTTATATTAATTATTACTATTGAAAGACATGAAAACTAGACTTTTTCAATGTTCCATTAAAAATGTATAAAATGGTGACGTTTATATGTCACTGTATCTGTGAGCGTTGGTGTGTGTACTAAGATTTCCTCATTGTAATAGGCCAGTGAGGGGTACTAAACTTCAGCAATACCGAATTATAGCAATAGGTTATACAACAATTTAATGTGTAAATACTTGGCAAAAATACTGGTCTGTTTGTAGTTGCGTCCATTGTAAAGCAATAAATGGGGCTGCTGGGGGGCTGACTGGGGCTGATGGGAGGTTATGGGGCTGCTGGGGGGTTGTGAGGCTTAATGGGGCTGCTGGGGGTCTTGTGGGGCATTTGGGGCTGCTGGGGGGTGAATGGGACTGCTGGGGGAGGAATGGGTCTGCTGGGGGGGTTGTGGGGCTGGATGGAGCTGTTGGGGCTGAATGGGGCTGTTGGGGGGCATAATGGGGCCACTTGGGGGCATGTGAGGCTGAATGGGGCTGCTGGGGGGTTGTGGGGCTGAATGGGGCTGCTGGGTGATGAATGGGGCTGCAGGGGATTATGGGGCTTCTGGGGGCTTGTGGGGCTGCTGGGGTAAATGGGGCTCCAGTGGGGTGAATGGGGTTGCTAGGGGCTTATGAGGCTGATGGGGGGGGGGGGGAATAGTGCTACAGGGAGGTTGAATGGGGCTTCTGGAAGGGGTTGGGGCTGAATGGTGCTGCTGGGGGTGAATGGTGCCGCTGAGGGGTGAATGGGACTGCTGTGAGTTGAATGGGTGCTGGGGGTGAATGGTGCTTCTGGGGTGGAGGTGAATGGGACTGCTGGGGGGGTTGTGGGGCTGAATGGTGCTGCTGAGGGTGTGAATGGTGCTGCTAGGGGGGTGAATGGTGCTGCTGGAGGGGTTGTGGGCCTGAATCAGGGCTGCTGGGGGGGGGGGGGGAAAGGTGCTACTGTGGGGGGGGGGGGGCTGAATGGTGCTACGGGGGGGGGGGGGGTTGCAGGGCTGCACTGCACTACAGAAAAGGAACATGTTAACATAAAATATTTTTTGCAAGACAACTTAGTTTAAATCAGTAGCCGCAAGGGGTGGCCGCAAGCTATTTATCTATTCAGTTCCCCTGCGGCCGAGGGTTCTCACCTCCTTACGGCCGGCGCCCTGCATTCCCTTGCGGCCACCCCAGTCGCAGCTCACTGCAGGCAAAGCCTTTGATCCTACGAGGCTAACCCTGCCACCAACCCCGTAAAACGGCCAAAAATGGCCACAACTTACTTCCACCCTGAAGCAGTCGTAAGGGCTGTGAAGCCCTTACTTACCCTGCAATTAAGCCCCCACTGGCTGCAGGGGTCCCGATTGGGACCCGATCGGGAACCCTGCAGTGTCCCTACATTACCCCTATAATGCAGGGGCCGGATCAGGACACCTGCAGGCCCTCCACATTAACCCCATGCTGCAGGGTTCCCGATTGGGACCCCCTGCAGCATTTCCGACTTTAAAATTTCCCGCTGTGGGTCAGAGTCTGTGGGCTTGAAAGCCTAATTCAAGCCTGCAGGTTCCCGGGTTTAAATGGTTACCCCCAAGCCGCGGGGTAATATAAGTCCTCCCGTGTCAACTAACATTAACCTCCCTCAGCTGCGGGGTCCCATTGGGACACCTAGAGGGTCCCCAAATTAACCCTTGCAACGGGTCCTGAAAGGAGCTTAAAGGTCCTTAAAGGAGCCGAGATGAATACAACTATTAATACCTAAAAGTACCCCCCGGTACCTAAAATTAACCCCATAACTCATGGGGGTCAATATAGATCCGCATGGGACTAAAATTAAACCCCTCAGTTTAATAGGTGTATATATAAACCCCTATAGGACACTATTAACCCCTAGGTTAACCCCACAGGTGCCATGATGGTCATCCAGGACCTTCATGACACAAAGTCTAAGCACTACACTAGTAACCCTAACCATACCCCATTAACCCTAACTAAACCCTATCAACCCCAACTGGCCTATTTAACTCCTTCTAGGCGTATTCAACCGCATCTAAGCCTATCTAACCCCATCTAAGTCTATTGAACCCCTTCTAGGCCTATTAAACTCTTTCTAGGCCTATTCAACCCCATCTAAGCCTATCTAACCCCATCTAAGCCTATTTAACCCCATCACATATGGGGATCTATACAGCTGTAGTACATGTAATCCCCATGTCCCCCATTGTGTTCCCCATCATTTACAGTGCTTTACAGGGCTTTTTTGAATTTATATTTGACTTTTTAGTTTGGCAGGCCTGTAGCCTGATCTGCGATGCTAACGGCAGATTGCATGACTTGCGATCGGCCGTAGGACAAACATCCTTGCGGCCCCGTCCATGCGAATACCAACGTAGCCATAGGGCTACGAGGGGCCATAGTACCTTAGTAAGGAATTGCAGATTTGTGGCCATTTTACGGGTAGGATTTGAATGAGGCCCTAGTTATGTTAATCCCCACCACTAAAACATTGCAAGAGAACTGCTACAAAATTCTCCATTGAGTTTTGCATTGACAATAAATTACGAGTTACTCCTTTAGACTTTGACACCCAAACCCTATGCTAATAAGATTTTAAGATCACTCGCAAATCAGGGCCCTGCTGTAGATGCAAAGAAGAAGAAGAAAGACTTACGTGTACCAAAGACCACTGGCAAGTAGTTTTCAAACCCTTGCTGAAACCCCCAGAAGCATTTAAAGTGACACTTATAGCACAAAAAGCAAAACAAAATGAGGACATTTTAACATTATTTGACACTTAACAATCCGATATCAACATATGTGTAATTAAAAATATGATATATTGGTATTAAGCCTGTTTTATGATACAAAATCCAGCGTAACACACAATTCAATACTCAAGGGCTTAATAAACGACATGAAACCACATTGCCTAGGGACAAATGCTCTGATATACTGTCTATAAATATATAATATTTTAACACAAAATTAGCACATCTTTATTTATTGAAGCTATAAATACAATTGTCACATCTTAATATCAAAATATATTAATAAACAAAAACAATTACTTGTCGATTTAAAGCACTGGCCTAACTTAGAGCACCTGATATACATAGGGCTTTATGCCCTTACAGCTGTATAAGAAATGGGAAGTTGTAGAGAGATGCAGGATGTGCTACAGTCTAAAAAAGTTGTGTGGAGTTCCAGCTAAATTATTGCACTAAAAGTATTGCACCATTACACTGGCTGTTTAAAATGTCCTATCAATCTCTAAATGATACATTTCAAACATTCAACTCTCTTTTCTGTACATAGGATCCACAGAAAACATATTTAATTATTTGGAATGCAAGAAAAAATCATATTTTTTGCTACACACAGTATAAAATTTAAGAGTGTATATGTAATAGATTCCAAGACTCTGCAGTGTAATGTGGATATGCCCAGACACCCACCCAGTTACTGCTTAATCACCTGCTTTTCATTTCATTGATCTCCAGAGGTTGATCGTAAGAGTGAGATGCAGTATAATTAAAACACAATAAATGTCAAACTGATTTTATTATATTAGAGCAGTAATGTTTGTCAAAAAAAACTTTAAATAAATAAGAAAGGAACCCTGTCAAATATCAGCATTGCAATACCTACATAAAGAAATGTAACTACATTTGATCCTATAAGTCCTCTCAGACCGTGGCAGAACTTTCATCAATATGCTTTCATTTTAACCTAAAAAAACAAATAAATACAAAAAAACTATATCTAAAGTGTAAGGTAATAGTTTCATATTTTCCCCACAAAAACAACATATTCTATTAGCTGCTTGCAAATGCCTCAAACGCACAAATTTGGCTACGGGTGTTTTTTTGTTTCTTTTTATAAAGCTTTAGATATATTCTATTGACTCCAGCTAACAAATTCCGACCTTAAGGCTGAACTCGTAAACCCTGACTTTTTAAGTCCAATTTCAGGGGGCAGGATGATATGATCTGACAATATTTAAGAAAGCCCATAATTTACTTCTTAGACACAGCCAATAGTAAATGAGAACGTCATCATGATGTCAGTAAAACATGAAAGCTAGACGTAATCTGCAATTTAGTGCCAATAAGTAAAATTTGCCAATCGGGCTCACAATCAAGCAATATAGCACTGTATAAAATGCATTGGATCATTTGTTTTAGTCCATGTGAGTTTTAGGATATGTATTAACCCCTTGCGTGCCGGATCCATATACAGTATATACTCAAGTATAAGCCGACCCGAGTATAAGCCGAGGCACCTATTTTACCACAAAATACTGGGTAAAATGAGTGACTCGAGTATAAGCCGAGGGTGGGAAATGTGCTGCCCCCTGTGTCCCTCTTGTGCCCTCTGTGCCCCCCTCTCTCTCTCGTGTCTCTTCTCCCCTCTCCCTTCCCTGTGTCTCTTCTCCCCTCTCACTTCCCTGTGTCTCTTCCCCCCTCTCCCTTCCCTGTGTCTCTTCCCCCCTCCCTTATCACCCTCCTCAAACCCCCTCCTCATTCTCAACCTCCCTCCTCAACCCCACTCCTCATCCTTAACCTCCCTCCTCATCCTCCCTCCTCATCCTCAACCTCCCTCTTCAACCCCCTCATCCTCAACCCCCCATCCTCATCCTCAATCCCCCCATCCTCAACCCCAACCCCTCCCTCCTCATCCTCAACCCCCTCCTCATCCTCAACCCCCTCCTCAACCTCCCTCCTTATCCTCAACCTCCCTCCTCATCCTCAACCCCCTCCTCAACCTGCCTCCTCATCCTCATCCTCCCTCCTCAACCCCCCCATCCTCAACCCCCTTCTCAACCCCCTCCTCAACCCCCCTCAACCTCCCTCCTCAGCCCCCTACTCAACCCCACATCCTCAATCCCCTCCTCAACCCCCCATCCTCAACTTTATAGTACAGTATTGTGTGTTTAATTGCTGTTACAGCTCTAATAAGTGTTTGAAAAAACCCTTGCAAGTCGTATTTAGTATTTATAATATTTTTAAAGAAACTTGCTACTTTTTTCAGTTGCAGGTCAGACTTTATTTGCGAGCTAGCGCTTCGGGTCTAATAGAATATCAATTGTGTGTATCTTTAGTTATTTAGAGCTCACAATATTCAAACTGTGTTAAAACCAATGGAGTTCTAAGGCCAAATGTGCAACTTTGGCTGCCCGTAGTCATTGTGGGCGGGGAACTCGTAATTGGAATGTGAGTAGCTAATAAAATATGTGTCAATATTAAGAGCAGTTTTAAGTGTGAATATGTTTATGAATTGGGCAATAGAATAGGGTCCAAAGTTTGTGATCTGCAGTGTTTATTTATTTGACTGTACTGGGGAATTCATGAGTCCAGCAGATCTGCTCTGCATCACTGTGTTTATACTGAGGTAATTAAGAGTGGTGAATTCAAATGTTATATATTTCGATATTACTATAAACCAAGGATGGCAAGTGAGGCATAAAGGAAATGTCACAACTCTCTCTTGGTTAGCCAAGAAGACCAATCCTACCCACAGGCTGCACAGGTTCCTTATCCCCAAACACAGGAGAGTCTAGTACAAGTTGCTGATTTTTTAGACCAGGCTGCGGTTTCAAGGTCAAGTTGCAGAGTCTCAGGTCAAGTTTCCAGGTACCAGGATAAGTTGTAGAAATTAAACAATAATAATAAACGTCTTCCCTACGATGCATATGTGTCCCAAACAGAGCATAAACAGTATTGTTTAGGTTACATTTTTATACAGTCAAGGCAAGAATCACCAATGGGCTACTTCCTTTGGTAAACATACATTTCACAACTTATGCTCCCTTTCAACTACTTCATGTCGGCCAGATTTGTCTCCAAGGTCTTGGTGCTATCCTGTCCCCTACCCCACCTAGGTGGGTCCCAGTTATCAGTTACCTCTTGGCAGGATCTGGGCACAGCAGAGGGTGATTAGGTCATGCAATTGCTGGAGACAGATTGCCTGGGCGAGGAGTCAGTCTGGGTCTAACCCATGTGGGGAACCATAAACCTGGGGTGTGTAAATTTTAGATTATTGTGGACAGGCTCTCTGCAATTCAGGGGACTCAGCAGAGAGTAGTGGGGCTAGTTAGCAGGGTCAGGGTACCCCCAGAGTAGGGAGTGGTAAGGCATGGCGAGTTCAGAGTTCAGGGGGTTATGCAGTTGGGTCTACTCTTTCCATAGCAGACCTGCCTTCAGATATAGATACCTTTAGTGAGTTGGAGTCGGCTAGGAGTGTATTCTCTTTTCATGGACGATCAAGATTTCCATAATGATTTTAGAAATGCATTCTCCCCATTAGATTGAATGGGGGTCACAAACAATAGCTAAGGTCTAAGCACTTCTTAATTTGTGGTTAACCACAAGAAAAGGGATTAAAGGGGTATCATTTGCAGAGCACTTGACACCACTTGACCCTTGTCTACTGAAAAAAAAAGTGTTTCAATTGCTGTTTTGACAGCCTTGTTATTTATACTTGATAGCGTAATCCGGTTTATAAATCGACCATGCATCTCCATGCACTATGAAACATAAAAATTACATTGCAATATTATGGCCTTTTATTGTATGTTTAGCTGTGATTTCAAGATCTGTATTGCAATGCCATGGAGTATTACTTTATTATTTATATTATTCATGGAGATGATTTTCTAAATATAAGTGCATTTCTTAATAATTGTATGAAAGCTAATGAATGAGTCATGTAACATAAAACATATGTAAAAATGTTAACCATGTATTATGGTCCAATGTTGCAATTGAGGGGTCCTGGTAATAATTACAATCCACTTGACATAACTCCTGAATGACAATATTGGACCATATAAGAATTACTTGTTATGTTTTCTCTATACATTTTCTCATACATACTGTGATCCTTTAACCGTAAAAAGATATTTGTGCAATTTTGAAATCTGACAATTGTTTTTAAATAACCCAACTTAATTAAAGGCATAACTAAGTTTCCTGGAGTATGAATTTTCCTGAGGAGAATTAGTTTTGAATGAAAACATTTGTTTTGCATGAAAAAAATCCCCAAATCAACACTAATTAGCTTACCTTGAAGTTAGCAACATTTCTTATGTTTTTTGGTAATTGCATTTGGTGCACACTCCTAGAAAATCCCAGCTAAATTAGCATAACATTCATATTTAGCTGTGCCCAATCAGAAGCAGGCTAATACATTGTATCTGTCTCTACCTCTGTGGCTTCTGGCATGCTCAGTACAAGAACTGATGTTGTAAGGGCAGATCTCTGCCAGCACTTCCTCTGCTTCATCTTCCTGCTGTTTCAGAGAAAGACTCTTACTATACAAACTGCCCCACTTGGGATGTAACTGTACTTATTACTAAATGATGCAGGCCTCTCTCACACACACAGTAGCTGCAGGTCTCTCCCACACACACAGCAGCTCTTTCTTTGCGAATCTCTAGTGTGGGCGTGTGCACGGCAGAGACAGCAGCAGGAAGCAGCCGGGCGGGTCACATCCAGCAGTGACTTTGGGGCTGACATCAATGCTCTCCTATTAGCTGAGGAAGGCAGAACAGGTTAGTAACTAGTTAAAATTGGTTCCCAAATGTTCCGTGATGATTGAGGGTATCAGGTGCCAATGTAATAATCCAGAATATTTAGATATGCCTTTAAGTTTAAAAAAAAAAAAAAAACTTCACATACACAATCTCAATACACCATATTAAGGGACATGGAATGTTTCTGGGTTTCACTATGAATATAGTATACCTATGTATCTTTGTACTTTTATGTACTTTATTAAAAAGTGCGTATAAGCTAAAATCTTAAAATGTTTGTGTTGTTCTGTCTGCTGTAGCTCATGCAGGTCATGAATACATAGATTGTGAAGTGCAGTGTTTCAAATTAGCCTGTCAGTGACCTCTCTCAAGTAGCATGTTGCATAATGTTGCCACTGATGTTTACTATGAGAACCTGCACACCCTGTTTTTAAAAGTATACTGCCTTCATGAGCTGCAAAGCAGAGACGCCAATTGGGAACTGTTTGTAAAATATGAATCCGAAAAAACAGAGCAAATTCTTAATAAAATAAAAAGTACATAAAAATAAAGTGATACATTGGAATATTATATTTCTTAGTTAATTAAATGTTTCTGGGTATACCAATCCTATCCAACGGTGACAGAGATCTAGATACTGCTTCTGGTTTGAGGATAGTTTTATGAACACATTTAAATATCCAGGTAGACAAGCTTTAATGTGGCCGACTGCTACAGATCTACATTGAAACGACTGTGACTGGAAATGCTATGCAAAGAGAAAAAATGAATGTGGTTCAGAAAATCTATATCTTAGTAATTCTATATTGGTTTCATTTGTTGAAAATGTTAATCATCTTCCCAAAAACCCCTCTATCTATTACTATTACTGTTTTAGTTGATTAAATAATATTTTTAAATGCAAACAGCTTTTATTGTGGTTAAAAAAGTTGATCTTTGTGAGAAAAAAACATTGAAATTGATGTTTTTTTTCTAAATATGTTTACGTTGAAGCTCTTCCCATCTAATACAATATGCTTGCTTTGGTGGTAGAGTGTACTACCATTTCCCATCAGCTGCCATACCTCTGCACAGCAATTCTCTGCTACCAAAGCAAACTATTTTGCAAAAGATGGGAATAGATCCAGCCTAAAGATGGCAAAAAACTACTTTAAGTATAAGTTTTATCGCAAAAGATCAACATTTTTTAATTTTAAGAACTGATCCATACTAATTGAAAGGTATGAAAGGTAGACCATTGCAGTGGCTGTTTCGGCTTGTCAAGAAAAAAATATATTCATATCTATAAAGAGAAAAATGTATTACTCAAGCAAATTATGGGCTTGAGAGGACAAATACATTAAAAGCTTATGAGTTTGATGGTAAATGAATAAATGCACATTTTGAACACAAACTCTGTAATCTTAACTTATTTTATCATTAACTTGCTACTTAGATTCCATTGAATGCTTTAATCAGCTATAGAAATTTAACAATTCCTGCAATTATTCCATACAATGTTCTCAAATTGCTAGATATTTGCATGTCTCATTTATTCTGAAGAAAGTATCAAAAAGGGAGTCATGTCTGCATGACTGGGAAGGGGAACAAACCCCCTAGATGTTATGAATAGAAGTATTCTGTAACTTTGCTAAGAAAACTCTATAGACAAGCACAACCAGAGACATAACGATATGACACTGGAAGATGAGCCCCTCAGGTCAGAAGGTGCCTACAATATTACTGAGGAGGAGCAGAGGGCAAGTACGAGTAGCACCAGATCTAATGAAGTGGTTGGGCCAAAGCTGATAGGACACCCAGCTGCGGATGTGTCTGGAGGGGAAAGAAAAGCCAGATGCTGCAAAGAACAATTCAGCATAGGAACCTGGAATGTTAGATCTATGAACCAAGGCAAACTAGACTTGGCCAAACATGAGATGACAAGGCTACACATATCCTGGGAGTTGGTGAACTTAAATGGACTAGAATGGGACATTTCACATCAGACATGCACCAAATCTTCTACTGTGGTCAAGAATCCTGCAGAAGAAATGGAGTAGAGCTCATAGTCAATCAAAGGGTGGCCAAAGCAGTGCTCGGTTACAACCCAATAAATGACAGAATGATTTCAATACAAATTCAAAGCAAGCCATTTAACATCACAGTGATCCAAGTCTATGCTACAACCATGGATGCTGAAGAGGTTGAAGTTGTCCAGTTCTATGAAGATCTGCAGCACGTCATAGATATAACACCAAGAAAAGATGTTACTGTCATCCTAGGAGATTGGAATACTAAAGTAGGGAACCAAAAGACACCTGGAATAATGGCAAGTTTGGCCTTGGAGTACAGAATAAAGCAGGCCAGAGATTAGTAGAATTCTGTCAAGATAATTCTCTGATCATAGCAAACACCCTCTTCCAACAGCCTCCGAGATGAGTCTATACATGGACATCACTAGGTAGACAATATAGAAATCAGATCGACTATATACTTTGTAGCCAAAGATGGAGGAGCTCTATACAGTCAGCAAAAACAAAACCTGGAGCTGATTGTGGCTCAGGCCATGAGCTTCTTATTGCAAAGTGCAAAGTTAAATTGAAGAAAAGATGGAAAATCATCAGACCAAGCAGTTACAAAATAAATAATATCCCTTGTGAATATGCAGTTGAATTAAAAAACATATTTAAGGGACTAGACATGGAAGATAGAATGCATGAAGAACTCTGGACCGAAGTTTGCAACCTTATCCAGGAAACAGCAACAAAGAATATTCCCAAAATAAAGAAGACTAAGATGGCACACTGGCTATCTGATGAGGCTTTGGAAGTAGCCCAGGAAAGAAGGAAAGTGAAAGGTGGTGGTGATTGGAAAATATTTGTCCAACTGAATGCAGAATTCCAGAGGATAGCAAGAAGAGACAAGGAGACTTTCTA
The DNA here is from genome assembly GCA_027410445.1 of Discoglossus pictus. Taxonomy (NCBI): domain Eukaryota; kingdom Metazoa; phylum Chordata; class Amphibia; order Anura; family Alytidae; genus Discoglossus; species Discoglossus pictus. Next base: position 166,740,574 of record CM050170.1, read on the forward strand.
CAGTGAGCGATGTAAAGAGATAGAAGAAGATAACAGAATAGGAAAGTCAAAAGATCTCTTCAAGAAAATTGGGAATATCAAAGGAGCCTTTCATGCCAAAGTGGGTGTGGTAAAAGACCAAAATGGTAGGGACTTAACAGAAGCAGATCAGATAAAAAAGAAGTGGCAGGACTACACTGAAGATCTATACAGGAAGGATCTTTACAGCAGTAACGACCTCAATAGTTTGTCCAATGAGCTGGAGCCAGACATTTTGATAATAAGGCTGCAGGAGATGATGGAATCCCAATTGAACTATTCAAATTTTTAGAAGAAGATGCTGTGAAAGTGCTGCTTGCCTTCTGTCCAACAAATTTTGAAAACTCAACAGTGCCCAATAGATTGGAAAAGGTCAGTCTACATTCCAATCCCCAAAAAAGGCAGTGCCATTCAATGCTCAATTATTGAACAATTGCACTAATTTCACATGCCAGCAACGTAATGTTTAAGATCCTACAAGCTAGCCTCCAACAATATATGGACCAGGAACTTAAAGATGTGCAAGTCGGGTTCCGCAGAGGCAGAGGAACAAGAGACCAAATTGCCAATGTCTGCTGGATAATAGAAAAAGCAAGAGAGTTCCAGAAAAACATTCACTTCTGCTTCATACTCAATTCTAAAGCCTTTGACTGTGTGGATCACAATACAATGTGGCAAGTTCTTAAAGAGATGGGAGTCTCATCCACCTCCTGAGGAATTTGTATTTCGACCAAGAAGCCACCGTCAGAACCGAACATGAGTCAACAGAATGGTTCAAGATAAGAAACGGTGTGCAACAACTGTATATTGTCACTTTATTTATGCAACTTATATGCAGAGTACATCATACATAAAGCAGGGCTGGATGAGTCCAAAGCCGGAATTATTATTGCTGGAAGAAACATCAACAATCTCAGATACGCTGATGATACTATTCTGATGGCTGAGGAGGAACTAAAGGACATATTAATGCAGGTAAAAGAAGAAAGTGCAAAAGCTGGCCTGCTGCTCAACGTTAAAAAGATAAAGATCATGGCAAACGGCAATATCAGTTCCTGGAAAATAGATGTGGAAGAAGTGGAGGCAGTGACATATTTTATTTTCCTGGGATCCGAGATCTCTTCATATGGCGATTGTAGCCATGAAATTAAAATACTTTTGCTATTGGGGAGGAAATCCATGGCAAGTCTGGACAAGCTAGTGCAAAGGAAAGACATTACACTATCAACAAAGGTCTACATAGTGAGAACTATGGTATTCCCAGTAGTAACAGATGTGAGAGCTGGCCCATTAAGAAGTCTGAGTGCCATAGAATTGATGCCTTTGCATTGTGGTGTTGGTGAAAACGGCTTAGAATCCATTCGACTGCGAGAAGATCCAATAAATCAATACTTCAGGAAATCAAGACACACTTTTCACTGAAAGCTGTGATCATAAGGCTGAAGCTCAAATATTTTGGCCATATCATGAGAAGACAGTATTCCCTAGAAAAGACTCTAATGCTGGGAAAGATTGAAGGCACACAAAAAAGGGGACCACTGAGGTGGAGATGGATAGATGAGATCATTGAAGTGATGAACATGAACTTAATCAAGTTCAAAGAGGCGACGAATGACAGATGTACCTGGAGTGCTGTGGTCCATAGGGTCACGGGGAGTTGGACATGACTGAAAGACCAAACAACAACATATAAATATATATATACATATATATATATATATATATATTTATATTTATATACCATGTTTTAAATGGTATTGGATTACAAGAGGGAAGCCTTTGTGGGCACATTTGCATATCCCTGCTCAGGTTCCCAGAATTCAATGGAAAAACTGTATTTCTCGGAATTCTGAGCAGTTTTCTTTAACTTATTTTAGGCATCCAAGTGTGAACACAAAGGTACTATTTGTTTACTATATATATATATATATATATATATATATACACAAATATATATATATATAGAGAGAGAGAGAGAGACTGATAGACAGATAGACAGACAGATTTATATATATCATTATTATTATTATTATTATTATTATTATTATTACTACTACTTATCTTTTATTTGTAAGCCCCAAAATATTCTGTAGTGCTATATTTATACCCGGCAAATATCTGATACTGTAACAGAACCTTTTTTTCAGTCTGAATGTAAAGTTGAGTATTAATAGTTAAATAGTAGTAACACTTAAACCCACAATTGTCCCACCAAGTCTATTTATGTTTCTAATACATTTTTATTGTTAATTTCTAGGGGGATTCCATTTTCAGTGTTTCTCTCTGTTTCATTCTCCTGTGTCATAATTTGTTGCACTGTTTCCTTGTGGGATTGCTTTGATCCAACAATCTGTTAGCGTTAGCACTTATTTACAATGTACACTGTGCTGGGCCATAGCAGTGCTGCCCTCCCTCAGAAGCAAACAGTGCGGCAAATTATGTTTCATAAGGGAAGAAAATGAACCAGGCAGAGACACTAAAAAAAGTAGAAAATTAGTAAAAATATGTAAAACTTAAGTGCAAATATGTTTAATTGTTTGCTATCCATCTTCTAATTTGCACTCACATTGGCAAGAACGTCTAGTACAGTGTCCCTTTAAGACATACCTATTCTATTTCTGTATTATAGAGTAATATTAGATTATAGGCACAGAGGGTATATGTTTATAAGAAAAATTGAATCTCATAATGAGCCGTTGTTGTGTTAATTATACCTGTGATAATAATTGGTGATTAAATGGGATCAGGGAATATACTGTGTGTGGGGAAAAAGTGCAGATTCATCTTGCTATTTTGAGATTAATTGTTATATCACGTCTTTTTCATTAGTGACATTAAATGTTATTAGTGTGCATGCTGAGGCCAGTTCTCAAATAGCTGAGTAAAAGCAAGAGATTCCCCTTAATTATGGCGGTCCTTTTCAACCAGCTCTCTCAGAAACCCTAGAGCATCAGAATCATCTGCAAAAGTGGGCCTATCAATATCTAATGTTGGAGATTATTTTTTATATGTAGCTAAAATTATATGAAAGGATAACTATACAATGAAAAATATATAAATCTGAAAAATAAGATTCTGACTAAGCATAATTAGGCAGAGAAAAACATCACCCTTGGCCCCTAGAGGCACCCATGATGGTGGTGATTGTGTGTGAGAGAGAAGCATTAACATTTCTGCAAGAGCTGGCTTTGCAGTTTCATTGCAAGCCATTTTGCTTCTGAGCATATGATAGTGGTAGGAGTCAAATTCTAAAAGCCTCTGTAAGATTTACATTCAATTGTCCTTCTTTTCCCCTCCTTTCCCTAAACAGAATAAAAAGAAAATCACATCCCCTCATGCTCCGAGATAGTAGTAAGTGTTGAAGCCATATAACATGGAACATTTTATACCAGGTCTACAAACATTAAGATTTTTTTAAAGAATATTGTTATTCCCATAATTTACATATTGCCTAATGTTGTTACTTTGTTACATACAGTATTTCATAAACATGATTTTTTCTGAACTACAATGTAACTTCAGAGTGTGGCCTACCTTAAATGTTACCCTATAGCATGCAATTTACTAGGTTAGGGTTAGGGTATGTCATAAAATCATGCATTACCTATAATAGTTGTCATAGTGTGTAACGCTCCCGCTGTGCATGCGCATTGGTGGTGGGAGGTTACACACTATGTTCGCATAGCGTGCCGTGAATGGGGCATGAACATAGCGAGCCACGACCAGCGCTTGGTGTGCCGCGACCCGCGCATGTGTGCAGCGTGCTGCGAGGGGCGAGAGACAGGGAGGGGGTGGGAGAGAGAAATGGGGTGGGAGAGAGACATGAGGGGAGAGAGACAGAGAGAGAAGGGTGGAGAGAGACAGGGGAGAGGATGCTTGAGAGACAGGGGAGAGGGTGGGAGAGAGAAAGGGGAGAGTGTGGGAGAAAGACAGAAGGGAGAGAGACAGGGGAGAGAGAGAGACAGGAGAAGGGGAAAAAAGACACAGAAGAGGGGGGAAGAAATGCAGGGGAGGAAGAAGGGGGAAAGAGACACAGGGGAGGGGGGGAAGAGACACAGGGGAGAGAAGGGGGGAGAGACACAGAGAAGAGAGAGGGGAGAAGAGATACAGGGGAGGGAGAGGGTGGAGAGACACATGGGAAGGGAGAGGGTGGGGAGAAACTCATGGGAGAGAGGGCGAGAGAGACTCAGGGGAGGGAGAGTGGGAGGAAAGAGACACAGGGAAGGGAGATAGTGTAAAGAGACACAGGGGAAGGAGAGGGGAGGAAGAGACACAGGGGAAGGAGGGGGGGGGGGAAGATACACATCAAATATAATCCTATCATTTTTGATGGCCAAGTTACAAGTTAAATACACATTTCTATTGGGTTGTACCTTAGCATGCAATATATATTTAATTTGATGACATACCCTAACCCTAGCCCCCAACATAATTATCCACATGCTATAGTGTAACATTTAAGGTAGACCACACGCTAAAGTAGAACAGTTCATGTAGCACCCATGTTCGTATGTACTTCAGCAGCTCACATCACCTAACATACAGAAGTCTTATAGTAATTAAAGCAAATGCTGTAACTTTTACATGCATATCTGGTGTAATCTTTCTTATGTTTATGTGAAACTTCCCTGTATTTTTCTAAATGATACATTACTTATTTTAGATGAAGGAGAAAAAAATATTTATCAATTTTTTAAATGGGCCCTTAAAAAATATTATAGACATTTTTAACATCTGCGTCCTCTTAATAAAAGCTTAAAATAAATATACTGTAAAATAAGCAAAAAATCCAATAAGGTTTGTTGATTTGCAATAGACAGGAGAACGAGCAGACGCGATTCGCCTTAAACTTCCTTACTCATTGTCAGAGTCTGTATACTTATGTTAGAAGTTATTTTTTCCAGAAATGCTTTGAACACAGTCCAGTTTTGGTAGGAAATAGAACAGATGAGGGATTTCTGTGCATTGTCACTAGCGTACATTTCAGTCAAGAATATTAAGCTAGACTAGGTCACAGAAAAGCCAACCGTATTACTGCGGAATTAATTCATCTTAATTGACACTGATTTGACCTATTTTTCCACAGCAGATGCAGGCGCTCTATGAAACATACAGTCCTATTACTTTCTTCAGAAATGATGTGTGGAATATAGGTTCAAACTGACTGCTAAAACCCCCCACAAAAGCATTGCATTAATACACCGGTTTAAATTGCATTTTTATGGATGGGTCAAATGCTTCAATTTATTAAGTAAACCACCAGAGAAATAAGTGCAAGGAGAGATACTTTAAGACACTTAATTACCTTGATTAAGATTCTGTAGTAAGTACATACTGGTTTTAATCGAGTATATTACAAAATTGCTGAAAAGTCGTATTATGGGATATATATGTCTTGTTCTATTGATGGAAAATGTCCAGTGAGTTTAATAGGTGATTTCATTTTCAGAGTAATCCAAAAAGTCAAATGATGATAAAATTTGCTCTGTAATATGAGTGCGTTAAATTACATGGTACAAATTAGCTACATTAGTCAAATTGGATAGATCAATAGCACCAAAATTATGTGTAATGGAAACGTATTGCTCAGAATCCATTTAGGCCTGTTATGAGTTGTGCTTTTTACATATTGCATGAACATTGATGAATCACATCATCTGATGTAAAAAAAAAACATATAGCAGTAATGTTTTTAGATTGGCAGTTCTAGAAGGATAGCACAATCTTAGAAATCTTAGAACTCATTAGACTCCTTACAAGCGTATTTGCACCCATCTAAAATGACTAAGGTTTAGTGAGTGTTTTTTCACATGCTAAGTATTACTTACTGTTATATGGGGCTAATTAAAATACTAGTTATTTAATTGTTCAGTCACGTTTGACTCTCCATGACCCTATAGACAATTGCAATGTGTCTGGTTGTGCATATCCATAAGGCTATCTTAGCAAAGATAGTGGAGTGGGTTGCCAGTTCCACTGTGATTTGTCTGAGCGCTCTGCTATGACATCCCCTTCTTGGGTGACCTTATATGGTATAGTCACAGTACACAAGCCCCTTCACCACAATAAGATAGTGATTCAGAGAGGGATTAAAGGGAATCCAGAAGTTAAAATGCTTAGCAAGTGCTTAATACCCCAAACTCCCCATTGGTTTTCCAGATGAATAGCGTAAACAGCGGTTACATGACACCCACTATTTTTTTAGCAGCCTTAGAAAGTGCTTGCTAAATATAATAACCCACCCCCTCATAAATCCTTCAAAATGTTTAGCAAATACTTTAGTGAGACTTGCAAAGAGAGCAAAGGACATACATATTTAATACACTCACATACATGTTATTTTTCAGCAAACATAGTAAAAGATACCTGAATGATGTGTAGTAATGCAAAAATAAAGCGAGCAGACCTAAGTGTGCACATAATTGTTTAAAAAAAAGTAAAGAATAAGCTGGAAAACTATTTTAAGGGGTTATATCCAAGACAACATGTGTGACAAAATAGTTTAAATGGGGAACTAGCTTTAATAATGCTAGAAGGAAGTCCTTCTCACTAGACAATTAATGAATAAAGTATTGGTGTAAATTGACGTCAACTGATGTCATTATACACCCTCATGAAGCATCAGATTAATAAATCTAAAAGGCCATAGCAACAATAGGATAGAGTTCATTGACTACTTATTGCTATTTTCCATTTAAAAATATGTACAGTTTTCTTTAAAATTAGTCTTTTTTACAATAAAGTCTACAAACTATCTAGCATAGAAAATATAATAAACCTAGGGCTAGTACACTAACTTGATTTATTGGCATCCTTTTTCTTTTCTTTTTTTGGATATTATTATTATTATTACTATTGTGTAACATATGGTGGATTCCTGATATCTTTATACCACTTTACACAAAAAACTTTACACAATTTAAAATGCATAACAAAAAAAACTTGGAAACAATTTATAAAAAAAAAAAAGATTAAATTCCATATAAATAGACATTGAGTAACACAGTGACAACATAATTAAGAGTATCACATATATAGTTGTGGATCTGCGGGGCTGTTCGTAACGCTTACGGTGTTGGTCACGTGTTGCGAACCTTGCAAAGCGAGGCGAGCAGTTCAATCATGCAGACTTAGGGCCTCATTCAATTGCGATTTGGCCAATTGAATAGGGCTCTAAATAAGCACATAGCATATTTTTTTTAAAGATGTTTTTAGTTAGTGAAAACCTTGCTTTTGGATAGATGTTTACTTACTAAAAATTTCTTTAAAAAATATATGTTATGTGCTTATTTTGAGCCCTATTCAATTGGCCAAATTGCAATTGAATGAGGGCCTTAGGCTGCAATGAGCTCCGAAGGCGTTCATTGCACTGCAAAATTTGCAAAGCGAGGCAAGCAGTTGAGGCATGCGGGACATAGCCTGCAATGAGCGGCGAAGGAACGCAGGACTTAAGACCCGTACGACTTTCACTGTGCGCCTTGCAAAATTACAACTTTAATGGCCGAACCACAGAACTGAAAAGACATGAAAAAAAGAATAAATATGCCTTAAATTATCTTACACACACAGCTTGCAAGTTAATTTGAGGCATATTTGCTGTTTTGTGAGAAAAAAAATGGCTGCCGAAAAAAACGCAAAACGGCGAAAACGAGGCCCAAGGACGTAAAACTAGCTCTAAGCAGTAACACTTACCAAAAGCCAGTAACACTTAATCCAAGCCACTAACATTTAACACAAGCCAGTAACACTTAACCCAAGCCACTAACACTTAACCCAAGGCAGTAACACAACTCAAGACAGGTACACTCAAGCTCAAGGCCTATAAACTACACAGGGGAAATGTCTCACTTTCTCCTCAGATGATGAACTGTGTGACTGGACGTTATCAGAGGACACATTTTAAGAGATTGTTAACTCTTGATGAATTTCAACAAATACAGTGGGGAAAAAAATAGGGAAAACAGAGTTTTGGAATTAAACACATGCTAACTTACCTCTATGATTTTTAATAAATATATAGAAAGATAAGAGGTAAAGCCTTATGACTCATTAATTTCTTAAATAATGTATTAACCTAAACAAAAAATTTGAAATCAATTTCAAACAAAGTTTACACAGCGAGCCGAGGCCCTCGCAAAGCGAGGGCACTGCCCAAGGGTCTCAGTTGCTGGCATGGAGCGCCGAAGGCGCTCCTTGCCAGCAACTGCGACCCTCGCAAACTTCACGTCGCAACCCAAACAGTACGACACACACATTACGACACTCGCAAACAACATACGACACACGTTCACACACATTACGGACTCGCAACACTCGGACGCAACTCGCGAACATTACAAAATGTAAAACACAATACATACACACACCACATACATAAAAAACTTACCTACACCAAGAGGGAGCACCCAGCACCTCAAAAATACAACTTACACCTCGATTTTACTTCAAATAAAACAGTTTAGAGACTAAAAAAAAAACGAAGCGAGAGAAAAAATGGCCGCCGAACAAAACGAAAACGAGGCTACAGCACTCTAAACTCGCAAAACACCACAAGAAACTCGCAAAACACCACAAAACACCTACGGATATTCCGATACAAACGTATAACACACATTACTCGCCATTTGACGCCAATGCGGAAGTACACGACAACGGTTTGTGCTCGCGTACGCACAGTGTTACACTGCACACATTCAGCACGCTTACACAGCAGATCCACACCACTAATGCTGCAGCAACATCAAAACACATTCACAGCTCTTCCACACAATGCTTTAAAATAGGTCAAGTATATTCATTTATTAATGTATTATATATTTCATTATTACACACTAAACAGCATTAGCTACCTTACAATTTCATTGCCGTCATTTTTTGACGGGCAATTCGCTAGTCATATAATATTAAGCATTTCTGCCACCTATAAACAACCATCGGTGCATATCACATGACATAGTACCCCAACATTCATTATTGTGGCCAACATTATATTATCTCATGTCCACTGTAATGGCCTTTTGGTCTTAGCAATCACACATTTTAGGATTCCAAATAACAGGGTTGCTTGTGGAGTTCAGGTGAGTCTTAAAATCAGTCATGACATATTGCTAATCCATAAACAAACAAATGATGAACAAAAAACCTCTTCTGGATGAATATCACATCGATCACAGAAGAATATAAACTACCATGGATTATAGATTGTTTTGAAGTCTTAGCTAATTAGTTTTCTATAATAACTATAGAGCCATCATGTCAACAACCCCTTCTGGATTGCTACCTCGTCATGGTGAAGGGACTTGTGTACCTTAATGAAACTAAGAGGTGAACCATGTAGAATCACCAAAGATGGGTAAGTGATAGCAGACAGGTCAGAAAAAATGCGGTCCACTGGAGTAGGAACTGGCAACCCACTCCAGAATCTTTGCCAGGAAAACCTTCTTTGTGGATAAGCAAAATCAGACACAAGATGTGCCTGGCGTGCTGAGGTCCATATGGTCACAGAGAGTTGGACACAACTGAATTACTAAACAGCAACAGGCCTGTCAAACTCAAACAGAGATGCTGCTGCTTGTATTTAAATTGTTCAATCATTTGAAATAGCACATTTTAAACATTACAAAAAGTTATTACATTAAACCTGCCTAAACTTCATTGAAACTAACAGGAAATGTAGAGATTATAAATTAGTCTGTAGATCTCATTGGCTGGCAGAGGGCAAGCCCACAAGAGCAGTTAAACTTTTTAATAAGGTTTTGTGCTTTGTTTGAAAAAAGAAAACACACTGTGGCATACTATTAAAGACCCTCTTTCTGATGCAACACATACAAATATTTCTATGTCCCTTTAATATGAAATTTAATGTAGAGGAAAATGTTAGCTGTATATTTCTTTATTTGAACTACAATTTTACTAAAGTACAGCAAAATGTATTATTTGGTGACAAAGCCCATATTGTATGCCTAAGGATGAAATAACCAAAATCTCTAAACAGTGATCAATTGCTTTTTACCTTTTTTAATACATTTTACGTTTCGCTGTTTTACTTAAACTGCAAAGAATATTTCAAACACAAATTAAGTGCAGAAAAAACAAGAGTAAAAAAAGGAACTATTCTATATAAAACATCTGAAAACTAGATAACAAATCTTTCATTAAAAACACACTGAAGTCGGATGCTTTGTATAGCTTAACGGCATGAAATCATCGATTTAATTTCCAGTGGAAACAATCAAGATTCTTATCCTGCATCTCTAAATGTAATAACCGTGAAATAGCTTTAATAGAACAGAAATGCAGAAACCCATAAATCTATGAACCCAAAATACTAAACAAGTAGCAAAGAAAGTCCATTAAATACAAACCACTTTATTGTGACTACAATAAAAAAGGTAAATAAAAACATGGATGCTGGTGGAGTACTATATGCAAGAAACGATAACTATGACTAAAAGGTTATAGGAGAAATAGATTAAAGGAACTCTGTTTTAAAGTATGCTTTTGAAAGAATATTAAAGATCACTGTACAATGAAACCATATATAACTGAAATGTTGAGTCTATGAGCACAATTAAGCATGCTGGACTCAATATTACTTTTGTAGAAGTTGTTTGGGTGTAAGGTTCATTTACATTTCTGGTAATCAATACTTGCATCTATTGATGCAAACAGCCTGCCCCTGGGTCTGTGAGGGGGAAGGGTGTGATTTTACTTTCCATCAGAATAATTTTTCAACAAAGACTGACCTCTCTCTCTTACCCCTCCTTCCACTGATATATCAAAACACACCCTCATGATCCAACTCTTAGGAAGTGATGTAACCAAAACTAAATGGATTCCTCTATTCATAAACAAAGTCTTCAAAAATTCAAGACAGCGCTACAATTTTATCAACTACAGCCATACACATGATTGTTACTATTTGTTTTGATCTTCTAGTGGATAAATTCTATATACAAATATGTGGCTTGACCAGCGTAAGAGCGTGAGCCTAAATAAGTGTCAGGGTAGGTCATTTGTACTACCAAAGAGGCAAATGATCAATCTATGGCACACACTTACATACTCTAATGCAAATTAGCATAGTGAGCTGCACAGAAACAATGGTATATCTAAAAAATGGTAGTCTTGAAGAGTGAAACTTAATTTAATGCACTTACTGGGCATCAAGGATAGTTACACAAATAATTATCATTAATGTAAGTATGAACCCAAAACTATGCATATGGTTTAGAACTGGTAGACATGTTGTTATAAATATAGAAGTCAATAAATATATTTATGTTACAATTATAGAGGTAATGTTCATCAAATATAATATGAAATAAATGTTTATGTTTTATGGGACTTTGCCTACAAGAGCTGTTGGAAATCAGACACGTAGAGCAAAATTGATCGACACCAGCTAAGGCTGCTACCACCATGTTAACTGCTACACTCCTCTGATTTATCTTCCCTTCTAGTTACTCTTTCCTTCAGTACCAGTTCTTCACTCCTCTACCTACAAGTTTCTTGCTTTCCTATCTTTTAGTGTATCTTCATTTAATTTCTCACTGTCTGTTCCCATCTCCCCCTATTCCTCACCACAATCACTTCTCTCTTTTTGGACAGCAGAATTAGTAACTTTGTCCTTATCAATACATTTTGTGTACAGATTTTGTGTTTGCTTCTTTTTCTCTAATATTTTCTTTTACTGGCATAATCATTGTTGTTTAATAGTTCAGTCGTGTCTGACTCTCCGTGATCCCATGGAGCTGAGCACGCCAGGCACATCTTGTTACAGCTTCATTGAAGTACACAAGCCCCTTCACCACTACAAGGTAGCAATCCAGAAGAGGACATCATTCCATAATTCTATATAATTATGCTTCCTAAATACAACAAAAATATATAAATCCGCTAGCACAAAGTGTCTAAGTATTTTCATCATGTTTCTTCTTTTGTGAGAACTTGGCATAACTCATATATATTTCTGCAATATTGATTGTAATGATGTATATTACTGTATATCTATTATGCATATAATCCGGAGGAGGATATCAATATCTTTCAATTGTATTAAACAAATAAATGATTTTTATAAATGTCAAATAAGTTAAGAGATGTGAAATGTACAGTTTATGATATACAATTTAGAGGTGTGATAAATATCAGACAAATGTTTACTGCAGGTTCGTGTAGACTGAAAGTTGATTTATTAGACAACTATAATATTTTTGTACTACATAATGTTTGCCTCATTACTGATTTATTTCCAAGGAATTTGGAAGCAGTCAACAGCATATTATTTTGCTACGTGACTAAATGTATTATTTATTTTCAACTTAATACGAAGCACTTTTAGGCAACTGGTAAACTGCACACATATATAAAAAACAAAAACAAATATATTTGCTTAAAGAGTGTCTATATGGTAATAAAGCTCCTTGTGCCATTTACTGTATTTATTTCTTGAAATATTGTATGGACAGGACCTTTATCTGCTGAGGTCATGAAAGGACCATTGATGTGTCCGATGTATAGTGTGCCCTTATGATGATTTGACAATAATGGAAAAATCATTTAGAAAGCTTAAAATAAATATATTCTTTTTTGTAATGGATGACAAGCCTTAACATTCTCTCGCCAGATAAAAACAATGTTTTTGTTGATGCAACATCCTGCTGAGACTGGTCCCTGATAGGCTAGGACGCTACTCTGCACACCCAGCCCTACCAAGTCTGTAACTGCTTAGACTGCAGTGGGCAGACACATAAAATAAATAATTGTTAGATTTTAGGCAGGAAAAACAGAGCTTTTAAGCAATTCTTAATAAAACAAAGTACATACAAGTAAATAAATACATACTGTAGATACTCAAACATAGCTCCATCTGAATATTTTGCAAGGGTTACGAATTTCATAGTTGAATGGGTAAAAAGGGCAAGATGCGAATATAACCCCATGGTTACAATTTTATGGAATTATGAAAAAATATGTGCTGAAGTCTGTTCCAAATGAACCCCAAATGGACTCACAACACAATGGCAGCAGCCTGTGGTAAATGCAGCAGTCAGTGCACTGGCTGCAGCAGCAGGATGCACTCTATTAAAGACATGACAGCGAGGAGCAGTTTGTTCCTGCATCAGTGGGAAGACTAAAAAACTTAAATCAACAATGAACCACATTACCAGAATTTAGAACAACTGTGTCTCGTATATGACGTGATCCTCTGATTATTGGTTAAAATGGGAACATAAAAAACTAGCGGTATACTCGAGTATCTACAGAAAGTGTTTTTTATTCCTCCCCTTCTTGATCGCTACCTTGTTGTGGTGAATTGGATTGTGTACCTCAATGAAGCTGTGAGTCCAGTATATCATGTAGGGTCACCCAAGATGTGCAGGTCATTGCAAAGTGGTCAGACACATTGTGGTCCACTGAAGAAGGAACTGGCAACCTACTCCAGTATATTTGCCAAGAAAATCTTATGGATAAGCACAACCAGAGACACACTCATATGCCTGGCATGCTGCGGTCCATAAGGTTAAGGGGAGTCAGACATGACTTTACCGACTGAACAACAACGATATTATATTCCTAGTGAAATACAGAAACATTCCATATCCCTTTAAACACTAATGGCGGTATGATTATGTCAGTATTTAGAATGTTAAAGCGGTACATTCAAAATACTGACATAATCATACCGCCCTTTCCCACTTATCCTCCTCCCTTTCTCCTCTTCCCTCCTCCTCCCCTTATCCCCCTTCCCCCTTATCCTCCTCCCCCTTTCTCCCATCCCCCCTTATCCTCCTCCTCCTCCCTTTCGCCTTATCCTCCTCCCTTCCCCCCTTCCCCTCCTTCTTCCCCCTTTTATTCTTCTCCTCCCTCCTTCTCCCTTATCATCCTTCCTCCTTCCCCCTTATTCTTCTCTCTCCTTCCCGCCTTATCCTCCTCCTCACTTCCCCCTCTCCAATCACCTCCCTTTCCCCCTTCCCCTCCTCATTTCCCCCTTCTCATCGTACCTTCTTCTCATCATCCTTCTCCCTCCTTCCTTCATATCCTCCTCCTCCCTCTTTCCCCCTTTATCCTCCTCCTCCTACATTCCCCCTTCCCCCCTTATCCTCTTCCTCCTCCCTCCCTCCTCCTTCCCCCCTCCTCATCCTCCTCCCGATTCCCCCAAAACCTGCTCCTCACTTCCTCCCTTCCCAATGACCTCCCGATCCCCTCTCTCCTTACTTCTTACTCCTTACTTTGCTCCAATGAACTGATGATGATGATCCTGACACCGCAGCACGTCTTGTGGCTGTGACTGGACCGGCATATGCTAATGATGTGACACGCATGAACAAGGAAACAGCTCAGACATTGCTCTGTAGATATATGCATTGTGCTGATGTTGGCTTGAAGTTTAGTATATGGTACCCAAATGCAGTGGTTCTATTGATAGGTACACTGTGCCTATGTAAGCAGATTTGGGGTGAGGAAAAATATTTTATTTTTAAATAAGATAAATCTGTAGGTGTATAGAATGACTCAATGTAATGTTTGTTTCTGATATAAGCCACAGGTGTTAGATTAAAAAAAGTTCAAATTTAAGGAAATGTAGATATACCATTAAAAGTAAGAGCTGCAGGAGATAACTTATTACAAGCAAATTGCATGGGTTTATATAGCATTTAGCAGTAAAGAAAATTACTTTGCACTACTACCATAGAGAAAAATATGTTCCAAACTCACTTTGGTAAGACAAGTTTCAATATGCCACACCCTGACTGTCTGAAGATAAACCCTTCTGAGACACATACTTTCATTAACCCTTAGAATGGACAGAACAAGATAAATTCCAAGATGAAATTTATTCCAGAAAGGGGAATATTTTGCTTTTCTATGGTTGTAGTTTCACGTTGCCAAAACCTTGAATGTTTTGGGCCACCTTTAGTGTAAAATGCTCTAGGAATGTTTGTTGTTGTTTTTTATTCATTCAGTCAAGTTCAACTCTCCGTGACCCTATTGACCCGAGAATGTCAGGCACATATTGTGTTCAGTTCTGCCAGTCCCTAAGGTTTTCTTGGTAAATATACTGGAATTGGTTACCAGTTCCTTCTCCAGTTGACTGCAATTTGTCTGACCTCTTTGATATGACCTGCCCATATTGGGTGACCCTACATGTTATAGCTCACAGCTTCATTGAGGTAGATAAGGCCCTTCACTGTGACAAGGTAGCGATACAGAAGGGGATTCAGCAAT
This sequence comes from Discoglossus pictus, assembly GCA_027410445.1. Taxonomy (NCBI): domain Eukaryota; kingdom Metazoa; phylum Chordata; class Amphibia; order Anura; family Alytidae; genus Discoglossus; species Discoglossus pictus. The sequence continues at coordinate 166,755,823 of CM050170.1, forward strand.
CTTCTATCCTCTATATAAAGCTCCACAGTGCCTGCCTCTACAAGAATTTGTCAGTGAAGTATTGCTCCTTCTCTTTTTTAATCAATATATATCTTTAGAATAGAGTTCTTCTATAGATTTTGTGAAAAAGCAGTCAATCATATTGGGCAGAGAAAGACAATCTAACAGCAGGATCCAAAATGTTCCAAAGAAAACATCTGAAATGTTCTAGGGACATGGATTTTATAGAACAAAGAGAAAGTCTATAATAAACTACATTATTTTAATGGAAAATCAATTGGAATTGAATAAACAAAAAGTGTATTTGCAGAATTACAGCAAAATGCTTTCTTTTTGTTTCAGGCAAAGCAGTAATGTAAATCACTGACTTTCACAGACCTTAAAATTGCTGACTTTGTATTTCTTGTTGAACATTTCAAGTGTTACAAGACAAAAATATGCAGGCTGGTAATAATAGAAACAATTTCCATTAACTGCAAGAATAAAACCCTCAAAATTACAGAGAAACATCATGTTACTTTCTATAGGAATTTTCATGAGCTGCGGAAATACAAGCACTCACTATTCAACAGAAAATGTTCGTTTTTGGTCAAGGTAGTAATGCTTACTTGTTTGTTATAATTTATTTTAGTTTTAGTTTTTAAAGAAAGATAAATCTCAAACATTTTTGGCAATGCAATTAGCTATTCAAGTCAAGTATCTATATATTGTAAACAGAGATCTCTTATGTTTCCTAATACTAACATCTGTATGGATATTATACATTTAGAAGAGCATTGTGATGATACAAGATGGGATAGATTATGTTTCTGGAAACCGCACCAAGAAGAGTATGAATCTTTCCAAGAGAACCATATCCATCTTTTCCAACTGGAGCTATGAGAGCTCTTGTTGCAGTAAGCAAAATAATATTTTTTTCTAAAGAGAACTATAGTCCCACCAGGACAAGAAAATACAGCCCAAAGCATGTGTCCTAGTCCTCTACTATTTTTATTAGTCCAAACACACAGTTTACATACATTGCAGAACAATGTTATTTATTTTTTTTCTTACAAAAATTTATACAAAATGGTACGAAAATAACAACCACAAAGATCATAAATAAAACACTTGTACCGATACATACCCACACATATACACAATCGTAAGGTGAGGAGACGGAAGTTTGAACTTTGCTTAAACCATGGTTTAAGGGGTCTTTGGACAAATATATGTCCCATAATGTCCATTTCCAAAAAATGTTTTCCCTTGTGTCCAAGGTATAGACCAAGTAGTCTAATTTGATCTGTCTATTTTGTGCAATTAGGACACTGACCTCATTCCAACTAGGGAGATGCCATTTTTTCCATCTATATGCAATCCTCCACTTGGCCACAAGGAGGATATGTAACACTAAACTCACTTTGATACAGACCCACTCATTAGGAAACATGTGAAATAAAAAAAAACTGATGAGTAGGTTTTACTTCCTTATTAATTATTCTAGAAATGTGTTCAGCACACATCCCCCAGAAGTTTTTTTATCTTCACACATCTCCACCACATATGGATCTGAGAACCTTTCACAGTACAACCTCTTCAACAGAATTCTTGATTCCCAATAGGATCAAATCTATACAGGGTCTCAGTGACTATATACCATTTCTGAATGATTTTAAACTGAATTTCCCTGAATGGAGTGCACAAAGTGTTCTTTTCTGTGACCAACCAGGCCTTACTCCACTCTTTAGTATCCCTGTTTATATCGAATTCTAGCTCCCAGCCCCTCACAGCTTTCAATTTATCTAACCCACAAAATTCTTCCAAAACTTTATAACAGTTAGGGACTGAGAATTTCTTTTTACCCCCAACCAAAATCTTTCAAAAACAGTAAGTTCTCTGCAGTCACTCTGGCCATAGCCCAGCTTCAACTCTTGTTGTTTCAATACTAAATACTGCAACCACAGTGTCTTAGGAATCTTATTGCAAGAGATTAACTCCTCAAAAGTCTTAAAACTGCCCTTTGTATATAAGTCCGAAATTGTCCTCGGGTTCCACTTGTGCCACTGCACCCTATTTTTGTTAGGGATTTATACATACAACACCTCAATAGGTGAAATTAAGGGAAGGAAATGGTACTGGATCTAACCAGGCATTAATTCTCTGCCAATTAACCAAACATTGCTTAATAACTTTGGGAATATTATTTTGCCTTCTGTAAATTGCCTTATCATACCACATTAGGTGATTTCCTTCTACTGCAGGGAGCAAACCCACTTCAGTCTGAATCAATTTAGGCTTATTACTTTTTTTTGGCCATTTTATAAAAATTATATAAATTTATAGCCTGCGCATAATCCAATATATTTGGAGAAGCTAACCCACCATGTCTATATTTCTTTTTAACTATATCTTTACCCACTCTAGCCTTCCTCCCTCTATTAATGAAATGGTCAATCATTTTTTGAAATTTGTTATTTAAACCCTTTGATCTAAACAGCGGAATGCACCTCAAAATATAGGTGATTTTTGGGAGGATGAACATTTTTACACACGCAATCCTGCCCGACCATGACAAATTCAGGGCAGCCCATGTCTTAAGATTTCTACATATTGGAAGATAGATCTTATCTAAATTGTTCCTCATCAGATGAAAGGCACGGTGTAAAATTGATCCCCAAGTGGGTAATTCGATTTTGGTCCCAACTGAACGAAAAACCCTCTTTTAAAGACTCTATAACTGGTTGACTCAAGTTCATCCATAGTACTTCTGATTTTGTAGAGTTAATTTTGTAGTATGATAAAATACTATAGTTATCCAGACTCATCATAAGATGTCTCATTGAGTTAACTGGATCAGATAGAACGACGACAATGTCGTCTGCGAATAAAGTTAATTTTATCTTGTTCTCTCCACACTCCCTTTTATATTTGTATTGCTTCTTATCGATTGAGCTAATACCTCAATACAGAGGTCAAAAATCAAAGGGGACAATGGGCACCCCTGCCTAGTCCCATTCTTTAACAGAAATTGAGCTGAACTGAAGTCACGGCCCCTCACAAAAGCAGAGGGATTTGAGTATAAAGCCATTATGGCCCTCGAGCCAAACCTGCCGAAGCCCATCTTGTCTAATGTTACTTTAATAAAATCCCAGTTTAGTCTATCGAATGCCTTATCCTTACCCTTCTTTGGCATTGAAATAATTGCCGCTCCAGCATCTTTCTCGATGCCCTGCCAGAATCCTTGCTTTCATTAAAATATTCAACTAAAGATTTCAAAAATAGCTTATAATAGATGGTTGGAAAGCAGTCCAGTCCTGGTGCTTTGTTAGAATCTAATGCTCTAATGCATTTTTCTATCTCTAGAACTGAAATCTCCTCATCCAATAGCTCAAGCTGTTCCTTTGAGATCCTCTTTAATTTTAACTTTTTAATTTTTTTTGAAATATTACCCATAGATGATTTAATCCAATTTGGGTTTTCCTCTAACTTATACAACGAGCGGTAGTACTCAGCAAAAATCAAACCTCTTCTGCTCGGGTTAGGTTTTATCTTACCCTTGGAATCCTTCATCTTCTCTATCCTTCTATTATTGTTTTTATTTTTTATAGTATTCACAATAAACCTATTTGCTTTGTTTACCAGATAATAATGTTTTAGTTGAAACTCCCATAACTTCCTATCGGACTGGGCTTGCAAAAATGTTCCTGTCTGTCCCTGTATTTTTCCAATCTCTGCAATTAGTCCCTTGTCTGGCAACATTTTATTTGCTCTAGTTAACTTATATAAGGTACAAATTAACAAGAGGCCTTCCTCTTACCCTGGGTTTTCTAACCATCCTGGATTTCAGAGGACCTCTCATAAACACCTTCTGGGTGTTCCAAAGCATTGTGTTGGAAGATATCAAATTCTTATAAAAACTGAAAAAATTCTTCAATTTCTTTCCGAATTTCAATTTTATCTATAGCTGATTGAAAGACGTATGAGTTTATATTTAGATTATTATTTGTGTAGGAATTCAGAGAACCTTTAAGCTCTAGTTTAACATGGCTGTGGTCCGACCAAGACATTGGTCCAATTTAAACTCTGTCCACCAACCCCAAAGTGTCTATATCCACCAAGAAATAATCAATTCCTTCTTCCCTATTTCCTCTCTTCTCTATTTCCTCTAACCTATTTCCACTCTCGTTTTCTCAAATAGAGCTAAAAGAAACAATTATAGACCCTATATAAACTATTAACTAGATATATGCGGACCAATAAAAAATAATCTTTATTTATTCATATTAATAACACTTATTCACAGCGACGGCTTAAAACTTAGCTCTAAAAACCCAAACCCCTCCTTAATGCACCACATTTTAGCCATGCATTATCCTCCCTAAGCTCCTTCTATCTCCTTGGACTAGTACATGGCACAGGTAGTATCTCAGAAAATAAAACCTTGGATGTCCTTGCTTTAAGCTTGTTCCCTAGTTCTCTAAAATAATTCTTTTAGACACTTAATCTTCCACTAACTTTGTCATTGGTACCAATATGTACTCTAACAGATTCACTTTCACTCTCAGAATCTGTGCCTTGTTTTTCAATAAAATGGAGGACGCATGAGCCCTTTAAATGTTTAACCACACTTTACTGATTGTTTTGACAGCATACAACATAAAACTGAAGGCAGAAACAAAACCCTAGCTTCTCATTGAAGCCTTGCATAACTAAACAGTAGTTCCCTCACTGTCTTACATAACATTGCAAACATACAGTCCAAACATAGGCAGCGGAGGTGTCTTGCTTTCTCACCTCTCTCTCAGGCACTGTATCTCCGGCCTTTCTTTCCTAAGCAGATCCCTCCTTCGGTCATCACCTTCAGGGACTTTCTGTTCCTCTTATCTGCAGGGTCTCTCTTCAAAGCTTCCATTAGCTTTCAGTGCAGCCGCTGGCAGCAGCCCTGCACACTTCCACAACACTCAAGCTCTGTCAAACAAATCTCCACCTGAAGACAGCAGCAGGCCTCAATTGCAGCCACACCCCTGCCTTTTGAGTAGGTTGTTAACTCTCTAACTCCTGGGGAGAAGTTTTGAAGAGCTCTCTTCTGACCTCTGGTGGCACTCGACCACAGTACCAAGACTGCAGGTTAATTTGTAGACCCTTCCAATAATTTATCTACCCGATGCACCCAATTTATCTCTCTCCTCCTCTTTCTCAAACTCTCTCTGCATCTCTCTCCCTCTAACTCTTCCTATCTCTCCTTCTATCTCTTTCCCTCACTCTTTCCTTCTCTCTCCCTTCTTTCTCTATCTCTCTATCTCTCTCCCCCCTTTCTCTCTGTCTCTCTCTCTCTCTCGCTTTCTCTCACTCTCTCCCCTTCTCACCCTCTCTCTCTCTCTATCTCTCTTTCTCTCATCTCTCCCTCTCTCACCTCTCCTCTCTCTGCCCCTCTTACCTCTCCTTCATCTCTTTCATCCTTCTCACCCTTCAACTCTCCTCCTCCCCCTCTCCACATCTTCCCCTTATCGCTTATCTGTCACTTACCTCTGGCCCATGTGCTCCATCCCTCAATCCTGGCAGCTAAAACTCGCTTGGCGTCTGGCTCCTCCCCAGGAATCCTGTTTGAGGAAGTCAGGCAACAGGTAGGAAGTGCTCAGCATGGGGGAGGAGATCATAGGGGCACAGAGGCCAGATTATAGCATGGGGGAGGAGGTCAAGGGGGCACAAAGGCCAGAGCATAGTATAAAAATGTACAGACTGCACAGGGGTCCTCAAGAGGAGAGGGGCTGATTGAAGCTCTGTCTGTGTATCTGAGGAGTGCTGGTTCCTCTGTGCAGAGTAGTCTAACCTGGCATTTTAGATCCGTCCAGTCCTTAAAAACAGATTCCCGCTTATACGCTTTGCGAGAAGTGTATTAATTACCAAATCAGTGGAAAACTGGTCTTCTGACCTACTTCGGGCAAATAAATTGTTGAAGAATGGTCTTTCTTTCTATTTTTGTTACAGTATGTTTTCATGGAGAGTTGAGAATTTCCGATAAACATTATACTCACCTAAATACATTTGTGCCTTTAGTTGGAGTACCTACTTCAGGTTCAGAAGAAAGAAACCATTAAAATGAAAATATGATGAAACATCAGTCCATGAGATGGATTCTTGACATTTTGCTTCTCACACAGTTTATGTTCACATGCTAATAGATCCATTTTGAAAGTTAATTGAAGCATAACAAACCTTATTGGAATGCTTTTATCCAGAATCCTTATCTGCGGTGTAAGACATTTGTAAAAACTAATTTTAGCATCTATATTACTTGCCAATGGCTCTATCTTGTCTGTAAAAACTATTTATTTATATTTGCAGAAACTTGCTATGCCTTCCAAGTGTCCTCCAACCGGAGGAAGCTGATCAACATAATCTAAAAACATCTTTAAATTAAAGGTTATATTATGTTTTTTACTTTATAAGAACACTTTCCTATATTAAAATGTAATTTTTTGGAGCACTATACAGGCAGTTTGTGAGTTATAGACGACGCGTACTTAAGAACGGGCCCCCAATAAGTTTTGTATGAGTTTGAATTTATGTTATATTTGGTAGAATTAAAAGAAAGAGCACGATAGTTTTTGTAATTTATTATTACAGTAGAGGGGTATTATTAATATTACAATATTACACTGTATTATTATTACCACATATGAGCCATTATAATATTGTTATTATTATTGTGTTATAATAATAATTATTATTATAGTTAATATTTATCAGGGTTCCGAGTTACATACAAATCCTGTTTAAAGATATTCTCAGGAACAAATCCTGTCCTTAAGCCGGCGACCTCCTGTATCTGAAAAAAAAAGAAATGACAATGATCTTATAAGTGCAGAGATCACTGGCAGCATTTGTTGCCTCAGTAAAATTAGTTTACTAAAACATATTATTAATTTGTTTATTATTATATTATTATTATTTATTATTATAACTATTTATCAAGCACCATAGTTTTCCATAATACTAATTTTATTTTGAATTTATGTAATTAGGAGACTGGGGGAAAGATATATCGTGATATAATAACTGATAATTTTCTACTGTGAATATGCTAGAGCAGCCATTTAAAGTACCACTGTCATTATATTTATTACAATATACTGTACTGTTATCAAGGACTCTTAAAAATGTGCAAAATGTTTTTAGACTATAAAACCAATTATAATATATATATATATATATATATATATATATATATATATATATATATATATATATATATAAACTTTGTTTTCTTTAATATGCATTTATGCTGCTCTGAATCCTAAGCTTATGTTTTCAACAGATACACTTTCTAAAGTAAATATAAACTACATAGGAAACCATGGGAATGTGACAGTTACATCTGCCAGTGCTCTCCGCAGGGCTAAAAGGGATGTTCATTAGTTTACAAAATCACAGCCATCTGAGGCAGCAATAAAGAAAGTCAAACCAGAGACACACAGTAATAATAATTTATATTTTTCTTGTGAAAGACATTATGCTGATTTGTATGTTTAGCTTTTGAAAATAACTACAGCGGACCCCCGGTTTTCGACTTCATCAGAACGCAACGCGTTTCACTGATAAAACAAATTGGCTTGGAACTCGTTGCATCAGACTGACAGAAATTGGCTCGGGAACTCAATGCGTTTGTGCCACCCCACATTCACTCTCTCCAGAAGTGGACTAAAGTTCTGTAAAGTGGCATAGTGTAGTTAGTGCCTACAATAGCAGAAAGGCAGTCTGTGCCTGCAAGAGACCAAGAGCTGCCTGTGTCTACAAGAATCAAATCGTAGACTGTGCCTGTAAGGACCAAAGTGTAGACTGTGCCTATAAGAACCAAAGTGTAGTCTGTGCTTATTAGAACCAAATTTCCAAGCAATAACCCCTCCTCCATCTTAAGGTTTTGTATCAAAACAACACCATTAGTTTAAATTAAAATGTGACATTTCTGGGGCTCGGAAAGACTTATTTAAATTTACATTGATTCCTATGGGAAATGCTACCTTGGAACTCAACCTTTTTTGAACTCATCCTGCCCTCCGGAACAGATGATGGTCGATTTCCAAGGTACAACGGTATAAAGAACGAAATTGATCACAGTAGTCCTTATTTTACAGCACTTTCACAAACAAAAAAACAACCTTAAGTTACTGTCTTGCTGTTATTCAATGGTAAAGTATTTTAGTAAAATTCTAAAACTGGCTGGTAGGTTTAATTCTAAGTCGAGTCAATGTGGAATCCAAATAAAAGCTTTAAAATTCCATCTCAGGTATTCATTTTAGAAACTATTCTCTGACAAAGCACCGCTGGTAAAGGCGTTAAAAAATCTTACAATGACAAAGAATAAAAAGCATTTTTGAAATATAATCAACATCTTCTAGAAAATAATGTAACAGAAAAAGAGAGAACAACCCACGACTAGAGAAAAAAAATGTTTTTAAATTCAGGCTATTTTTTTTTTTTCAAAGGACATTTTCTTTCTCTCAATTCCAGTGTAAAACATCAAACAAGGGGCTGGTTTAGTGATCTGAAGAATGAGGATTTTTCTTTCTTTAAAAGAATAAAAATAACAAAGCCTTTCTCCAAATGTCCCTGTTTTTGTATTTCACAAAGGATTGCATTTTTTCTTTTATTATCATTTAAAGAAAGGATTTTTCCCCACAAAGATAAGATTTTTCTTAACAAGCTATACGCTTTTCTATCCTTGAATTGTTGGAAAAGTGTCCTATATTCAAGCAACAGTGATGTCCTTGGCGCCTCTCTTTAAAATGAGTAGAAAACAGGCAATTATTTTATAAAAGGAATAAAATAACAATTAAATTAAGGCAATGCCAAACCCACCAGAAAAAAATAGCATTGTTCACTCAAAAAGAAAATCCTTTTTTGCAAACTTCAAAGAAAATATCATTGAAATGAAAATGTTGTTATTCATCCGTGTATCATTTACAGTTAAATTATTCAATGGCTTTCTCTAAATTCATTATGTTTTGTTATTTTACTATTACATCTCTTTATCCTAATGTAATTTGTTCTAATCCTTATCAAGATAATGTATAGGCTTATTTTTGAATGTAATGATAATATATTTTTCAGAGAGAAAATGAATTAATTATGAAGCTTTTTTAAGGTAATACTGTATTTTAGTGTGGGGGGGGGGGGGTGGAGGCTCTGATTGTGTATAAAAAGTTTCTTATCTTGTCTGACTTGATCAGTACCTGATAGCTTGGAGACTAGTGGCAGATTCTTATTTTCTGAACAGAGGAGTGAGGGGTGTGGTGATTGTAGGGGGATAATTTGTTAAATCTTTGGGGATTTTGGTATTTGCACTTCCCCACTTCTCCAGTCATAGGGAAGTGGAGAAGGCAAGCCCTCACAAAATGATCATGGGCCTCATTCTATTATCGGCAGTAAAACGGCCGCAAGGGTGCGATTCCTTGCGGGGGTTCCGTAATCTTGCAATTCAAATATACGGCCCCGCAAGGATCTCCCCTTACGGCCGGCCGCATATCTTGCAACCGGCCGTAAGCTCAAAAAACTTAAAACGCAAAAATAAATTCAAGCCTGCACTGTACAGCTCTGTAAATGCTAGGGATCATATTGGGGGACATGAGGATTAATAGCAACCCCTCTCAAGCTTGCACATCAGCCCAAATCCGAGTTTACATTAACTGGTTATTTTCCGGCCGCAGCGTGGCCGGGTCTGAGGTGCTCCAAGCCCTCTGGACTTTTTACATGGATTTTTGACATAAATTAAAAAATATTTTTTTTACGGATTTGAGTGTAGGGGAATGTTTTGCTATTTTTGCTAACACCTACAATCACTTTATAGTCTCCTCAGAGTGCAGGATGGCTTTATTTCGGCTTTATAATGTGCTTAATTGGTGCTAGCGGGACCTTTTTCCTGCAAGTAAGCTGCGGCTCGCTTTTAGCCTTGCAGAGAGGGTTCCCGGAGCAATAGAATAGCAACCGGGCTTTTCTTGCGGTCGAAACTCTTGCGGACGTTTTAGATCAAAGGCTTTTCTCCGGCGTGAATGGCCGCAAGGGATAGCAAGGCGCTGGCTTCAAGCCTGCCGGAATCCCCGGCCGGAGGGGAATAGAATAGCCGAATAGCTTGCGGCCGGTCCTTGCGGCCCCGCATCTCCTACGGCCGATAATAGAATGAGGCCCCATGTGTGCTTCCAGGTTCCAGCAAATTTAACTAAATTCTTTATTTATTCTAATGAAAAATTAACTATAAGACATTTTCATGTTTAATTATGCTCTTAGTCAGATTTTATATATATACTAGCTACTACCCCGTCAAAAATGACGGCAATAAAATTTGAAACCTGGCAATGCTGTTTGCCACACAATGGGAGCCTCTCCCCCTCTATTTTACTGGCCTTGCGATGAGCGCTTTTGGTGCTCATCACAGGCCTCGCAATGAGCGCCTTTGGAGCTCATTGCGAGATTCTCCCCTCCTCTTCCTCTCCCACCCTCTACTTGACGGGAGTCGCTCATTGCGAGCCTCTCTCCCTCTATTTTACTGGCCTTGCGCCGAGTGCCTTTGGTGCTCATCACGGGCCTTGCAATGAGTGCCTTTGGTGCTCATCACGGGCCTCGCAATGAGCATCTTTGGCGCTCATTGCGAATCTCTCCCCCCTCCTCTCCCTCCCTTGTGTGTCCTTCCCCCCTAGGTTTTTACCCCCTCTCCCTCCCCTGTGTCTCTTCCACTGACCCCTGTGTCTTTCCCCCCCTGTCCCTCCCCTCATGTCTCTCCCCCCTCTCCCTCCCCTGTGTCTCCCCCCCTCCTCCCCCACCCCTGTGTCTCTCCCCCTTCTCTCCCTCCTCTGTGTCTCCCCTTTCCTCTCCCACACCTGTGTATCTCCTCCTCCCCTGTGTCTCCCCCCCTCCTCTGTGTCTCTTCCCCCTTCCTCTCACTCCCCTGTGTCTCTTCCTCCCTCCTCTCACTCCCCTGTGTCTCCTCCCCCCTCCTCTCACTCCCTGTCTCTCCCCCTCCTCTCTTTCCCCTGTGTCTCTCCCCCCTCCTCTCACTCCCCTGTGTCTCTCCCCCTCCTCTCCCTCCCCTGTGTCTCTCCCCCCTCTTCTCTTTCCCCTGTGTCTCCCCCTCCTCCCCTGTGTCTCCCCCCCTCCGCTGTGTCTCCCCCCTCCTCCCCTGTGTCTCTTCCCCCTCCTACCCTGTGTCTATTCCCCCATAGTCTCACACTGCACACTGGCGTGCAATGCGCAATGGGAGCGCATGCGCGCATTGCGCATACACGGGAGTTGCGCATATCGTGGTTGTCAAACTGTGATTTGTCGCAATGTGGTAGATAGATAGTACATTGGTGTTCCCATTTGAATGTCTAAAAATAAGTTAAAGAAAAAGATGTATCACCTGCTTTGAATTCCAAGAAATACAGGTATTGCTCTTCACTCTGGGGAGCTGGGCAGGGAAATGCAAATGAGCTCTCAATGATTTTTTACTCTTAAATCCAATAATACATGGCTTCCTTTAGGCATATACTTGTTGTATTACATAGCTTTAACGAATAGGATAGCATAGGATAGGATAGCATAGCATAGGATGGATTATACACACACCTGCCTTGTACGTTAGATTTTGTGGGGAGGCAGTTTACAACAACATCATTTAGCTTATTGTGGGCAAAAGAGTGATAGAGCCCTCTACCGTGCAGAGTACAGTAGTATAGTAAATAAATAGTACATCCATGTTCTCATTTGATGTCTAAAAATAAGTTTAAAAAAACTTACTACCTGCTCAGTATTCCTGGAAATATAGGCATTGCACTGAACTCTGGGAAACTGGGCAGGATTATGCAAATGAGCCCACAATGCATTTTCACTCTTAAATCAAAAAGCCTTACCTAGGAGCCATCTATATCCCTCCATCTTATTGGACTAAACAAAAAACAGAAATAGAGGGGCTCAATCAGAGAACGAACTAACCTTAATAGGTTAGTTCTATGGACATGATAATCCACTCTGAGAGCAACCTCTTTTAGCCACTTGTGAGTATATCAGTCTGGTCCCACTCACTAGAGTGGTCCAGCCCTGAAATACCAGACAATTCTACTCTGAACAGGAGAAACAGCAAACCCCAGATGTACGTTTTGGCCTTCTTTGGGCCTCATCGGTGAGGTGTAGCTGAGGCGTCCACTTCTGGATTTCCCTGTCACCCTTAGGTAGACTAATCCCTAAGGGTCATTTGAATAAACAAAAACTAAAAATAGAGGTGCTCAATCAGAGAACGAACTAACCTTACAATACGCATACAATATGTGATATGAGTTATTTCAGTTAATCCTTAACCCTGCAATGATAACCTACAAGTATATTTTTATTTTGCTTTGCATTATTTGTCGATTGATTGTCCAGCTTTTGGCATATTCTCTTTTCATAGTCTTTAATTTAAATTGTTATGAATTGTAAACGTACTATTTTTTAAATTAGTATGTACAAAATGTAACAAAATTTTCTTTCTAAAATACTAATCAGCTAGGTTAATTATCAGCCCACCCCTTCCCCTTCAAATGCAGCTTATCAATGATTTATTGCAGTAGTTTCAAATCCATTTTTCAAGACCCCTGAAATACCTTAATTTAGGGATAACACTGTTTGAGATCATGTGATGCAATCATGCATAATAAACTGGTAGTGGACATTATAATTGCACCACCTTAGGTTGGCAAAACTTAAGTATTGATTAAATCTTGCCCTGTGTGGCATCCTAATGAATAATTTGGGAGCCACTGATCGCAGGGGAAGTCTTGTTTTTCACCAAAATGTTTTGGATCTGTTTTATATGTTTGTTTCTAAATATATATATCTTGTAAGTATATTTATTTGGAAATAAAAACATTTAGGGCCCCATTCCAATCTTCTGTGCGGGCAGTTACAATGCAAGTTGCACCATAACTTATTATTATTATTATCCTTTATATATAACGCGCAAACATATTCCGCAGCGCAATACAGGGGCTAGGTACAAGTATAAACAACCCCACAATGAATATATAAATAACCCCACAATGAAAAATAATGGAAGACCCTGTTATTGAGCTTTCAATCAGATATACACAGTGCTTACCCTAAAGCACCTCACAAGATTGAAAACTTGCAAACTTACATTCTAAAGGTTGTGGGTGAGGTATAGGAGAGTGAAAGATGCATAGTGAGTGAAGAGGCTAAAGATGATAGGCTTTTTTGAATAAATGAATTTTTAAAGAAGGATTTGAGGCAGGAAGATAGTCTGGTGGAGTGAGGTAAGGAGTTCCAAAGAATAGGGGCAGCACGAGAAAAAAGTCTTGAAGACGGGAGTGAGAGGAGGTGATGAGAGAGGAGGAGAGAAGAAGGTCATTAGCAGAGCGAAGAGGGCGGTGGGAGTGTATTTTGGGATGAGAGCAGAGATGTAGGAGGGTGCTCTATTGTGGAGGGCTTTATATGTTAGGGTCATGATTTTGAATTGTATTCTAGCGGCTTTCATAATTTTTCCCCTAAATTTCAGGGCTACGTGAAGGCCCGCCAAATAGGCTGAAACAACCAGTGTTATCAGGTTAAGGTCTGCAGTTCCATTGAATTTGAGCCAAGGCACGTTCCAATCAAATTTAATGGTCCTCATGCAAGTAATTGAAGCTGCATAAGGCCTTACAGAAGCTGAATACCACCCGTAAGGGCTCTAAAACGTCTTGCTGAGATCTTGCATAAGCAGATAGAGAAAGTTCTGTAAAAATAAATCATGACAAACCATGTAAGTGCAAAATAAATAAATATTTAACATTCTCATAGGCACATATGTTGCATTTGAAAAAAATTAAGTATGATATGTTAATCTATATACATCTGTGAAAAAACGGTTTATATTTATTAGTGGGCAATTTATCAAAGGAAAATGACAATTGTAAAACTTTTTTGGCAAATGTTTTTAAAGATGTTTTCTTGTATGGAGACATACTAAATCAGGTACTGTACTGAATCTCTTTTTTCCTATTCTATTTATTGTCAGTATGAATTAGAAAGCTCTGGGGAATCATTTATTTTGCCCTCAGCTAGGAGGACCCTGCGACACAGGCCTTTTCTACTGCTATCCCTACATTTATCAAGTGTTTGTGTTATATGACCTTAATAGATAATAATATTTGTATAAGTATATTCATACATATTTTTTAAAAGGGCTTCATTACACCACATGAATCTCCAATTTGTAAATATATCATTTTAAAATCCTTGTTTTCCATTGATACATTTCCCACTAATAAAAATGTACAGTTTTTATAACAATTTTGGTGGCAGACACCATGGACATGGCATTTTCCATTTACATCTGTGAACATCAACTATTGGCAATAATACATGTCAACATAACATATATCAACTGCAATTGTAAAGGACTCCAGTATTCAAGGAGTTAATACAACAAAAGGCTACCTCACTCCAAATAATACCCCTCAACAGCATGGATCCTAAGCACATCAGAGTACTGAGAGTGATCATATATGTCACGTCCATGAGAAGGTATGTCATATACACAATACTGTTGTGTGCCTTAAAGAGACGAGTAGTTGACACTGATTGTGAGTGAATAGGGGCCTGTAATCCCTGCTGAAGGTGAAATTCTACAGGCAATTGACTATGTAATACATTCCTTGCACATGATTATATTAGAGGACCAGGTAAAGGACAAATGGGGGATCACTTTGATGTGGATGTAGCTGTTGAGGAAAACCAGCAAGAACTAAGGAGGCTGCGGAGAGGCAGAAGGAGACCCAGGAAAGCTACCTCTATTAGCAAGAATTTGATGTACACCTGTCATGCTAAGTGTTAGTGAATTCATTTATTATGAAAATAACATGTGATTTGTTAAAAACCTTTGGAGTGGAATGGTGATCCAGAACAGTGCTGTAATGTAATGATGTAGTAGTATTACCTCACAAATAAGTATTACTGTTGCTCATACATAATGTAGAAATATGTGCTAACAACATATAAAATACTGCATGAAAATAGGTGACATCTTAACAACCATTCCTGTGTCATTGTTATGGCCTGTAGTCATCACATGAACATGTTTCTGAGAATAAGTAAGACTAAATAATTCATCAGGATGTCACATATTTCAGGGGTTCTGTGCATTACTATATGATTTGATGTTAATTATGATTATATTAACGCCATATTTAACATGGAAAGTGTAAAAACTTGACCATAACAACATTATTTTCTAATTAAAATAACATTATTTAAATAAAAACATAAGATTACACTAATCAAATACATGAAGATGTTCAGACATATTTCATCATCAACTCGCTGTGGAATATGTTGGTGCGTTACAAATAAAAGATAATAATAATAATAATAATAATAATAAATAAATATGATTATGCTGTTATCCATATTTTATTATGCAGATGATTTATGCACATTTGTATAGTGATATATGATATGGATTGGTATACTGAAATATAATATGTATACATGTATCAGGTCATTAACTAAAGAAACACACAGACCATGGAATATGGTATAATACAAATATAAGTTTATTATATCCACAGAACACAGTCTTAAACATAGCAGACCAAGAATAAAAGTAATTGTGGGGTGCAAATGAAACCCAAGATGACAGGAGGCTGTTTAAAATGTAATCATCTGTTTGCTTAAAGGTAATACTGTATAATATTAATGATGCATAGCATCTACTGGAGTCATGTATGGTCATTACACCACAATAATGATAATTACATGAATATAAATGTCGTCATTCATCACTTCATATAATAGAAGTAAACAATAATGCACTTACATTGTGTCTTCTTCTGCTCAATGAAATAGACCTCAATTAAATAAACCGACTTTCCTGATGTTCATCCATAAGCAATACAAGCCATGCTGTCATGAAAAATCAGTTGTCATGACCAATGTCAGATATTTTGTTATGGAGTTGGATCTTACAAGGAATGTCTATCTATGACCACAATCAGAAGGACAGGAGTACTATCACTATCTCTATACGATATTACTTAGACACATTGATATCACATGTTAAAGGTATACAGGTGTCATCATATGATGAAACCAAAGTAAAAACTAGTATACACTGCTTGTGTTTTAGTAGAGACACTGTAGTGCTGGTGCAAAAGATATATATATATATATATATATATATATATATATATATATATATATATACTAGGAAGTTGCCTTTGGCGCTCATTTCAGTCTATGTCCTGCCTTATTCAATGCCTCAACTGCTCGCTTTGCGAAGCTCTCCTATGTGCTCCGAGCTTGGAAGGCTTCTATGGGTCAATGGCTCGTCTCGCGAGGCTCGCAAGCGTGAAGACAGCTCGCAGTTTGACAACTATTATATGTGATATATATATATATATTTATATATAGAAAAGCTACAACACAGTCAGTGTTTGGGTGGGAAACACAGTATTTTATGACATGTTTCTGTCAGTTTACGCAACTTTCTTGTTTTTCTATTGGTTCCTAGGGTTATTGTGCAGCTCATAATTCAGCAAAAAATTATTGGTGTCACAACTGAGAAAAGGGGGGTCTGCTTTACCCCCCAAAACTCCTGCCTTCAGCTCCAGGAGTTCTCCTCAGTATCATGAGGTGTAGGGCTTCTTATACATTATACATTTCTTCCATAAAATAAAACAATGGTACATTTATATAGGCCGGCTCTGAACCAATCAGCAAGCAGCTTGGTGAGTGCTACAGAGTTTCCAGCAGGGACAGGGGCAGGATGTCTATTTTCCCCAGCCAAGTGTTGGTTCATCTCCCCATCAAATGGTCAGATCTTCCATATAGCGTCTGGTTTCTTAAGGTGTTTGAGGCAGTGTCTCCACTGGGGATGTTGACAATCTGGAACTCTTGGAAGTGAGGCTGAGAGGGGGTAGGAATGTGCTTAACAGGGTCAAGCAAATACAATTTAATGGTTAAAAACAAGATAATGGTTCAAAGTGATATAACTCACAAAGTACTTTGACACCTCTGCAATTTTTGTCTGACAACCTAGTAAACTATGCATGATGTCTCTGTCAGTGCCACAGACAGCCCCTTTGAAATATATGGAGCCAATGTATTAAACACACATGAAACACATTATACATATAACAATAATCAAATCAGAGGGGAAAACTGGGAATTGGGCTCCACTTAGCTGAATAACATTTATGGATTTGTGGAGATAAAAAGGGCCACCTTGGGTCAGTTTTATGATAAGTCCAATTTTTAAACACTTTATCCAGGGAAATCAGAACTAATGATATTAGTTTTTAGGTTAGCTTAAATGATTGTTAGAACAACCAGGCAAAACAAATAGTTTATGGCTGAAGAAAAGTCCCCTGATCTTCACATATGCTATTGGGCCCAGATGGGCCATTGGTTGTGGGGATCAGCGGTGTCACACCCTCACACCAAAAGCGTGTTATGACAATTGGCTTATTTGCCAATACGAAGCAACCTGGCCCCTATGCATACTATGCAAGACTCTTTTTCTAACAGATTGAACATGGGTTATGTGTAATGAGGAGGATGCACTGGACATGGCTGGCTGAGTTTGGAATAGATATGTAGTCTGTACAACAACAGCTCCCAAAGTTACGAGAGAGTCTTTTTGCACAACAAATGCGATTGTAATGGATCCCTAAGTATTTTTTGTGACACTATTGTGGTTTGCTCTCCTTCCCATTTATTTTTTAGGTTTGAATGGATTAGTTTTTACCATTCAGGATTAGCATTGGTTTTGGAAATTAACCTTTTTATACAATATTATGTTAATAATTAGATTTTGGAATATTTATATTTCAGATAAGTTCTTTCTTGATATTGTGTTTGGTCTAGCCCACCCTTTGCCGAAGCACCAGAACTTTACTGTGTTCCTTTATTGATCTATTGTAGTTGGAAAGTTTAGTTTATTATGTTTTATACTAGAAAGCAACACCAATGCACATTCTGCAGTTGATTTCAAAAACCCAATTATTTTACCCTATTATTGTTGTTTAGTGAGAACATGTGCTACCAATATTACCTGTGCCACAATACAATATCTGTCAAACATACAGTATTTACATGTAATGCTTTGAATTGATGTCTCTAAACACTAATCATGTGCAAAACTTTGCATTCCTGTAAAAACCTTAGTCAAAACACAGGAAATTAAGCCAGATAACCAGGAACGGCAAGTGGTAGCTCAAGGACTGAGGAACTAAACTCTGCTGAAAGGGTTGCAAAAATACGCACCAATTGCATGCATAGCGGGTCACCTCAAGCAGCAGCCCACTTCCACGTCAATGATGCATAGCAGAAGTAAACATGGATAAAAGACACACACATTAGACACAGGAGTAGACAGGTGAGCTTGTAAGCATGATTTACAAATTATTATGTTGCTCAAGTACACCCAAAGGCAGGTAAGTGCAACAGAGTAGTAGTTAGGAAAAAGAAATGGCACCTACCAGTACTTTCCAACTAAATGTAAAATAAAGGCTGCGTATATTTCTTACTTTCTAAAACATATTATAAAATATCAAGTGCTTTTCTTCAAAAGTTCTTACTGTAAGAATAGGACTATATTGGATATACAATGTGTACTTGCAGGCAGAGATCATTTCAGTTTACACTCATGCATATGATTAGTATTGTTTTTTTCCAGTATTCATTAGCATATTGTGATGCATTTAATAAAATACACCTGGGTACATTGACTATGAAATGCTTTGCATCTCATTTCAAATTCAGCCCATCTGTGTTTTTAAAAGCATGTTTAAAAGCCAACATGACATTTCTGTAAGCTGGTGTACTATAGGGCTAATTATACTGGACCTCTAGATGTTGGCATGGAGCCCTTTACTTTGATTGATATTGACAGACTGTGACAATGAGCTAAAGATGTATTTCCCTGTGGTTTTGAGATCTCTTGGGATATTTGCAGCTTCCTGTTAAGAGATGTTCAGGAAAAGCTTTACTTTCTGATTTTTTCATGCTTTGTACGGACTGCATATAACTATTTTGTGTATGATAAGCAAAACAAATTTGTTATACAGGCAATTTTTTCGTATTGCAATATAATAAGCATAATATAAATAGCCTATTTATTGTCTTCTGAGGCAACAGTTTAGATAGTAATTGAATTACTCCCAAGCATACCCTCTAGATCAGCCATGTGAAACACGTAGTTCTGGGGCCTTATGCAGCTCACTGACTTATTAAATATGGTCTCTTGCAGGAAAGTAATAGGTCAAAATATAAAAATGTAACCTATTACCAAAAAGACATAGAACCTTCATATACAAAAATAACATAATTTTCTATACACACCTCTGTGTGTTTTGAATTTCCTTAGCTGTCCCTAAATCTCTCCTATTGGAATATCCAACTGTGAATTCTTTATGTTGGTCTAATCCCTTTAAATTAGGCATGTGTGGAGCAGCTAGAGGTAGAAAAGAGTTCAGAGAAATCTAAAGCAAGGTAAAGAGAGGGCTCAGAATAGGGCATTATTTCTTAAATGTGTTTATACAACACTTACTATGGTAATAGCTAATTAAAGTTATATCTATTACATTGTATATATATATACATATATATATACATATATATATATACATATCACATATATAGTTGTCATAATTGTGTGTGTTGGTCACGCAATGTTAAATGTTATTGCCTTGTGCATGCTCAATGAGCTCTCATCGCGAGGACCATAACTTGCGCACTTGACAGGGCTGCCATGAACTGCGAAGACGCTTATTGCGGGGCTCCCAATGAGCGCCAAAGGTGCTCATTGCCAGTCCCGGAACATAGAGGGCGGGACAGTAGACACAGGGGAAGGTGTAGAGGGGGAAGAGACACAGGGGAGGGTGTAGGGGGGGAGATACACAGGAGGGGGAGAGGGGGGAAAGAGACACAGGGGAGGGAGAGGGGGGGCAGAGACACTGGGAAAGGAGTGTACCTTGCCTCTGAATGTTATAGGTAGGATTTGGCGGTGTACTGTTAGCAAGCAAAAAACAGTGTTATAGTGGGGAATTTCAGGGTATGCCTGTATTTCTGTAGTTCTATATATTTTGAAACTTTTACATAAAATTATACTTCAGTGTTGGTTTCCATTTTGTCGGTTATTTGGAAATTGGACAGGAAGGAATGGATATGGACATCTTTAAGGAGTGGTTTATAAATAAAGAGTAATAATAATACTTTCTTGTCTACCAAAAAAGATGAGAGATTTTGTCTTTCTTACCAAAAAAAAAAAAAAAAAATCTTTGTTTCTATAATTATTTTTACAGATCTCTGATATTTTGTTTGTTTCTCTTATCTTTTCTTGACTGTTTGTCTGCACTCTGGATAAAATACTTCAGTAAATTGAAATTTCAACTTCAGTAATATATTCCTAACAAATAAAAAAGGCCTATTTTTACTGTAAATGTTTATAGTCCAAGTCATTTCAAGAGTATTTGTTTTGGAAAATTGGGACCATCTAGTACCCTTTTTTATACTATACACAGTAAATCAGTATTTCAGAGGATTCAGAACCATGCATTAAATGAAATATTAAAGTGACTCTGTCACCCCAACATAAATTTGTTTTCTTCTAAAAGAACATAAAAAAATGGCTCATACATTGTACATTGTTCACATATATTTGCCGGCAGATAACAACCAAAAAGACTCTACAGACTATATGGGATTTAGCACTGCTTTTGTGGCTCCATTGCACTAATGGGCTTCTTTGTGTACTAATTTGCTTCCTGGTATGGGAGTAGACATGTAATGCAGAGGAATATTTAGTCTGCACAAGGTAAATGTCGTAGCTACAACCCCCAGTGCTCTCAGCAGGACTAGTTCATAAGCTTATAAGATCACACCTGCCTCAGAAAGTATCAGACAGTAGGCAAGATGACAAATTGGAAACCCACACTGAAGTATAATTTTATGTTAAAGTTTCAAAATGTATAGAACACTAATACAGGCATACTCTGAAATTCCCCGCTTAGTGCTAAACCCCACTATAGCGCTGTTTTTTGCCTGATAACAGTACACCCCAAAATCCTACCTATAACATCCAGAGGCAAGGTACAGAATATTTTCATTGTTCCCTTGTTTCTCATATTGTGGTTGCTAATTGTTAATTGACCAATAAAATCTTCATTCATTTTATATTTTTTTTTTTGTACTATTTTACAGAACATGTCGTAGTGCAAGGAAGACCAGGGCAAGGTGATGTGCCAGAGTATTTATTTGGATATAAAACTGCAGGTGCTGGACAACTTGGAGAAAGGGTAGCGCCAAGTGGATATTAGAGCAGATATGCAGTTGCCAATCTCCCCAATCCGCCCCATCATGAGGAATAAAGTGGTGTTGTATGAAACCAGGCTCTTCTGGAAGCGGATGCCAAGCTGCACATTCATATCATAGGAGCATCAGGCTTCAAAGCAGCCAAAGACTAGCTAACTTTTTCTCAGGGTGGGAACGTCAGCGGTGACTTAAAAATAAAGCCATTGCTGGCCCACCACTCAAAGACACCAAGAGCCATGATGGGCATCGCTAAATCTAGTTTTGTTAGTCATTTGGAAATACGACAGGAAGTCATGGATATGCACATCTTTAAGGCGTGGTTCAGAAAGCATTTATGCCCATCCGTGCAATGCTATTGCAAGCCCAAAGGACTTGAGGACAAAGCACTCCTGTTAATGGACAATGCTCCAAGCCACCCTACCAACTTGGCTAAGCTCCACTGCTGTATATAGGTGGAAGTAGTGTTCCTACCACCCAAGACTACTTTGCTCATCCAGCCGGTGGATTCAGGGGATCATTGCGACCTTCAAGGCCTACTATCTTCGTCACACATTCTGTCAGCTCGTTGACCAGATGGACAGCAAGGATAACAATCTATGATGGATTTCTGAAAGAAGTACAACATCATGCAGACCTTCATTGTTATGACCCAGGTTTGACCACCTGCCTTTAGCTTACAGGAATTCCTCTGGGTTGTCAATTTTGGAGGTCATCTCTCAGGGCCCAGCCTGCCTGTAAGCCCATTAACACCCAGTCCTCATGATGCAGCAACACAGGAACGCAATACTACCCCTAGTGGTTAGGAGCAGAGTTGCAGGCAGAGTCCTTCATAACAATTCCTTCTGGTTAAAAATGTTATATGCCATCAGAATAATCCACACATCTCAATTTATGTCTGTTATCTGGCTACATTTATTGATCTCACATAGTATTTATAGCATACAGGAGCCAATCCCTAGAGGATTAATACTATTCCCACCATGTCAGGATTATTAATTACTCCTGATGGCTAATAAGACAGTTTGCTTCCTTTCTCAGGAATCACTAGAGGTCCTATTTACTCCCCTTCCTGCAGTAAAAAGCTGTTGTCCCAGTATCACACCTCCCCCTATGGAGTTCCTTCCTTTCTTTGGTAACTGGCAGGACCTTTTGATGTCTATTTACTCAGAAAAATAAACATTTTACACATTAGTGTCAGCATAATTTCTGCACCTCAAAACAGCTACCCCCATAACTGGATTTCCTTCACCCCAGGTACCCCGGGAATATACTCCATTATACTCCCTGGGAAAAATTTAACATTTCAATATCCAACATGCCTTGGTACCACCTTTACATCATATCTTTCCCCCATAATTTCTGCCTGTAAAGGCAACATACCCACACTGTACCGTATTATATACACACACTCTCTTGGTGACCCCAACATTACTTATTGAGGTCTACCTTACATTACACAGCAGCATCATGTCATATTCTTTTGCAAGTTCCATGTCCATTACAATATTTAGTAATCACATGGGCTGGAGTTATATATAACAGAATCCATCATTCAGGTAGTAGGTTCCCTTCCATTGTCACAACAGTCCATTGTCCACAAAGTTCAGTGGGGGGGGGGGGGGGGGGGAGCACCTAACTATTACTTATAATTGCTGCTAACTCATTTATGAAATACACCCCTTCAACCAGTAATACTAAGCAAGTCACTAGCACAAAGCACATTTTAAACACACATAATTTCTGTAAACATTGTCGATACAAACAACTTGGTACCTTCCATAGTTACCCCCAGATACATGGAAATATTTAGCAATATCTGTTATGAATAACAGAGCCCATAAAGTTCAGGGGGGGGGGGGCAGCAGCTTCTGGGCATGACCATGATCATTGATATGTCCTGAAAGAAGGTGACACAGCAATGTCTAAAAGCTGTGTGGAGGAAGGTCTGACCAGAGCTGTGTGGAGATGTGCAACCAGAACAGCCCATTATAGTGGAAATAGTGGACCTTGTGACCACGGCTGGACTGGGAGATGAGGATGCCCTGGGCACAGATAATTTGGTACAGGCTTCGGGCAAGAGCCTGATCAATAAGGACCTCCAACAAATGCCGCAACAGGGCATTAAGGAATTCCAGGACAGCATTTACTCTGATATGGAGGAACATAAAGATCTGTCCAGCAAGTTCCTCAGCAAGACTTTGCATTCCATCCATGAGATTATGGATGATCCCTTCAAACACGGCAAACGATCACTGTGAGGAGCAGGAATGTGGGATGCACCGTTATTGGGGCAATGTCCTGCTACCAGCATCAGGTTCCTTTTGAGTTTTTGATATGTTTGCAGTTTCTTAACATTTGTTATAAAGCCAAAACAACTGAAATCTCACTTGATTTTCTGTCTTTTTTCAATATGTTCTCCTATCCCTATCTTCCCTGTGTTAAAATAACTTTAGTGCTATTTCACCTAATACTCCCTTTGCCCGAATCTACAGCGCTAAATGGGGTATTGCTGTATCCATAGTATATATACTATAAATATAGTAAACACTGTACAGTTAGTCACTGTCCCAAAATATAAAGCCTAAAGAAATCTGCTGAGAAAATGTAATGAATTTGTACTTTTGCTTCCCGACAAATGTGTTAAACATTCACTGTTTCAGGTTAACATATATTAAATGCAAGTCACGGCTGTGTCTCCAATTTCAATAAATGAGGTAAGTGTGGTCTTACACTTTATGACATGGTGTAAATTAGGCAAAGAATGTGTAATATTGCTGCTATTTTATCATAATATATAACTGGGAACACAACTTACAAAAATGCATGAAATGAGAACCCATAGACTGCAAAGCTGTGAAAGATACTCTCTTTTTGCTTAATAGGTTTTTGGTAAAATATTTCATTTTAATGATGTATGGTTTGAGGCTCAATATAAATTAACATCTAACGATTTGCTTTTATTTCCAAGTGTGACCGACATGTTCGTGTCCAACATTAAGCATTCAATATTGAATGCAAAAAATTAGTTTGGATGAGCAAAATATATTAAAACATTATCACCATTTTTTTTACTCAAGTACTAATTAATAATAAAGAGGCAAAATAAATGCAGTTTTCATTAAGATAAGCTTTAGACTTCATGAATGCTAAAGAAGAAAGAAAAGAAAAAAAATCACAAAAGTCAACTTACAAGTAGTTAAGAATGGAATACAAATGCACTACACCAGTGTATTAGGTGATATAAACCAACATATAAAATTACTGCATACATAAACATATATATTTTATAAAGATTGTGATAAATACTATTGAAAATATATAAATTGCGATGAGTTCTGTTAGTTAAGTTAATTGTTTTTTGTTTAGAGTAGAGCATTTTATTTAGGAGGAGGCCTTTCCATTGTCCAGATGAGGATCACAGGTCTTCTAGCAAGAAAGAAGAGGGCCAATGGATGTGCTTTATCAAGGGCTGAAGAATGAGAAAGAGGGCATCACAGATCATTAATGGAGGGTCGTCCAAGAGTCGTTAAGTATAATTTCCCCCTACAGGTTTAACTTTTTTATTTTCTCTCATTTTTATTTTCATTTTATATTTTGTTTATTAGTCTTTTTATTTTTTTAAGTCACTTATTTTTATGTAACTTTTTTTATTTTATTATTTAATTTATTTAATAGGGGGTTGTTTTTGTGGAACCCATGGGAGATAGGGTCCATAAGAAACTCTATTGTGGTAGTTAGAGTTCCTTGGGGGTCCATAGAGACCATCAAGGCATGGGGCCAGGTTTAAGTATGATGAGGGTCTAGGGCAGGGGTGTCCAACCTCGGTCCTGGAGGGCCAAACACAGGCCTGGATTTGAGAATTTCCTTTCTGTGCACAGGTGAGGCAATCAGGATGACTGAAGAAGCAACAGACTCACCTGCTTGCAGCAAGGATATCCTCAAACCCAGGCCTGTGAACGACCCATCAGGACTGAGTTTGGACACCCCTGGTCTACATGAACCTCCATGGTAATAGCATACCCCATAGATATTGATTAGATTATCATGGGGGCCCATAAGGACTCCCGTGGTAACAGATTTATCTTAAATGGTGTGGGAGGCCATAAAGACTTTAATGGTTTTATTTAATGTCTCCACCCCAAACCACAAGGGAAGGAGACCCGAAAGGGGTTCCAGGGAATACCAGGCCCATAGGGTTTAATAGGGGAGCATAGTGTGATAACATTAGATAGATATTTTATTTATATGTAGTGCAACTGAGCTGGGCAGGGTATTATTTTACTGGGAACATTGTTATAAGTCATTATTAATGTCTTTGCTAACCATTGCAGTTTTAACAGAGAAAACAAGGACAACTCTTAAAACAGACTTCTCCTCACTAGCAAACCAATGCTAAAAAAGACAGATAGTATCACCCACAACATCCATAATCTACATATGTAGAAATAGAAAGTGATCAATGGCAAGGAGACTTCTGTTCAAGTTATATCAAGAAAGGAGAGATAATAGAAAAAAAACTCCAGATAATATAATATGTCAGCTCATGTAAATGACCTATCAGTCATCAACAAATAGGATAACCACATCCAAAATCAGATATAAGATGGAGATTAAGATAAACCAACAATTCTAACTGACCCTTCATAAGGATCCCAGTATTGCCCTCTTGTAAAGAGAATGGTCATTCGCTACCTTAGTCCTTTTCCCCTTTCCTTTTCTTCTTTAATTATTATGAATTAAATAAAAACATGCAATCTCTAAACTGATCCACCCTTGCTTGGTATAGGCAGACTGTATAACTTAAGAATTTCATTGAGAGTGGGGAAATAAAAGTTAAAAGGTTAATAAGTTAATCAAGTTAATAGTTGTTTTTTGTAAATTCAAACATTTAAAAAAAAAGAAGACACACATTTTATTTCTCTTTTTTTTAAGTAATCAGGGAAATGTATACAAGCGGCATTAAATATATGTAATGTATGGCTTAACATGTGATACAAACTGCTGCAATAATATTACAAAATTACCTTCAATAAAAATATTGGAAAATAATATGTATTAAATAATAGCTAACTTAAACACCTACTTGTATATAAATAAATCAGATAAAAAAACAGGGAAAACAAATATAGTGTAGAGCTCTCCAATATCTCTGGGGTTAGCCAGGCAGAAAATGAAAGGCAATTTTGGTATGTTTTGGGCATTTTATCACTGATTTAGATTTATGCATATATGTGATATGATAGCTTAATTTATATCACCCATCTTGGTAAAATTCCCTGTGTAGGAACAGGGTAGCAGTAATTTATTATTTTTTCTTGACATATTATGTATATTAAATGCAATAGGGATGCAAATCGTGGTATTTAATGTGTGTGCCTGACTCTTATAACATGCATGGACTACTCACATCACGAAGTGTAAGTGGGTGGATAGTGGGTAAATACATGATGCTGATTCAGGCATTACCATGGCTCATTGTGGACCTAATCATAATACTTGCATTTTAGTAAATCATACAGAGACCTGAGTAGAGCTGATGTGTGATGAGCCAAGGTAGACCATGGCTCACCGCACATCATCTTTGCATAATGTTTAAAACATGCTCTTTTTAATGCTTGAACTAAAAATCAGTTGTGCTCATTGTCCCTTTAAAGGAATACTGTGGCCATATTTTTAAATGTACTACATTTGAAAATATGCAACATGCTTTTACAACATAAAAGCCTCTAATGTATTATCTTTCATATGCATTTACGCTGTAGTGGAATCTACTATTTTGGCTTCAGTAGGTCAATCTAATGAGCATGGCCGGATTACCCATTAGGCCAACTAGGCAGCCGCACAGGGGCTTCCATGTGAGGGGCACCACTTTTTAAAAAATAATGGTTCCTGGCTTAACAAAAATGAAATGCTGCATTTCATCGACTGTCTTATTGGAGGTAACAACCTAGAACAAGAGAGTTACAACAGGAAATGTAACTTACAAGACAGAAAAAACTCACTCGCAGGGGCTTCCCCACTTCACTGTCTAGGAGCTCCAAAAAGGTAGATCCGGCACTGCTAAGTAAGGTGGGAGCAGGAAATCTTTAATACTCAGGAAGTGTCTTCACCAAGACAATGTGGCAGTTACATCTACTAGTGCTCTCAACAGGATTACAAAGAAAGCGTATTAGTTTACAAGTGAACATCCTAATGGGAAAATAATAGGCAGCAACAGAAAATAAATCATAATGGAGCCAGGCAGTAAAGAATATTTGTATATAAATATTGCAGAATATAAAGGTTATGTTTAGTGTTGTGCTTTCTAAATATATTTACCCACTAGCATTTTTCATTATTCAAAAAGAATCTAGTGAAAAGTGATTGAAATATATATACATATGCAATAAATATCACCAGTAACAACTGAAGTAAACAGTGCCCTTAAACAGAATACCTATCTTCACTGGTATGTTATCTATGTGAAAAATGACTGCAGTGAATTATTACTTACCTAGGTTTTTTAGACTAAAAAAAGACAAGTTAAGACTAAGTACTAATTGTTTTAGGATAAATAGGATAAATATTTGCAATAAAATTATATAGTAGGTGTGAAGTTGCATAGTAGGTGTGAAAAGACAGAAGTCCAAGTTCAATCACCTTAGATTGCATCTGGTAAATGTTTTATTTTTATTGATCCAGAGTATATCAACCAGAAAAATCCACTAAAACATTGTCTATTGTGTTACATGAGAAAAAAAAAAGATGCCACGCTTGTGCCAGAAACTGACAGATTCCTCAGAGGATCAACATCCTATTATTCTATGCTAAAGTGCCAGTGTAAGCATTTTTCTTGTTTCCTATTTTTAGTTCACCATTAATTAATATGGCAATGCATGTGCAAATAGCAGCATATCAAAGTTTTAGTTAGAATATATAATATAAAAACAGAGTTTTTATCAATAATGGCTGTTACTGTACCACTTCCAACCTCTCTCATTGCCTTGAGCACTACTGATAATAAGTGAAAGATTTAATGTAATTTAAGCTTCTTAATATATATATTTCACCTCCTTCCAGTAGTGCTCAGATATATGCTAATGCCGTGACGTCACATGCGCGCCGCGTCATTAGCATATACTGGGTGCCGGCACCCTGTATATGCTAATGACGCGGCGCGCATGTGACGTCACATGCGCGCCGGTCAAGGAGCGGAGGCTGGAGCAGAAGCAGGTAAGTGAGGGGAGAGGGGGAGGTATTTAGGGGGGTTTAGGTTGAGGAGTGGGGTTGAGGGGGGGTTTAGGTTGAGGAGGGGGGTTGAGAAGGGGGGTTGAGGAGGGAGGTTGAGGAGGGAGGTTGAGGAGGGGGGTTGAGGATGAGGAGGGAGATTGAGGAGGGGGTTGAGGATGGGGGGTTGAGGATGAGGATGGGGGGTTGAGGAGGGAGGATGAGGATGGGGGTTTGAGGAGGTAGGATGAGGATGGGGGGTTGAGGAGGGAGGATGAGGATGGGGGGTTGAGGAGGAGGGTTGAGGATGGGGGGGTTGAGGAGGGGGGGTTGAGGAGGGGGGTTGAGGATAGGGGGGTTGAGGAGGGGGTTGAGGGTGGAGGGGTTGAGGAGGGAGTTGAGGAGGGAGGATGAGGAGGAGGGGGTTGAGGAGGGAGGTTGAGGATGCGGAGGGAGATTGAGGAGGGGGGTTGAGGATAGGGGGCTTGAGGATGGGGGGGTTGAGGAGGGAGGATGAGGATGGGGGGTTGAGGAGGGAGGTTGAGGATGAGGAGGGAGGTTGAGGAGGGGGTTGAGGAGGGGGTTGAGGATGGGGGGTTAAGAAGGGAGGATGAGGATGAGGAGGGGGGGTTGAGGAGGGGGGATGAAGAGGGAGGTTGAGGAGGGGGTTGAGGAGGGGGGTTGAGGAGGGAGGATGAGGAGGGAGGTTGAGGATGAGGAGGGAGGTTGAGGATGAGGAGGGAGGTTGAGGATGAGGAGGAGGGGTTGAGGAGGGGGGTTGAGGTTGAGGAGGGGGGTTGAGGATGGGGGGTTGAGGAGAGAGGATGAGGATGGGGGGTTGAGGAGAGAGGATGAGGATTGGGGGGTTGAGCAGGGAGGTTTAATAGGGGGGTTGAGGAGGGGGTTGAGGAGGGAGGATGAGGATGAGGAGGGAGATTGAGGATGAGGAGGGAGGTTGAGGATGAGGAGGGGGGTTGAGGAGGGGGTTGAGGTTGGGGGGGTTGAGGATGGGGGGTTGAGGATGAGGGGGGAGGATAAGGATGAGGAGTGGGGTTGAGGAGGGAGGTTGAGAATGAGGAGGGGGGTTGAGGAGGGTGATAAGGGAGGGGGAAGAGACACAGGGAAGGGAGAGGTTGGAAGAGACACAGGGAAGGCAGAGGGGAGAAGAGACACAGGGAAGGGAGAGGGGAGAAGAGACACGGGAGAGAGGGGGACACAAGAGGGGGACACAGAGGGCACAAGAGGGACACAGGGGGCAGCACATTTCCCACCCTTGGCTTATACTCGAGTCACTAATTTTACCCAGTATTTTGTGGTAAAATAGGTGCCTCAGCTTATACTCGGGTCGGCTTATACTCGAGTATATACGGTAATTGTCATACAAAACTGGACTTGATTGTAGATAAGAGATATATAGATGATCTTACGAAAAAAGCTTAAACATTTTATTTTTGCCATTATTTCTCTGAGAACAGCTATCAAATGCATTCAATCCATTATTGGTAACAAGTGAAATGAATAAGACCATTGTTTAAAAGGACTCAATTACATTTTTGGTTTTGTTTTATATATCTTGCATATATTGTTTTGAATGTCTTAACTAGGTGACTTAATTTGATCTTACTCAATGTACTTAAGTCACCTAGTTAGAACAAATATATAAAAGAAAAACCAAATGTGGTCTTATTAATTTTTATTGTTCATCCTTTTCACCAGTAATTGATTGAACAAATTTGATCACTATTCTCAAAAAATAAGGGAACAAATAAAAAGTTACAACTATTTTTAATCTATATATCACTTGTCTACAATCAAATCCAGTATGAATCATGCAAACAAAGTAGGTATGGTAATGAGGACAAGATAAAATATGTAGGTGACCCTGAATTGGGACAGATAGAATCGCTTCTTCTTTTAAACACAATAATTATTCATTTCTAATTCTGAACAAACATCTTGTATCTATTCACCCTGATGTTGTTATATAGAATAAAGTTGCATATGGTATGTATATTTTTGGAAAGCAGAACAGCAGAATTAATATAATATAAATGAGAATAATGAAGAAAAAGCCGCTTACAGCATGACTCCCTGGGATGAACTGCTGGGCAGAGCAGAAGTTGGAAAGGGTATGCATAATCTTTATTCATTTTACATACAGATGTGCATGACCTGATAAAACACAACTGGAGTAACTGCATGTGGTTCTAGCCTTTTGAAGACAAATAGATGTGATACACCTGGTAGGTTCAAAAAGCAGATGGGGATGTTAGTCTTAAAATGTACAGGGATTCTGAGTTTATGTGCTGGGGTCTATATGGAGTTCATGTTTCATTGAGTGGGTCTGTTGTCGCGTGTTAGATATACACAGCATATGGAGATGTAAACTTGATCAATTGCTGTAGCATTTTATTAAAGTGAGACTGCTGACAAATTTACGATTAAATTAATGTAACCTGATTTGAAGTAGGAACAAGAGAATGGTAACATTAAATGTAATTAAAATTCAAAGAAAAAGATGTTTCGCTTCGGATCAAGTACAATTTGTATGCCAAAAAGTCTATAGTTGATAATGGATCACTGCTTGGGGTAGATAAAAAAATCAGCTTAAAAAAAGAGAGTGTTTCTTCAGAGAAAGATTGTGGAACTCACTAATAAAGGAGGTTATGACAGCAAGTTCAATAGATAACTTAAAAAATCATTGAATATATTTTAAATGCTAACGGCATACAAGGGTTTCTCTGGTTAACTAGAATATGAAGGATATTGCCCCAGAGACTAATACGGTTGACAGTTTTTGGGTTATGGAATATGTTTTTTCAACATATTAGAAAAATGTATTTATTGGGATTCCTCTGGATTAATTCACAAATAACATGAAACAAGTATCAGATCTAAAAGAAAAGATGAACTTGATAGACTAAAATTATTTTTACAACCTGTTACTGTCAGTAAGGTAAATTCAGCTAAATGGATAAAGAAATGTTTAATGAGGATCTCCTTTAAAAAGTTATCAAAGGACCACTACACAATAAAACAAATATATGTTTGAAAATGTAAAAATTACTCATAGGTAATTGGAAAAAAAATGTATACAGTTAATTTTTAATTAGAAAAAGAAAACATTTTTAATGTCTCTGCTGGACCATGGAGGAATCCGTGATATATAGGGGGTGAGAGTTGTGTGTCAGACAGGCTTTTAGCTTTCTGGAGAACTGTGGCTCCATCTATTGATGCAACTTCCTGTTTCTAGGCCTGAGAGAGAGGAAAAGAGAGAGAGAGAGAGAGAGAGGAAGGAGCATGGCATCAATTTCATTCATCCAGTGATCTAACGGTTTCTCTCTGTTCCTTACTCCCCAGATCATCCATCCACTAAAAGCTAGAAACAACGCACTCTGATGACCCCATTATCAGGAAGGGATGCAATAAACACAAATAGATTGTGACACTCATAAACAGAGCCTTCCAAAATTCAGATTTTCTCAAAAAAGTCTATGACTTACCCAGCCGCTAATATTTAGCCATATCAAATTCCAGCCTCGTAAGTCTAACGTGAGCCTCGCAGCGGCTGCGGGGTCGAGATTTGGCCTACTTAGGTTGCTATTAAATTAGAATTGGCTGCAAGCTACGAGTGAGAGACGCTATTTCGTGAACCAGTTCAAGGCCGTCTGGCTTGCGTGCTTGAAAGCAAACAATTAAGCGATCAAGTAGTTACGGGTTCAGATGGAGCCAATGGACAAAGAGATTATTAGCGTTACGTCACTGAAAAAGGTGAGGGTAGATTTCAAAGCCCTACGGACTTCAAGTACAGTTTACGATTGGACCCACAATCCAGATATAATGCAATATTAATAAAGTCGTAAATATGATATTCTATTACATGTGAGTTACAGTATATGTATTAACATATTTATTGCTGGGATCTATATAACACAAAATATAAACATGAAAGTATTTTTCGGGGATGGTTTGCAGGCTTGAGAATGTTGTGCTATTATTTCTAAGACCTAACATCACTTTCCCTTATGTTAAATGTACAGTAGTGTTTTTTTTTATTTGCCTACAAAGTGATATGTATTGGACTTTACCCCCTTTGCGGATGCTCTAGAGCACACGTTGGCCATTGGGCTCCATTTGCGTGTCACATGCTTGCTCGCGAGTGACCATGTTGCAATTTAATAGATGTATTGAACAAGTAGCATATACGGGCAGGACGTATCCAAGGATTTATGTGCGCAAAGTTTAACGTAGCTCAAATCGTAGGTGATTTTCAGCCTTCCTGCATGGTAACACTCAAGTCCGCTGCGAGCAACGTTACAGGGCTAATTTAATAGCTGTAACACGTAAATCTCGAGTTACAGGCTACGTTTTAACACGTAGCTACAATTTAATGAGGCTGATTGTTAGCTTCCACTATAATACTTTATGTTGAGAAAAGGTAGTGAATAGTTATCATCTAAAACATGTTCATTGGATAACCAAGTCTTACAGTCCCAGGAGCATGTCAGTGAACTTGGGCCAACATATTGGTTCTCCTCATATAATTTCAGTAGTCCTGTCTGTAAATATCCAGCAATGATTTAATCAGGGAAAAGCTTGCTTTATAAAAAATGTATTTGTATTTCAATAGGAGTCTTCTAGGAGCTTCTATTTCAGGGATTGTGCATTTATAGATATTAAAATATCGACAGTTCCTGAAAGCCGGTGTATTTGAAAGCAAATTTTTTTTGTGAGAAACAAACCGTCAACTGTTAAACAGTTGTTGAAATGCTTGAATTATATGCTGTTAGTTTCAAAACATACAATTATATCACAGCTAGCTTGTATATATTAATTTCATTCCAGTATAAATGTTCCTTCATTGTTTGCAGCACAATGTAAATCTAGGTGCAATCGATCCTACATTCAATACCTTTGAATCATATTTGTCTTGGACATGGTGTTAGTACAGGACTTGACTGGTTAAAATTGATGGGGTTTGCTAATAAGGGATGAAATGAAAGATACTGACAGTTGTGGTTTCTGGAAGAAGAGAATATGAATCAAGAGTAGTTATATAACGGTGTTTTTAGTTAGTGGGTCAGTTCCACTTAAACTTGTGTGGCCACTTACTCATGAGATAGTCTGTGAATATGTTGAATAAATAAGGTGACAATATACAACCTTGTCATACTCCTTTCCCAAACCTAATCCATTCTGTTGTTCCATGTTCGGTTCTTCTGTATCTTATTTTCCACATACATTCCTCGGGAGGTGGGATAGATGATATGGTACTCCTATGGGTGTAGGAACTGAGGGGGGGTGGGGGTGGGGGGCTCAACAACGGGGACAAATCCCCCCCCAGATTATTCAATGTTTATGTGTAGAGAAGCAGTTGTGTGGTATTTTTATAAGATATGCAGATCTCCCCCAGATTCCTTTTAAGTCCTACACCCATGGATACCCCCATATCTTTAAGAACTTGCCACATTTTATTAAAATCCACATAGTCAAAGGCTTTAAAATAGTCTATCAAGCAGAGGTAAATATTTTTCTGTAACTCTCCTGATCTCTTGTGCCTCTGTGAAACCAAGCTTGCACGTCTGGTTATTTTTGGTCCATATACAGTATATTTGGTGCCGAGCTTGCAGGATCTTAAGCATAACCTTACTGGCAAGTAAAATTAGTGCAATTGTGTGATAAGTGGAGCAATCTTTGCACAGTATTATTTGAGAATTGGGATGTAGACTGGCCTTTTCCACTGGCCACTGTTGAGTTTTCCAAATTTGTTGGCATAATGCAAGTGACACTTTCACAGCATCACATATATTGGTGGATGGGTATGCTTAAAAAACTGTGTTATATCAGTAAGCATAAGTATAGTATAAAGATCATGCTAAAATGTGGTCCTGCTTAAATCCCTAGGTTGTAGTAGAACCATTGTACATCTTGAGAGTTTGAACTACAAACAGGTTCCTCATCTGTTTTAGACATGCTAATTAACATTCAATCATATTGATTTGCTTTGCAGAACTTGAAAAAGCATTACTCCACCCTTCTTTGTTCTTAAAATTTGTTTAGGAAGAGGCTGTGAATGAGTCAGAAGAATTTTGCTGGAAAAATAGTACCATGAAGAATAACTTCCATTTTTGGCGGACATAATTCAGGACTTTTCATTTAATGGCTGTTGCATATCTGAAAATAATTTTAGGTTATAAAACAAAAATCCAATAATATCTTTACTATGACTCAATGCATCTTTTACATTATAAAAAACATCCATTTTTTAAGAAGCAGCAGAAAAATACCTAAATCTCAACTGTTAATTAATATCATGTTTCTAAATTTAGGAACATATATTCCCTCGCAGTTATTTTCATTTTATATATTAACAGCCTTATTAAATTGTGATTCTGCCAATTGAATAGGGCTCTATCTAAGCACAGAGCATATTTTTTACAGAAGTTTTTAGTTAGTGAACTCCTATTCAAAAGCAAGGTCTTCACTATAGAGCCCTATTCAATTGGCCAAATTGCAATTTAATAAGGCTGTATATATTTAGCCACTTATGTTTGTGTATTCTTAATGGATATAATGCCTTTAATTAGAGTATATTTTTATTGTCTCTGGTTATGAAGATTTTATAATGATATATCCCATCTATTTATTTGTAAATGACAAAAATAATTAAAAATCATGGGAAATAAAGGGGGGTTAAATTCACCACCAGTGAGATTCACTAAGCATCTCAGGTGCTTTAAAGTGCTTTGTGGAAGGCTGCAATGTGTATTTCCTATTTGGGCAAAACTTTCATTAAAGCTCTTTCCGACCCTTGTGTTGGCTCAGTAAAACTACCCAATTGTACTCAATGCATTCATACACAGGTTAATTTTGGTTGGACATAGTTAGAAACACTAATCATTACTACGGAAAAATGCCATAATAGAAAATATAATAGTAAAGTTGCAGATGGGTTAAACTTTCCTCACCATGTTTCTGTCACTATAAATCTTCTTCTGGCTCAAGTGCATGGACATACTTATACCTAAAAACTGCTTTTATAGATGTCAAAATGAATTTGTATTCAAAATATAATATTCCCTCCTGAAAAGCTTGTGTTTTGGCAGAAGATTGAAAAATACATCATAAACTGAAGAGTCTACAGTCATAACCCATGTTTCCCTATAGGGAAGCAGGATTTATTATTATTTTTCCCTTAAAGGACCACTTAATTCAGCACAAGTTGGACCACACTAAAGTAAAGATCTCCTAAAAGTATGATGAAATACTTTTTGAATTTATTAAATCCATGCATTTTTTTACTGAGTATTCAATAAAGTCTTTGTTTACGTGAGTCACTGACTGCCCACTCCCAGACCCAGAGCTTCTGCTCAGTGTAGTGAGCAAAAGAAAAAAAGAGTTAATCCTCAACAAATCAGTGTATACAGATCATGGAATGCTGGAATCATTCATGAAAACTGCCATCAATCAGTGTCCTCACCACCCGGTGGGCAGGATAGACTGTGTTTGTAAACAGATTTAAAACTTTAGATCCATTAGCTATTATTAATGTAATGTTTTTTAAACATACAATCTTGTGCTTTTTCACACAATGAAGAGCTCCTACAGTGAAGTAAATAGCCCCTTAAAGGAGCTCCACAGATGTTGGAAGATGCTGGTTAAAGAAGCAAGTCAGGTCAGCTACAAAATAAAACTGCCAGCTTCCCATTATGTAAAGAGACAAAAATATTTCAGAACAGACAGCTTTTAACATTGCTATAAAGAGTCTTTTTTTTCCGAATATATAATGCATAACTGGCTATAAGTCCTTTGAAATAGGTAGAGAAGTAGCGTTTAACCTTCCTTGATTAAAATGTCTTTTCGCTTATGTTATACAAATGAAACATTGCTGCTATTCACGGGATACATTGCCGTACTCATATTATAATTTAGCTAACTGATGAATTGCTATTTCAAATGCTTTTGTTTTATTTCACCTTCACAACGGATCTGATTTAATCTAAATTGTAGTTATGAAAAAAGACAATCACACTGAATGGCTACATTCTCCATATGGAATGGAAAACAATTGCAGAAGTTGACAAAATTAGATTCTATACCTCGGTTACTTAGTACAGATGCTGCAATCACTAATGGCGCACTTGTTATTATAACTTGAGATCATTGCCTTTTGGAAACATTGTTTTTGGTATGGTAAACTTTATACAAAGACGGTCAGTTCTTAGAAGCATATCCAACGCGTAGTAACAAGACATGCAATTTATATTAGCGGTATATTAGATTTTATCATTTTATATCAACTACAAATGGGTTAAAAAAAATCTCCATGCTGGAATCTTAAAACAATATTGTGGTCATTTTTTTTTTTAAACATGGCCTTTTGAATAACTAAAATTGATAATGCAAAATATTTCTAGAATATATAAATATATATATATATATATATATATAAATTATATATATATATATATATATATATATAAATAATATATATATATATAAATATATATATATATATATATATATATATATATATATATATATATATATATATAATTGAAGAGTGAAGCATCTATGAATGTCTAGTAATCTAGTAATTTAGTAATTATTAATCTATATATATATATTTAGATTGATAATGAGTATTGCAGTATTGCTTGAGACTTGATAAAGAGAGGTTAAACCTCTCAAAAGCTTATATATAAATAATACTAATTGCAATACACATTGTTAATCTCTCTCTCTCTCTCTCTCTCTCTCTCTCTCTATATATATATATATATATATATATATATATATATATACTGTATATATATATATATATATATATATATATATATATTAAACAATATTCAATTACTATATATATATATATTAATAATTATTTAATTACTATATATATATATATATATATATATATTTGTCTTTTTATATAAAATTATTCTTTATTACAGGGCTTCATTTTCAGGTCCTTGTAAACAAAAGAGCTTTTAATTGTATCTAATAAGAGCACTGGCAGATGTAGACATCATATTCTACCTGCCATGTGGTGCAGGTAGAAAATTCTTGTGCAGTCATGAAGGTGGGAGGACATAATTGCCTATTTTCTATTGGTAGATCTCACAGCACCATAATTGCAAGGACATGTTATTTTATTATTCATTTGGAAAATGTTTTGCATTTTTCAAGTGCATAATAGTATATTTTAAATATATGACCATAGCAGTTCTTTAAATAGGATAATGCATTGTTTAGTCATTCAGTCATGTCTGACTAGCTGTGACTTTGGATCACAGCATGCCATGGACACCCGAAGGTTATCTAGGCAAATATACTGGAGTGAGTTGCCAGTTCCTTCTCCAGTGGACCACAATTTGTCTGCTATGACCTGCCCATCCTGGGTGACCCTACAATGTATAGTTCACAGCTGCCTCTTCACCTCAACAAGGAAGATATTCAGATGGGGGAATGATAATGCATGCTTTTGTTCAAAAAAATGTGATGAAACATTTATATCCAAATTATGTTTTCCAATAATAGATTTATGTTGTAAAATGTAAACTTTTTTTTTATAAACAGAATGGTCTTCCCAATGTACAAAACACCAAACAGACATATGAACTCATCTAGCTGTCATCAATCCCATGTATGTAACCAGTATAAGAAATTATGTCTATGTCCATAGATGTCTTCAATTCCAAAATTCTGATGACCATCGTTTCGCCATAACTTGTTCTTCCAAATGCAATCTTATATCATGTTTGATTTCATTACTGTTTTTTTTTTTTTAGAAAAGAGGGTGCAGATACTCTCAGATACTCTTAGCCCTGTTACATACCAGAAGCTGTTACTCTAAACTGTAAAGATTTTTGAATAATTACATATTGATTGTTGTTTGCCATCATTGTAAAGGAGAAAGAATAAAAGTGTTATTGCCTTCCAGACATTTACAGTCCCACGCTGATTTTCACGTGTCTGATCCAAAGTTTCTTAATTTAGGTCAACCAGCTTGGAAACCACAAAATCTCAATACAATCGATTCAGCAACCAGGGCCCATAGACTCAGTGGCAGATGTACGCTATAAAACACTGGGAACTTGAGAACAACAAATATATCATCATTCAACATTTCACACATCACAGACATTCTGCTTCCTAACTAAAATGGCCAATATTCAAAAAGGTTAAAAGAATAAAGAACTTGGAAATGATTAATGGACAATTAGGATAAAGCATTTTCCTAATAATTTGCAGTATTTCACCGTTTAAAATTACAAGGAGCTCTCGGTCTTGTGCAACATTTACAATATGCTATTGTAAGGAACAACACTCACTAATGGGAAAATGTTTAATCACATATATAGTTGTGAGCATGCGGGTTGTTGCTAACGCTGAAGGCTCGCGTAGCAAGCCTGCGGCCCTCGCAAAGGGAGGGCTTCAGTTGCTGCCATTGAGCGCCGAAGGAGCTCCTTGCCAGCAATTTCGGACCTCGCAAAATGTAGGGACTTACGAAAAACAAATACGAGACACGGGACTTAGAAAAAAAAAACATTACGACCTGGCAAAAATACGACCTTACCGCTCGAAACCCACCCACATGAAAACCTTAAAAACACAATAAATACACACAAGAAATACATAAAAAGCTTACCCACAGCAAGGGGGGAGGGCACCCAGGACCTCGGAAGCTGAAGTTACACCTCAATTTAAGTCGAAATACAAGAGTTTAGACACCTGCAAATCCCCTAAGCGAGAGAAAAAATGGCTGCCGAAAAAACTAGAGCGAGGCTACAGGACCCTAAAGACGCAAAACACCACCAAACACATACGGATTTTCCGAAAAAGACAGACGAGATCCAAGAACAAGGACGCCAAATCAGCCACAGCCGCGTACCACACATTAGGCGCCATTTTACAACACTAACTTACACAATCCGGAAGTACACAGCTACCCTAATGGATTTTCCTTGCGCACGCAGCCTATTTACACTACACACTGCACACATTGCTGACACTTACACAGCAGCTCCACAGCCCTGAAAACACACATTATATGCTGCAGCAACATCAAAACAGATTGCCAGCTCTCCTGCACAATGCTTCCTGCATATATTACTTCAAAATAGGTAAAGTATATTCATGTATTATTTTATTAATTATTTCATTAGCATACAAAAAAAAACAATGCTCATAGAACACAAACAACCAATAGCCTCGCAATGAGCGCCAAAGCATCTCGGAACACCAACAAAATTAATCTCTGAACCAAACACCATTACCAAGCGCCTTACAATCTTATTGCCATCAATTTTTGACGGGCAAGTCGCTAGTAATGTGATTGTTTTGTGGACAGTATTACGTATACTTTTTAATTGCTATAATGTTGGTGATCTTAAGAAGGCTCCTTTCTGTGAGAAAGCTGTTGAGACGAGCAGGAAAATAAAAAATATAGAGGAAGATTTACTGGCTCATTGCAGCCCCTGTAATAGACAGTGATCCTGCATTGGACTACAATCCAGTAAATATTAAGTCCAATGCTAGCCATGCTAAGGGTGTGTTAAAGATGTGCTGTATTTAAAACACTACCTGCAATCCTTAGTGAGTCCTCCATTTTTTCAATAAACTTTAGTAAGTTTATTTATATTTTTTCAGTTATGTTTTGATTGCCATATCTATACTTGCTTAATATTTTCATTTTTTTTTATTTGTTCTTTCCTTAGCTATGGATTATATTTACAACGTTTTGGTGAACTCCTTTCCACTTCACTGGTCACATTCTCTCTCTTCCAGAATTTACACTTGAAATATCTAATCCTACCTTAAAACTCTCACAATGACCCTGCCCTTTTCATTTTCTACAGTGTGCACATTCTCATTTTGCTTTATCTCTCTTTTTCACCATCTCTACAATTGAATAAGATCACAATCTGGATCAGAAAATATGTAAGCCTTCCCACTGTCCATGTATAATACTCAAAACCTATTCTTACTCTTGCAGACACTGACGACCAGGCATTTCCAAATGTTGATCCTCATTCCATTGCAAGCCTCCAAACTGAACTTTTGGCTGTGGGTCCCATTTTTTCTAAATATTTAGATGTATTCAATTGTCTCTAAAATTGTAACTGCCCTCTCACAGCCTCCATATGCAAACCATGCACCCATAAGTAGGTTTTCAGGGGGCATGATCACATAATCAGACAATTTTTAAGCAAACCCATAATTTACTTCTTAAACACTCGCAATATTTCTTAGACACAGCCAATAGTAACAGATGCTTAAATAGATTTTTATAGATTGCTAGAGTGCTTGATTGTGAGCCTCATCGCCAGATATTACTTATTAGCTCATTCATTTGTACCCTCTGATTGCAGGTTACGTCTAACTTCTATGCTTTACTGACGTCATGATGAAGATCATCATTATCATCATCATCATTTACTATGGGCTAAGTCTAAGAAGTAACAGGCTTGCTTAATTATTGCCAGATCATATGATCATGCCCCCTGAAATCCTGCTTAAAAGGTCAGGGTTTACGTGTGGAGTCTGTAAGACGTTACTTGCTTGCTTGAGTCAAAAGAATATATCTAAACATTTAGAAAGAAAAAACACCTGCAGCAACAATTAAAGGTTAGAGTCACTTATGGGCTTCTAATAGAATAGGGACCCTATTCAGTTGCATAATGAACAAATTAATCGTTTTTGAAAAATGTGCACTGAAAAAATACTAAGGTCCCTCTTCAATTGCAACAGTTACAGAGCGATTCAATTGAACAAGGCCCCAAATACCTGTCTGAAAGCCTAAACCATAAACCATGCACCGGTAATTAGCATTTATAGCCACATTAAATTCCCTCTACTTTGAAAACCGTAGCACGTAACGTAGCCTGCAAGACTTACAGCTATTAAATTGGCCTCGTAAAGCAACCCACCAACGACTTGCGGGGTAGTAGCGAGAAAACCCTACGGGACATGAGAAGTCGACTTGCGAGCCCACAAATCCTTTATTCTTTCAAGCCCGTAACTGTTACGTCCTATTGATGTTAGATATTAGAATTAATAGCACAACATTCTCAGGTTCACAAATCAGCAATATAAAATAATTTTTTTCACTTTTATTTCCGTGTTATATTAATCCTGGCAATCAATATGATAATACATATAATGTAACTCGCATGTAATAGAATATCATATTTACGGCCTTATCAATATCGCATTATTTCTGGAATGTGGGTCTGATCGTAATTCGTAATTAAAACCCGTAAGACATTGAAATCCCCCCTCCATTTTTCAGTGACATAATTCTGACGATCTCTGTTGCCATTGGCGCCGTCTAAACCCGTAACTACGGGTTTGACTAATTTATCCCGATCACCAACGCGCATACAACGTTCGACAAATGGTTTACAGGTTTGCTTCTCAAGTCCGTAGCTTGCGTCCTGCTATAATTTAATAGCTCTGTAACTCTGCATTTAATGTTGCTCTTAGAAACAGCCAATAGTAAATGAGACATCATCATGAAGTCAGTAAAACATGGAGGTTAAACGTCAATCAATAAGCGTTTAGAAGTCTGATATGCGATCAGACTCGCAATCCAGAAATGCTCAAAATAATAAAAATGAATGAAGAAAATGTTATAGTCCATGTGGGTGACCTGACATGTATTAATTCCTTGATTACCGAGATTGATATGTAAAAAATAAATATTGCAGACTTGCGAGCTTGAGACTGTTGTGCAACTAATTCTAATGTCTTTCATCACTTTCCCTGTCTTTTAAAGTGCAGTATTGATTTTTTATTTGCATTTACAGTGCTACAATCAAGTGTTTAACCCCCTTACGAGTCCTATCTGGTACTGATAGGATTTTCTTCTATATTTGCCATTTACAGGTGTGAAAACAATTGCGGGCTTGAGGAGTTGTAGCAATTGAATAGCGATTTATGATTTTAACATTTACGGGCTTGAAAAATCAAATACTTAGCTGGGTCGGAGTTACGATTTTGACAACCAAAGGAATTTTCAGCCTGTAACCCGCAGATTGTTTGCGGCTCACTAAAACATACAAATTAGTTTCTGGGCTACAATGCAGGCTCCAGTAATCAATAATTGCTCAATTGAATAGGTGCATAGGACTCAATGTTATTTTCATTGTAAAATACTCTGACCACTATCATTTTATAAATATAATAAAAATGTATAATTCCACAATTCAAATAATGATTACGATATAACTGAGACACTATAAAGCCAAATATATTTTCATGTGT
This sequence comes from Discoglossus pictus, assembly GCA_027410445.1. NCBI lineage: Eukaryota > Metazoa > Chordata > Amphibia > Anura > Alytidae > Discoglossus > Discoglossus pictus. The sequence goes on from CM050170.1 coordinate 166,798,597, forward strand.
AAGTATAACCTGAGCACTTCAAGTACAGTATTTCAGCAAATGAAATTCTTCGGCAAGCAAACAGCACTCACCATGACGAATGAGTAGCATAATTAGAGTGCCACAGTCAAGTTTGAGGTTGCCACTTCATGTAACCTTCCAGCAATTATGCTAATAATGTTGGCATATTGTAGACTTTCCATTGAGTTAAAAATACTCGCCTCTGCACCTTTCCTACATACTTATAAATTTCATCTATATTACAACCAGTTGATCCTCATCTCTTTTGTTGCAGAATTTATGCATGCAGATTTTTTTTTTAAAAAAGATGTAAAAATCTGAAAGCAGATGCTATTTCATTAACACATTAATTTAGAAAGAGATTGTCAACTGTTAAACAGGTGTGAAATGTGTCATTATGTATGTTTCAAATCATATAATTATGGCACAGCTAGCTATTTGGTATAAATCCCATTGCTTTGTTCATTTTCTATGCTTTTATGTAAATTAGGTATCACTGTAGTACGAATGAATATTTTTAAAGGACAATTTTCACCTAAATGTAAATCTCTTTTATGTGAAAGAAAACATCTAGAGATGATTACATAGCTATGGAAAAGTTATGGAACTTGCCTAGTTTGTCAGTTACTGCTGTTTTAGGAAGAAAAGCTAAATTTCGGTTCCGTTTCTGTTACTCACAATTCTGTCCTATGTAATTTGGTCAAATGCTCCAGAACCAGTCAAGCTACAGCCGCAGTTATGAGTTTTTCTGAAGTTCACATTACCTAACATACAGAGGTCTTGGAGTAAAAAGGGCACGTGTTCAAGCTTTTATGGTAGAGATATGGTAGCATTCTTTAACACAATTAGTCCTATTAAGTTCCCTCAACATTGAAAACCGTAGCCCATAACGTAGCCCGCAAGATTTAATATATTTGCCCCGTAAAGCAAGCCGCTGCCAATCTGCGTGTTATGAGCGAAAAAAGCTTACGGGACGTGGAACGTGGAACTTCGCATATCCTTTGTTCTGTCAAGCCCGTAACTGCTACGTTCCAATTGCGCTATTAAATTGCAACAAATTCACTGGTATTCAAGTCCGTAACCCGGAAATGGAGCCAATCGGTTGCACAGTAAATGCAAATATACACATACTACGGTACTTATAATTAAAGGGAAAGTGATGTTAGGTATTAAAATTAATAGCACAACATTCTCAAGCTCACAAATCTGCAACTTAAAATACTTTATTTTCAGTTTAATTTCCATGTTATATCGATCCCAGCAATCAGTGTGTTAATACATATAATGGAACTCGCTTTGAATAGAATATCATATTTACTGCTTTATCAATATTGCATAATTTCTGGAATGTGGGTACAATTTAAACTCGTATATGAAGCCCGTAAGACTTTGAAATCCCACCTCCATTTTTCAGTGGCATAATTATGATGATCTCTGTTGCCATTGGCAGCATTTAAACCCGTAAGTACGGTTTTGACTAATTGATCACGGCCGCGCATCCAACGTTCGCAAATGGTTTATGGGTTTGCGTCTCTAGGCTGTAACTTGTGCACTGCTCAAATCTAATTGCTCTGTAAGCCAAATTTTGAGCCCGCAGCAGTTGTGGGTCTCACGTTGCACTTACGGGTTTGGATAGGGCTGTATGTTCAGCTTCTGGGCAAGTGAGGGGAAGGGGGTGTGATGGTCAAATAAAGACTGGATTTTTTTCCACCATTCCTCAACTACACACCTCCATCATTCAGCTCTCAGGATGCAAGGCAACAAACTGGATTCCAATCAGAGTCTCCAAAAATTAATTTTAATTTTCCAAAAATTTTTTTTTTTATCTCCATGACTTAAACAGTTAATAATATTGACAAGTGGCTTTTTTCTTGAACTGAAGGACTACTGTGCCCCAATTCAGAGGAATATCTTGTAAAACTAAAGTTGCTATTGGGAAAATTACAAATATTATCTTTTCTAAGCCATTGAATATGCTGCATGTTTGAGTTTCTTTTTCAGCAGGGTATGTCTTTGTAAACTAATGATCATGATCATGCCCTGAAATGCTACTTATGAGCTCATGGTTTGCGTGTTGGGGATGTGAGCATGTAATTGCGGGTTTGAGTCAATTAAATACATCTAGGTATGTAACAAATTTGGAACCCGCAGTCAGAAGTTCAGTTTGAGGGTAATTACGGGCTTGCAATTAAATGGGGACTATGTTGGCGCGTTATGAATATGATTTATGTAAAACAACAAGCAGTGATCCTAATCTCCATATATACTAAAGAAATTCCCAATTCTCGATCCTCTGTGATACAGCTATCCAGCATCAAGACCTAAAAAAAAGGAATAATTAAAAAAAAAAAATGAATTTATAGAGAGATCCTGTCAATGCTTTAATGCTGATATCGTAACCCATTAGTGCTCACTTTTCATGCAAAAAAATATTTAAAGCCAATCATTTTAAATGCATCCCAGACAAATATGTGAGCTCCACAACCTTTTCAAAAACTTTGCACAATATCTTGGTTTAAATATATACAGCTTGGCACATTTTTTCAGTAAATGTTGGTCATTTTCCTGGTATTTTTGTTATAAAAACATAATCATGCTCTATTGTATTTTTGACTACTTTAACCTTTGCTTTGGCGAAACGGCGTCTTGCATCAGCACATAATGATTACTAAGCCGAGTTGTAGTGCAATTCTCAGTAGCTTGACCTAGTTGTTCTGAGCTCAGCTCCACTCAGACATATGCAATCAGGTCCTTTAATTATCTTGGTTGGAATCACCTGCAGGACAAGACTAGGCAGATGGCAATGTTCCAGGATGCAGAAACAAAACAGGGAATTCACGGGTGTATGTATTTTAGCTAAATATTATAATTCTTTGCACTGTATGAGACTATCAATGAATAATATACTTAAAATACAATGGGATATGAAATTATAGCAATAATAAATAACAATTGGTTGTCAAGCTCGGAGGTTATATATCTAACTGTGATTCTTGTGCTGGTAAAACAATTTGATAGAAGCATATTTTTTTTCCAAATAAAGATATCTGATTACCTGAGAGCATATTGTATAACCAGTAAAGAAACAATTTCCCTACTTCCTTAGTATTAACCACAATATAATGATTCAAATCCCTCGACCAAGACACATACTTAATAGTTTACTATTTAATTATATTTCTGAGTATCTTTAAAAGATTTTCTTATGTGGCTAGAAATTGGGTTTATGATGTTGGCTGCAAATCAAGGTAACGTTGCTTGTGATATTGGTAAAGGTCCAACCAGTGCCAGTCTTGTTGATTTCTTCACAAAGGGAACAGTGGGATTCAACACATCCCTTTAGCTTGATGATCTGCAGGTGTGTGTTTTAGAGAATTTTGGCTCATAAAAACCATGACTCCCCCAGTGCTGGGAATCAAACAGGAAACTATTCAATTGGAAAAATAAATGGCTAAATATTTCTTAATTTTGTCAACACATTTAAGATGCACAAAAAAGTTTTAGTAGGTAAAAAGTGGAAGACTCAACACTAACTGTAAGCAGACATTTGCAAAAAAGATTGATATTTTTTATTACACATATGTGAAAAAAAATCATTAAATTTTTTGCAGAAATGTTAAAAAAATGTACAAACTCCAATAAACCTTCTTCTATACATAGCTACATAATTATATAGTTACATTGTAAATACTTTTAGTCCATCGAGTTCAACCTTTTAAGATCTCCTCTGAACTACAATATGCGGATTAGCTGTTAATTGAGGAAGGCAAACAGAAAAAACCCAAGTGAAACTTAGCCAATCGTCTCAAAAGGGAAAAAAAAAAATCCATCCTGACCCCAGATACTTACATATTTTGAGTGAAAAAAAATTGTTTGGAGAAATACAATACATACAATAGTTTCCAAATTGTTTTTAGTGTTTCATCAACATGAAGAGGATTCATAGGATTTATTCACAGTGGATAGTCTTAAATTAAGGTCTAGGTCCATGCAACAAAAACTGTAATGTATTTGAGTTCAATGATAGGGTGAAATCAGGGTTAAATGAAAAGGTTGGAATGGCAGCAAACTAGTGATTAGGGTTGCTGGTAGAAGGTCAAGGTAGGTAACTACCAGGAGAGAGGTTAGGGTCACAGGTAGTGGTCAAACGTTGGAGTTCATTCAATATCATGGAGGACTGGCTTCTCAGATTTTTCCTTAAAGGCCTCCATTTCATGACTCCCTTAAGGAAATAAGTTTAAATCATTACAGAACTAGCACATCACAGATGCAAATCTAGCCTTCAAGAAATGCTACCCGAGTAATTGGAATGTCCTTAATATTTTGATTTCTGAGTGCATGTCCCATAACTATTTTAAAAATTGAGGCATAGGTCATGTCAAACAAATCTATAACCATAACCACGAAAAACAAGAAAAATAATAAACAAAAATCCATAAAAACACACTCACACATAGCACAGGGGGAGACCCAGGAAGCATGGGAGTGAGGCTCTCATTGCAGGCCCTGCGATGAGCGCTTAAGGTGCTCAGAGAAGAAAAAGCCTCACATTGTGTGGCAAACAGCATTGCTTGGCTTCAAATTTTATGCCGTAAGTTTTTGACGGGCAATTCACTAGTTTTTGTAATAAAAAAGGCATTCAGGGTTATCTTGGATAATTAGAGAGGGAGTATTGATCGAGGGAGGAGTCTGATCGCCAATATCTGGGGTCAGGGAGGAATGTCAGTCCCCCCCCCCCTTTTTAAACAATTGGCAATGTTTTTTTTTTCTGTTTGGATCAATTAATAACGAATCTGCATATTGCAGAGGAGATCAGAGGAAAAAATAGTTAAACTTGGAGGTCTAAACGGCTTTTTGCGACCTTAATTACTATGTGGGTATGTAACATGCCTCCTGCTCTCTCTGAAATTTACTTGGAAGCCTTTCCCAGTGTCCAAAATTTTACAAAAATCTATGGGTACCCACGTAAAGTCAGAAAATGCGAGAAGCCTTGATGGCTCAGATCTGATGTAATGAAGGAGCTAATACCTTAATTATGTCCATATGTACCCCTTGGCACCTAATAATAACCACATACTGGTTCCCATGGCAGACTAAGCTATAACCATTGGTGTCCAAAAAATACCTTTTACTCAAGGATGCCCATTGCACCCTTCCTACCACAACAGATGTCCATTTTGGACCCCATTGGAACCCCAACACTAAATATGTTAAAAATTACAATGTGCGGGGGGAAATATACATTAACTATCCTTTTCACACCCAACAGAGATATTTGTTGATTCCTAGGTTCCTCACTTTTTATCCCTGGATACATAGGCACTTCCATATTGATTGGAAAATCTGCACTCTTCTTTCTTTATTGATGCCCTTGGTCCTGATCTTCGACCTCTATAAAAAATGAATCTAAAATCTTGGGTATCCACAGGTCTATCTGTATCCCACATCAATAAGTGATTCATGGAAATTTCCTTTTGCAACAGGTGCAAGGATAATGTACAGTGCTTGACACTGTTTAGTGTGCAAATGCTGGATGTTATGAATCATCTACACTTCATTGTTTCTCATATATCATTAATGTTTATCTGGCTGACATTTTAAATAAATTAGCACCTATTTTCTAATTTTGTTGATATTACTTCTATTACTTACTTATTTTTTTATTTCATATTTTACCTACTTTAGGACTTTTAACTATACTACTTCAACTGGTTTAAAGATAGTGCATGGAAAAAGACGGAAGGAACAAGTAGTGGCCAGAAGGCCTTGTTAGATAATTGTCTCTGACTGAAGTTGACAATACATCCCTTTCCTTTCACTGTCGCAGATGTAGGGTGCATGTATCAGGAAAGGCATTTGTACTCCATGAATGTAAATACCTCTCTCACCCAGACAACATCCAACAAGATATCATTGATGCATCAAACGTTGGAGTTCAATCAATATTATGGAGGATTGGCTTCTCCAATTTTTCCTTATAGGCCTTCACTGTCGCAGATGTAGGGTGCATGTATCGGGAAAGGCATTTGTACTCCATGAATGTAAATACCTCTCTCACCCAGACAACATCCAACAACATATCATCGATGCCTCAAACGTTGGAGTTCAATCAATACTACGGAGGATTTGCTTCTCTGATTTTTCCTTATACGCCTTCACTGTCGCAGATTTAGGGTGCTTGTATCAGGAAAGGCATTTGTACACCATGAATGTAAATGCCTCTCTTACCCAGACAACATCCAACAACATATCAATGATGCCTCCAGGGTGAAGCAGAGGCATTCAAATGTATATATATATTTTTTTAATTCAAATGTAGTTTAATAATTATTTCCTTTCTTAATCATGCTTTTAGTCAAAGTTTTCAAACATATATATTTGTCATTTAGCCAATAGAAGCATACACATGAGTGAGAAGCTATAAAAACAAAAACATACTGTAGTTTGAAGGAGCCACTGTGTCTATAAACCCACCATGGAATCTTCAGATGAACCTTCTCACTCTTTAAGACGTAGAAGCAAAAATGTATTATACATATATAGGATTATGGAAGAAATCAGTCATCATTGCCTTTCTGTATCTCTAAATCCTGTCAGTACCTTTAAAGCAGAGAAGAAAGTTGAATTTTTCTATTTCTCTTGAAATTTCTGATTAATCTAATTGAAAACAACTGAAGACAGACCTTTCCGAGACTTTATTTAAAAGAGCCTAAATTGTTATCACATGGAGACTTATCTACCATTTATATGTGAACATCAGCTGGCCATGACTCGAGTTCCATTACTGGCAGAAGGACAATACGTTGAGAACCCCTGTGCATCACTTTTATTGCAGTATGAGTTATGCTCGATACTATTTTTGCAAGGCATTTTTTATTAGAAGAATTACTGTTCCACTTATGTAAAAGATTTTCATTTTGTAAAACAGCTAGTCATTTATTATATTTTTAAAACCAAAGCAAATATATTCATGAGACATAATTAGGGACCACTATATGATTTAAAGCCTCCATAGAATGATTTATTCCAGGATGAAAGTAAATCTCATAAAAGGGCTAACTAAAATACCATTATCTTGATGCTTATCATAAAATGTGAAAATCCTAATTGTATCATGTTTGAATAATACGTAATTAATTTTGAGGAATGCAATTCCTTGCAAAAAGTAATATAAATAATGCAACATCATTAAGACAAATGGGATGCAGAGTAATGCACTGAAGGATAATCACAAAAGTTTAGACAACTAAAATTATAAGAGTGGGTACTAATCTGAAATTCAGAATTAAGCTAAACTAATACTTTGTTTTAGAGTAAGAAGGGCTCACATCTCTTGGGAACCAATTAAATAATTAAAGAATACATTTTTTTAATATTCTCACAATAATACAGAGTTTTTATAAGAGAATAAAGAAATGTTATTGCATTCTGTCTTTTCAGTCCATGCTAACAAATATTTATTTCCTTTCTAATAGCTCATTAATATGCTAAACCATAGCATGGAGCAGTATGGACTGTATTATATCCTACACACACATTACATCCCTTAAAGGATTGCCAAAGAGTAACTTTGCTTTAATTCTAAAACGTAAAAACCTGAGAGGAATCACAGGAACATTGTGCAGGATCTCTATTCACTGTTATTGAAAACTGCCTCACTAAATCTCACAATAAAAGTCAGTTAAAGAGTAAGTCCCCATAGGATAGTCCTCCTTCTAAAACTATAGACAGCCAAGCAGTCTAAGATGGGGTGCCCCTGTGACACAATCAAATAATTGAATTGTATGATTTTCTCTATAAATGCTTTTATGTTCCTGTCTTACATACCTTCTAATGTTGCTAGTTACATAGTTACATACGTCACCATCATGGGAATTTTCTATCAAAATATAATAAACCTTTAACATTTGCAAAACTCAATTTCCTATTAACCAACAATTTAAACCAAGAGAATATTGTTGGGTATGAGGAGGAGTCTTTGGAGATCATAAATAAGACTTGTGTGTTAGACTTCTAATACAGCCTTTGTGTCCTATACCAGCTGGTTCATATACATTTTTGTGACTTACTTTTGAGAGGACATACAAAATATTGTAACTGAATTTTATTAAAGGTATATGAGGTGGATTATGAATGCATCTGATAGAGGAGAATTAGTAGTGTATGAAAACATGTTTTGCTTGAAAATATCCCAAAATAAACATTATCTTACCTTGAAGTCAGCAGCATTTCCTATGTTTTTTGGCATTTGCAATTGATCGTGTACACCCCTAGAAAACTCCAACTAATTTAGCATAACATTCAAATTCAGAATCAGGCAAATACATTGTATCATTCTTCACCTCAGTGGCTTCTGGCGTGTGCTCAGTACAAGAACTGTAACAGTTACTTCCTGTGCTCTGTGCCAGAAAGGTCAAAATATGTACCATGCTGTATTTCATGTGGGTACACTGCTGTATTTCCTGTGTGTACCCAGCTTATGTAAGCATCCTGTGGTTGTGAACAGCTGGATTTGACCTTTCTATATAACACATGTTTTCATACACTAATTATCCTCTATCAGATGCATTCAAAATCCAGTTCACTTGCATATCCCTTTAAAAAATAACTGTCTTACAGTACATTTCCAATGACAGTTTGCAATATGTACCTATTATATATATATATATATATATATATATATATATATATATATATATATATATATATATATATATATATTACATTATTACAGCATTTTGTAAACATTTTAACAGTGGCATCAAAACTATTTCACAGCCATATGGTGAAATGCCTTGTGTACTTCAATGAAGCTATATACCATGTAGGGTCACCCTAGAGGGGCGGGTCATAGCAGAGAGGTCAGACATATAGACATAATGGATAAGTACGAAAAGAAACACAGATAGATGTGTCTGGCATGCAGCATTGATATGGTCACCGAGTGTTGGATGCAACTGATGGACTGAACAAAAAAAACAACTATATATACAGTATATATATATATATATATATATATATATATATATATATATATTTGTTTTATTTTTTTATTCCTCAATACCATTACTCAGACTCTGTATAGTTACATCCATTCATCATAATTATGCATATACATTTATCACTGTGAACAATCCTCTAATTTATTTATCTATTAAATGCTCATGAGGAGGGCAGTGCATTTTTCACTTATACACTCACATGCATAACACAATAATCATGGTTAATGTAAATACATTCATCACTTAGCAATTAATTATGTATTAAATATTGAATAATGTATTTATTTTTTAAGATATCTGTCTGGGGGATGGCCATACATATTAAACATAAACAAGCTTACTAGTTACATAAATTAATCACAAAAAATAACCATAAAGAACATGAGGATTGGAGGGAGAACCTAACAGTGTGACTGGCATGGAGAGAATAGTGTAGAGTGCAGAAAAAAAGAAGAAGTAGCTGCTCGCTCCTCTCCCTGCCAAACACATCCAGCCCCCCACCCCTGCTTGGTAAGGGGCCCCTACAGCTAGCCCCAGATCTGCTTGGGGCCACTGACAGGGCATTGATGTTCATCATACAGGTGAAACTCAAATTAAGGTAAGACTATAAGAGTTCTAATAAATATTATTGACATTGATTTCTTTGTTTCTGTGCACATAATAATTAGATTAACTAATGTAACAACCTGCTAGCATTCATTGAAGTCATGATATATTGTTTATTATACAGTACGTTATCAAAAGATTTATTTTGTTTTTGACATAGCAATGTGAGAAATTATTCAAAAGTGTTGCTAGACTACCTACAGGGTAGTAGAAATTACTTATTAGCATTGTTCTACTTAATTATATTCAGTTGTCAAAGACATTAGGATAAAAGAGATTGCAGTTATGTCTAAATTCCTCAGGGAAACATTGTTCCAAAATCTGAATATTTAAAACTAAATAAGGGACATTTTTGCTTTATTTATTTCAGATAATATAGTGTGTGAAGATAATGTAATTTTTTGCAATTTATTATTATGAAATATATTAGTAAACAAGTTATACAAATATATATATATATATATACAGTATATATATATATATATATATATATATATATATATATATATATATATATATATATATATATATAAGGTTTTTATCTTATTTAGACATTTAAATGTGAACACAATGTACAATTTTTTTTACTGTACTACTGTACGGTGGAGGGCTTCTATCGCTCTTTTGCCCACCATAAATTAAATGATTGTTGTGGTAAACTACTTTCTCCCGAAATCTACTATACAAGCTAGGAACCGGACTCAGATAGATGAGAGGCAGTAGCCTTGAAACAGCTGTACATAGGTAGGTTTCTTGGCTTGTGTATAATCCATCATGAGCTTTGCTTTAAGCTGTGTAATACATCAGGCATATGCTTAAATTAAGCCATTTTTAAAATCTTATTGGTTTACAAGAGCGAATCCTTTATTCCCAGAATGTCGTGCAATAACTGTATTTCTCTGAATTCTGAGCGGGAAATACATTTTTTAACTTATTTTAGACATTCTAATGTGAACACAAATGTACTATATACATATATATATATATATATATATATATATATATATATATATATATACAGCTGTGCTCAAAAAATTGCATACCCTGGCAGAAATTGTGAATTTTGGCATTCAGTTTGAGAATCTAACTAATCATGCAAAAAAATGTATTTTATTGAAGGATAGTGATCATATAAAGCATTTATCACATTTTTGAGATCATAATGATAACAGAAATCATCCAAATGCCTCTGATCAAAATGTTCCATAGCTTTGAATTTTTGGCCTTGTTACAGACACACAAGGTGACACACACAGGTTAAAATGGCAATTAAAGGTTGATTTCTCAGACCTGTGGCTTTTTAAATTGTGTATAAATAGTCAATATGTTTGTTAGCTCTCACGTTGATGCACTGAGCAAGCTAGGTACTGAGCCATGGGGAGCAGAAGAGAACTGTCAAAAGACCTGCGTAACAAAGTAATGGAACACCATAAAGATGGAAAAGATTTCACAAAGCCTTGAAAATGCCAGTCAATTCTGTTCAATCACTTATTAAGAAGTGAAAGATTCGGGGATCTCTTGATACCAAGCCAAGGTCAAGTAGACCAAGAAAGATTTCAGCCATAACTGCCAGAAGAATTGTTCAGAATACAAAAAAACCCCACATATAACATCAGGAGAAATACCGGCTGCTCTGGAAAAATATGGTGTGGTTGTTTCAAGGAGCACAGTACGACGGTACTTGAGCAAAACTTTGCTGCATGGTTGAGTTGCCAGAAGGAAGCCTTTACGGCGCCAATGCCACAAAATGCCCGGTTACAATATGCCTGACAACACCTTGACATGGCTCACAGCTTCACGCACACTGTAATTTGGAGTGACGAGACCAAAATAGAGCTTTATGGTCACAACCATTAGCGCTATGTTTGGAGAGGGGTCAACAATGCCTATAGTGAAAAGAATACCATCCCCACTGTTAAGCATGGTGGTGGCTCACTGACGTTTTGGGAGTGTGTGAGCTCTAAAGGCACAGGGGAATCTTGTGAAAATTGATGGCAAGATGAATGCAGCATGTTATCAGAAAATAATGGCAGAAAATGTGCTTTCTTTTGCATGAAGGCTGCACATGGGACACTCTTGGACTTTCCAGCATGACAATGACCCTAAGCGCAAGGCGAAGTTGATCCTCCAGCGGTTACAACAGAAAAAGGTGAAGGTTGCGGAGTGACCATCACAGTCTCCTGACCTTAATATCATTGAGCCAATCTGGGGAGATCTCAAAGGTGCAGTTCATGCAAGATGACCAAAGACTTTGCATGACCTGGAGGAATTATGCCAAGACGAATGGGCAGCTATAGCACCTGCAAGAATTAGGGGCCTCATAGACAACTATTACAAAGGACTGCACACTGTCATTGATGCTAAAGGGGGCAATACACAGTATTTAGAACTAAGGGTATGCAAACTTTTGAACAGGTCATTTAATTTTTCTCTTTATTTCCAAGTTTTGTTTCATAATTGTGCCATTCTGAATATGAATCCCATAAGAAATTAAATAAATGTGCTTTGCCTGCGCACTTTATATATATATATATATATATATATATATATATATATATATATATATATATATATATATATATACAGTGCCTTGCAAAAGTATTCACCCCCTTGACTTTTTATCTATTGTGTTACTTTACAGCCTTAAGTTAAATGTTTTGTTAATCTGAATTTTATGTGATGGATCAGAACACAATAGTCTAAGTTGGTGAAGTGAACAGAGAAAAATATATTCATAAAACTATTTTTTAGAAATAGAAAACAGAATGTGCGTATGTATTCACCACCTCTGTTATAAAGCCAATTACCTTCAGAAGTCAGATAATTAGTGAAATGATGTCCACCTGTGTGCAATCTAAGTGTCACATGATCTGTCATTACATATACACACCTTTTTGAAAGGTCCAGAGGCTGCAACACCTAAACAAGAGGCACCACTAACAAAACGCTGCCATGAAGACCAAGAAACTCTCCAAACAAGTAAGAGACAATGTCGTTGAGAAGTACAAGTCAGGGTTAGGTTATAAAAAAAGATCCAAAGCTTTGATGATCCCCAGGAGCACCATCAAATCTATCATAACCGAATGGAAGGAACATGGCACAACAGCAAACCTGCCAAGAGATGGCCACCTACCAAAACTCACAGACCGGACAAGGAGGGCATTAATCAGAGAGGCAGCACAGAGACCTAAGGTAACCCTGGAGGAGCTGCAGAGTTCCACAGCAGAGACTGGAGTATCTGTACATAGCCGTACGCTCCATAGAGTTGGGCTTTATGGCAGAGTGGCAAGAACAAAAGCCATTACTTTCAGCAAAAAACAAAATGGCACGTTTTGAGTTTGAGAAAAGGCATGTGGGAGACTCCCAAAATGTATGGAGGAAGGTGCTCTGGTCTTATGAAACTAAAATTGAACTTTTCTGCCAAAGAAAACGCTGTGTCTGGCACAAACCCAACACATCACATCACCCAAAGAACACCAGCCCCAGTAAAACATGGTGGTGGCAGCATCATGCTGTGGGGATGTTTTTCAGCAGCTGGGACTGGGAAACAGGTCAGAGTTGAGGGAAAGATGGATGGTGCTAAATACAGGGATATTCTTGAGCAAAACCTGTACCACTTTGTTCGGGATTTGAGGCTAGGATGGAGGTTCACCTTCCAGCAGGACAGTGACCCCAAACACACTGCTAAAGCAACACTTGAGGGGTTTAAGGGGAAACATGTAAATGTGTTGGAATGGCCTAGTCAAAGCCCAGACCTCAATCCAATAGAAAATCTGTGGTCAGACTTAAAGAGCAAACCATCTAACTTGAAGGAGCTGGAGCAGTTTTGCAAGGAGGCATGGGCACAAATCCAGGTGGTAAGATGTGGCAAGCTCATAGAGACTTATCCAAAGCGAGGAGCTGTGATTGCTGAAAAATGTGGCTCTACAAAGTATTGACTTTAAGGGGGTGAATAGTTAAGCACATTTACTTATTATTACTTATTTTTGTCCTAATTGTAGTTTGCTTCACAATAAAAAAAACATCTTCAAAATTGTGGGCATTGTTAGATATTAATTTCCTCATTATGAAATAATTAGGTAAGAATATCATGATTATAAAAAGTATATCAGCTTGTTTTTCCTCTTGTATATTACTAGAATGTTTAAGTGCGTCATCTGTAGAATGTTTACGTTAATGTTCTTTAAAACATCTGTTTCCTGTATCCTGTCTTTGTTTCAGAAACTAATGAGATGAGATATCTATAGGAAGCCGGATTTTGCTGAGTTAGACAGAAACAAAAAGACACTTGCTTGCAAATATGTATTTAACAGTATTTTCAACTAGTTGTGACGTGTTTTATGCTATATAAGATTCTGCCACCCAAATAAATTCAGAGATTATTCTGATGACAGTCTGACTTCTGTGCATTATTTTCTCTCATTATATCTTGGTACTCAGATATAATTGATACACACATCAGAATACATGATTACTCACTAATCTGATGTTATCATTTTGGTCCTTCGAGCGGTGGTTGTTTCCCTTATCATTCCTCGGACGAAGCAAAACTCCTTTTACCGTGCACGGGGGGGGGGGGGGGGGGGTAAGTAACTGAGGACTCCCTTACCTTGAGAAAGACCTCAGGCCTGATATATACGATCAGTTGGACCACAGAGACAAGGTGTTTTTCCGATTAATGACAAGGCACAGCTTACAGCGAACTGACAGTGAGTATATGAATTTCTGCTGCATTTTGCATGTGTGTGTATGTCCCAGGTCCTTGCCTAACAGTGATATTAGGTAAAAGAGTTGTACAACTAGGTTTCTAGCCTAGTAATAGGTAGAAGGGTTCAAACTTACCCATAGGGAGGTAAAAGAGTCATTATCCTGAGGAAAAGACTATAAAATAAGTTCTCCGTACGTAACAATATTGAGAATGCTTACCATGAAAAAGGGGTAAATGAGTCTGACTTGCAAGAAAATATGTATGTGTGTGCATGTTACCATTTTGTCTGATTTAAATACCGGTACCGGGTGTATGTATGTTTGTGAGGGGTGTAACACGGATAACAGTTTCTTGGTTATTATATATACCTGTAAACATTCTGTATATTTCTGTGTACTTGTGAGTGTATGTATCTATACATGTATTCTTTTGTGTTGTTCTCAAACTTCTTACCTGCAACTATCCACTTTTGGTAGTGAGTGGTCACGCATTACCCACCTAGTCTCCGAAGGGCTAATCCTGTGACTTGCCTGTGTTTATGGAAGACGCACAAACCAAAATTTGTGGCAGTTGAGCACAACAGGCATCTATAAACTGCTTGAATTTCCATCTTTCTCATTCTTTACTTGGTTATACAATGTTGAAATATTTTGTCTGCAGTTTCTGTGTATTCATAACTTCTTACTAAAATACTCTGTAAGATTGTGTGTATGAAGCCCTGGGTGGGAGATATACAGATTATTTCTGGAAAATGTATAAAAGGTCTGTTAAGTGTTGTATGTATATGTAATGCTATGTATATTTCCATATACCTGTGATATTATTTTTTGTGTATATCTATTAACTTTAATTGATACTATAGGAGTTCAAGATATATATATATATATATATATATATATATATATATATATATATGTGTATATGTATAGGTGGATAGGCTCTCAAGGGCATAAATCGCACTGCCAGGAGTGTGGTTTCTAGACCCTGCAGTTTTCAAGGTAATCTCTAAAGACATGTTTAATATGCAAAGGGTTTCTGGTGTGCATCTGTAACTTATGTCTGGTAAAAACACACTTATGTGTGGAAATTGTGCACACTCTCTAAAGACATGTTTAATATGCAAAGGGTTTCTGGTGTGCATCTGTAACTTATGTCTGGTAAGAACACACTTATGTGTGGGAATTGTGCACACTGTATTCTAGAATTGTTTTCTTATGTGTATTTGTGTATATATATAAAGTTTCTGTGTCTTTGTAACTTTACTCAATGCTTTACCTTTGGGCAGGGAGGTGACTGATCTGTATTATGTGAAGATGTGCAGGGTCTGGCCAACCCCCCACAGTCAGCATAGCAGACCACTCCCCTTCCTACTCCAATTTTCTCTGTGTGTGTGTGTTAGTTTTTTTTTATGTAAAATATGTCTGTCTGTAACCTTCAGGGAAAATAGCAGAAGGGAGAAAGTGTGGTTGCTGTAAAGAGAGACAAAGGCATGTTATTATAACCCCTTTTAAGTGATGACAATGCTCACCGCACCCACTGGAAACACAGCATCTACTATACTACCTCTGCTGGAATCAGTGCCCTGTATCCACTACTTCTTGGCAATATTAATCCTTATTACAAGGAAGGTATAGGAGACGTTCAAACTTTATTGAGCTTTACTATATACAAAGAAGTATAGGAAAGTAAAAGTAAACGCAACGTTACTTAATTAAGGAAATAAAAATAAAAATAAAAAAAAGTAAATACATTTTCTATACTAAAAATAAAAAATTGTTGAAGATGAAAACAAAAAGGCAAATGTGTATCACAATGACGGTGCCTACGGGGGGGAGGGGGGACATGTAATGTTAACCACCTCTCTCCTTCGGAAGAGGATATGTTTATGTGTACACAGAAAAAACTTCCACGACTGACCGCCCCTCCAACTCCTGGGAATATGGTCACTTATAGTGATGATGTGGAGGACGAATTTGATGATGCCCGCAAATACCTGCTTGCCGCCATCGCTCCAAATCCACCTCCTCCAACACCACCACCTTATGAAGGACGGCCCGCCAGCACCAGGCGGGCACTAGATCATCAATACGGAGGTAAGGGAATAACATTTGTGCCATTATATCCCTTTATTGAGGTTCCCAATCCTGGGGGGGGGGGGGGGGGGGGAGCTTGTAGAGGGGGAAGATGTGTTGCATCCACAATGCTAGTATACCGAGCATGGACAGATGCAGCTGTGAGGAGAGCTGTAGCTGGAGTCCCCCACCCAAATGACAATATGGGAATTTTCAGACTTAAGTTCCAGCGATTGCAGCAAAGTTTTAAATTAAATGGTGTGTAGGTTGTACGGTGTCTGAGGCAGATATTAGGGTCCAATTGGATCCTTAGTGAAGGTGACTGGAATCCACTGGACCCAAGGGGGAAGCCATTGCAATATGGATCACAAGAACTGACCCAACGAGTAGACACTCTAATAGGCAGAATAGCTGACAGACGCAGACTGGACTAAGATAAATGAGTGTGTACAGAAAGATGATGGAAGTGTGGAACAATATATGGGGAGGTTGCGGGTAGTATTTGACAGCCATAGCGGGGTAGCCAGACCTAACCCATATGATGATGCTGGACCATATGCTCAGCAGCTAAAAAAATAAATGACTTTGTGATACAACACCAAATTACTTACAAAACATGTCCCCTTAGGGAAACCATAGAATATGCTAGACATGCAGAAGAGCAGTGTAAGAGAGCAAATGAAAAGAAACAGATAAAGCAAGATAGTAAACCAAAGGAGGTGTATTTGATGACTTCTGTTGATGGGAAAGCGCAACCTATAACTTTTGCTTTCTTTTCTGGTGATGGTGGAAATAACCAAAAACGTGGAGAGAGAGGAGGTGGACGAGGTCGAGGTGGAAGCAGAGGAAAAATTTTATGGAAATTGTTATGTATGTGGCAAGGCCGGCCACTTAGCACGTTCCTGCAGAAACAGAAAGTACCAGGAGGAAGAGGGAGCGGATGACGATGACCAGACCGACAAATGACTAGAACCAGGTTGTACCCTTCCTTTACAAGTATTTGCTGAACAAGAATTGCTTGAATCTGAATTGTATGAGTATGGTAATAATGATGCAAATTTGCCAGAAATAAATGATGTGTTGAATTTAGAATCATGTATAGACTTAATGGCTCTAGCAGAACAACCAGTCATTAAACTAGATGTAGAGGGGGTAATGATAACATTTGTATGCGATACAGGAGCATGTAGGTCAGTATTGAGCGATGATGGCACATGGAGTAGTTACACGTTGTCACAAAACATACTGGTTAGGTCAGCAGCAGGACAGACAAATAGTGAACCTATATCATGCCCACTCACAGGGAGATTGTTCAACGGCCAAACATTTGAGCATCCTTTTATACTCTCCCCTAGATGCCCGATAAATCTCTTGGGTAGAGATCTGATGCTGAAATGCAACATTAGAGTGGTTCCCACAGAGAAAGGCATGAATGCATACATGGGGGACATACCTGTCAATGTAAATGTAGTGCAGGGGATGGGTGAACCACATTACTTTTACACATTAGACATGGTGTCGAAAGGGCCAGGACAAGTATCCAGCACTTTGGTAGCCATGGCTAATGACCTAGCTCCATCTTCCAGTGTAAAACAAAGCACAGAGTCATTACACTGCACTATGAAATTTGAAAGTACACCGGGGAGGGATGTGGACTATGCAAAAACATTTGTTCAAACACACCAATACCAGAATAACCTTGGATTACACATACTGGACAGAAAATGGGTATACAGGGGTGGGAGTAAAATTGAATAATCAAGACCAGTTACTTTATGCAGGACACACAGTGCCACACATATCACTGGCTATGCCGGCTGGTGGAAGGTGGGTACAGGTAGGAGGGATGGTAGAAGAGGCTCAGACAGATAAAACACCATGGTAGTACTTGCCCTATGACCTCGGAGTGCAGTACTCACCGAGCACGAAAATATATTGGAAAAGCCTGAACTGGGTAACTGAGACAAAGAAAGGAATACACTTACAGTCATCCAGGTGGGAGAAAGTTCTTCTGTTAGAGGAACCATGACACAACACACAGATACTGTTCACTCAGGAACAGGAGGCAGCATTAGAGAGCCTTCCGGACACCTTATGGTCCACAGGGCCCGCTGATGTAGGCCTTATAAAGGGGGTAGAGCCAGTAAAAATCACCCCAAAAAGTACTTTTCAGCCACATCAGAGACAGTATCCTCTAAAACCTGAAGCAGAGAAGGGCATAGAACTTTATAAAAGTTTTGATTGAGAAAGGGATTATACTAGAATGCCCAGGATCCCCATGTAACACCCCACTTTACCCAGTCAGGAAGACAACCGGAGCTTGGAGATTAGTGCAGGATTTACAAGCAGTAAATAAAGCTGTAATTCCCCGAGTACCCACGGTGCCAGATCCACATACACTCCTAAATGACATGCAGCCAGATAACACACATTCCTGGCAGAAGAGGGACATAAGGTTAGTCGGGATAAATTACAGCTCTGGAAAGCAGAAGTGAAGTACCTGGGATACCTAGTGAGCAGAAAGGGACGATCACTAGACCCAGTTAGGAAAAGGGCCATACTAGAAGCCCCTAAGCCGGTCACAAAGAGACAAGTTATGTCTTTCTTAGGGATGGTAAATTTCTGCAGGAGTTGGATTCCCAACTATGCAGAACTTACAGGGCCCATACAACACCTTATTTATGCACAATCAATGTCAGCTAATGAAAAGGTAGCGTGGACACATGAAGCTGAAGCAGCATTCATTCAGCTTAAGAACACAGTAGTGGGAACATCTGTATTGGGATTGCCAGATTACAGCAAGCCATTTGTACAAACTGTTGACTCAAGGGGAGGCTATATGACTTCCGTTGTGACTCAGAAACATGGCCTGCGAGACCGACCCTTGGCTTTTTACTCAACCAGGTTGGACCCTGTAGCCAGGGGACTTCCGGTTTGTGTACAGGCTGTAGTGGCGGCTTCCATGGCAGTTCTGGTGTCAGCAGCCTTAGTCCTGTTCCACCCTTTGACTCTAAGAGTACCACATGCTGTATCTGTCATTCTACTACAAAATAAGGTTTCATACCTTTCCCCTTCAAGACACTTATCATGCATGACTATACTTCTGTCACAACCACACTTGCACATAGAAAGGTGCACAACACTGAACCCATCAACGTTAGTTCCCATCCAGGAAGATAGCACACCACATGCATGTACTGAAATCATAGAAAAAGAAGTCTCTCCAAGAGACGGCCTTAGAGATGTTGCATACACCGAGACTACACTAACTCTGTTTGTAGATGGGTCATCAAGTAGAAACAAAGATGGTACAAATGCAACGGGATATGCAGTAGTAATACAAGAAGAAACTATAAGAGCAGAAAAACTTCCATCACATTTTTCAGCACAGGCAGCTGAGATCGTGGCCCTTACTGAAGCCTGTAAAATAGGAAAGGGACAAATAGTAAATATATACACCGACAGCCAATATGCATTCTCAACTGTGCACATATTTGCACAATTGTGGAAAAATAGAGGCATGGTCACATCTACTGGCAGGCAAGTCACTCATAAACAACTCCTTTTGCAGTTACTTGAAGCCATTCAACTGCCCTTGATGATTGCGGTATGTAAATGTGTGGCTCATACCACGACCACAGACGCAATTTCAATAGGAAATGGCAGGGCAGATACAGCTGCAAAGCAAGCGGCTCAAACGGGAACAATACACATTTTTCTCTTACACAGCTATACATCTGTGTATTTCGTAAACCATATTGACAAGAGTATTCTACAGCAACTACAGGCAAATGCACCCTCACAGGAAAAAACATACTGGTTGAAGAAAGGGAGTAAACTGAATGCTGATAATATTTATGAGAGTATAGAAGGGAAACCAATTTTACCCAAATCACTATTCAGATATGCAGCTATGTTGAGCCATGGCATTAGTCATGTCTCAAGAGGGAGTATAATAGACATGGTCAGCAGAATATTTTCAGCCTATGGATTAAACACCTATTTTAAAAATTTTGTGCAGGGTGCCTTGTTTGTGCACAACACAACCCTCAGGGTAACTATCACCCCATAAGAGGCACACTCCCAGAACCAACATACCCCTTCCAGACAATATGTATGGATTTCATTGAACTAACAAAGTGTGCAGGGAAGAAATATCGCCTAGTGATAATTGATGTATACTCTAGGTGAGTGGAAACGAAACCATGTGCACACCCTGACGCAATCACAGTGGCTAAAACCTTAAGGACACAAATAATTCCTAGGTTTGGTATACCAGAGAAAATATATAGCGATAACGGCACACATTTTGTGAACAGAATTATCAACCACTTGAGTAAAGCATTACACATAGAGTTGAAAAACCACTGTGCGTACCACCCACAGTCAGCTGTATTAGTGGAGAGAACTAATGGTACCATTAAAAATAAATTGAGGAAAACGATGGCAGCGACAGGGAAAAATTGGCTTTACTGTTTACCATTAGTCATGCTAAACATGCACATGCTTCCAGGCAGGAAGAAGTTAACCCCCGTTTGAAATATTGTATGGGAGACCATTCCTACTACCAGAATTTAGACCATTTATCTCAGAAGATGAGAACATGAGTGAAAACTTAGCAGACTATATGAGAAAAATGTTAAGTAAGAAAGATATTACCTCCATCTCTCTCTCTCATCCACAGCAACAGCAGGGACCCTGCTTGGTACAACCAGGCCAGTGGGTCCTAATTAAAGTAATCAAGCGTAAAAATTGGGCATCGGCCAGGTGGGAAGGACCGTACCAAGTTCTGCTGTCAACACCCACTGCCTTGAAAGTTGCCGAACGAGCCACCTGGATACACCTGACTCACTGCAAGAGAGTAAAAGTGCCAGAGCTTGAGCCAGTTGATTCCTAAAAACCTGCTAGCTGACTCATTGCGAGTCAGGCTGGGCTACAAAGGGGGGGAAACTCGTCTCAAACCCAGTGAAGAACCGAATAGTGCGGGTTTTTGGGGTTCTCAACTGGCCCAAGAAAATGTCCTGGCACCTGTTCAAAAGACCTAACTGGTGTGGCCTAAGAATCTCACTGACATGCCTCATCTTGATAACTCTTTGCATAGTAGCACCCATAATCATATGGGAAGAAGTAACAAGACCCAGAGGCAACCAGACGCAATCTATTGGAGAGATGTGGATGCACAGAATGAAAAGAGACATGATGGAAGTCAATTTAACTGGCCAAGTGACCCTAGTGTTCAAGGAAGGGCAGATAGGAACCAACCAAATAGACCTATGTCAAGTACTAAGATGTGGACTTTCTGGAGGAGGACGTAGTGGAGGGGTGAGAAAAGCGCCAGTATATTTGTGTATAGCCTCTCCGTATGGAAATGAGAGATGTCCTAGCTGGAAACTGGCCTTATGGAATACAGGAGCTGACTGGGGTTACTCCCCACCTAATCACATGAAGTGCAAAAGTACAAAGAGACGCTTAAAGCTGACACGGGGTGTGGAGCCATCCTCTTGCAGCCAAAATCAGCTATGCAACCCCATCCGGATCACCCTCCAGGACCCACAAAAGTGTGATAAAGGGAGATATACTCTTGGAATCTACACCTCAGGCAGAGGTAACAACATGGAATATTTGCATATTCAGGTACTGCAAAAAGAGGAGCCCAGAGAGACTATTGATATCACCAAGGTGAGCCCTGTGAATAGGACTGTGCCCCCACAGATCATCTATTTGGAACCTGTTCCACTGCCAGACCGTCAATGGCAATGTTACCATTTAAACTGAACCTTGCTTTAAGACCTTTGTTTAATACATTTATAAGAGGAGGGACTGTTAGATATTAATTTCCTCATTATGAAATAATTAGGTAAGAATATCATGATTATAAAAAGTATATCAGCTTGTTTTTCCTCTTGTATATTACTAGAATGTTTAAGTGCGTCATCTGTAGAATGTTTACGTTAATGTTCTTTAAAACATCTGTTTCCTGTATCCTGTCTTTGTTTCAGAAACTAATGAGATGAGATATCTATAGGAAGCCGGATTTTGCTGAGTTAGACAGAAACAAAAAGACACTTGCTTGCAAATATGTATTTAACAGTATTTTCAACTAGTTGTGACGTGTTTTATGCTATATAAGATTCTGCCACCCAAATAAATTCAGAGATTATTCTGATGACACTCTGACTTCTGTGCATTATTTTCTCTCATTATATCTTGGTACTCAGATATAATTGATACACACATCAGAATACATGATTACTCACTAATCTGATCCTATCAGGCATGTTCTGTAAATTAAATGATGCAAATCCTCCAACAATCCATGTTAATTCCAGGTTGTGAGACAACAAAACACGAAAAATGCCAAGGGGGTGAATACTTTTGCAAGGCACTGTATATATATTATTTTTGGTGCTTTTTCTACAATATTAATATTTTGACTTTTCATATGCAACTTTTAATATTTGAGCTACCATACATGGTTCCGCTAAGATTAGATTTCTCCATTTAAATTCTTATTTGTGAACATATAAAATAATGATGGCTATCACAAGTAAATTTGCTTCTTTGATGCAATCCTTTTGTAACCATACAAGAGAGACAATTCTGTGTTACAGAGTCTGATGAGAGTTCATGACCGTTAAACATTGTGGTCTAGCAATTACAGAGATAGGTTTTGAATGAATCCTTTGGTGACTGTCATCTGTGCCAGAGGCTTCATCTACCATAAAAGGCTCCCAAGTTACAAGTTCCCAAGTTACGGAGGAGGGAGGTAATCTATCAATGTATGATCGTCTTCTCGCTGTAACCCACTTCTGAAATAAAATCCTTGCTGTGCTTTGAAGCAGTATTGATAAGAGCTGTGGCTTAATGAGGCATGACCATAATTCCTCCAATAAGACATTGTCAATGCTGTATCTACAATGAATGTAAACTCAAAGAAAATGAAGGTTATTATCTGCAAATGGAACAGCATAAAAAACATTAAATGGTAAAAAATGTAAAAGATATTTAGATTTATGAACACTTATATATTTAAAGAACAGCTGTTGTCAAACATGTTAAAATAGAAACTTTGTCGTTTTGGTTTTGTGAAGTTGGAGGAGATTTTGAATACAAATGGGAATGGGGAATCTACAACTGCCCATGCTCTTAGCAGAAATATAGGAAATTATATTACTTTACAAGAACGCACCCAACTGAGAAAGTAGAAGACCATAGCAGGAAAGAAAGCTAAATTAAAAACTGCAGTACATAATAGTTGCATAAAAATGTTGCAAAATGTAAAGGTTGTGTTTATTTATTGTCTGTTAAAATAATGTGCTCATTATAAGGTTTAATTATTTAAAGGACCATATAGAAAAAAAAACTGCCCATACTTACTTCTTATTTGATTTATTCATATGATCACGTTTTGCATTTATTTATGTTCTATAAAGATTCATTTAACAGTTTGAAACATAATTTTCTAAAATGACTGCCAGTTATTTAATTTGCAAATTGCTGCTTCTTTCTTTTTAAAAGACATAGTATGAAAAAAGCAGAATTAAATCAGTTTTAAATGCATCACATGCCATGTAACCTTGAGCTGTTCAAATTTCTTTAGAAGGACTTACATATATAATTTAATGTGTTAAAGCACCTGCTTTTCACACATATATTCCTCTACTGAAAACCATCTGGTGTAATGCTGAAAAACACATTCAAATAATGGCATAATATTGGTGCCTAAAGAAACGTGTGCTGCAAAGATTTGTTACAATTGGGTTTACTGTTTGAAGTCATGAATAAGCCAACCTGCAAAATATTCCACTTGTACGATGTTCATATCCTGACTGGTTCAAGTGTTGGCAAACTCTTGGAGATGTTGAGTGTTAGAATGTACGCCCCATAGGTTAACATAGGAATATGGACGTTTTCTAAGAAAGTTCTCAGGTACTTTCGCTTTTAGTATATCTGACCTAGGGAACTAAGTACCTGCATCTTGTTGGAGCCATTCTACAATTCAATGAAATGTAAAAAAAAAAAAAAGTAAATGTTCTACTTCATAGTTGAAAATATGTATATCACCCACTGTAGATTTCTCATTTGATTTTATTATAAATATAATAACCATGCTATTATTTGGCAGGTATCAAATTGATATTGGGTGATCCCATAGAATGGTCTAATTTAATGTGCCCGTAATGGTGCCCATAACTGTTACAGATATTTAATTGGCTACTTTTAGCTACTCAAATTCCATTTGCACGTTACAGACTTAAAATCACTGCTGTTGTCAAAACGTAAATCCTCCTTTGATGTTTTAAGCCTGTAAATGTTACCAGTGCTAAAGACGAAAAATCTATTTTCAATTACAACAATTCAACAAGCCGCAATCGCCTTCGGACCCGTAAATGGCAATGTATCAAAAAATGATATAACTACTAGATAGGACAAATGGGTTAAACACCTGTTCGTAACACTGCAAAGGCAAATAAAAACACACTACTGTACCTAAAATGACTGGGAAAGCAATGAAAGGCATTAGAATTAATAGCACAACAGTCTCAAGCTCGCAAATCTGCAATACTTTTTTTTAGGTTTTATTTACGTGTTATATCAACCCCGGGAATCAAGGAGTTAATACATATCATGGAACCCGCATGGACTAGAACAGTTGCTTCATTGATTTTGATTGATTTCTACATTTCTGGATTGCGAGTCTGAGTGCACATCATACTTCTAAACACTAATCGATTGTAATTTAAACACCATGGGCCTCATTCTATTATCGGCCGTAAATCGGCCGCATGGCTGCGATTCCTTGCAGGGCTCCCGTTACCTTGCAATTCAATTATACGGCGCAAGGCTATCCCCTTACGGCCGGCCGTATATCTTGCAATCGGCCGTAAGCTCAGAAATCTTTAAATGCAAAAATAAATTCATGACGGCACTGTAAAGTTCTGTAAATGCTAGGGATCATAATGGGGGACATGAGGATTAATAGTAACCCCCTCTCAAGCTTGCACATCAGCCCAAATGCGAGATTACATTAACTGTTTATTTTCCAGCCACAGCGTGGATGGGTCTGAGGTGTTCCAAGCCCTCTGGACTTTTTACATGGATATTTGATATAAATTAAAATAAAATGTATTTACGGATTTAAGTGTAGAGGAATGTTGTGCTATTAATGCTAAACCTACAATCACTTTATAGTCTCCTCAGAGTGCAGGATGGCTTTATTATGGCTTTAAAATGTGCTTAATTGTGTGCCTGGGGGACCTTTTTGTTGCAAGTAAGCTGCGGCTCGGTTTTAGCCTTACAGAGAGGGTTCCTGGAGCAATTGAATAGCAACCAGGATTTTCTTACGGCCGAAACTCTTGCGGCCGTTTAAGATCAAAGGCTTTCCTCCGGCGCGTGCGGCCGCAAGGGATAGCAAGGCGCCGGCCGCAAGCCTGCCGGAATCCCCGGCCGGAAGGGAATAGAATAGGCAAATAGCGTGCGGCCGGTCCTTGCGGCCCCGCATCTCCTACGGCCGATAATAGAATGAGGCCCCATGAGCCTAAGCGAGTGAGGCCATAAGTTAATTTGCTATTAAATTTGCGTTTTTTTTGCGGGCTCAGAATGGATTAGGGGATACAGGCTTGTAATCCTTGCGGTTGTTAAAACTGTAACTTACAGCCTCCCAAAGCCTTTGATCTTTTACGTCCACAAGAATTCCGATCGCTAAGTCCACAAGCCCATAAATGTTTTCACACCTGTAAACGGCAAATGTAGGAGAGAATCCCACAACGACCCACAACGGGGTTTAATCCATGTTCGTAGCACTGTAAATGCAAATTAATAAGCAATACAGTACTGTAAATGACTGGGAAAGTCTCAAACTCTCAAATCTGCAATGTAAAATTATTTTTATTATGTATCATTTCGGGGCAATATCGATCTCGGGAATAAATTATTATCAGGCCACCCACATGGACTAGAACAGTATTGGCATTCACTTTTATTTTATTTTATTTTGCGTTTTTGCAAGTCCAATCGCATATCAGACCCCTAAACTCTAATTGATTGACATGTAACCTCCATGCTTTACTGACCTCATGAGGATCGTCTCATTTTCTAGTAGCTGTTTCTAAATGGGTAGTTACCGTCTTGCTTAATTGATTATATTCCCTCCCTGAACTCCTACGGACGAGTGCATGGTTTACGGTTTCGGCTTTTGGCCCGTAACTTGGTAGCTTGTTCAATTGAATCGCACCGAAATTGTGGCAGACTGTGAGCCCACAGGACACCCGCAGACATACGGCCTGTATCACGTGAGATGCAGGCTTGCAATTGAATCAAGCTCCATGTTTTACTTCATGATGACGGTCTCATTTACTATTTGCTCTGTCTAAATTGTAATTTATGGGCTTGCTTAATTGATGATGAAATGCCACTTACTGGTTCATGGTTTGCTTTTGCTGTAAGCCTGTAATTGCGGGTATGAGGCAATTGAACACATCTATTTATGTAAAAAAATTAGTAACCCGCAGCCAAAATGTCGGGTTACATGTACTTATGGGCTTGGTCTTAAATAGGGGCCAATGACAATACTACGGTTGCCAATCTCACTCGCAGTTAGCATGATAAGAAGATGATGAAAAGACCAGAGGAATAACTTTTGCCCCTATTCAGTTGAGCAATTTTTATTTACTGGACCCCGTAATGTAGCCCATAAAATAATTTGCTATTCAATTGGCATCTTTTAATGAGCCTCAAACTATTTGCGGGCTACAGGATGAAAATCCCTCCGGTTGTCAAAAACTTAACTCCAATCTATCTAAACCTTTGATCTTTCAAGCTCATAAATGTTACAATCGCAAATCGCTATTCAGTTGCTACAATTCCTCAAGCCTGCAAATGTTTTCACACTCGTAAATGGCAAATATAGAAGAAAATCCTATGAGTACCAGGGGGTTAACACAGCACTTTAAAAGACGGGGAAAGCGATGAAAGACATTATAATTAATTGCACAACAGTCTCAAGCTCGCAAATCTGCAATCAAACATTATTTTATTATCATTTATTTCTGTGTCATATCAATCTTGGAAATCAATGAGTTAATACATATCAGGCTACCCACATGACTAGAACAGTATCGTCATTCATTTGTATTATTTTGTACATTGACGGATTGCGAGTCTGATCGCATATCAGACTTCTAAACGCTAATTGATTGATGCTTAACCTCCATGTTTTACTGATGTCATGATAACGGTCTCATTTACTATTGGCTGTTTCTAAATTGGTAGTTACGCCTTGCTTAATTGATCATGATTATGTCGAGTGTTGTGTAGATGGAATGGGCAGATTGGATGAGTCTTTTTGATTATTAAATTATGGTTAAATCTGTTACTAGATGTTTTCTTAACTCACCATTAAATCTGCATTTCTTCACCATTTTTGACAAAAAAGTAAATGGTTTAGACATAAATGAATAACTTATGTTCAAGAAAAAAATATTATGTGTCAGATAATTAGAATGCTTTAGGTACACTAATGTTCAAAATCCAATATTACATCCATGCTTTGAATGTTAGTATTTGACACTGTGAAAAGCTCCAATATCTAATTACTGATGGCCCACTAGTGCAGAAACAAATGTGTTTCTACAAATATTTATGGCTTCTGATTATCAGCTTTATTGATTTGGAAGAAGGATTTCCATCTTCACATTAAATATTTCTTGTTGACATGATTAAAGAGTGTTACAGTGTTAGACGTGGGAATAAAAGTAAAAACTGGATAAATATAACATTTGTAATGGCTGTTTTAGGGATAGATTTCAAGCTTTCAACCTACTACTTCGCCATATTTTTTTCCCCGATCTATATATGTAGGTAAAGTAGAAAATGGATGCAGGAGACCAATGATCTTGTAATAAAGGATATATATACCCTGAGATAATGATAACTATAATAACATAGTTGTATGAACAGAATCATTATTACAAACCATTGTACTAATTATTTGTTAAAAAATGAGGTAGTTTTAAAGTGTATACTACTCCTCACAAAGCTTCATCTCTTGGACATTGTGCTGAGTGGACTCCCTCATTGGGATAGTCATGTAGGCATAACACTATCTGATCAATACTGCCCCACTCCAATATCCAGGAGATTCAAC
This sequence comes from Discoglossus pictus, assembly GCA_027410445.1. Taxonomy (NCBI): domain Eukaryota; kingdom Metazoa; phylum Chordata; class Amphibia; order Anura; family Alytidae; genus Discoglossus; species Discoglossus pictus. Next base: position 166,827,130 of record CM050170.1, read on the forward strand.
TTGTGGAGGAAGGAGCAGACCCTCCAAAGACATAATTCAGTGTTTAATCACTTACAAAAATTGCCTTGCATGAATCAGTGGCAGAGCAAGTGAATGGGGGACACCAGTGCAAAATAATTTGGGGGGCTACTTGCAACTTTTCTAACAAAGGTATAGAGAAGAAGTAAAAACAAAAAATATATATGGATATAGACAGATCTCCCCTTCTGGATTGCTACTTTGTCGTGGTGAAGGGGCTTGTGTACTTAAATGAAGATGTGAGCTATAACATGTAGGGTAGGTCATAGAAGAGATGTCCGACTAACTGTGGTCCACTGGTGAAGGAACTAGCAGTTCTCTTCAGTATATTTTCCAAGAAAACCTTATGGATAAGCAAAACCAGAAACCCAGACAGATATACCTGGCGTCCTGTATCCATATGGTGACAGAGAGTAAGACATGATTGAATTGAATGAAGGACACCAGTGCAAAATCATTTGGGAGGCCACTTGCAACTGCTATAGGTATAGGTATAGATATCATTAAAAGTAAAAAAAAAATATATGGATGGAGACAGATCTCCCCTTCTGGATCTCTACCTTGTCGTGGTGAAGGGGCTTGTGAACTTCAATAAAGATGTGAGCTATACCATGTAGGGTCACTCATGATGGTGCAGGTCATAGCAGAACGGTCAGGAGAAAGAAATGGCAGTCCACTCCAGTATATTTGCCAAGAAAACCTTATGATATAACCAGAAACCCAGACAGATGTGCCTGGCATCCTGCGTCCATATGATCACAGAGAGTTGGACACGACTGAAAGACCTCCCACACTGACAGTAACTCAGGACTAACATGAATTGTAGTTTTCAATATTTATTTGGATGAGCATATTCACTTAAAACATGAGAATTAAAACTGCTGTAAGCATATCCAGATTTACTCCACTAAGCATGCATATAATGAAAGCAAACCTAAAAAATTAACAGAATAAAATTGGTAATAGATACCACTGTCATACTGAGAGCTATTACAACAACATCATTGTGTTGTTAATTTTATTTCAGACAGTAACATTTTATATTCATACTGCTGCAGCATTTCTCTTGTATTAAGTTTTCTAAAACCCAGCATTTTTTCCCCTCATCAATTTCAAGCATTTCAAAAGTCATCTTGTTTTAACTAATTGCTTCATCATTACATTTGGAGATTTATCATTTCTATCTGGCGTACGTGACTTCCTTGAATTTTGTTCCTTGTTTTAAAAGTTGATGAACTTTTCAGTGAGTTCTCATCAGAAAAGGATGTTGAAATGTTGATGTTGCAACTTTACGGGTCTGGGGTTTCCCCAATTGGATATACCATCACTCAGTAGATATTATTCGTTTTTAAACACAAAAATAATTTACAAAGCAAAGTATACACTAAAAAGCACTTATAAACCAATTATGAAGATGATAGTACACCATTTAAAATATAACTTTTATTTGAATTATTTAGATAAAAAATTAGTTAATAGGAAAAACAGTTATGTGCCCTTGCGTGTGATATTCGAACTCACCATTTACCAATGTACAAATGTCTAGGTTGTATTACAATTTATAACCATAAATACAATTGCCCTCTTCTATGCTGGGGAACCAGTTACCGGAAGAAGTGGGGTTGTAGTTTACTAATTCATGCACTAAAGGCTGTAATTTGTTTTAATTTTCTTTTATCCTTATTTTTTTGTGATAGGAAATTAGTTATGGGGCCAATTTGGAATCTACCATCTATGGGCCCTATGTTACTCCCAATAGCGATTGCTGTAGTGGCCCAAACATTTCTACCTAGCTATGTTAATTACCCACCCCTAAAACATTGCGAGACAACTGCTAAGACATTGCGACAAGCCGCAATTTGAAATTTGACAGCTTTTCCATTGGCATTTCACACTACCTATAAATTATGAATTACTCCGAGAGACCATCCGCCCCAAAACCTATGCTAATCAAATATTACGGATAGCTTGCAAACCAGGGCACTGCCATAACTGCAAATGATTACAGGTACTAAAAACCATTTGCAATGACTTTGAAAACCAATGCGGACTGCCGCAGAACCTCTTAAAGGGACAGGAAAACAATACAAAACAATACAAAAGCATGCTAAATCATCATAAATGAAGGATTCACACTGCTAGTGGCACATAGGTGCAATAGAGAAACTAAAGATGCAATAGAAAACTAAATAATACTGACATGTGACTTATCAGACATTAGGAAACAGAAAATGTCATCTCAAAGATGCAGAAATCTCCTAAATACACAGCACAATTATAAATAGCCTCAAATATTATACAACTCCTTTACACATACAATCTCACAGTCACAGAGACACTAATGTGAAAAGGTACACAAATCACAAATATACATCAATAAGTGTCACCTACTCTTGGAATGATCACACCTCAACGTAGCATATCACAACGTACAGGAGAACATAGGCACAGTACGCAACACGTTAATAACAATCACCAAACACACATGGACTACAGCAGATGCTATCAAGCACTCACCATTAATGGGATACATACACCACAAACAAAACTCAGCAATTGCACTGATCCGCACCACAGCACAGTACTCACAGAGATCATCTAAGGCAGTGGTTTCCAAACCGGTCCTCAAAGCACCCCAGATAGGTCAGCTATTCAATTTAACACTGTCAATACAGGTGAGGCAATTAGTATTCACCAAGAGTATCTATTTTTCTCATCTGTGTTCAAACAGTTAAATAAAAAATCTGGCCTGTCTGGGATGACTTGATGACGGAATTGAAAACCACTGATATAAGTGAAGGTATGGCATCTACACATTAACATGTGGTCCCATACACTGAGGAGGATGGGGGAGATTTGTCAACATGGGCAGCAGGAGGCCTGAAATAGAGGACTGCCTGACAATGATGCTGAAAGAATGGGGGAGGTGAACCTCACAGGTAGATCAATAGGTGCCACAGGTCAGGCACTGGATCTTCAAATAAAGCACCTTAGGGACAGGGTTTCATAGGCACAGGCACCTGGCCATATAGGGACAGATCATCACAAAGGGGATTACGTTCATCTCCTGAAGCTTGTCATGTCGGCCCACATAAAATACAAAAGGAGGCAGCAGAGAGGCACATGGAGCAGCACAAATCTAACCTACATCAAAGGAATCATGGCTACTCCTGTGCTGGCAAGGCCAAAGGCATTAACGTTATGGAAGTGCCAACATGTACACCAAGACTTGTCACATGACAATAAGTGATAGCGTAAATGTATCAATTATTCATGAATTACTGATGTAATATGTTTAACAACCCTTCAGTGGAATGGTGAGGCCGTGTACTAACTCACAGTAGTCAGTATTCATGTTGTTCAGGCACGTTTTAGAAAATAGGGATAATAAGTTTGCAATAAATGTTAGAGCAAATGATAAAGGATATATATGTCATCATCATGTCACACGTCATGTAAAAATCAGATGCTGTGTGCACTAATATGTAGATTGATGTTAAAAATGATGATAATAACATCAGATCTAACATAGAAAGTGGAAACACTTGGCCAAAATAACATCAATCCATAATTTACATAGGTTTAGTGACAGGCAAACATGTGTTTACAGTCATAAACTGTATGAAGATGCCATTACAGGATAATGACCAATTTCCTAAAACTAAATTGTTAAATAATTCTTATGTATGTGGATGTCTCCAATCTAGTAGCTTGACAAACACACGGAGACATGGATAACGGTATGACAATAACATTGTTTATTGAATACACAGAGCACAGTCAAAAACATATCCGACCGTGCATTAATATGATGGGTGTGGTGTGGGAGGATCTGTAGGGACAAGAGGCTGAGAAAAACCTTAAGGCGGGCAAGGTAATACTGTATAATAAGAATGATGCATAGAATCTACTAAGTTCACATGTGGTCATTGCATTTAATAGCGATTTTTGAACATAACAGTTACAGGCTTGACAGATCAAAGGATTTGTGGCAGCGGGGTTCAAATTTCGCCTTTAACCTGCAAGTCATTGGCAGGTTGCTTTACAGGGCCAATTTAATAGCTGTAAGTCTTGCGGGCTTTGTTACGGGCTACGGTTTTACACGTTGAGGGAATTTAATAGGGCTGTAAGCATGCATGTAATGAAAGCAACCCTAAAAAATGAACAGAATGAAATTGGTAATAGATACCACTGTCATACTGAGAGCTATTACAACAACTTCATTGTGTTGTTAATTGTGTTATTTCAGACAGTAACATTTTATATTCATACTGCTGCAGCATTTCTCTTGTATTAAGTTTTCAAAAACCCAGAATTTTTTCCCTCATCAATTTCAAGCATTTCAAAAGTCATCTTGTTTTAACTAATTACTTCATCATTACATATGGAGATTTATTATTTCTATCTGGCGTACGTGACTTCCTTGAATTTTGTTCCTTGTTTTAAAAGTTGATGAACTTTTCAGTGAGTTTTCATCAGAAAAGGATGTTGAAATGTTGATGTTGCAACTTTACGAGTCAGGGGTTTCCCTAATTGGATATACCATCACTCAGTAGATATTATTCGTTTTTTAACAACACAAAAATAATTTACGAAGCAAAGTATACACTGAAAAGCACTTATAAACCAATTATGAAGATGATAGTGCACCATTTAAATATAACTTTTATTTGAATTTTTAGATAAAAAATTAGTTAATTAATAGTAAAAACAGTTATGTGCCCTTGCGTGTCATATTAGATCTCCCCATCTGCCAATGTACAAATGTCTAGGTTGTATTACAATTGATAACCATAAATACAATTGCCCTCTTCTATGCTGGGGAACCAGTTACCGGAAGAAGTGGGGTTGTAGTTTACTAATTCATGCACTAAAGTCTGTAATTTGTTTTAATTTTCTTTTATCCTTATTTTTCTGTGATAGGAAATTAGTTATGGGGACAATTTAGAATCTACCATCTATGGGCCCTATGTTACTCCCAATAGTGATTGCTGTAGTGGCCCAAACATTTCTACCTATCTATGTTAATTACCCACCCCTAAAACATTGTGAGACAACTGCTAAGACACTGCGACAAGCTGCAATTTGAAATTTGACAGCTTTTCCATTGGCATTTCACACTGCCTATAGATTATGAATTACTCCGAGAGACCATCCGCCCCAAAACCTATGCTAATCAAATATTACGGATAGCTTGCAAACCAGGGCACTGCCATAACTGCAAATGATTACAGGTACTAAAAACCATTTGCAATGACTTTGAAAACCAATGCGGACTGCCACAGAACCTCTTAAAGGGACAGGAAAACAATACAAAACAATACAAAAGCATGCTAAATCATCATAAATGAAGGATTCACACTGCTAGTGGCACATAGGTGCAAAAGAGAAACTACAGGTGCAATAGAAAACTAAATAATACTGACATGTGACTTATCAGACATATGGAAACAGAAAATGTCAGCTCAAAGATGCAGAAATCTCCTAAATACATAGCACAATTATAAATAGCCTCAAATATTATACAACTCCTTTACACATACAATCTCACAGTCACAGAGACACTAATGTGAAAAGGTACACAAATCACAAATATACATCAATAAGTGTCACCTACTCTTGGAATGATCACACCTCAACGTAGCATATCACAACGTACAGGAGAACATAGGCACAGTACGCAACACGTTAATAACAATCACCAAACACACATGGACTACAGCAGATGCTATCAAGCACTCACCATTAAAGGGATACATACATCATAAACAATACTGAGCAACTGCATTGATCAGCACCACAGCACAGTACTCACAGAGATCATATAAGGCAGTGTTTTCCAAACCGGTCCTCAAAGCACCCCAGATAGGTCAGTTATTCAATTTAACACTGTCAACAAAGGTGAGGTAATTTGTATTCACCAAGAACCTCTAATTTTCTCACCTGTGTTCACACAGTTAAATAAAAAATCTGGCCTATCTGGGATGCCTTGAGGACCGATTTGGAAACCACTGATCTAAGTGAAGGTATGGCATCTACACATTAGCATGGGGTCCCATACACTGACAGGGATGGGGGAGATATGTCAACATGGGCAGCAGGAAGCCTGAAATAGAGGACTGCCTGACAATGGTGCTGTATGAATGGGGGAGGTGATCCTCACAGGTAGATTAATAGGTGGCACAGGCCAGGCATTGGATCTTCAAATGATGCACCTTAGGAACAGGGTTTCATAGACACAGGCACCTGGCCATATAGGGACAGATCATTACAAGGGGGATTACGTTCATCTCCTGAAGCTTGTCATGTCGGCCCAAATAAAATACAAAAGGAGGCTGCAAAGAGGCACATGGAGCAGCACAAATCTTACCGCATCAAAAGAATCATGGCTACTCCTGTCCTGCAAGTCCCCTGGCATTAATGATGTGCAAGTGCCAAAATGTACACCAAGACTTGTCACATGACAATAAGTGATAGTGTCAATGTATCAATTATTCATGAATTACTAATGTAATATGTTTAACAACCCTTCAGTGGAATGGTGAGGCCGTGTACTAACTCACAGTAATCACTATTCATGTTGTTCAGGCACGTTTTAGAAAAAAGTGATAATAAGTTTGCAATAAGTGTTAGAGCAAATGATAAAGGATATATATGTCATCATCATGTCACACGTCATGCAGAAATCAGATGTTGTGTACACCAATATGTAGATTGATGTTAAAAACGATAATAATAACATCGGATGTAACATAGAAAGTGAAAACACTTGGCCAAAATAACATCAATCCATAATTTACATAGGTTTAGTGACAGGCAAACGTGTTTGCAGTCATAAACTGCATGAAGTGGTGCCATTACAGGATGATGACCAATATCCTAAAACTAAATAGTTAAATAATTTTTATGTATGTGGATGTCTCCAATCTAGTAGCTTGACAAACACACGGAAACATGGATAACGGTATAACAATAACATCCTTTATTGAATACACAGAGCACAGTCAAAAACATATCTGACTGTGCATTAATATGATGAGTGTGGTGTGGGAGGATCTAAAAGGACAAGAGGCTGAGAAATACCTAAAGGGGCAAGGTACTGTAATACTGTATAATAAGAATGATACATAGCATCTACTAAGGCCACATGTGGTCATTGCACCACAGTAAACCCAATTTAGATGAAAAATAAATTGCCATGAAAATCTCCATATAACTGAAGTAACTACTAATGTGCATAGCACATACATCATGTCATCACCTCGAACATTACGCAGATGCTGGAAATCAAGGATTATGTAAACCAATTCAATAGTGTGTTCCAAAAATACAAAAATCGATTCACATACCTATTGATACTGAAAGTATACAAAGGTCAGCAGCCATAATGTCTTACATCAGACTAAAAGTTTGTGTTCTCAGATTGATGAGTGGATGACATGGTTAACTAACGAATGTATTAATGCTGACTTAAAATAACTGGCTACTTTGGCACTTTGATAGCCCCATATCTGCATTGGGATGAGTTAAACTGAGCCACAGAAATGTGTAATTGATTATATAATGCCGTGGGAGATAATTCTGCTGGAGGGGGGTGTCATTGATGGAATGGCTGCTTTGTATATATGTAGCTCGCATTATTTTGTAGCACTTGCAGGTGAAGAGGATGCCTTCATGGACCTGAATTGTCCCTAAAGATGGGCCAAGCTGCTGATGAGCAGGGGAGCCTCTGGGGTGGAGTAGGCGATTCTAGCAACCAGAGCACACTGGGTCATATCCAGGCTGAGCTGGGTTAGCACTCTCTGGTTATGCATCGACTGGAGCAGCCTGGACAGATACGACTCCACCTTAATGTGATTTATACTTGCATCCCTTTCTATTCTTTGGAGGCTGCGGCAGACAAACGCAATGTGTGGTGCAATGTCCAGGTAGTCCTCCCACTGACCACATGAACAGTGAGTATTCCTCCTAATTCCCCAGGCCGGGGGTTCCTCCCCTAGGCTCCTCCTCCAGACATGGTTCCTGGTGGGTGGGGGCACTTCCAGTGGCCTGTTTCTCTGACTGAGCCTAGGCCCCCATCTCTGAAGTGGACCCAAACCTTCTGGCAGCTGTAATGAGACTCATCAGACTATCTTGATTGTTGCTGCAGGCTCGCCTCTGCAGAACATGTATATACATACTCTGCATGAGTTGCTGCACATTGTGTCATACTAAGCAATTAGTGAGCATCTCTCAGCAATAGTTGTTAACATGCTCCTGATGAATATTCCCTGCCGGGTTGTTAATCAATACTGCATATCCATCTCTACAGAGTCTGTATCTGCATATGCTGCATTGGCATATTACTTATAACTGTTCTATCAATATAGGTTTACTAAAATACTATGTATCTGCTATTTGCTGCATGTAATACTGACATACTGTATATGATGCTGTCCAACACTGAGTGTGATCTGTACGGTTCCTGGATTGTATGAGGGATGGACGATCTATCTCTAGTCAGATCCAGGGAGCTGACATGTGATGGTCATTGTTGTACATTATTTCTGTGACTGGATTTATCTATGTCTGTCTGGTGTACACATGTGTGTATATTGTTTGTATGTGATATCACATATCAAATTCCAGTCTTTTGTCCTCCCAACTGTGGACTGAGATTAAAATCTCCCTGCTCTGACCCTGAGGCCTGTAACTACCACCCACTACCCCCTCCCCCCGAGATCAGGCCTGTCCCCTGACCCTGAACTGTGTGTGCTGAGGACTAGGGGCCCATCACACCCTTCCTCTACCTCACTTCCCTCCCCCCCACCACTCTCACCCTTTCTACATCTCCCTCCTTCACCCCCTCTATCTTCGTCACCCCCACTACCTCCCTCCTGCTCACATCCTCCCTTTCTCCCACTACCTCCCTCCCTCTAGTCCCCTGGGCCCCCTCTCATTCCTCTCTCTCCTCTCTTCTACCCTCCTCCAATCTCCTCTCTCCTCCCTCTATCATTGACCAAAATAAATATAAGGATAAATTAAACAAAGTGTATTTGTATATGTTTTTGAGTTAAAAAAAAAATTCTATGTGTTTTTTATCTGGTTTGTATATGGTGGTGGTGGGGGGGTATGGCTTGTATCTATGTGTATCATTATCCTAAGTGTCTATATTATGTGATATAATAATTTATTTGTTTTATAATTTAAGTGTGAAATACTATAATTCTCTATAATAATTAAAAGAAGATAAACCTGCACTTCAAGATAACCCTTCTGCTCTCTCTTGCTTTCTAGAACCGAACCCTCCAACTCAAGGACCTGTGTGCTAACTTGTAAAATTCTGTAATACAGTCATTGCTGAGGCATAATGCTAGCAAATATATACAGTATGGCTGTCAATCATTTTTCTGTTTGACATTTCCCATTGGCTGCTATGGCTGTGGTGCAGCAAGAATAGCTGGATCAGATAGAGGATTGGAAAAGCATTGCGTGGGTGCCGTAATATAGCCCCTTTAGTGCTACTGCCTGAAGCATGGTATATGGACATGACCTTACTGTCGTAATGCATGTGACCAAATAATTATCATAGTGTTGTAAATTGAGTCAAAACATCTCCTGCTTCCTTTTTACAACAGTCCCCTGAGTTAGAGCACCTGATTTACATAGGACCCTATGATCGAAGTCCATGGCCTGCTTTTTTGCCACTGGGATTAGTTCTACTATCTAACATATAATTGTCATTTTATATTTATAACCTTTCCTACCATGTGAACAAACTTATGAAGGCAGAATGTTTTGCCTGATATTAATTATTATCCTTCAGTTGTATTTATGGTTATGACGTACAATACAATCTATACAGTTGTACATTGGCAGGAGATAAGGTTTATTATAGCACACAATTGTAAATACATTTGTTTCCTATTATTTAAAGGTATATGCAAGTGGGCTGGATTATGAATGCATTTGACAGAGGAGAATTAGTAGTGTATGAACACAAAATTGCATGAAAAAATACCCAAATAAACATTTAAACCGTTACCCTAGAGTTTGCTGAATTTCTTGCATTTGCCAAATTTCTATCAATGTAGACACCCCCTGAAAATCCCAGGGAAAATTAGCATACATAATACATTGTATATTTTTGGTCTGTAAATTGAGCTGCAGTTTTCCTTTAATAACCTGATCAAGGTCTGTGTCCCTTCATTCATTGACTGTTTTATCTACACCCCAGGTGAATCTTCCCCCAGCCCCAGTGATTTGCCCCTGTGACCCCCCAGGCCCAGTGATTTTTCCCATCACATCCCCCAGCCCCAGTGAATTGCCCCTGTGATCTCACCCAGCCCTAGTGAATTGCCCCATCACCGCTCCCAGCCCCAGCGAAATGCCCCATTACCTCCCCCAGCCCCAGTAAATTGCCTCTGAGATCTCTTCCAGCCCCAGTGAATTGCATACACTCACTCACACAGTGACACATGCACTCACATGCACCATAAATTAAGCAGAAATGCTAATTTGCCTAAAAGACAAATTTGAATTGGAAGAAGAAGCTGAAATGTTTGGTTTCAGTACAATTATAATTTGTCTGAATTTACAATTATAATTTGTCAGAATGAATCAGAATGTATGTCTAAATAACAACCGCGTAACTCCTCAAGCATTTTTACTTGAATGTGGATTCATGGTCCCAATGTCCCTCGTCTACCTGGCTGCATACAGCATTGCTGATTGGTTGCAAAGTTGGGCATGCTCACAAAGACAGGGTACATTTTTACAAAAATGAACCCTCTCAGGAGCCTAGCTCAATCCTGGCGGTGTAAACAGCATACACTACTAATCCCCCTCTATCAGATGCATTCATAATCCAGCTCATTTGCATATATCTTTAAGTACATTTATTTAAATAATTAAAAAAATATATATATATTTTAAATGGTGCACTATCATGTTCATAAAATGGTTTAGGAGTGCTTTACCAGTGTATGTTTTGCTTTATAAATCAATTATCTCTTTCATACAAAAGCACCACATCCGTACTTGATTATAACCCATAATTTTGGGGGGTATGGTTGTAAAGGTGAATTTCTTCTTTTTTTAACAAAGCAAAATTAAACATGCTGATACAAAAATTTAAGGTTGTTGTTGCTGCTTTATATGTATAATCTAAAGCAGTTTTGTGTGACCAGAAAGTTGTACATGACCAATTGTTCCAAAATGTTACTCTGTGGGAAGCTTTATGGTAACCTTTAAACAGTCATGGACCAAGGTTATAATGTTCTGAGTAGTAGTTCTGAGAAGTTGGAAGTGTATTGAAGCTACAGGGAATGGATTGTGGAATTTCTTGGGAGCCAGGTGTCCTTCAATATTTTGGAGCTCAAATTAAGTTCTATAGCTAAATAGTATGGGAAATGGGTGTAGATATCTGTACCCTATAATATCTGTTGACTTCAAATATTAAGAATACAGCTAATGACATTTCTTAAGTGTTTTATTTTCTGAATTGTCTGAAGAAATGGCTAACAGTTACTCTCCAATCAGATTTGATATTTTTTGTTAACTTCCATAAATGTAATAATTAAATGGCAAAGTGTGAGGGAGAAGGCAAAGGGTTTAAGGGAAGAGTTGAAAACCATGAGCTCGATTCAGTTGAGCAATCGTAAGTAACTGGAGCTCGTAAGTGAGGCCGTAAGTTAATTTGCTATTCCATTGGTGTGTTTTTTTGCGGGCTCCGAACGGGTTACGGTTAGGGGCTTGAAATCCTTGCGGTGGTTAAACCCGGAACTTACAGCCTTCCAAAGCCTATGATCTTTCACAGCCGCAAGAGTTATGAGCGCTAAAATTGCAAATCGCTATTCAATTGCTCCAATTCCCCAAACCCGCAAATGGTTTCACACCCATAAACTGCAAATGTGGGAGAAAATCCTATGAGTGCTAGAGAGGGTGTTTAACCCCTGTCTGCTGCACTGTAAATGCAAAAAAAAAAAATCAATACTGCACTGTAAATGACGGGGAAAGCGATGATGGACATTAATACATATCAGGCCACCCATATGGACTAGAACAGTATTGGCATTCATTTTTATTATTTTGTGTTTTGAGGGTTTGCGAGTCCCATCGCATATCAGGCCCCTGAACCTAATTGATTGACATGTAATCTCCATGTTTTACTGCTGAAATGACGGCGGTCTAATTTTCTATTGGCTGTTTTGAAATGGGTGGTTACGGCCTTGCTTAATCGATCATGTTCCTGCGCTGAACTGCTACGCACGAGTGCATGATTCACGGCTTTGGCGTTCGGCCCATAACTTGTGGGCTCCTTCAGTTGAATAGCACCGGATTTGGAGAGGAACAGCACGCCCACAGACATACGGCCTGTATTCGGCGAGATGCTGGCTTGCAATTAAATCAGGCTTCATGTGTACAAAGTGATTATGTGGTTGTGGACTAATTCAATGGGTTTTTTGTATAGAATGAATGTTGACAAACAATATTTTACACTTTCCTCTTCAAATACATAGCACATCTACAATAAAAGTTAAAAAATAAGTCAGAGAAGGAAAATAAGGTATGTCTTTCAGGGAGCCATTGAAATATTCTTTAGTCAATAACATAACGTTTGTCTGCTAATAAAAATGGTGCCTGCAACGTAGAAATAAATATGATTCCTGTAATGTCTTGATTACTGTATATAATACACAGGCAGTACAACTGGCAACTAAAAACTTTTCTCAACCACAAAATGACCCTTTAATGAAGGGCAATGTGCTCTACACAAAATATAATCTAGTAACAGCTCTTCATTAATCATTTACTACTGCTTGTAATATCTTCACTTACAGTAATACTCTAGTAATTTACTGGTAATCATACTAAAATACATAACATGTTACAGGCTATTTTTCTGCTGTAGAACTCTTTGTATCTTTTGAAACTTGTCTTTGTTCCCTACTTTAAGTTGCCTAAGAAACTCATAATTTTTGTGTTTTCCTTTGCATCCAATCCATTTGCATCCAATCCATTTTTGGCATCCAATCCATTTTTCTTCTCTTGGCAATACACATACATATATAACATTAACTTCATGAAGTTACACACTTTTTATATTTGTTTCAATTCCCTTTCATATTTATAAGTCAGTTTATAAAAATAACTAAAATGGCTTCAATATTCTACAATTTTGTTTTTATTAGAACATCTTAATGACATGTTTTGTAGTTAACATAATGGTACGTAAAACCCCTATAGACCACAACAATTTGAACATTATATTTGCCTAACTAAATGTGCATATTGGAGATTATCTGCAATCAAAATCTGTTTCTGTCACTGGATATACAAGTGTAGAGGCCAGCAACATGGTGATGTCATATCACTATGTAGTACAAATATCCAGAGGCAAAAGCTGATACTATAAAGTCTAAAAGTTGGGGTTGGCACCACAGAAAACAGATCATGCTAATTGGTCAAGGAACTAGAAAACAGTAGCAAAGGATCTGGTGCCTGAGAATAGAAACATGTATTTAACAGTGCAAAGACTGAGATGCTGGATATCCAGGAAATCCAATGAACGGAACCTAAGATCACAAGAATAGCAATCGGGGAAACTCCAATATGGAGCATAGTGCAAAGCAACTAAGCACTACTCTAAATTGCTGGAGCTCTAGTTAGAGCAGATGCAGTAACATGTGAGATCCAGTTAGTGCTAAATGAACACAAAATAGATGCAGGTGCTCGTTATATGATATAAGGTACAAACTAGGTGCGCCCAAAGACATTGCAAGAAGAAAGAAATTCTGAGGTTCAAACAACGTACATGGTCAGAGAAAGGAACATAACCATTTCTATGTTCCAAAATCTATTAAAGAAAGCTTCCATACTATATGCTATCTGCCTTTGATATAAAATCTTCATATTGGATTTAGTCTTAATATACAAAACTGCAAAGTAGAAGTCTTGATGAAGCAGATAGATGATCATCAAGAGGAAGACCACTGTAGAGTAATTAAAACATTAGAAAACAAGAGGAGTGGGGGAGAGGTAGCTCACCAATCCCTAGTGCAGGTGAACATGGTTTAACAATCCCAGTTCCCAAGTAAGTAGAAATAGGTAGAAATGCAACCCTCACCTTGGAAAACCTCATGTAATGAGGTATTTTCTGTGTTTTCCAATCTGTAACTGTTGTGCGATTGGTACTACTTTTACTACTGTCGTTAAGTACAGTTTTCCAAGGATCCACAAAACAAAGTGGGGTTGTATATGTATATATATATATATATATATATATATATATATATATATATATATATATACGTGTATCAACTATGTGAACAATAATTTAATCACTATATATCACAATGATGGTATTGTTTCTATGTCGGTGAGTAATAAAATGATTCAGAATTAGACTGTCATTTTATTAAGGGAGTACGGTTATATGTAAATTTATAGATGTTCAATTGTTAAAATATAAATATATAAAAAGGGGTGATCTAATGTGTTTCACCACTCTGAAATGTGGCTTTATCAATGATTGGATTACCTCTAATAGTGGCTTCTTGGATCCTTCCTGTGTTTGGTATACAAGCACTGTGCTGTGTCTTTAGCTAGGAATAAAACATATATACAGTATATATGAATAAGATCTATCGCCCTCTCTTTTAGTTCAAGTTTCCAACTGCTTCTAGCATATCCTCTTGGATGTCTGCCCGTCAACTCAAACTCAACTCAATGTCTAAGACTGAACTCCTTATCTTTCAACCCTCTACTACAGCTTTAACTACTCAAATATATCTCACTGTTGACAATGTCATCATCACTCCCACCTCCCAGGCCTATTGTCTTGGGGTTCTACTGGATCCTTCCCTCTCTTTTATTCCTCACATAAAATCAATAACAAAATCTTTTCAGTTTCACCTAAAAATCTTACAGAAGAAACTCAACTACTGCAATCCACTCCTTGACGGCCTCCCGATCTCTCGTCTGTTTCCACCTCAATCCATAATGAACGCCTCTGCTAGACTCATCTTACGTATTAAACGCTCAGTGTCTGCAGCTCCTCTCTGTCAATCACTCCACTGGCTTCCTATAGCCTTCAGAAGCAAATTTAAAGTTTTTTTTATTATTGGCAGGTATTACAGAATTTTTTATGTCATTATTTCAGTACAAGAATTACTCTCTCTATATGATGACCTTGTAACAAGTCACTTTATTCTACCGTTGCCTGTATCTCATGTTGTGTTGAGTTTTTTATTTCTATGTATTTTCCTATTGTACAAAAGTGGATAAGTGGATATCCCCTAGATTTACCCAGCATTGCAAGTCCTGTAAAATGCTTTGCTGAGGACGTAATGTCATTTTTCCACATGGGAAATAGACCTTACACTCATCAGCCCTTGCAAATCTTAGTAAATATCCACCCAACATCCTTTGTTGTTCTATGGAGCCTATTTGCCAAAATGTTTTCATTATAGAATATGTACAATTTAACTTGGATATATGACCCTGTTCTATTGATTTCCTTTATCACTTCTGTATTATAACATTCAACTTTAATATAAATACACTTATGTTTTTAATCTTTAAGCTGTTCAATTTCCTTTGCTAACAAATCTCAAATAAATCTAACAAACATCTGTCTAAATTGCAGTATAATGGTATTCCTATGTCCGGATAAGAGACTAGCAATCATTAACATTTATAGTTCTTACTGGTAAAGAAGCATATGACATAAATGCTACAAAATGATACAGTAATTCAATTGCTGTCACATTAGGCTTTTTAATATTAGGGCTTAGGCAATAAATTCCAATTCCATTCTCTGTCACTATCTTGCAAATGCTAAACTGTCTCCTTCCTTAGACATACACCATTGGAATCCATTTAAAACATTCAATGATATATTAATAAACCATGTAATTCTAGCCAAGTTTCTAATATCTACTCTGTGGCGCCAGCAACAATTTCACCAGTAAAACGGTATGTTATCATTTCTCAGTAAATAAAGGTTAATTAGATGTCCTGCATGGAAGGTTTTTCAACAGTGTACATGCCCACCTTCACTTCATTTGTTGTTGAAAATTTACTATGAGTAGGTTCCACGGCTCTATTAATTAGTGGTAATTATAATATTATTAATTACAGTGCACACATAAATTTGATAAAAATTTGTAGCATAAAACCAGCATATGAAAATCAAAGCATATTGTGTCAAACTGCCATTATTATAATTATGCAAACAATATGGATCAAAAATGTATCAATTGAGACAATATTTATTACATTTTATTTTACAGATAAATTGGTAGAAACACACACACATATTTAATTATTGCAAAAAACTGCATTGTTCTATGGTTTAAGTTGCAGAGCAGGAAGGAGCAACTCAAAGGGGGAATTTACTAAAGGATTAAAGGTGCAGATCCAACATGTCATGCCATTTACTAAAAGGCTTTTTCTGATGGAATTTGGAAATTGGAATTTATTGACTAAGTACTAATATTAAAAAGCCTAATGTGACAGCAATTGAATTACTGTATAATTTTGTAGCATTTATGTCATATGCTTCTTTACCAGTAAGAACTATAAATGTTAATGATTGCTAGTCTCTTATCCGGACATAGGAATACCATTATATTGCATTTTAGACAGATGTTTGCTAGATTTATTTGGGATTTGTTAACAAAAGGAAATTGAACAGTTTAAAGATTAAAACTTGTATTGAAGTGTTTATTACATAAGTGTTTTAATATTAAAGTTGAATGTTAAAGTAATAAAGGAAATCAATAAAACAGAGTCATATATCCAAGGAATTTTAAGTGCAAACATTCTTTAATGGAAACATTTTCTGTCTAGGTTACATACAACAACAAAGCATGGACCCTATGATAATGCCGGCAAAAGCAATTACTAGTGCCACAATAGCACAGAAATGTCTACCTAGCTATGTTAATTACCCATCTCTAAAACATTGCGAAAGAACTGCTACAAGTGAAAGCTGGAGCTGGAGAGCTGGAGCTGGAAATTGCTGCACTCTTTTCCATTGAGTTTTGATACTGACTAAAGATTACGAGTTACTCCAGGAGACTTTGACACCCAAACCCTATGCAAACAAGATTTTTCAAACACTTGAAAATCAGGGCAGTGCCGTAAAAGAAGAAAAAAAGAACAATATATTACGGGTACCAAAGGCCATTCACAATGGCTTTTAAAACCTTTGCTGACTCCCGCTGCAGCAGTTAAAGAGACAGTATGGCACTCAAAAACATGTTGAAATGTCAACTTTATTTGACACAACTTTCCAATATCAACATATGTGTAATTATAAAATATGATATGTTATAATTATGCCATTTTATTATACAACACCCAGGGCTTGCAATGCGGTGGGTTTAGGGAATTGTGTTGGCAGTTACTGGCTGGAGTTTGGAGGCCAAAAGTAAGATTTCTGCAAGCTCAGCTGGACATGTAAAGGACACCATAGACAATGCTTTGGCTGCATTGGGTTTTTGCTACCTGTAGCAGAAAAGCTGCACAAGATCAGAAAGGATATTCCTGCAATAAAATTAGTTTAATTATGTTGATGTTTCTTGATATTTCTCCATACATTTACTAAACAGTTTGGGCCTAAAATCTGCTTAAGCCTCACAAGAAGTATCTTTGGAAAGGAGAAGTGCGCTCTGAAGAGCCAATTTGCCACTATATATTATTAGACATTATAAGCAAAAGTGAATATGGTGAAGGTTCTGGAGTGGCCATCCCAGTCTCCTGACATTTATATAATTGAGACACTCTGGGGAGATCTCAAATGTGCGGTTCATGCAAGACGACCAAAGACTTTGCATAACCAAAAGGCATTTTGCCAAGATGACTGGGCAGCTATACTACCTGCAAGAATTAGGGGCCTCATAGACAACTATTACAAAAAACTGCACGCTGTCATTGATGCTAAAGGGGACAATACACAGTATTAAGAACTAAGGGTATGCAAACTTTTGATCAGGGCCATTTGGGGGATTTATGTTATCATTATGATTTAAAAAGGAGATAAACAACTATGTGTTAATCAATGGCTTCATATGATAACTATCCTTCAATACATTTTTTTTGCATGATCAGTCATATTTTCAAAATAAATGCCAACATTTCACAATTTCTGCCAGGTTATGCAAACTTTTGAGCACAACTATATATATTTATACAGTGGGTGAAAAAAAGTATTTGATCCCCTACTGATTTTGGACTGTTTGTCCACTGACAAAGAAATCAGTCTATAATTTTAATGGTAGGTGTATTTTAACAGTGAGAGACAGAATAACAAAAAAATAAACAAGAAGAACTCATGTCAAAAAAGTTATAAATATATTTGCAGGTCAATGAGGGAAATAAGTATTTGACTTGGTGGCAAAACCCTTGTTGGCAATCACAGAGGTCAGACGTTTCTTGTAGTTGGCCACCAGGTTTGCACACATCTCAGGAGGGATTTTGTCCCACTCCTCTTTGCAGATCCTCTCCAAGTCATTAAGGTTTCAAGACTGATGTTTGACAACTCGAACCTTCAGTTTCCTCCACAGATTTTCTATGGGATTAAGGTCTGGAGACTGGCTAGGCCACTCCAGGACCTTAATGGGCTTCTTCTTGAGCCACTCCTTTGTTGCCTTGGCTGTGTGTTTTCAGTCATTGTCATGCTGGAATACCTATCTACTGGTTGAGGGAAGGAGGTACTTACCCAAGATTTGACGATAAATGGCCCTGTCCATGGTCCCTTTGATGCCGCGCAGTTGTCCTGTCCCCTTAGCCGAAAAACACCCCCAAAGCATAATGTTTCTACCTTCATGTTTGATGGTGGGGATGGTGTTCTTCGGTTTATAGGCAGCATTCCACCTCCTTCAAACACGGCGAGTTGAGTTGATGCCAAACTGCTCGATTTTGGTCTCATCTGACCACAAAACTTTCACCCAGTTCTCCTCTGAATCATTCAAATGTTCATTGGCTAACTTCAGACAGGTCTGTAAATGTGCTTTCTTGAGCAGGGGGACCTTGGGGGCGCTGCAGGATTTCAGTCCTTCGTAGTGTGTTGCCAATTGTTTTCTTGGTGACTGTGGTCCCAGCTGCCTTGAGATCATTAACAAGATCCTCCCGTGCAGTTCTGGGCTGATTCCTCATCATTCTCATGATCATTGAAACTGCACAAGGTGAGATCGTGCGTGGAGCACCAGACCGAGGGAGACTGGCAGTTATTTTGTGTGTTTAATAAAATTACAGTAGTGTGTGTATATGTGCATTTAAAGTGCTCCAAAAATGTCATTAAACCCTTTGCGAGTCCTCCTTGGTACCCGTGACTTGTGGATTTGACCCTTGCCATTTGCGGGCTTGACGGCTTGCTTTACAAGTTGGAATTGGAGCAATTGAATAGCGATTTGTGATTTTAGATTTTGCAACTCTTGCGACCGTGAAAGATCAAAGGCTTTAAGGGGCATGAACTTATGATGTGAATCATCACAGTTAATCAGAGGCCAGAGCCCGTAACTCGATCTGATCGCGCAAAAAGATGCCAATTGAACAGCAAAATAAATTATAGCCTCCATTTCCGAAGCCCGGATCTCCCGATGCCTCAATTGAATGAGGCTCATAGTATTTATATTTTGACAATATAAACTTGGTAATGGGTAAAATGTTTTTTACTAAGTAAGTAAACAGCTGTAGTCTTTATTTTATTAACTCTTATGTATAATTCACTTTACTTTACTTACTTTCTTCACACTTTTTATTTATTTCATATTTTTTAACCTAGGAGTTTGAGAGTTTATAGTAAGTTTATTTTTTCTGTGGGTTAATTTAATCCTATTACACATTAAAATTAGGCAAATTAACTAAATAGATGCAAAACATTTTTTTAAATGAATGTGATGGCATTTAAATGTCTGAATGGCATGAAATAAATACAAATATTTGAATGTAATCTCTATCCAATAAAATGTGAGTAGAGATACAATGAATAATATTGAAACAAATACAAGAGAACAGGCATTATGAATGTAATCATAAAATAAACTATAAGATGTAACATTATTGTATTGCCTAACTGACTTCAGAAACAAAATAAATATATTTTCCTGCTAAATATAATGTAATTATGTTTTCTTGCTTATTAATATTTATACTACTAAAAGGTGAAATACCTTATGTTAAATAAATTTGAATACAATTTACTTAAAATCGGTTTTATTAAATAGAAAATTATTATTATGTTATAAATGTTATTATTATTATTATTATTATTATTATTATTATTATGAGTAGTTGTATTATTATTATTATTATTATTAGTTGTTCCTAATTCTGGTTGCAATTTACTCTACACTTGTTCACAAAAAATATATTTGAATTTGTATGCAGATTTTGGATTCATATTATTTTGGAGCAACCAATGCAATAAGATTTTCATACATAGGTGCCACTTATAATGGTTGAGCCAGGAAAGTTATTTTCAAATGAACGACTTATGATAAAGTGAAACAAAATAAAGTCCATTTTTGGTGTTATCACTGATATTCATTAGAGTACTATGGATTTTTAATATTAGACCTTAGTGTTTAGTATCTTAATCAAATGATGTTAACTGCTATTTAATTGAAATATTATAATTTCTTAGGATGAATGCAATGCAAAAGGAGTATAAATAAGAAATATTAGGCACTATTTCCTGTTTCTTTATAAAATATGTTTATTCTGAAATTGCTATTTTTAATTTTAGATATAGGTTAATAACATTACTAAAATAATTATTACAATTCTTAATTACATTGCAGTTAAAAATTGGATTCTCCTGTACTCTTGTATTCTGACTTCCTGAAGATCTCTGTGGAACTATTTAAGCAGTATTTTTTTACCAACTGGAAATATAATATATAGAGAGCATTATTTGTGAGATCGCAATCATTGCATCTTAGCTTGGATTTCCCACTGGTTTGCTAAATCGGCTTAGAGAAGATTCAACTCTTCTATTCTCCAATGTTCTAGAAAAAAATAACTTTTTGTTATTCCAACATCCTGTGCTATTGTTCTCTATTGGAGATTGTGCCTATGTTATCTTTCTTGTACAGTCTCTCCACTACAACTGATACTGTCAGCTGTTCCTATCCACCTGTCACAATAATCCATTTCTATTTTAATCCATGTCTGAGCTCACTGGACAAGCAAGGTGACCTTTTCAGAGATTTAATACCCTTTTTACATAATGATTTTATACTGCAAAAAAAATTAAACTTAGCACTATCTCTCATTATATTTTCTTATAATTTGGTATGTGTGTACAACCTATTTTAATTAAAAAGTCTATCGTACAGTTAATCTGTTATATATGTATTCAACAAATCCATACATTTAAAAAGTGCTAACGATGTTTGTTCTTCAATCCATAATCAGCAATGTAGCGGTAGTACTCCATAATATAATTTCACAACATTAACAATGACTAGATTATAGAAGCAACGTAATGAAGCATACATTTTTATAGTATATTTCACCATAAATGAGTTAAAAAAATAGCCTACTCAATTTGAAAAAAATATTTAAAAATAATAAATTTAAAAATAATGTTTTTTATTTTTGACAGATGAAAAACTTTCTTTTTTATTTTGCAATTTTCCACACCTTCTATATATTTTGATGGTATTTTGATTTAAACCAAATTACTTTGTTTTCAAAATATAGGCATTAAGTAACTGTTTTTGTTTTCATAATAGGTATTACGCATTATTAAGTGTGGTTGGTATGATATTTGTCTTTCAGTATCTCAAGGTTTATCGTGGCACCCAAAGGTAAGTTTATGTTTAAAGGACTATTGTACCTTCATTTTTTTTTCATCCAAATAACTAACCTGATTATCTGGAAAAGGAATTTAGAAAGTAAAAATATTCACACCTTTAATATGTAAACATCATGTGCAATTATTTTGTTTTCTAATTTTGCATTTCCTTTTTTTTTTTTCTCAAAATGTTTTATTAGGCAACAAAGTAAAAGAAAATCGACATAGAAGCCAAATAAGAGCTGTGGCACAATTGGAATATAATATCACCATACTGAAAGAGAACAGAATAAGACTAACATTATATTGTAAACTATAAAGGTACAGTGTTAAGAGTCGAAATAAATGCAAGCAGAAAGACCTATCACTACCAGTGAGAAGGTCGAAATGAATCTAAGTTACCTAAATTTTCAAATTTTTTGGTGAAAAAAAACTATCATAAATAAAACTGTTTAACAGGCTCGATGTAAAAAAACATCAGGAGCCTAAATAAAAGCTATGCAGTATGAAAACTATAGTTCTAAATAAGTTAAAGCATTGCAATAGAAAACTGTTGAATACAAAACAACAAAATTAAATTCAAAATCAAATTTTTGTCCCAAAGGTATCCAAGTTCAAGTCCAGTGAATTATCAATTTAAATCCATTACCTGTTCTGTCCTGCCACCTCCAGTCCCGGGCCGTATCCCTGTGTATAGATTAGTAAAAAAGCGTAGTGCTAGGTAAAAAGGTATCATGTTATAGATGGACTGTATGGGGAATTGATCCAGAGATTCCAGATCTGGAAGAATGTACGCATAAGGTCCTTCATTAAATGGGTTAGCCACTCATTCACACCGATGTAATTCATTTTACTGATAACCGATTGTAAAGTAAGAATGGGAGATTTAATGTTTTGTAAAGGGCTGTATAGTTGGATTTATGCAGGTTTGTGGTGTTACGAGTGAGAATCACACCTAGATATTTAAGGTGGTTAGAAGGCCAATAAAAATTAAAGTGTTGTTGTAAGAAGGGTAAGTCAGAGGGGGGAAGGCAGATATTTAGGGCTTCCGTTTTTTCTATACTTATATGGAGCCCATAGAATTCACTAAACGATCCTAATAGGTGAGAAAGGGCAGGGACTGAGGTGCTGGGATCAGTGAACGGAAGTGCAGAGGGCATTGCCCACAAATAAGGCACACTTGAAGTGATGGTGACCTATATTTATACCTTTGATGTCTAAGTTTTTTCTAATAGCCTAGGCTAGAGGTTCAACTGCTAGAGCAAAGAGTAAATGGGATAGAGGCCAGCCCTGTCTGGTCCCCCTTCGAATCGTAAAGGAAGCCCTGATTTCATTTGGGAATTTTAGTACTGCTTGAGGGGATTTATAATAAGTATTAATCAAATTCATGAAACGTCCTGTAAGGCCAAATTTCATCAGTACAGCACTTAAATAGGGCCATTCTAAAGAATCAAAGGCCTATCTAAGGCTAGAAGGCATAGAGGAGTACAGTGTTGACTCGCCCCGGTGCATGGTGTCCAGAATCTGTCTGATGTTATCCCCCGCTTGTCTAAAGGGGATAAAACCAACTTGGTCCCTATGGATTAGTGTGGGTAAAAAGTTGGTAATTCTGATTTTATTTAGTTAGTATTTTTACATCCCCATTTAGTAGTGATATAGGTCTGTAATTCTTTACCTCTAGCTGATCACAGCCCTCTTTAGGAAAAAAGACCGCCTGGTTAAGTTTGGGTGGAATCTTATGGACGTCTAAGATTGCATTAAATAAGGCCACAAACTAGGGATTCAAAATGTCTGCGTATCTCTTGTAATAAAGATTAGAAAAGCCGTCTGGACCAGGGGCTTTGCCTAGCTTCAGCTTTTTAATAGTCTCTAGAACCACTTCTCTAGTGATTGGAGAGTTCAAGCGATCTCTCTCCTGAATAGAGATGTGTGGAAGACTCTAGGAAGGAGGAAAGTTGAGTGGCATAAGGGTTCGGTGGGGAGGAATAAAGTTTTTGAAAGAAGGTGGTGAAGATCCATTTCCTGTTTTGAGCTGTTTCTTCCAACTGTCTTTTGAGAAATATACATGGTATATGTATATTCATAACAATGATATGTTATTAGTTCTATTAAAAGCACTGGAATTTTGTGTTGCCACATTTCCATTTTAGTGATAAAGGATACTTCTACATTCAAGGTTTTTCCCCTATAGATGAAGATTAACAAAACTTTATAATGGTTTATTTGTAATACCGGGTTATTTTAAATCAGTCTGTTCTTTTTGCATACATTTTTTTTATTGTTGCTATATATATATATATATTGACTGTTTATGTTACTATAATTAATTAATTTATATATAATGTTTATTAAAACTAATCATGTACAATATTTGCATCCACATGTATTTAAAATAAAGATTACAATAAATGTATTTAGTACATTTATAGTAACATCCAGCAGGATAGGTGATAGGCCAATAATATTAAGAATTTCCCCCACAATTTCTTCCATACTCTTTTCTTATTGTTGCTAGTTTTTTTTTACATAATACACATGTAATTACAACAATTTTGGTTCTGAACTATTGTAAAGAAATGTCTTGTCCCTTCAAACATAATTATGTTTTGGAGAAAGAAAAGGCATTGCTTTCTTTGTTTGCCTGGTTTGTCACCTGGGAGTATGGCTCATTTTGAATTATTTCTAGCATGCTCTTTTTAAAAACACAATAGTACAATTTTGAGTTCCATGTTAATTTACGTTAACAAACTTACATTAGAAATCTTATTTTTTAATGTTGACACCATATACATCACGGATCACTCACAAAATAGGGCAAAATAGCAGCAGTTAGAGACAGTATAGTACCAAAAATAATAGAAAATGATGAATGTTCCTCATTATCTGGAACTTAACAGTCCAATATAAATATACTAGGAAATTGCCCATCAAAAAAGCCGGGAATAAAATTATAAGACTAGCAATGCTGTTTGCCACAGATTGTGAGGCTATGCGCCCTCTCAGCACCTTCAGCACTCATCGCATGGCTGGCCTTTGGCACTCATTGCAAGCCTCTCCCCCTGTGTAGTTTATAGGCCTTGCGCTTGAGTGTTACTGGCTTGTGTTAAATGTTAGTGGCTTGGGTAAAGTGTTACTGGCTTTTGTTAAGTGTTACTGGTTTGGGCTATTTTTTATGTCCTGGCGCTAGGTTTATGTCCTTTGGAGTAGTTTTACTTCCTTGAGCCTCTTTTTCTTCTTTTTGCGTTTTTTCTGCCATTTTTCTTTTTGCTTGGGTGATTTTTGATTGTGAAAAAAACGCAAATATACATCAAATTAACTTGCAACCTGACTCACAGGCTCCCTGCCTCTCCCACTGTGGTGTGTGTTAGTGTGTAAGTTAATTTGAGGCATATTTGTTGTGTTTTTCATGTCTTTTCAGTTTCGTGGTTTGGCTGTTAAAGTCGTAATTTTGCGAGCTACACAGTGCATGTACGGATTTCTGTCCTAAGTCGTACGGCTCGTAAGTCCCGCGTATCTCAACTGCTCGCCTCGCTTTGTGAGGCTCGCAGTGCATTGAGCGCCTTCGTCGCTCATTGCAGGCTAAGTCCTGCACGGACGACAGCTCACAGTGCATTGATGCCTTCGGCACTCATTGCAGCCTATGTGGTCGTCGGCTTGCTTTGCTTTGCGAGGCTCACAGTTGCGGACCTATGGGCCGCAAAGTTTGACCAACATCGTAAGTGTTCCTAACACTGACAACTATTTATGTGATGTGTAATTAAAACATATAATATTTTATTATTAAGTTTGTTTCATTATGCAACATCCAGGGTAACACAAAACCTAGTACTCAATGGGTTAATACATACCAGGAAACATCATTCAGGGACATCTATCATTATGTCTCTGGTTGAGCTTATCTGCAAAGATACTAGAGTTGGTTTCCAGTTCCTTCTCCAGTGGACCAAGAATTGTTTGACCTCTGTCCGCTATGACCTGCCCATCTTGGGTGACCCTACATGGTATAGCTCACCACTTCATTCAAATACACAAGCATCTTCACCACAACAAGGTTGCGATCCAGAAGGGGATCGAGCATTACCGCACAGCATTGCAGATTTAATTATAACACCTGAGATGTAGTAAATCACATGTATACCCAAGTATATCTAATGCGCAATGTCCCGCTTTAGGTTGCGGATTAACACTAGTCATCTTAGTAAATTCCCCCCAAGGCAGTGTGATTTTAAACTTGGAATCTTTTCCATGTCCTATTAAAGGCAAAGTCCATGATCCATATATATATATATATATATATATATATATATATATATATATATATAGTTAAAATATTACTGTTGATGCTCTAGGAAAAATATACATAAAATGCATTATATTTGATAAAAATGATCAGCAGGAAAATATAACCGAATATGAATATTTGGTTGATGGTTTGCTACAATTCTAAATTGGAATTAAGCCTCGTGAAAGCTTTCACGCTGGAGGAATTCTGTATGACACATTCTATATATTTATACCAATCAGCAGCCATAAAGAAAGCGGCGTAAATAATGAGCAAAACTGCTTTGCATAGATATTATAAAGGACACATTAAATCAAAACTCTGACAAATAATATATTTATATAGCCGACAATAATCCAGAAATCCAAAAGTGGAAAACGTCAATGACCACTCTCAGAATGAAATGTAAGAGGCAACTTAGCCTAAAAGAACAAACAAGACACTGTATGAGATGACTTCCTGTCAGTTCACATGTCAAAAAAGCAATTGATATATATTAATAATAAAGTCAAGCAATTGAAGGCCATAGAGCACACAGCAAATATCGTTTGTAATTCAGCCATAGTCAATTTTAGTTCTATGATAAGAACTGACATATCTTAAATGAAAATGTATAAAGAAATAAGACTCAAAATAACATAGTGTGTCAGAAAGATTCCTTCCATATCAGGATGGAATGAAAATGTATATTGCTTGCTCAAGAGACAATAGGGCATGTCACATCCAGGAAAATCAATTTCCACATTTATACATTGGGAATCAGTCTTCAGGACAATGGCCGAAATAATCACAGGAGCAACAAATCAAGTACATTTCAGGAAAAATTAAACAAATATCAATGAGAAATAAATGTCTAATACGTTTTCAGCAACCTAGGGCTCTATATGGCTTAGTTTAAGTCATCATACTTTACTTTGTTATCTAAAATGCTGGTGCAAACAAAACAACCCAACAATGGAATCAAATAGATAGATAATTTTGTTGTTGAACAGCAACCGCCACAGTTAGTCTGTTTGTATTGGAAGACCAACAGGATTATAGCTGTGAATTTTGTTTTATTTGTAATTTATAACTTTTAGATTTCTCTAAAATGAAGAACTGTTGGAGTAATTACAGAAAGAGGGGAAATGGTATACATTTAGAACAAGTGAAAACAATAGCAAATCAAAGTGTCTAAATCACAACGAGCATGTGCTAGTACTGATACTCTATTGGGAATTGTTAATACATGGCACTGGAAGACTTAATACAGTTCAAGAGGGAAATATCTACCAGGAAAAGAGAAATACAAGAACATGAAGTCAAGATTTAAAGTTGGAAGGTGGAATATGTTGTGATAGCATGCAAATGTACTAATTTACAAAAAGGTACTAGGTAAATGGAATTTATTTCCAGTGGATACGAAATGGACAATTTAAGAACAACCGAGGATTAATTAAAGGTTATCTAAGTTTCCTTGTTTTTAACTGTTTATACATTACATTGAGTTATTCTATACACATACAGATTTATTTATTTTTTTTATTTGATTTTTTCCACACCTCCAGAGCTGCTTACATAGCCACCTGGTACCTACCAATAGAAACACTGAATTTCGGTAAAAAAATGTAATCGTATAATAACCTTCAAGTGAACAGGAATACAGAGCAGAGAATGTCCAAGTTCCTCCTTGCTTCCTTGTGCAGGTAAAAACAAAACTACACATTTCATGATACTTTGCTGCAAACTGACTTCCCAGTCATTTGAATTAATGTTATAGCTGTCTGTGATTGGGCAAAACTAATTATGAATTTTATGCTAATTTTTTCAAGGGGCATTCCTTCTCAAAAACAAATGGCAGAAACCTAAAGACATTTTTAAACATCAGGGTTAGCGTGTAAATGTTTATTTTGTTTCTCTGTAATGCAACAAATGTTTGCAAATGCTGTACACTACTGATTCTCCTCTATCAGATGCATTCATAATCCATGAACCTAAATATGCCTTTAAGACAAGCTTTTAGTAAAAAAAAATTAGCTAAATTAGCAAACTAAAGTGTCTTTTGGTCATTATTTAACATCATCAAATATATGATTCTGTTTATATTAAAATATGCAAGTATGGATGCCTTAAAACTTGCTGTGTTTCTCATCATGATTTATCTATATAATAGGCAGTCCCAGTTATTTGAGTGGAGCAAACACCTAAAGTGGGGAGAGTACGTTTTAACCCATCAATATAACATGCAACCAATCCTATTTTTTAAAAAGTTAATTATCAGCTATATATTTTCCTTCATAACTAAATTCTTTACTTTTTTCTTGATTAAACTTTGACTCTTGTTGGTGCAAGGTTGCCTGATTTTGAATTTGAGAGAACACCATGTCTTGCAGTTACTGTTTTGCATTGAAATAGTTAAATCACAGCTCTCACCAGTGGAGGCTAATTTACTAATTACACTACAGACTGGGGCCACAAGAATTCTTCATCTAGTGTATTTAATTTAGCTATTTTTAATAGAACGTACTGCATAGCTTACAATGTTGCCTACAGAGAAAACAGTTTGAAATCGAACAGCAGACATTAATTTTAAATTAAAAAAGTTTGTTTCACATACAGGGGTGATACATGTTCATTTTAATTTCACATGTCAGTAAGTGTTTATTTCATTACTTTTTAGCCTATAGAGGTTCTTCAAACTTTGGCCGTTTTTTAAATTTAATATGCAAAATACATTGCAAAAAAAGCAGAGCTTTACGTTTTAATATTAAATGCAAATCATAATGTATAATAACTCAAGTCCACAATAAAGAATGTTATCTATAAAAGTTTGTAGCAAATTTATATTTTTAAACATGCTGACATAAATTTAATTTATGTTTAAAGGGACATAGATCATAATTCTTTTTTTAAGTATTTAAAAGATCATGCTTTACGTTACCAAGTTAGGCCCCTATGCTAATCCCTGAGTAAACACTACCTAGCTATGTTAATCACCTATCCCTAAAACATTGCAAAAGAACTCCTACGGGTCACTGCTCCGAATGAACTTCATGACACAGCCGAAAAGCAAAGCAAAAATCTCCATTGAGTTTTGCACTGAAAATAAATGATGAGTTACTCTGTTAGACTTTGACACACAAACCCTATGCTAATGAGATTTTACTGATCACTCGCAGGCCAGGGCAGTGCCGTAAATGCAAACAACGGAAGAAAGATTTACGAGTACCAAAAAGTGACAGTATAGCACAAAACGCTGTACAAAATGATGACATTTCAAAACTATTTGACATTTAACAATCCAATGTCAACATATGTGTAAATAAAAAATATTAGTGTTAAGCCCTTTTACAAAATTCAGGGTAACAAGCAACCCAGTACTCAAGGGGTTAATACACGTCACAAAACCATGTTGCCTAAGAACAAATGCTCTGATACATTGTTTATAAGTATGTCATATTATTGAAGCTATAAATACAATTGTGCCCTCTTTTTAATATGAAAATACATTAATACCGTATATACTCGAGTATAAGCCGACCCGAGTATAAGCCAAGGCACCCATTTTACCACAAAATACTGGGTAAAATTAGTGACTCGAGTATAAGCCGAGGGTGGGAAATGTGCTGCCACCTGTGTCCCCCTTTCTCTCCGTGTCTCTTCTCCCCTCTCCCTTTCCTGTGTCTCTTCTCCCTTTTCCCTTCCCTGTGTCTCTTCTCCCCTCTCCCTTCCCTGTGTCTCTTCCAACCTCTCCCTTCCCTGTGTCTCTTCCCCCCTCCCTTATCACCGTCCTCAACCCCACTCCTCAACCTCCCTCCTCATCCTCAACCTCCCTCCTCATCCTCAACCTCCCTCCTCATCCTCCCTCCTCATCCTCCCTCCTCATCCTCAACCCCCTCCTCAACCCCCCTCCACAACCCCCCCATCCTCAATCCCCCCATCCTCAATCCCCCTCCTCAACCCCCCCATCCTTATCCTCTCTCTTCAACCCCCCATCCTCAATCCCCCTCCTCAACTCCCCCATCCTCATCCTCTCTCCTCAACCCCCCATCCTCCACCCCCGTCCTCAACCTCAACCCCCCTCCTCAACCCCTCCTCCTCATCCTCAACCTCCCTCCTCAACCCCCCCATCCTCAACCCCCTCCTCAACCCCCTCCTCAGCCTCAACCCTCCTCAACCTCAACCCCCTCCTCAGCCTCAACCCTCCTCAACCTCAACCCTCCTCAACCCCCTATCCTCAACCCCCCATCCTCATCCTCTCTCCTCAACCCCCCTCCTCAACCCCTCCTCCTCAACCTCAACCTCCCTCCTCATCCTCAACCCCCTCCTCAACCCCCTCCTCAACCTTCCTCCTCAACCCCCCATCCTCAACCCCCTCCTCAACACCCCATCCTCATCCTCAACCCCCCATCCTCAACCTCCCTCCTCAACCTCAACCCCCCTCCTCAACGTCAACCCCAACCCACCTCCTCAACCTAAACCCCCCTCAACCCCGCTCCTCCACCTAACCCCCCCTAAATACCTCCCCCCTCTCCCCTCTCTTACCTGCTTGTGCTCCGGCCTCCGCTCCTTGACCCTGCGCCGGCGCACATGTGACGTCACATGCGCGCCGCGTCATTAGCATATACCGGTTTTAGTTTTATTGTTTAGTTTATTCTCTTCTTTCTAAGATTAGGAAGATTAGATGTGCCCTAAAATAGGATCTTTTTTCTCTCCCTTTATATATATATATATATATATATATATATATATATATATATATATATACAAAAAATAAACACAATTGATATATATATATATATATATATATATATATATATTTACACTGTATATATTTAGGGGGCAGCAGACTGCCTCAGTTAAGTGTGTAGTACTATGAAATATGTGCATAAGGACGTAAATGTATATATAATATTTAATGTTTATTTTCTGTATATATATATATATATATATATATATATCATATATACTTGTCAGTTCAAAGACGTTAGTCACGTCTTTGAACTGACGGGCGCTCATTGCACTGTGAGCCTCTCAAAGCGAGGAGAGCAGTTGAGGCATGTGGGACTTAGGCTGCAATGAGCGG
Source organism: Discoglossus pictus (assembly GCA_027410445.1). Taxonomy (NCBI): domain Eukaryota; kingdom Metazoa; phylum Chordata; class Amphibia; order Anura; family Alytidae; genus Discoglossus; species Discoglossus pictus. The sequence goes on from CM050170.1 coordinate 166,858,282, forward strand.
AAAAGGGGCTCATTGCACTGTGAGCCTTGCGAAGCAAGGCGAGCAGTTGAGGCACGCAGGACTTACGTCCCATAGGACTTATGACCGAAACCCTTACATACACTGTGCACCTCGCAATAATACGACTTTAACGCCCGAACCTCAGAACTGGAAAGACGTAAAAAACAACAAATATGCCTCAAATTTGCTTACACACTCACACACAGCACAGGGGGAGAGTCAGGAAGCCCTTTGAGGAAGCGATTCTAATTGCGAAACGTGAGTCACTTTTAGTGTGCATGCGCGAGGTACGAACAGCGCATGGGCGATTTCTCTGGTGCGTTGAGTGGAGTTGGAGCGTCAGTGACGTCAGACGCCGAGCAAATGATGGTGTGTGAGCAGCAGGTTTGATGGGGGAGAGGCTGATGTGTGGGTAAGTCCTATGCCCATAGCTACATTATAATAGCAAATATTTACCTATTTCCAAATCAATCTTATGATCATGACTATGCAACAACATACTGTGCTCCATCTTTCATGCAGCAAGTAAGTTTTGCTTTCTGACCTGAGCAGCAATGCTGATGGTGGTTGTTACCATCCAAATAATTCAAATGTATCTATAAACAGCTAATACATATATCTATATAGCTACAGTGGTGACACATATTGACTATTACCACTATATGGAGTATATTTACACCATATAGACTAGTCTATATCTACATGAGTGTACTTATACTGTAAAGTTTACTACACACTATATCTAAATGAATGAATTGTATCTAGAGCAGACAACTGCCTAGGCTCAGTGTCTGTTTATGTAGTGAGTATATAACAGCATATCACTCAAAGTGTATAAAAACAGTATATTACTTCTAGAGCAGATAATAGTATATTATCCAAGAACCGTATTTAATAGGGACTACTCTAATCAATTATTCATATTTGTGCATTTACTTATCCCATACAGACAGGGTTTTCCCCTGAATTTTGGTCCATGTGTAAAGATTACTGCTTAGATCTAGTGTCCAATTATCCCAAGAATATATAATAATGTATTATTGAAGGAACTCCATTAAATAGGGACTATTATAATAAATTATTGATGGACATTGACCCAATTTAAAACCGTTGGGGTATGTCCTGGAAGCCTGGTCCCCATATCATCCTGATGCTTACATAAGTAATCATTCCACCGCCTCAAGCACCTTATTTTTTCTATTACTTCTTTAGTAATTTCTGTTTTCCTTCCCTTTTTCCTTTCTTTTCTCCTTTCTACCCCTTTTTTTTTCAAGTCACCAATATATTTTTAGAATAAAGCATAACCTATTTTTATCCAATTTTGCGAAAATGCGACTTTTTGGAAGTCTGCAATACTTTGAATGGTTTGGCCATTTGGTTTTGTCATCTGCATATACCAAGGCCATTCTATGAGTGGATTCCAAACCCCATCTGAACTCTGTCTCTTTAATGTATTATAGTGAGTTTTCTTTTTTTCATTCATTTTCTCCACCTTCCAATGTTATAAGTATAGATATATCTAATTAGATCCGAGCAATAGTTGCCTTTATTCTTTCTCTTTTTTAATTTTAAATTATTATAGCAACTAACGGATCTTTTTCTTTTATGATTAAGAGTATAGGCGCTCCGCAACAAACCATTTTTTCTTTTGAGATATATATATATATATATATATATATATATATATTTATATATATATATATATATATATATATATATATATATATATATATATAAAGTTGTGCTCAATACCTTACATACCCTGGCAGAAATTTCGAAAATATGACTGATCATGCGAAAAAAAAAAGGATTTTATTAAAGGATGTTGATCATATGAAGCCAGTTGTTTGGCTCCTTTTTAAATCCTAATGATAACAGAAATCACCCAAATGGCCCTGATCAAAAGTTTACATATCCTTGAATGTTTGACCTTGTCACAGACACACAAGGTGACACACACAAGTTAAAATGGCAAGTAAAGGTTAATTTCCTACACCTGTGGCTTTTTAAATTGAAATTAGTGCCTGTGTATAAATAGTCAATGAGTTTGTTAGCTCTCACGTGGATGCACTGAGCAGGCTAGATACTGAGCCATGTGAAGCAGAAAAGAATGGTCAGAAGACCTGCGTAACAAGGTAATGGAACTTCATAATGATGGAAAATGATATAAAAAGATATCCAAAGCCTTGAAAATGTCAGTCAGTCCTGTTCAGTCCCTTATTAAGAAGTGGAAAAGTTGTGGATCTCTTGATACCAAGCCATGGTCAGGTAGACCAAAAAAGATTTCAGCCACAACTGCCAGAAGAATTGTTTGGAATACAAAGAAAAACCCACAGGTAACCTCAGGAGAAATGCAGGCTGCTCTGGAAAAAGACGGTGTGGTTTCAAGGGGCACAAAACAACAATACTTGAACAAAAATGACACTGCGCCAATGCAACAAAAAAAGCAATATACCAACAACACTTTGACGCATCTTACAGCATCTGGCACACTGTAATTTGCAGGGACAAGACCAATATAGAGCTTTATGGTCACAACTATAAGAGCTGTACTTGGAGAGGGATCAACAAGGCCTACAGTGAAAATAATACCATCACCACTGTGAAGCATTGTGGTGGCTCACTGATGTTTTTTGGGAGGGGTGAGCTCTAAAGGCATGGGGAATCTTGTGAAAATTGATAGCAAGATGAATGCAGCACATTATCAGAAAATACTGGCAGACAATTTGCATTCTTCTTGGACTCTCTTGGACTTCCCAGCATGACAATAACCCTAAGCATAAGGTCAAGTTGACCCTCCAGTGGTTACAGCAGAAAAATGTGAAGGTTATGGAGTAGCCATCACAGTCTCCTGAGCTTAATATCATCAATCAACTCTGGGGAGATCTCAAACGTGCGGTTCATGCAAGACGACCTCATAGACAACTATTACAAAAGACTGCACACTGTCATTGATGCTAAAGGGGGCAATAAACAGTATTAAGAAATAAGGGTATGCAAACTTTTGAACAGGGTAATTTCATCTTGTAGCAGGAAAGGTCCTAAGTTCTTTAGAATAAAGACCACCCTAGCGAAGATTGCTTATATATGTATTAGTTATGAAACTTGTCTGTTTGCCAGTTACTTTGTGTTTGAGGAGAGTGGGAGCTGCTATTAGAACTAAAAATTGTGTGTCCATTGCTACCAGGGGCGTAGGAACTGGTGAGGGGTGGGGAGACAACCCACCCCCCAGATTAAATTAATAGGGCACACAAAAAATTGCAAAATTAAACTTAATCATGCATTTGGTCACTAGATGGCCCTATGGAGCAGTATGTTTTTCCAATGAAAGCTTTGACCCATCATTTATCATTTATAGACATATCTATCTATACATAATAAGTTGGCATATAGACTTTTTTGAATTCCTTTGTAAAATAGTAAATTGAATTTATATGAACCTTTTTTTTTAAGAATGTGAAGGAGCTAATATTTTCATTTTAAGTTAAATTTTTTAAATATTTAATAAGTTATTATGTTTAAAATGTATTTGTTTAAAGCAAACTTTGGATATCTTTGTTATCTGCCTGACATGGGTGCATCACCTGCTGTCCGCTGCACACAGTTTTGGGTGCCACTCTTTAACTATGTAGAGCTTGTTATTTGCCACTACCCTAACCCTAAACCCTAAACTCTAACCCTAAACACTAACCCCTAACCCTAAACTTTAACCCTAACTCCTAACCCTAAGAGCAAATTCAACAAAGTCTGTTGTGTATTTCAGGCAGATAAGAGGAACTTTTCCCAAACTTTTAATGCGCAATAAAAAATAAACTATTAAGGCCACTTTAAATGCCTCTGTGCTGTAAATTATATTAGGTAATTTATTTTTCCAACACAACTCTAGTTAAAAATAACAGTGTAATATTTCACACCTACAATCCTGTTCATAAAAATATCTGAGAAAAATATCATTCACGGTACATGATGCTCAATAGCACATCTGTGTTTAGTATAAAGTTGAAGTTATTCCAAGGAAATCAATGTTGTGACTTATATGAGAGATTCACTTATTTGCTTTGAACATCATCAAGAAACACATAAAGTATTAATTAGATCCCACTCGCTTTAAATAAAGAACAAAAGTATGTCAAAGGCCATCAACGTGCAGAGTACCCCTCACAGAAGATGATAAATGATTTAGCAAAAAATAATCCTAAATTTGGAATGTAATGCAAATAATGTCATGTTGATGAAATCTAGGCATACTCTTTATCATTAAAATAAATATAAAGTATTTTGCTAGTTTTTAAGCTAATTCATTTAAAAATACATTGAATTCCCTCATTTTCATTATTGTCTAAAAGTTAATTGCAATAGATTTTTTTATGAAACAAGAGAGACACATTGGTTAGAAATTATAGATAAAAGTAATTTTTAGGGGAATGGTTTGCTCCTCCCCTTGACTGCCAGTAATTGAGAAGGAACACGCCTTTGGAAATTTGGCATGTGCTGATTGATTACCTTTATTTTGAATATTTATTTGTTGAGCATTGACCTAATGATCACTTTACATATCTTCTATACAACTGTGTATAGTTTAGCAAAGGATGTCTTGTCAAGAAGTTGTCAAGCCAATTAAGAGAGTTTTCTTAGCCAGCTGTGCATTTAAAGAGATGCTTAACAATAAGCATATGCTCACTATAAATGGATTATACACTATCATCTTCAGCTACATTTGTAACTATGTACAGTGGTACCTTGGTTCTCGTAATTAATCTGTTCTGAACGGCAGGATGCCAAACAAACAGGATGCCAACCAAACAAGCATTTCCCATAGGAATCAATATAAATGAAATAATAAATTTCGGACCCCAGATTTTTCAAATTTATTTTGCACTGATGGTCTTGTTTTTTGATATTTTTTTTTTAAAACTAAACAGACATAAATAAAAAACAATAATTAGATCAAATAATGTAGAATTTAACTTCAATTTAACTTTACTGAGAGGACTTGGGGGCCCAATGGGATGGTGGTGACATAGTGGGGGAGAAGGAGGTAACAGGTTATTGCGTGGAATTTTGTTTCTTGTAAGCACAGGCTGGATCTTACAGGGACAGGCTGGGCATATTGGCTCTTACAGGTTGGGCAAATTAGCTTTTACATGCTGGACACATTAGCTCTTACAGGCTGGGCACATTAGCTCTTACAGGCACAGGCTGTGCACATTAGCTCTTACAGACATAGGCTGCAAAGTTCCTCTTACAGGCACAGGCTTGGCACATTATCACTTACAAGCACAGGCTGGACACATTAGCTTCAGCCACAAGCTGGGCACATTAGCTCTTACAGACACATTGGCTCTTACTGACAGAGGCTGCACACCTTAGCTCTTACGGACACAAGCTGGGTACATTGGGCTTTTACTGACACAGGCTGGGCTCATTGGGCTCTTACTGACAGAGGCTGTGCACGTTGGGCCATTACAGACACAGGCTGGGCACATTAGCTCTTACAGACACATGCTGTGTGCATTAGCTCTTCCAGGCACAGGTGGACACATTATCTTTTACAGACACAGGCTGGGCACATTGGGTTCTTACTGACACAGGCTGGGCAAATTAGCTCTTACAGACACAGGCTGGGCACATTGGCTCTTACTGATAAAGGCTGGGCACATTGGATCTTACAGACACAGGCTGGGCACATTGGCTCTTACTGATAAAGGCTGGGCACATTGGATCTTACAGACACAGGCTGGGCACATTGGCTCTTACTGACACAGGCACACTGCAGAGACAGGAGCGGGGTGTCACAGTCACGATTAGTCCCAAGCATCGAGTTCAGAGCAACTGATGAGTCTAACGAATCGTGAACTGACCAAGAAATGTGATTTGAGCATTTTTTCCTACAGAAAGATGTAAACCGAATTCAAAATGAACTGGAGCAGACTCGAAACTAGGTACCACATACTTTCTTGCCTAAACCTCAGATCATTCACCTGTTCACACAAACAATACCTTAACTAAAGTCTACTTCATTGTCGTTTGAATGAGCAAGTGAAGGTCCAGTGTCCCTTTAAACTATTTAAATGGACCACAGTAATTTGGGAACATCTTTATATGTTTGTTAAGCATGGAACAATATACCAAAATTAGTAGCTTTGTAACCCAAGAACATAAAAGCATTTTTAGTAAAATCTTTATTTTAGCCATCATTGCATGGGCCTGTTGGATTACTTGGGCCTCATTCAAATGCGATTTGGCCAATTGAATATGGCTCTATATAAGCACAGAGCAAAGTCTTCACTAACAAAAAACTTCTTAAAAAAAATATGCTCTGTGCTTATATAGAGCCCTATTCAATTGGCCAAATCACATTTGAATGATGCCCTATGTTTGCAGCATCCACACCTCCTGCTTGCTTGAAAGAAGGTGGAAGTGGGAGGAACAGGATTTATTAACTTTATTGATTTAGCATTTAACATTGTAACCCTCCCATGCACATTCCCAGTAGAAGCTAGCTTGCTATTTTGCTTGCAACCCGAGGGCCTCATTCAATTGTGAATTGGCCAATTGAAAAGGGCTCTATATAAGCACATAGCATATTTTTTTACAGAAGTTTTTAGTTAGCGAAGACCTTGCTTTTGTATAAAAGTTCACTAACTAAAAACTTCTGTAAAAAAATATGCTATGTGCTTATATAGAGCCCTATTCAATTGCCTAAATCACAATTGAATGAGGCCCCCTGTTTGCACTTCTCAATAACCACCCTATCAGCTCTTCAAATTAAAGAATTGCTGCGATGGGAGCTTCCATACACTCTCAGGCCCTCATTGAATTGCAATTAGGCCAATTGAATAGGGTCCTAAATAAGCACATAACATATTTTTTTTAAGAAGTTTTTAGTTAGTGAACCTCTATCCAAAAGCAAGGTTTTTACTAACTGAAAACTTATTTAAAAAAATATGTTATGTGCTTATTTAGAGCAATATTCAATTGGCCAAATCACAATTGAATGAGGACCTCAGACTTTATACTCGTGGTATACTTTATATCATGTTGCTACTTTTTTGCACAAACGTGATTTTTTAAATAATTTACAGTAGTGGTTATTTATTTTTTTTCTTCATATATACTCAATAAATATAGGCAATGCTTTAAATTCTTAAGACATTTTAGAAAACAGATTTAAACATTCCACTTCAATAAGAGTTTTTGAGCGCTTTCAATCTGAAGGAAGGACTCTTTTGAAACAAAAGATGACTCAGGATGGGTCCACTGGAGATGGCTTTGATAAGATTAGATAAATATCCATCAGTGTAACATCCAATTTTTTCTAATTATTTAAATAAAAAAATAATGTTTCCTAAAGAGCAGGCAAGGCAAACATCAAAATCTAAAATATGTCTTTGACTGTCTAAGTTTAAAAACCCAATTTTCTTGAATGGTTAATATAAATGTTTGAAATAGATTCACAATATTTGCACTCTTCATAAAGTGGCATTTGCAGGAAACCTGTAACTACTTAGTTGATCCCTTGCTGGGAAAACCTTAGTTGGAGATAACATGTGAGCACCTCTAGCTTTTATTCCTTGTGGGTAATTACACAGAATTAGATAAGCTTCAGCATGCTCACACTAACAAATTAGAAAGCTCCACAGTGCAATAATACAGAAAACATTACACTGGTGGCATTATTATGATTAGGGATAAGCAAACCAATTTGGATTAAATCAAAATACAATTCAAAACTAGGGAGGTGTACAAAATCAGTGAATAATTTGGAATAGCTGCATATGGATTGACTCTGTTATAATAAGCATTTACACCTGGTGTCATATAAATTATTCAATCCTCAATATAATTCCAAATTCTGCATTAAAATATGTCAACTAATTATATTAATAATATTCAAAATAGTTTTTACTAATAGGCACAGCAAAAACATAATATATTATTTAGCTTGTAATATCAATAATATTAATATTAATATTATTTTTGTTTTCCTAAACTAAAGTAACACTTGCTAGAATAGATTCTCTGGCATTGCTCATTATAACACACACTGAACTAATCAAATATAATATTTTTTAATAAAAGACCTAGTTATTTTTAAGAGCTTTTTAAGTTTTTCTTTTTTTTCTTTTTTATATTTTTTGTTCAGGAACTTTAATTTTTTATAGTTTTAATTTCAATAAACAGCTGCATTGAAAAATCCTTGAAGACGTTGCTTGGAGAACCTTTTGGACATGTGTACCATAGTATGTTAACTTTTAAAAAAATGTAAAAATCTTCAGTGAATATAGCTCCGTATCTAAAAATGACAACATTTTTGTTTAAAAAATATTGTGAAAAAATTGGAAAAATACCAGTTTCCAGTTTCATCCATGTCTTGACTGTTTATATAAGTTCCTATAATTTATGTCAATATACATAATTTGTTAAGTGATGTTATGGCAATGCTTGAAATGTTGTTAATATAAATATAGGAGGGAGGTTTACAGGTGTTAATCCATAAAATTAGATAAACTAATATTATTATTTAATTAATATATGTGCCACAAACCATATAAAAGTTTGAAAGACGATGTAAAATTAATTACAATAAAAAGAACCTTGCAGAGTTTTTTTTAGCATGTCTGTGGGTGGTACTGGAGGGGGGGAGTGTTGAGGTATGGATAATACAATTATGAGTCAGAGTGACAATTTGACATGACATTTAGGATATTCAGTACTTATATAGTTTTGGAGTAATTTTGCAATGGAAAATGTGTTACTCTAGTACAGGAAATCTGTTAGTATATAATCACAATGTGATATTAATCAGAGTGAAAACACTTTAGAAGGCATTAGTTGTAGATGAGACCATTGGTTAGATTTAGGTAGTTTAAGAAGCAGTCAAGACCCAATGTTAGTACACTTTTTTTTATAAGATTCCCAGGTAAGAATACTAAAGAGCTTTACAGCCTGAACAGTTTTAGTGTGGCTGAAATTAATCTTAATTTGCTTTAAATATCCAAAGATACTGTTTCTTGATATTTAATACATATTTATAGTATTTTTGACTATGTTCTTGTGTGCTTTTTTGTAATTAGTCCTATTACTATATACTGGATTTGTTATCTGGAGGAATGAAACACTTTAGTGTTAAAATAACTGAATATATTGTTTCAAGACTTAATCAAGGTATTTATAATAACAGATAAAAAAATCAATAATCTAAGTGGGTTCAAGTGGAAGTGTCATTTAAGAATATAGTCTACATAGTAAGCCAATTTAAAGTTGCAAGAAGGGATGAGGCAATTAAAAATAATTCTGCAAATAATAGTGTGTGCATATGAGGAGGTAGAGATCAAAGTATCACATAGAATTATTCAACTGGAAATGTTAACTCATCTAATTCTTTGCTCATAATTGATGCTACTTATAGTATATAATTCTTCAGATGTACTGAATTAATTAATATACACAGATTGGCAAATAGCACTAATCAATTGTAGGCGTTTTCACGCCTTAAAACTTTATGTTAAATGACGTATGTTTTGAAAAGCTCTCTGGCTTCCTCGGCAGCTCATAGCATTTAATATACAGAGGACTAGTAACAATACAAGACAAGTGCTAAATCTTTTAAGCATGTATTTAAACTTCTATAAGTGAACAGTTTCATTTAAGAGCAACTTGTGTTTAGGTGAAATTTCTGCTTTAAAGAAAAACTAACTTTAAATAAACTAACTATATTTTGATGATGAAATTCCTTTCCATCATCAAAATATACAGTTAGTTCATCTAAAGTGAGATATCCCAAGCATAAAATAATCTATATCAGTAATATACAACATGCTTATCTTGGGTTTTGTATGTAACCTTGAGCCTTCAAAAGTGCCTCAAAAAGTAAGAGTTACCCCCTTCGCATTCTAGATACCCAATAGATATGAATATAATATAATATAATAACTTTTAGGGATTCATAGTGACTTGAAAGTACCTTGAAGGCGATTCTAACTTAGGAGTTGATTGCATTCCTACCACTAAGCTTTAGAATAATTATCATAAGTGATGAAACACCATTATTTTTGAGAGACTGCATGCTGGATGAGCACAACTCCATAGGACAAGGCATTTTAGACTTGTCTTTTCTCAGGTGAGCATCTCTGTCTTTTGTTACAGTGAAACATTTTGTCATGGAATATTCCACCCGGACGTAGCTCTGGTGATTACCCCAAATGTAAGAGATCCAAGCAATAGAGAAAGAACGTCCTGGTGCATTTGGTAGTAGCATAGTGATTGCTATTATTAATCTATAATCTACAAAAAACAAACATTTTCCTTATTGCTATTTACAAGAGTACATTAAACACAAATGAGAAAGGTAAAATTAGTTATGTGGTATACATAAATACAAAGAGCATCATTCAATTGAGAGGCACAAGTTATGAAGGTATAGGATGTAAGTCTGCTTGCCTCCTGTGGGCCTGCAGCCGCCGCAATTTATAGTGCCGATAGCACACATCGCAAACCATGCCAGAAAGTAGCATTTGTGAGCTTGAACATGATCGCTGACGCAAGGCCCTAAACACCTGGTTAGAAACAGCCAATGGAATGTGGGTCTGACCGTGACTCGTGGTTCACGCCCATGAGTTACAATCGGACCCACATTCCAGATATAATGCAATATTGATAAAGCCATAAATATGATATTCTATTACATTCAAGTTCCATTATATAACATGAAAATTAAACATGAAATCAAGTATTTTGTTGAGCAGATTTGCAGGCTTGAGAATGTTCTGCTATTAATTCTAAGACCTAACATCACTTTACCTTTTAATAAAAGTACAGTATTGATTTTTTATTTGCTTTTAAAGTGCTCCAAACATGTCAATAAACCCTTTGCAAGACCACCTTGGTACCAGTACACTTGTGGTTCAACTTTTGCCATTTGCGGGCTTGACGGAATGGTTAGCGAGTGGGAATTGGAGCAATTGAATAGCGATTTGCGACTTTAGCATTCGTAACTCTTGCGGCCGTGAAAGATCAAAGGCTTGGAGAGCATTAACTTGAGATTTTCACTAACTCGATCGGAGCTGGCAATAAGTTGCCAATTGAATAGCAAAGTAACTTACGGGCTCCATTTCCGAGCACTGATCTCCCAAAAGCCTCAATTCAATGAGGCTCAAAGTCTTTATAACGTAAAAAAATATAATCAATGGATACATTGCTGCAACACAGCTGAAATCTCTGTTCCAAAGAGCATACAATCTGACTGTAAGCAGTTCCTATGAAGATGCCAACAGAATAATCAAGGTCAAAATAAGTTTTTGAGGTCAGGTAGCAGTTTAGAGAAATATCAGCATCACAAGCATGGGTTATTCATGGAATATCAATCAGAAACGCAGATAGACACTAACATAGACAAATAGCATCCAGGAACTAGATCCATGAGTCAGAGATATTGGGAAAGGACTTCAGTGATATGCGTCAATCTTTGCCCAACAAAAATGATGAGCGTTTTGTCACTACAGTGCTACGACTCTCAGGAATACAACATTTAGAAAGTGTCCATCTTCAGATGTGACACATCAGCAGGCTATGCATTATTTGGCCGATGAGGCTCTCCTGGTTTGGGTTTGAGATGTTGCTCTAGGATAATGCATTCTTTTAGACATTTGAATAAAGAACACAAAACACACGAACAAAGTACGGTTAGTCTTCCAGTCTTACGATTAGATGTTTAAACGTTAGATGGCTACATTAGCTACTTAAAAGTGGATATTGAATTTCCTTATGTTTCCTATTTCAGTTAGAGTATGGCAGGTAGAATATACCTGAAGTAATGTGATAGTTGGTGAAGCAGCAAATGCTAAGCCAGGGGTAATCATTTTCTGTTCTCGCATTTTGAATACGGACAATGATTGCTGTTTACACGGATTGCACAGGTGAGGAAAATTAACAGGACAAAGCAAAAATCCTGAACTGTGTTGAGAGCACAAAGTAGCATGTCTTTATTTATCTGTCCTTTTAATAAATGTTGCTCATTCTTTAATCCAGGGAAATAACAGCTTTTTAAAGTTGCATTAAAATACACTGATTCAACATGCTGTTGAACAGCTTTCCCTATGATGGGGAACATTTAGTGCTTTCCATTTGAATATAGTTGAACTGTTTTATAGCAGTATGTTGACTTGGAATAAACATCAATGGATGCCGCCATACAGATTTCAGGATGTGTAAGCATGCTAAATTCCATTAAGTTCAAAAGGTAACACTGTTTCCCTTCGTGTGCTTGCTTTACTTTTTATATCCTTACAATAATGTGCTTTGAAGAAAACAAAAGAGGTTATGACCATTATTTGTGTTTAGCATTCAAAAATTGCTGCTTGTCGACACTATTTAATTTCTTTTCCAGTCTGCTACTATGTTAATGCAATTTACACTTTTAACTGTATTTGCTGACTGTAAGAATAAATGCTAGATTAATAGCGTTGTTTTGCAATTTGTTAATTGACATTGCTAAAATGTAATAGAGTCTCCAAAGAAAAATAAAAAGTATGTACTACTGCTGACACATCTGGGGCATGCAGTTAGAAAATTGATTCCAGTGGCTATTAAAATATTTTTATAAGTTAAGAATGCTCTGTAAGGCATTATGTCATTATTAAAAGACCTCTTACTTGCTTACAGAGTATTTGACTTCCTTAAAAAGGTCTAATTTTGGTAGGATGCATAAATGTAGCTATTATCTGAATGGTATACTACGCAAACAGGTGTCTTCCTTGTACTATCAGTCTGCCCAACTCTTCACATTTTATTTAAACCGCTAGTCATTATTTCTATGCTTATTTACTCTTCTGTATTTCATTTCCTTTTTATAAATCATAGACTAATGTTAACACAGTCTTTTATCATACACTCCTAGAGTTGTGTGTACAAATGTTCCTGTTAGGAACAACATATATATTAGTGTGTCTGCTATATTAGTGTGTATATATAAGCTATTGTATGGCCTGTGTATACATTGAGCTGATCCCCCCCTCCCCCAGAATTATTCTGGCTTCTACATCCCTGCCTGTCTGTCTGACTGTTTGTCTATCTTTCTATCTATCTGTGAAGTAAGAGATGAGATCAGATCTTACTGTGAGATTTTAGTGTGTCTCAGTTATATCCAGCTTTCAGGATCAGCAGGTGGAATCAAATGTAGTGCAGAAGCCTAAAACAAAAACACTAGCCTTGATAATAACTCATCACTCAATTCTAGAACTTAGGGTTGGATCTCATACAAACCATTCAGGCACCACTATGCAGTGTAATGATGTTTTTTTAGCCAGACGGTTTTGGGACTGATATCTTCCTTCCAATATACACTATCTCATAAAAGTGAGTACACCCGTGTACATATTTTATTATATATTTTCATGTGACAACACTGAAGAAATGACACTCTGCTACAATGTAAAGTAGTAAGTGCACAGCCTGTATAACAGTGTAAATTTGCTGTCCCCTCAAAATAACCCAACACACAGCCATTAATGTCTAAATCGTTGGCAACAAAAGTGAGTACACCCTTGGAAACGTCCAAATTGGGCCCAAATAGATATTTTCCCTCCCCGGTGTCACATGACTCGTTAGTGTTACAAGGTCTCAGGTGTGAATGGGGAGCAGGTGTGTTAAATTTGGTGTTATCACTTTCACACTCTCTCATACTGGTCACTGGAAGTTCAACATGGCACCTCATGGCAAAGAACTCTCTGAGGATCTGAAAAAAATGATTGCTGCTCTACATAAATATGGCCTAGGCTGTAAGAAGATTACCAAGACCCTGAAACTGAGCTGCAGCATGGTGGGCAAGACCATACAGCGGTTTCACAGGACAGGTTCCACTCAGAACAGGCCTTGCCATGGTCGACCGAAGTTGAGTGCCCATGCTCAGCATCATATCCAGATGTTGTCTTTGGAGACATAGTAGTGCTGCCAGCAATGCTGCAGAGGTTGAAGGGGTGGGGGGTCAGTCTGTCAGTGCTCAAACCATACGCCACAACCATACGCCACACACTGCATAAAAAATTGGTCTGCATGGTCATCCCAGAAGGAAGCCTCTTCTAAAGATGATGCACAAGGAAGCCTCCAAACAGTTTGCTGAAAACAAGCCGACTAAGGACATGGATTACTAGAACCGTGTCCTGTGATCTGATGAGACCAAGATAAACTTATTTGGTTCAGATGGTGTCAAGCGTGTGTGGCGGCAACCAGGTGAGGCGTACAAAGACAAGTGTGTCTTGCCTACAGTCAAGCATGGTGGTGGGAGTGTCATGGTCTGGGCCTGCATGAGTGCTGCCAGCACTGGGGAGCTACAGTTCATTGAGGGAACCATGAATACCAACATGTACTATGACATACTGAAGAAGAGCATGATCCCCTCCCTTCGGAGACTGGGCCGCAGGGCAGTATTCCAACATGATAACGACCCCAAACACACCTCCAAGATTACCACTGCCTTGCTAAAGAAGCTGAAGGTAAAGGTGATGGACTGGCCAAGCATGTCTCCAGACCTAAATCCTATTGAGCATCTGTGGGGCATCCTATGGGATATTAATGGCTGTGTGTTGAGTTATTTTGAGGGGACAGCACATTTACACTTTTATATAGGCTATACTTACTACTTTACATTGTAACATAGTGTCATTTCTTCAGTGTTTTCACATGAAAAGATATAATAAAATATGTACAAAAATGTGAGGGGTGTACTCACTTTTGTGAGATACTGTATACTGGATATGACTTCAGTCAGTTTCCCAGAAAGGAATCACATATAATAGTTACAATGTTGGTCATGCAATGTTAAATAATTGTGGGCCTCACAACTTTAGGCACATTGCGAGGCCCGCACGACTTTAGGCTACAATGAGCACCGAAGGCACTCATTGCAGGGCTCGAGATGAGCACCGCAGGCGCCCATCGAGAGGCCAGTAGGATTTTAGGCTGCAATGAGCGCCAAAGGCCAGTAGGACTTAGGTAGGACTTTAAAACAGATTGAAGACTGCCTCAAGATGAGCACCATAGACGCTCATAGCGAGGCTCACAGCACTTTGCTGCAATAAGCGGCAAAGGCTCTCATTGCAGCTCTCGCAATAGTGCCTTATCAGGGTCCCTCTAAGAGCCCTTCAGAGATGTAATTTGCCCCATTACGCTCCACCGATGGAGGATGGAAAGAGATTAAAGACGCCCATAGCAGAAGCCAGTAATACTTAACCTTCGAGATGACCGCCAAAGGGGTCGTGGTGGGTTGCATAACGTCTGCAATGAGCGCTCATTGCAGGGCTTGTGATGAGCGCCAAAGAGGATCATTGCAAAGCACCAAACTACACACCCACAGGGGGAGAGGCTCGCAATGAGTACCAAAGGTGATCATTGCAAAGCACCAAAGTAGACGGGGGGAGAGGCTTGTAATGAGCTCCAATAGTGCTCAGACGGTGCAGAGCCTCACATTGTGTGGCAAACAACATAGCCAGCCTTAAAATGTTCTTGCCGTCATTTTTGACAGGCAAGTCACTAGTGGTAAATAAAAACCATGTTCATACAGTTAGCTATAATATATTGTTCCCTGACCCTTCCATGGTATACAAGGCAAGTATCCAGCCCGTGTACAAGTAATTTTTATGTCATAGTTTTTTTCAACTGATTGAGTGACCTTCAAAAGTTTGGTTGGTGTCTGTGATTACAACATGAAACTCTGTTTGTATATATGCTGTCCATGGTTTTGGGTGTCTTAAACAGCTTTAACCCTCCATCTATCCAGTACAATCAGATTAGTACCAGTAAAACATCCACTAAGAAAACATTTCTACTAAGTGTAATATTTGGGTTCTCCACCCTAATCCTACTAAAGTATGTATCAACAAAATGCTTTGTTGATCCTCTACTGTAGAAACATGTAACATCTCATCTTTCTTAATCAAGCCAAAATGATTGATAACAGGAATTCAATCACTAATGTCTTTAAAACCTGGACTTTTATGGGCAATAGTGGATCAGGGTTAGATAATTTTTTAACCATCACAATCTGCTAATGTATATAGAGAAAACAGGAAAATATTACAATTCTAGCAATTATTACATTGGAAATATAACAGATTTATATTTAAAATACTGCTCTTCAGAAACTGATGGTGTAAATGCTAAAACCATTACTGGATAGGCATCTAATCTTAACGCCTCAGAATAAAATATATGTAGTAAACCAAGAAGTATAAAACCCAATCCAAATTAGAATGTTTTATTTGAAAAATGTTATCATAATCATTGAGATGTTTAAGGAAAAAACACCACTCTTTGAGTCACTTGGATGTTGCCAAGGGTCTTTGATCAGAGTTTGTAAGGTGATTTGAAGCTACCTGTAACAGAAAGCCAATTATATATAATGGAAAGATAAAATCAAACTAAGAAAAATGACAGCAGCAAAACATAACAAGGGTAGATAAAACAGAAATATATCCGAAAGGCAAGAAGTTGACATGAGATTATATCTTGAATTTTTCAAGAAAACACTGTGTATATCATTTCCTTTTCTTGGCCATTGCCTTCAAAATATAAATTTGTAAAGTGCCAAGTGTATAAACCCAATAGGAGGCCCCATTTATTTCTGTCTTAATATTTTTTCCTACCTGAAAATAAAATAGAAAATTGTATAACCCACCGTATTATAATGCAGTACTTTAACTGTGAATCACTCAAATGCACTTACAATACACTTCTAGTACATCTGGTTATTTCTTCTTCATACCCCCTCCCATCAGCAAATCAATTACATGATCTCAGTTACAAGTGTAGTGTCCTTTAATGGCAACGTGCTTATCTGTCAAGGGATGGATAAAAGCCCTTTATCTTATATTGAATCAAATTATTGTAAGGGCTGCACATTTCACTAAATTGAGAAATGTTTTTTTTTATTGTTACCACAGTGTTGCCAAAGAACCATAGGATATAATTTGCATAAGTCACTGGAAAGCAAATCTTAAGAGGTAATATTTATATTCAAAATGTGCTATTACTTGGGAGCCAGTATCTTTAAATACTGAAATTGCTCACTTTTTCAAATTACTAAAAATTTTAATTTCACTCTTTTCTATAAACGTTTGCTATCCTCGGTGGGTTAAATTTTTTCTAATATTTTATTAAGTTTGTTGTTGTTGTTTAGTCGTTCAGTCACGTTCTACTCTCCGTGACTCCATGGACCACAGCACACCAGGTCCACGCCAGGTCACTACCCCTCTGAGCTTCATCAAGTTCATGTTCATTGCTTCAGAGACCTCATCTATTCATCTCTGCCTCTGTCGTCGCCTTCTTCTTGTGCCTTCAATCTTTCCCAGCATCAGAGTCTTTTCTAGGGAATCCAAAATATTGGCCAAAATATTTGAGCTTCAGCCTCATGATCATACCTTCTAGTGAACAGTTTGCCTTGATTTCCTGAAGTATTGATTTATTGGATCTTCTTGCAGTCCAAGGGACTCTAAGTATTCTTCTCCAACAACACAATTCAAAGGCGTCAATTCTACAGTGCTCACATTTCTTTATGGTCCAGCTCTCACATCCATATGTTACTACTGGAAATACCATAGTTCAAACTATGCAGACCTTTGTTGATAGTTTAATATCTTTACATCTTTACTTTTTAGAAGCTTGTCCAAGCTTGCCATAACTTTCATCTCCAGAAGCAAACGTCTTTTAATTTCATGAATACAGTCACCATCTGCAGAGATCTTGAATCCAAGGAAAATAAAATCTTTCACTGCCTCCACTTCTTCCCGTCTATTTGCTACTAAGTGAGATTGCCATTTGACATGATCTTTTGCACTCTCTTCTTTTACCCTCATCAATAAGTCCTTTAGTTCCTCCTCAATTTCAGTGATCAGAGTAGTATCATCGGCGTATCTGAGGTTGTTGATATTCCTTCCAGCAATATTGATTCCGGCTTTGGATTCATCCAGTCCAGCCTTACGCATGATGTACTCTGCATAAATAAATAAGGTAACAATATACAACCTTGTCGCACTCATTTTCCGATCTTGAACCTTTCTGTTGTCCCATGACCATGGCTTCTTGGCCAACATACAGATTATTTAGGAGGAGGAGGAGATGATCTAGTACTCCCATCGCTTTAAGGACATGCCAGACAGTTAAAGGTTTTAGAATAGTCTATGAAGCAGAAGTAAATGATTTTTCGAACTCCCTTTCTTTCTCAATTATCCAGCGGATATTGGCAATTTGATCTCTTGTGCTTCTTCCTCTGTGGAATCCAGCTTGCACATCTGGTAGTTCCTGGTCCATATATTGTTGGAGTTGTGCTTGCATAATCTTAGGCATTACCTTGCTGGCACGTGAACTGAGTGAAATCTTTCTATAATTAGAGCCCTCTTTGGCACTTTTTTGGGGGATTGAGATCTAGACTGACCTTTTCCAGTCTATTGGCCGTTGTTGAGTTTTCCAAATGTTTTGGCATATGGCAAGTAACAGTTTCCCAGCATCATCCTGTAGAATTTGGAATAATTTAATTTGGATTCCATCACCTCCTGCAGCCTTATTATTAGCAAGACATCCTAGGGCCTATCTCACTTCACTCTCCAAGATGCCTGGCTCCAACTCATTGGACAAACTATTGAAGTCATCACTGCTGTTCAGATCCTTCCTGTATAGGTCATAAGTGTATCCCTGCCACCTCTTCTTTATCTGATCATCTTCTGTTAAGTCCCTTCCATTTTTGTCTTTTATCACTCCCACTTTTGCATGAAAGGTGCCTTTTAGGTTCCCAATTTTCTTGAAGAGATCTCTTGATTTACCGATTCAGTTATCTTTTTCAATCTCTTTACATCGCTCATTGTGGAATGTCTTCTTGTCTCTTCTTGCTATCCCCTGGAATTCTGCATTTATTTGGACACATTTTTTCTTATCTATCTTTGTTGCTGTTACCTGTATTATGTTGCAAACCTCGGTCCAAGGTTCTTCAGGCATTCTATCTTCAATGTCTAGTTCATTAAATCTATTCTTTACTTCCATTGCATATTCACAAGGGATATTATTTATTTTGTATCTACTTGGTCTGATGGTTTTCCCTCTTTTCTTCAGTTTAATTTCCAACTTTGCAATAAGAAGCTCATGGTCTGAGCCACAGTCAGCTCCAGGTCTTGTTTTTACTTACTGTATAGAGCTCCTCCATCTTTGGCTGCAAAGTATATAGTCAATCTGATATCTCTGTTGTCCATCTGGTGATGTCCATGTGTAGAGTCGACTCGTAGGCTGTTGGAAGAGGATGTTTGCTACGACCAGAGAATTATCTTGACAGAATTCTACTAATCTCTAACTGCTTCCTTTTGTACTCCAAGGCCAAATTCGGCAGTTATTCCAGGTGTCCTTTGGTTCCCTAGTTTAGCATTCCAAACTCCTATGATGATAGTAATATCTTTCCTTGATGTTATATCTATAAAGTGTTGAATGTCTTTGTAGAATTGGACAACTTCAGCCTCTTCAGCATGTGAGGTTGGAGCATAGACTTGGATCACAGTGATATTAAATGGCTTGCCTTGAATTCAAATTGAAATCATTCTGTCATTTATTGAGTTGTAACCAAGCACTGCTTTGGCCACTCTTTGATTGACTAGGATGGCTACTCCATTTCATCTGCGGAATTCTTGACCACAGTAGCAGATCTGATGGTTGTCTGATGTGAAATGTCCCATTCCAGTCCATTTAAGTTCACCAATTCCAAGAAAATCAATGTTTAACCTTGTCATTTCATTCTTAACAACATCTAGTTTGCCTTGGTTCATAGTTCTAACATTCCAGGTTCCTATTCTGAATTGATCTTTGCAGCAATCAGACTTTCCTTTCCCCTCTAGACACATCCGCAGCTGGGTATGCTTTTGGCTTTGGACCAACCAATTCATTAGATCTGGTGTTAGTTGTACTTGCCCTCTGGTAGCGATCCAGAAGGATTATTAAGTTACCTATGACCATAAAACTGAAAAACAGATATTATGAGTAAATGTTGAAATAACTATAAAAAGTGAAGAGATATCCCATCCAAGAAGCCTTTAGATCAAATTGTCAAACATTTTGGCAGATCCTATATGTGTACCTAATAAGTGTTTAACTGTAGTATTTACATTATAGACAGCACACTTGCATATGAAATACTTTACATTATTGGAAACAATAAAAGGTAAACAATAAGCTTTTTCAAAAAAAGACAAACAAACAATAAAACATATGGTCAAATAAATGATCAGTCGAGTGAAAATTAATGAAGCTGTCAGATTGTGTAAAAGTATGTTTTCTTTTGGGTGCTTCTGCACACAAGCAGAGTGCTGGAGAGGAGGTAAGTTAATTGATTATTGTGGAGGGGTTACAGGTTATCTAAAGTGAAGCCATGACCTATTACGTATATCATTTATTTAAAATTTAATTAAAAAAAACAAAACATTTGAATATTGTTGCCAATATTTACATCATGTGTTTGTGATAGCATACTGCTGGAGGGACCAGTAAACAGGCTGTACACAACTTCCAGGCCTTCCAATATGGCTGTGGTTACTACCTCCATGTTGCCACAAACAACAATTCCCTTTTTTTACTCAGAAATGCTACCACACCCCACCCCATCTATATGTGAGGAATTGACTCTGCTGGGTTTTGAACCCTGGTCCCCAGGCTGCTATACCTCTTCCCTACCACTGCGCCAGCCTGCCTTTTGTGAATTCCATTGAGACCTTATAAGCTTGACTCTGCTAGCAATTGTATCAGTACCTAAGTCTCTTCAGCTGTGTCTGGTCAGGTGTCTGGTCCTTGGCCTATATAAGGCACTTCCTGTCAAATGTACCTTGCCAGATTATTGTTGGTTTCTGATCCCTTCAATAAAAGCTTGTTCCTGTTTAACCTACAAGTTGCTGAACCGGATTATTGCTGACCTTGGCTACTGGTCTCCACAACTTTGTGATTCCTATATCATTACTGAATAATCTGACCCTTTCATGGAGACCGCCGTGACAAATTCTGCATTGGCCCAGCAGGTTGCTTTTACTGCAAGAACTGTGCAGACCCAGGCACAGACCATCCAAGTGCTGCAGGACCAGGTAGCCGAACTGCAAAATAAATTTCAGTCAATGCACAGTGAGTACACCAGCTACAGGGCACGTGATGTTTCAGCTGCTACTGTTACACTTGCACAAGATGCCCGCTTGCCCCTGCCAGAAAAGTTTGGAGGAGATCGCAAAAAATTTAGGGGTTTCCTAAATCAATGCCGTTTGCACTTCATGATGTTACCTCACCAATTTCCATCTGAAAGAGAGAAGGTGGGATTTATTTTTTCACTATTCAAAGATGAAGCCCTGGCTTGGGGCTCCCCTCTTCTGGAACAGGACAGTCCAGTCTTGGGTAATCTAAATGACTTTCTTGAGGCCATGTGCCTAGTTTTTGATGACCCCAATCGATGTGCTACAGCAGAAGCCACTCTACTTCATTTGCATCAAGGGAGGCGCTCCGTGGCTGAATATGCTGCTGAATTCAGACAGTGGGTTGCTGATACTACCTGGAACCAATCAGCCCAGAGGTTCCACTTCAGAAAAGGTCTCTCAGAAGCTATAAAAGATGAGCTAGCTCGTGTTGATCTTCCTGCTGACTTTGATGCATTCGTGCGTTTAGCTATCCGTATTGATCGGAGACTTTCTGAAAGAAGATTGGAAAGACAGGGCTCTTTTAGACCAAGTACTACTCCTATTTCCTATTCAAGAATTTCTACTCCAACCCCACAAACACCTACAGACTCTGAGCCAGAGGCTATGCAGGTAAATCTAATAAGAGGGCCATTATCCAACAAAGAAAAACAGTGGCGACGCACTCACAATTTATGCCTGTATTGTGGTAGTGCAGGGCACTATGCCATCAATTGCCCTAGCAAATCCAAAAGAACAATAGCTATGGCTGCTGAGGGCGCACAGATTCGACACCAATCCCAGATTGCAGATCAACTGGATTCTGTCACACAACCTTTGTTTTCTCTGGCTCATGGTGAAGGGGGTATGTTGACTCAACATCCTCATTTTGTGGTGCCTATCACGTTGCAATGTGGTGATCATAAAATTTCAACTACAGCTATGATAGATTCTGGAGCAGGCGGAAACTTTATGGACATTAAATTTGCAGCAGGAAATGGAATTCAGTCTATCCCTAATTCTTCACCTGTGTTAATGGAGACAGTGGACGGTTCTCCACTTACGTCGGGCCCGGTTACACATGAGACTGTGCCCTTAAAGTTGACTCTGGAAGTGATTCACCATGAGACTATATCTTTCCACCTAATTTCCTCAACACAGTTTCCAGTGATTTTGGGGGTACCTTGGCTTGCTCTGCATAACCCACAGATTGATTGGAAGATCAGAACTTTGTCCTTTCCTTCAGAACACTGCTTAATGAATTGTCAACCCACTAAGGTAACACCTGTTGCCACAACAATTAATGAAATGGTTGCTACAAACTTGACTAAGCTTCCTCTACAATATCGGGATTTTGCAGATGTCTGTGATAAGAAGAATGCTGATCAGCTTCCACCCCACAGGCCTTATGATTGCCCAATAGAGCTGTTGCCTGGGGCTGCTATCCCATTTGGCCGTATATATTCCCTTTCTGAGCCTGAATTGAAAGCTCTTCGTGAATACATACAAGAAAATCTTGCCAAAGGTTTTATTCGACCATCTATTTCCCCAGCAGGAGCTCCTATATTCTTTGTAGAGAAGAAAGATGGCAGCCTACGGCCATGCGTTGATTACAGGGACATTAATAACATCACTGTTAAAAACCGCTACCCCTTGCCTCTCATTCCTGAACTTTTGGAGAGACTTTGCTCAGCTAAAATATTTACGAAGCTTGATCTTCGGGGGGCATATAATCTGGTTCGCATAAGACCAAATGATGAATGGACAACAGCTTTCAGAACCAGGTACGGGCATTACGAATATCTAGTAATGCCATTTGGGCTTTGTAATGCCCCTGCAACTTTCCAGCATCTTATCAATGATGTACTACGAGATCTCCTGGATCAGTTTGTTGTGGCATATTTGGATGATATCCTAATATTCTCTGATAATCTTGAAAACCACAGAAAACAGGTCCGTATAGTTCTGGAGCGCCTTCGTACCCACCACCTATACATTAAACTAGAAAAATGTGAGTTTGAACAAACAGAAATTCAATTCCTGGGGTATGTCATAACTCCTAAAGGTTTAACTATGGACGCAAGTAAAATTAAAGCTGTGCTGGACATCCCCAAGAATGAAAAAGATGTCCAGAGATTTGTGGGGTTTGCCAATTTTTACAGGCGTTTCATTAAGAATTTCTCTGCCGTTATTACACCGATCACTGAACTCACACGTAAGGGGACTCCTTTTCAGTGGTCCGATAAGGCTGATACCGCATTTTCCCGATTAAAGACTCTGTTTACATCTGCCCCCGTCCTGGTACATCCTCAGCCGGAATTACCATTTATTGTGGAAGTTGATGCTTCTGATTCAGCTGTTGGTGCTATACTGTCTCAAAGGACTGGACCTAAGATGCTGTTACATACGTGTGCCTTCTATTCCCGCCAGATGGTGCCAGCAGAAAGAAACTATGACATAGGGAATAAAGAACTATTGGCTATAAAAGCTGCCTTCACCGAATGGAGACATCTCTTGGAGGGAGCTACCCATCCAATTACTGTCCTCACAGATCACAAAAATCTGGAATGTATTCGATCAGCTAAGAGACTGTCAGCCAGACAAGCACGCTGGTCCCTATTCTTCTCAAGGTTTAATTTTTTGGTTACATACCGTCCTGGCTCCAAGAATGGTAAGGCGGATGCCTTGTCTAGAATAGCTGACCCCCCCCATGCTACTGTAACCAAGACCACCATCTTGCCGGAGGATATATTTATAGGAGTTGCTTTTCCTTCTGATCTGATGTCTCGCATTAAAAAGGGCTACGCTGAAGACCCAGTTCTTCGTGATCCTCCTCGTGATCTCCATATGACGATGCTTAATGGGTTTTGGATTTTTCAATGACGTCTGTTTGCTCCGGAGTCAGTGCGACTGGACCTTTTACGTCTCTACCATGACTCAAAACCAGCAGGTCATCCAGGAATCCGAAAGACGCAAGACCTACTTGCCCGATCCTTTTGGTGGCCGAAGTATCATGAGGATGTTAAGAAGTATGTGTCCTCTTGTGATGTGTGTGCCAGACATAAGACTCCTCGCTCATCCCCTGTTGGCTTGCTTCAGCCTCTTCCGATTCCTCATCGTCCCTGGGGATCTATATCCATGGACTTTATTGTGGAACTGCCTCCCTCTAAGATGGGTCATTTCATACCAGCTCGTGGTCTCCCTTCAGCTAAACAGACGGCTGACCTGGTTATTCGGGAAATATTTTGCTTGCATGGAGTGCCTGATGAAGTAGTTTCTGACAGGGGAGTGCAGTTTACGTCTCGTTTTTGGAAACATTTTTGTTCTAATCTAGGTATTAATGTAAATCTGTCGTCAGCTTTTCATCCGCAAAGTAATGGACAGACTGAGCGAACCAACCAGACTTTGGAGCAATATTTGCGGTGCTATATTAGTTACCTGAAGGATAACTGGCTGGATTTTCTACCCACGGTATAACAATGCCCAACACTGCTCCACTTCTTTGAGCCCATTTTTTGCCAACTATGGTTACCATCCGACCTTTCTAGTCAGTCTCCCAATTACTACTTCCATTCCTGCTGTCTCTGACCGGCTAACCGCCTTACGTGATTCCCAAGCACTGTTGAAAGAGACTCTTTTGGAGGCTCAGGAATGTTACAAAAGAGCTGCTGATAGGCATAGAAAGGAGGCCCCAGTCTATCGTGTTGGTGACAAGGTGTGGCTGTCAACAAAGAATCTTAAGCTTCGGATTCCTTCTCATAAATTGGGTCAAAGGTTCATGGGACCTTTTGAGATCATTGCTCAGATCAATGCTGTCACTTTCCGTTTGCGACTCCTGAATTTCATGAAAATACATCCAGTGTTTCACGTTGCACTGCTTAAACCTGTTCATGAAAATACTTTCCCTGGCCGAGCCCTGCCTGCCCCACCTCCAGTCCTCGTGGATGGTGAGGATGAGTACGAAGTGGACACATTTCTTGACTCCCGGACAAACTTCAGTAACAAACTCCAGTATCTGGTTCGCTGGAAAGGCTATGGTGAGGAGGAGAGTTCGTGGGAACCAGTGGACAATATTCATGCTCCTGATCTCCTTCGGTCTTTTCATGTGCAGTACCCTGCTAAACCAGGTAATAGGGCATCCAGAGGCTGCACCTATAGAGGCGGGGGTAATGTGAGGAATTGACTCTGCTGGGTTTTGAACCCTGGTCCCCAGGCTGCTATACCTCTTCCCTACCACTGCGCCAGCCTGCCTTTTGTGAATTCCATTGAGACCTTATAAGCTTGACTCTGCTAGCAATAGTATCAGTACCTAAGTCTCTTCAGCTGTGTCTGGTCAGGTGTCTGGTCCTTGGCCTATATAAGGCACTTCCTGTCAAATGTACCTTGCCAGATTATTGTTGGTTTCTGATCCCTTCAATAAAAGCTTGTTCCTGTTTAACCTACAAGTTGCTGAACCGGATTATTGCTGACCTTGGCTACTGGTCTCCACAACTTTGTGATTCCTATATCATTACACTATAAGCGAATCATGTATAATTAATGATATTTCTCCATTCTTATATACAGAGTTAATATATAAGAGTTGTAATATATTCCTATATGTGAGTTGAGATATAAAGTTGTAACCAGAATCCTTCTTGATGCACCATTGATGTGCAAGGGCATCATACATATGATCTAATAAAGATACCTTGTGCTTGACTGGACCAGACTTGTGTCATTCTTAACTTGAAGAAAAATTGCTTCTAAAGGTGTTTGGCACTTGCTATGTTTTCTGTGCTTAGGTACTGTCACGATCTGCTACTTCATTTGGACTTGGTAAGAACCTAGTTCAAACCTATACAGCAGAATCATGCGGTCCTTGTACACCTCTGGTAGCAGAAGATGGACCATACACAGGAACCACGCCCGGGAACTTGCTTCCGCAGACCAGAATATCAGGAACACCATATAATCCCCTAGAATTAGGATTAATGCACAGAATGACACTAACACCTTGTCTATGTAAGTTCAGACACAACTGTATACCTTTATTAATTGGCACATTTTATACAATTTTCTGGCACACAGACTGGCCAATCAGTAAGCCTCTTGCTACTGGGAAAACTATGTACCTCTGATGAGATCAGATCTCATCCTGTTGATTGTATTACCTCTCACCATTTGCTGTAAACACTCAGACTTTTAATCTGCTCAAGACCCCATATTTGTTTATTTAGGTGGGGCTGAGTGCATCACCAAATAACAATACTGTAACATAATAGGCCTTAATCTTATTTAGATGGGGGCTGATGCAATAGTCTGCAGAATAGGTAATGTGTTTTTTTACAACAATTCATATAACATGAAACATAATACATATGTTCTGCAGAGCATACACCAAGATACATACAGTATAACAGTGTAATCATATTTTAACCATAAGCACTAAGAAATACATAACCATAATAATAAAAACAGGGTAACTCTGGCCAGTCAGGCCCAGGCCATAGTGTAAAACAGACCAGTCAGGCCCTGGGCATGACAGTTACCAACTAGGTGGAAGCTTGGATGTACATGAGGGCTTTAATATAATAATGCAACCTTAGTAAATACTGTAAAAGATTATGGCTGTTCACAGAGACGCTTGGTGACTCTGGCACCTTGTAGTTCAGATATTAAATATGAAATGTAGTTAGAGAATTCTGGAAATTGTGGGATCTAAATAAGTCTGTTCTGAAAAATAATTAATCATATACTGTTTAAAGTAATAGAATAAGAGACCAAATGGTCCTACTGGTTAATATAAGCTGTCAGAATCTGTTTCTATGAAATTACTGATATTTCTGAAAAAAAAAATACAATTTCCCATTGCTTTAACCTAAAGAGCAACTATAACCTGATCACATGTGGTCTTACTTTGTTATTGTTACATTTCTTAGAATTAATGTAGAATTCTACATCAATGTCATGATATAATTTCCTATCTGTTATCTCGGTGTTCCCATATGAGATCACAATCATCTGTTCTGACAAGATAAACTTATATACATTGCTAAAACGTAGCGTAGAATTACTGTCCCAGTTTGAACTCCAATGTTTAATGCATTTATGCATTTTTTACAAGATACAGATAGGCATCATTATAAGATTCATGAGTAGAGAATTAATACGTCAATGAAATGTCATGGTGTTTCCATTTGTAATTTTTATTGTCCAATCTACTTTTGGGATAAGATGCTCTTGTCAATTATACTTGTCATTTGAAATGATGATGTTGTCTGTTTTTCATTGCTGTATACTTCTTGGTCAAAGAGAAATGGTATCTCTGTTTCTAATTCACTGATAATAAAGTGAAATGATTATACAACTCGATCATCTTGCATTCTGTTACTTGCTAACATTATTTTTGCATATGTCAATTTTTATGAAAATAAAGTAATTGAATTGTTTGAGTGTTATTAAGGTTTGCATAATTAACATCAGGTGTCTTTCTAATTACTTTACATCAATGTGTAAGTAGGAAAAGAGAAGATATTTATATTTGTAAATCTACACTAGCAAAAGAACAAATTATCATCATAATGACAATATGGTTTTAAAAGCAACTTCAGTTGATTGGGTAGACATTTTGTAACTCATCAATAGCCTTCTTATTTGCAAATTTTGACAAAAAAAACAACAACAAAAGACAACTTGGAATGGAAAATATATGCAAATGTATGAAAATGAACTGCAAAGATAGTCAGATTTAAAACTTGTTCAAAGAATGTCATGCAAATTTCTTTAAAATATGGATTCCAATTGAATGTGGCTCATGGAGTGAAACAGAAATATACATGCTGACATTCACACACACACATATACCACAGCTATAGAAGAACAAACACATATAGAGAGACATAAAGAAATACGTATACTTAGACATACAAAAGCAAATATTAAGGCACATAGGAATGCAAACACATTGCGACACAGCTAGATCTACCTAATTTGTTTGTTCTTTCCCCTGATCTTGTACTGTTGTTAACTTCCTACAGCCTATTCTTTCTACCACTGAAAATCATGGGTTGGTGGGATAAATAAGAGAACTTTATAAGCATTGCAGTGTGTCTACCACCATTTCATAGGTAGTTAATGCAAGGCGTAATAAGTACATATTGGTACTTTTTTTTAGCTGTGAAAAAAAAGGTTGAGTAGATATAATACCTTTTAATAGCAGATCCATAATCATGTATCATTTTGAGGGTATCTACCTATCTAATGCATTTTAAACTTGTAATCAATAACAAAAATATCCTCTTGCAAATCTGCCATCTTCCCATTGACATGGATGTATTTGGGTTAATAATCCCATTAATGTGATTTCCTTTTGCAATCATAACTCTAACCATACTGTAATCCCCCCAAAAAACACACTCTAATCTATCCACTCTCATGGCTAAGATGACCATCCACTACCTTGATCCCTTGGAGAGACCAATCCACGTGTCCCATTGGCATGTAGCCCTTAGCAGGGGACCAATTTAATCAGCCTCCAGACTCCCAGGCTCTGGAACCTTGGGGGTCTATATATGCCTACGTGCCACAATATGCTTTTAGTAAGATGGACGGAAGGGACTACTGCAGAGCCACAGGCTAATTTAATCAAGTCCCTGGCTTTGCTATCTAAGAGGGGTAAATGTGCATATGTGCTCATGATCTGCAAGTAGGCAGAAGAGAGGGCTGAAGGGACCACTCCCCAGCAACAGACTTGTCATTGGAGAGAGCAAGGAGAGGAGACCCAGAGACAGGACACTGTTATGTTACATATAATAATTAACCGGACTGTATTCTGTGAAAATCTATAACATTTCCCAGTATTATAAATTGAGTATGCCATCTTTGGGTGAGTTACAAGGTGTGAGAGCTGTACTTCTTGTTGAGGAAGTAGGAATCATTCTCTCCTGACCAATAGCTCTGCCGGTGTTCCAGTTCGTCCAAATGCCAAGCCGATATCAGAGCCTAACCAGCAAGATTCCTCTTTGTGACTAGCTGGCTGGGTGTCATAACAAATGACTTTATTTGTTATAGCTAAAGACATAAGCATTCCATGTGTGAATATATTTAAAAAAAAAAAAAACATGCTTAAAACATATTTTTATCCCTGACAAACTTAGGGCCATATTAAATTCCAGTCTTGTAAGTCCAACGTGTAGCACGTAAGGACTGCGCACTTCAAATTTGGCAGACTTACGTTGCTATTAAATTAAAAAAGGGCTGCGAGCTACGAGCGAGAGACGCTATCTCGTAAACCAGTTTGCAGCCGTCGAGGTTATGTGTTCGACCGCAAACAATTAACCAATCTTGGATTCAGATGGAGACAATGTGAAAAGAGATTGTTAGCCTTACATCACAGGAGGGTAGATTTTGAAGTCCTACGTGCTTCAATTACAGTTTGCGATTGGATCCACATTCCAGATATAATGCAATATTAATAAAGCAGTAAATATGATATTCTATCACATGCAAGTTACAGTATATGTCATAACACATTGATTGAAGGGATCGATATAACACAACATTTTATCACAAAAAAATGTATTTTTTGGGGGTGATTTGCGGGCTTGAGAATACTGTGCTATTAATTGTAAGACGTAACATCACCCTTTACTTTTAATAAATGTACAGTAGAGTGATTTTATTTACATTAAAAGTGCTACGTATTGTACTTTACCCCCCTTGTGGGTGTTCTAGTGTACACGTTAGCCTTTGGGGTCCATCTGCTTGTTATGTGCTTGCTCGCAAGTGACCATGTTGCAATTTGATAGCTGAATAGAACAAGTAGCGGCTACAAGGATGAGAGATCAAAGGATTTAAGTGCACAAAGCTTAACGTTGCTCTCCACGTAGCCTATTCTCGGCTGTCCTGTGTGTTAACACGCAAAGCCAGCTGCGAGCAACGTTATGAGTCATCTTCGCACACAAATAACCCTAAGATGACAGTTACAAGCTACATTTTAACACATAGCTCCAATTTAATAGGGCTGTATATTAGTCTTTTTTACATGGCTGTTCAAAGCCACCGCAAAATAGGCTGAAACGACCAGTGTTATCAAGTAATGGTCTGCAGCTACCACTTATTTTGACTCAAAGCCAATTCCAATATGATTTTATGGTCCATCCACAAGTTACTAAAGCTGGGTAAGGCACTATGGTAGCTAATTAAAAAAAAAAAAAAAAAAAAACTTACATGTGATTTGTTTAAAACTCCAATTTCCTATTTTCCAATTTCCTATTCAAGAACTTCTGCTCCGATCCCACAAACACCTACAGACTCTGAGCCAGAGGCTATGCAGGTAAATCTAATAAGAGGGCCATTATCCAACGAAGAAAAACAATGGCGACGCACTCACAATTTATGCCTGTATTGTGGTAGTGCAGGGCACTATGCCATCAATTGCCCTAGCAAATACAAAAGAACAACAGCTATGGCGGCTGAGGGTGCACAGATTCAACACCAATCCCAGATTTCAGATCAACTGGATTCTGTCACACAACCCTTGTTTTCTCTGGCTTATGTTGACTCAACATCCTCATTTTGTGGTGCCTATCACGTTGCAATGTGGTGATCGTAAAATTTCAACTACAGCTATGATAGATTCTGGAGCAGGCGGAAACTTTATGGACATTAAATTTGCAGCAGGAAATAGAATTCAGTCTATCCCTAATTCTTCACCTGTGTTAATGGAGACAGTTGACGGTTCTCCACTTACGTCAGGCCCGGTTACACATGAGACTGTGCCCTTAATGTTGACTGTAGAAGTGAATCACCATGAGGCTATCTCTTTCCACCTAATTTCCTCAACACAGTTTCCAGTGATTTTGGGGGTACCTTGGCTTGCTCTGCATAACCCACAGATTGATTGGAAGATCAGAACTTTGTCCTTTCCTTCAGAACACTGCTTAATGAATTGTCAACCCTCTAAGGTAACACCTGTTGCCACAACAATTAATGAAATGGTTGCTACAAACTTGACTAAGCTTCCTCTACAATATCGGGATTTTGCAGATGTCTGTGATAAGAAGAATGCTGATCAGCTTACACCACACAGGCCTTATGATTGCCCAATAGAGCTGTTGCCTGGGGCTGCTATCCCATTTGGCCGTATATATTCCCTTTCTGAGCCTGAATTGAAAGCTCTTCGTGAATACCTACAAGAAAATCTTGCCAAAGGCTTTATTTCGACCATCTACTTCTCCAGCAGGAGCTCCTATTTTCTTTGTAGAAAAGAAAGATGGCAGCCTACGGCCATGCGTTGATTACAGGGACATTAATAACATCACTGTTAAAAACCGCTACCCCTTGCCTCTGATTCCTGAACTTTTGGAGAGACTTTGCTCAGCTAAAATATTTACGAAGCTTGATCTTCGGGGGGCATATAATCTGGTTCGCATAAGACCCAATGATGAATGGAAAACAGCTTTCAGAACCAGGTACGGGCATTAAGAATATCTAGTAATGCCTTTTGGGCTGTGTAATGCCCCTGCAACTTTCCAGCATCTTATCAATGATGTACTATTAGATCTCCTGGATCAGTTTTTTGTGGCATATTTGGATGATATCCTAATATTCTCTGATAATCTTGAAAACCACAGAAAACAGGTCCGTATAGTTCTAGAGCGCCTTCGTACCCACCGCCTATAAATTAAACTAGAAAAATGTGAGTTTGAACAAACAGAAATTCAATTCCTGGGGTATGTAATAACTCCCAAAGGTTTAAGTATGGACGCAAGTAAAATTAAAGCTGTGCTGGACTGGCCCATCCCCAAGAATGAAAAAGATGTTCAGAGATTTGTGGGGTTTGCCAATTGTTACAGGCGTTTCATTAAGAATTTCTCTGCCGTTATTACACCGATCACTGAACTCACACGTAAAGGGACTCCTTTTCAGTGGTCCGATAAGGCGGATACCGCATTTTCCCGATTGAAGACTCTGTTTACCTAGGCCCCTGTCCTGGTACATCATCAGCCGGAATTACCATTTATTGTGGAAGTTGATGCTTCTGATTCAGCTGTTGGTGCTATACTGTCTCAAAGGACTGGACCTAAGATGCTGTTACATCCGTGTGCCTTCTATTCCCGCCAGATGGTGCCAGCAGAAAGAAACTATGACATAGGGAATAAAGAACTATTGGCTATAAAAGCTGCCTTCACCGAATGGAGACATCTCTTGGAGGGAGCTACCCATCCAATTACTGTCCTCACAGATCACAAAAATCTGGAATGTATTCGATCAGCTAAGAGACTGTCAGCCAGACAAGCACGCTGGTCCCTATTCTTCTCAAGGTTTAATTTTTTGGTTACATACCGTCCTGGCTCCAAGAACGGTAAGGCGGATGCCTTGTCTAGAATAGCTGACTCCCTCCATACTACGGTAACCAAGACCACCATCTTGCCGGAGGATATATTTATAGGAGTTACATTTCCTTCTGATCTGATGTCTCGCATTAAAAAGGGCTACGCTGAAGACCCAGTTCTTCGTGATCCTCCTCGTGACCTCCATATGACGATGCTTAATGGGTTTTGGATTTTTCCACACCGTCTGTTTACTCCGGAGTCAGTGCGACTGGACCTTTTACGTCTCTACCATGACTCAAAACCAGCAGGTCATCCAGGAATCCGAAAGACGCAAGACCTACTTGCCCGATCCTTTTGGTGGCCGAAGTATCATGAGGATGTTAAGAAGTATGTGTCCTCTTGTGATGTATGTGCCAGACATAAGACTCCTCGCTCATCCCCTGTTGGCTTGCTTCAGCCTCTTCCGATTCCTCATCGTCCCTGGGGATCTATATCCATGGACTTTATTGTGGAACTACCTCCCTCTAAGGAACACACTACCATTCTTGTTGTTGTGGACAGGTTAAGTCAGATGGGTCATTTCATACCAGCTCGTGGTCTCCCTTCAGCTAAACAGACGGCTGACCTGGTTATTCGGGAAATATTTCGCTTGCATGGAGTGCCTGATGAAGTAGTTTCTGACAGGGGAGTGCAGTTTACATCTCGTTTTTGGAAACATTTTTGTTCTAATCTAGGTATCAATGTAAATCTGTCGTCAGCTTTTCATCCGCAAAGTAATGGACAGACTGAGCGAACCAACCAGACTTTGGAGCAATACTTGCGGTGCTATATTAGTTATCTGCAAGATGACTGGCTGGATTTTCTACCCACGGCGGAGTTTGCCTATAACAATGCCCAACACTGCTCCACTTCTTTGAGCCCATTTTTTGCCAACTATGGTTACCATCCGACCTTTCTAGTCAGTCTCCCAATTACTACTTCCATTCCTGCTGTCACTGACCGGCTAACCGCCTTACGTGATTCCCAAGCACTGTTGAAAGAGACTCTTTTGGAGGCTCAGGAATGTTACAAAAGAGCTGCTGATAGGCATAGAAAGGAGGCCCAGTCTATCACTTTGGTGACAAGGTGTGGCTGTCAACATAGAATCTTAAGCTTCGGATTCCTTCTCATAAATTGGGTCAAAGGTTCATGGGACCTTTTGAGATCATTGCTCAGATCAATGCTGTCACTTTCCGTTTGCAACTCCCGAATTCCATTAAAATACATCCAGTGTTTCAAGTTGCACTGCTTAAACCTTTTCATGAAAATACTTTCCCTGGCCGAGCCCTGCCTGCCCCACCTCCAGTCCTCGTGGATGGTGAGGATGAGTACGAAGTGAAAAAAATTCTTGACTCCAGGATCTTCCGTAACAAGCTTCAGTATCTGGTTCGCTGGAAAGGCTATGGTGAGGAGGAGAGTTCGTGGGAACCAGTGGACAATATTCACGCTCCTGATCTCCTTCGGTCTTTTCATGTGCAGTACCCTGCTAAACCAGGTAATGGGGCATCCAGAGGCTGCACCTATAGAGGTGGGGGTAATGTGAGGAATTGACTCTGCTGGGTTTGAACCCGGGTCCCCAGGCTGTTATACCTCTTCCCTACCACTGCGCCAGCCTGCCTTTTGTGAATTTCATTGAGATCTGATAAGCTTGACTCTGCTAGCAATAGTATCAGTACCTAAGTCTCTTCAGCTGTGTCTGGTCAGGTGTCTGGTCCTTGGCCTATATAAGGCACTTCCTGTCAAATGTACCTTGCCAGATTATTGTGTGGTTCCTGATCACTTCAATAAAGCTTGTTCCTGTTTCACCTACAAATTGCTGAACTGGATTATTGCTGACCTTGGCTGCTGGTCTCCACAACCTTGTGATTCCATATCATTACAAGACCATTCCTGCTACTAGAATTTAGACCATTTATCTCAGAAGATGAGAACATGAGTAAAAACTTAGCAGACTATATGAGAAAAATGTTAAGTAAGAAAGATATTACCTCCATCTCTCTCTCTCTCTCTCTCATCCACAGCAACAGCAGGGACCCTGCATGGTACAACCAGGCCAGTGGGCCCTAATTAAAGTAATCAAGCGTAAAAATTGGTCATCGGCCAGGTGGGAAGGACCGTACCAAGTTCTGCTGTCAACACCCACTGCCTTGAAAGTTGCCGAACGAGCCACCTGGATACACCTGACTCACTGCAAGAGAGTAAAAGTGCCAGAGCTTGAGCCGGTTGATTCCTAAAACCTGCTAGCTGACTCATTGTGAGTCAGGCTGGGCTACAAAGGGGGGGAAACTCATCTCCAACCCAGTGAAGAACCGAATGGTGCAGGTTTGGGGTTCTCAACTGGCCCAAGAAAATGTCCTGGCACCTGTTCAAAAGACCTTACTGGTGTGGTCTAAGAATATCACTGACATGCCTCATCTTGATAACTCTTTGCATAGTAGCACCCATAATCATATGGGAAGAAGTAACAAGACCCAGAGGCAACCAGACGCAATCTATTGGAGAGATGTGGATGCACAGAATGAAAAGAGACATGATGGAAGTCAATTTAACTGGCCAAGTGACCCTAGTGTTCTAGGAATGGCAGATAGGAACCAACCAAATACACCTATGTCAAGAACTAAGATGTGGACTTTCTGGAGGAGGACGTAGTGGAGGGGTGAGAAAAGCGCCAGTATACTTGTGTATAGCCTCTCCGTATGGAAATGAGAGATGTCCTAGCTGGAAACTGGCCTTATGGAATACAGGAGCTGACTGGGGTTACTCCCCACCTAATCACATGAAGTGCAAAAGTACAAAGAGACGCTTAAAGCTGACACGGGGTGTGGAGCCATCCTCCTGCAGCCAAAATCAGCAATGCAACCCCATCCGGATCACCCTCCAGGACCCACAAAAGTGTGATGAAGGGAGATATACTCTTGGAATCTACACCTCAGGCAGAGGTAACAACATGGAATATTTGCATATTCAGGTACTGCAGAAATTGAGACTGGGTATGCAGAAAAAAACATCTGGTTGGAATGGATGCTGTATATGGCGGCCTCCATGGAAATTAGTAACTGTATAGCATGTTCCACTGCCAGACCATCAATGGCAACGGTACCATTTAAACTGAACCAACAGAATGGTGAAAAGGGACTGTAGTGCATGTTACAGTTGTTCCAACAAATAGCGCCTGTATCCAATTGTACTGCCCTTCACTATTTGTACCCACCAGTGCCAGGGATCCAACCACCCCAATTTATGATGTACCTGAGTAACTTTACGTACTTGAACCGTACCGGACAGAACTCAAGAATAAGTGTTGGGCAAGCACCTTATTGTTCGGACATTATACACGTGGGCAGAAAAGAATATCCAGACACATTGTTTTCCAACCACTTAGTTGGAAGAGCAGATATCTGGTGGTATTGTGGAGGTAAACAAGTGAGACAAGTATTACCCTCACTGTGGGGTGGAATATGTACCCTGATCCAACTGGCTCAACCATTTTATATATTGCCTGATAGAAGCGCTGGTATGATGTGGATAACCGAAGAAAACCTGAAGCGGGCCAAAAGGTCAGTTCCAAAGGGGAGCTTTGATGACCGAATATACATTGATTCTATCGGGGTTACGAGAGGAGTACCTGATGAGTTTAAAGCCCGAAATCAAGTGGCGGCTGGATTCGAAACCATCATCTCCTGGTGGGTGACCATAAATTAGAATGTAGATTGGATCAACTATATCTACTTTAATCAACAGAGATTCGTAAATTATATCAGAGATGCAGTTCAAGGCTTGGCAGAGCAACTGGATAGAACTAGCCTGATGTCTTGCCAGAACCGGATAGCTCTGGACATGCTGTTGGCGAAAGAAGGAGGGGTATGCAAAATGTTTGGGACTGCCTGTTGCACTTTCATACCCAACAACACAGCTCCAGACGGATCTGTGACCAAAGCACTGGAAGGCCTCACTGCCCTGTCAAATGAACTAGTAGAAAACTCCGGTATTAATGATCCTCTGTCTAAATGGCTCCAAGACACCTTTGGTAAATGGGCAGCTTACATCAGGGGGATATTGATCACTGTTGGCACAGTCCTAACACTGATCATTTTGTTAGGATGCTGTGTGATACCATGCATCCGTGGATTGGTGAACAAGGTTGTTGACCAAGCAGTAACTCAACAATACCTAATAGAGACGATACCCCTCACTCAAGGAGAATCTGATTCTTCTCTTGATCATGACATTGATGATGTATAAAAACAAGTGGGTTAAAAGAAGCACCATGATGGTCCAGACCCCAACTCTTCACTAAAGAAAGGACTATGACCTGAACCTTGCCTTAAGACCTTTGTCTAATACATTTATAAAAGGAGGGACTGTTAGGTATTTAATTTCTTCATTATGAATTTATTGGCTAAGAATATCATGATTATAAAAAGTATATCAGCTTGTTTTTTCCTTGTATCTTACTAGAATGTTTAAGTGGGTTATCTGTAGAAATGTTTAAGGTAATATTCCCTTGTGCATCTGTTTCCTGTTTCCTTTCTCAGCAACTGCTGATGGAAAATATCTATAGGAAGCCGGGATTAGATAAGGATTGTTTTGCTGAGTTAGACAGAAAAAGACACTTGCTTGCAAATATGTATTTAACCCTATTTTCAACTATGCTTTTAGCTGTGACGTGTGTTATGCTATATAAGGGGCTGCCGCCCAAATAAACTCAGAGATTATTCTGATGACACTCTGACTTCTGTGCATTATTTTCTCTCATTATATCTTGGTACCCAGATATAATATATACACACATCAGAATACATGACTACTCACTAATCTGATCCTATCACATACTATGCAAGGCCTTTTTTCTAATGGACGGTGCATGGGTTTATGTATAGCAATGAAGCACCTCTGTTATCTTCCGCTGTTGCGAGAAAACATTTTTGCGCAGGTACGTTAGAGATTTAAATCAAGCACTAAGTTCGTGGGTGTATCACGTGTGGACAATATAGGTGATAGTGTGGAAACCTGATACATCTGTCATTCTGTCCAGATGTAGGAAATAGGGTGAGACAACATTACTTTGCTCCAGACCAGATCTATCTTTGAAGTTTCCACTTTCAAGGCTCTTTCTTTTCTGAATGATTGGTAAGCAGAAAAAAATGTCCCTGTTTTAAAAATACAAAGAGACTTTTTTTTTCATTTCAGTGAATTTAATTTCACTGTCCAGCATCCCCATCTACTTTACAAGTATGATAAGTTCACAAGTAGAGGGAAGCCTTATAAGGTAACAAATGTTGAAGCATCAGATTTGCCAGACAATGTACAAACATTGAGGAAAAATCTGAGTCTTACTAAAGTGTAATTTGGACATAAAAATGCCATGCATTCATTTTTAATTAGAATGACAACTTGGGATTGCCTGTGCTTGACCCTTGATACATCCATTATACGTTGGTGAAGGTAGCCTGTGTGAGAGGAACATTTACACTTGTGCAGGAACCGACTTGTACTTATGAACAAGTGAATGTGAAAGGGATAATTGTTAATTTTCAAAAGATATGTTGCTTTAACAAACCTGCTCCCCTCTTGTTCCTCCTCCTCCTCACCTCCCCCTTCCTCCACTAATAAGATAAGCACAGCCACTCACACTCCAATCTTAAAGCAAATACTAAAGTTAGACAAAATGGACATTTTGTGTATGCAAAAAGTACTAAGTTTTCTGCATATGTTTTTTGTGTTAATGGTTACACAGCTGCTATTATTAGTTTTTACATAATTACATAACATATATATATATTTCAAGAGTACAGGATTTATTTTCCCATGATATATGTTTTGCTAATGAAAAATTATAGTATTGCTAAATATTTCATTGCTAATACACAGCAAATAAAACATCTAATAATTATAGTCAAGTGGCA
This sequence comes from Discoglossus pictus, assembly GCA_027410445.1. Classification (NCBI taxonomy): domain Eukaryota; kingdom Metazoa; phylum Chordata; class Amphibia; order Anura; family Alytidae; genus Discoglossus; species Discoglossus pictus. The sequence goes on from CM050170.1 coordinate 166,896,724, forward strand.
CTTAATGCTGATGTTTCATTTCATGTTGCAGTTACTTAGATAACAATCTGTACATTTCATAGATATATATATTTGGATTTGTGTCCTGTCTATACAGAATTCAAATAACAATGTGTGTGCACTGGAATAAAAAAAAGCAAGGGGAAATGCCCAACAATTAAATTAGAAGAAACAATGAATTCAGTTATAAAGCAATGCATTTCTCATATAACTTTCATTGTTCAGTTAATAGAACTAAATGGTGCTTTACAATTACAAAAGAAAAATATTAAGTATTATATTGCCACTCAGAGTAGATGTAGTTATTAATACAATGATCTTTGTGCATGTAACAAAGGATTAAAGGCCACTAGAAGCCCGGCAATAACCAGCTCTAGAACTCTTCTCTTGTTTTAATAAGAGCTATCGGCATCTACAGTACATGGCCAAGGGTGTGATAATCAGCAGTGTAGCTATACAGTATTATTCCCAATGTTGTATGGTTGATGCGCATTAGTAAATTTGCTATAACTGTCACTCTCCTTGTAATAATACCTTTACTTAACAGGTGACAGACCTGAGGACATCCTCCCCAAGTCATCAGCCATGGGATGTCGTTGTTTGGCCAAGACGTTGTGTCGTTTGACACATTGTTCAGTTATTTACAGTTAAATGTAGAGGTAGTAAGTACAGGCTGCCCTAGTCTGCTGCACAACCTTTATATATCTATCAGAAGTTGACTAGCAATGTGATTTTATATATATATATATATATATATATATATATATATATATATATATTTGTTATAACATATCCTGCACTTAAGTATATACATGCTAAGGCAGCCTGTCATTTTTATGTAATATCACCTCTACTTTGTATTGTGTTTTTACAATATACAAATGTGCAGGGCTACAGTGTACCTTTTTATAATATATTAGATATGCAATATTGTACAATTATGGGTGGCCAAGAATGCTCAGGGTTGCTCAGAACGGGTTGTGGCAGGTTGGGCCAGTATGGGGGTTCGACACTACAAAAAAAGCAAAATAAAATGCAAAAATAATAATAATTATACAGCACTGGGCCCCACACCCAGAGGAGGGCCCTGGTGCACTGCACCACCTGCAACACTGGTAGCTCCGCCCCTGATTTTCAGTAACCAGTCATCCCTGTCTAAATGCACATCCACCATTTCCTTCAATAGCTATGCCCAGCATATTGGTTTTCTGTTCAACAAGTAGTTTCCATAGGTTCTCCTCCACCTTTCTCAGCTAAATGTTAATACGAATATAGTATATCTTCACCACAAGTTAGTTCTTCAGTAACATATTTATATATTGGACAATTTATAGACATGTTTAATGGGTAATTACTTCTTTCTGCTCCTGGGCACTCCTTCAGATGAAAAGAACAGAAGAAAAATCCCTTTTATTAACTCTATTATTTTCTATTTAACTTAGATGGTGGCATCTCTATAATTTATAAGAACTTACTTATTATATAGTATTAAATAAGAAAAATAATCAGTTTAATGTTGTTTATTTATACAGATTTGTAATAATTCCTTGTGGGAAAGTGAATGATTTATGATGTATTGTAACTACTACAAATTACCAAATACCGTATTTTTCGCCCTATAAGATGCACCGGCAGATAAGACGCACCTAGTTTTTAGAGGAGGAAAACAAGAAAAAAAAAATCTGAATCAAACACAAATACACTTTACACACAGATACTCACCTACATTACACACAAATATAAATATATATATATATATATATATATATATATATATAGATACACATACATACATATACATACACACATAAATATACATATATATATATATATATATATATATATATATAGAGAGAGAGATACATATACATACACATACATACACACACATACATGCACACATACACACACACATACACATACATACATACACATACATGCACACACATAAATGCACACATACACATACATACATACATATACTGCAGCATTTGGGAGCATTTGGGAGCCCTTGACCCTCCCTGACCCTCCTGATCCTCACCTTCCTTCTGATCTCTGCCATCTTGATCTCACCCCAGCGCTTCCTACCAGCACTCCTCGTGTACTGCAGCGTTGCGTGTGTGACGTCACTAGGACGCACCGGCCGACGCGATGCTGGTAGGAAGCGCTGGGGTGAGATCAAGAGGACAGAGGCAGTTTGAAAAGGTATATTCGCCGTATAAGACGCACCAACTTTCCTCCCCCAGTTTTGGGGAAGAAAAAGTGCGTCTTATACGGCGAAAAATACAGTACATGCTGATTCCAATATATATTTGTGTGGTATACAAAATAAAATTATTTATTCTTTGACAAATGTTAATTAACTTATTAAAAGTATCAGCCCTCAAAAGATTTGAATTGTAAGAAATGTTAATAAAATCATAATGGTAAAATAATGACATTGTATAACTGATTGAGTATGACTGAATATTTTTTCTGCTGCTGTAAACTCTGTCTATCTGCTTAATATGCTGCATTAAGACTTCATTTGAGTGTCAGCTATTACAAAGAATTTTATTCAATTCAATTTTTATGTCATGTTACAGCTAAATGAAAATATAGACCCCCCACTTTCTGTAGCCTCTGAAGTTTATAATGTTAAAGCTTTGATATAATGTCTTGAACAATCAGTTTAAATGTATCGGGGGACTTTTAATACAATGTAGTGATGAAGGAAAAGTATTAAATGTATTCAACCATGAAGATGATGTTGATTATAATACACCTCAGCTGCGCTACTATGTGTTGACCATGAACAAAAATAAAATAGAAAATGAAATGTGATTAGTTCCTGTTGGGCTGAAATTCTTTTAATATAAACAGCATGGAGAGAATTTATAACAATATTTTCCAATGCATTTTTTTCTTACACGTTTAGTGCATGGCACAATGAATTGGAGGTGAACTGTTATGTGTGATAGCATTATCAATTTCTGAATAGAGACATATGGGAATATGCAGTGATTTCTATTTTATTGTCTGCATAGCCAAGTGTGACAATTATTGTGCATTGCCATGGGTCTGCATATGGAGGAGTCCAATTATTATTGTTTGACAACAGTGGCTATAATTGCTCCGCATGTTTTTTCCTTTTCATAGGACATTATATTATACTACATATTTGAAAAATGTGGTTGCACATGGAGAAAGAAACAATTAAGAGCTCTTTTTAGAAAATCTCTCAGCTGTTAACTTGGGAATACCCAGCACAATTGACATATTATGTTAATCAAAGAAATGGAATATATTAGAAATTATTTGAGATAATTCTTCTGCATTTTTTGTTGAATTTGTTCCAGACTAAGAACAGCTGGATCGCTACCTTGTTAAGGGGCTTGTGTACCTCAGTGAAGCTGTGAGCTGTACCATTTAGGGTCACCCAAGATGGGCAGGTCAGAGGGGCCAGACACATCATGTTCCACTGGAGAAGAAACTGGCAACTCACTGCTGTATCTTTGCCAAGAAAACCATATGGATAATCACAACCAGAAAAACAGACAGATGTGCCTTGATGATGCTGTCCATATGGTCACCCAGAGTCGGACACAATAAAAGGACTGAACAACAACAACAACAACAACTGAGACTTGTTCATTAAAAATGCAATGGAATGACCTAAAATAGTCTGTATACAAATTGAGACAATATGTTTTCTTAACTGCAGTGGATATATAATTACTTATGGGTTTTGTCTCTTGCAAATTATGTCTGTCAATCATTGACCATTACTACAAAATGAGGGGCGCATTGAAAGAAATTTTCCTTAACCTTCAGATACATTTAAATTGCTTTTATTTAAAGGGCGCTTGAAAAACATTGAGCCCTATTCTATTAGAAGACCGTAATGACTTCAAACCGTAAACTTGGCTGTCGGTGCTATTTCCTCAAACCAGTAACTTACTGTAAGTCTTTCGGCCTCCTTATGTAAACCATACCTTCATAAGTAAGATTTCAGGGGGCATGATTATATGAGCTTGCAATATTAAACCAAGCCCACAATTTAAAGAGTTGTGGGTCAGAGTGCCAGCTATCTCCCTAAATAGCCTTTGCCATTTATGACCTTAGGGCAAGTGTCTAGATTGAGTGTGTGTGGTGGTTGTATCTGTTTGTTTAATCCTTCATCATTTCACTTTCATAGTCTGTGTGAGTGTACTGTATTGCTGGGTTATGGAGGGTGTGGAGCCTTCTGCACTGGAGCGTTTTGTTTGTTGAGGTACAAACACAAGTGTTCAGCCATGAGGTGAGGTGGTTAGAGGACCACCTTGGCTGTGGTCCGTATGCTACAGCTGCCAATGTTGACCATGATTTGGTGGGGGAGTCCTCCTTGGTCTCTGGGGGCAGCCTGCAGTGGCTGTTAACACACTAAGCAGCAGACTGGATGGCATGGAAAGAAGGGGCAGCCTAGTGATAGCCAAGCTGCTGGAAGGGGTTTAAAATCCACAAGCAAGACCCCTAGAAAACCCCGGCAGCACTCAAGTGGGGGTTCGCTACCTAAAGAGCCCAAAGTGAGTGAGCCTAGGATTCACAGGAACCACCAGGTAACAGTAAAGTAGCTCTGTAATGTGCCAACACCCCAACCTATGCCATCACTAGCTATGCACAAGAATGGTGATGTGCATGTTTTAAAGTTACAGAGCATGCCAACATCCCATGCACCTTCAATTAGGAGAAGGAGAAACAAGATTGGGCTGGAGATAAGCGCTCACAGCACGGAGAGAGGAGAGGCGGTTGATGGAGTGGTACAGTGAGCTCCTCGCCCAGCTAATGCATGAAGAGCAACACGAAGAGTCCCTTTACTTTTGTAATGACTAGAAGCGAAAAGCATCTGACTTCCCCTGTCATGTCTCAAGTTGCACTGACGACTGGACGGGAAGCAGGGAAGGTAGTGGACCCAATTACTGAGACAGTCACAGGAGACTTTATACAGTGTGGCTTGAAGGGTATGCAGACTTTCACACAGAAACCTTAACAGAGGTTAAAGCCAGCAGTTTGCTAGACTGTCCTTCAGAGCTTGGGTCTTACAACAGTGACACATCACGTGAAGAAGACATACCCAAGGCGAGACGACACTGGCAGAGACAGCCTTCTAATGGTTCCTTTTGCCTCAGCAGGTCTTCAAGGGATAGATCACACTTCCGTAGCCGCCAGCCATGTTGGCATAGCTGTAGGGGCTACAGTTCAGAGAGAGAGTCATGCTCAAGGCAAAACAGCAGGAGCAGATGTGGAAGGTCGCAGCACAGTGGCAGTCAGGATCAGTAGGGGCCGCTTTGTATCCCTGGCAGGCAGGAATCAGGTGAGAGGGTTGATATTTAAAATTGCATTGGGGCTGCTAAAAATATACAGACATGTCTATTTCTATGAAGTCTAAGACGGTCCTTTGGGTCACACAATATTGATATTAGTAATGACGGGCTGGACAAATGGGCATCCGGGTATGCAGGAAAAGCTTGGGGGCAGTCGGGTTCAGTAAGGTCCATGCAATCCTGTATTACTGAGCTAGACTGCCTTGGTGGTCCCAGTCACTGTAGCGGAACCGACCCACCTATCAGGGGTAGTTAGGGTGTTGGACGAGTCGGTTAAATCAACAATAGTCTATAGTCTTGATAACTTAGTTGCACATCTTTCTCTTGATATTAAGGAGTGCATATGGAGGAGAGAGTTTTTGGAAATATTTTCCCTTCTTCCCTCATCCCGCTTCTCTGATATTCAAGACAGGGGCACATCCCTCCTCGACAGGGAAGATAGGTTAAAAGGGTATAGGAGAATTCTGAAGACTTTTGAAAATTGGTTGCAGGCATTCCCAATTTTGCTGTGCATGATTGGGGAGAAGTTTCCCAAGAAGTGTTCTGCTTTATTTGTCTATCTGGATTAATAAGGAGTGCCCATCGAACATACAGTGGCATGGCATAGTGGAGATATGATGCAAATTTCCATCAGTGTATGGCTACGAGACCAGGCATGTCTTGGTGCAACAAGGCGGTGGCTCATTGGATGAATGAAATTACTCCCATGTGGGCAGCTCTGCCCTTTTGAGGCGGGGCAGGCAGGCCCAGATCACCCACTGTGATGAGAACTACAGTCAGATAAGTATGCCACTCATTCAACGAGAGAATTTGTAAATGGGCACTAAACTGTAGGTTCAGACATGTGTGCTCAGTCTGCAGAGGCAAACACTCGGAGACCCGGTTTCGCAAACCAAAAGACAATAGTAAGGCCGTCGAGCTTGGCACAAAAGGGCAAGACACCAGTAATTTTGGACGCAATACTACCGTGGCTAAAATGCTGTGGCGGGGTGCATGGACAGACTGAGGCAGCTAGATTACTGATTGAAGGTTTTCATGATGGTTTTGTGATTTCCTCTAAGGTGGATCACCCGGTTAACATACAGCCTGCAAATCTCAAATCTGTATTCCCTGGGGTAGAGGAAGAAAAAATCAGAAATGGGGTCATGTTAGGTAGGATGGCGGGTTCGTTCTCAGTTCCTCCTATCAATTGTCAAGATCATCTGCACTGGAAGTGGTCCCAAAGAATGAAGAAGGGAAAATCAGATACACCATCTCTCCTACCACAAAGGCAATGATGGGATTGGCAGAGATCTACCATCTAATTCAGGTGGAAGACATGTAGATACAGGGAGACGATTTGGTAATATAGTTAAGGAAGTCCAAGTCGGATCAGTCAGGACAAGGAAAGGAGATAAGATTACATAGGGTTGAAATGGATTGTTGCCCTGTTGAGTGTGTTTGGCAATTTCTTCAATAGCAATCAAGCTAATGCACAAGACTGGGCTAGTGTTATTTTGCTTCCAGCTTTCTAAAGTATTGAAAATCTGCTTACAAAAGTTAGGTTTTAGTCAGATTTTGGAGCCCATTCCTTCCGCATAGGAGCAGTGACAGAGTCAGCAGGATTGGGTTTATTGAAAGATATGCTTAAGAAAATTGGACGATGGGAGTCAAGCTATTTTAGGCTTTAAGTAAGGCCTACTACAGTTGCTTATTAACTTGCACATGCCATTGCAGGCCACCGGAAACAGCTCTGGGTGTTTGGACACTACTATATTTATTGGGCGAAACATTTTATAACTGTATTCTGTGACAGCCTCAAGTTCCCAAGGAAAACATGATGGTGCAGTGGTGTGGCGTAAGAGGAATGAGGTGGAAACAGAGGTGTGGGTTCATTGATTCTCTCTCCCATTGTTTTGGTTATGCGGATATGATGCTTATTGATGCAGGTGGCAGTGATCTCGGCAACATCCCTATCTAAAGGTTGTTGAGGGATAAGAAGGGAGACATTGATAGCTGGAGGGACAGGTACCCAGGACTAAAGATAATATGGTCAGAGATGCTAAACTGGCGAGCGTAGGATAACACCAGGGATCAGGTGAGCCTTGAGAAGGTAAGAAAGAAGGTGAACAAGCTGTTTTTATATGGTAGTTGGGCAGGGTGACCCTGCATCACCACTAGTTGGAATGGCGCTTGAGGGGGTGTGATGCCAGGGCCAGTGGTGAAAAGGGGCCCTTCCTACCACCAGGATAGTGAGGGGTAAGGAGATTTGCTGCCAGGGCCCGGGTTCCTCATAACCCAGGTATTATTTACGTAAAAATTTAATAAATATGCTGTGGCCATTTGTACCTCCAACAGTTGTTTTGTGTCTTTATTGGGGAAGACTCCAATGGGTCTTCCTGTGTCAAGTTCTATAGGCTAGGGTATATTGATATTACAGCTTTTATTTATTAGCATTTATGAAATAAACAAAAAAATCCCTACTGTATGATCACTACATTGATCTTTTAAGGAGGGTTCACTCATTTGTACTATCTCTATTAGTTGTCTAAAAGAAACTACATGTGATTACAGGCACTGCTGCTTTTAATACCATTATAGAATTGAGGAAATACATCTAACCAGCATAATTAGCATTCTAGAATCAAAAGCAACTAGCAAAAGCATTAAAAAGGTTAGGCAATTAGTTGCACAATATTATCTACTCACACAGGATAATCAGTTGAGATGAATAACATGTGATTGTATAAACACAAGGCTACTCTACAAGCGTGAGTTTAATATGTATTCATCTTCGAGTCTCTAAATAGCTGTTTCATTCATGTTAAAGTATATTGTGGTGCCAGTGGTAGAACACTGAATAATCTGTTTGTTTAGTAGTTGATCTCATGGCATTTATCTAATACTCGTCAAGTGACAAGACATCTGATTAAAGTAATCTGAATATATTTAGCAGGCAGTTATTGTGAAGGGAATAGCTCTCTTTACTCAATCTGAATCAATTTATCAAACTTAATACACGCAATGGCCTGACTAGCCGTGCTTACAATTTAAATATTAAAGGGTCCCTTGTGTTACATTATCTTATTTCCTTACTGGAGATTGTGTTAACTAAGAATTGTACAAGTTTTTCAGTAGAAATCCACAAATATATCATTCTTTAAACCCAAACAAATTCCCGATTATGACAATCTATTTTGTAGCCATATCATGAGAAGTCAGGATTCCCTAGAGAAGACTGATGCTGGAAAAGATTGAAGGCACATGAAGAAAAAGAAAGCAGAGACAGCAGAGGAGGGGATGAATGAATGTCATAAATGAAGCAATGAACATGAACTCGAGGGAGCTCAAGGGGGCAGTGGCTGACACATGTGTCTGGCATGCTGTGCTCCGTAGGAGCCTGGAAAATCCTACAAGAATGAAAGATTGAACCAGAACAAATGATTAGTGATTTGTACAAGTCCATTGGTGGTGGCTTAGGATTTTTGTAAAGATCAACTTCAAAGTGTGTCTTTTATGTACAACCCAAGCTGTGAGGTCTCAGATGCACTGCAGCCAACACCCAGGTAGTTTAATCAATTATATTTTCAGTGGCAATAGATGCAGAGTAGCAAATATTTTGTGATATTAATTAAATAACAAATTATATCACTAAAACTTGCTTTGCAGTATTAAAATATATTTGTAAAACATAATTTTATAAAAGAAACAATAAAAATAGTGAATTATTCATAAATAAGTTTATTCAAAAATATATTTAAAATGTTTCTCTTTTTGCCTATAGGGCACTGCCATGTTGACCTCTTCTTCTACTCCACTTACTCAGAGCATGTCATTGTGAGAGGTGGTCAAGCTTTAAATCTCTGTATTGAATCTTCTCATATACACAGCATGTCCAGCAGCTTCCTATAGGCACACACCTTCATATGATACTGGCTTCTGTAGTAGACCCTTTAAAAAGCTGCATTTAGAAAAGTGTCATGACTAGTTTTTTTTACAGTATCCATTTAATCATGCCAATCACAAATGAGAGATATCCCATGGTTTTATTTCCGTTTTATGCTGCCTGAACCCATTCAGATGTGTGTGTCCTCCATGTTCCATTTACTACATTTCCTTTCCCTTACTGTATCCCATATCAAAGGTGTATACATGTATATGGATGTTTGGAAAAACAAGTGTCAGGTACACATACACACAAAAATATAACTGCATTAAAACATTTGTGCACATACAGTATATTTATACTATTCCATAGTACTGCAGAAGCCTCCTGAATGTATCTTGCTCTAGGCCTGGGTGTCTTGAGCCTAGACAGAAACAAACCACCAAAATATTCTGTATTATATTAAACACAACTGCTTCTCTACACATAAACACCCACACTGAAAAAATCTGTGTGTGTGGCGGGGGTGGGGGGTTCTGCTAACATCAGATGGACCTTATTAAAGTGAGCTGTTGCTCATCTCTCTAGATGGCTGTCTCTTTTTATTATTATTATTATTATTAACTTTTATTTGTAACGCGCCAACATATTCTGTAGCACAATACAGGGGATAAAAAACAAGGAAAATACAGCATTAATAACCTTCCAAAGATGGAGGACTCTGTTTTGAGCTTAGAATCTTTGCAGAAAGTGCTTTTTCCCAAAGCATCCTAGAAGACTGAAAACTCACCACTTACAATCTAAAGGGAATGGAAGGGACAGAAATCAGGGAAAGATTAAACAGATAAGGAATAAAAAGGGTCAGGAGAGAAGTGAAACTTAGAAAGGTTTTTCATTTAGAGGGAGAGAGAAGGAACAGAGGTGAGGGCTCTAGCATTTAATATGTTGCCTGCCCCTAGCGGTAAGATAATATATGCAAGTAGGAAAGTCAGGTGATTCCCATTCCACTATAAATTGAATCAGAAATGGAGTGGGAGGGTGAGGGGCAGGGAGGGGGGTGGGAGGTTAAGGGGCAGGGTTAAGGGGCAGGGTTAAGGGGCAGGGAGGGAGGGCAGGACTCAGAGAATTCAGCTTAACCAGTGAGGCCTACTGAGACCAGGAGGCAGGTAAAATTTGGGGCTAAAAGAAAAACAATAAAAATACGGTATGAGGGACCGATAGAACAGGGAGAGAGGGAGAGAAGGAGAGAGGGCGAGGGAGAGGGGGAGAAAGAGAGAGAGAGAGAGAGAGAGAGAGAGAGAGAGAGAGAGAGAGAGCTATTGGCTCATGGGAAGACACAGCTTTCAAGGTCTTCTCCATACCTGGTGGTGTGTATGAAACTCCCAGAATTCAGCGTAACCAGTGAGGCCTACTGAGAACAGGATGCAGGTAAAATGTGGGGCTGAAGGTGTCTATCTATCTATCTACCTATCGATCTACCTATCAACCTACCTACCTATCTACCTATCTATCTACCTATCTACCTACCTATCGATCTACCTAACTATCTACATATCTACCTATCTACCTATCTAGCTACATATCTACCTATCTATCTACCTATCTACCTACCTACCTATCAATCTACCTACCTATCTACATATCTACCTACCTATCTATCTCTCTACTGTATCTATCTATGTATATTGCATAGCCCTTTAAATTACAAATGTTTTTCTAACAATTTTCTCTTCAAATAACGCTTTAAGAAACTCTTTCAATGGCATAAACAGGACAATCAATGTCAAGTCAAAGGGGCAGAAATATACAGAGACAAAAGTACAGGAAAGACAAAAATGCCAATAAATCATTATAAGACACACAATTACTTATGTGAGCTTCTGATAATTCTTTATTGTGAAAGCAGGTTTGGTTTAGTATTAAATCGTTACATTTGATTCAATACTAGAATCACAATTCAAACTTATCTCATGTATATATTTCCATTGTGCAGCTTAAAAGCAAACTGTTCACAGAATAATGCTTCAAGAGGAAACCCCAGGGACTAGTAAAACCTTGGATAGGTAAGCAGAACATTTAGACAAAGCAACTACTGAATGATTCAACAAATTGGTGTAAGAAAGACTGTCTTAACTGACGGTGTATGTGAGAATCCATTTCTGCAAATGAAGCCTCATACTTTTTTAACCCAACATAGACTAGAAGCACATTAAGGTTCAATACTCTTGTAATGACAGCTTGTGTATACAATTTAACTGTCTGTACTATAATGAAAGTTAATCCTTCGAAATATCTATTTTTTCTATATATTTCTGTTCTGTATAATACATCCTAGGACTTGAAATCCTCATATTTATAGACGAACAATTAGAAACACAATATTGAGAAGTAGTTGTATTCAGTGATATAAAATAAAATGTCAAGGATACCTTAACCTTTCGACAAAGTGGCACCCTGGCGTTTGTATGATAATGATACAAATCGGTAAAGAAAATAAATGTTGCAGTACTCTAAAGATCTTCTAATAATAATCATTGTTATATTTACTTATACAAGCTAATTTCAATTTCAAACTCATTTGGGCTCTGTCATGAACCACCCTGTGCCAGTCAGGGCTGTGTGGAGTATTCTCTTTAGACTGGGCCTCTAGGTTAGGGGAATCACTTTACTGGTGGTATCATGCTTGACTTGGTTCTCTGCATTGGCAGAGAGTTTACCCCCTTTCTGTGACAAGCTCTACATGATCAGAGATGAAATATTTACATGTGCATATCCATTTTTCACACCCAAAAGAGAAATCTAGGCAAATTCCATCATGAAAGGGGTGGGTCTGCCTTGTGACTGCTTTTTAATTGTTTTAACCCAGATCTCAGATAAGTCTTCAACTATTTGCTCACCCTTGCTCGTCCATTAAGGAAATGAAAGTACCTTACCTGAAGCGGTAAGTATAATAAAGTTGATACATTTTACTGGATTTAAACAACTGAAAAGGGGGGAATGAGTAAACCTATACAGGGTTTCACACAAAATATATACATATTACATGTAAACTACCTGCATAACATATGTGATCTCCAAATACTACCCTTATTGCCAATGACATAAGTACAGTATCTCTTTATCTGTCATTACCTCCTTACATTCTTGTCTCCAAGTATATTCTGTGATGATCCTACCCAGATGGAATTCTACCTCAATTTGTCAGACTCTTCCCCATTATTTATTTGTGGTTTCTGAAAAACAATATATTAACATTTAAAAAAAATAAAAATAATAGGCTTTAATTGTTTTTATTGAAGTTATAACAGTGTTACATGAATATTACAGGTAAAACATAACCAGAGCGAACATAACATTTGAAGAATGGAGAAATACACTTATTTCCATTTAATTTTTTTTTCTAATAGCATTTTTCACACCATTGTAATAAGAGAAAGAATGTAGAAGGAAGCAGAAAGGATAGATGAAGGGGAGAGAAGGGGGAAAGGGGTGGAGTGTATTGTAGTGCTTTCACTGGAGGTTATATCTCTCTTATTGTCCTTTCCTGCTGTGTTACCACCCAATGTGTAGGCTCCAAGAATCCCAACATGGGGCCGACTTTCTCTGGGAATTATCTAGGTCAGCTGAGATAGTACTCATGGAATGTATAAAAATGTTTTTTCAAGATTTAACTATATTTGGGTATTGCCATCTTCCAGGTTGACTTGATAAACGTTGAGCTTCTTAATAGGGACCCTCTACGGAAAGGCCTAATAAAGCTTCTTCTTGTTTTTGAGGGATCCTGTGTCCCCAAAGTCTCTCTAATGTATTATATGTCTCTAACCATATATGAGCAATCTTTGGACAGTTGTTCATTTTAACTATTCTGTTCAATTTTGCTTTACTGAATGGAGACATTTGCTTTTGTTCCTAACTCTAGATGCATGGGAGGAATTGGATGAACCTAGGAGGCCAGTTTTATACAGACTTAAATTGCCATGTGACAATTCAACCAAATAGAGTGACAACTGACAGTGACATAACCTCCATATCCTGCCGACCAATATGCAGTTCTTAATGGAAGAGCCCAAGACACAGATAGTCTGTTAAATATATTTTTTTCTCTAAAAATGCTATTATGCTTATGGAATAGATGGCAATATTTTATTTTTTAAACACTTCACAATCATGAAGATTTTTTTCCAAACTTCAGAGGTCTTAAATGTTTCTATTATTTAATAAAAAAGCCCCCCACCAAAGCATATTACTGTACACCTCAATATACAAGTATAAGTATAAATATATTAAATCTAAATATCTTTAAGCCCTAGGAATAAACCCAACGCCCTTTTAAAATCAGAATCATTTACACCATTCTCTTTTTTGCTTTACTCGAGTTCTGCTCCTTTTATTTTATTCATGGTGGGCAAAAGAGGGAATAAGCAGCAGAGTTATACGTATGTGTGACATCAGCCTGTTTACGTGGTTGGTTCTGTAGTTGAGCTCAGCTATCAATCAAGAAAAACATCAGGATTGTGAATTATAGTCATAGACGTGCCAAGACACAATACAATTCTACTGAAGATGGCTTTATGTTGCTATTATCAGGAATTGAATTATACATGATCAAAAACAGAACAGACGTCTTATAGTAATATAGTGCATGTTTCATAATTTTACACATTAATAATTTTACTCTATATTGAAATGAAGATATATTTTGTCTGCAGTTCACACTATTGTAGTTTTGGTGGACAAGTAAATATGTACATTTCATGTGGCAGAAATGGAAAGGTATGTGTTCAATCAGATACTCTTCTTATGATCACACTTCACTGATTCTCAGTTTTATAATGAATGGGAAGATTGGTGTAAAATTCTACATAACAATGTACATAATAATATATTAAAGGACTTCTTTTGGAAAATGTCTTAATTTAATAAGTGGCTCAAGAACACCAGGTTCAGTTCAGTTCACATCAACTAAAGCTTTCCAAACGTCGATGAACCATTATCAGCCTCTATTAGCAGGCTATACATATATATAGATTTTTGGAGATAAGGAACTACAGGTCCATTTAGCTTGCCAATTATATCTGCTTAAAAGACCACTGAGGGTTCATATTTATAATATTCCCTTATGAATACCCTGAGTAAGTAAAAAATGCCTCCTTTATTTTTGTAACAATTGTATTTAATTTTGCTTCAATTTTAGCAGACATGTTGTCTTTGGAAACTTGGGAGGAATGAGAGGAACACTGGATACAGATTATCAGCCTTATTAAATTGTGATTCGGCCAATTGAATAGGGCTCGATATGAGCACATAGCATATTTTTTTACAGAAGTTTTTAGTTAGTGAACTTCTATCCAAAAGCAAAGTCTTCACTAACTAAAGACTTCTGTAAAAAAATATGCTGTGTGCTTATATCGAGCCCTATTCAATTGGCCAAATCACAATTTAATAAGGCTGCGCATCTTTATTCAGTTCTATTAAAAGGCTGCCATGTTGAATGTATTGCCATTAGAGCAAATAGCAGAGTAAATCCCTTGGGCTATAGACCAGTTAGAAGTCCTAGATGGAAGTTTCCATGACACAAACATAATCTTCTAAATTTAGATTTTCTATATAGCATGCTTTTATTCTCATAGCATGCATATTGTAGCTGTAAATGGTGTTTGTTTGCTACATTTTCCAGAAAGATGTGAAGTTGTTCCAAAGCTACAGGGACCATTTTAAATTGTTTGTCTTAATAAAGCCTTAGAACAGTCTTATACACATACCATAGTTACTTGCATTCATTTACTCTACCACTTCTAAGGTGTATATGGGCATATATCTATATTGCAACACAATGACCTGGCTTACTTTTGTCTTTGCATGGTGCAATTCATGGAATTTACCAAGTGTTGCTGGTATAATTATTGATAGCTTAAAACATTATAATAATGTGGGAAATCCTGGATTCTAAGCAGTTTCAGAAAACAATTCAGTCACATTGTATAAAACATGGGATATTCAATAACTTAATACATTTTTATTGTTTATATGTAATCATAATTACTAGCAAAAATTGTGAGAAAATAAAACAAGTTAAAAATGCAGCTATTACAGCAAATATAGTACACTATGGTCTCAATTCACTTGGAGTATGAGCCAAGTATGATGTGAGTATAGACTATGGGCCCGATCCATTTGCCCAATTCGTACATTTATACCCACTTAAAATCATTCTTAATATTGCTACATATTTGGCAAATATTACTTATTGGCACTAATGAATTCTTAAGTCAATAGAATGCATATAAACATTTATTTAAAAAAACACCCAAAGCCAAATGTATGAGTTCAAGGCTTTTGCAAGATATGGCCCTAGGTGGATATGGGGTTGTTAAGCTGAAAGTACATTTTTGACTTTTCAATGTGAAAATAAAACTAAAAGAAGTACATAAAAATAAATCTGTCTTAGTAAGGATGACAAACACATGAAAGCAAGAAAAAGTTGACATACATATTGTACAGGGAAGAAAAATATAACATATTTTGACAAAAGCTAGCTCTATTGGCAAACATAGGAAATTGGGAAATTATTTGCAAAAGAAAGTGAAAAGAAACATATTTTTTTATATATAAATACAAAAATGCTAAAAAAACATGTATTGGATTGTAAAACCCGGGAGACACAGGCAAACTGATCAATAGCGATCAAGCAAAAGGAGATGTGATAAAGGGGTACTGTAAATTATATTTTTCCTTCACAGTCATCTAAAGATTAATTAAAAATTAGCAGACCATCAGCCTGTATTTATCTGAAAAAACTTTTAAAGCAATGATAACTTATTTTACAGATCTCTAACTGTGTGTCATGGCTCCTCTGTTTTATCCTTCTCCAGCAATTCCATATTTTCACCACTAATCACATGCAGCCTTATTAAATTGCAATTCAGTAAATTTAAAAGGGCTCTATTTAAGCACACAGCATATTTTTGTTACAGAAGTTTTTAGATAGTGAACTTCTATCCAAAAGCAAGGTCTTCACTAACTAAACACTTCTGTAAATAAAATATGCTGTGTGCTTAAATAGAGCCCTTTTAAATTTACTGAATCGCAATTTAATAAGGCTGATGGTCTGCTAGTCAGCCAATCAAGGCATTTAGATAAAACCAGTTGAGAAGCATGTGAATATAGGGGACAAAACTATATGTTGATGGTTAGATAACACCCAGGGTGATGATTATGTGCCGTCTCCCTAATAAATTAAGAGCGTTCCTTTACTCCCTGAGTAGAGGGTCCTCACGGGGCAGAGAGCAGTTGCTAGTGGAAAAGAAGCTATGAGAAGGTGTAAAGATAGCTGATAAGATATTACAATTTTGCAAGCATTTTATTTCAGAATATGCCACAGTCCTGCTATGCTTATATAATATCTTTATATGAATGTAGAGAACAATAAAGAGTTTCCAAGGTCTCCTTAAATATGTTCTTTTCTTCTGTTTACTCAATGGATCTATTGATGGTAGGAATGCTGCATCCAAATTGGATTACATTGTCTTTACTTAATAATTGTTAACTCAAGAGTCTTGAAAAATTAAATGAAGTATAGTACAGATGGAAGAAATCTAAGGGTACTAAGCATACAGGCCTCCGCAATAGTTAGAGCATTATTCTGTAAATCCTAATACCCTACCTCTATTGGCTAAGTGCCAGAAGATTGGTGTAAAGAAGTGAATCAGAGCAAATCCCAGGTTATTATAGACAGGTACATTTCAGATCAATACGGTTGTTAAGGGATTGTATTTATTTTTGTATCCAGTTTAACAAGATAATACTTTGGATTTATTAGGGATATGTCATATATAGCAAGTCTAGGTTTATTCTATGATGAGATAAGTAGGAATTTGGACCAAGACAACTCATGAATTGTAGTATATTTGGACTTTGTAAAGGCTTTTGATACTTCACATGGAAGGTTATTGTATGCAGTATAAGATATCTGAATTGCAGGAAATATCTGCAACACTGGTTAAAGGGTTAGAAACAAACAGCCTTATTAAATTGCGGTTCGGCCAATTGAAAAGGGCTCTGTATAAGCACAGAGTATATTTTTTTACAGAAGTTTTTAGTTAGAGAACTTCTATCCAAAAGCAAGGTCTTTACTAACTAAAAACTTCTGTAAAAAAATATGCTCTGTGCTTATATAGAGCCCTATTCAATTGGCCGAATCATAATTTAATAAGGCTGAAAGGGTTGTTTTAAATAGAGTATCCTCAAACTACACAAATGGTAATTAAACAGACTAGGGTGTGCTTTACATGGAGAGGGACGTATTGAACTATGGAATGGATAGCTACATGGCAGATTAGATTAAAAACGGAGAAATGTAAAATTTTACATTTCAATAGAAAAAAAAGCAGACGTGATATTTAATCAAAATTGACAAAATATAGAGGTAAGCAAGATAGAAAGGATATGTAGAAGTGAAAAACTATCTATAACAGCGCTCAATGCCACGCAGCAGCTGAAATGTCTAATAGAAATGACCATGGGCCTCATTCTATTAGCGGCCGTAAATCGGCGGTAAGGCTGCGATTCCTTGCAGGGGTTCAGTTAACTCGCGATTCTATTATACGGCCCCGCAAGGATCTCCTTTTACGGCCGGCCGCATATCTTGGAACCGGCCGTAATCTCAGAAATATAAAAACTCAAAAATAAATTCAAGCGTGCACTGTACAGCTCTGTAAATGCTAGGGATCATATTGGGGGACATGAGGATTAAAAGGAACCCACTCTCAAGCTTGCACATCTGCCCAAACCCGAGTTCAAATTAACTGTTTATTTTCCGGCTGCGGCGTGGGTGTGTCTGAGGTGCTCCAAGCACTCTGGACTTTTTACATGGATATTTTACGGATATTAAAAATAAAATATTTTACGGATTTGAGTACAGGATAATTATGTGCTATTTTTTCTAACACCTAAAATCCCTTTATAGTCTTCGCAAAGTGCAGGATGGCTTTATTTGAGCTATTTTATGTGCTTAATTGGTGCTAGCGAGACCTCTTTCCTGCAAGTAAGCTGCGGCTCGCTTTTAGCCTTGCAGAGAGGTTTCCCGGAGGAATTGAATTGCAAAACTCTTGCGGCCGTTTTACATCAAAGGCTTTCCTCTGGCGCGAGCGGCCGCAAGAGATAGCAAGGCACCGGCCGCAAGCCTGCCGGAGCCTCCGGCCGTAAGGGAATAGAATAGCCGAATAGCTTGCGGCCGGTCCTTGCGGCCCCGCAACGGCTGCGGCCGCTAATAGAATGAGGCCCCATGTATATAGAGGGTAATAGATGCAATGAAATAAGGTATAATTCTGTTGCTATGTAAACCCCAAATAAGAACTCACCTGGAAATCTGAGTACAGTTTTGATCACTTCTAAAAAATATATTATTTAGTTCAGAGTAAAGGTGAAAAAGTTCAGAAAAAGGCAATAATTTTTTTAAGGTAAGTGAAAATGCTATCCAAATTATATTTTTCTTCTGAAAAAATGTGTGTATAATGCTATATACAAAACAACTAAGTCAGAGGTTAGTTCTATGGCTATGATAAGCCACTCTGAGAGCAACCTCTTTTAGCCATTTGTGCCCTTCACAGGGAGAAATATCCTGTAGTATATCAGTCTGGCCTCACTCAATAGAATGACCCAGCCCTGAAATACCAGGTAATTCTACCCTGAACAGGAGAAACAGAAAACTCCAGACGCGTTTTGACCTTTATGCGAGTCGTCAGTGAGGTGCAGCTGTGTTCCCTAAGGCCCAGTGAGCAAGGGGTCCACATCTGGAGTCCCCTGTCACCCCTAGGGAGACTAAACCCTAAGGTTAATATGCATAAACAGAACAACTAAGTCAGAGGGATTCATCAGAGAATGAAATAACCTTAATAGGTTAGTTTTATGGACATAATAACCCACTATGAGAGCAACTTCTTTTAGCTCACTTGTGCCCTTCACAGGGAGAAATACCCTGTAATATATCAGTCTGGTGTCACTCAAAAGAGTGACCCAGCCCGAAATACCAGGCAATTTTCCACTGAACAGGAAAAACAGCAAACACAGACGCATTTTGCCCTCTATGAGCCTTGTCAGTGAGGTGCAGCTGTACTCCCTAAGGCACAGTGAGCAAGGGGTTCACATCTGGAGTCCCCTATAACCCTTAGGGAGACTAAACCCTAAGGGTAATTTGTATAAACAAAACAACTAAGTCAGAGGTGCTCATCAGAGAACTAACTAATCGTAATAGGTTAGTTCAATAGACATGATAACCCACTCTGAGAGCAACCTCTTTTATCTCACTTGTGCCCTTCACAGGGAGAAATATCCTGTAGTATATCAGTCTGGTACCACTCAAAAGAGTGACCCAGCCCTGAAATATCAGGCAATTCTACCCTGAACAGGAGAAACAGCAAACCCCAGATGTGTTTTGGCCTCTATGGGCCTCGTCAGTGAGGTGCAGCTGTACTTCTTAAGACACCCTGAGATTGATTTGTTTTGTTTATGATGATATATGTATGATGCATATTCACTTTTAGGCTAACAATTACATATTATGACGGCGATCAAAATAATGCCTTTTTTAAACTAGACCCCCATAAGCACCAGAAATTAATCCTGCTTCATACAGTGTGCATATCAGTTGATTAACTTATGTTTTCGATGGTAAAAAAAAATAGTCCATTGGCTGCCCTCATTTATATTAATGAGTACATATTGTTTTTATGCATTTATACTGTGTTATGGACAAAGAACTAAATCACCTGGAAAACATTTAGTTAAATCTCAATATGACAGTTTAGAACAACAAAAAGTGTTCCGTATTGTAGCTCAATGTCAAACTTATATGTCAATGAGAAGAGTTCTTCAAATTAATTAAAACATTTATCATCTCTCTCTGAACACATATTCTTAAATTGCCAAATAATCCTTGAGATTAAAGATAAATTAATGTTAACCTAGTTGTGAGTAAAGACAATATTCACATAAAACACTCAATTTTACCATTTTGGTACAGTATTACCTTTGTTACAATGACAACAGGTGTTAGCAGGAAATATGTCTGATAATAAAAATGGAAGATGAAGCTGTGCAATAAAATATAATCCTTTACATTATCTTATATGGAAGACAAATGTATAGTAGAATTGCAAAATATAAGAAAGACTGGTATAAAAACAATAACTTAAAACATAGATAGCATTCATAATCATGCTATATCTTTGAGATTTCTGACTATTTTTATGACAATTTGGTCTCAATGGGTGAAAGAAACAAACCATTTTCCTGTCCAATGACTGACAAAGAATATTAATGTCTCCAGACAGATGCCAGTGGAAGAAAGTTGAATCAATCACAAATACATTGGAATGAGGATTTAAAATAGTTCAGTGTGGATACTCAAAGCAATATCTTTTTAATACTGCATGAAGAGCCTTTTCACTCAGAGGAAATGTGTTCTTACATAAATTTTCTCCGCAAACACACTTATTTGATAACCAAGCTCCTAAGCAACTGTTGGGATGCTGAATATCTCAATATCTGGCATTACAGGTGATTTGTTTGTTGTCAAGTTTTCCTAACAATTTCTCAAGGCTTCAAGGCCATCTTGTTAGGTCTTCAAATATAGCATTATTTATTGATTAGAGTACATTTATATTTCTTATGTGTGTCCATGAAAAAAACAAACATTTAACAGGACACTGTCAAACACCACAAACCCATAAATCTACAGAACAACTCTCAGAAATATATTAGATTGAAACAGCTGTCTGTGGGTAGGTCTCCTAAACAGTGCATAATCCATTCTATGCTATACTGGGTGATACAGCAGGCATATGCGTTAAAGGAGCCCTAATCATAGTGGTATTGGATAAAATAGTGAAAATACATTGTGGATTCATTTGCATGTTCCTGTTCAGTTTCCCAGATTGTAGTGCAATAGCTGTATTTCTCGGAATTTTCAGCCGGAAATACGTTTTATAACTTTTTTTTAGATGTTCAAAAGTGAACACAAATGTCCTATTTATTTACAATATATATGCAATATATACATATACACACACACACATATATATATACATATATATATATAAAACAACCATTTAGTGTATGGTGAGCAACAAGAGCAAGAGAAGCCCTCCTACATACAGAGTACAGAAAACCATTCAGGATTCCCAGAAATAGTTATTGTACTGCATTCTGAGCCACTGGGCAGAGACATGCATTGCTCATTTGCATGTCCCGACCCAGTGGCTCAGAATGCAGTACGATAACTGTATTTCTGGGAATACTGAGCTCGGGTAATACGTTTATAATTTGTTTATATATTTGTTTATATATATATATATATATATATATATATTTTTTTTTTTTTTAAATGTTTCTGAATGCTTCTAGCTTCTTAATCAAGCCTTCTTGATACTCTCCCTATTCTTCAACAACTCAATCCTTCTTTCATGCATAGCCTTGTATGCTTCTATCGGTTCAGTGATATATGGTTAACACATATTCGTTTTTACAGTTAGCATTAGTCACACTAATCTGAAATGGAAATTTGTGAATCTTGTAAAAGAGACTCTTAAAGAGCCCCTGTGGTCAGAAATGTAAAATAGCTCCTTTTGAAAAACTACACTTGAAAATAAGCATCATGCTTTTGTGTATGTAAAAAAATAATAATACAGCCTCTAATGTATTACTTTTTTACTGTAATTATGCTGCTGTAGAATCTACCATTTTATTTACCGGTGAGATGTGGGAAGTGGGAGGTGACTTTGAATCCACAGGAAGTTTGTATCTGCACAATTGGAAGGTGGCATATACAACTATCTCTAACTAGCTGCAAGAAGCAGGCTTAATATATATATAACATGGAAGCCTGCAGAGAAGGAACAAAGCTTATAAAAGTGTAAAATGGAACTGTTGTGATTATTGTTTTTATTGCTTTTACATACATTTGTACATTATCACGATTAGCCAAAATCTGTTAAAATGTTAACAACCATTTAAGAAATATTACAAATCCAAGTGGTAACAGAAATATTAAATAAAATTGATTATTTATTTATTTAGTTTTTACTTGCTTTTGTTTCTTTATTTGTATTAACAAGATACATGTATTGGTAGATGATGTACTTAGGTTTACTAAGCTTTCCTGGAGTTGAAAAGTGTCATAACTGCAGGCCCTGCATGGCCCAATAAATATTCATTATATTTCAAATTAACGTCACATTTCCACTGCAAGCCTTCACCTTGAGGGGCATGTTAAAGACATAGAGCCCCATTAAATTGCTTTGATTTTACAAATCGAGGCCTGCAAGACTTAGAAACAAGATGGCAATGAGCACCACATGCACTCATTGGCAGGCCCAAGATGAGCGATGAAGGCCATAGGCCTTTGGTGCTCAGCTTTAGGTCCGCAAGACTTTGAAAAAGGCGCTCATTGCCCGATGAGCAAGAGGCACTTAATACTTTGAAAAAAATAGGACTTTAACGGCCGCCATTTTTTTAAAGCTTGTAACTCGTAAGCCGTCGGCAGACTGCCAAAAGATGCCAGTTACTTCAATGAACTTACAACCGCACACACAGCACAGGGAGCCTGTGAGTGAGGTTGCAAACTAATTTGAGGTTTAATTGGCTTTTTTAGGAAATTGAAAATCGGCTAAGCAAGGAAAGAAATTGCGTCCGCAAACCTGTAATTGCTTGAAAAAGACTCAAAACGAGGCCGAAGGCAGTAACACATAGGCGCTCAGCGCTAGGCACTCGACACTTGAAAAAAGAACCAACGGCGTTCTTCGTGAGGCACTCAACACTTGAGCAGGGAGAGAGAGGCGAAAGTCACAGGGGAGAGGGGGGGCAGGGTGGAAAGAGGCACAGGGGTGAGAGAGCGGGGAAAAGAGACACGGGGGAGGGAAATAAGGGGAAAATAACACAGGGCAGGGAGGGGGGACACATACCCAGGAACAGACACACAGAAAGGAGAGGGGGAAAAGACACAGGGGTCAGAGAGTGGGGAGATGCTAACAATGAGCTATACAATTGCTCATTTCCAGACATGAAAGTGGCGAGTTGGCCGAGGCCTGCAAAAAGGGGCAAAGCTGCTTATTGCGGGGCTTAGATGGGGGAGAGACTTGCATTGTGTGGCAAACAGCATTGCCAGCCTTTACATTTTATTGCCCTTATTTTTGAAGGGCAAGTCGCTAGTTGTATATAACACACTAACTTGCACTGATCACTTTCAATATACAGTGGTACAACCTCCCCAGAACTAAAAATTATTGATATTCAACTGGATGAACAAGCAACCTTGGGACTCATCACATATGCTAACACCAATTTACATTACTCCTCATTGGTCCTATTATTAAATATATTCATATATATATATATATATATATATATATATTTAATTATTTATAATTATATATATATTTTCTGATGGTAAGTAAATATTTTTTTAGGAAATTTTATATAATTTACAATAAAGTTTACCGTTTTTTTTTATTTTGTAGTTTTTTTCTTTTTTTCCCGATAAGTAAAAACTCATCTACATTGAAGATTAATATCTGGCACCATCAATATAGGACATTAAGTTATGGATTGCCAAGAAAAAGTCATTTCACAATATGAAATTAATAGTTCATCTAATAACTTCACTTTTTTATAGATCATATAGATGTAATTGAAATTTTAATTCATAGCACTTAAATATTGCAAAGCAACACTACCAAACCATAAAATTAAAAGGAAAGATCAATTATTTAGCTTCAACCTTTTAGCAGAAAATTATTTTCTTAATATAAAATATGAAGAAGTCAGAGCTATTTTCTAGGATTTTGCAAGAGGTAATGAGCGGTAAACCCACCAATTATTCACGTGCATCAGTAAATGTCATTTTTTTTTTTTAAATAGCCATATACTATGAAGTAGAAGAAATATAATCTAATAAGGATAAGGGCATTTGGGCCAATTTCATACGCCATAAAGTTCATTCTTTTATGTGACGCTTGAATAAGCTTATGCAGTGTTCAAATATAGACAGAATTTTTGATGTCTATTTAACCATATACTTAATTGAGCTGTTTCATATAGTTTTATGTGTTAATTCAAGCAGCAAACACCTCCAACCTAGATATTCGCAGAAAATAAAGAAACGATTGCATCAAGTTCAGAATTATGCATTTGTTAAATATCTTTGTATTTATGGCATCTATTGATGTGTCACTTTTTCTATAGCTATAATTAGCTAATTGCTCATTATTTCCATATGTTTTTTCTGGTTACAAGTGACTTTTAACGCTGTAGTAGAGATACACCTACAGTCCTATTAAATTTGAAGCTCGTAGCAGCATCGGCACACCCGTAAAGGCTGCGGGTTTGAAATTGAGCTGCATTAAAGAGCTATTAAATTGAATCATGCCGCGAGTTACGGGCCGGAGACGCAAACTTGTAAACGTTGAATGTGCGGCCGTGAACATGATCGATTAGTTAAACCGTAGTTACGGGTTTAGACGGAGCCAATGGCAAATTAAGTTGTTATCATTACTGAACTGAAACATGGAGAATAGATTTCAAAGCCTTACGGGTTTCAATTACGAGTTTCGATCGGACCCGCATTCCAGAAATAATGCAATATTAATAAATCAGTAAATATGATATTCCAGTCCATGCAAGTTCCATTATATGTATTAACCCATTAACCGGGATCAATATAACACAGAAATTAAACAGTAAAAAAAGTATTTTATAGTGCATATTTGAGAGCTTGAGAATGTTGTTCTATTAATTTTAATACCTAACATCACTTTCCCATTAATTATAAGTACAGTAGTGTGTGTATATTTGCATTTACAGTGCTACAGATAGGACTTTAACCCACTTGATGGTCCTCTCTAGTACCCGTTGGCTTTTTGGCTCCATTTCGGGTTACGTGGTTGAATGCCAGTGGATTTGTAGCAATTTAATATCATTTTTAATTGTAACAGTTACGGGCTTGACAGATCAAAGGATTTCCAGCCATGGAGTTCAGATTTTGACATCCCGTAGGCTTTTTTCGCATCTAACCAGTAATTTGTTAGCGGGTTGCTTTACGGGGCCAATTTAATAGCAGCAAGTCTATGTTATGGGCTATGGTTTTACACGTTGAGGTAATTTAATAGGGCTGATGGGCCCATTAAACCAAGAACTGTAAAATGAGCATATACATTTACATACCTCTGTATGTTCACATGTTCTTCAGGAGATAAGAACTAATGAATACTGATACTGATTGCATGTGCTACAGCTACATCATCTGTCAAACACGAGAAGGATGAACATGAGCAGTAGGGGGAGAGAGGGAGCAGTTTACACTCCGCTACCTTAGGCCTCCATACTAATCCCCTATATCGCATATACACCATGTTTAAGAGCAAAGTAAGTCTCCCTAGTAATGCTAATCACCCATCCCTGAAACATTATGAGAAATATGTAGCAATCGACTGCGGCAAGCGGGTGCCGAAAATGACGGCAAACTTTTCGATTGTTTTTTGCACTACTGAAACATTACGATTTAGTCAGTTACAGAGTGGTTCAATTGATCAAGCTACCGGGCCGAAAGCCTAAACCATAAACCATGCACTTGTAAGTAGCATTTCAGGGCATGATCACGATCAATTAAGTAAGGCCGTAACTATCAATTTAGAAACAGCCAAAAGCAAATCCCTCATCATTACATCAGTAAAACATGGGGTTTAAACGTCAATTAATTCGAGTTTAGAAGTCTGATAAGCGATCAGAATTGTAATACGGCAATGTACAAAATAATAACAACGAATGAAGGAAATGTTCTAGTCCATGTTAGTGGTTGATATGTATTAACTCCTTTATTCCTGGGATCAATATAACATAGAAATAAAATGTGAAAAAAATATTTTTTATCGCATATTTGCGAGCTTGAGACTGTTGTGCAATTCATTTTAATGACTTTAATCGCTTTCACATATTTTAAAGTGCAGTATTGATTTTGTATTTGCATTTACAGTGCTACAAACAAGTGTTTAACCCCCTTGCGAGTCCTATCTGGTACCCATAGGATTTCCTTCTACATTTGCCATTTACGGGTGTGAAAACATTTGCGGGTTTGAGGAATTGTAGCAATTGAATAGCGATTTGCGATTGTAAAATGTATGGGCTTGAAAGATCAAAGGCTTAGATGGGTCGGAGTTACGATTTTGGCAACCGCAGAGATTTTCAGCCTGTAACCTGCAAATCATTTGCTGGTAGCTAAAAGACGCCAATTGAATAGCAAATTTGTTTACGGGCTACATTATGGACTCCAGTAACAAACAACTTCTCAACTGAATAGGGGCCATTGTGTATTAAAGACCACTCACAAATTATTTTGAAACCATTGTGGAGTGCTACAGCAGCAGTTAAAGAGATAGTTGTTGTTGTTCAATCTTTCAGTCTTTTTCCGACTCTTTGTGACCATATGGGTACAGCACGCCAGGCACAACTGTCTTGCTATTGCCATTCTTTCTCCAGTGGATCATGATTTGTCTGACCTCTCTGCCATGACCAGCTAATTTTGGGTGACCCTACATGGCATAGCTCACAGCTTAAATGAGATACAAAAGCCCATTCACCACAACAATGATCTAGAAGGGGAAAGATATAGTAGAGCACCAAAAAACAATAGAAAATGATGAATGATCATCATTATTTGACACATAACAGTCCAATATAAACATATGTGTAATTAAAACATATAATATTTTATTATTTTGTCCGTATCATTATACAGGACCCTCGTGACACCAAGTCCAAGCATTACCCTACACTATACTATTAGCCCCCAATAAACCAATACATCTAAATGACCCCCCCTCTAACTAATTACCCCCTCTACTCTAGCCTATTAACACCTACACTACCTACCTAACCCCCTAATAAAATCCCAAGCCCCCCACTAGTCACACAAAACTAAGAAAAAGACTAATTAGAAAAAATAATAAAACCTAGATTACAGAAAATAAAAGAAGTACATTACAAAAATTAAAAAAGCAACACTACATACATTTAATAGAAACTGAAAATAGAAACACCTCACTACTTACAGAAAAAAAAAAGCTACTCACAAAATATATTAAAACTACAACATAAAATAAACACATCACTAGTACATTAAAAAAAAAACTACACCCAGCAATAAATGAAAGGGTAAATTATACCACTTACCTTGCACAAATGCCCCTCCAGTGATGCTGGTCTTCAGTGCTTCGTCCCAGACAGGGCCCTCCAAAAATGTTCACAGGTCCGGTTACGCCTACAATAAAAAGAATAATAGGCCACTTACCTGTTCAAAATTCCCATCCAGCTATGCCCCGGTATTCCTTTAGACCTCGCAGGCAGGGCCCCTCCACAAAAAAAACGGACGTTCTAAAAAAATAAAAAAATAAAGGAGCTCCTCCCTTGAGTAGCTTCCCACCGTAAATGATGGTTCTCGCGCATTCTCCGGTCCAACATTTGAAATGGCACCTTCTGATTGGCTGAAATAGCTGTCAATTATATTTCAGCCAATCAGAAGGTGCAAATGTGTGGACCTGTAAAAATGGGATACACCCCTATATTCCATTCTGATTGGCTGGTGTAATTGTCAATATTTTTTTATCCAATCAGAAGGTGCTATTGCTTTCAGCCAATCAGAAGATCCCATTCTTATTGGCTCCAAGCATCTGATTGGGACCCCTGCAATGTGCACAAATTAATCCTTTCCCTTGCTGCAGAGCGTCCCGATCGTCACCGATCGCCACCCCCACAGCATCTATGGGATTTAAAATTTCAAGGCCAGAGAATTGCGGTGTTTGAATTTCCCGACGTAGGTCCTTAAAGGGACCGCGGCACACTAATGGTTACCCCCAAGCCGCTGGGGTACTATAAATAACAGTACCTATTTAAACCTAACTGGACCTATTTAAACCTAACCGGGCCTATGTAACCCCTCTAGACCCATTTAACCCTAACCTTTAGCCCAACCTATAAACACCTACACTGCCTACCTAAGCCCTATTAAACCCCCCACCCCACTAATTGCAAAAATATAAAAAACATTACAACCCCCTCACTACAAAAAATAATAAAAGAACATTACAAACCCCACCACTAGAAAAAATTAACAAAGAACATTACAACCGCCCACTACAAAAAATAAAAAAAGAATTATACACCTGCAAAGAAACTGCGTACACATATATACATAACATTACAATACAGCAATATATACATTACAAATATATACTATTAACCCCCTAACTACAATACATTTCCTCCTATCTACATTACATATCCCCCTGACTACAAAATATTACCCCTTATCTATAAAACATTACGCCTATCTATAAAAAATGTACCCTATCAATAACACATAACCTCCTATATATAAAACAATAACCCTATCTATAAAAATACCCCTATCTATAACACTTCACCCCCTATCTATACCACATGACCCCCTATCTGTAAAACATTACCCCATCTATAAAACATTACCCCTATCTACATAACATAACCCCCTATCTATAATACATTTCCTCCTATCTATAATACATTAAACTCTAAATCTAACCAAAAATAGAATAAATAAGACCACTTACCTTTGTAGATGTCCCTTCAGATCGTACCTCTAGGAAAAAAAGAAACATCAAAATAGCACAGAATTAAACACTACATAGAATAAATAGACATTCTAAATACAGTATTAAACATACCTTTCCAGCATGTCCCCATCCATCTTCTTGTCCTCTCTGGTTCGGCCCCTGGAAAAACGAAGCATTACATTAGTCACACATACACAAATAAACACAACAGAAATAAACAATAAACATTCTGAATTTTAAACGTACCTGTCCGCGATGTCCCCGTCCTCCTCCTCTTCTGCCTGGCTGGGCCCTTGAAGAATCCGCACTCTAAAAAACAAACAACAAAAAAACTAACAGAGCTTCTCCATGGAGGAGCTCTCCAATGCTAATGAGGCCTCTAGCGCTTTTAATGGTATAAAAAAATGGAATGGCGCCTTCTGGTTGACTGAAGTGGCTGTCAGTCAAATTTCAGCCAATCCGAAGGCTCCAAGATGTGAGCCAATCAGAATGGGATAAACCTCTATATTCCATTCTGATTTGCTGATGGACCTGTCAATCAATTTTAAACCAATCAGAAGGCACTATTGCCTACAACCAATCACAATGGGATAGACCCCATGGGGTGACTGGCTAAAGACATATGTGCCTTCTGATTGGCTTCTATCTGATTAACAGTGACAACAGCCAACCAGAAGGTGCTATTCCCTTTAGCTAATCAGAATGAGATAAACCCGTGAGGGTGTATCCCATTGTGATTGGCTCCAAGCATCTGGATCTTCTGATTGGCCATTGTCACTGTCAATCAGACTGCAGCTAATCAGAAGGATCAAATTCCTTCAGCCAATCACCCCAAGGGGTGTATCCCATTGTGATTGGCTGAAGGCAATAGTGCCTTCTGATTGGTTTAAAAAAGATTGACAGGTCCATCAGCCAATCAGAATGAGATATAGGGGTGTATCCCATTCTGATTGGCTCACATTTTACATATTAATCCACGTCAGTGTGTCTACATATTTGAAAGTACTTTGAAATTCATGATGCATATCTAACATTCCTTATTCACAGAAAAGTGGACAGGAATATCCAACCCCTTAACTACCCAGTTGCTGCAATATTTTAATATTTTAACCTCTTCACAATTTCTGACAAAGTAACGTATTACACATAAAAAAGTAGTTTATTTCAAGAAATATTATCAAAAATATTTATAAGGATTAAAAATGTATTTGTTTTCTGCAACTGTCTGCATCATAATATTTTTACATATTAGGCAACTCCATTTACTTGAATGGAAAGTAGATAATACATTATAATGCAGCAATAATAGTATAAAACACAGAAATAATTTTAACAAATTTGCATAAAGATCAGATTTTAAACATTGCAGAGTTTTAAATTTTATGGACAATTAATACTGCAGAGTATAACTATATTTTATTAATTATTGTACCAGCTGCTTTTGGATCAATGTCAGGATCTCCTGGATTTATGTTCTGTTGTATCATATTCAGCCAATAGAGAGAGTAACTGATTTTTCAATAGAGCTTCATAACTCAACTGATGCAGAGCCCTGACATAGCTAAATTAGACTTAGCAGAACACAGCCTTGTCTTTGCTCCAAAATCGGTTTGTACATGGATTAAAATAAGATTTAATCTTTGCAACACTATTGTTTATGTCAGGGGTCTCCAAACTCGGTCCTGGAGGACCGCACCCAGGTCTGGATTTGTGGATATCCTTGATGCAAGCAGGTGAGACTATTGCTTCTTCAGTCATCCTGATTGACTCACCTGTGCACAGAATGGAAATCCTCAAATCCAGGCCTGGATGCTGTCCTCCAGGATCGAGTTTGGAGACCCCTGGTTTATGTAATACTTTTTACTGCTTAAACCCTGCTCTTTTAAATGCAAGTTGATGTATATCTACTTCAGTTTTCATTTAAAATAGTGTGGTTTTGTACAGTGGTTCCCATATTGCTCTTCATCAATTGTATCTGTTATATAATAGCTACAATAGTTATAGCTACTCTTTTGGTGGGGCAAGTCTCTGATACTTGACATCCTATGAGAACTGATTGCAAGCACAGGTGTGTCGTGCGAACTTATTTTATGTATGTGTTCATATCTCTTATAAGGGGTTAGTTTAACCTCCGTTTTGAATTACTGTGTCGCAAAATGATGCATGTCTAAATAGTGTGTCGCAAACATGAAAAGTAGGAAAGCACTGATCCATAGTTTAACATTATATAATAATTATCCCATGTCTGTAAATCTAAAAGAAAAATTATTTAAGCTTGTATATTTTTAGTTTATTAAAATACTTTATTTAAACAGAGCTTCTGAACAACGTTGTATCATTTGTTTATGCTCCTCTAGGCTACTCCATAGCTCACCTATATGTTCTGACTATGATATAATTCTTAAAGGTATGTGTACGTTTCCTGGGTTTCAAATGTTTCTTAATCAACAGCTACTGATTAGTAGAAAAATATGTATTATATTGAAAGGTTGAATGTACTTACATATGTATATGCTAGATACTGATATCTGGATGTGCACACCCCTAGGAAGCGTACATAAAGTTTACCCTGCAGGGTACAGTGTGTGACCTCTAAAGGAAATGATGGTTGCTGGAGTCACAGCTGAAATTGCCCAGACAGCAACTGCCAGATTGTGATACAAATGTTTCTGTCCTTCCTCCTGATTGGCCAAAACAATTTTTCAAATTGTATACAAATTTAGCCTGGGTTTGGAGGGTGTTAACCCTAAGTTTCAACTGAGAGAAATTAAAAA
The DNA here is from genome assembly GCA_027410445.1 of Discoglossus pictus. Classification (NCBI taxonomy): domain Eukaryota; kingdom Metazoa; phylum Chordata; class Amphibia; order Anura; family Alytidae; genus Discoglossus; species Discoglossus pictus. The sequence continues at coordinate 166,928,342 of CM050170.1, forward strand.
ATATTTTGTTAACTTCAAGGTAAGTGCCTAAATGCTTATTTTGATATTTTTTTCATGTAAACTAATGTTTTCATACACTACTAATTCTCCTCTATCAGATGTACTCATAATCCAGCTCACTTACATATCCCTTTTAAATAGTGAGATATATTTCTCTTACTTGCCCTAGTAGGTACTGTCCTATAATAATATTTTTCTCTATTAGAGGGACCTTGATAAGATTTCTTTTCTTCTGTGCATATTTATTTAAAATCTCATTAGCTTTGCCAAAGTTAAGTACAGTTCCCAAATTACAGTTTGTCCGAACTCAATTTATCATTAGTACGGCTCTCATGACCAGGGGAAATAACGAGTAGAAGAGTTTTCTAAATACCATCTGGAAAACTCTTACCCATGATAATTATATTTCTGGTTTTATAATTAAAGATGTGCAGCTCAGTTCTGTTATTCAAACCATTTAAATCTTTTGTATACTAAAGTTACAATGTTTTAATTGGTTGTTTTTGAACAAAATAAACCAAATGAAAAATTCACTTTGGTGCTACGAAGAACCAGGACAGTGGTTGGAACCAAAGAAGAAATTTGACAAACACCTCTAATTACAGTAACTAATTTACTATAATGAATCCAAAGTAGATAGAAAGAAAATAGTGTTTTTTTTTAGAGTTATGTTTTCCTATAAATAGTGAAATTACCAATTGATTTTGGAGCTTCTATTACACATTTCAGATAAACATAGCAGGAGAAATTTGTGAGGCACGTTTTCATTAAAATGTTCTGTATTAAACCGATGCAGACAAAAAAGCAATTAGTTCATGCGGCGCCCAGCTACGATACTACACACAATCAATATGCTTATAGACATCAGTGGGAGATTTGATAGGAGATTTGTTTGTAAGTACAAGAGACAATAATGGATGTAAAACTTCCAAAATGGTTCAAATTATCTTATTTTTACATAAACTAAATAGATATTTTTTTTCCACAGATACAAGTTTGATGAATGAATTCAAAGGTATTTTCAGTTAGTGTTCTTCATTATATACTTGCATATAGACATACAGTATATTTTATTATAGCAAGGCGTCTAAAACAAATATGAGTATTACTTAATGTAGAACACTTTCACTTTATTGAAAGATTATTTAATGTATATAATGCTTTAGGGTCAGATGTAGTGATGTCCCGAACAGTTCGCCGGATAATTATTCGCAGCGATTTTCGCATGTTCGTGTCCGCCGCGAACGGCGAACACATGCGCTTTTCGGTTCGCCCCCTATGCTTTATCATTGAGGAAACTTTGAACATCATTTATTTTATTTTATAATTTTTTTTGTGTAATCTATGCCTGCCTGCCAGCGTGTGTGTATGACAGGCTAACACCTAACAGCTTATATTGTGCTTATTTTCACTACTCATACCTGGTGGTGTAACATACATTGAAAACAACCATTTTTTTCCTGTAATCTAATTTCAGTTGCCTGCCTGTGTCAGGCTCACAGCTTATATTGTGCTCAGTGACATAAAACAACACTTTTTTGACTGTAATAGATTGAATAGCAATTGCCTGCCTACAGGCGTGTGTGTGAAGCCTATTGCATCTACTCTGCCAACTTTTGCCAGTGCACAGTGACACTCATATCTGGTGGCACCTTAGATTGCACGCGCAGTGCCCCAAATTTGAAGTTGGAGGACCGACCAAGCATCTTTTTCCATCTCCCACTTCCAAAAATCCATGCCATTTACACGTCCCCTGATAGTGGACGTAACAGGGATTAAACCGATAGGAATAGTACTACTTAACAGTACACACCTTATAATAACGCAGACAGAGGCAACGCGTATAATCTTCCATGCTGTGCAGTGGAAGCCCCCAGACTCTGACCTGTGTATAATCTTCCATGCTGGGCAGTGGAAGCCCCCAAACTCTGACCTGTGTATAATCTTCCATGCTGTGCAGTGGAAGCCCCCAGACTCTGACCTGTGTATAATATTCCATGCTGGGCAGTGGAAGCCCCCAGAATCTGACCTGTGTATAATCTTCCATGCGGGGCAGTGGAAGCCCCCAGACTCTGACCTGTGTATAATCTTCCATGCTGGGCAGTGGAAGCCCCCAGACTCTGGGAGTCTGAAGAAGAGGAGTCAGAGGAGGAAGGTGGCTTTGAGGAGGTGGAAGACCAAACACAGCAGGCATCCCAGGGGGCTTGTTGTCACCTTTTGGGGACCCTTGGTGGCTGGGTGGAGGAAGAGACCTTCAATGACATCAGTGAGGACAATGAACGGGACATGGCTAGCTTGGTAGCCAACCTTGTTCAAATGGGGAGTTTGTGGTTGTGCAAAGGGACTGTTTGCGGTTGTTTGCGGTGCATTAAACGGGGAGATTGGTCTGTTACTGTGAAGCGGGTGTAACCCTTACACTACCTGATTGATACAACATCATACCTGATGTTTTAAAGCATGTTATTCCAAACAATTTAAGAATGTTAGGTGATTTATGCCCTTTATGGCTTAAAACCAGACTCTGCATCAACTATGTAATTTTTCGTGGGAGTTTTGCCATGGATCCCCCTCCGGCATGCCACAGTCCAGGTGTTAGTCCCCTTGAAACAACTTTCCCATCACTATTGTGGCCAGAAAGAGTCCCTGTGGGTTTTGAAATTCGCCTGCCCATTGAAGCCTATGGCGGTTCGCCGGGTTCGCCCATTCGCGAACATTTGATGGAAGTTCGGGTCCGCTGTTCACGAACCGAAAATTTGATGTTCGCGACATCACTAGTCAGATAACTGGATGAATGAGGCCAGCGAAGGTGAGCAGGTTCTTGAGTACACTCAGGGATAATTATTTGGCCTGGGTTATACAAGAACTTAAATAATATTGATATGGTATCAAATGGTGAAATAGGGCAACCTTTGGGAAACTGATCGCAACACAGTCTCATTTGAGATTGGATTAAAAAAAAAAAACTGTAAGGAACAAACAAAAACTCTGAATTTTAAAAGGGCAGATTTTGACGGTCTAAGGGCAGCAATACAAAGTATAAACTAGGACAAAGAAAAAAATACTGAACATAAATGGACAACATTTAAATCCTTACTTATTATAAATACTTATCACCATATACCATGTGGGAATAAAAGTAAAAGGAGTAAATCCCATCCAATGTGGCTTAACAATGATTTAAAGATCAAGATCCAGAGTAAAAAACAGGCATTTAAATAATAAAGAGGGGACAGAGACTGCTTTACTTAAGTACAATGAATCAACAAGGCTTGCAAAAGGGCTATTAGACTGGCTAAAATGGAAAATTAAAAATGAGTTGCAAAAGAGAGTAAGACTAACCCTAAAATATGTTTTAACTATATTAATGGGAAGAAGATGAGGAAGGAAGCTATAGGAACATTACAATGTGACACAGGCGTCTGATAATTAGTGACCAGGAAAAGGCAGATGAGCTAAATAGGTTCTTTTCTTCGGTATGCACCATGGAGGTACCAGTGGTTGGGACACTGCAACAAAATGGGGCTACACTACCTTCAACAAATAATTGGTGCACGCAGGAAGAAAAAATAAATTTTAATAAAGCCCCAGGTCCTGATGGAATACATCCAAGGGTACTGAGGGAACTGGGTTCTGTAATAGCCAAACCATTATATTTAATTTAGTATTTTTTGATTTTGCAAAGGCTTTTGATACAGTGCCACATGGGAGACTATTGTGCAAACTAAGGGATACAGGAATTTCAGTAAATATCTGCTCATGGATTGAAAGCTGGCTAAAAGACTGGCAGCAAAGGGCTGTGGTACATGGAACATACTCCGATTGGACTAATGTGGTAACTGTGGTTCTTCAGGGTTCAGTGTTAGGTCCACTCCTTTTTAACATATTTATTATTGACTTAGAAGTTGGACTGAAAAGTAGTGTCTCCATTTTTACTGATGACACAAAGTTGTGCAAGGTAATTAAATCAGATAGTGATGTACTTTCCCTACAAAGCGATATACATAAATTAGAGGAATAGGCATCTGAATGGCAGATGAGATTTAATATGAATACATGTAAAGTCATGCATTTGGGAAGGAAAAATAGCCATGCAAATTATAATATTAATGGAACAAATCTAGAGGTATCAGATATTGAAAGGGATTTGGGAGTACTTGTGGACAACCATCTGGGTAACAGTGCTCAATGCCAAGCAGCAGCTGCAAAGGAAAGAAAAATATTGTATTAAGAAGGGTATAGAAGCAAGGGAAGCAAATATAATTCTGCCACTATACAAATACATAGTATTAGTATACACACCCTCATTTGGAATATGAAGTACAATTTTGGGCACCACTTAAAAAAAAGGAAATTTTAGAGTTGGAAAAGATACGGAGAAAGGCAAAAAAAAGAATAATGGGAATGGAGGGGCTAAGTTATGAAGAAAGACTAACCAAATTAAACATATTTTCTTTAGTAAAAAGGCGTGTATGAGGGTATATGATTACCCTATATAAATACATCCAGGGTCAGTATAAAGATTTGTCAAGGGAGCTTTTTGTGCCAAAAGGTTTTTTAACTGGCAAGAGGACATCCTTTGAGGTTAGAAGTAAAAAGATTCCACCTTAAAGAAAGAAAAGGGTTTTTCACCGTAAGAGGGGTTAATCTGTGGAATTCTCTACTAAAGGAGGTGGTGACAGTAGAGTCGATAGATAACTTTAAAAATGCACTGGATATATTTTTAAATAAAAAGGGCATTTTAGGGTTATCCTGGTTAATTAGAGAGGGAGTATTGATCCGGGAGGAATCCGATCGCAGTTTCTGGGGTCAGGAAGATATTCATTTTTTTCCCCTTTTGAGTCGATTGGCAATGTTTCACTGTTTTTTTTCTGTTTGCCTTCCTCTGTATCAATTAACAACTAATCTGCATATTGCAGATCAGAGAACATCTTAAAAGGTTGAACTTGATGGACTATAAGTCTTTTTTCAACCTCAAATTCTATGTAACTATGTAACAGAGAAAAATTAAAGTGACTATCGCAGTTTATACATGCAGGAATGTGTGAAGGGTTGTTGAACTTGTTCTTAATCATTTGGTCTAATCAGATTACATAGCCAGTTGATAGAAACGGTGCATGCTTTTTGCTTCCAATGACAGCTCCCGCTGGGCAGTAATTGGCAAACTAAGAATGTTCCACACATTTTATGTAGATAGTCAATTAACTCTATAATATAAAAACAAACTTATGTTTAGGTGGAACTAATACTTATTCTTAAAACAGATACTACATTAGTAGTCTTTGCACTAAATAGGTTACAGTTTATTTACTATTAGAGAAGAATGCCATGACTAATTTGCTGGTTTAAGTATATATAAGTTTTGTATTAAAACAAAATAAATGGGTAAATGTACTGTGAGTGAAGGGTAAATATATTGTGTGGCCAAATTGATGAATCTGGAACTCACATTCTTCCATTCAAATGAGAAGTTGCCTATCTCATATCTTGTTTAGTCATTCAGTAGAGTCCGACTCTCCGTGATGCTATGAACCACAGCACACCAGGCACATCTTGGGTCATGTTGTGCCAATCCATAAGATTTTCATAGCATAGATCCTGGAGTGGGTAGTCAGCTCCTTCTCCAGTGAACCGCAATTTGTTTGACTTCTCTGCTATGACCTTCCCATCTTGGGTAATCCTACATGGTTTCGCTCACAGCTTCATTGAGGTACACAAGCCCCTTCACCACGACAAGGTAGCAAACCAGAAGGGTATCACATAATCATACATATTAAATGCAAACTACATTTTAGTGATTGCATCAAGTATATTCGGTTTAATTCCCATGCATCACCATTGAATATTTTTTACACGTTGATGTGATCTCATATTACAACTGTCGAACTACGAGACGTTGTCACACTTTGCGTGGTACGTACGACTTAGCGATGAGCGCCGAAAGCGCCGATGAGTGCCGAAGGCGATCATTGCGTGCAAGCCTTGCGAAGCAAGGTGAGCCATTAAACCGCTAAAACGCGCAGCAGAGGCGATGAGCGCCAAAGGTGCTCATTGCCTGTGAGTCGAGCAGTGGAGGTAATGAAACACGCGGGACTTAGCCTCCAAACACTTAGGAAATGCGGGTTTGCCTTAGGCTGCTAAAAATTCGAAGTTAACAGCCGAACCACGCAAAGCAAAAAACACGAAACAAACAAAAAATTAAATAAAAAATACCACAAAAACATCACAGGGGGAAAAGCCAGGACATCTTGGAGTGAGGTGGACTGCAAATTTAGGTTCATTTTGCCGAATTTCGCCACTCGAAAATCGGCTAAGCAAGAAAAAAAATGGCAGCCAAAAAAATGAAAAGAGGCTACACGACCCTGGACCGCACAAAACTCCACCAACCGCGTAACACTTTCACTCAGGAACATACAAGCTACAAAATATACAGTGACAAAGGACGGCAAATGCTCGCTAACACTATCTCTTCAGACCAGCAACAGTCCCACTGGACATTTATATGCTGCAGGACAATAAAAAGAGATGGTTACCTCTTCGGGCTATTGATTGTTACATATATTAATTACAAAAAGGTAAACTATATTAATTTATTATTCAATTCATTCATTAATTAATTAGTATTTAAAAAAATATAGAGAGGAGCCAAAGGACACTCGAGGAGAGGCTCGCAATGAGGGCCGAAGGTCCTTAGAGTATAAAAAGCTTAACATTGTGTGCAAAACAGCATTGCCATGGCTTCAAATTTTAGTCGCTAGTTTATTAAAAATATTAGTATCTGTTGATACTTTTGACTGACTAGAAACTCGAACTAGAACATAGTTTTTTCCATTTTCTGTTACATAATAGATGAATCATAGATATTAGACTCATGCTGTTTTATTGCATTTATATTTATTGGACCACTGCACAATGAAAAAATATGGTTACAAACTTTGTCTCAATAAGAACATAATTAAACAACAAAAAAGTCACACAGCTAGTTTTTAATTATAAAAAAAAAAGAAATGTTGATGCCCTGGAGGGCACTGGAAAAATTAATGATGTGTTGGTGAAAGCAGTGCCTGTAAGAGCGTTTTTTACATTTATGGGGAGCTATGTTTGCATATTTTGATGCAACATCCTGCTTTTGATGACAAAGGGGGGAGGGGTATAGTGTCAGTTTCAGTCTTATGCAGTTATCAAACCAAGGCTCTGGACTGACTGTTCTCTCCTCCACAACCCTTACCTCCACTGATAACTACACACCAATCATTAAGCTCTCAGGATGTGATGTAACAAACACAAAATTGATTCCTGTACTCATAAATGGAGTTTTCAAAAATGTAATCTTCCTAAAAATATTTTATTTTCATGGTTTATTATTAGCTTTGTACATACTTGACAAACAAGTGTTTTTCTTGAACTACAGCCATCCTATAATATATTTGAGTGGGCATAAAAAATGTATATATTAGTCCAAACAATCAGAATTAGAGAGGTACATTTATGCATGATATGAACACTCAAAACAACAGTTTTTATATGAAATCATGGATGTGTTTCATCCTAAGCCCAAGAGTCCAAGGACTGGGGCAGCAGCCTATTTGAAGTTGCCGATGTAATCCCTGGAAAATGAACAGAAATTGCAGAGACAAAATTGCCTGTAAGTGTACTTGGTACTTTCTAACTTACTGTATACTTATATAAACACAAATACACTTATGAGTTACTATATTATATGAGATTTGTAAACTTATGATTGGCATATGAAAATAGGAAAGCAGGAGTAGTAACGGAGTCATTGGAGGCGTCCAAATCGTAATTGGCAAGTGTTTGAAAAAGCCCTTTACGAGTCCTACTTAGTTTTTTTTTAAAGAAACTTGATACTTTTTTCATTTGCCGGTCAAACTTTCTTTGGGAGCTACGGATCTAATAGAGTATCAAATTTGTGTAACTTTAATTAACTAGCGCTCAGAATATTCAAGCTGTGGTAAAACCAATGGAGTTCTAAGCTAAAATTAGTGGTTTTGACTGGCCTGTAGTTATTGAGGGCGGGTAACTCGTGATCGGATTGCAAGTAGCTAATAGAATATGTTGCAATATTAAGAGCAATTTTTAGCATGTATAAAATTGTGAATTGGTCAATAGAGTAAGGACCTTTTGTGGTACTTGATGATGGGAGTTTGTGGAGGTTGTGGTGATGTAGTAGAATAAGAAGTGAAGAGAGGGAATGATCTGAAAACTTCAGGGACTGAACAGAGTTGAAAAAAGATGAGGGCAACAGAGTAGCTACTACAGTAAGTTGCAGATGAGGGGATAATTGGAAGCCTACTCCATCTCCCTACCAATACTATAGCATAGGGCTAGTTGTGGACCACAGTATGTTAGTGTGGCAATGGTGTGTACAACATGTTGTGTTCATTCTTATTAATAATTGTACAAACATAAACATATTATTTAACATTCCATTTATTTATATGAATTAATACTAGTCTGTGCATCAGCTATATGACTTATTTTATGTCCGCAAAACAAACATTTTAAGTTACCTTGAAAATCTATAAACATTGAAATATATTGCAGTGAAAATATATGGTATTTTATGTAATATTTACAAATGTTTGACATATTTTGCTGCTTTTATTTTGAATCCTCATATTATTTTATAACAATGGTACTTTATTTCTTGTCTGTAATAATATCTTCCATTTCTACAACATTTGCACAGTGAGAAAATACTGCTTTACACAATGATGTATTGTGCTTCTCATAAGTTTCATGTAGAGTCATTTTATGTGAATGTGGTTTTTAATTTTGTAAAGGTATGTCTTTATAAGAATTTGAATGTAACACTGACAAATGTAAAACCTGTCTGTACACATAATTAAAGGCACATTTTAGTTTCCTGGATTATGACTGCATCTGATAGAAAACATGAAAATGAAAACATTTTGCTTGCATAATAAACATTATTATTATACTCAGCCTAATGTTTGCTAAATCTTTTGAGTTTGCAGGCAGTTGAGTCTCAGAGTTAACGGTATATGCAATTGAGTTGGATTATGAATGCATCTGATAGAGGAGAATTAATAGTGTATGAAAAAAAATAAACATTTAAACAGTTATCCTAAAGTTTGCTGAATTTCTTGCATTTGAAAACTGCTTTCTATCAATGTTGGTACCCCCTGAAAATCCCAGCTGACGTTAGCAAATCTTTTTGGTCTGTGAATTGAGCTTCTTTCCTTTAGATTTCTGTAATACCCAGAACAAGGTCTGTGTCCCTTCATTCACTAATTGTTTTACCTAAATCCCAGGTGAAACTTCACCCATCCCCAGCGATTTGCCCCTGTAACCCCCCACCCAGCCCCAGTGATTTAACCCATCTCCTCCCCCAGCCCCAGTGAATTGTCCATGTGATCTCTCCCAGCCCCAGTTAATTGCCCCGTTACCTCCCCCAGCCCCTGAGATCTCTCCCAGGCCCAGTAAATTGCATGCACTCACACACACAGAGACACATACAAAATGCATAATTTATTTTGGCCAGTCAAAGGCAACTAACACATTTTGTTTGTGCAGGAAGGAATCATTGGATGTGTAGTCTCCTGCACAAGGAAGAAAGGAGGAGCAAGACACTATTCTATGTATCTCTGCATTGTGGCTTGAAGGTTTGCATAGGGTTAAAAACCATATCCAAATGTGCTGTTTCTATTGGTAGGTACACTGTCCCTATGTAAGCACCTCTGACGGTGGGGGGGTGGAAAGCAAGTTTTATATTTAAATAAAATAAATCTGTATGTGTATAGAATTACTCTATGTAATGTGTGTCAACAGTGTTAAATTAGAAAAAGGTGAAAACAGTGAACCTTAAGTATAACTTTAAATATATAATGAGTTGTTTTAAAATATTAATGTTTGCATAAGAAGTCCTCCCCCTCTGGATTGCTAACTTCTCGCGGCAAAGGGGCTTGTGTACTTCGATGAAGCTAGGAGCTATACCATGTATGGTCAGCCAAGCCAAGATGGGCAGGTCATGGCAGAAAGGTCAGAAAAATCGTGGTCCACTGATGAAGGAACTAGCAACCCACTCCAATATCTTTGCTAAGACAACTTTATGGAGAGGCACAACCAGAGACATAACGATATGGCACCGGAAGATGAGCCCCTCAGGTCAGAAGGTGCCTACCACATTACTGAGGAAGAGCAGAGGGCAAGTACAAGTAACACCAGTTTTAATGACGTGGTTGGGCCAAAGCCGAATAGACACCCAGCTGCGGATGTGTCTGGAGGGCAAAGGAAAATCTGATGATGCAAAAATCAGTTCAGAATAGGAACCTGGAATGTTAGAACTATGAACCAAGGCAAACTAGAGGTGGTCAAGAATGAAATGACAAGGTTAAACATTGATATGTGGGGAATTGGTGAATTTAAATGTACTGGAATGGGACATTTCACATCAGACAACCACCAGATCTTCTACTGTGGTCAAGAATCCCGCAGAAGAAATGGACTAGCCATCCTAGAGATTCAAAGAGTGGCCAAAGCAGTGCCCGGTTAAAAACCCAATAAATGACAGACTGATTTCAATTTGAATTCAAGACAAACCATTTAATATCACAGTGATCCAAATCTATGCTCCTACCACGATGCTGAAGAGGCTGAAGTTGTCCAGTTCTACAAAGGCATTCATCATGTCATATATATAACACCAAGAAAAGATGCTACTATCATCATAAGAGATTGGAATGCTAAAGTAGGGAACCAGAAGACACCTGGAATAACTGGCAGATTTTGCCTTGGAGTACAAAATGAAGCAGGTCAGAGATTAGTAGAATTCTGTCAAGATAATTCTCTGGTCATAGCAAACACGCTCTTCCAACAGCCTCTGAGACGACTCTACACATGGACATCACCAGATGGACAACATAGAAATCAGATTGACTATATACTTTGCAGCCAAAGATGGAGGAGCTCTATACAGTCAGCAAAAACAAGACATGGAGCTGACTGCGGCTCAGTCCATGAGCTTCTTATTGCAAAGTTGAAAATTAAACTGAAGGAAAAGAGGGAAAACCATCAGACCATGTAGATATGAAATAAATAATATCCCTTGTGAGTATGCAGTGGAACTAAAGAATAGATTTAAGGAACTAGACATGGAAGATAGAATGCCTGAAGAACTTTGGAAGGAAGTTTGCAACATAATCCAGAAAACAGCAACAAAGAATATCCCTATGGCAAGCTTGGACAAGTAAAGATATTAAACTATCAACAAAGGTCCACATAGTTCAAACTATGGTATTCCCAGTAGTAACATACAGATGTGAGAGCTGGACCATAAAGAAATCTGAGCGCCGTAGAATTGATGCCTTTGAATTGGGCGTTGGAGAAGACTGCTTAGAGTCCCATGGACTGCAAGAAGATCCAATAAATCAATACTTCAGGAAATCAAGACAAACTGTTCACTAGAAGGTATGATCATGAGGCTGAAGTTTAAATATTTTGGCCATATTATGAGATGGCAGGATTCCCTAGAGAAGACTCTGATGCTGGGAAAGATTAAAGGCACAAGAAGAAGGGGACGACAGAGGCAGAGATGAATAGATGAGGTCACAGAAGCAATGAACATGAACTTGATGGAGCTCAGAGGGGCAGTGACTGAGAGATGCACCTGGAGTGCTTTGGTCCATAGAGTCACGGAGAGTCGGACGCGACTGAACGACTAAACAACAACAAAAAGAAGTCCTGAATTCAGGTGTTTATTTTTTACGAAATACTAACTTAAGCGCATTTTCACATTTTTTATTCATCAAAAACACAGAAAAGTTGAAGAAATGGTATAATTATCTAATTGCAAAGTTTACTTTCCTATCATGTAAAATTCACTGACAATAAAATCTCAATGCTGTGTTTATAGAAGCCTACATATTTTCAACTTTTCACAAATACATTTTAAGTTTAAAAAAAAGTGATACATCGAATTGTAACACAGCAGTTTCCCACCATAAAAACATCAGCAAAATAAATAAAAGTTAACTTTTTTAATATTAACTAATATACATTACTCCTTATCCCACATATACACTACATGAAAATGAAAATGCAATAATCCTCAGTAAGTTAATAAGCTTCTACAATCTTTCTCTAACCCTGGGTAAGATGACATCAGCTTGTCTTGTTCTTTTTTTCTGTTCAAGTGCTTGTGGAAATTAAATTATGTGGACACTGGGTCTTTTCAGTTTAATAGTTCAGATCATAATTATATGAAGACCCATATGGCTAAAATAATGTTTAATTGTAATGGTTAACGATTAATTGATTTTTTTAAAAATAAGTACATCCAAGAACTATAATTGGTATCCAATTCTTGCGGTTTTGAGATTAGTAGTTGTCTGGGTTGCAATAATTGTCAATTGTTTAATTACAAAGATGATAAAGCACCAATTTCCCACATCAGAGATTTATTAAAATTACTAAACTCTTTTCTGAAACCTTTCAAGCCAATATATGAAACCACTATACCCTATTTGAAACTCTTTTCAAGATGAATGTTCAGGGGTAATTAGATCAAGACTCAAACAATTTGCTATAGGCCCTGAATTCAGATCATCTCTCATGTGTCAATTTTGCAGCTCTGCCTTTAAATTAGAATATAATGAGCTCTGTAGCGATATTAATAATACAGCAAACCATGGCAGAATATAGTGTGCTTTTATTTCATTTGCTGGATACATAAAATCAAACTTCTGTTACTTGTACAGTGTGCGACTGTTCATAAAAGTCATTTATTATAAGCCATTGCAGAGAAAGTAAAATATGTCTATAAGCTTTCAAGCAAAGCATGATTAATATTTTTAACATCAATAATTCCACTAAATTATTTAAAAAATGTCTTTTTAGATGTGCAACGCAGATGACCTTATTCCAATTCTAGTGCCTTATTTGAGGAAATGATTCTTTGCAATTGGACTATCCTAAATTTTCCTGGTTTGCTATTTTTCTTTGGACAGTATAAAGCTATTTTTAACTTATAGAAAAGACAAAATAGACTAAATGTAACTAAAGAGACAAAGTACTTGTTTCAGTGAAGTCAAAAGGTCCTTGCAATGTTTTAGTAAAAAGCATCAGTATAAACAACTTTTTAATTTATCGAGACGATCATTAGGGAAAAAAGCTTACACTGAAAATAACTACGGTTTCCCAAATCTTTATACTTTAGCTCCGTCCATCTTTTTTAAAATCTGGGAGAGAGGTTGAGATTAATTAAAGCATTATATTGGTCTCCATGGGTTGCAGTGGCAATGATCTCTTCTAGTAAATTAGTAATTGTAGCCTTCTGCTATATAAATAACCATAGGAATTTTAGGCTTAGATCTAGGAGGCTCAGATCTAGGGTGGTGCGATTTGAGGTGCCAAAATTTGTCTTATCTTTGTTAATAAGAGATCATTGCATTTAATTGATAAGCTCTTGAGCTTTTGTATTCAGCACAGTGCCCAGAAAGAGACACTGGTAATGTCCAGATCCAGGTTACATGCACAGAAAGTATTTAAGTGGCTAATCCATAATTAAATGCAAATTCAATTAACAGATGCAATTTTCAACCTCTTTAAGTAGGTAGATCAGGATGCTCAAAATCGAAAATTTCTTTTATTGTTCTTTAATTGTTTAAAAGCATTAATAGCATTCAATGAATAAAGCATTTGTAATAACTTTTAGCATATTATTATGCCATATCTGGAACCTCAACTCTGTCACTTTCATTTCATACTACAGATATTATAGCCTACACTTGTTGTTTATTTAAAAAAACAATGTATGGCCTTGATTGATTTTGGAATTTCTTTCATAGTTGACATTATTATTACTTTTGATTTCAAGGCTACATATTGAAGAAATACAATGTATAGTTAGTAAGTTATTCCATGGAAAGGGTGAGGTTATCCATATGAATTCCCCAAAATGTTCAGTACTATTAAAAAGTGGTATCTTAAAGGGACACGGAGGGTTCCCTGTTTTTAATATCAAAATAAACTACTAATGGAAGACTGTACAGCGCAGAGACTGCCCAGGCTCCCGGGGTCAGCACACATCGTTGCGACACCTGTTCGACGGGGGGCGGGACTTCCGCCTGTTTTGCGGGCTTCCTGTCAGTCCCGCGTCGGCCATCATTGGGAGTGGATGGAGGTTGTGGGGCTCCAGTGGTGTTTTAGTGTTAAATACTGGTCAAATTGAGAGTACATCCCCAGCTATTACAGCACATAAGGGGCTAGGTGTCTGTATATTTGGCTTGCGCTTGTTGTAGTTTTTTTCCCTCTTGTTTGTGTGGGTTACTGCTGCCTGCCCCTATGGATGCTATGAAGCCTCACAGGTTATTGGCTGAGGTCAAGGCAAGGGCCTTAAGCCATGGTCTAAGATGGGTGCAGGACAGGCTTGGGGTGTCTCAGTCTTCTGCTGACAAGCTTCCTAATATCACACAGAGGTGACTGGCTTCCTGGGCAATACAATAGAGGTCTGTGGGTCATTTCCCCAACCCAGCCACCCAGAGACAGAGGACAGTCATCCACAAGATGATAGGGCTGGGAGGACCTACGGGTGAGGTTTAGGAGAGTCAGGAGCCTACCCCCCCCACCCCCACCACCACACCAGTAAGGACAGGGCCCATGGGCAGTGAGGGCGATGGCCTAGATCCCTGGCTACCGCCTGTCACTTTGCCCAAGGGGTCACGCCCACGACCTAGATCAAGCACTACCCCAGCTCCACCATGTACGGGGGGCATGAAGGGTAATAGAAAAGCTCCTACAGACCCCCCCACTATACCGATCCTGCGTTCCCTCATGCTACACAGGCTAACAGTGCCTCTGGTGCTTTGCAGGGATGATGCAATAGCAGTGCGGAGATGGGCATGGAGTCAACTCGCAAGAGAAGGAGCAGAATCGTTGCAGAGATGACCAGCGAAGACAGCCAAGTCATAATCAACGACGTGCCGGTGGCGGCCAAGGTGGCATGGCAGCCGCACCCGCTAGGCTCCGGACTGTCCACCCGGCTCTCCCAAGGTCCCAGACAGTTACGGAGTTGCCAGCTTACTCTGGCCGTGCAGAGGCAGGTGACGATGATCGGCCCACAGGGAGGAACTGACGGTTTGGAAACCCGTGCGCAGAGCCCCATGAGCCCTTAATTAACCATGTCACTCATGGGGGTCAGTACAGACCCCCATAAGCCCTTAATTAACCCTGTCACTCATGGGGGTCAATTCAAACTCCCATAAGTCCTTAATTTACCCTGTCATTCATGGGGGTTCAATACAGTCCCCCATAAGGCCTTAATTAACCCTAAAACCCATGGGGCTGTATACAGAGCCCCATGAGCCCTTAATTAACCATGTCACTCATGGGGGTCAATACAGATCCCCATAAGCCCTTAATTAATCCTGTCACACATGGGGGTTAATTCAAACCCCCATAAGCCCTTAATTTACCCTGTTACTCATGGCATTCAGTACAGTCCCCCATAAGCCCTTAATTAACCCTAGAACCCATGGGGGTCAGTACGGACCCCTATAAGCCCTTAATTAACCCTGTCACTCATGGGGGTCAATTCCAACCCCCATAAGCCCTTAATTTACCCTGTCACTCATGGGGTTCAATACAGTCCCCCATAAACCCTTAATTGACCCTAGAACCCATGGGACTGTATACACAGCCCCATGATCCCTTAATTAAACCTGTCACTCATGGGGGTCAATACAGAGCCGCATGAGCACTTAAATTAACCATATAACTCATGGGGCTCTATACAGAGCCCCATGAGACTATAATTACCCCCTCAGTCCAATAGGGGTCTATATAGACCCCTAAAGGACACTATTAACCCCTAGGTTAACCCTACAACTGCCATGAGGGTCCTCCAGGACCCCCATGGCAAAGTTTAAGCACTACACTACACTATTAAGCCTAAATATACCCCATTAACCCATACTAAACCCTATGTAACCCTAACTGGGCCTATCTAACACTACTGGGCAAATATAACCCTAGCTGGGGCTATTTAAACCTATCTGGACCTAATAATTCTAACTGGGCCTATTTAACCCCATCTAGCCCTATTTAATCCCATCACTTATGAGGGTCTATACATAACCCCATCCCTTATGGGGATCTATACAGATGCCTCTAGGTAACCCAATCAGTCCCATAAGGATCTATGAAGGCCCTCATAGGACAATTAGAAGCCTATTATTTACCCCATAAGTGCCATGAGGATCTTCGAAGACCCTCATGACACAAAGTACAAACACAACACTACACTATTCCCCCCCCAATCAACCATTAAATCTAAACTAACACCATCTACCCTAACCTATTAACCCCTACCTACCTAACACTACCTACCTAATCCCCTAATAAAGCCCCACCCTACTAATTACACAAAATAAAAAACCTAAGGTACATAAAATTAAAAAAAACAAGGTACCCAAAATCATAAAACCTAAGGTACATAAAATAAAAAAAAACCTAAGGTACACAAAACAAAAAAGGACATTACAAACTCCCCACTACAAAAAAGAAATAAAACATCACAAACACCCCCGCCACTACATAAAATAAAAAAATAATTAAACACCTGCAAAGGAAAAGGCCTACACAAATATCGATAACAGTACAGTAAAAAATATGTTATAAATATACACCTAACTATAATACATTTCCCCCTATCTAGACATCACCCCTATCTATACCTAACCCCCTAACTAGACATCACCCCCTATCTATACCTAACCTCCTATCTATACATCACCCCCTATCTATACAATACCCCCTTAATCTAAGCTAAAATAGTATAAATAAAACAACTTACCTTTGCAGATACATCACATTAGTCACACATTCATCAAACACAACAAATAAATAAAATATAAACATTATAAATTGAAAACGTACCTGTCCCCGATGTCCCCGGCTTTCTCCTCTTCCACCCCGGCTGGGCACTTGATAAATCTGCGCTCCAAAAAAAACAACAACAACAAAAAATAACGGAGCTTCGCAGTCGTGGAGCTCCCCGACGCTATTGAGGCCTCCAGAGCCTCTTCCGGTATAAAATTGGCAATGGCACCTTCCGATTGGCTGAAAAGGCTGTCAATCCTATTTCAGCCATTCAGAAGGTGCCAAGGTGTGAGCCAATCAGGATGGGATACACCCCTATATCCCATTTTGATTGGCTGAAAGAACTGTCAATCTTTTTTAAACCAATCAGAAGGCACTATTGCTTTCAGACAATCACAACGGGATACACCCCAACAAGGTGATTGATTGGAGGCATATGTGCCTTCTGATTTACTGCAGTCTGATTGGCAGTGACAACAGCCAATCAGATGGTGCTACTGCTTTCAGCCAATCACAATGGGATACAACCCCACGGGGTGATTGTCTGAAGGCATCTGAGTCTTCTGATTGTCTTTTGCACTTTCTACAGAGACCCCCTGCAGCATGGGGATGTGTTTAGGGAGCAGGGGGGAGTATCAGACAGCTGTGTCGGGCTGCTCCGAGGCAGCACATAGAGGCTTTAGGATCCCTTGCTGGCACTTTTTTGTGCCTGAAGGGATTCTTCTGAGGTGCGAGGTTCACCTCATAGATTTGCGTTTTACTACTTAGCTCTCTTGCAGCCTATTCTCGGCCGTTTTTCGGTGTCATCACGCAAAGAAGGCTGCGAGGGACTGTCTTTTGCGAGGACCGAGGGAAGCTACGAGGGCTAATTTAATGAGGGCCTAAGACTTTTTGTTTTGCATTGTTGACAGTTATTGATTAATTAATCATTAAAAAAATGAAAATGACCTTATTTATGAATACATAGATGCTTAGAGATTTAATGTATGCCAATTAAACATCATAACTTCATCGAAACATTACAAATTCTTTTCAGGACAATCTATAGTTTGCTCATAGCTCTATTTTTGGATATGAAATATGCATTTCAAAGATACCCTGCTTTAGGAATACATGATTGGCTCTTTTCTGTTGTGCATACATGACAGTTATTGATTAATTAATTAAAGTATCTTAAATTATTAATTACTTAATAATTAATTATTTTAAAAAAATAAAAACTTTAGCACTGACCTTAATTGTCAATATATATATATGCTTAGCTCTTTAGGTAAGACATTGATTGATTGATTAATTAATTAATTTAAAGAAATTTATTACTAATGCATTTCAGGTAATTTTAATGTTTCATTACTGCTCTTTAGGTTTTGCATTAAAGACACAGTATGTACAATACAAATACACATTATATCTTACAGATTGGAAGAAATAAAAGACCACAACTACAAGACCATCAGAAAGTGGAAAATAACTTCTTCCATTAAGAATTCAATTAAGTAAAAAATAAATCTTACTAATGTGATTATTGTGATTATTTAATATATAAGAAAACATTACAATTGAAATAAAACTCCTGTATTTACAATTACAGATAACAGTGGCGGACAACGCAGAAGACAAGAATGAATGGAAAATAAGAATGGCAAGGGAACAGAAGCAAATATGGAGAGATGCACACTCCCCTGAGACTTCACAAAGATTTGCACAAAAATGCACAAAAGAGTTTTCAAAACGATTTCAAATGCAAACTTATGCTAATTGTGATGGATACCCTTTGTATAAAAGAAGAGAAGGACAAACTGCTATTATCCGTGGACAAAAGGTTGATAATTGATAATAGATATGTAGTTCCATACAATCCACATTTGCTGATGAAGTACAATGCACACATAACTGTGAAAGCGTGCACTTATATCAAATCTATCACATATGTGTATAAATATATATACAAAGGATATGATGCAGCAACTGTTGTTGTGCAAGTTGCACAAAATGAACAAGACAATCCAATTTTACATGATGAACTTTCATGTTATTTAGATGCTTGCTATGTCAGTGCTCCAGAAGCAATGTGGCATCTTTTGAAATTTGAGATGCATGATCAGTCACATGCTGTATATTAATTAGCTGTACATTTGCCACAAAGTCAATTTGTTTGCTTTACTGCAGGGAATGAAAGAAATGCTCTAGCCCAAAATGAACATAGAGCAACAAAACTTACTGCTTGGTTTCAATTAAATTGCGAGGACACTGAGGCCAGACAATTTTTATATGTTGAGATTCCATATCACTATGTATTCCTAAATGGCCAATGGCGACAACGAAAAAAAGATACAAATAAAATTATTCCAAGAATTTATATGGTTAGTCGAAAAGACATTGAACATTTCAGTTTAAGATTACTTCTTTTACATGTTCCCGGTGCACAAAGTTATGAACATTTACGCCTAGTCAATGACATAGTTAATGATACAAGACATCAAAACTTCCTAGCAGATGATACGGAATGGGAGAGGTGTCTGGAAGAAGCAGCACTGTCAAATGCCAAAGCAAATGAGAGAACAATTTGCATTAATTTGCATCTTTTGCAATGTACCGGATGCATTAGCTTTGTGGGAAACATTTAAATTAAATATGTGTGAAGACTTTTTGAAACATTACAATGAGATAATTGCGCTATTAAAAGCATTAGTGGAAATTAAAGAAATCTTTTTTTGTCATGGGTTAAATTGTGCAAGTTTTAATCTGCCTGATCCAGGATTTATAGATGAAATCAACTTTGAAAACTATGACACTGACCTTGAAAACCAAAAAACTCAAGAAAAAATTGCAACTTTAAATACTTTGCAATTGCAAGCATTTAAAGCCATCACAAATGCAATAGATGATGACATGCTCAAAGAGTGTTATTTCTATCTAGATGGCCCGGGTGGATCAGGAAAAACGTATCTGCATAATTTATTGATGAGTAACATTAGAGCACAGGGTCAAATAGCACTGCCATTTGCAACAACTGGAATTGCCGCACTTTTGTTAGAAGGCGGCAGAATTGTGCATAGTGGATTTAAACTGCCAGTTTCCACTCAAGAAACCTCAGTGTCGGATATTCGAATGAATTCTTTACAAGCCATAAAATTTAAAAAAAGTAAATTAATTATAATAGATGAGGCAACAATGATGTCCTGTCATGCACTGCAATGTATTGATAAATTATTAAAGGAAGTGGTGGAAAAGTGATGTTGTTAGGAGGAGATTTTAGGCAAACATTACCTGTTTTGCCACATGGAAATAGGCCTGAGATCGTCTAAACATGTATAAAGACAAGTAAACTGTGGAAAATATTTACACACCTCAAATTAGAAATAAATATGAGATCTGAAGGCCATTGGCTAATTTAAATTGGAGAAGGAAAACATCCAAAAATAAATAATCTACCTGATGATACAGTTGAAATTCCATCACCAATGATTTGCAACGAAGCACTAATATTGGAAATATTTCTAAATATTATCAATAACAAGGATTACTCAGACATTGCAAACAAAGTTATATTAACATAAAAACATATAGATGCCTTGAATCTAAATAACAAAATTTTGAAATTCATCAATGCACCCAAAAATGGATTACAGTGCAGATTCAGTTTTGGCTGATGACAAAGACAGTGAATCCAACTTTAGTATCGAATTTATTAATTCTTAAACACCACATGTTTTGCAATTGAAAAAAGGGGCAATTGTCATTCTACTGAGAAATATGAATCAATAAAAAGGACTTTGTAATGGGACCAGATTAGTTGTGCAGGATTTAAGAGAACATTTCATACATGCATAAATTATGAATGGTACACATAAAGGTGAATGAGTTTTTATACCAAGAATTTATTTGGTTACACGTGAGAGTGGTTTGCCGTTTTTCCTTCAAAGGAGACAATTTCCCATTATCATGGCATTTGAAATTACCATAAATAAATCCCAAGGACAAACTTTTAAGTCTGTGGGTATTTTTTTTTACAGGAACCTGTATTTGCACATGGCTAACTCTGTGTTGCTTTTTCAAGATGCAAAAATCCAGATGACATTAAAGTTTATATTGAAAAAAAAAAAATCAGGTGGATTTATTAAATATTTACAAAAAAACATTGTCTACTATGAGGTGCTGTAACTTACATTACAAAAAAAAGTGCTTTTATCTCAACAACAAATAAAAAAAACCTCCAACAAACTTAGAGAACAGTGGTTTTATTTCGAGGACGAACTTTGATGTCACTCTGACTCTTTTTAGAGGACCACTAGTTCACATAGGAAAATCTATAAAATGGCTAAAAACATAGAGAACAGTGGTTTATACTCCGTGGATGAACTTAGATGTCTGGCGGACTCATTTAGAGGACCACTATTTCACATAGGAAACTCTATGTGCCATTTTCAATAACTACAAGAATACAAAAAAACTAGTGAAAAAAAAGTAACATATTGGAATGTTTTGGAAGTGGCTTTTTGGCATGATTGGCCTCACAAAACAGTTACGTTGCATTTTCTTACAATTCCAGTTTAAATGTTAGTACATTAAGTTACTGTTTGTAATGTTAAAATTGTATTTTAAAAGGTGTGGAAAGTTGTTTCATTGTATGTAATTAAGAGTTCATGTTAGTAGGAGGATGATCATTTGCTGATAAATTTAAATGTATAATTAAATAGACAGTATTCATCCAGGGAGTAATCCGATCACCAGTTACTGGGTTCAGGAAATAATTATTTTTTTCCCCCTTTGACTCAATTGGCTAAGTTGCAATGGGGTTTTTTACTGTTTGCCTTCCTCTGGATTCAATACCTATGTGGTTTACCAGTAGTTGAACTACAAGTTGAATGTTACAAAGCATTAAGTAATGGTTTACAATACTCACTCATATAAAGTTCACCTATTGTTACATTATTCAGGCATAGCTCACAATTGAAAATGTTACTATTGTTAAAAAAAAAATTGGCTCACCAGTACTTGAACTATAAATTGCATGTTCAAAAGCATTATGTAATGGTTTACAATACGGATTCATAAAAAGTTCATCCATTGTTATATTATTCATGCATAGATGACAATTAAAAAGGTTAATATTGTTGAAAAATTATGCTTTACCAGTTGTTGAACTACAAGTTGCATGTTAAAAAAATAAACACATTTATTATTCTTTGTAGAGAACAAAAAGCTTAAGAGTGTCAGAGATTCACATTGTGTTGCAAACAGCATTCCGAGCCTTACAATTTTCTTGCCACCATTTTTGACGGGCAAGTCGCTAGTATATATATAAATTATAAGCTAGACTAGATATGTATGTTTATTAATATGTGCTTTCATTCTTTTCATAACTTTTACCTGCTCTAGCTGTATACTGCTCACTATTCAGTTCTGGATTCACATTGCAGCCACGTGGTAGACGGACACAGCACTATAGTGATCTATCTGCACAGTCATAAGCTGCCAAGTGATGCCGGGAAGGTAGGAGGTGAAGTTCTTCTGTGCCCGTGCAGGAGCCCTTGCAGCACTTGCTTGGTAGATGATTTATTACATTGTTTTTTACATGTGGAACATGCTTGTCTACAGCATTTTCTTTTACAATTACCAGCCACTTAACCGGTTGCTTGGCACTCCAAAGACCCCATTCCCAGGTGGGTCCCATAAACCAGTACCTTCTCGTCCACTCTGATGGTGTCTCAGATTAGAACCAATTAGCAATAGATGCATGATACATTAGAAAGATGAATCTCCCAGAATAATATTACATGTAACCTCCTTGGTTGCAAATAATTAATTGTAATGACCCAGAATAACATTTCTTGCAACATTCATCTGTTAACCACTTTGTTGTCATGATCTTGTTCTGGACTACTAAAACCACCTATAATATTAAAGTAATATTCTGTTGATAGAAATAAATACTTTGAGTGGAGCTTTATATATTGCACTTTATGAATAGATTAATGTAACATACGATGTTTGCTATTCTTTAGAGATTTATTTTAAATTTTAATGTTTTTTTTTTTCTTGCCAAAGCAGCTCCCTTTAAAATAGATTGAAAATTGGGCATTATTATAACCCTGATAAATTAATCATCTGTGTTTAGAAAAACAAAATTGTTTACTGTTATGTCAGTGTTTAATAAGACAAGGCATATGAGACATACATGGCATGTTGAGTATATTCCTCTTTTATAGAAATGCAATAAGTAACAGATGGAAGTAAATATATTCATGTCTCATGCTCAACAGCTTGAGGTGATGCTGCAGAGCAGATTTTGTTATTTTTACAGGATCACTAGATGATATCAGAAGAGAATAGAAGATGTGCTCCAACGTGGGAAGGATCTATTCAGAAACGATCCACTACAGTTCACTACACAAGCTGTCAAATGAGACAATATGGCTTGATTGCTTCATACTTCTTCTTGACGCAGCAGTGATTCCTTCCCCATTGGATCTTGGTACTCACCTGTCTTCAGTGGCCCCTATCATGAACCAGCCATTTTTTTCCAAGGAGTTTGTAAGATTTGTAGCCGTAGATTCCCAAAAAACTAGATTCAGTTTTTTTGTTGGAATAATGTGCAGTAGGCTTATTTGGATATCTTTTTTGAAACATTGCAGAGGTGACTGATCACACAATTAAAAACACAGAACAGATCCCTTCCTAAGAATAGCTGGATTGACTGCCATATCAATATAAGGAAAACGTGAAAAATATCACCTTAATAAAAAGCAAAATAAGTGAATAATAGCAAAACATAGATAGGTTGACCTACATCATATATATGTGAAAGACAGCCATAATGTGTCATGTTTAATAGAATTACACATAGGCTTAGGCTGAATAGACCTTAGGAAGGTCCAAATGTCATAAAGCATATGTAAGTGATTTGTACAATTTGGACAATTTAATGTGCCCCAAAATAGGAATAGTAGAAGTAGTAGATTTAGTCTGAAGAGGTTTTGTCATAGTATATGATTCTCATTTAGAACTGGAATAGCTGTATTAGATTAATGCTGTAAAGTGAACAAATCACACTCTCCTTCTGTATCTTGTCAGAAAGAGTGGGTGACTTAATACAGATGGTACAAAGCTGTATTTCTTGCATTATGTTTTAATAAGACTGAATTTCAGTGGAAGTTAAGATGGTATCGCTAAGACTTTATATATGTCTTCCTCCGACTCTACAACCAGACCAGAAGCTGTGGTGTATTAGGTTTAACTTTTTATACTGGTTTGCACTCTAGATAAACCACTGTTTCTCAGAAGCCTTTGTTATACACTATTACAAGTTATAAGAATTCCTTCTTACATGCAGTTTCTTTCCATTTTTGATCTAGCATTTGAAGGAAACTGAAAATATTCTTCCTTCTCTTGTATCATTTTTTTTATATTACAACCCAAAAAGACCACACATCACACGCACATTTTAAAAGAAGTTTGTATTTTTCCTATTGAAGCTTATTTAAGTTTCCTGTATTCTGAAGCATCTGAAGGAGGAGAATCAGTAGTGTATGAAAACATATTTTGCATGAAAAAAGTGCCAAAATAAACATGAATAAGCTTACCCTGACATTTGCAAAACTCTTCAGGTTTCTAAGACTTGATTTTTGGAAGGAATGCCCCTGGCAAACTTTAGCTAAGTTAGCATAAAATTCATAATTCATTTTGGCCAATCACAGGCAGCTATAACATTGTTTCAATGTCTGGGAAGTCAGTTTGTGCAGCAAAGCATCATGGGGTGTGTAGTCTTTTTCACCTCCACCAGGAACAGGCATTGCTATGTGGTTCTCTACACTGTGCTGCTATTGGCTTGAAGGTTTGTATAGGGTTAAAAACATAAAAAATGCAGTGTTTCTATAGCTAGCTACCAGGTGCCTCTGAGGATGTAGCACTGTAAATGCAAATAAAAAATCAATAGCGCACTGTAAATGACAGCGATGAAAGACATTAGAATTAATTGCACAACTGTCTCAAGCTCGCAAATCAGCAATAAAAAATCATATTAATTTCAGTGTCATTTCGGGGTTATATCGATCTCGGAAATCAATGAGTTAATACATATCAGGCCACCCACATGGACAAGAACAGTATTGGCATTACTTTTTATTATTTAGTATTTTGAGGGTTTGTGAGTCCCATCGCATATCGGACCCCCGAACTTAATTGATTGACATGTAACCTCCATGTTTTACTGCCGTAATGATGGTGGTCTCATTTTCTATTGGCTTTTTTTACATAAATCTGTATGTTATCGAATTATTCAATGCAATGTGTGTTTCTGATATAAGCAGCATGTGTTAGGGTAGAAAAAGGTAAAAACAGTGAAACTTCCATATAACTTTATCTCATAATTCAAATGCAGACGGATAGTTTTTTTTTGATAAACATGACAATGTGGCCACCAGGATCCAAGTTTGAAACTCTGGCAGAGAAAGAGATGCCATGCATGTGAGATATATGGGCACAGGCTGAATATTTCGTATTACTTTTGGAAGTTATATATAAATGTTTATCCTTTATAATACATAAAGTTATGTATACAATCATTCCTTAGTATAGCATTTTTTCGAATGTAGCAAAAAGTGGTTTAAAACATTGGTTGTTAACTACAAATACTATTTATCAAAGTCGGTCAGCTATTACCCAATCTGATAGTGGTTTTATAAAAAACAAAGGAGAATAATTTTTGAAGAGACGTTTAGGAAAAGAAAAACGGTTATATAAATGTTTTATCTAAATTAATTATTGGTATTTTCCTCAAAATAATTACGCTTATAACGTACACATGACTTACTTCTAAGGAGGCATCAGGGTATCAAAAGTGAATATAATTCTTTAAAATTAAAGGCTGTACTTATTTATGTTAAACTTTCTAAAAACATATATCTAAATTCTACATAAGACCATTTATCAATAGCTTTTCAAGCAGTTTGGCTTTACCACAGTATTGTAAAGGAAGACTAGATTTCCCGGAGTGCTGACTGGGAAATGTTCTTTACCAAAAACATAGCACCAAATAAAAAAAGCAAGAAACAATCACATCCTGATGAAACAGTGTGAAACACTATATGATTAATTCTTCCCATAATAATTACTATTTCAACTTGGCTACAGTGGCCAATCAGCATGTTGTGAAATCTTATAGATACATTAAAAGCAAATGTAATAATACTTCAAGAAAAATAAATATATCAGGCATCAATTTCCCTTTATTTCAACCTTTTAATCCACTTTTACCAGTTTAAAATAAATATACCCAAACTTCTCAAGCAGGGTTTCATTGCTCAGTGACCAATGAAAATGTGTACATTTGATTTTAGTAAAACAGAGAAATCTTTACATTTTATTTCACTGCACTGCAACAACTAGATACTGATAAGGGTGGGATAAATTATTAAACACAGAAGACGGAGCATCTATGGTTCATCAATAACAACTTAATCTATGAATTTTCCCTGGGACGCCCGAAGAACCTTGGACGGAATTAAATTCCCAATCCATTTACTGTTATACCAGCACTAAATAAAGATTTCCTTGGTGGAAAATAACCTCTGAATGTGTATTATTTTAAACTTTATGGGGTGTATTTATCAAGCTTGGTAAACGGGTTAATGGAGGCATAAATATATTCCTTTGTGTTGTCCAAATCCAGTCAATACCTAACATCTGCTGCTGCGATATTCAAGTCAATATCCTACTTCTTATTTTTCTTTTTTTTATGATATATAAATTAACTTAAAATCAATGCATCAGAAAGATGTTCATACCAGATTTAAAATCCTATTTTATTTTTGGAAAGTGCCTTTATAGGTTGAGACTTATTGTAAATATACAACGGCAGCTATGTTTACCAATTCATATTCATTGTCCTCAAATCACTAAACAATTATTTTTAACACTTTGGTTTGTAAGAGATGAGCGGTGCTCCAGCACAAAGATGCAGAGAAAACAAGCTATTTTCAATGTTAGTTTTCTCACAAAAAATCATCAATCATTGTATGTTTTGCCAATGTTGACACTTAATATTTAAAATGTAGGAAATCTAGACAAAAACAAGTTAGGTTAAAGGTATATCTAAATTTCTTGGATTATTAATGCATCTGATAGAGGAGAATTAGCAATGTATGACATTTTGTTCATATTTTGTTCTGGCCAATCATAGCCAGCTATACATTTTAATACAATGTAACAATCAATGATGGCAGTTTGCGCAGGAAGGAATCATTGGATGTGTAGTCCACTTGTAGAAGGAAGTATGAGGAGTCAGAAACTGAACTGCAGATCTCTGGTAGGTATCAAGTGATTTGTAGGCAGCTCTGAGGTGTGGGAAACAAGTTTTATTTTTAAATAAAATAAATCTGTATGTGTATAGAATGACTCCATGTAATGCTTCTGAGATACGCATTAAGCACTCATCTTAATTTATTTGAAGAAGGCAGGTTATTATTTTTATAAGATGGTGATCTGATCATCCTATGGATGACCTGACCAACTACATATATTTAGAGAATTTTTCTTGACCCTTGTGAGGTGCATAGAGATGTGCTGGTGGTGCAAATTACTTTTCCATTGCGGCCCTCCATTCACCAGCACTGCCACTGATGGTGGAGAAGAACCATTGCCACGGTGCTCCAGAGATCGATTTTTGACTCTTATGTTAACAAGGAGCTTGTATGTGTCTCCGCGAGCCAGTTCATGCAAAGATCCTTAATTTTACCCTCCCTCTGTGTCCTCCAGTTTTACAATGGGCTCCAGCTGCTTTCTAAAGCAATTCAGTCTTTTTTCATCTTTTTAAGAGTTCTATTTTAATTTAAATGTATACATCTACATGACGTGCAATGGGAAGTTTTCTTTCATATATATGCATGTTTTTAGTTTACTATCATACTTCACTGCAATTTGCTCAGTGTAGGACAATTTAATTATTTTATTACCTTGACTTTTAGATTAGAATGCAATAGCAGCCACATCCCCTTTATATTCGGTTGTGACTCCTTGATTATGGAGAGCTGTATTAATAAGCAAATTCCTACCAGATACAGTCATAAAGCTACTGCACTAAACCTGCCATACTCATTTGCAATAAACTCTAATGTCTCTGAAATTGTTTCATGGTACTTAATAATTTCGATGCTTATAAAGCAGTTTGTGCATCTCTCCAATAAAACACCTGGAGCTAGGGCGGTTTTCTTTCGCATTTCAGAGCTGTTTATTGGAAAGACAGCAAGTGCGGTCAAAGACTTGAAACCTTTTGGGAATCCTCAACGCTTGCTATCAACATTCCATGCAGCAGGCTTCATGTTAGACTGAGAATGCCCTGGAGATTTAAATCAAATATTTCAGTGCTTGCAGCCTCTCAGTGATGTGTAATACTGATAAATCAAACTTTGATAAAATTGCGAATTTTGATAGTATTCACCTTTCACTGAAGATTAACTTCTTAAACACTTACCTTAATACATACTAAAAAAAATTATGTTTATTTTTTATTTTTTTAAATGACAGAGACTTTATTTCTTGCACTACTTAATGAGAGAGACAAACTGTTTTCAGTACGTGCTTTCAATATAAATATGGTTTCATTATGTGATCGTATATTTATCATCTGTAAAATTGTAAGCAGAATACATGTTTTTGTTTTATTTAATTAATGGGCCATTTACCTCACTGTAAGTGCTCTTCATGGTGTTGTTATGGATTAGGATCAGTACAAAATGCATAACTGTATTCGTGCACCTAGTTATATATCTTATCTTTGCAGTATTATCGTATAACCAAGTTTTACTAATAAATGCTGATTCAGAGGGAGCTCTAAGATGGAGGATTTGTCACTCCCCTTTCTCACAAGATGAAGGCAGCACAATTTCCGGTCTGTTAAGGATGACGGGTCTTATAACACACCCTGAACACAAGGAGGAAAGAGCCATCTTGTCTTTGTTCTAAACTTCTGACCAATGAGAGGAAGACTCATCCCCTTGTGGGATGACACCTAGAGACTCCTTAATGTTTTAACCCAATGTCTGACCAGGGTCTCGTAAAAGCAGACATCTCAGAACCAATGAATTACCGAATAAACCTGATGTTTTGCTTAATTGTAACTTTTTATCTGATTACTAAAAACTATATAAATGATGGCTGACGTAATAAAAGCAGCAGAGAGAAAGCTGTATACCAGAACTATGTGTTGGTGTATTATTTCTCTAAGGTGGGCACACTATACTGGTAATTTGGCCAGGGACAGATATCTCTGAAAAAAATACTTTGTTATTTACTAAAACAAAATGGCACCCCAGATGGGACTTGAGGTTTAATCGAACTACAACGGACAAGAGGAATTCGGACAGACTTCATGAGAACAGGCGGAGCCTGATCACCTCCGGTGCACGGTAAGGACATGATTAGTACCTTATCCATGTAGACCTGTTCTTGGATTTCTGCCCGTTGTCTAGCTCTGTTGTAGTGACGTTAAAAAAAGTACAGGTGATATTTTGCCTCAAGTCCATTAAGAACCCTGTACAAAATATGGTGATATCTGTTGCCTGTGTGTGTCTGTTGGTAGTGTGGGTTGAACGATTGTGATTTCTTAGATATTGTGGTTCAGGGGACACACACGTGTATTTGTGACTCTCTGGAGACGGATGACTTGTACCCAGAGACGTACATAAACCAGAGGTCACACATACGGGCTTGCATATACCTGCCCCGGGGATTGGGATTGTTTTATATATATATATTTTCCTGGGAAGGGTCTATGCAAGCTGGATAGATGAATATTTTTTGGGGGTCATGATGTCCTAAAGCCTTTGAAGCATTGGAAACCCCAAGAGACGTCTGCCATTCACTGCGGGTGATTAAAAAACGTGTGTGTGTATTGTCGGTTTAAAGCACATAATAGTGCATAATCCTGAATCACATGTCTTTGAATCTAAAATTTTCTGCAGAAAAGGTTTGATGATTATAATGTTATATGCTATGTCATTGCTGGTTGTGATGCATGTTTTGGTAAGAAATGTAGCTTAGAATTTCTCTCCCTAAAAGCTGAAAGCTGATTTCACTGCAGCTGCGTGACCCCAAGGTCAAAAACACACAGAGAGAAATTCCTCATCCACCCCTCCCATCTTGTTTAACTCTTTCAAGGACGTATCCTAGTTAAGAGAATTCTTTCTATATCAATGCTTAAGGTCGTATTTGAAGGGGTTAACATATTTTGCTGTATTGCTATGCTGTTTAAGGTAAGAACACAGAAATATTAAGGAACTTTTCCTTACATACATTTATGTAATATTCTGATTGCTTTCGTTTATAAAGTAGATGGATTGTCTTGTGTTTTGCTACAAGTAAATTTGTGAGTGTTTGCTGTACTTTCTTTTCTTTGCAATACAATTGAGAAATGCAGGTTAGAGAATTTGTGTCCACCACTGAAATATATTTCTAAAGCCGGCATATATGTAAAAAAAAAAATGAAATCTTTTTCCAGAAATATGTAACAGTGGAGGATTTATGGTCTATCTTGTTTGTAAGTGTAAGACAGGTGTGTTTGTGAGTACATACATATGTATATGTATGTATATGCGTGTATTCTTTTGAAACATTTTGTCTGAAGTTTCTGTGTGTTTGTAAGTTGAAACTCTTAACACACAGCCACCACCCAATCATGGCTCCCAACTTAGAAAAATGTGAGTTGACTATAACTTTACGACCAACCCCTTTTAAAACTATGACGAAGTATCTACTATGCTACCTCTGCTGGAGTCAGTGCCCTGTATCCACTACTCCTTGGTAATATTAATCTTTATTAAAAGGAAGATGTAGGAGACATTCAATGTTTCATTAAGCTTTACTATGGAACAAGAAGTATACGAAAGAAAAGTAAACACAACGTTACTTTAGGATGTTTTTACTCCGACACAATTTCTGTCTCATATACTGTTATTTTTAGATTATCTGTGAAGCAGCTCCCCCTGCTAGTCTCTGCTCATGTAAGTTAACTCCTACATGCCTGTCTGCAACGCTGATACAGAATTCTGTGAGTTATTACTAGCATGGGCTCCGGATGAAATAGCAAATCAGGCTGTTAATTTGACAGATATTACACAGAATAAAATAGTCAGTGGTAATATATATCATTCCAGACACGAGTCTCAAATGCTGGGAGCAGCCTTTGTGGAGGGATTGAGAGAATCCATCAGGAAAGATTTATAAACATCTTGTCCTGAGTACAAGGTGTTGTCATTAGAGACTTTGTAAAAAAAAAAAAAAGGGCTTGTATCTCATGTCCAGGAATAGCACTGTTAAGCGTGGGGTACACCCCTGGAGGGAAGTTTTCTCTGTCCCCTCACGAGATCCTTATTATCCTCAGCAATTGAAATTTAAATCTGATGTATTTGTTGATTATGTGATTGCTTTATCTCAAGCACTGACTAAAATACATGCACAAGTGTTTTCTCCTATTCCAGATCCAGAAGTAGACACTGGTACTCATCAACTACTTCCTGGAGATTGGGTCCTGGTCAAGAGATTTGTGAGAAAGAATCCTCTGGAATCCAGATATGATGGTCCCTTTCAAGTTCTTCAGTTAAACTTGAAGGACGGCCTACTTGGATCCACGCATCTCATTGCAAGAAAAGTTTCAGCACCAGACCCATAGCAGCCAACATCATGATGATCATAACACATATCCTTTTCTGTCTGTTCTTAACTAAAGTAGAACCTTCTGCATTCATTAGTGAGAAGAAAGATGGTATTACATTTTGGTACAATCCATCTAAAACACATATGATCACATTCTCCTTTGATTATTGTTTTGTTGTCAAAGCGTGACTCAACAATGTAACTTGTACAAATACACTCACAGCACATCTATATACATATGTGTTACAGACCAGACTTGGGGAAAAGATTGTAGTCATTGGTAAGCTGTAGGATGGAACACTGGGACAGCTTGGGGCTACAGACCACAGAGTGCCTCAGATAAAATAGATTTGAGTGGAAGCCCTTTACTTGAACGTATGACTCTAATAAAGCCAGGCAAATGCTCGCCAAATGGCAAGACTGGAGCTAACATGCGACTTACTCCCAGACCCACAGACGCAGGTACATACCTAATGGGTGGCTGGGTTAGAGGAAAAGAAAAAGGACCGATTAGTAAATTTATGCTTAGAGATCTAAATGCACCACTCATATCAAAAGGACTAATGCAAGTACAACACACTCAGGCATTACCCCAGATGACTGATATCAGTGAACCTACGTACGAAGGAACCCTAGCAAATGAGACTGGGTTCACAGACCTCAACTTATGACTGGTATGGACGAAATATAACGTAGAGTCACATAATAAGACTAATTGTTATGTTTGTGTAAGTGCCAGACCTCACCTAGGCACTGTTCCACTTATGGTAACTATGAAGGAAGAAGTGGAGTGTTAGTTGGGAATTATTGGAAGTTAAGTATGTGACTGAAGCTAATAATTCCCAGAATGTTATAGTAAGTGATTTGGAAGAGAGATTTTGCATGTGAATTTTATCCAAAATGGAGTTTGTTTTTGAATAGTTTGCAAATAGTAAATACAGAAAGAGAAAACAGGCAGCCCTTAACCCCCGAATTAATCCTTCTACATATATAATGTATATAGTCCTTGGCTATCCTCTGACAGTTCTGGCACCACATGACATTGCGGCCATCATACAACAGACTCAACCTAAGCACATGACTACAGCCAGACACCTCCGTCTGCAATGTTCCCTCCTTCTACCAGACAATGTTACCTTACAGAGATGCTATGTCCTCAATCCAGCCACTCTCTTACCATTTCCAGAGGGGGGAGATGAGGAAGATGGATACTTTTGGTACAGCCTGATTTTGATCCCAAACTCAGGAATAACCAATCTATATGTACAAAGATGTCTACTGGAAGGTGGAAACAGCCAGACGCTCGCAGAACAGACACAAGACCCTCTATATTGCACACTGTGGAAAAAAACAATCTCCAGGCCGAGATTTCCAATATGAAGCAAGTCTCACTAAATTGAAGCAGGTCACCTTAAAACTAAAGACATTGTACAACAATGCAGCAGGTGATAGTGCATTTACGGTGGAGCTCCCACAAGAAGCAGAAGTGCTCTACAAGCATTGGGATACAGAAATTCCACATGTTGCAGTATCCAAGTTCGCACCGGATGGATGAAAGACATTGGGGGCTGCATTAAAATGGTGGGAATCTGCAGAGGAAGAGGAGTTGGAAGAGGAAGGAGTGGAAAAGAAGAATCTCCACTGGCTAGCAGACAGCACTCCCAGTATACAAGCCAGAGACCCATATGCAGTCCCAGGACTCACAAATCCACCTCATGACTGCCTTCAGCAAATGGAAATGGAGACCTCACACCTTGCGAATGTAAAAGACCTTGCCCTGACAGACCCAGACATCACTCTGTATGTAGATGGATCAAGGTATGCTGATGAGAATGGAAAATATCACACAGGATATGCTGTGACTACAGAAAAAGATGTGATACGAGCCTTCTCACTACCTCCCTCCATGTCAGCGCAAGAAGCAGAGTTGATTGCATTGACCAAGGCCTGTGAGGTTGCGACAGGAGTCCAAGCTAACATCTATACAGACTCACGATATGCTCTGGGAGTGACTCAAGACTTTGGAGTAATCTGGAGAGCTAGAGGATTCATGACAGCCGCAGGCACTCCAGTGAAGCGTGACAAAGCCATCCGTGAACTACTAGATGCTTTAGCGCTCCCAAAGGAAGTAGCCATACTGAAAGTAAAGGCACATGGGAAGCTAAATTCAGACGAAGCATGAGGAAACCATCTAGCAGACCAGACGGCTAAGCAAGCAGCAATGATATCAAAGGAAATGGAAAGGAGAGAGGTGGATGGAGAAATAAACATTTATACAATGCAGACTCTGCCAACAGATTTAAAATTGCTCAAAGAATTGCAAAAGACGGCAGGTCCAGAAGAAGTGAACAATGGAGGAAAACGTACCCTGTGATGACTCGTAATCCCCATCCAGGGAGAGGTATAACTGTGTACCCTGGAAATTATACGTGTTACAGGAGAAACGTTTCTCAGGGGTTCAACTTGCAGAAGTTCCCAAGTGGGTTTTGTCACACATATAGAGATGGGTCATCCACACTGCTAGTCAATCAGACCCGATCTTTGGGGGACATATATTGGTTGTGTGGAGATATGAAACTCAGGGTAAGACTGTCAGGAGTATGGCGTGGGGAATGTACCTTGGCTAAAGCCATAATGCCGTTACACATTGTTTCAACCTATTATGGTGATCTGGATAGTATTCCTTAGACACAGTCCAGAAGGAAGAGACATACATCATCATCTGAGCCTAGAGAAAGTTTTGATTCCCATGTCTACATAGATTCTATTGGAGTCCCAAGGGGGGTGCCCAATGAATTTAAAGCCCGTAACCAAGTAGCAGCAGGATTCGAGTCACTGATACCAATGATTGGAGTAAACAAGAATGTTGCCTGGATCAATTATATTTACTATACCAGCAACGATTTGTTAACTACACTAAGGATGCCTTAAAGGGCATTGCAGAACAATTAGAGGCTACATAACACATGGCCTTCCAGGACCGCATGACATTAGACATGATTCTTGCAGAAAAAGGGGGAGTATGTAAAATGCTTCCTGACACTAGCACATGTTGTACATACATTCCTGATAATACAGGTCCAAATGGTAAGATCACACTGGCAATCCAGAAATTGGCTAATCTTGGTCAAGAATTAAAAGAAAATTCTGGCACTATAGATTATTGGGAATCATGGTTTGGTTGGATGAATGGTTGGCAGAAAGTGTTATTGCAGATAGGGATGGCTATCTTTATTGTCATAATCTTATTAGCCTTCCTCTTCTGTTGCATTATCCCTTGTATACGCAACTACCTTCAGAAAGCTATGGACAAGGCTTCTCCAACCTTTATCCACCAAGATTTAGACATAGATCTGTATGGACAGAATGATGATTGTAAGACATCCCATCTTCTGATGCAGACTGTAACTGGCTCTAAGGAGAGTGTTCTGTGAGCTGGGCTACACTATATCTAAGTACTATGGTCCCTCTCCAAGCCTAGCTACACTATTAGATATTAGAGGCTTGTTAGGTCTTCCCCATGCCACATAGGTCATAGGGTAGGTGTGACGTCAGGTCATGGCAAGCCCGATCGAACGAAGATATGTACCTATGACTTACACACATGCATGCTTTCAACATCCGGAAATAGAAGACACAAAGAATAGTGCTCTGGAAGGACCATAGTTGAGACATATATCTATTATAACAGGATATTTAGTTTTAGACACCCGATATAAGAATAGGGTGTTATACTTATAATCAGTAAGTTTTACTAATAGCAGTGAGTGTGACGAATATAATATGTCATTTTAGGGGGGACTGTTATGGATTAGGATCAGTACAAAATGCATAACTGTATTCGTGCACCTACTTATATATCTTATCTTTGCAGTATTATCGTATAACCAAGTTTTACTAATAAATGCTGATTCAGAGGGAGTTCTAAGATGGAGGATTTGTCACTCCCCTTTCTCACAAGATGAAGGCAGCACAATTTCCGGTCTGTTAAGGATGACAGGTCTTATAACACACCCTGAACACGAGGAGGAAAGAGCCATCTTGTCTTTGTTCTAAACTTCTGACCAATGAGAGGAAGACTCATCCCCTTGTGGGATGACACCTAGAGACTCCTTAATGTTTTAACCCAATGTCTGACCAGGGTCTCGTAAAAGCAGACATCTCAGAACCAATGAATTACCGAATAAACCTGATGTTTTGCTTAATTGTAACTTTTTATCTGATTACTAAAAACTATATAAATGATGGCTGACGTAATAAAAGTAGCAGAGAGAAAGCTGTATACCAGAACTATGTGTTGGTGTATTATTTCTCTAAGGTGTGCACACTATACTGGTAATTTGGCCAGGGACAGATATCTCTGAAAAAAATACTTTGTTATTTACTAAAACAGTGTGAAAGAGCACAAGATTGTATGTAAAAAATATCTATTATTTTAATTAGACTAATAACACTAAGATATTTAAAGTTTTAAGTTTGTTTACACAACTAAGTGTATCCTGACTACTGACTGTTGCAGGAGTAAAAACAGATGCCATGCCACATGGTAAGGACACTGGTTGATAGCAGTTTCTCCCTGCACTCAGGAATGCAGTGAAAAGTTAACCCATAACTGACCTGTTTAGATGGCTCCAGAATTCCAAACTCTGAACTGATAGATGTGGTGAGGGTTAACCTTTGTTTTTCTCTTGATCACTATTGCTGTTTATATTTGTCTTTAACTTTCTCAAATATTTTGTCTATTATTGATTTTAGTCTCATAGACTTGTCTCATTGTAAGATGATAACTGAATTTGAATCTATAGGTAGAGCTTGAGAAGGTTCTTCTCATTGGAAGCAGCCAATGTCATCTTTCCAAGATTCCTAAAATGCCACAGTCAAAAGTAACTTTTACATATTATTTTAAATGTATTTTCTATTCATAACACACTATTGGGTATAATCACTAAGTCTGACATGGGCTAAGAAGTAGTAGTATAAGTTTCCTGAAGCTGTGGTAGTAAATTTCACCATAGCAAATATACAAGTCAGTCATCGGTGAACTTATTTATAAGCCTTACTAAGCTTAGTTAACTGTTCAGTGCATTCCTGAGTGCAGAGGAAAACTGCTATCAACCAGTGTCCTCACTGTGCTTCTTTGCTGTCTGTTATTAATCATGAAACAGTCAGTAGGCGGGACAGACTGTGCTTTTAAACAGACTTCAAACATTTTAAAACTGTTATTAGTGTAATTAAAAAATAGATAATTTTAACATACCATCTTGTGCTCTTTCACACCATGAAGAGAACTTACAGTGAGGTAAATGGCCCTTTAATGTTTTATTTCAAAGGCCTGAATAATATTTTCTAACAAGCAAAACAGAAAATAAGAAAATAAAAACATAGAGAAAACATAGAGAACAAAAAATATTCTAATTAATATAAGTACATATCCATAGTTTAATGTAATTAGCAAATATAATATTTTAGCACATAAAATTAAGCCGAGAATCAGCACATTTTGTTTGCAATAATATACAATAAAATTATTTCTATAATTACATTTTATCTTATTGTTTTCCATAAAATGATCTTGACATCTTAATGAACTATTTTGTAGTCTTAGGCTTGGTTTGTGGATGAATAACTTCATTGTAGAATTAATATTAGTCATGAACAGAAGAGATAGTTTAGTAACTATCTTTGAAAACTGGTTGAAGGTGGTACCCTTCTGACAATAAACTTGTGAGTGATATAAGTACACAAATATAGGATCATTGATTGGGTCATCTATCACCGTTACCTCAACTCAATATTACATTTTTTATTTTTTGTTATATATATAACAATATATGAGCATGCAGGTTGCTGCTAACGCTTGCGGGCTCGCTATGCGAGGCCGCCGCAACTGCGGACATCGTAAAGCGAGGGCCGCAGTTGCAAGGTGCGCCGTAGGTGCTCCTTGCGTTGGTGATGAGCATCGTAGGCCGTTGGCGCTCATCACTACGACCCGCTACGACTTTCGGACCGCAAATGCGGACCCTCGTGAAGCAAGGGGCCGCATTTGTGGAGGTGGAGGCACCCACGTCGGCTGCAATTAGCCACAGGCGGATTTGCGTTGGTGATGAGCATCGTAGGCCGTAGGCGCTCATCACTACGACCCCCTACGACTTTCGGACCGCAAATGCGGACCCTCGTGAAGCAAGGGGCCGCATTTGTGGAGGTGGAGGCACCCACGTCGGCTGCAATTAGCCACAGGCGGATTTACAATGGAAAATTTACAGACTTAGCATCAAAGAATAGGAGCCGCGGGACTGAGAAAAAAAACCATTACGACCTCACAAAAATACAACCTTATCGCCCGAACCGCCCGCACATGACATTAAAAACACAATAAATACACACAACAAATACATAAAAAGCTTACCCACAGCAAGGGGGGCACCCAGGACCTTTGCAAGTGAAGTTACACCTCAATTTAAGTCCAAATTCCAGATTTTAGACAAACTAAAATGCCTGAAGAAAGAGAAAAAATGGACGCAGAAAAACCCGAAAACAAGGCTACAGGACCCTAAACACGCAAAACACCACCAAGCACATACAGATTTTGGTACAAGATACACTATTAACAAGGACGCTACATCATACATAGCCGCGTAACACATACACATTCTCCGCCATTTTACAATACTAACTTACACAATGCGGAAGTACACAGCAACCCTAATGGATTTTCCTCACGCAGTCTACACTACACACTGCACATATTGCTGACACTTACACATCAGCTCCACAACAGTGCAAACCGACATTGTATGCTGCAGAAAAATCAAAACAGATTGTCAGCTCTTCAACACAATGCTTCCTGCATATATTACTTAAAAATAGGTAAAGTATAATCATTTTTAAATGTTTAAATTATTTCATTAGCAGACAAAAAAACATATACAAAAAAAAAACCACTCACTATAAACACAAAAGCCATTCACTGCGCAACTCACAACAAGGGCCAATGCTGCTCATAGCGCACAAAGCCTTGCAATAGGCGCAAAAAACAGATCACCGCCGACCAAAAAATAACACCAAAAGCGCCGATCAGACAAAAAAAATACTACAAACAACAGCCTTGCAATGAGCACCTAAGGAGCTCATTGCAAGCCACGCAATGAGCACCGAAGGCTCTCGGACCACCAACAAAATTAATGTCTCGACCAAAAAGCATTACCTGCCTTACAATTTTATTGCCGTAATTTTTTGACGGGCAAGTCGCTAGTAAATACTAATAACAACCACAACTGCAGTTTTATTGCAAGTGGACTCAGAAAATGGTTTTAATGAAAATAAAGCAATATACAGGTATAGGCTAAATACAAAAAATATATAGTCCTAAGAAAGCTTACTTCAACTTCCTTCTGCGGCTGGAACGTCTTGGGTGTCCTTCATCCTATCATGATATACTGTGTGTAGTTCTGTGGTATGGGAGAGTCTGTGTACCACATTTATTTCATTTGCGTCAGTCTGCAGCCCATCTTGACACTCTTGAGGGGCCTCTCCCGTTATATTTTTATTTTTGGGTGCCCAGTGTCCCGGGGAAATAGGGCCAGAGATTTCCTCGTAGACCTGCTCCTGGCATTAGCCAAGTTGACTATAAATAAGTCCAGGAAGCAGTGTTTGACAGAGAGGGTTCCATTGTCACCTGAGGCCATGTTCCAGCCACTGGTGTGCTCCCGTATCTGGGCAGGGTACTACCTAGCCTTGTCCACTGGGAGGATGGAAGTGTTTATCTCCCAGTGGGCTGTGGATAGTGTACTCTGCTCGGTATCCCCCCATCCGGTTTCATTTCAGCTTACCCCCCTTATTTAATGTTGTTTATTTTAAAATTTTAAAATTACATTTGTAATCTTTGGACATATCCTTCCCCACCACCAGGTGGGCATGTGAGAAACTATGGATTGGCTCTATAAAAGGGCCAATCTATTGTTATTCTGTATCTAGTCAACAACTTCTGGCCCCTACATGCATATTGACACAATCAGGTAAAGGTCCACCACGAGACTGCCTGGACATTTCCTACTGCCGGACAGTGATGAGATACTAAAGAACGCATTTCTCTAAGACATTTGAGATTAGGAACACATTTTTTTATAAATTATATTTTAAATATTGTTATGAGCAATTTTAATTTGTGTGTGGATCAATAAATTATAGGCATTTTTCTCAGTTTTAGTTCTATTTAAAAATAAATCCCTTGAGGAACTTTGCATTATATTATGGGTACATAATTACAAAGTTAAGTCATCTAGAAGAGAATTCAAACATTATTATATCTTACCCACATAGCTACAAGAATAATGGATACATGGTTGATTAAGGATGCTATGATAATGGTTTATTCATAAAATACTTTGGTTAACCGAACATTTTTTTTTTTTTTTTAGAACGGTTTTCAATAGGAAAAGTTTAAAACAGTGCAAAGCAAGAAAATTGAGGTCAGTGATGCACAGAGGAATGTTCAAACCCTAGAGAAAGACAGGAGTCTAAGAAGTACAGTATTAGCAAAGCTTCAACTGTAAAGTCGGTGAAAAGGAGGATCTATGGACTGCTTTGGATAGCTGTTTCATAGCTTTCAATTCCAGTAATTATGTTTTTATTTAAATAAAGTATTTGTCTGGAAATATTTGGATAAAGTATTTGGATTTTAAATAACTTTTATTTTCTGCGTTTATATTTATGCATTTTATAGTCCAGTGTATACTCCATTATATTAGACCAGGCATGGATCGGGGTAGAGAGCTGTACATTTAGCACTGCATAAATAATATGAACAATATACATATGAAAGGAACATCATCTACCCTCATCACATATGATAATGAGTACTTACTGCGCATTTACATATTGGAAGGCAATATTTCAGGATAAAGGCATCCATATAAATTGGAATACTTATGATATTAATATATGAGTGAGTTTAAAATAGGTTGAACCTAGAGTCAATAAGATATTATTATGCAACAACAGAATAAGGTTAATATAATGAAATTACTGCATATGTTCCAGTATACTGCTATGGCTAGGAAGGTTGAATGTATATGTAAGTTTGCTGGATTATGAATGCATCTGATAGAGGAGAACTAGTAATGTATGCAAACATTTTTTGCATGAAAAAATCCCCAAATAAACACTTAAAAACTTATATTGAAGTCAGCAAAATTGTTTGAACATCAGGGTTAACACCCTCCAAACCCAGGCTAAATTATCATAAAATGTAAAATGATTTGTTTTGGCTAATCAGGTTAGCTGAAACTTTTGAATTAACTCTAGGGTTTCTGTTTGTGCTGCAAAGCAGCCTGGAGTATGTAGTTGACATACAGAGAGGAAGCTGCAAGGAGTTTGGCTGAGCAAGCAAAAGTAGGTAAATAGTGGGTTAATATTGCCCCCCTGATGCTGCATGCTGATGAGATACCTGCATAGACACCCCCTGGAGGTGTCAACATAATCATTGGAGGGATTTTTAGCTATTAATAAAAACAAAAGTTTTTATGACACGTGCTGCATACACATAGGCTGCTTTTTGCCTATAGAGTGTAAATGGATTAATCCATGAAACAATCATATCCCTTTAACCATTGTTAGATAATGGCACAACCGGAATTGGTAAAGATTTTGGTAGTTTTTGTGCTTTCCACTGCAGCTTGGATGTTACTATATGCCAATGTCTTCTCCTGTATTAATGACTTTAAATAACTTCTAGTTTGCAATAACTTTCTGATTTCATACTGGTAATTAAAAGATATATGTGCTACTGCCTACAAATTAATATTATGTGTGTTTTATAAATGTAGTTGGATAATTTCAGATTATTAATCGCCTGAGTCAGATCTCATTGATTTTGTTAAGTATATCTGCAAGGTTACTTAAATGGACACTGAACGTTTTTTTTTTCTTTGTTGCATCTGAAAGAATGTACTTTATAACGTAACACTTTTTATTTTTCTCAGATGATGCTTTTACAGCAGAAAGACTGATTCAAATGTTTAAAGGACTACTGTACTGCATTTACAAGTAAAGCTCATTCTTAGCTTTAAAGCTGTTGGTTTTCCCCTCAAGCAGAGCTGTGTACCTCATCCCACCTGTGTCTATCAGGGGAGAGGCCAGTTCTACCTGTGCGCTGGACTATGATATAGATTGGAAGCAGGCTGGGCTGATGTCTCTGGCTCTGCCCCATGACATCATTAGCTCCAACCCCATTGCCTACACATACTGTAGGTAACAACTCTATTGTTACATGCTTTCACCTGCCCCTTAGGTTCTGCCCAGTGACAGTGCATGAGCCATCAGAGCCCTGCCCCCTTTACTGAGCATGCTCAGTCTGAAGCAGAACCAACACTGGTCAGACTTTATTTTTATTCCAGCAAACAGGAAGAGCTGCCCCCCCAAAATAGACATAGGTAGGAGGAGAAACAGTGTTAAAGCTAAAAAAAACTGTTAACTTTTATTTATTTTAAACTGCATAATGTATGTATAGCCTACGTTGGCAAACAACCATATGAACCTTACTTGTAAATGCAGTACAGTGGTCCTTTAACTAATCTGGGGACTTGCCCTGACAGCCATTGAGCAGTAATATAAAAATATGAGACATGCTTGTCTGAAATCTACAGACGTATGAATGATCTGTGCACTTTCTTTTAGTTTTAGTGAAGAATAAACTGGTTTTACTTAATACTGTCTTCATAAAAAACATAATTTGGTAATGTTTAAAGCATGCTCTTCTACATACATGAAAAATAGTGTTCAATGTCCCTGTAAAGCGAATTTCCATAGTAGTATACTGACAATCCATTTAGATGCACCTTGTATTATGCAGATACATTTCTCCAGGCCAATGTGGTCTGGTACAAACTGTCATTTTCTAGTCCTCTCACAATGTTTTAACATGTTTAAAGTTTGATCACAACTGAAAATCTGGGGTTCTCACATATATAGCTAACTTGATTTGGTGTAGCAGACTATCAGCCTTATTAAATTGCGATTCAACAAATTTAAAAGTGCTCTATTTTAGCACATAGCATATTTTTTTTACATAAGTTTTTAGTTAGTGAAAACCATGCATTTGGATAGAAGTTCACTAACTAAAAACTTCTGTAAAAAAATATGCTATGTGCTTAAATAGCGCCCTTTTAAATTTGCCGAATCACAATTTAATAAGGTTGTATGTACACATCCACTTGTTTCTCTTTAAAACAACTAGAGGTTGTAAAAAAAACTTCACATACTTGTAAAGTATGTAACAAAGTAATGACATTAGTAGTCATGTAAGACAGGATCATAAAAAGATTTCATAAAAAATCTTAGATTTAGATGACTCTGCTTGTATCATGGGATCTTTACATCTTAGATTGGTAGTCTGTGGCTTGAATGCGAGTTTGACTTAAATAGAGACCTTATTTGCATCCACTGTTCTTTCCACTCCTCCTTGGTATCTAATCCATTTCAAAAGAGCCACATTCAATTTGAAGCCGGAAACTTGGGCCCTCATTCAATTGCACTTTGGCCAATTGAATAGGGCCCTAAATAAGCACATAATATATTTTTTTTAAAGAAGTTTTTAGTTAGTAAGCATCTATACAAAAGCAAGGTTTTCACTAACTAAAAACTTCTTTAAAAAAAATATGCTATGTGCTTATTTAGGGCCCTATTCAATTGGCCAAATCGCAATTGAATGAGGGCCCTGGTCGCAGACAGCTGAATCCCATTGGCCTCCAATTTCAATGCTATTCAGTTGCTCAAGGCAACAAGTTACGGGCCCAAAGCCAAAACCTTAAACTATGCACTAGTTCGGAGCACTTCAGGGCGGGATCATAATCAATTAAGCAAGCCCGTAACCTCCCATTTTGAATCAGCCAATAGAAAATGAGACTGTCATTATTACGGCAGTAAAACATGGAGGTTACATGTCAATCAATTAGGTTCGGGGGTCAGATATGCGATCAGACTTGCAAAACCGCAAAATACAGAATTGTGAAAATTAATGCCAATACTGTTCTAGTCCATGTGGGTGACCTGATATGTATTAACTCATTGATACCCAAGATCGATTTCACCCTGAAACAGAACATAAAAATACATTTAATTTCCTGCTGATTTGAGAGTTTCAGACTGTTGTGCAATTAATTCTAATGTCTGTCATAGCTTTCCCCGTTATTTACAGTGCAGTATTGATTGTTTATTTGTATTTACAGTGCTGCGGACTGTTGTTTAACTCCCTTGCGGGTCCTCTCTTGCACTCATTGGATTTTCTCCTTCATTTGCATTTAAGGGTGTGAAAACATATGCGGGCTTGGGGAAATTGAGCAATTGAACAGAGATTTGCGATTTTACCCTTTGCGAAAGGGAAAGATCAAAGGCTTCTGGAGGCTATAAGTTATGAGTTTAACCATTGTTTAACCATCAATTTTTTGCAATTTTCTCAAGCCCATAACTCGGAAGCCGATCGAAACCCACAAAAAGATGCCAATTGAATAGCAAATTAGCTTGCGGCCTCACTTAAGGGCCCCTGGATCTCTCAAAAATGTCCATTATCATTAAAATAAAAATGAATACAGCAGTTAAAAATTAAAATCTGTAATTATTTGTTTTAAACTGTAAAAGCATTTTGTTTATTATCAAGTATTTTTTTTAAATAGCTTGTTAGTGTGTGTTTGCATCATTCAGTCTTGTCCGACTCACCGTGACCTCATGGACTGTAACACACTATGCTAATCCACTTGGTATCCATGGCAGAGATAATGGAGTGGGTTTCCATTTCCTTCTCCAGTTGACCACAGCATACAGCTCCTGGTATTTCTAGGTGGTCTCCCATCAAAGTACTGACCAGGCCCAACCCTACAGCTTCAGAGTGATGTGACCTCTTGGTTCCCAGACTGTAATTGAACCCATGTTACAGTGGTGAAAGAACTGAATCCTAACCACTGGACCACCAGGGAACCACAAAATAGTTTACTAACTGCTAATTAGAATGCGGCAGCCATCTTGGTAGAGGAATGGGTGGCATTACCTGTGCAGTGGTGAGTAGCGCGCAATAACTCATACAGGATGTGCTGCACCAAGGA
Organism: Discoglossus pictus; assembly: GCA_027410445.1. Lineage (NCBI taxonomy): Eukaryota > Metazoa > Chordata > Amphibia > Anura > Alytidae > Discoglossus > Discoglossus pictus. The sequence goes on from CM050170.1 coordinate 166,972,945, forward strand.
ACTGATCTCCCCTTCGGCCCGTCTTGATCCCCCCACATCCTGATCCCTCGTTGATCTTCCCCCCACTCCTGATCTCCCCCATTGGCACTTCACACCGACCAGCAGCACTCCCCCGAACTGCATCCTCACATTCCGGCGCATCCCAATGATGTCACACACTTGCCGCAAGGAAGGCTGCAGTGCATGAGGAGTGCTGATGAGGTAGGAAGAACCAAGGGGGAGATGGGCCAAGGGTTGATCAGGATGGGCAGAGGGGGGATCAAGATGGGAAGAGGGGAGGATCAAGAGGGACAGGGGGAAACCAGAGGGGAGGATCAGAGAGGGCAGAGGGGGGAAGGCTCCCCAAATTTGTGCATTATATGTTTTATATATATATATATATATATATATATATATAATAAACATACACACATATATATATATATATATATATATATAATGTACACACACATATATATATATATATATTTTAAAAAAAAATAATATATATATATATACATATAAATAAATAATACACATATATATCTATATCTATATATATATATATATATATATATATATATATATATATCTAACTCATATATTATAATTGTCAAGCTACGAGACGTCATCACGCTTTGCGTGGTGTGTACGATTTAGCGATGAGCGACGAAGGCGCTCATCGCCGGTGAGCCTTGCAAAACGAGGCGACCAGTTAAACTCGGAGTACTTAGGTGATGAGTGCCAAAGGACCTCATTGCCTCCAAGCCTCGCAATGTGAGGCGAACCGTTAAACCACTGAAACGCAGCACCGGTGATGAGCGCCGAAGGCATTCAATGCCTGCGAGCCTCACGAAGCGAGGCGAGCAGTGGAGGTAATGAAACACGCGGGACTTAGCCTACAAACACTTACAAAATAAGGGATCGACTTAGGCTGCAAGTAGTTGACGAACACGGGACTTAGAAAACATAGGAAAAATAAAAAATTAACGGCTGAACTGCGCAAACCAAAAAACAAGAAAAACACATACAAAAAGAAATACAACAAAAACATCACACATAGCACGGGAAAACAGCCAGAACGTCTGGAACGGAGGTGAAACGTGAATTTATGTTGAATTTAAGCAGTTTAGTTACTTGAAAATCGGCTAAGCGAAAAAAAGAATGTCGGGCGAAAAAAATAAAAACGAGGCTACACAACCCCGAACTGCGCAAAACACAGCCAGCAATGTACGCGGTAGCAAAATACAAATAGGAAGGACGCAAAATGCTTGCAAAACACGTAAAACATAGACTAACGCTGCCATTTTACAACACTAACTTACACATTTACACATTAAGATTGTGAAATGGCGGATTTCCCGCCTCAGCCAACGGTTTTGTCTCGCTCATGCAGCCTATATATTGGACACACTTGCCACAGATTTGACACTTTCTCCTCAGGTCTCTTTGGATTTTCCAGCAGCAGAAAATGTCCATCTCCAGTCTGAGTGGACATTTTCTGCTGCTGGAAAATCCAAAGAGATTGTTAGCTCTTCAGGATACTGATTGATGAATATTAAATGCAAATATGTAAAGTATATTAATAATCATTAATAAATAATTAATAAATAAATTAGTCTTAAAAAATATATATATATTATTAGTTAAAAAATTGTACAACAAAGTTATAATTTATGCTTGCTTTAGTTTAGAAATACTTTCATGCTTAGCTGTTTGTAATATATTAATTCATTGAATAATTAATTACTAATGTACATTAATTAATTAATTATTAATTAGTAATCATTATGAAACAAAAATGTATATAATTTTAAACGGCGTAAAGTTTATTAATACATTAATGCTTAACTATTTCTAATATATTTAGACATTGCTTCATTATTATTATTAATGTGCCTTATTTTAATGGTTAGCTCTTTAATGGTTAGCTCTTTAGAATACATTTAAACATTGATTAAATAATTATTAATGTACATTAATTTATTAAATATTAATTATATATATCACAAAAAAAGGACAACAAACAATATTTATATTTTACTATGCACTGATATATCCGTGTTGCTGCTGATTGCCTGATAGGGATGAATCCAAATATTACAAATGCTTTCCATCTTATTTGACAGTTTCATCATCTCTGCAGTTGACTCAACACAGAGAGTGACGTTTGCTGCCTTTGAACAGCATAAAGATCACCTTTACAGGTATATCCTTTAATTATGTTCTTATGGAACAAAAAAGGATTAAGTCTTTTTATTTTGAATTGATGACAGTTATTGATTAATTAACATATATTAATATATTAATTAATAATCATTAATAATCATTACAAAAATACTGCTTTTATTTTTTTATTTATTGATGATTATGCGTTTATGTTTTGCATCTATGCCAATATATCTGTGTTGCTGCTGATTGCTTGATAGGGATGAATCCAAATATTACAAATGCTTTCTTTCTTATTTGAAGTTTCATCGTCTCTGCATCTGACTGAACAATGAGAGTGACGTTTGCAGCCTTTGGACAGCATAAAGATCACCTTTACAGGTACAGTCAGGTCCATAAATATTGGGACATCAACACAATTCTAAACTTTTTGGCTCTATACACCACCACAATGGATTTGAAATGAAACTAACAAGATGTGCTTTAACTGCCGGCTTTCAGCTTTAATTTGAGGGTATTTACATCCAAATCAGGTGAACGGTGTAGGAATTGCAACAGTTTGTATATGTGCCTCCCACTTTTTAAGGGACCAAAAGTAATGGGACAATTGGCTGCTCAGCTGTTCCATGGCCAGGTGTGTGTTATTCCCTCATTATCCCATTTACAAAGAGCAGATACAAGCTCCAGTGTTCATTTCAAGTGTGCTATTTGCATTTGTTGCTGTTAATTCTCAATATGAGATCCAAAGAGCTGTCACTATCAGTGAAGCAAGCCATCATTAGGCTTAAAAAACAAAACAAACCCATCAGAGAGATAGCAAAAACATTAGGTGTGGCCAAATCAACTGTTTGGAACATACTTAAAAAGAAAGAACGCACTGGTGAGCTCAGAAACACCAAAAGACCCGGAAGACCACGGAAAACAACTGTGGTGGATGACCGAAGAATTATTTCCCTGGTGAAGAAAACACCCTTAACAACAGTTGGCCAGATCAAGAACACTCTCCAGGAGGTAGGTGTATGTGTGTCAAAGTCAACAATCAAGAGAAGACTTCACCAGAGTAAATACAGAGGGTTCACCACAAGATGTAAAAATGGTGAGCCTCAAAAACAGAAAGGCCAGATTAGAGTTTTCCAAACAACACCTAAAAAAGCCTTCACAGTTCTGGAACAACATCCTATGGACAGATGAGACTAAGATCAACTTGTACCAGAGTGATGGGAAGAGAAGAGTATGGAGACGGAAAGGAACTGCTCATGATCCAAAGCATACCACCTCATCAGTGAAGCATGGTGGTGGTAGTGTCATGGCGTGGGCATGTATGGCTGCCAATAGAACTGGTTCTCTTGTATTTATTGATGATGTAAATGCTGACAAAAGCAGCAGGATGAATTCTGAAGTGTTTCGGGCAATATTATCTGCTCACATTCAGCCAAATGCTTCAGAACTCATTGGATGGTGCTTCACAGTGCAGATGGACAATGACCCGAAGCATACTGCAAAAGCAACCAAAGAGTTTTTTAAGGGAAAGAAGTGGAATGTTATGCAATGGCCAAATCAATCACCTGACCTGAATCCGATTGAGCATGCATTTCATTTGCTGAAGACAAAACTGAAGGGAAAATGCCCCAAGAACAAGAAGGAACTGAAGACAGTTGCAATAGATGTCTGGCAGAGCATCACCAGGGATGAAACCCAGCGTCTGGTGATGTCTATGCGTTCCAGACTTCAGGCTGTAATTGACTGCAAAGGATTTGCAACCAAGTATTAAAAAGTGAAAGTTTGTTTTATGACTGTTAATCTGTCCCATTACTTTTGGTCCCTTAAAAAGTGGAGGCACATATACAAACTGTTGCAATTCCTACACCGTTCACCTGATTTGGATGTAAATACCCTCAAATTAAAGCTGAAAGTCTGCAGTTAAAGCACATTTTGTTCGTTTCATTTCAAATCCATTGTGGTGGTGTATAGAGCCAAAAAGATTAGAATTATGTCGATGTCCCAATATTTATGGACCTGACTGTATATCATTTAATTATGTTCTTATGGAAAAAAAAGGATTAAGCCTTTTTTTTTAATTGATGACAGTTATTGATGAATTAACATATATTAATATTTTAATTAATTAATAATTAGTAATCATTACAAAAAAAAACATTTTATACTGCAATAAAAGTAATAACAATTTTAGCCTGCACTTATATATCTGCCTTACTGTTCATTCATGTACATTGCTTTAGGAACTATTAATTAATAATAATAAAAAATATGTACATGTTCAAAAAATATGTACATTTATGTACATTTTACAAAGTACGTCCATATCTGGAGTGCTTATAATTGCCTGACAGGAATAAGACCTTCAAAGCACTTAAATATTTAAAGCACTTTCTTACATTCTGTCATGGGCTACATTTAAAATTGTATAATGATTTTATTTATGAATATATTGATGATTATGCGTTTATGTTTTGCATCTATGCCAATTAAACATCATAGTTTCAATCAATCATAAATTCATTGAATACAAACATTAAAAATTACCTTTATGTCACAGATTACTCATCTCTTCACCTGACTGAAGACAAGAGAGTGAATTCTCAAGGATTTTTTCTCAAATAACGTTAATTTCACAGGTATATGATTTCATGATGCCCTTATTGTTTTGCATTGATGACAGTTAAAGATTAATTAATTAACCTATATTTATTTAGGGCCTCCTTCAATAGCAATTTGATAAATTGAATAGGGCTCTATATAAGGACATAGCATATTATTTTTACATACATTTTTAGTTAATGAACATCTAGCCAAAACTAAGGTTTTCAACAAAAAAAATACAAAAAATATATGTTATCTGCTTATATAATGCCCTATTGCATTGCACAACTTGCAAATTAATGAGGCCCATAGTATTTAATTATTCTTTCATAATAACCAAAAAAAAAAAAATGTATACGTACATATATATTTACCTAATTAACTGTTAAAGAACGTAAATTAGACCTCATAGTAAATTGATTTCATCATTAAGAAAATTACAAAATTGCACATTATTTTAAGGCCAATCTATACTGTTTCTGTTTGCCCTTCTTTAGGAAAACATAATTACCTCTTTAGGTTTACTATTAATGTCAGTTAATGATTAATTCATTAACATATATTCATTTATTAATGAGTTAATAATTAATTTAAAAAAAATAGTTATCAGTATATATATATATATATATATATATATATATATATATGTGTAGTGCTTTCATTTTTAATGTATGCCAATAAAAAAAAACGTAATTAATTAAAACCTATTTAATTTATTTCATGGAAAAATTCTAAATGCTTTTCAAATCATTGCATTCTTTAATTCATGATATTTAGCTTTGGATTTGGAGCAGCTACAAACAATATGTACAGTACAAAAAAATATTACATCTTACACCTGTATTTACATTTACAGATTACAATGGCGGACAATGGAGAAGACACGATTGAACGCAAAAGAAGAGCGACAAGGGAAAGGAAGAAAAGGTGGAGAGATACACAGTCCCCCGAAACATCCCAACGCTTAAGAAAAATTAGTAAGAAAGCACAAAGTGAGTGTGCTGTAACTTAAAAAAAAAGAAAAAGTAAACAAAAACATGTCTGTGAAACATTGCCTAATGATCCAATATTGCCTATTGACACCAATGATCATACACATGACACCAATGTAGATATAGAAAGTTGTAGTGATATCTATGTTGAGGAAGCTCAGGATACTGCTTTCATTAGAGCACTAACAGTAGACACTCATTATTGTGGATTACTCAATATTGTTTGTCAGTTATGTGGGGCCTATTGTTTTCTCAAGGAAAGACCAACTTCATTAGTTGCTGTCAGAAAGGAAAGGTAAGACTTCCACAAAGACACGCATTTCCAGATTACTTACAAAGTATCATGAGCGATCCAACATTTCCAAATTATACCAATTTTAAAAAAAACATCAGGTCTTATAACATTTGCTTCAATTGGTGCTACATTAGCAGAAAATGTCCCAGGACATGGTACTTACTATTTTAGAGTTCAAGGACAAATTTACCACCCCTCTTCACATTTATACCCACAAGAAGGAGAGCATAGGAAATTTGTTATATGTCTTGGATACAATGGAAGCTGTTGAACAAAGGATGATGCTTCTGGAAAATAAACACTGTTTGCACATAGTCTTTGAACAGCTGGATAAAAATATGGCCAACAACCCATACAGTCAAGCATACAAACAATTAGCACAGGTTGAAAAAGAACAACAGCAACATGCTCAAAGACATCAATTGACAATGCCAAGAGTAACTATGGTGTTAAAAAGAGATTGCAACACTGATCAAAGACAGTATAATTTACCAACAGTAAATGAGGTTGCCATGGTCTTTAAAAATTAAGATGGTGAACCACCTTTTCAGCGGGAATATATCCATGCAATGAAGAACAACCTTTTATAAACATAAATATATTAAGTTGTAATTTAGATCCAGTGACATATCCCATTTTCTTTCCAAATGGTGAACCTGGAAGGGAACCGAAATTACAATTGCAAGGTTATCCCAATAGTAAAGTTCGGGTTAGATGCCATCTTTCTATGCTGGAATATAAAGTGGCACAAACTGCTATTTGGGATTATTTTAATCATATTTTATGTGGGGGCAAACTCACACAACAATGGATTATTGATTCCTATCTACAAGTCGAAGCAAATAATCTACATTTTATAACATTTTAACAAAACAAGCTTCGAGTAGAACAATATTGTGGATTGATGGATTATGTCGCTGAATTGGCTACCAACAGAGACATTCCAGCTGAAAAAGCAATCATTTTGCCATCCACTTTCCAAGGATCTTCTCGCAAAATGCAAGAAAGATATAATGATGCAATGGCTATTGTCACAAATTTTGGAAAACCAGCTTTATTCATTACATTCACATGTAATCCACAATGGCCAGAGATCCAGGAAACTTTTATTCTTGGACAAAATACTTTTGATCTACCAGATTTAGTGGCAAGAGTATTCAAAATAAAACTCAATTCATTAATACATGATATAACTAAAGCACAGTTATTTGGAAAATATGTGGCTTTTGTTTATAGCATTGAATTAAAAAAAAAGTGCATTTAAAAATGCACACATACTTTTAATCCGGCAGGAAAAAGATAAATTGAATACTGCAGAGAGAGTGGATTCAGTCATTACTGCTGAATTGCCACATCCAGAAAAATATTCCAAACTTTATCAGATTGTAACACACAGAATGATTCATGGTCCATGTGGAGATATCAATCCCAATTCACCATGTATGGAAAATAAAAAATGTACAAAACAATTTCAAAAACAATTTAAAATACAAACTTATGCTAATTGTGATGGATACCCTTTGTATAAAAGAAGAGAAGGACAAACAGCTATTATACGTGGCCAAAAGGTTGGTAATAGATATGTGGCTCCATACAATCCACATTTGCTGATGAAGTACAATGCCCATATAAATGTGGAAGCTTGCACTTCCATTATATCCATCAAATATGTGTATAAATATATATGCAAAGGATATGATGCAGCAACTGTCATTGTGCAAGGTGCACAAAACGAAAAGGAAAATCCAATTTTATATGACGAACTTTCTAATTATTTAGAACAATAGAACAATTTGCATTCATTTGCATCTTTTGCAATGTACCTGATGCATTAGCTGTGTGGGAAACATTTAAATTAAATATGTCTGAAGACTTCTTGAAAAGTTACAATGAGCCCACTGCACTCGTAAAAATGTTAATGGAAATTCAAGAAATATTTCTTGCTCATGGATTAAATTGTGCAAGTTTTATTTGGCCTGATCCAGGACTTATAGATTACATCAACTTTGATGATTATGACACTGAGCTTCAACAACACAAAACACAAGAAAACCTGTCAACTTTAAATACTTTACAATTGCAAGCATGTATTGCCATCACAAATGCTACAGATGATGAAATGGTCAAAGACAGTTATTTCTATCTAGATGGCCCTGGTGGATCAGGAAAAACTTATCTGTATAATTGTTTGATGAGTTACATTCAAGCACAGGGTCAAATAGCAATTCCATTTGCAACAACTGGAATTGCCACACTTTTGTTAGAAGGTGGCAGTACTGTGCATTGTGGGCTTAAACTGCCAGTTCCCATTTTAGAAACATCAGTTTCAGATATTCAACTGAATTCTTTACAAGCCCAAACATTTTAAAAAGGTAAATTAATTACCATAGATAAAGCAACAATGATATCATGTCATGCCTTGCAATGTATTGTTAGATAATTAAAATAAGTGATGGATAATAATTTGCCATTTGGTGGAAAGGTGATGTTGTTAGGAGGACATTTTAGGCAAACATTACCTGTTGTGCCACATGGAAATAGGACTGACATCATTGAAACATGTATCAAGACAAGTAAACTGTGGAACATATTTACACACCTCAAATCAGAATTAAATATGAGATCTGAAGGCCAAAACTAATTAAATGATTGGCTCATTCAAATTGGAGAAGGAAAACATCCACAAATACATGATTTTCCCAATGATACCATTGAAATTCCATCACAAATGGTTTGCAAGGAATCAGACATTGCAAACAAAGTGATATTAATATCTAAAACTATAAATGCCTTGAATCTAAATAACCAAATGTTAAAATTCATCAACGCACCCCAAAAGAATTATTACAGTGCAGATTCAGTTCTGGCTGACGATAAAGACAGTGAAGCTAATTTTAGTATAGAATTTAATAATTCTTTAACACTATCTGGAATGCCACCACATGTTTTGCAATTGAAAAAAGGGGCAATTGTCATGCTATTGAGAAATATGTATCCAAGAAAAAGGACCAGATGAATTTTGCACGATTTAAAATATCATTTCATACATGCAAAAATTATGACTGGTACCCGTAAAGGTGAACACATTTTTATACCAAGAATTGATGTGGTTCCAAGTGAGAGTGGTTTGCCTTTTGTCCTTCAAAGGAGACAATTTCCAGTTATCATGGCATTTGCCATGACCATCAATAAATCCCAAGGACAAACTTTTAAGTCTGTGGGTATTTTTTTACAGGAACCGGTTTTTGCACATGGACAACCCTATGTTGCTTTTTCAAGGTGCACAAATCCAGATGATATTAAAGTTTCAATTGAAGACAACCCAAGTCAGGGTGATCTATTACATGATTAACGTATTTTTACAAAAAACATTGTGTACTATGAGGTTTTGTAAACATACAGAATAGTGGTTTAATTTTCAGGATGAAATTTAATGTCACTTGGCCTCTTCTTACACAAAACGTTATCTACAATTTTAGAAAACTACAACAATTACAAAAAAAGGAAAAAAAACAAACAACAACATCCCATAGACACAAATAAAAGTCTGCTGGGCTCTTTGAAAGGGAACCACTTTGAAAGACAAACAAAAAATGGAATGTCTTGGAAGTCACTTTTGCCAGAATTGGCCCCACAAAACAGTTACCTAGGGCCTCATTCTATTACGGCCGCAGCCGCTGAGGGGCCGTAAGGACCGGCCGCAAGCTTTACAGCTATTCTATTCCCCTCCGGCCGGGGACTCCGGCAGGCTTGCGGCCGGCGCCTTGCTATCCCTTTCGGCCGATCGCGCCGGAGGAAATCCTTTGATCTAAAACGGCCGCAAGGAAATCGGCCGTAAGAAAAGCCTGGTTGCGATTCTATTGCACCGGGAACCCTGTCTGCAAGGCTAAAAACCAGCCGCAGCTTACTTGCAGCAAAGAGGTCTCGCTAGCACCAATTAAGCACATAAAATAGCTCAAATAAAGCCATCCTGCACTTTGAGAAGACTATAAAGTGATATTCGGTGTTAGAAAAAATAGCACATAATTATCCTATACTCAAATCCGTAAAATATTTTATTTTTAATATCCGTAAAATATCCATGTAAAAAAGTCCAGAGTGCTTGGAGCACCTCAGACACGCCCACGCCGCAGCCGGAAAATAAACAGTTAATTTGAACTCGGGTTTGGGCAGATGTGCAAGCTTGAGAGTGGGTTCCTTTTAATCCTCATGTCCCCCAATATGATCCCTAGCATTTACAGAGCTGTACAGTGCAGGCTTGAATTTTTTTTTGCGTTTTTAGATTTCAGATCTTACGGCCGGTTTCAAAATATGCGGCCGGCCGTAAGAGGAGATCCTTGCAGGGCCGTATAATAGAATCTCGAGTTAACAGAACCCCCGCAAGGAATCGCAGCCTTACGGCCGATTTACGGCCGATAATAGAATGAGGGCCCTAGTATTTTCTTACCTTTACTGTTTCAATTTAAATACTTTAAGTTCATGTTTGTAATGTTAAAATTCTGTTTTCAAATGACCGGAAAGGTGTTTCATTCTATGTAATTAAGGTTTAATGTTAGTAGCAGGATCCTCATTTGTTGCAAAATGTAAATATTGCATGATATAGAGAGTATTGATCCAGGGAGTAATCTGATCGCCAGTTAATGGGGTCAGGAAGGAATTAATTTTTTGACCCACTTTCAAACAATTGACCAAGTTTTACTGTTTTTTTTTTGTTTGCCTCTGGATTCAATATTCAAGATCACTATATTTTTTACTAATTTCACTTAAAATGTTATTACCTTACGTTAGTGTTTGCACTGTTAACATTGTATTTTACAAGGTTTAAAAAGTTGATTTATTGAATGTTAGTAAGGATTTATGTCAGTAGCAGCATACTCATTTGTTACAAATTTAAATGTATAATTTAATAGACAGGATTCATCCAGGGAGTAATCCGATTGCCAGTTACTGGGGTCAGGAAGGAATTCTTTTTTTTCCCCCTTTGATACAATTGGCTAAGTTTCAATGTTTTTTTTTTACTGTTTGCCTTCATCTGGATTCAATACCTATGTCCTTTACCAGGAGTTTAAATTATATACAAGCTGCATGTTATGAAGCATTCTGTAATGGTTTAAAATACTCATTTATACAAAGTTGAGCTATTTCATGTTAGTATTGTTAAAAATAATTCATTCAACACTGTTCACAATATATAACATGAGTTGGCACCAGAGGGGGGGCCAAAATTATTTTTTTGCACCAGGGCCCTCCATTGACTAGCTCCGCCACTGGCTCATGTGATGGTATATTGTTAAAGTTAAGGTCTAAATAAAATAAAATTTACAACTATAGTTGGTAAGCATTCTTAGTTGAAAGTTAATTTCTTACAGCAAACATACACTGACCTTTGTAAATTTTACTGCTTACTGAACCTTTGCGCTTATCTTTGTGCTAAAGGTAATCATAGCTAATCATTGCAAATCACCCAGTTGGACCTGCATGCATGTTTTTAGCTTACAAGTAAGTCCATCTAAGCATATTCAGGCTCCAGGGAGTAATTACAACTAATTAAAAATACCTGCCCTACAGCAGAAAAATAAAAAGCAAGGGCCACAGCCTAAATTGTAAACTCAAATTTTAATAGCATTTAATTGATAAAATTATTTTTTAAATGATACCATATGTGAAAACTTTGCTTTTTCCCTTGACGTAGAATTCTGTCCTAGTGATAACCTTGGGGGGTATTCATGGGTGCCCATGTTTTATTCTCTGAATAACTACAGTTGTGCTAATGGACTTACATATAAGGAGAATTTCAACAGCTCATATGCATATTACTTGTCTTGTCTCATGTAAGTTGGCTCTTCTAATTCAAAGGTATTTAAAACATTGTGGATAGTTAATTAAGTGAATCCCAGCATTGGTAAGGCTATTAAAGCACCAATGTGGGCAGTTTGTTTCTATATGTTTTCTATATTCTAGACTATATGCTTCCATTTAATTTTATTACCTGATTCTGTCAGCTACTATCTCTGGAGAGTGTCTTTGTAAACTGAGGGGGGGTGTTGGGGGTGTGTTTAGGGTCAGTTAGGGGCATGTTGGGGGAGTGTTGGGGGGCAGGTGTTAGGGGCGTGGGGGGCGTCAAACTTAAAGCTAGCCCGGGTGGCAAAAGCTCTAGCTACGCCACTGGGTGGAAGGGCATATTACATGAGTTTAGAAAAGAAAAGTGGAGACGTGAAAGGCTCAATGTCTAGAGGCAAAAGAAGCCAAGGTGAATGGAACTGGAACAAAATTATGTTGCTGAGTGCTTTAGATCAGGTAGATGATATGAGACCCAGTGACATTGGCTGAGCCCCTGCAGAAGGGACTGCTCAGTCCTGATGGTAAATGGAACCGGAACAAAATGTCAGTTGAAAAAAAACATGCAATGGTTCTAGGGTATCATAGGTAGGGTAAGTTAGAACAGGAATATTTTAATTAGATAATATAAAAGTGGATTATGTAGTGCAATATTTAACATGATGAAGCTATAAGGTTGGCTAAAAAATAGAGAATCCTCAGGTGTAGTGTGTAGATCATATACATCAAGGAACATAGATTAACTTGACAGCTTTGAAAAATATTATTGAGAAAACGTAATGCAGAAAAAACTCAGAATGTTGTAACTAATCTGTACCATTCAATGATTTCATATAAACCCACACATAAACCCATGTATGATCTATATGCTGTGTATTTTTCTGTTATTATTTTACTGATAAGATTATATTTCAAGAATCTTAATTATAGCATCGTTATTCCGTTTCATACACAAACCTCTTGTAGTTGACCTAAAAGATCAAAACAAGTTAAGCAAAATAAAGATAAATATTCACACAGAAATGGAAATGCCAAATATACAAAGGTGATTCTCCCTTCTAGTAGCAAATGACTAATTGGTGAAAGGATGGCTCACATCTTAAACACCTTAATGTACGGCATTGTAATGCTTTGAAGGTACATAAGGAAACATCCAAGGAATGAATAAAGATTGTTTAATTATTTGTAGAGGACATTCTTTTAACTTTATGCATTTTAAATGAATACCATTGTCATTAATATTTTCCAAGAAGTACTTGAATATTGGACATAATAAAGTCATGTAACATTGTTTTAATAGAAGCACATTTTTATTCTCTATGAAATCCTAATTTTTAAAGCAAGCGAATTACCACTGACGCATGAAATCTTTTCCTGAAATTTGCCGAGCTCTCCTGTTATGTAATTGTTCATTACCTGTTCCTGCATTCATGCCACAAACTCGTTTAGTGAGTAGTGTGTCTTATATGCAAATCATTTAGACCCACAGCAATGGTCAGCAAACCCAGAGGCATTCAATACCAATATAGACAAAATCATAATTAAGTCTCCTATGAATTGAGGCATTTAATTAAAAGGCAGAAAAATGTTCAAGAATGTTGAAATGCAAAATGGTGAACTAGCTCATCAAAATGTGTTGCCTTAGCATTATTGAATTATTGCATTATTGTATCAGTCTATTCTCATTCTTTTTTCTTCATTTATTTATTTTTTGCCATAGCTAAAAATGACTGTTAATGGGTTTTTGGTACTGTACCCCAATGAAAAGCTATGTTCACAAAGCTCTCAGACAGTAGCACACATAAATGGATCCCATTTGTATATCACTACCCAAAATCCACAGAGGGAGTATTGTTGATTGAGACATTCTGTTGGACATAGGTCCTACATCCTGATTGAGACATGTAGGTGTAATTAAAATGTTTTTTCTTTCCTATCTAAAAATGTGAAATGCATGCTTCTGTAGTGATTTTGCCAGTTTGACTTTTTGAAATTAAGTTAATGCACAGTTTGTGAAAAAGGTGCATGGCAATTTCAGGAGAATTTGGGGAGATTCATAAGAAATTCATTAAATTTTGAACGTATATTATAAAATAAGAAAATCATATGACATCAAAACAAAACATAGTAAGATGTGAGCCTATTTCGATGTAATATCCAAATCATGTCCAATCTTTCTTCTTTTTCATTCATACTGGGGGGAATTTGCTAAGCTGGTGACTGAGATGTGCCTAACTGTATTTGTTATGCACTGTTTCCTATGGGGATAAGTTGAGATCCCAGAGCTTCTAAACTCATCTCAGCCACATGATTTTTAGTAAATGCCCCCACTGTATCTTGCCTACTATATGCTTATGTAAATTATTTTAACATTTTAGAACAGTCTGTAGTTTTCAGTAAAATACTGGGATTTCCTTCACTACTACTCCTACATCCTGTCTTGTTCATTAGCACCCGACTACACATGTATAAGGGCACATGCCGTTTGCATCACCAGTCACAATGGATCATCTTCAACTCTCTCTGGCTTCACCAAGGTGACCACTTGAGCACAACAGGTGTACATGAACATATTAATTTTACCACTAAAATATGTAAATAAATGACAAACAAGGGGGTGGTGGGAGAGCGCCCACCTCCTAGTGCAGATAAGTATGTATGAACCAAAATCAAATTTCAGTGGTAGCCAGTAGCACATAATAAAACGTTTTTTATGGTCTTACCTCTTAAATACCTACTAATACTCTGAAACATTGTAGGTTTATAGCGCCACGATACCAGGGTTCAAATCTAATGTTGAACACAATCACTGTATTATCAACAAAATAACCAAATCCAAATGTATGCCTTATATTCTTACCACATGCCTTTCCTTCTCTCTCTGAATAATAATCGTCTTCTCACACCCCTCAGGACTCACTTTTTCCTCTCCTGTATTTAAGGTTTGGCATCTTTTTGAGTCATCAAATACAAAATATGACCCCTTTTGATAACCATGGCAGCTTAACAATTACTCTATTTTAAATGTATTTATAACCATTATAGATTGGCAAATTCTTCACGTTTATAAAATATGCAGCAAAATAATAAAAAAAATAGCTGCTATGTCAGTCATGGTCCTGCAGAGGCATTAATATTTAGTCATTTTTAATTAAGAAGTAGCTATATGATTTTTTTTCTGATTGATTATGCTTTTAGGCAGACACAGTTTTTAAACAATTACGGTATATTTTTTTTTTTGTGCAGTAGTTTTTTTTTAATCAGAGCCATATAATTTAGAAAATGTCTTGATAGAGATATGTTGTTCAATCTTGAGATTGGTACATAGGACAGAGTCCGCTCCCTGCTCTTGCAACTTGAATAGTTAGTTTATTCAGACATACCTAGCACATTGTAATACCTTAATATTTTTATAAGCCTATGCTATTCCTTTTTGTTCACAGATATGTTGTCATCTGCAGCTCCTAATTCAGTTAAAATGTGAACGGATGATTGTGCCAAAGAGGAAATGGACTAGTGCCACCCCACTACTACTTGGAACATCCAATTTAACTGTTTTAGTTATTGTGTTTTGTCTCTTCTAATTGAAGTAGTGATGGTCTGCGAATTTCAAAGGTGCTTTGGGAAAAGCACTATGGACACTATGGATTTGAGGCTCAAAGACAGGGCCCTCCTTGCTTTGCTATGTCTAATTTGTATTTATCTTTGTCTTGAACTTATCTTATGTACAGCGCTACGGAATATGTCGGCAAGTTATAAATAAACAATAATAATAAATAATTGAAAATAATACGTTTGGTTCAGGCTAGGCCTCAGCAGATTTTTAGGTGGCAGGAGTAGTGGATTAAGAAATATGTGTTTATTGCTTGAGGTCCATAAATTATATTTTTTATGTGTATCTTATCCAATTTGATGAGCTAAGTTAGCTTTGTCTTGTGTTATTCTTGTTGCTATTTTTGTCCTATTTTTCCTGTGATTGCTGGGATTATGATAATTTTTGTTATAAAAAAAGAGTAGTTTCTTATTGTAGGGTCCATTTAATATTAAGCTACCCAAACATTATTGCTGTATAAATGTATTTTATTTGTGAGTATATTTTTACTTTTTTAGTAAACCATTGGTTTTAAATACTACGCTATGTTCGGCTTTTTGCTCTCCTTTTTTCCTACAATATTTTTAGCTGCACTCTTCAGTTTTTGAAGCAGCGTCTTTGGGACAGGAGCGCATAGAGAATAACCAGACAAAGGCCTCCATTCAATTGCAGTTTACGTTATATAGGCCGTAAGTCTATGGGCTTGAAATTTGCAACAGTTACAGCGTGATTTAATTGATCAAGCCCGCAGCTTCCTGGCAGGAAGCCTAAACCGTAAATCATGCACCCGTAAGGAGCATTTCAGAGCATGATCATGATCAATTAAGTGAGGCCGTAACTACCAATTTAGAAACAGCCAATAGTAAATGAGACCGTCATGATGATATCAGTAAAACATGGCATTTAAATCAATTAGCGTTTAGAATTCTGATATGTGGTCGGACTCAAAATCTGGCAATGTAAAAAATAATAAAAATGAATGACGATACTGTTCTAGTTCATGTGGGTGGCCTGATATGTCTTAACTCCTTGATTGCCGAGATTGATATAACATGGAAATGAAACGTAGAATTTTTTTTAAATGCATATTTGTGAGCTTAAAGACTGTTGTGAAACTAATTCTAATGTCTTTCATCGCTTTCCTGTCTTTTAAAGTGCAGGGTTGATTTTTTATTGGCATTTACAGTGCTACGAACAGGTGTTTAACTCCCTTGTGGGTCCTATCTGGTTTTCTTCTACATTTGCCATTTACGGGTGTGAAGACAATTGTGGGCTTGAGGAATTGTAGCAATTGAATAGCGATTTGCGATTGTAACATTTACAGGCTAGAAAGATCAAAGGCTTAGATGGGTTGGAAGTTACGATTTTGACAACAGCAGGGTTTTTCAGCTTGTAACCCGCAAATTGTAGGTAAAAGATTCCAATTGAATAGCAAATTATTTTACGGGCTACATTATAGGCTCCAGTAACTAACATTTGCTCAATTGAATGGAGGCCTTAGAATATCAGAGTTACTCTTGTATAAAATAGTCTTTTCCAAGAAGTTCAGTGTGGACTGATAAAAGCTTATAAAAAGACTCTGCTATACTCTGAACACAATGAGCCTTATTAAATTGCGATTTGGCAAATTGAAAAGGGCTCTATTTAAGCACATAGCATATTTTTTTTACAGAAGTTTTTAGTTAGTGAACTTCTATCCAAAAGAAAGGTCCGTTTTTGACAGCCCGTAGGGTTTTTCCATCTGTAACGCACAGATCGTTTGCGGGTAGCTGTAGCAAGGCCAATTTAATAGCCATAAGTCTAGCGGGCTCCGTTATGGGCTACGGGTTTTCACATTGGGGGAATTTAAAAGTGCTGTCAGTATTTCCACTGTCGCTAAGGGTCCTGGGTAGTGAAATGCAGACTCAAAATGTACTATCTGTATTGCCTCAGACCCATTTATTGCCTCATACCCATTGGGCTCTCAGGCAGGTTTAATAACATAACCATGCATTAGTGACACTGGGCCTCATTCAATTGCGATTTGGCAAACTGAATAGGGCTCTATATTGGCACATAGCATATTTTGTTACAGAAGTTTTTAGTTAGTGAAGACGGTGCTTTTGGATAGAAGTTCACAAACTAAAAACTTCTGTAAAAAAATATGCTATGTGCTCAAATAGAGCCCTTTTCAATTGGCTGAATCACAATTTAATAAGGCTGAATGTGGATAAGTACTGTTTGGGCCTCATTCAATTGTGATTTTGCCAAATGAATTAGGCTCTATAAAAGCACTGAGCATATTTTTTTTACAGAAGATTTTATTTAGTGAAGACTTTGCTTTTGGATAGAAGTTCACTAACTAAAAAGTTCTGTAAAAAAATAATATGCTCTGTTCTTATATAGAGCCCTATTCAATTGGCCAAATCACATATGAATGAGGCCCTTTGTTTATATTTTTATCTCAAGACTTCAATATTTGTGTTTTATGTGCCTGTTTGAGTAGAAATTGTCATTTTGTCTGCCTATGCAATGCCAGTTTCCCCCTGGACACAGAATAGGAGGAGGTGGCATTTGACTGGGCTAAGTGCTGGGGAGTGTATTAAGGGTGGGGTATATAGGGAGTTTATATATATATTAGTGTCTTTTAGCCAGAGTGTGTGGTGGGACAACGTGTTTCAACATGGCCAATAGTGGATACCCTTGTGCTTCAACTGAGAGAGCAAGTGGCAGCACATGGACCTGAGTGGCTGCAGGCAGTGGTGGCAACTATCAGGCCACCCGCTGAACAAGAGGAAGAGGCGTTGCAAGTGACCGGCGTGAGTCAAGATAGCGGGAGAGGATGCAAGATTGAGGAGATTAAAACCCCTGCAAAGGCTCAGTTTCTCTGATGATACCCCCAAGAAGAGTAGACCCAGCGGGACCCCCAGAAGAGGGCGGCTGTGTGGTGCGGCGGGTTGAAAGCAGGAGGATGCGGCAGTGCTTTGATCAGTGCGGAAGGATACAGAAGGATCGGCAGCGGAGGAGTCAAGGTCTGGTTTACCTGTGAGAAGTCGTAGGAGCAGAGCCAGAGTGGAGCAGGAAGCAGCTGGTTGGCGTGTCCGGGGGAGAGCAGGTCGGATGCGAGTGCACAGCAGGATCCAGTAGGAGGCGGAGGCCCGAGGGCAGAGATTACTCCGTGAATGAGGATCCAGCCATGCAGTGGAAAAAGGAGCGGCGCAGACCGGTTGTGGTGAGGCGAGAATCGCAGCGTCTGGCAGTAGAAGGTCTGATGCGCAGGGGCAGACAAGGAGAGGAGGTCAGAATAGAGGAAGAGCACAGTGCACTATGGGAGAGGCTGGGGGAGCATAGAGGAAAATCCGAGGCATGCAAATAGGGTGCACAGCAGCGAGAAGACAGGTCAAGGGGCAGCACACATGAGGTGCTACAAGGCACATGGGCAAGAAAAAGGAACTGCAGAAAAAAGATGGACAGAGGGAGTAGTAGGAAGAAACAGCCCACAGTCAGGATAGGCAAAACGGCTCAGAAGGAGCAGCTTGGAGTGGAAAGGCAGACTTGCAAGATGAAAGAGGCACAGCTGGGAGTGAGTGAAGATCAGGAGGAAGAAGAGAGAAGTAACAGGGGGGAAGTGCTGAGCAACATGGAGGAAGGAAATAACAGGCATGAGGAAGGATCTGTGCAGCAGTAGAGTGCTAGGAGTTGCGGTATATGTCCACTTTCTTCTATTTGTGATCCAGGAGAAGGTACATCTGACAGGACTGTGATACGACCAGGTTTAGGTCTGACAGAGAGAGCTGGGGAATCGTTGGACAGGAAACACACACAGCAGGGGATCTCCTAGAGCATCACAGCAGCGGTCAGTGACACCAGTCAGCGGACAGGAGTTGGTCAGAGCAAGCAGAGTTGGTAAGCATGGGCGTACAACATCTGCTTGTGATTACAGAGACAGGAGATTGCCGGAGAGATGGTTTGGCAGGAGTGATCGGTCAACCTCAGCGGGTCGCAGGAGCAGATTCACGCCCTCCCCTACTAGGAGGTCTCGGTCGGGAAGGAGGTCACCGCAGTGGTACAGAATGTATGGTGAGCATAGGAGGGGTGACAGAAGCAGGGAGAGGGAGCCTTATCGTTACAGAGGCGAAAGAGAGAAGCTCTGCGCTAAGGGCTGGGACTGCCTTCTGGTAGATACAGGATGGTACAGGAGGAAGACCACAGAGCACAAGAAAGGAGTTCTGTGAGCAGGATGGATCTACTGCCAACTCCACTCATGAGGGTACAGGAAGAAGAATATGGAGCACGAGAATGAAGTTCGGCAATCAGGAGTGATAGACTGCCACTTCGGCAACAGGGGAGGAGTATTGAGATAGCGACAATGGCAGCAGGGGTTATAGCCCCCTCAGGGACTGCAGAGGGGTGAGTTGAAGGAACACTCATCGGATGATCACAACACACATGATTTCACAGTTTTCATGTCTAGCTTAAAAAATGTGTTGTCTAAGTTTGAGGGTAGTAAAAATGTGGGGGCCTGGGGCAGTATGGGTGTCAGATAGGGTGAGGGTTGGGAGTCAGGTCATCTCAAGTACCGGGCAGAGTAGCACAGTGGTAGAGGCTACAGAGGGGATCAGCAGGGTAGGCGTGGAGGTAGCAAGACCCAGTAAGCCCCCAGTTGAAGGATAATTATTAATTAGAGTAGCAGATACAGCCATGAAGAAGACGGCCCTATGCTCTATTGGCACTATTGGGGAACATGTATCAAAAGAGATTAGGGAGAAGACATGGAGGAGGGAGTTTGTGGAAATATCCTAATTATTGCCTTTTGATGATTTCATTGAAATAAAGCACGATGAAAAGAAGGATGACACAAAAAAGGAAGAGGAGGAGCGTAGGCACAGGTACAGAAAAGTTCCCCAAAATTATATCAACTGGCTGCAGGCCATTTTTTTTTTTTTGCCAGCATAGTGGGGGAGAAAAATCCTGAGTTTTTTTCCTCATTGTTCCTCTATCTGGACAAAATTGAGGGCATTCACTGTACTTATGGGGGTTTAGCCTGGTGGGTTTATGATGAAAGATTTAGGCAAAATATGTCGGTGTGCCTTAGTATGCAATGGGATGATAGGGATTTGGGGAGTTGGCTCAAAATTGTTACCCCTTTATGACCATTAGCAACATCGGTATCTGGGTCTGAGCCATTGGCTGGTAGTGCTAGTAAGAAGGGCTGCTGTTTTGCTTTTAATGAGAGCTCCTACCCTTGGGGGGCATCATGCAAGTTTAAACATGAATGTTCTGAATGTGGGCTGTCTCATCCTCTTTTTCTGTACTTTAGAAAAACCAAAAGCCTATTGAGCAGACTCCAAAAAAGGACGAGTCCAGTGCTATTAGAAAAAATGTGGCCATGGCTAAACTTGTACGCTAAGGTTCCCTGTAATGGGGCATATGCCTGTTTATTGGGAAAAGATTTTGAGTTTGGTTTCCCAATCCCGTCTGTTTTTGAGGTAGGTTTGGGTAGGCCTCCCAATTTAAAATAAGCTAGGGATGATCTGTTTGCAGTTATGGAGATGCTTTTGGATAAGGTGAGCAAGTGTAGGATGGCTGGTCCGTTTGATCGTTTGCCTTTAGAGGGTTTAAGGGTGTCCCCTTTAGGGTTGCTCAGTGAATGATGGGATTGATAAGGATTTGTCGTCAGTTACTTATGCTTCTTTTAAGCAAGCAGTAAAGTTGGTAAGAAAAGGTGGGAGTAGGGCCTTGTTGGCAAAGGTGGATATCAAGTCTGCTTTTAGGTTATTGCTGGGTTAACCTGAATCCCATAATCTACTTGGCTGTTTTAACTTAGGCAGTTACTTTGTTGATCTGTGTCTCCCTATGGGATTTTCTATTTCATGTTCCTATTTAAAAAAGTTTAGCTCTTTCTTGCAGTGGGTTCTCGTTAGGCAAACTGGGTTGTCAGCGGTAGTCCACTATTTAGCTAATTTTTTATTTGTGGACTTGGACGAGTCTACGGATTGTGGCCTATTGTTAGGTAGGTTTCAAGAGATGGCGGCTGAATTTGGAATTCCCCTGGCAGGGGATAAGACCGAGGGCCCATGGCGTTCTTTAAGTTTTTTGGGAATCCTTATTGACACTGTTAAGATGGAATGCAGGCTTCCTGATAGCAAATTAGTTGATCTGAGCGAGGCAGTGTTGGGAATCTTGAGGGCTAAAAAGTCACGTTGAAGCTAATGCAACCTCTCCTTGGTAAGCTTAATTTTGCTTGTCGTATTATTAGTATTGGAAGAATATTCTCTAGGAGGTTCTCCTTGGCCACAGCTATTAGGATAATAGCAGAGCATAGGGCGGATTTGCGAATATGGGATCTTTTCTTGCAGCACTTTAATGGGTGTACGTTGTTAATGGGAGATCCTGTGTTTAATGAGAATTTGGAGTTATATACGGATACGGCAGGCTCCATAGGTTGAGGTGCTTATTTCAAAGGAAAATGGTGTGAGGTGAAGTGGCCGGAGGATTAATTTAGGTGTGGGTTGACAAGGAATTTGATGTTTCTCAAATTATTCCCTATAGTAGTATCAATGTTTTTGTGGGGAGACAGTTTGAGGGATAAACATGTAATATTCCACTGTGACAATTTGGGTAGGTTCCAAGCGATTAATTCATTAACTGCCTCTTCTCCTCCAGTAGTTAAATTGCTGAGGCAAATGGTATTTCAGTGCTTACATCTCAATGCATTAATCAGGGCTTCTCATATAGCTGGGTGAACAACATCATAGCAGACGCCTTGTCCAGCGAACTGGAGTAAATTCAGGGAATTGGCACCTGCAGCTGAACAAGCCCTGGTGCATTTCCCACCTCATCTGTGGACTTTGAATTGTTAAGCTGCTTTAAGGAAAATCTGGGTATTTAGTGAAGTTACTGCCCGGTGTGGGGGGGTGAGGTGCTGCAAGATTTCTGCTGTTAAAATTAAAGGATAAAGTATTGAAGATTATGTTGTCTTGTCTTTTTATTGCATTGGTTCCATTACAACTATGGATTGTGGGTCACTCCTTCATTTATTGGGCACGAAGATCAGCATCCATTCAGGATAATGGTCGTCAGATGGGGTTCCCAGAGCAAGCAGTATTGATAAAGTGGTTTTGGATACGAGGCATGAAATGGAAACAGGTGGAGCAGAAAGTTGTAGAGTCTACAAGGTTATTCCCTCCCCCTGTGATTTTACTGCTACATGTTGGGGGAAATTACTTAGGTGTTATACCAATGAAGGAGTTGATCCGAATTATGAAAAGAGATATTTTGAGACTGATAGGGTTATTTCCAGGGTTGCTTATTATTTGGTCCCAGATTACACCTAGATTGAATTGGAGGAGGGCCAATGATCAAAATAAATTGGACGGGGCTTGTGACGAAATGCCCTTCGCCACTTTGTCTTGGAGAGGACTTATTGCCAGCCTCCTGCCCTGCGACTATGGCCCTGGGACATATTGCCCTTTAAAAACAGTATTCGGCCATACCAGAGTGTATGTCACTCATTCTGGCCCTTTAAATACAGTGGGGTCATTCAGTACTTGCCCTGTGTGAGCGGTGATACCCCAGATAGCTATGCCATGGAGCCCATTCATATATGGAAAGACTATGGGAAAGACTTTAGCTGCATTGCAATTGAACTGTGTGAATAGGATCTGAGCGCTATTCGGTAGTTTTGTGCGCTCAGATCCCAGCTATCTGGGGATATGTGAAATATCTGTGTGTTATGTGTAAAAGGTGACTTTATGTATTTTAAAGTGGTTTATGTCTTTTTGCAACCATGTGCTCAATGGAGTCTGCCTCTATCCCTGGATAATTTTAAACTTTCCCCATTGTCTCCAGTACAGAGGTCTCTGTAAAACCTGTTTGAGCCAGGGCCCAAAAGATACTTTTACTAACGTTTGAACCCCTGGTCTGATTCATGCCATTTTTTAATATGTTGTTCCACAATTTATGTTGTTCATAAAAATGTAAGTTTTATTTATGTACTATGTAAAATCATAAAGTTATAAAAATGTATAAAAATGTGTAAGTTTTAGCTGGGAGATAATTGAGTAGATACAGTAAGAAACTCAATTATCTCCCAAGCAGAGGGGAGGGAAACTGTGGGCGTTACTATTGTGTTATTGGTTGTTCTATACCTCCCCCATGGGTGTGTTCTGTTTGTACCTGACTGTAATAAAAACCAGGCTGGGTGTGCCAGCAAGAGAGTTCTACTTGACCCTGCAAAACGTAGCCTCGTCTGGTTCTTGGAGGGAATTGCTATATCACATTGGGGATTGCTATGCGCTGCATACTCCCTTGAGCTTTAACTACTGAACTCTTGTTCCTGATGTACTCTCCTTGGAGGAGAGGTCTTCCCCACACGGTCCTGGATGCTGGAGATTCATACATGGTGGAAAGAAGACGGCGCGGCTCCAGTTAAGCTACGGCGGTTGTGGAGTCTGTGGTGGTTGTGATGTCCGGTGCGGTGCTTGTAGTCCTCGGAGCAAGCTAGGAAGCGTCCATCAACGGAGGTACCCATTTGGGGTGTCAGGAGATCCGTTACAGGGCTAGACAAACGGTTAACAAGATAATGGCTTCATTTGTTAGGAGTTTTTTTTTTTTTCAAACAGACATAGAGATTTGGAGGTCCCAGAGGCATTTGAATATTTTATCAAAGATGGGGGGCACCTCAACCACGTGGGACTGGCTTTGTTTAACTATTCATTAAATGAATGTATTGTCCAGGCCATGGAGGGTTTTGGCAGTGCTTAGACCGTTGGTCTTGCAGGTGGTGGGGGTGCTGCATTCGCCTTTTGTTGGAGCTCATTGGTAGGGAAGGTATCCAGTCCTGGTTGGTGCCGGAGGTCCAGTGGTCACGGGGTTCCATTGGGCCTCTGAGAGGGTGAGCTCCTTCCACGTGCGGGTGTATAGCTACCTCTGATTATTGATATATGTTATCATATGTTGTGATAATAATAAAGCTGTGGTCAGGTTATACCCCAATCTGTGTTTGGGTATTTATTTGGGTGTTATTGGTCTTAAGAGCGTACCTAGTCACATATGCTTAGGCCAGTTTGCCCCTGGAGACAGAATAGGGGGAGGGGGCATTTGACCGGGCTAAGTGCTGGAGAGTGTATTAAGGGTATGGTGGGTGGGGTATATAGGGAGTTTATATATAATAGTGTGTTCCCGCCCTTTAGCCAGAGTGTGCTGTGGGACAACGTGTTTCCCTCCCTCCCTGTAGTTAGGTATTTGTCACAGCTCAAGCAGGGGTGCTGCATTCGCCTTAGGTTGGAGCTCATTGGTTGGGAAGGTATCCGGTCCTGGTTGGTCCCGGCGGTCCAGTGGGCACGGGGCTTCATTGGGCCTCTGGGAGGGTGAGCTCCTTCCTTGCGTGGGTGTAGAGCTACCTCTGATTATTGTTATATGTTATCATATGTTGTGATAATAATAAAGCTTTGGCCTGGTTATACCCCAATTAGTGTTTGAATTTATTTGGGTGTTGGGTGTTAAGGGTCTTAAGAGCGTACCTAGTCACACATGCTTAGGTCAATGCAATATGCACCAAAATTTAAGTGTGCAGACAATATGTAAGTGTACCTTCCACTTTCAGACTTGTGTATACTTACACAGACACACGTATGATTTCATGTATAGGTGTGTAGTAAACATATGACTGGAATATAGCAAGAGAAAAGATGAGTAGTACGATCTTTACTGAGGGGTAGTGGCAGAGCTAGAGAATGGAGGCAAAAAAAAAAAAATTGGGTGCCCCATTGGTTTGTAAATCATTCTAATCCACTTGGTTTTCATGGCAGAGATACTGGAGTGTGTTGCCAGTTCCTTCTCCAGTGCTCCACAGCTCCTGGTATTCCTAAGTGGTCTCCCATCCACATACTGACCAGGCCCAACCCTGTTCGGCTTCATGGTGGTGTGACCTCTTGGTTCCCTGGCTGGAATCCAACCCAGGTTGCCGCAGTGAAAGTATCAAATCCTAACCACTGGACCACCAGGGAACCCATGAAATCATTACCATAGGACAGCATAAAACCTAATATCCCTCTGGCCATTAATATAAAAAAAAAATCTATTACAATAACTACTTTTGAATATTAATTTCTTACCTTCTGGAGCCTCCCTCGTCTTACTGTCCTCTCTTATATAGGATGCCATGCTTCATTACTGGGACTAAATCCAGAGCATATTGAAACACTAGAAGTGTGAAGTTCCTCCCAGAGGAAGTGGCCTTAGGTCACAGCTGTGAAACAGAACCATAACATGAAATAGAAATATATTGGTTGTCCAAGAAAGTGGGAAAATTGAAGTGTAAATGATACATGATAAATAATTAAATGGTTCACTTAATGAATATAAAGATCTGTTCAATACATAAAATCCACCAAAATTGTAGCTAATTATGTAAATTCCCAGTTAAAATGCTTTTAATACCACACATATAATACATCACTGAATAGAGACTTCTTCATTAAATAATTTTCCCTTTTGGATCGTGTTTTTGAAGCATGCCCATGTTTTACTGCCATATGTCAGTAAGGTCCTTTTGCTCACTATTCAAGAGAGAGAGAGAAATTTCTCAAGATAATAGCATCATACGGCACTGTGAAAACAAATGATCTGCATATTCATGTTCCAGTGGTGGTGTTAATGAGCTATGCATTTATTAGTTATACTAATGAGGTATACATTACTCTTTACATAAAAAAAGATGACAGAAACATAAGCCATATTAGGAAGTCACTATATTACATAGCACACATTGAGACAGACGGTCTATTGCATAAAACACGTGAACAATAACATTTTTATTCTAAAACACTTATTTGGATGAGATTTATAAGTATTTTGAGGTTAGAAATGCTAATTGTTCAAATTTTCCAGGGGCAGAGTTTGTAAAAAAGGAGGACACCAGTACAACTTCCGTATATATTTGTGCATGGTAGGGGAATGTAAACATCAATAAAAAGGCTAACACCGTACTGGCACAGAAGCAGGAAGTTGCATCAAAAGATGCAACCATAGCACCGAAAAATATTCAAATACTCCTCTCTCACACACAGCTTTCACCAGGATCCTGCAGATGTATCAGACTTGATTTATTACATACAAGCTATGATTTTTTTGCTGCTTAGGTATGATATTAGTCAGACTCAAAAATGTCAATATATATATCAAGTAAATAATTAGTATGTTTGTGTTTACATTTTAATGTCTAAAAATAAGTTAAACATTTTTAATTTCCTGCTCAGAATTCAGAAGGGGGGAATGCAAATGGCTCCACAATGCATTATCATCTGTTAATACAATAGCGCTTAATACATTCGGATTATGCACAAGTTAGGAGACCAACCCACAGACAGTCACTGTTATGCTCTTAAATGGATCTCATCAGTGTGGTGCTGGTTCCTAACTTATGTATTACATTTTGTGGGAAGGCTATTTACCAAAACAACATTTATTTATTGATGCCATATTTGAAAGGAAGGATCTTGTCACTCACTGATATTCTGTGCTAAGGATATTATACTTACCTTTACATATTTTGGCCTACTGGACTATCATTGAGAAAGACCCAGTAGGGTTGAAATGCGTTTGGTTCTATATACAGCATTGTCTGTTTCTTTGAGCATCATTGTGCATATTATTTTTATATGCTTGCAGGCCAGAGGGCCGAGGGGTGCCTCAGAGGTACGAGGGAACTGCAGAGGTCTGTGGGGGCCAAAGGCAGAGGGAGGTCATAGAGGTCTGCGGAGACAACAGGGGCCACGAATGACTGAGGGGGCCACAAAAGGCAGAGGAGGCCGCAGAGGTCCACAGGGCTCCAAAGAAGGCCACAGGAGGTTATGGAGGAACACAGGGAGCTGAGGGAGGCCGGATAGGTCCACGAGGGCCACAGGAGGCTGAGGGGGGAAACAGGGGGTTGTGGTGGATAAAATAGCCTGCAGGAGCACAATAAGGGGCAGCAGGGGACCCCCAAGAGGTCATGGGGCCACAGGGACCTCAGAGGACCCACGGGGGCCACAGGACCAGGGGGCCACAAAGCACCCAGGGGGCCACAGGGATCTGCAGGGGTCATAGAAGACATGCAAGGGCCACAGGGGTCTAGGGAGAGTCCTTGGGGCACCTGCAGAGGGCACAGGAAGTACTAGGGCCTGTGGAGGGATGCAGGGGACCCATTGGAGTGCCTTGATGGCCATAAGGGGCCATGGGGGCCACAGGGGCTGTGGGAACGACAGGAACATCATAGGACCTCTGGGGGCCACAGGTGACCTACGTGGGTCACAGGGGCAACAGAGACTCTGCAGGGGCCTCAGAGGGGCTGCTGGTGGGCCCTGAGGGCCACAGAAAGGCACTAGGGGTCACTAGAAGGCAGCTGGGGCCACATGGTGGCCATAGGGGTCACTAGAGGGCTACAGGGGAGCCATGGGGGCCACAGGGTATCCGCAGGAGGACCACAGGGGCACCTCAGAGGCCAGGGGTCTCTGTGCCTTGCACCGGTTGCACCGGTGGTAGCTCCGCCTCTGGGTCTATACATATCTACATCAACTGTTGAAGGTGTGTAACATCTATATCCTCATTTTTTGGTATAACTAATACAGCTATTCTGCGTTGGTCATTTAAGCAGTACAGGCTGAATAGTTGTGCTGATTATCCACTGTCCATCTCAGCCACTAGACAGTAGTCTGGATAGTGTATACCATCATTTACCCCTTGGGACTTTTTGATACACTTGGGGCCATATTAAATTCCAAGCCCGTAGCGGCACTGGTACACCCAAAAAACCTGCGGGCTTGAAATTCGGCAGAGTTACAAAGCTATTAAATTAGCCAAGCCTGCAACGGACGTGGCCGACATCAAAACCCGTAAACCTTTCTTGCGCACATTGCATGTGCAGACGTGAACATGATCAGTTAGACAAATCCGGAGTTACGGGTTTAGATGGAGCCAATAGTAAAAGAGATCATTATCATTACGTCACTTAGGTTAGATTTCAACCCCTTATGGGTTTGAATTACAAGTTACAATTGGACCTGCATTCCATTATATGTATTAACACAATGATTGCCGGGATCGATATAACACATAAATTAAACATTAAAAAAAGTATTTTATATTGCAGATATAATATTAAGTGCAGTAATGTGTTGATATTTGCATTTACAGTGCAACAGATAGGACTTTCTAGTACCCTTTGGCTTTTTGGCTCCATTTGCGGGTTACAGGTTTGAACGCCAGTGGATTTGTAGCAATTTAATAGCAATTTGCAAACGTAACATTTATGGCTTAACAGATCAAAGGGTTTGCAGCAAAGGAAGTTCCGATTTCGACAGCCGGTAGGGTTTATCTTCATGTAGCTGTACGAGGTCAATTTAATAGCTGTAAGTCTAGCGGGCTCCGTTATGGGCTACGGGTTTTCACGTTGGGGGAATTTAATAGGGCTGCATTACCATTGGAGCAGATGGGTGGACTGACCTTCATTTTGAGTGGCCGTAAGTGAGGCTATTCAGTTGGTGTTTTTTTGAAGGCTCCAAACGTGTCACAGGTCAAGAGCTTGAAAACTCTGTGGATGTTAAACCCGGAGCTTCCCGAAACCTTTGATCTTTCCCATCAACAAGAGTTAGATCGCTAAAATCGCTTTTCAAATCGCAAATGTTTTCACACCCGTAAATGGCAAATATAGGAAAAAATCCTACGAGTACTAGAGAGGATAAGCAAGGGGGTTTAACCCCTGTCCGTAGCACTGTAAATGCAAATACAAAATCAAAAATGCACTGTAAATTACGGGGAAAGCGATGAAACAACTAGCACTATATTGGTTATAGACAGTTGAGTGGGGAGTTATGAAGTAAATCTAAATCTGATTGTAGAAATTACCACCCCTCATGGTAATGGTGCTTACCATCATTTATACATATGTTGGATCTTCCTAGGTGTCACAGTTCTCTGGATATTAGGCCCATACATGAGCATTAAAGAAATGGCGCAAAGATCTAAGACAGTAGCATCTCAAGTACGTCTTGCGTTATCTCCTGATTTACAGTATACTGTTTCCTTTGGAGTAGAAAACACCCTTCTCACTATATATCAGCTCTTCTTACCTCTTTTCAGGTGAGAAATTGCTTAGTATATTTTTGTAAGAGCATATTAACCAAACCCTACAGTCAGACATATGATATTGTTATGGTTATTAGGTTATTTCTTATAGTTGTAGACTTGAGAAGAAAACTGTAAGTCTATACATATTTGATTGTAAAAACAATACACTGTTTATGGAGTGTGACTTTATTTCCTTAAAAGTGCACATAAACATTTTTTAAATAAAAAAAAATGTTTAAAAAAACATATAGAGTGAAGAATAGCTTTAGAAATAAATTTAGATATTGTTCATTTTCTTAAAGATTCACCAAACAACACCTGTCAAATCACTCACTCATAAGTGGTGGAAATTTATCTCAGGTGGCCCTAGAAAGAAGGATGCAAAGTGACAACGCAAATCTGACACATCATCAATGTGCTGTTGGGGACAAGTACAAATGGTTATAATAAATCATTCACATGTCCCCCATAGCACAACTCCTTTATATATACATAAGTGCCTAGGTTTCGTATTATTATTAGGCTGATGATCCTTTTCTGTTTGGACAAGCCTCAAGGATACTTTATTTAATTTCTACTCACCTGAGAGGTCTTAACATTCATGCAATTTCTTTATCAATCAAGTTGCATGTCATTTTATGTTTGCTTTTACAATACAAGATGACAATGTACAAATTATTGTGCATCAGATAATAACATATTTAAATTATACTAGGCATCCCCTTCGGCCTAATTAAAACAATTCTCATCTAAAATATTATGCCTTCAATTTGCAGGTATTTTCTGCAACTGTGATTTACTAAAAATACTACTTAATTATAGGACTTTTTCATACTTAGTTGGCAGATAATAATTCTGACAGAATCCATATACTCTAATATTATTGTTAATGAAAATATTAAGATTCAATGATAACACATCAGTCAAAATATGCTTGGAATTTATTATTTGATTTAAGGAAGTTGAATATTTTGTTGAAAGTCAGTATCAAATAGACCTGATGATCATGAAAAAAAAGAAAAGCTCCAATTGAAGATATGCATACAAATCACATGTAATGAAACACAGGGCACACTATTCCCTAAAACACTAAAATATAGAAGCACATACATTAAATTGAACACTTTTCTAAGAGAATGTAAAAATACACAAAACAAAAATCCCCACATTTGCATCAGGCTAACAGTATTGTGAGTTATTTTAATAAACCCATGGGCAATGAATCTGCAAAGCAAATAGAGTTATTAAATAGGGGTTTGATAGAACAAAACAAGCAGGGCAGAAAACATATAAAAATATTGAAGGTATAAAAGAAAAGGGGAATAAACAAACTCAATTAAAGTGCAATTTAACTCAGTGTAACTGCTCTTCATGGTGTGATGTGTTGTTACATATTTTTGACGATGGGTGTAAGTTGGAAGAAAAAGCCTTTTTCATTCAAGTATTTCTAGTGGTTAAATGGTTGATAGCTAAACTTTGGAAATCGGAGATTACTCCAACAATGAACAAAGTAATTTTAACTCTTGAAAAAAACAGAGAACTAGAAAGGGATATATTTGCTTTGGGCATTACTCTGTCTAAGTGCAATAGTTGGGCGATTTGGGATAACTATCATCATCCATAAACCTAAATAAACACAATATTTTCCAAGCTGAATGCTATGTAAACATCTAAATTTGTATACCTCTATATGTTACCTGTACTTTTAACTTGTCTGTTCTTTTTTTTTTTTTTTATATGTATATTAATGCTGTTGATATAATTATGCAATGGAGTTTGTATTTCTATAAAGAAAAAAAAATGGTGTGAAAGATCACGATTGTATAAAAAAATTATCGATTTCTTTTTTTTTTATTACACAAATAACAGCTAAAGTCTAAAGTTTTAAGTCTACTAGCAGTTTCAGGATTAATCACAGACAGGCGATCAGCACGGTGAAGACATTTAACTAACTTATGGCTCTCTTCTTCATTCTGTATTCAGTAGATTTAAAGATAGATAGGTATTGACGGAAAATCAGTATGTATGTTTATGTTTTGTATGATTTTATATATGTATTTGTGAGTTTTATGTACATTTTTAAAAAAAGACAGTGATTGATTGCGTTTTTTCCCTGAACTCAGGAAAGCGCCAACCAGTTAACTAATAACTGACCTGTTTAGGTGATTTCAGCATTCCATGCTCTGCACAGGCTGATTTGTTGAGGGTTAAGATTTTATTTTCTTTTGCTCACTACAGAAAGCTGAAGATGCAGGTCTGGCGGGGGGCAGCCAGTGACACATGTAAACACAGATTTTACTTTATTGATATCTCAGTTAAAAATGTATGTATTTGAAAACTTCAAACAGTATTTGAGCATGATTTTAGTACATCTTTACTGTGATGTGGTCTAGGTTGTGCTTAATTAAGTGCTTAATTAAGTGGCCCTTTAACACTTACTCTGGACAGATTTTTACACAGTAAGAGGTTGACATGGCCATTTGTTTCTCTGTTGAATGCCCCCGGCAAGAGAACACTAGATTTTATGTTCTCTAACATTTTAGAACTTTCTGGCTCCACCCTCATAGCAACAAGCCTTCCCATGGCAACCATTGACACTTCAGACCTCCATGTTTTCTTACACATTTGTTCACCAGTTCTTATGCATTTCACATTGATGTCAATTTAGTGATCAATTTAGTAGTTAAGGGAAATATGGGGATTAACTGTTACCTAACTCATACACACATGGTTTCAGAATGCATCACATATAATAGTTGTCAAACTACGAGACGTCGTCACGCTTTGCATGACGACGTACGACAAAGGTGCTCATCGCTTGCGAGCATCGCATAGTGAGACAAACCGTTCGCATTAAAACTTGCAGCACTTAAGCGATAAGTGCCTAAAGGCGCTTATTGTCTGCAAGCCTTGCGAAGCGAGGTGAGCAGTCAAGGCAATGCAACATGCGGGACTTAGCCACAAAGGAGCGCCGAAGGCGAGCCGATCACACATTGAAACATGCAGGACTTAGCCACCAAACACTTAGGAAACACGGGATCGCCTTAGGCTGTAAGCAGTTGACGAACGTGGAACTTAGGGGAAAAAAAATGAAGAGACACAGGACTTAGACAATAAAAAATATGAGACGCGGGACTTAGAAAAAAAAATGCGAGATAGGAAAAATACAACAAAAACATCACACACAGCACGGGGGAACAGCCAGGATGTCTGGGAGTGAGGTGGAATGCAAATATAAGTCAATTTCATCCCAAAAAATGGCCGCCCAAAAAAAAATTAAAATGAGTCTGCATGACCCCGGACTGCGCAAAACACCGCCAACCACTTTCACACAGGAACTTACGAGGTACAAAATACACTATTACAAAGGATGGAAAATGCTTGCAAAGCGCGTAGGACATGGACAAACGATGCAATTTTATAACTCTAACTTGCAACTAATAACATTACAAATCTAAAATGGCGCTTTACACAACTAAACAAAGCACTTGTGCACGCAGCTTATTTATAATGCAGTTGGACATTGATGACACTTTCTCCACAGGGCAGCAACAGTACAACCGCACATTGTATGCTGCAGGAAAATAAAGACAGATTGCTAGCTCTTTAGGCTATTGATTGCTGGATATATTCATTAGAAATAGGTAAAGTATATTAATTTAAGTAACAAATTAATTAATTATTATTTAAAAAAAAAAAAAAATATATATATATATATATATATATATATATGTCTTTGTGATGAGCGTCGAGGGTGCTCAGAGGAGCAAAAGTATGAGCGCCAAAGGTCCTCAGAGTACAAAAAGCTTTACATTGTGTGGCAAACAGCATTGTCATGGCTTCACGTTTTATTGCCCCATCATTTTTGACTGGCAAGTCGCTAGTTAGCATTATTTTGTTTCTGTTTAGTTTTTCAGTGGCGTCCAACTCTCAGACTTGTGTCTGGTTGTGTTTATTCATAAGCAAAGATCCTGGAGTGGGTTTGGGTTGCCAGTTCCTTCTCCAGCCATGTGCGATTTGTCTGACCACTCTGCTATGACCTGCCCATCTTGGGTGACCCTACAAGGTACGACTCACAGCTTCATTGAGGTACAAAAGCCCCTTCACCATGACGAAGTAGTGATCCAGAAGGGGCCTATATATTGTCTTTACTGTTAATCTTTACCCTCTGTTGACATTATGCATTGTTTTAATACATAATTGTTTATGACAACTATCCACTTTTTTAGGATACAATAATAAATTAAATAATCCCAGTTAAAACAGAAAGTATAATGGTAATACATTTTGGTATGAAGTACATAATAATCCACAATTAACTTCAAAGGCTTATATAATTACAATGTTGATATATAAGCCGTTCTTTAATTGTCAGTGTTCATATTGATCGTTGTGAGCATTTTAGATAACAAAACATGTTCGTGAAACTATATTATTAATTCTATGTATATTTTGGGCTCAATAGTGTGGTTATACAGAGTATGACTTGCTACAATATATATCCATGTCTCACAACCCAGGAGGCAAGCTGGCATTTTATATTTCTAAGAGACATAAGGTAAGATACTTACAACACATTGTATATACTGATTGCTTATAAAATGATTTCTAGTGCGGAAATAATGAGCCATAAGATATTTTATTATGCTGTGTATAGGCATAGGAGACATAGGGCCTTATTCAATTGCAAGCCTGAAGATTACGTTATACAGGCCGTAAGTTTGGGGGCTTGAAATTTGCTACAATTACAGAGAGATTTAATTGAACAAGCCCACAATCTACAGGTTGAAAGCCGAAATCGTAAACCATGCAATTATACTGTAAGTAGCATTTCAGAGCGTGACCATGATCATTTAAGCAAGGCCGTAACTATCGATTAAGGGCCATACTAAAATCCAGCCTCGTAAGTCCGACGTGTAGCATGTAAGCGCTGCGTGCTTGAAATTTGGCTGTTTTACGTTGCTGAAAAGAGCTATGAGCGAGAGACGCTATTTTGTAAACCAGTTCATGGCCGTCGGAGTTGCGTGCAAACAATTAAGCAAGCATGTAGTTACGGGTTCAGATGGAGCCTCTGGAAAAAGAGATTGTTAGCGTTACGTCACTGAATAAGGGGAGGGTAGATTTCGAAGTCCTACGTGCTTCAATTACAGTTTGCGATCGGACCCTCATTCCAGATATAATGCAATATCAATAAAGCAGTAAATATGATATTCTATCACATGCAAGTTACAGTATATGTATTAACACGTTGATTGCAGGGATCGATATAACCCAAAATTTAAACATGAAATAAAGTATTTTTTGGGCCGAATTGCGAGCTTGAGAATGTTGGGCTATTAATTCTAAGATCTAACATCACTTTCCCGTTTAATAGATGTACAGTAGTGTGTTTTTATTTGATTAACAAGCGCTACGTATTGGACATCAGCCCCCTTGCAGGTGCTCTCGAGCACACATTGCTTGCTCGCGATTGACCACGTTGCAATTTAATAGCTGAATTGAAAACATAGCTGTTACGAGCTCGACGGATCATAGGATTTACGGGCTTGAAGTTCAACGTTGCTCAGCACGTAGCCTATTCTTGGCCATCCTGCGTCTTAACGCACAAGTCCGCTGCAAGCAACGTTACAGGGCTAATTTAATACCAGTAACACGGAAATTTGGAGTTATGGGCTAGATTTTAAAACGTGGCCCCAAATTAATGAGGCTGTTAGAAACAACCAATAGTAAATGAGACCCTCATCATTACATCAGCAAAACATGAAATTACACATCAATCAATTAGCATTAAGAGGTCTAATATGTGATCAGACTCGCATTCCGGAAGTGTACAAAATAAGAAAAATGAATGCCGATACTGTTCTAGTCCATGTTGGTGCCCTAATATGTATTCAATCATTGATTCCCAAGATTGATATGACACCAAAATGAAACATAAGAACAAAATATTTTTGATTGCATATTTGCGAGCATGAGACTGTTGTGCAATTAAGTCTAATGTCTTTTATCGCTTTCCCCGTCTTTAAAGGGGCAGTATTGATTTTTTTATTTGCATTTACAGTGCTTCGAACAGGTGTTTAACCCCCTTACAAGTCCTATCTGGTACCCGTAGGATGTTCTTCTTCTACATTTGCCTTTTACAGGTGTGAAAACATTTACGAGCTTCAGGAATTGTAGCAATTTAATAGTGGTTTTCAATTTTGGAGATTGAACTTTTGCGGGCTTGAAAGCTCAAAGGCTTAGATGGGTTGTAAGTTACGATTTTGACAACCGCAGGGATTTTCAGACTGTAACCTGCAAATCGTTTGCGGCTCGCTAAAAGACACCAATTGAATAGCAAATTAGTTTAAGGGCTCTATAGTTCCTAAAAAATCCACAGACATGGAGCTAGCCGTTGATGTGACTGGTCGCATACTGCAAGGATGCCGTGCCCTAAAAGTTGCATTTTTAACCCCAAACCTCATCTAAACTTGCTTCAGGATGATATTATGGGCTTATAACGCCGTTATACTGTATACAGCCAAAAGTGTTTTCTACCAATACCCTGGTGTTCAAATAGCCCAATTCGGGCCTACAGGTGGTGTGGAGGCCTGGGTGGCTGCTGCCGACCGCATCACCCACTCTCTCACTAGTGGAGCACAATCGGAACCTGAGAATACCTGCCATAAAGCCCGCTGAAACGTCTACAACGCCACTGTAGGTGGGGGCTACTTCAAAGCCCTGATTGGCGCTCACAGTCCCAGCGAGGCCTCTATGCACAATGTAACGGAGCTGCAAGAAATGAAGTGACCTCCCCTTGGCTCCTAATGCCAAGCACCACAGACCCCAAAGCTACAAGGCCCCTCTGTGGCTATATGTCACTTCAGGTATTGTGGTACCAACTTAAGACTCAGTCCAAGTTATAGAGGAAATATAATACAGCCCTCCAGCCTCATGTAATTCTAGGGAGCTGATATAAGTGGCTGTATGCCTACCTCCTCTGGCCTAGTACTCCAGCTTCATGGGCCTACCCCTGCACAGCTCTATATTAAAGGCCTTGCATACTCTCTAACACTGAATGCTGAGGACTGGACCTATGTTTATACACACACTTAGGCACTGAAGTGTACACTTTTGCCATGTGTCCCTGCTACATCACTCATGGAACTGTTTTCAAAATGCTTCGCAAAATGGCCACAGGCTTAAGCCAATGCCCATTTTGATCATAACAACATACCTCCTGTGAGTGCCCATTGTAATCTGACCTGCCTGGGGCACAATCTCCTGTTCACAATTGGTCCCTACAACCTCTTATTTCTCATGCTTGGTATTAACTCCATTAACTTGGCCTGAAATTACCTTATACAGTGCGATATATCTCTGACAAATTTCTTCTGCTTTGCCTGGGTCTATATCTAAATGCTATAAGCTTATTTTCAGTGTGCTACAATCTCTGGCAATTCCTACAGATTGACTGTGATCTAGGCCTGCCCCAGACTTTCAATCATGGGCAAACCTAAGAACACCCATCAATCTAAGATCATCTCTGACCACATTAACAGACCTCCTCAAGGTCATACTCCACCCTTGGAAACAACTGCAATCTCTCCTGACTCAGAGGGTATTCATTATTCTCCTAAACAGGCTGCTAAATTGACAGACCTTACTCTGGCCCAGTTTGAGGATATTCTTCAATTACTTTTGACAAAGGCGGCTTAGGATATCCGTCAAGATCTATTAGATCTAGGTCAATGCACACAAGCCTTGGAAACAGTTGCAAATCGATTGCTGGAGTCTCTTCTCTAGAAAATAAACTAGAAAATCTTGAAAACAGATCAATACGCCATAATATCCGTTTACATGGCATCTCATGGTATTTCATGGACTTGCTACCATATCTACGCTCAACCCTCTCTATGATTTTTCCGACCCACCCTGAGAACTTGTGGCACAAAGAGCCTTGTGGGGGTTGGGTAGCCAAGATCAACTGAAGGCCGTCATCGTCAAATTTCTGTGCCAGAAAACCAGAGATGATGTTCTGGTGGCTGCTAGGAAACTGCCTTCAATATCAGGCCCTGATGGCGGAACATTCCAGATTTATGCATACTTAGCACCTTCTACATTGCTAAAGCGCAAAATGCTCACACCAGCCCTGCTCATCCTGGTGAAGAATAACATAAAATACAGATGGGGCTTTCCCTCCAGTCTCCTCTTCCAGATGGGCTACACTTCTTTTGTTGCACTCACCTTTTCCATCTTAATTTGATCACGGGCTCTCATCTGCTTGACTCCATCGAATCTCACCCACCTCCAAGACCATCCAAACAGTGGGCAGAGGTTGGAAGTCACTCCAAAAAAGCAACGTCTCAACCCACTTCTTCGAGTGCTTTGATGTCTCCCTCTAACTCTCCAACTACGGGACCATTGGTGGCTCACTAAGTGGTTTGACGGAAAATTGATGGATCTCCTGGGGGAGATCATAGGACTACTTCTATATTGAATAACATTGTAACCTGTTATATATTCTACTATCTTACACTACTCCCTCCTTCTACAATGGAGATGTTCAGATGCTTTGAGAATAGGCTCTAGTTAATATGTAACCTTCAACTGCTCAGTTCTTTACCATTTGAAGGGGTTTCAGATCACCTTGGATGCTCAATACTTCCTCCTGCTCCTCCAATTCATGGGACCTCAGCCAGCCGATTATTCAACCTCATTTAATTTTAATCACCCTCACCGAGTCACCTTGCTGACTGCGTTTAGCAATGTATTTTCTTAGGGTAAGATGACGGACACACCTTACACGATTATTTCCCACAATGTCAAGGGCTTTAATTCCCCCTTTAAAAGACGGAAGGCCTTTCTTTCCTACAAGCATCTCTGCCCCTCGGTATTGGTACTTCAAGAGACTCATTTTGCCCATAACAAAATACCCAAACCTTTACATAAACATTATTCAACATACTTTGCCACTACTTCATCATCAAAAAAGAGGGAGTAACCATCCTACTGCACAGGGACTTTCCCTTTACACTAGAGCATAAACATATAGATAAAAATGGTGATTCCACTATTTTAACTAGCAACTTGTTAAACTCTCTCTAACAGCATTTTATCCACCCACCACTAAACCTCATTCTTCTTTTATTTGGCTCCTGCAATACCTCAAGTCAATTGATTTGGGAACAGTCATCCTAGGGGAAGATTTCAATTCAACTTTAAATTCACAACTTGATAGATAAAATCAGGGCTAAAAATATCCCAGATAGATACACTATTGCAGGAATTACATATGGTGGATGCTTGGAGATTGCTTCACCCAACAGATAGGGAATACACTTTTTATTCCTTAGTTCATAACTCATACTCATGGACAGATATAGTGTTTATTGATTTGTCACTTTCAGACCATTTCATTAGATCCGAGATACAACCATGCACATGGTTGGACTGGGACATTCATTAGCCAGTATCTCAATTGCTTTTGGTGCTAATACACGCCCACCCCATTCTTGGAGGCTGAATTAAATGTTCTTGACCAGCCCAGTATTCAAGCACCACATAGCTAAATATTAATCTCTTCTTTTCTACAAATCTGGTTGTGGACTCGGAAATTAGGTGGGTCTGGACGGCCCATAAAGCCTTCGTTAGGGGAGCCTACATGAAATATGCGTCCACGAATAAGAAACAACTGCAACTTAGGGAGACAACCCTGAGGAGGGAGTTATTGGCTCTGAAAAAACGTAATCACCCAATTCATCTCATAGACTTTGCCAAGCCATTGATAAATTGAGGTCAGAACTTGATCTGGTCCTGTCGCATCATACGGAGAAGGCTATGAGATGGACGCAATACAAATTTTATACCCAGGCCAATAAACCTGACTTCTTCTTAGCCAAAAAACTGAAAGGGAAACTATGTCAATCAAAAATCTTCTGCATTAAATCCTTCTCTGCTCAATTTAAGAAAATTTGAGATACTCTTTGCTCCTTTTATCAGAAACTTTACTCCTCTTCACCTCCCAAATTTGAATCTCTTACCACCTCCTTTCTTGATTCTTGTGATCTCCCCTCGCTCACCCACCAAGATTTAGTCTCCCTAAACTCTAAGGTCACTATTAAAGAGGTTAAAAAAGTCACCCAGAATTTAAAAAACGGTAAAGCCCCTGGCCCTGATGGATTCTCCAATTTATATTATAAAAAATGGGCTGATTTTCTAACTCCCCACCTCACTAACTTATTTAATTGAAACATGGAAGGACTTAAATAGGCCAGTCTTGTATTTTTCCCGAAGGAAGGCAGGGACCCTACCAAAGGTAAAAACTACAGGCCCATTTCTCTCCTAAACGGAGATATTAAAATTCTAGCTAAACTCATGTCTAATAGAAGTATTTCCTTCCTAGACTAATTAACAAGGACCAAGTGGGTTTTATCCCCTTTAGACAAGCAGGAGACAACATCCGATGAGTCCTTAACTCAATTCACTGGGCTAATCAAACTCAGACTTCAGCATGTCTACTAGCATTAGATATTGAAAAGGCTTTTGACTCGCTTGAATGGTCTTATTTAGAAAAAACTTGCACTAAATTTGGCTTCCCCGATCCCTTTTTGAATCTTCTACAGACATACTAGGATGCCCCCTTTCCCCACTGCTGTTTGCCCTAGCAATAAACCCTTAGCCCAGACAATTAGATTCAATTCTTCTATCCATTGTACTGATGTGGGACATCATCACCTTAAGTGCTGTCTTTTCGCCAACAATCTTTTGTGCACTTTCTCTCAGCCTGTCACCTTGTTTCCAATTTTTATGCAAATCCTAGC
The DNA here is from genome assembly GCA_027410445.1 of Discoglossus pictus. Lineage (NCBI taxonomy): Eukaryota > Metazoa > Chordata > Amphibia > Anura > Alytidae > Discoglossus > Discoglossus pictus. The sequence continues at coordinate 167,013,301 of CM050170.1, forward strand.
CAATTTTGGAAAGATCTCTGGTCTGAAAGTAAATCTCAATAAAACGGAAGCTTTAAACTTATCTCTCCCCCCAAAGGCTCTACAGTTTCTACATCTAAACTACCAGTTTTATTGGCCTCCCTCCTACATTATGTACTTGGGTATCAATCTCACACGCGAATAAGCAATCTACGCAAAGATAATTATTCACTGTTATATTCCATAATGGGACAGAACTACTTGATCTGGTCCAAAGGTAATATTTCTTACCCAGACTTTTGATACCTATTCCGCACCCTACCCATAGCAATCAATATTCCTGAACTGGAAAGACGTCTGACATTCTATTTTGTCTGGTGCAATAAATCCCATTGTATTTCAAAAAGCACAATATTCAAACACAAAGCAAAATTAGGTTTGTTGTGTCCTATTTTAAAGCAGCACAAACCTCCTTCATCCCTCAGGCATATTCCATTACACATGAACCTCTGTGGGTTTTTATTGAAAATGTTCAAATGCACCCTTACTCATGGGACACTATCCTGTGGCTTCCGAATCCTTACAAGACACTAGGGATCTAGCCAAACTCCTTTATAAAGCGAATGCTTACAATTTGGCAATGGACTGAATGTACCAGTGGTCTCACCCCTAAATATTCCACCCTCACCCCATTAATACCCCACCCACAGCTTACAATTCAAATTTCTTCCCTATCCCTCAATTAGTGGAAATCCTTGGGCCTTCTTCGTGTCAGCTCTTGGTATAAAAATAGTCAGGTCCTTACATATGATCAACGAAATACTCTTTATCTAATTCCACCACGAGAACACTTTACTTACCATCACTTTCGACACTTAATCCAGACTCAGGAACTCACACATGGTATACCATCATCATCTAGGCTTACCAAAATATGTGATAAAGCCCCTCTCACGAAAGGTGTTATCAGTCTTATTTATGATTCAAATAATGTTGATTTAAATCAATCTAAACGTAATTATGTGTGCAACTGCGAAAGAGACTTGGGGCCATATTCAGTATTCAATTCCAAGCCCGTAACTCAACTGCAGATGGTCGAATCTCTGCGGGTGTGTTGCAGGCTCCTGTTCGTCTCTGATTGCGATGCTATTCAATTGCTCAAGTCCGCAAGTTACTGTCCCAAAGGCCAAACCATAAACCATGCACTGGGTCGTAGAAGTTTAGAGAGGGAACATGATCAATTCAGCTAGCCCGTAGCCTCCCATTTTGAATCAGCCAATAGAAAATGATTATTACAACAGTAAATCATGGAGGTTACATGTCAATCAATTAGGTTCGGGAGTCGGATATGAGATCAGACTCGCAAACCCTCACAATAAAGAATTATTAAAATGAATGCCAATACTGTTCTAGTCCATATGTGTGGCCTGATATGTATTAACTCATTGATACCTCAGATCGTTTTTAACTCTGAAATGACACATAAAATAAAATTTTATTTTTGCGAGTTTGAGATTCTAATGTCTATAATAGCTTTCCCCGTTATTTACAGTGCAGTATTGATTTTTTATTTGCATTTACAAGGATTTTCTCCTTCATTTTTCATTTACGGGGGTGAAAACGTTTGCGGGCTTGGGGAAACTGAGCAATTGAATAGCGATTTGCAATTTTAACCTTGCGAAAGTGAAAGATCAAAGGCTTCTGGAGGCTGTAAGTTATGAGTTTAACCATCGCCATTTTTTCAAGGCCGTAACTGAGAAGCAGAAAACTCAATTGATTATGGCCCTTCAATTATAATCTGACCCAAGATATCTGAGAGTCCTATTGGGTAAATTTAACTAAAGGTTCTTTCAACAGTAGTGTCCTGGAAACTTCGATTTAAAGTCCTTTACAGGACATACTTTACCCCCAACAAATAGCCACATTAAATGTAAAGCTTGTATCTGCAATGTGAGACCCGCAACGGATGCAACCTTGAAAAGTTGCGGATTTATGGGGCTATTAAATAAGAACATGCAAGTTACGGGCTTGAGAGGCAAACCCGTAAACCATTTGACGCTCGTTGTATGTAAGGCCGTGAACGTGATTAATTAGTCAAACTCGTAGTTACGAGTTTAGACGGAGCCAATGGAAACAGAGATCATCAGAATTACATCACTGAAAAATGGAGGTGGGATTTCAAAGTTTTACGGGTTTCAATTATGATTTACCATCGCACAAACATTCCAGATGTAATGCAATATTGATAAAGCCTTAAATATGATATTCCATTACATGCAAGTTCCATTATATGTATTAACACATTGATTGCCGGGATCGATATAACATGGAAATTAAACATGAAATAAAGTATTTTATTGGGCGATAAAGTACAGTAGTGTGTGTGTATATGTGCATTTAAAGTGCTACAGGTTGGACTTAAACCCCCTTGTGGGTCCTCTCTAGCACTCGTTGGCTTCTTGGCTCCATGTGAGTTACTGGGTTGAACGCCAGTGATTTGGATGCAATTTAATAGCGCAATTGTAAAGTAGCGGTTACAGGTTGACATATCAAAGGATTTGCGAGCTCGCAAGTCGAATTCTCACGTCCCATAGGGTTTTCTTGCAAGTCATCGGGGGGCTGGTTTAAGAGGCCAATTTAATAGCTGTAAGTCTTGCAAAATACGTTATGAGCTACGTTTTTAGACGTTAGGGGAATTTAATGTGGCTGAAACTCTACAGGCTTTCCCCAAGTTGAATCATTATGGAGTGAAGTGTTTACGCTTGCCTCAGTTATATTTGCACAACAAATAAATGCATCGGCAGAGGTAAGTCTTTTGGGCCATCACATCCCTTCACTATCCTTGTACCAAAACAAGTTTTTCTTGTTTTATAAAGCTTTATACAAATATATACATTTTTATAATTGTTTGTTTATTTTTTCCCCACCAAAATTTTGTAGACAATAATTATGAGTCAATCCAGTGGCAACATCACTCAGTGTACATCCTGTCATATGTATGCACTACTGGAACAGATGATCCAGGGTCCATACCTCTAAGAGAGGTGTGAGCATGTTGACATCTGGAAGCTCAAATTGGAGAACTGGAGTGGAGAATTGCACTGCCTAGCATGGAGGGTGGAGATGGGGCTAGTGAGGATGTCCAGGGAGGTAGCTGGGTTACAGTTGCAAGGGGAAGCAGGGGCATCAGGAGGAGAAGGCAGGCCAGTTCTGAGTTGGCAAACACCAACAGATTTGCCAGATTGAGTGAAACTGTTGGGGATGTCCATTCAGGAATGGCAATGCCAGATAGAGCTATTCCCTCTAACAGCCGGGAGAACAGTTATACTGGAGGAGTGGAAGGGCAGCATAGGCAGAGCAACAGACAGGTTTTGGTGGTAGGGGACTCTATTATTAGGAAGCTAGACAGTGTAATTTGTCACCCAGATCCCAGCAATCGAACAGTTCGCTGTCTCCGGGGTGCTCTGGTTCGGAATGGTGTGGATCAGGTAGATAAATTATTGGGAGGGGCGGGAAATGACCAGCGATCTTGGTACATATTGGTACCAAAGTTAGTGGAAGATGGAGTGTCCTAAAGAATCATTTTGGAGAACTAAGGAATAAGCTTAAAGCAAGGATCTCAAAGGTAGTATTTTCTAAGATATTACCTGTGCTTGCCCAGGGAGACAGAAGGAGCTTAGGGAGGTTAGTGCGTGGCTAAAAATGTGGTGCACTTAGGAAGGGGTTGGGTTTTTAGAGCACTGGGCTGACTTCTCACTTGGGTACAATCTCTTTAGCAGGAATGGATTGCGCCTTAATGATGAGGGAGCTTTTGTGCTAGGGGATAGGATGGTAGCAAGGCTGGAGGAGTTTTTAAACTAGTATGTGGGGGGGGGAGGGACTAGATAAATGTAATGGGGGAAGAAGGGTAGAGGGGATAAGGGATGAATTAACTATTCATGGGGGAGGAGATGGGGGAGGGTTAGTATAGTCAATAGGGAGGTATTACTAACTAACTCAAGTACAAAAGCAGGTACCTCAAAACTACAAACTCATAACATAAGATGTATGCTTGCTAATGCCAGAAGCTTGCCAGGAAAAATGGGAGAGTTAGAATGATTGGCCTGGAGCTTGTCTGTTCGGACCGGCCTTAGCACCATGACTTTTTGGCCGATCTGAAAGCTCCAGTGCCTAGCCCGTCGGTCATACCATACCCTCTTACGCCGCTGGGCCGCCCGGAGGTTTCCCTGCACCGCCTGGGCTAGTTCCTCCATGCGGTCCCGCAGCTCCAGCACATAAGGTACAACCGGGGTCCCCTTAATCTCCGTCTGCCCCTCCCAGTGGTCCTTGATAAGATCTAAAGGCCCCCTCACCCGCCTCCCATATAGGAGTTCGAAGGGTGAGAATCCGGTTGATTCCTGCGGCACCTCTCGGTAGGCAAAGAGAAGGTGTGGCAGGAACCGCTCCCAATCCTTGTACGCCCCCGTGAACATCTTCAACATTTGCTTTAGCGTCCCGTTGAAGCGTTCACACAGGCCATTAGTCTGGGGGTGGTATGGGGAACTAGTCAGGGATCTAACTCCACAGATTTTCCATATGTGCTGGGTTACCTCAGCCGTGAACTGTGTACCTTGGTCGGAGAGTACCTCCCACTCGGGAGAATATCCGGACTAGCGCATCTGCCACCGTCTCAGCCTGTATGTTAGAAAGGGCCACCGCTTCGGGGTAACTGGTGGTGTAATCTACCACTGTGAGGATATAACGTTTGCCGGAGCGGCTAGGTTGCGCCAAGGGTCCTATGATGTCCACGGCTACCCTTGTGAACGGTTCTTCAATTATGGGCATGGAGACCAGTTTAGCCTTTGGGTGGTCTCCCTTCTTACCTATGCGTTGACATATCTCGCACGTCTGGCAATAGGCCCGGATGTCATCGGATACCCCAGGCCAGAAAAAGTTCTGGGTTACCCGATATCCCGTCCTGCGTATTCCCAAGTGTCCTGCCAGTGGAAGGTCGTGCCCAATTCTCAATAACTCCCGCCGGTATTTCCGTGGAAGTACCAGCTGGCATTTTTGCCTAGGCCCAGGTGCGTTAACCCGTGTCTCGGTGAGCCTGTACAAGCTGCCTTTTTCCCAGATAAACTGTTCCTTCTCTAACCCCCCCGTTCCCCGCCTGGCCTTCTCTCGATACTTTCTGAGGGAAGGGTCTCCGGTCACCTCCCGCCCAAAGTCTTCTGGGGTGTCCCAGGGAAGGGGTTCTATAGTCAGGGGTAGGTCGGGTTGGCTTACCTGGGTCTCAGTAGGAAGCAGGTGGCTCTCGGCAGAGCGACTTTGTGCTCAGGTGGTTACTGCGTGGGCCTCCTGAGCTGTGGTTGAGGCGAACGCCGAAGTCAGGGGCCCAATGTCATTGCCCAACACGACTTCAGGGGGTAAGTCTTTCATTACGCCCACTTGAACATTGCCAGCTCCCGCACCCCAGTCCAGGTGTACTTGTGCAGTAGGAATGCGACACACTGCCCCCCCCTGCCACTCTCACAGCAATTGATTTCCCCGGCTTCTCTGATGCGTTAATGAGATGTCGTTGTACTAGCATGATGGTCGCACCACTGTCTCTTAATCCCCATGCTGTCTTGCCGTTAACCATGACCAGTTGGCAATGGTGTTTCCGATTGTCTGTGATGGTGGATTGCACCATGAGGGCTTCGTAAAGGGTGCCCAATGGTTCTTCCTGACCCAGCTCCTTGGGATCCCAAGTCGAATCTACACAATGGGCTGCTGCTGATGGTTGCTGGTACCCAGGTCGAGACCAATTTGACCTGGTGTGGTTGTTCATGGGGCAATTCTGTCGGATGTGACCCAGCTGTCAGCACAGGAAGCAACGTAGCTCGCTGACATCCTGTCGTGGATAGCGAGAGTTAGAAGTCACCGGTCGGTTATTATACTCATCCGCCAACTTGGCGGCCTCTGGTAGAGACAGGGGCCTGCGGTCTCTCACCCAGTCTTTGACATTCGCCTGGATATGGTTGTAAACCTGTTCCAGGAGTATCAGTTGCAAAATCTCCTCTGCGGTGGCGGCCTGGCTACTGTTAACCCAGTTCGAGGCCGACAGGGATAACTGGCATGCCCATTCCATGTAGGAATCTTTAGCGGTTTTGCGTGAGTCAGTGAACTTCTGTCGGTAGGACTCTGGGGTTACTGCATAACGGGCCAGGAGTGCTTCTTTAACCCTGGCATAGCTATGGATCTCCTGTTCTGGTACAGCCCGGAAAGCATCAGAGGCTTTGCCTGAAAGCTTTCCTGACAATATTGAAACCCATTCTTCCTTAGCTATCCGGTGCAGGTTACATTGTCGCTCAAAATCTGCTAAATAGTTATCAATCTCACAGTCTTTTTCGTCAAAAGCTTTAAAAGCACTAAACGGAATTTTCTTTGTATACGCTGTGTTATACTCACTGTTTGGGGAGTGTGCTGCTGCCTGCTGGACCGCTGCCAGTTTTAATTGTAGCTCTGCGTCTCTTTTTTGTTTAGCCTCCTCCGCTAAAAGGCTCATTACTTTCAGAATAATGTCAGCCATTTGGTTCGGACCGAACCATGCTAGTTTCTCCCTCATTTCTTTGTTGGCTGGTGATTCCTCCTACTGAATCACTGGTGTCTCCATCTCTTGTACAGCTGGCATTGCTGCAACCAAGTTCTCTTGGTCTAGCTCCATTAACTCTGCTATAATGACCTGCTTGGTTTTGTTGCTAGCAATCCTTCCACGGGCTTCCAGTAGCTCTTTCAGTGTATTTCTTTTAAGCAGGGTGTACCAGCCTTCCATTCACTGTTCCCAGTGTCTGCTTGGCATCCTGGTGTAACGGAAGTAGAAGGGAAAATCCCGCCGCTGCCAACCAGTTGTAACAGGACTTGAATATTAAATCCCCAGATTTCCGCTGGTATAGAAGGTAATATCCCACATCCCCCAGTAATGAGACGAAACACCGTTCAGGGAGTCAACTGAACTTTTTTTCAATCCCCGCTCCAGCAGTAAACTGCCAACTGTCAATTTTTTTTAAAATGTTCTGCAATGCATTACACACACATACCCTTGGTTTTTAAAGTGGTACATACATATTGAACCGAACAGATACAGGCATTTAAACAGCAGGGAGAAGGTTTTAACTGAGGGCCCACAGGCAAATACATGAAAAATCCTTCACATGGCATTTATGGGTTCCTGGATAATTAGAGAGAGAGTATTGATCCAGGGAGGAATTCGATCACCAGTATCTGGGGTCAGGAAGGAATTCATTTTTTTTCTTTGAGACAATTGGATTGGTTTCACTTGTTTTTTTTTTTTTTTTCTGTTTGCCTTCCTCTGGATCAATTAATTAACAACTAATCTGCATATTGCAAATCAGAGGAGATCTTAAAATGTTGAACTTGATGGACTGAAATTCTTTTACTATGTAACTATGTAACTAATTCAAGATGCTGGCCACCAAAAGTCACATTGCACTTCAATGGAAATCTTAATTTGCGATTGGTCGTCTCTAAATTCAAGTATCTTCTAATTAATGAGCAACTCTCCCACATTCTTGAGGACTCTTTACCCCACTTTCTTAGCACCTGGAACTAATGGTTGGCTTCCCTCCATAGTATTCCCGTCCCCTAACATGTCTGTATATGTCTAAATTGATACTCAACTTGGCTGGTTGAAGATCCCTTCGGAGATAGTGGTTGGAGGTAGGTTGTGAACTCTATGGGCCTCATTCTATTATCGGCCGCAGCCGTTGCGGGGCCGCAAGGACCGGCCGCAAGCTATTCTGCTATTCTATTCCCCTCCGGCCGGGGATTCCGGCAGGCTTGCGGCCGGTGCCTTGCTATCTCTTGCGGCCTTTGATCTAAAACGGCCGCAAGGAAATCGGCCGTAAGAAAATCCTAGTTGCAATTCAATTGCTCCGGGAACCCTCTCTGCAAGGCTAAAAGCGAGCCGCAGCTTACTTGCAGGAAAGAGGTCCCGCTAGCAACAATTAAGCACGAAATATAGCCCAAATAAAGCCATCCTGCACTTTGAGAAGACTATAAAGTGATTTTCGGTGTTAGCAAAAATAGCACAAAATTCCCCTATATTCAAATCCGTAAAATATTTTTTTTTTATATACGTCAAATATCCATGTAAAAAGTCCATAGGGCTTGGAGCACCTCAGACCCGCCCACGCCGCAGCCGGAAAATAAACAGTTAATTTAAACTCGGGTTTGGGCTGATGTGCAAGCTTGAGAGTGGGTTACTTTTAATTCTCATGTCCCCCAATATGATCCCTAGCATTTACAGAGCTGTCTTCAATTTATTTTTGACTTTTTAGATTTCAGAGCTTACGGCCGGTTGCAAGATTTACGGCCGGCCGTAAGAGGAGATCCTTGCGGGGCCGTTTAATTGAATTGCGAGGTAACGGGACCCCCGCAAGGAATCGCAGCCTTACGGCCGGTTTACGGCCGATAATAGAATGAGGCCCTATGTCAATATGTACCTGAGACACACTTTTAGGTTAATTTAGTTGATCCCCCCTCTTACCTTTTTCTTTTCTATGTTTACAGTTTTTATTTATTAGTACCTTGTACTTTATCCTCTAAAATAAAAAAAACTACTAGAAAGGATGCCTTACAAAGTGTTAGTTCTCTGGCAGAACTTTTATATTTAGACATTGTTATCTTTGTTTGGTATGTATTATTAATCTGTACAAGACCACAGGGTAGTTTATTTGTTCATTTGAATGATTCAAATTCTTATTCTGTTACATCTTTGCTAGTTAATGAAATGGATTGAAAAAAAAAATGCAGAGACGTAATTGGCATTATTGTGACTTCAGGGCTATTATTCTGTATCACATGCTATTTTATAAAATAAAAATGCAGTGCTCTACAATCCTACAATAAAATCACATATATAGTTGTGAGCATGCGGGTTGTTGCTAATGCTGCAGACACGCGAAGCGAGCCTGCGGCCCTTGTAAAGCGAGGGCATCAGTTGCTGGCATAGAGCGTGAAGGCGCTCCATGCCAGCAACTGCGGACCTTGCAACATTTACAGACTTACGACAAATCACTACGACCTTGCAAAGATACGACTATAACGAACGACCTGTGCGAACCTGAAAACATTAGAAACACAATAAATACACACAACAAACACATAAAAAGCTTCCCCACAGCAAGGTGGGGGGGGGGGGGGGGGGGTTTAGACACCGGAAAATCACCTAAGCAAAAGAAAAAAATGTCAGCAGAAAAAAATGAAAACGAGGCTACAGGACCCTAAAGATGCAAAACACCACCAAACACATACGGATTTTCCCGAAAAAGCCGCACAAGGTCCAAGAACAAGGACGCAAAATCAGCCACAGCCGCGTACCACAAATTAGGGGCGCCATTTTACAACACTAACTTACACAATCCGGAAGTACACAGCTACCCTAACGGATTTTCCTCGCGCATGCACACTACTTACACTGCACACTGCACACATTGCTGACACTTACACAGCAGCTCCACAGCAGTGAAAACACACATTGTATGCTGCAGCAACATGAAAACAGATTGCCAGCTCTTCAACACAATGCTTCCTGCATATATTACTTCAAAATAGGTAAAGTATATTCATTTATTATTTCATTAATTATTTAATAAGCATACAAAAAGAAAACGCCAACGCTGCTCATAGCACACAAACAACCAACAGCCTTGCAATGAGCGCCAAAGGCGCTCAGCGCGAGGCTCGCAATGAGCGCCGAAGGATCTTGGAACACCAACAAAATTAATGTTGCAAACAAACAGCATTATCTGCCTTACAATCTTAATGCAGTCATTTTTTGACGGGCAAGTCGCTAGTAATTACATATTTATTAAGACCCATGAATATAAAGAGATTATTTGGGGAAATTATGTTGTTTTATATAAATATTTTAACTGTTTTTTTTTTTTTAAATTTGATTAATATAATTTTCATATATAATTTACACTTTACTTACTTCTAAGAAAGCCACAGATTCTCAACTCCTTCTCTTTATTCATTCAGTCTCTGGCAAGCTGACATATTTCATGCCTTTGACCTGTATCACAGCATTTTGTTAGTTAAGGGCACTCCTACAAAGAGGAGATTGACATGGTCATGTCATGCTGTTACAGATCAAGCATGTTAGAAGCTTAAAATGCCACTTTGTTCAGCACAATATGGATTACATCACAGTAAAGATCTCCTAAAGGCATGTTGAAATACTTTAGATTTTTTTATTTACGTGCATTTTTCACTGAGAATTCAATAAAGTCAAATCTGTGTTTACATGTGTCACTGACTGTCCATCACCTAGGCGTGCAGCTTCCGCTTGGTGTATAGTTAACCCTTACCAAATTTATCTGTGCAGAGCATGGAATGCTAGAATCACATAAACAGGTCAGGTCAAAAAACTGGTATCAATCAGTGTCCTCACAGCTCTGCTGTCTTTTAGTAATCATAAAACAGTCAAGTCAGGACTGTATTTGTAAACTGTTATTAGTGTAATTAAAAAATAGATTATTTTAACATATAATTGTGTGCTCTTTCAAACCATGAAGAGCTCTTATAGTGAGGTAAATGGCCCTGTAAACAAAACACTAAATTGACAGGGTTTTTGCATTTGTACAGCTCCTTGTTTAAATTCTGTACTACCGGTAGCACTGTGTTAATTCTAATGATCACTTATAATCTTTATGAATCATAAATCGTTTCAGTTTAGTATTTTGCAGCTTCTAACACAAAGGATGTCACTGACATCTGCTTGATGTCTAAGAACATGACACTTGTAGTGCTAATCTCCTCCCTATGAGTGCTCTATGTAATAGGTGGGCAAGAAGGCACCCTACAGAAGACTTATACAGAGAAACAGGGGAGGTGCCAAAAGTTCTTAGAAGAAGTAAATGAGTATACATTTTATACAGACTTGTATTGAGAAGAAACAAATTATTGAAGTTAACATTGATAAAACATTTATATAAATCAACCATTAACCTAAAATGTCACTTTAAGCAAATTGTAAAATAATGATATCACTCTCAAGTTATTTAGGGTCACCAACAGTGCAAGATTTAAGGATCTCTCTTCTTTAATATAGGTAATATCATCAGAGGTGCAGTGCTCAAGGCACTTGGATTTGAATAACCTACTGTATAGTATTGTTGTATCTCATATGCTGTTCTATAAGGTATTACACATACTGATTGTGTTGCAGTATTGAACATGTTCTTATAGAGATGCTATGCTTAGCAAATCATGGAATATTACATTCAAATATGAAAAAAAATAAGAGTCCTATTTCATTACTAATGGATACATTTGTTGTTGCTAATTTATTGCATATATGAATTATTTTGACTGAATATGTGAATATATATATATATATATATATATATATATATATATATGTAACTGATTTGATTGTAACTGGATTGGTTATAAAATCATGCATTCTAAAACACCAGTAATAATAGTAACCAGATAATTTTCAAGCTGTAACTGTGTCAATAATAATAAAAATAATAAAAAAAGTCTCCATTTGTTTTACGTAGCCAGTTTGTTACTGATCTACCAGGCAGTTACACATAAGTTAAATGATATCAATCTGTATGGAAGGAGTCATTAGGCAGAAGTTGCTGAAAATGCTGAAATGACACCAAGCTGTGTATGGAGGGGAAAGGAAAGTCTGCTGCTGCAAAGAACAATTCCTCTTAGGAACCTGGAATGTTAGAACCATGAACCAGGACAAACTGGAAATGATCAAGAATGAGATGACAAGGTTAAACATTGTTATCCTGGGAATTAGTGAACTTAAAAAGACTAGAATGGAACATTTCACATCAGACAACCACCAGATCTTCTGCTGTGGTCAAGAATCCCACTGAGTAGACCTAGTCAATCAAAAAGTGGCTAAAGCAGTGCTCGGTTAGAGCTCAATACATTACAGAATAATTTCAATTTAAATTCAACGCAAGCCACTTAACATCAGATTGATCCAAGTCTATGCTCCAACCATGGATGCTGAAGAGGCGGATGTTGTCCAGATCTATAAAGATATTCATCATGTCATATATCTAACACCAATAAAATATGTTACTATCATCATAGGACATTGCAATGCAAAAGTAGGGACCCAAACAACCCTGGAATAACTGGCAAGTTTGGCAATGGAGTACAAAATGAAGCAAGTCACAGATTAGTAGAATTCTGTCAAGATAATTCTCTGGTCATAGCAAATAACCTCTTCCAACAAGCTCTGAGATGACTCTACACATGGACATCACCAGATGGGCAATATAGAAATCAGATTCACTATATACTTTGCAGCCAAAGATGAAGGAGCTTTATACAATCAGCAAAAACAAGACCTTGTGCTAACTGCGGCTCAGACTTCAGCTTCCTATTGAAAAGTTGAGAATTAAACTGAAGAAAAGAGGGAAATTCAACAGGCCAAGAAGATAAAAAATAAATAATATCTCTAATGAATATGCAGTAGAAGTAAATAAAATATTTAAGGGACTAGACATGGAGGGTAGAATGCCTGAAGAACTTTGGACCAAAGTTTGCAACATTATTCAGGAAACAGCAACAAAGAATATCCCTAAAATAAAGAAAAGTAAAAAGTCAAACTGGCTATCTGACGAGGCCTTGAAGTAGCCCAGGAAAGAAGGAAAGCAAAATGTAGCGGAGATAGGAAAAGATTTGTCCAACTGAATGCAGAATTCCAGAGTATAGCAAGAAGAGACAAGGAGACATTCTACAATGAGTTATGTAAAGAGATCGAAGAAGATAACAGAATGGGTAAATTAAGAGATCTTTTCATAAAAATTGGGAATCTAAAAGGCACTTTTAGTGGGTGGGATAAAAAACAAAAATGTTAGGGACTTCACAGAAGGAGATTCGATAAAGAGAAGGTGGTACTAATACAATGAAAATCTATACAAGAAGGATCTTAACAGCAGTTACAACATCATTAGTTTGTCCAATGAGCTGGAGACAGATATCTTGGAGAAAGAAGTGAGATGGGCCCTAGGATGTCTAGCTAATAATAAGGCGGTGATGGAATCCCAATTGAACTATTCAAAATTCTACAAGAAGAAGTGCTGCTTGCCTTATGCCAACACATTTGGAAAATTCAACAATGGCAAATAGACTGGAAACTGTCAGTTTACATCCCAATCCCCAAAAAAAGCAGGGCCAAAGAGTGTAGCAATTATAGAACAAGTGCAATAATTTCTCATGCCAAGATAATGCTTAAGATCTCATTAGTGCAACTACAGCAATATATAGACCAGGAACTACCAGATGTGCAAGACTAATTCCACAGAGAAAGAGGCACAAGAGATCAACTGCCAATATCCAGTTGATAATCGAGAAAGCAAGAGAGTTCCAGAAAATAATTTACTTACATAAACTATTCTAAAGCCTATGACTGTGTGGATCACAACAAAATGTGGTATTCATGAGACAACAGAATGGTTCGAGATCGGAAAAGGTGTGCGACAAGTTTGTATATTGTCACCTTATTTATTTAACTTATACGCAGAGTACATCATGAGTAAGGCTGGGCTGAGTGAATCAAATATCGGAATCAATATTGCTGGAAGAAATATCAATAACCTCAGATACGCAGATTTTACTACTCTGATGTCTGGCAGTGAGGAAGAATTAAAGGTCTTATCAATGAGGGCACACAAAGAAAGTGCAAAATTTGGCCTGCTTCTCAACATTAAAAAGATGAAGACCATGGCAAATGGCAATCTCAGATCCTGGCAAATAGATGGGGAAGATGTGGTGTCAGTGATAGATTTATTTTCCTGGAATCCCAGATCTCTGCAGATGGCGTCTGTAGCCATGAAATTAAAGGGCATTTGCTTCTGGGGAGGAAAGCACATGGCAAGCTTAGACAAGCTAGTAAAAAGTAAAGTCATTAAATTATCAGCAAAGGTCTGTATAGTAAAAAGTACAGTATTCCCAGTAGTAACCAACGGATGTGAGAGTTGGACCATAAAAAAGGCTGAGTGGTGTAGAATTGATGCATTTGAATTGTGGTGTTAGAGAAGAGTGCTTATAGACCCTTGGACTGCAGATCCAATAAATAAGAACTACATGACAAACTGTTCACTGGAAGATATGGTCATGAAGCTGAAGCGTAAAAGACTCTGATGTTGAGATGGTGGGAAGGATTGAAGGTACTCAAAGTAGGTGAAGCGGAGGCAGAGGTGAATAGATGAGATTATTGAAGCAAGAAACATGAGCTTACCTAACAAATGTGCCTGGCGAGCTGCGGTTCATAAGTTTACAGAGAGTCAGACATGACTGAATGTCTAAACAACAACAACAATCTGCTAATCATTCATTTTCTACATGATTACTGTTGTCTCACTTAAATTTAATCTTATTTCGCTTGTGACCCATATTATTCTAAACCCCACACTAAAGGTAAAATCTGTTTGTTTAAATATGTCAACATTAAATGCTGTCAAATAAATTGTCTTCCCTAGTTTTCAATATATGATAGTAATATGTTCATGCTAAGAATACTTAAAAGAGTTAAAGGAGCAAAAAAGAAAATATGTGAAAATACATTTAAATAGTATTGGTCTATACATCTTTAGATAGATCTATCTATCTATCTATCTATCTATCTATCTATCTATCTATCTATCTATCCATATCTTTTTTTTTCAAGCATAAAATAATATGTATATATAACAGTGATTATCTCAGCCCATATTTAAAAACAAAACACTGCTTGTAGTTTAATACACCAAAGATTTTTAAAATAATACGCAACATCTCTTCAATATGTTGTGTAATGAACAAAGGGCACTTTCATTTTACATTGGTTGTGTGTGGATAAAATAATTTTCTATCAATTGTACCACTTTTAGCCAATAGCTTTTTCCTTATTAATAAGAATTTCCTTAGAGGGACTTTTTGGCTCACACATTCTTTCTCCCTGTAGCAGTTCCTTCCTATCCAGCGAGATCAGTCAGCCTATTTTTACTGATTTATTTTCAAATGATACATTTGGAAAATTAATACTTGGTTTATTAAATTTATGTGCTAACTTCAGATATTTTATTTCATATTCTATTCACAATTCATCATTTTTCTTCCTGGTCCTGACTAACATCTGTGAATCAACATTAGTATCTCATATGGCACAGATGCTCATCATTAACACAGAAATATACCTGCCCTCGAAGCTAGTTTTATAGGCATGTATTATTTTCAGTTTGGAATGAATGAAGAGCTGAAATCTTTGCAAAATGCTCAGAAAAGTTGAATTCAGAATTAAATTATTTATAATGGTAATTGTGAATATAAAGCATTTGTTGACAATATATTCATGCTTAGTGGTTATAGTGATGACCAACATCTATAAATCTGTATTAATTTGATGTATGAGATCAGTTCTTATCATTGATCAAGACTTGTTTGTGTCATGCCATAAAATCTAATGCTACAGACTGTTATGTTCAGTTCTATGCCCTCTTTTGGGAGCCTGGGTGGTTTGATACAACAGAAATATGTACACAGCAAACCTTTCCAATTCTCCTCATTGGAATCTCTAATGATGTAGATAAAGTAAAATATATCCACTGGTCCAGATGAGTTGGACATGTTCACTGAACCTTTCGTGACCCTGTCCCACTTTAGAACAAGCTCCCAACTAGAATTTATCTCATACTGGTCAAGAAGACTCTTAAATGACTTAAATGAACACTGTTCAAGGTAATAGACAACAAAGGGCAGCTGGACCATTCCTGTTCTAACATCAATTGATCACTTGTAGAGGATTCCTCAGACAGCCAAATGCCTGCGATTGAGTTGCGTGCTGCTTTTGCGATGCTATTCAATTGGCCGGTCATGAAAATCGGAAACCATGCTATTGACAGTAGCAATTGCGGGCTTGAACATGATCGCTGACGAAAGACAGTAACTCGTGGTTCAAGCCGGTATGACTTTGAAATCCAACCTCCATATTTCATTGAAGTCCTACGGGCTTGAACCACGGGTTACCTCCTTGCGTCAGCGATGATGTTGAAGCCCGTAGGACTTCAATGAAAAATAGAGGTTGAAGCCTGTCAGACTTAACATTGATTGCTGTGCTCGATATAACACGAAATTTAAACATGAAATAAAGTATTGGAGAATGTTGTGCTATTCATTCTAAGACCAAACATCACTTTCACTCTTCATAAAATTACAGTTTTGCTTTTTCATTTGCTTTTAAAGTGCTCCGATTTGTCTTTGTGAGTCCTCCTTGGTACCAGTAACTTGTAGTTAGATATTTGCCATTTGTGGGCTTGCCGGAGTGGTTAGTTGGGGGGGGGGAATCAGAGTAATTTAATAGCGATTTCAGTGTTTGGGACTCTTGCCGCCGTAAAAGATCAAAGGCTTGGTGTGCATTAACTTGCGATTTTACAAATCGCAATGGATCGCAGCTCGCAGCACATAACTCGACCGGATCTTTAAATCGCAGCAATTGAATGAGGCTGAAGGTGTAATGAATGGTAGGGGTGATGTGTTACCACTTGTTGGGTGACATAAGTCCTAGGTAAAGACAGTTATCCAGATTTATTTGTAACATTATTCCATCTAATCTATTGGTCTAACACTCTCATAAAGGGTTACTAGCGTGTACTGTGTTTTCGTTGTAACATGTTTTTTTTTAGAGTTTATAACATTAATATAACTATGTGTAACTTACTGTCAGCTGGTCAGATGTGTGTTAATTTTATCAAGTACAATAATCCAATTAGGGAAACTGGGCAGGGAGATCTAACTAAGCCTCTCAGACAGTTCAGTACCAGATGACTACTCAGGATCTAATTCAACAGCATTTGTGTATTCTACGATCTCCTTTTGTTTAAACTATATAAAAGCGTCTAGAGAGCTCAAATGAAACACAATTGGTTAGGATATAAAATGCTGGATATTTGTGTTATATTAGTTCTACCTGTACAGATGTTGCAGTTTGCCTTAACATCTACTAATGGGCTTGTGTCATGATTTGAAACTAGGATAATATGATTTCAATTTGGAGGGTGGAAGATTTAGTGATAGTGGGAAAAAGTACTATTTTACCAAACAAAAAGGCTGTAGATAGTAACAGCCTTCCAGTTGTTGTGAGGAACAAACACAGCAAGCAAATTCAAGCATGCCCAAGATATGCATAAGGCCACGATTTAAGCCAAAACATCTTAGGTAGATGAAATTGATTGACTTTTTGGCTCTTATCTGGCTGCTGTTACATGGTGATTTCTAGCTCCAGCTCCCTTAAATGTTGTATCGTCAAAAATCACACAGCATGTTTCCAGTTAGAGGTAGGAGGTAAGTGATAGATCTGGAATCTTGGCAAAACATTTTGATAATATAATTAAGTTTTACACTGTTATAATCACTACAAGATATGATTGAGCATGATAATTACATGTATTCATGCATTCATTATAAATTTCTCAAGGTATTAATGTTTACTGGTTATCTTGAGTATAAACATTAGAGTTAATACATGATACAATCAACTTTAGAAAAAAGAGATCCCTACTTAAGGACACACCTTTTTATTACCAATCTGTAGAGAAAATAATGTTTAAAACATAACTATTATTGCACTTATAATTAAAATATACTAGTTTTTAAGACATATGTTAGGACACAGGAATAGAATTGGAGTAAGAGTCAAATTTGGATTCTTCTATAAGTTCAGACTTATATTAAGATCACTATGTGATCCTTATAAAGTGCTTTTAGTAAGTTACATGGAATATTTGAGGTAGACTAAACATGAGAGGTGCTGTATGGTAAAATACTAGAATATGCTAAAGTGCTTGCGTTCTAAATACTAGGGTGCTAAAAATAAATTAAGTGCTAAGTGCTATTAAGTGCAAATATTTATATATCCAGCTAAATTATGTAGCTGGAAATGTCAGTGTTAATAATGACAATTAATAATTTATATTTCCAATCCCTATATTACATATATTATGACCAATCTCTATGTACTTTGTTGCACACTTATAATAGGTCTATAAAACTTGGACACACAAGTGTTTTAACCATAGTAATCGAAGTAATCGAATTATTGCTCTACTCCACTCCCAGCTCTATATTTTCTTTAGACTATTTTCCCAATCTTATCTTCCAATTGTATCAAGCCTTCTATTAATATTATCATGTATTTTAACAATTAGAATGAGAGCTGTCAATATGAGCGCGCAAATCGCTACCTAGACACCTCACTATGACGTCATTGGTATGCGGCTTGCGTCCTGCATCTAACCCTGCGCACGTTTCTAGATTTCAGCAGGGGTCTTTTTTTCTAAAGTTGATTGTTATATTTACTAATCCCTTGGAGCACCCTTTTTAAGTGAAGTTCTGTTATATTAGATATACCTAGAGCCACCTATTCACTCTTTTCTTAATACATGACACAGCATGAACCAAGTGAATACCTACTACATCCTTCACCACCACCCAGCCTGACCTATTTTCTTCAGAAATGGACTTTCCTACTCCTCTGTTACACCGGATCAATTCTCTCTCATATATGGACTGTCACAACTGCCATATTCTTTATCATACCTGCACATTGTTTTCTCACTTGACGCCCTCCTTAAAATTACTATATTCTTGTTCACTGCTCCCTTATTTGCAAGTTTAAAATGTTGGTTATCATGCCATTCTACTGATTTAAAACCACTGGCCTAGAAACAATGCATGTGAACAATTCACTATATACATATTAAAATGCTTAAAGGTCTACATGAGTTAATTATTTTAATAATGCATTGATCATTATTAAAGTTTATATTCAATGATATAAAAAAAAGCAATATCCAACTCGGTTTCAAATATCAGACTGAGTTGCTGCTTTTGTCCGTCCACTATAAAGCCAATTGAAAATAAGTTTTCATTTGCAGGCACCTGCTAAATCTTCAAAAATGAGGTTATATTAGCACAGTGGTCATTTGCTGAGTTAAAGTGGTTTCCCATTGTAAGAAGAATTTGCTGTGGATGATAACATGGCCTCTTATCTAATCAGATTGTTATTAAACCCTTTACCTGTCTCTCAGCCAAACACCTCAGGCCCAAGCTGAATTGTTTGTTTCCACCATCATAAGTAAACCAAGGTGGAAGATACCCTAAACATTGAAAATTAATTAATCAGTCAATATTGCTTTTGCGTAACATCAAATATAAATTTTATTACTGATCAATTATAATAAATTATATCATCTATTTCCTCTTGTTAAGGCCTGTCCATTAACAATAGTAAACAAGGATGCTGTGAGTGTAAACATAATATCTTCGCTTTACATCTATAATATAACAACACTCTTGCTTTTAATTGGAAGAAATATAATGTTACAGACATCCATCTGATACCATAGGCATCATTACATGGAGTTTCAAACCCATGACTAATATAAATAAGACATTTTTAAATCTGCAGGAGTTCAATCTTATACACAATGAGCATTGCTTTAAGAAAATGTAGCAGTCAGTACATTTAACAGTCTTATAAATTATTTCAAATAAACTGAAAATGAAAACATGTCTAGTTACCTACAACTGATTTGTAATATTCAATACAAGAAATAAAGTAAATTTGCATTATATGTATGCAGATAATTTGGGATTATTATTGCGGTTCAAGCTCCTTCTGTGGGATGTATGGCATGTTTCAAGAGCACTGATATCAATGTTTATTATTTGGCTTATATATATATACTAGCGAATTGCCCATCAAAAAATGACGGCAATGAAATTGTAAGGTAGCTAATGCTGTTTGGTGTATAATAATGAAATATGTAATACATTACTAAATGAATATACTTTACCTATTTTGAAGCATTGTGTTGAAGAGCTGGCAATCTGTTTTGATGTTGCTGGAGCATTAGTGGTGTGGAGCTGCTGTGTAAGCATGCTGAATGTGTGCACTGTGTGGTATGAATATCCGTAGGTCGTTTGTGGCGTTTTGCGAGTTTCTTGTGGTGTTTTGCGAGTTTACAGTGCTGTAGCCTCGTTTTCGTTTTGTTCGGCGGCCATTTTTTCTCTCGCTTACAGTTTTTTTTAGTCACTAAACTCTTTTATTTCGAGTAAAATGAAGGTCTAAGTTGCATTTTTGAGGTCCTGGGTGCTCCCTCTTGGTGTAGGTAAGGTTTTTATGTATGTGCTGTGTGTATGTATTGTGTTTTACATTTTGTAATGTTCGCGAGTTGCGTCTGAGTGTTGCGAGGCCGTAATGTGTGTGAACGTGTGTCGTATGTTGTTTGCGAGTGTCATAATGTGTGTGTCGTGCTCTTTGGGTTGCGACGTGAACTTTGCGAGGGTCGCAGTTGCTGGCATGGAGCGCCTTCGGTTTGCGAGGTCCTCAGGTGCTAGCATGGAGCACCTACGGCGCTCCATGCCAGCAACTGAGACCCTCGCCCAGTGCCCTCGCTTTGCGAGGGCCTTGGCTCGCTGTGCGAGCCGCGGCCCTCGCATAGCGAGGCCCGCGGCTCGTTACGCGAGTCGCGGCCCTCGCGTAGCAACAACTTGTACGCTCACAACTATATATGTGATATATATATATATATATATATATATATATATATATATTTACTTATATATTTATGGTGTGTTTCAATACATTTATACATTTCAATTACTTTTTTTTATCCCTCCTTTATGCAGACCCCTGGTTAATGATTTTAACCAAGTTCTCTCCTCAAAAAATAAGATTAAAAAAATCACATAAATTAAAACTGTGTTTACATGAGTCGCTGACTGCTTCCAGCAAGACACACGCTGAAGCTCAGTGTAGTCAGCAAACAAAAAACCGTCACCTCATCTGAGTATGAGATCCTGGAATCGCCTAAATAGGTCAGTTGTGGGTTAACTTTTCACTGTTGTAAATCAGAGTCCAAACCACTCAGCTCAGCTGTTATTTATCATGAAACTGTCAGTAGGCAGGATAGACTTTGTTATGTAGACAGACTTAAAACTTTAAATTTCTTAGTTGTTATTATTGTAATAAAAAAAAAATAGATCACATTAACATACAATCCTGTGCTCTTTCACACCACAAAAAGCACTTACAGTGAGGTAAACAGGCCTTTAACGAAAGAAAGGGGAATGTAATCCCTCTCCCCCTTTGGTATCTTGTCCAGTTTATATTAGAACTTCATTTTAATATATTTTACAGATCTCAAATCAGACCTCTTCCAGTGATCCCTGGAATTTATTGGTAGGTAAAGGTTACAATTCTGTGAACTATTCATGTCTTACTGCCTCCCATGGCAATTGTCAGTCTCTATTGACAGCTGTGCATCTACTATATTAAATATGTAGCTTTAGTGTCCCTTCAATTAATAGGCTACCTACTAAACCATAGAAAATTATAACAATATAACTCAATATTTTAACTATGCATGATACAAATGGCACATTCTAAATATATATATATATATATATATATATATATATATATATAAATATATATATATATATATATATATATATATATATATATATATATATATATATATATATATAAATACAGCATTTTTCCTCAGTATTGCAATTTGTACACAAAGGTCTGACTCTCTTTATTAATAAGGAGAAAAAAAAAAACATTTTCTTTAAGCTGGTAATACCCACAGCTCAAGGTGACGACAAAAAAGCTTTCCAAGATTTAAGTGATCAACATCATCCAGCTTGTCCCCGAGAGATACTGTGAAGCTGTAATAGAATTATATGGAGCTTTACAACAAGGGACAATAAAAGAGCAAAGGGCAAAACACAGCAAGCAACTATATCTATTCCAAGTGAGAGCTTCCATTAAATGGCATGACCGCCAATAAGTCAATAGCAGAACAGGATAGAACAAGCCCTCTATTTCTGTCCAGTAGTTTATTGGCATTTCTTGTGTACATTAGAGAATATGTTTACTTAAAAATACTGTAGAAAATCTAATTTGCTTATTTACTACACTTAATTGCTGTTGTCACTATGCTAATCTTTGTGTTTAGTTTATTGCTTACAAGCTTTGAGTGCATTGTCTTTATCAGCAACAAAGTAAATATAAAGAATGGCTATATAAGTACCTAGGAAGCATTGTGTTGTGGCAAATGTGTTTTTCCAATGTCAATGACAAGCAGTAATAATAAAATATATTCTAGTTGAGAAATGAAGTGAGTCATATAGAGTTATGTGTGAAAAGGTGAAGTAAACATAGAAGATTTTTGATGCTCAAGACTGCTGAAACACTCGGATGTCCTAGTCAGGCCAAGGCTTATTAAATCTATATACTCAAGAAGGGCAAGAGAGTTAAGGAACAATGGACTCACCAGATGTGCTCTACATGATCAAATATAGGGCTAAAAAGTATTTGACAAAAACGTATTCCCTCCTTTTTTAAATATATTAATTTATAAGCCTTTATATTTAGGGGTTTTAGACTGCTTCTATCCTTCCCTGAATGTCTAAATACATATTGAGCCTAACTTTATGGTAATGCCAATTAGAACATGTTGTACATTTTTTGCATTTCTTATATTAGTTGCAATGTTCTTTTTCACCCATTGCTATATATATATATATATATATATATATATATATATATATATAAATAAATATATATATATATATATATATATATATATGAACAGTGGTTAGGACAATTACCTTTGAGAAGAAGGTTGTGAGTACATATAGCCATCTGTTCTTTCCTTACTTCTCTTTTAAGCAATAATTTTATTTGAGTTGAGGGATAAAGCAGAAAACAAATATACACTGTTAGGGGCTAATCACATATAATAGTTGTCAAACTACGAAACGTTGTCAAGCTTCCCTCGGGAAGCTTGCATTTGCGGAAGGTGGACGCTTTACGGCGAATGAAACAACACCACCCCTCACACCTCTAAACTCGCACCACTTAGTCCTACGGCGCCCTAACCCACCCCACACAACCGCAGCACTTAGTCCTCTCCATCCCCACCTCCTCTCCCTCACCTGTGTCTCGCAAAATACCACACTAACCCCGCGAGCTGAGCAAACACAAAAACACTAAAAAACCCAATAATGAAAACAAAACACTCACTCACAGCACAGGGGGAAAGCCAGGACATCTGGAAGTGAGGTTAAACTCGAATTTAACCCCAAATTCCATCGTTTCGGCACTCAAGAAATGGCTATGCAAGGAAAAAAATGGCCGCCCCGAAAAAATTGAAAATGAGGCTCCACGACCCGGATTGCCCAGCCACGTACAACTTACCCAAGAAGGGATCCGAGATAAGCTCGAAACCTGCATTAACCGCACATTAACGATCGCCATCAGGGACCCCCGCTGCAATCAAAATTCAAATGTCCCGCCTTACTGGTCCTAAAAGGACCGTAAAGGTCCTTAAAGGACCTGTAATAAAAAAAAATAAGCCTATCACTCATGGGGCTTTATACATAGGCCCATCAACCCCTAAAAAAAACTCACTCATGGAGGTCAATCCAGACCCCCATAAACCCTTAATTAACCCTGTCACTGATGGGGGTTAATACAGACCCCCATAAGCCCTTTGTTAACCCTGTCACTCATGGGGGTCAATACAGACCCCCATAAGGACTTAATTAACCCCGTCACTCATGGGGGTCAATACAGACACCCATAAATCCCTAATTAACCCCGTCACTCATGGGGATCAATACAGACCCCCATAAGCACTTAATTAACCCCATCAATCATGAGGGTCAATACAGACACCCATAAACCCATAATTAACCCAGTCACTCATTGGGGTCAATACCGACCCCCATAAGCCAATAAATAATGCTGTCACTCATGGGGGTCAATACAGACCCCCATAAGCCTCTATTTAACCCCATCAGTCCCATAAGGGTATATTATGACCCTTATGGGGCTGTTACAACCCTAACATTAAACACATAAGTGCCATGATAATTCTCAAGGACCATCATGACACTAGTATAAACACTACACTGCACTATACCCCCCAATAAACCATTAAATCTAAACTAACCCCCCTCTACACTAACCTATTAACACCTACACTACCTACCTACACTACCTACCTACCCCCTAATAAACCCCCCACCACACTAATTACAGAAAATAAAAAAACCTAAGTCACAAAAAGGAATATTACAGAAAATAAAAAAATACATTACACCTCCCCTTACTACAGAAAAAAACACCTGAAAAGGAAATGCATAGAATACATACAATACAATGCAAATAAGATACAATACAATACCCCCTATCTAACATCCAATCAATACTATCTATCGAAAATACATCACCCAATCTATCTAATATACAATAAATAATATCTATCTAAAATACATCCCCAATCTAATATACAATAAATCCCAACTATCTAAAATACATACCCCTATCTAACATACAATAAATGCTATCTCTATATACAAACACTAATTCTAAGCTAAAATAAAATAATTAAGACCACTTACCTTTGCAGATGTCCCTTTAGATCAGCAACCTAGGGAGAAAAAAATAGTGCAACACATTTACAGAAAATAAATAAACATTCTAAATATTCTAAATATTCTACTCACCTTTCCAGCATGTCCCCGTCCTTCTTCTTTTCTTTTTCTCCGGCGCAGTCCCTGTTAAAAAAAAAACATTACATTAGTACAACATACCTAAACATAAAAAATAAAAAATAAAAACATAATATACATTGTACTTACTACCCGGTGATGTCCCCGGCCTCCTCCTCTTCTGCCCCACCCTGGAACCGCGCTCTTAAAAAAAACAAAACAAAAAAACTAATGGAGTTCCACACTTGCGGACCTCCCTGATACTAATGAGCCTCCTAGATCCTTTTCCGGAAGATAATGAGGCAATGGTGGCTTCTGATTGGCTGAAAGCGCTGTCTATCAAATTCAGCCAATCATAAGGCGCCAATGTGTTTGCCAATCAAAAAGGGATACACCCCAAAATCCCACTCTGATTGGATAATGCACCTGTCAATCTTTATTTAAACCAATCACAAGGCGCAGATGCCTTCAGTCAATCACAATAGGATACACTCCCACAGGGTGATTGGCTGGAGGCATCTGCGTTTTCAGCCAATCAAAAGACGGCATTGACAATTTTCTTCTGGAAAACTCTGTAGGAGGCTCATTAGCGTCGGGGAGATCCGCGAGTGCGGATCTCCGTTAGCTTTTTTTAATTTAATTTTATTTTAGAACGCGGGTTGTTTGAGGATAGGGCAGAAAAGGAGGAGGCCGGGGACGTCGCGGGGATGTATACCTACAATGTATATTATGTTTATTTTACTTTGTTTTTATGTTTATGTATGTTGTACTAATGTGAATTTTTTTTTAACAGGGGCCGCGCCGGTGAAGAAGAAAAGAAGGACAGGGACATGCTGGAAAGGTGAGTAGAATATTTAGAATATTTAGAATGTTTATTTATTTTCTGTAAATGTGTTGTACTAATTTTTTTTTCCTAGGTTGCTGATCTGAATTAACATCTGCAAAGGTAAGTGGTCTTAATTATTTTATTTTCGCTTAGAATTAGGGTTTGTATGTGTAGATAGCATTTATTGTATGTTATATAGGGGTATGTATTTTACATAGTTAGGATTTATTGTATGTTAGGGGTCTGTATTTTAGATAGTTAGGATTTATTGTATATTATATAGTATTGTATGTTAGATAGGGGTATATATTTTCAATAGTTAGGATTTATTGTATATTAGATTGGGGCAAGTATTTTAGATAGATGGGATTGATTGAATGTTAGATAGATAGGGGGTATTGTATTTTATTTGTATTGTATTGTATGTGTATTGTATTGTATTGTATGTATTCTATGTATTTCCTTTTCAAGTGTGTAATTTTTTTTTCTGTAGTGGGGTGTTGTAATGCATTTTTTTTTCTGTAATGTTCCTTTTTTAATTTTTGTGACTTAGGTTTTTTTTATTTTCTGTAATGTAGATTTTTTATTTTTTGTAAGTTAAATTTTTTATTTTATGTAATGTAGATTTTTTATTTTTGGTGACTTAGGTTTTTTTATTTTCTGTAATTAGACTGGTGGGGGGGTTGATTGGGGGTAGGTAGGTAGTTTAGATTTAATGGTTTCTTGGGGGGGGGTATAGTGCAGTGTAGTGTTTTTACTTAGTGTCATGAGGGTACTGGAGAACCCTCATAGCACTTACAGGGTAATGTTAGGCTTCTAACTTTCCCTTGAGGGTCTTTAAATACCCATATGGAACTAATGGGGTTAAATAGAGGCTTATGAGGGTCTGTATAGACCCCCATAAGAGACCGGGTTCAAATGGTGTAGTGCTTACACTTTGGGTCATGGGGGTCCTGGATGACCCTCAGGGCACTTAAAGTGTTATTACATGCGTTCATTAGTGTGTTATAGAGGTCTATATAGTTGGCACACACTACACATTGTGTGACAAACAGCATTTCAACACTTTTTTTTATTGCCCCGTCATTTTTGACGGGCAAGTCGCTAGTATGAAATAATTATGGATGCTGCAATGTTTTTGAAATATTTATTTGAATTAAATAACAATGCTAATGGAATAAATAGAAAAATATTAGTTGACTTTACAAACTGCAAATGAATTGCAGTTGCTCTAACCATTGCGATTCGCCCAATTGAATAGGGCTCTATATAAGCACATAACATATTTTTATACAGAAATTTTTAGTTAGTGAACTTCTATCCAAAAGCAAGGTCTTCCCTAACTAAAAACTTCTGTAAAAAAAAGTATGCTCTGTGCTTATATATATATTCAATTGGCCGAATCACAATTTAATAAGGCTGTAAATTCAGCGGAGTTACAGAGGTAATACATTCAACCATGCAGCAACCAAAAGGCTTAATATACATTAACCGTTAATTTACAACACACAGAATTACTGATATCACATAATTCACACACATAGGTTAATACGTACATAAAGCTACACATAGCGGCTATAGCACATCTACACCCCCCATACCCCATCTATACCCATACAATTACTATGCTACACATAATACTCAGATTATTGTTTTACCACATACACATACATGTATATATTATATTGATTTATCCTTATATTTATTTCATAAATTACAGGAAGGTAGAGGAGGGGAGGAGGAAAGTGAGGAGAGAGAGGAGGAGAGAGAGGGGAACACTGGAGGAGGAGAGTGAGGAGAGGAGGAGAGTGAGGAGAGGATGAGAGGTAGAGGTGAAGGAGAGCAGGAGGGGGGAGGGATGTGCCCCCAGATATAGCCACACAATGAGTAGTGGCAGAGGGTCAGGGGCCTGATCTAAGGGAGGGAGGTAGTGGGGCTGAGGGAACGGCAGCAGGGAGAGAAAAGGGTTTGCCAGGAACCCCACGAACAGTTGGAGGGTCAAGAGGCTATTTCCTCAGGGAAATCCGTGCCTGCTATAGAATCATACATAGTGGGAGAGATGTGAGGCCCAGCCAGGAGGCAGAGGCCTGGAGTGATATAGCTGTTGCGGCATTAGGAGTTGCAAACAGTGATGTAAAGTCTGTCAAACACAGGTATGACAACAGCTGGCTGAAGGTGAAGAGGAAGATGGCAGAAGAGGCAAGAGCTGCATATGCAACCGGCCACCAGCCAACATCACATACTGTGGATGGGAGCTAACTTTGAAGGAGTGGATTGAGCCAGCTGCAGTAGTGGGCCTTCCAGGACAGGTGGACGCGGATGTGCCGAGAACCATACAATGTGAGTATCATATACACCATCACACCCTCATATACACACACATGAACCCCACACACATTGATGTATGAACTGGTGAGATGGATCATGTGGACAAATACCCCTGCAGATATCATGATGTTTGTATGTATGTATAATTAAGCTTTTTCTCTGGCTGGTGTGTATGCCCCTAGAATTATTATGGCTCCTACAGCCCTGCCCACATACATAGATGACATACAATAGCCCTGTAAGCCCTATTGTTATGATTGAAGATATATGGGGCATCAATAACCATGTAAATCCTTGTAGCAAACACATACTTTACATAATTTGTATCAATCAAATGTCTGGCCAATACCTGCAGTTAAAACTGAGTACAAGATTTCGCTATTAGATCAAGATTGATTTGACATTCAAAAAAGAGTACATGTCTGGGTGTGCACACTGCGGCGAGTACAGACCCTGTATGACTGCATGTGCATCTCATATACTGTCCTAACTTGGACAATGTATCAGCTGCATATTAACAACCATTGCTGGGAACATGTCACAGATTGGTCAGGCTCACACACTGCACAGCAGATCCAGCAGAGCATGAGTCTGATGCACATGCAGATGGCACACCTATGATTCCTGAGTCATGAGTCATGAGTCATGATCCACAATGCTCATTATACAGGCCTTGTTCATCTGTGTAACACAAGCACCACAGTCAATCAAGTCTATGCAAACACATAGCTGTCAATTGTGTCTGCAAACTGACTCAAACATGTCTGTTCTTCCATTTCAGTACCCATGAGAACAAGGCCAACCACAGAGGCACAGTTGGAGGCACCACTGGAGGTGGAACAAAATCCACCTGTGGGAGTGGTTTATTACAAAGGGCAGAACATTCCAGAGGGCTCGGGACCATACACAGAAGCTGGCCATTCACAATCCAGATAATCACCCTCATCTCAGGCGTGGGATTCTCTGCTCGGGCCCTCAAACACATCATGCAGCCACGCACAGCTGTTCCAGCTCCTTCCACTGAGCATGTCATGGAGCCAATGAACAACCACACCAAACCTGATGATGTCCTGGCCCCAGCCAATATCACACCTGCCAGCTGCTACAACAACATTGCAGCCATGGCAGGCCACAAGAACTTCCACACAATGGGGTCCCCCAACATGGCTTCCCTCACAATGGGGTCCTCCAACATGGCCTAACACTCCAACCCTCCTGCTGATACCTCAGGCCCTCCTGCCGATACCTCAGGCCCTCCTGCCAACACCTCTGGTCCCCCTGCTGTCACCTCTGGCCTTCCTGCTGTCACCTCAGGCCCTCCTGCTATGACTTCAGGCCCTCCTGCGGACACCTCTGGCCCTCCTGCCAACACCTCTGGCCCCAATATGACACCTCCATCACTCCTGCGACATCTCCGGGCCCAATGCCGTTACCTCAGGCACTCCTGCCAACACCTCCGGCCCCAATGCCATCACCTCCAGCCCCTTTGCCATCACCTATCGCCACAATGCCGTCACCCCCGGTCCCAATGCCGTCAACATCAGTCCCAATGCCGTCAACACCACCATCCCTGACTTTGAGGGAAATCATGAACCATTTCACCAGGGAGGGACACTCATCCAATTAGCCAAATGCCAGTTCATACCTCTCCAGCCTTCGGTTTCACAACTGCAAGCCCAAGATGGCGGGCTCCTCATCTCAGACCTCACCACCAGCTCAACCTGATCTCCAGCCACCCAACGTAGTGGCACCCCAAGCTCAGACACCACATAGGTGTGGAAGAGGGAAACGGTGCATGGGCACAGAAGGTGGGGGCCCAGTGCTGCGTATGAGGAGGTCTTAAGACCATCCATGAAGTCCTCCTCTTGATCACTCCTCACTGAATACTGATTGGTATAGATGTTGATATAATATTGGCTGGCTACAGAGTGTGTACATGTCTGGTTATGTTTAACATTTCAACAATTAATGTTCAATGTGGATTGACCTTGAGATGAGGTGTTGTTAAGATTGATATCATGTTCTTGTCTCTATAGGTGTTAATAGCAAAATCTCATAGCCATGAAGGCATGTTCTTCATCCTCGAGCAGTACAGTAACATCATGTGAGTAAACACTCAACCCAGTTCCCAACAGGCATTCAATTAGTGTCATTCATCACTGCAGATGGATCTGAAATGCAATATATGACTACATATCTCTTCACTAATGAACATGACTTGTGTGAGTTTCAATTACAATGAATAGTGTTCCGGCTGGAGATTTGCACAGTCCCATTAGGATTTGCTAATCCAAACCAGTAGTTATACCTGCGTTTTTATTGCATTTCATCCTGTTAACATTATGAAAACCGTTTAATGAATTTCATGTTATCCACAAACAAAATGGATAATTTCCTTGGTTTGACATCAGGATCAATGTGCTATCGGATGTGATATTAGCATGGCACAACTATTACATGTAGATAGTAATAGTACTCTTTGCTAAAAGATTGTGTTCACAGTGAAGCATGCCTTGTCGTATTGCACATCCTCAACCTATTCCAGGAACGTTGATTGAACAGGACATAATCAATATGGTTATCACTGCTCATAGATGACATTCATGTTAATTAAATGTCCAGAGCAAAAACAATGTACTATAATAACAGCTTATGATTGTTCTTATAGCTCCTCTATGTTTTCCAGATTTCTATCATCTATTTTGGAATCATCATTGATGTATGGAAACACACTGTGGGTGGAATTGATTAGTATCACATGATCCATGATTTCTAGCATCTGTTTAATATCGCAGATGGAGACCATACGGTTTCTGTATGCACATTAATGGTTATTTCTCTGAAATGGAGTGTTATGTAATGTTCCTATTTCCCATCTGATTATGGTTACTGTGGTGTCCTGAACACATGTGACCCTGGTAGATGCTATGCTTTATCCTTATGATGCTGTGTAACATTTAAGCCTTTAGGTGTCCCTTTTTGGCCAACAGCCTCTTGCCCTTCCGGTATCCGCCCACACTACACCCATGATATTAATGCACAGTTTTGTCATTTCTGATTGTGCTCTGTGTATGAAATAAAGCTTTGTTATACTGTTTTTCAATGGTTGTGGTTATGGGACATCCACATACATCCCATTTGTGTCACATTCCTATATATGTAAACTAATGAGCCCTAGTTACTATGCAACAGATTAATACATATAATAATAATAATAATAATAATAATAATGATAATAATAATATCATAAGATACCATATACTAATATATATATAATAATAATAATAATAATAATAATAATAATAATAATAATAATAATAAAAATTAAGGGTTAATACACATGACAGGTCCAATTTGTGATACTGTGGAGTATAAAGAGACGTATAGGAGTTTTACCTCCCGCTAAAAGTGCTTAACACCATGTAGATGTATACTTAGAGAAATGGTGTTTGTAACATAGTGGGAACATGAATATATGTATCTACATTTATTTACAAGAACAACGACGCTGACTTCAACATTTAAAAACAATTAAAAAACATAAATGGGATAAGACACCCCCTTTTTTTAAATTTGTTAAGTCTTATTTTAGAAAATCGACTTTGTATCTACTATATAGCATTTGACTCAAAAAATTGATTCAACTTTTTCTGTAAATCTCTCCCAGCTAACTCAGGGTCAAACGTACGGCGTGACGTCACACGCCAACGTTGAAAGTGCAGACGCACGGCGTTGAGCTAAACGGCGTCATCGTGTAGAGACTTAGTTAGCTGGGAGAGATTTACAGGAAAAGTTAGGAGCTCTGAAAGAATAGGAGTTCTCAGATTTTGGGTGCTCCAAATTGTGCACTCCGGAATCCGTATAGCTATCTAAAATGAATAGCATATAGACGACATATAGGGGGTAGAAGATACAACCCAATAACTTTTGGAGTATTATAACTAAGTTAAGATTATGTATGGTGGCAGACTATAAGTCCCAACCTATAAGAGACAGGAACAGAGAAGGAATTAAAGAGAGCACTGTGTCTTGAAACATACCAATCCTTTTATAATATATTGTACTTTCCTGGCTAACACAAATTCTAAGTCTCTAATATCTATTTGTCAATTGATTAAAGAAAAAGACATATAGAATTGCATTTAAAAAAGATGAATCCATTTTTTTAGTCAAATGCAATATAGTAGATACAACGTCTATTTTCTAAAATAAGACTTAACAAATAAAAAAAAATGTTTTTTAATTGTTTTTAAATGTTGAAGTCAGCATCGTTGTTCTTGTAAATAAATGTAAATAAATACATTAATTTTCCCACTATGTTACAAATACTGTGGAGTATCAACATTCCCCTGAAGGCCTGATAGGAATATGACAGGTGATAATATGAATACATTGATAGAAAAACACTTAATGGGAGGCTATCAAATGATAATGGGTATACATCTTGGCACATGGCCACCAGCAATGGCATAGGACTTTACAGGATGGCCATAGCGGAGATTGTCCCTGATGGAGATGTTGCTCCACATGCTTCTGCACAGCCTCCATGTGGTGTATTTTCCCCATTTCCCCTTCTGGTTTTCTGCCTTGCGGTGGTGAAGGGGCTTGTGTACTTCAATGAAGCTGTGAGCTATACCATGTAGGGTCACTCTAGGTGGGCAGGTCGTAGCAGAGAGGTCAGACAAATTGCAGTCCACTGGAGAAGGAATTGGCAACCCAATCCAATATCTTTGGCATGCAGACCTTGTGGAACAGCACAGGCAGAGGCCTAGCTAAAAGTGCTGCAGTCCATAGGGTCACGTAGAGTCGGACATGACTTAAGGACTGAACAACTATAAAAAATAATAAAATGTTCCCCTGTTACTTGATATATGTGATGTGGCAGTGTAATCTGGCCACTATTTATTTTCCAAATGTGGATGTGATGCAATTATATATATATTCCAGGGTACACATTAGAGCCTCTGTGAGTGAGAAAGGGTTAATGTGACAAGCAGTTTCATGTTTTGGTGTTGCTATGTAATTAGGCAGTGTGTCTTTAATTGGTTTCTGTATGTTACAGCATGGCTTTTCATATTGGCATATGCATGACCATTCCAACATATGATGAAATACAATTTCTTTTAAATGCCTATTTTTTATTTGTGGATTAAGTAATTGTAATGCCTTTCCATGCTTTTCCCATATTTGAAAGTCCAGTGCTGTGTTTATATTGTCTTTCATAGCTTCTCTGTAAACCCTTTGCGGGCCCTTTTTGGAGGCTGTAATATTTTTGGCTCCATTTGCTGTTTACAGGTTTAAACGGTAGTGCGTCTTTGGGGATTTGTAGCAATTTAATAATGATTTGCAATCATAACATTTGCAGGTTGGACAGATCAAAGGCTTAGTTGAGATGGTGTGCAGATTTTGATGGCCATAGGGTTTTTCCGCCTGTAACCCGCAGATTGTTTGCGGGTAGCTGAAAGACGCCAATTTAATAGCAGTAACTCTTGTGGTCTCCTTTACGGGCTATGAATTCTGCAGTAGGAGGAATTTAATAGGGCTGCATCTCTCTTACAGCCTGAACCTTATTATATACAGTATGAAATTGTAACAACTTTCCTACATGATTTTCATGCCTGTCCCTAATTGTGCAGAGTATATATACTCTCTCTCTCTCTCTCTCTCTCTCTATATATATATATATATATATATATATATATATATATATATATATATATATATATTTATATATATATATATCTCCACTCCCTACTCAATATATATCCCTACTCAATATATATATTTAAACGAGTGACTTGCCAGTCAAAAATGACGGCATAAAATGTATTTCTTAAAATATTCTTTGCTATCTAAATGGCATGAACTTCTACAGCTTTTCCTGCATCCTCCGGAGACAGAATGGGTTAGGGGGCTTTTGACCTGGCAAATGCTAAGGTAGTAATGGGTGATTCCTAATATAAGGGGTGGAGTTTAAGGGGAATAAAACTAACCCTTCCCTGCCATTTTTGCCACATTGTCAAGTGCATGCTGAGTCTAATCACGATCAGTCCCATTAAATTGCTACAAATTTACCAATCGTAGCTCAGGACTAAAGGCTATTAAATTAGCCTCTTAAAGTAACCTGCAGATGACTTGCAGCAAGGCCGAAAAATAGCCGATAGGACGTGGACCGTGGAACTTTGTGGCCGCAAATCCTTTGTTCTTTCAAGCCCGTAACGCTACGTTCCAAATGAGCTAGTAAATTGAATCAAAATCCCTGGTACACGGGCACCCCTACAGCAGGACAAAGGGACCCTGGCGTCATTTGAACAAGCAGGGAGTGATGGCAGCACACCAACACATGACCCACAGGAGATGTCTGATGTGATGGAGGATGATGGACGCCCCTGCGGAGGAGGAAGGAGAAGATGCCCGGAATTCAGGTGAGAAAGCCTCCCACCATGTGGCAGCGAGGCCTGGAGTGGCGGCAGAGACTTCCAGGAGGCCCAGCAAGAAGAGCAGGCCAGGAACCTGTGGATGATGCTTGGAGGTGCTGTCAGCGCGGAGGGACGCGAGAAAGAAGACCTGGCCACAGCAGAACGAGGCAGAAGTAGACGCGAACATGGGTGAGTGCACGCTACCGTCAGGGAGAGACCAGGAACTGCAGCCGAGCAGGGCTACTGGCAAACGCCTCAGGGCAGAGCACAGTGAGGGAAGGGGGACAGAGCAAGGCAAGAGGGGTGTGTTGAGGCTGTAGGGAGGGGAAGTGCACACAGGGGAAATGGACAGGAGAATTAAAGGGAATATGGAGGGCTGTAGTAGGTGGGGGGGGGGGGATTTTAGTAGGTATATCTCCCTCAGATCATGTTTTCCTCCCTGTTCTTATCATAGGATGTATGTTTGTTATGTGCTATATCATGCTGCTCTGTGTCCTTCCTAGTAAAGCTTGTTCCTGGTATATATATATTTATATACTCACTTCCTGGATATAGGTTAGCTGGATTTGTAGAGGGTGTAGCGGTCCTTTTTTGCTTGGGGGAGTTGGGGGAGGTGTCATTTGTTCAATTGGGGGGATCTTGCAGTTGGTACCTTGCTTAGGGAGGGTAGGATTCTTTTAGGCTCCGCTTGAGATTGTGGTGGAGGGGTGGACTTGGGTGGGTGGGGGTCTGGGTGAGATCTGCCGATGTCAATTGCTTATGCATATTTAGTACATATATATCTGGGATAGGGGAGGGGAGTCACTTCAGAATTGGGGCGTACTCGTTATGAAGGTGGGACTAAGGGGCTAGCGAGTAGTGGTGCTTAGCCATTTCCCCCTTTCTGGTGATGCACCTCCTTGTTGCTGTGCTTTGCAGGTCTCTCCCAATGGAGGAGGCGCAGACCACTGCCAGGGATCAGACGAGAGAGTCGGCCTATGGTAAGGAGAGACCGGGATGGTTATTCTCAGGACAGGAGGAATGCACTGCCCACTTACCCTCGAGGTAGATGCAGGCACAATTCCGGAGGGCATCGATATTCCAGGTCAAGGTCACCTAGGTGGGAGGGGTGCACAGTCTCACTGCATAGGCGGCGGACCCCCACACACCAGCAGAGGTCAAGATCAGTTTCACTTGGGTTCAGGATTAGTGGAACTTCCCCTCACGGGTTAGGGGGAACAAATCACGAAGATGTGGATGGACGGAAGC
Source organism: Discoglossus pictus (assembly GCA_027410445.1). Taxonomy (NCBI): domain Eukaryota; kingdom Metazoa; phylum Chordata; class Amphibia; order Anura; family Alytidae; genus Discoglossus; species Discoglossus pictus. The sequence goes on from CM050170.1 coordinate 167,048,647, forward strand.
AGTGATGAATGTAGTCTTGTTTATCTACTTAAAGACAATTTAGATGGAGCAGTATGATGGCAGCGGGCAAGCTGTCCCGACAATACAGGGACAGACGGCCCCAGTTTGGACAGCATCAACTTCCAATACATCTTTGGTAGAGTGTTTAAAGATTTTCATCTCTAGATTAGAAAATTGCAGGACACATGCTGGGGTAGAGCAAGCCTGGGTGGGTCCTCCTTCAGTCATGCAACAGGGTACCATGGTTACTGTTCCCACGGCAGCTGTGGTACACCAAGAGGTTGGTGACTCCACGCAGGAAGCGGAAAAACTCAATCTACTTCCACAACATCCTTGGTCCTTAGGGTCACGGACGCAGCCCTCGAGAAGTCTTCATTGTGCTCCATTGGCCCAATAGGTGATCTCGTCTCCCTATAGGTAAAAGAAAAAATCTGGCGTTTTAACTTTATTGAAATATTTTCCCTCTTCCCGTTGAAAAATGTAATTGAATTTAAGCATGAAGATAAGAAGGATGAGCAGAAAAAGCGGTATAGGAAGATACTAAAGACATTCATAATCTGGTTACAGGCATATGTAATCCTAGCAAGTATTATGGGGAAAATTCACAGAACCTATGGGCGGCTGGCATGGTGGCAGTATGATATGATGTTTCGGCAAATGCTAGCGGTCAGGCCAGACATGCAATGGGATGATAGGGATTTGGGAAGCTGGCTTGGGAAGCTGGCTTAAAATCATGACTCCATTGCTCCTGAGATCTTAGGGCATCACAAAGCGTAGCGCCACTATAGTGGGTAAAAAAGGCTACTGCTTTGTTTTCAATGAGAACTCACGAGTACAAACATGAATGTTCAGAATGTGGCCTGCATCACCCTTTTTTCCGGTGCTTCAAAAAGGCAAAGTCTCAATGGCCTGAGGGAGCCCTCACAAAAGGGGAGGACACCAGTGCTGTTAGAAAGGATATGACTGTGGTTAAAGGAATATGCTAAGCTGCGTCCGGTTGATGCCACTTTATTGTTGTCGGGTTTTACAAAAGGTTTCGTTTTCCCTTCCTCAGTGCCTGTAGAATCCTGTTGCCCTCCCAACTTAAAATCTGCAAGGGAGAATCCTTCACTAGTTCGTGAAAAAAGGGGAGGGGGATAAGAGCAGGATGATGACCCCTTCAGCAGTATACCAATGCCACACCTTAAGATATCACCATTGGGTTTAGTCCCGAAAAAAGGAGCTGGAAAAATTCAGACTGATTAATCACCTGTCATACCCAAAAGGGGCATCAGTGAATAATGGGATTGATAGGCTTTTGGCGGCAGTGACTTACTCTTCATTTTCTCATGTGGTAAAGCTGGTAAAAGAGACAGGAAAGGGGGCACTGATGGTTGAAGTCGACATTGAGTCAGCTTTTCGTTTGTTGCTGGTCCATCCATCTTCGCAATTTCTATTGGGTTGTCAGGTGAACAAACAGTATTTTGTTGACTGATGCCTGTCCATGATTTGCTCTCTTTCCTGCTCTTACTTTGAGAAGTTTTGTTTGTTCCTACATTGGGTCACGGTCGTTAGGTCCGTCCTAACGTCTTTGGTGCATTAACTGGACGATTTTTTCTTTGTTGGTCCGCCGGGTTTTGGCAACTGTGCCATGCTTCTAAAGGATTTACAACCAATGATCTGTATGTTGCCAAGGGATAACATTTTAGATCTGAGGGAGTCCATCAAGCATGTTCTGGCGGCCAAAAAAGTAACATTGAAGGAGATGCAATCATTGCTGGGTAAATTGAATTTTGTGTGCCGTATTATACCAATGGGCAAAATATTCTCAAGACGCTTATCCCTGGACACGGCAGGAGTCCAACAAGCTCATCAACATCTTAGAGTGGGATACAAGGAAGACCTGCAGAAGGTGCTTTTTTCTAAAGCACCCTACAAGATTGGAAGCTCGCTACTTACAATCTAAAGGGAATGGAATAGACAGAAGCCTGGGCAAGAATAGACAGATAAGGAATAGCAAGGGTCAGGAAGCAAGTGAAGTTTACTTAGGTAAGAAGGCATGCAAAGTTAGAATGATTTTTTATTTAGAAGGAAAAGGAAAGGATTGGATTGCAACCCATTTGGGGTGAGTGCCTCTAGTATGTAATATGTTACAGATAGGATAACGTGCAAATGGGAATGTAAGGTGAGGGGCCTTGGTTAGGAGATATATCTCCAGAAGCCAACATAATGTGAAATAGTTGAGAAGAAGAGGCGGAGGAAAAGGCAGAAGGTTATGAGGAAGAAAAAGACAAGAGAAGACACTGTGTAAAGGATTAGTTAGGAATAGGTAGCAGGTGTTGTTAATTGATTAATTGATCAGGTGTAGGAAATTTGAGACTCAATAAAAGAAGAGTAACCAGGGGCAGATGGGTGAGGGGTAGGGGGAGGGCAGTGGTAGCAGGATCAGCGAGAGAGAGACAGAGGCCCAGAGGTAGTGTGGACACTGAAATAGAATATGAGAAGGATGGGCAATGTTATTTCACAGATAAGAAGCAGTAAAACCGGGCTTTGGGGGTGGGTAAGAAAGCAAGATAAGGGGGGTTTAGACAAAAGCATGGGTACATATTTGCTTAGTGAATATTTCTATCTCCTAAAATATCATATCAGAAAAACCTTCATACAAATATTGATAGTAAATTGCATACAGTAAAAGTAAAGATGGCTCCACAATGTATTTAGATACCTTCAGAGAAGCTTCCAGGGAGTGTGTATGGTTGCAGGATCAGAGGGAGAGAGAATGTTGCGGGAATGTTATCAGCGTTAGCTTTTTACTTCAAACTGAATGGGCAAGAAGACAAACTAAATGCTTCATGGTCAGGCAAGGGGTGAAAGGTTTATGTAAGGGCATGGTGTTGAAGAGAGGGGACAGGAGGAGTCCAGTTTCGTATGCATTTTTGGAAAGATTGGTGGAGATTATTCTGTCAGTTTGTACTTTTAGTTAGGAATCAGTACTATTTAGGACGGCTTTTGTGTTGGCATTCTTTGGTGCATGCAAGATCCGTAGTGGGGGTTTTCTGTTAACAGATGTGTCCGGGCAGGAGGAGTGAGTAGCTATAATCCTTAGAAAATCCAAGACGGATCAAGCGGGTCGGGTAGAAGGGTCATTATTTATTCCATCCCGGGTAGTACATGTTGTCCATTATCCAGTATGGTGAGTTATTTGGGTTGACATCCAGGGGCAGATGGGTCGTTGTTAGTGCATTTGGATTGGTCTAGTTTATCTCGTTATCAGTTTAGTGCGGTTTTTAAAGCTTGTATTTTGGCTCTCTATTTGTATTTGTCCCAGTTCGGTACTCATTCATTCAGGATAGGGGCTGCCATGGAAGCAGCAAAGCTTGGTCTGGATAATGATACAGTAAAAAAGTTGGGGAGATAGGAATCTAATGGATTTCATTTGCACCGTCTATGGATCATGGACCACTCTTTTATTTACTGGGCCAGGAGAGCGGCAGCTATGCAGGACAAAGGAACTCAGTTGGATTTCGATCCAGCTATGGTGGATATAAAGTGGTTTGGTACCAGGGGAATGAGAAGGGATCAACTTTTACAAAACATAGTTGGTTTAGCCAGGGTGGTTGGCCCACCTAAGGGAGTCCTCATTCATCTGGGAGGGGGGATGACCTGGGTTTAGTCCCCAAGAAGGATTTGATCAGGGTTATCAAGTGTGATTTGAGGAGATTAGTCGTGCTCTGGCTGGTAGTTATTTAGTCAGGTATTCTCGTGTGTGAAGGAGTGTGGCCCTTGATCCAAGAAAGATTGATAAGGCGAGGGTAAAAGTTAACAAAGTTATTTCTTCTTTCATTAGGAGGTTGGGGAGAGTCGCCATTCAGCATTCGGATCTGGCGATATCGGATGCTTTCCGTTATTATAGGCAGGATGCAGTGCACCTTACTGATGTGGGCATTAGGGTGTTACATTTTGAGCTTAGCGAGGGCATTCATCAGGCCTTGCATTTGTTTGGGCTAGACGGTCGTAGCTGGCTGGTGGCGGGGGTGATTACTTTTGGTAAGGGGGGAGCATATTGTTGGTGTTGGTATACACCTGGTGTGATTATGAGGTCTCCTGGAGACTTTAAATGGTTTGGCACCCTCCCTGAGTGATTGCGAGCAGTCACCTCTGTCTTGTTTATATGTATTTCAAATAAAGATGTGGCCTGTTTTATCCCATATTGGTGTCTGTCAAGTTATTGGATACATGGGGTGTGGTTTCTTATGATACGTACTATGTCACTTATGCTTAGGTCAAGTTCAAGGTAAGTTTCATGTTCACTTTGAATCTGGTATAACTGAACTACAAAATTAATTTTCTGTTACACAGATTTACAAACTACACGTATATGAAAGTTTTTAGTGATTGCACACCTATTTCACCTGAAAGGTCAAATACCCAACTCTAATGTCTTCTCAAGTCCCACCCATTTCATTAAATATTATATTTGTTGTATGTGATACCACTCCTTATGAAAGAGAAAGGTAAATTACAAGGGTGTGGATATTGAAGTTACTTATTTAATGAGGCAGCAGAAATATGCAAGATGAGGAGTCACTGTTGTTCTAAATTGTAGTAGACATTGCAATCATACTGTATGCAAGGCATTTTGTTGATGTAAACTCCTATGTCCCCTTCTGGATCTCGAACTTGTCTTGCTGAAGGGGCTTGTGTAAGTCAATGAGACCTCCATTCAATTGAGCAAACTGTAGTTACCAGAGCCCATAATGGAGCTTGTAAAATAGTTTGCTATACAATTGGTGTCTTTTAGCTACCCGCAATCGGTTTGCGGGTTAGATACTCAAAATCCCTGCAGTTGTCAAAATCGTAACTCTAACCCATTTAAGCCTTTGATCTTTCAAGCCCGTAAATGCTACAATCGCAAATGGCTATTTAATTGCAACAATTCCACAAGCCCGCAATTGCCTTCAAACCTGTAAATGGCAAATGTAGCCAAAAATCCTATGAGTACTAGAGAAAGATGTTAAACACCTTTTCATAGCACTGTAAAAGCAAATAAAAAATCAATAATGTACTTTAAAAGACAGAAAATGATGAAAGTCATTGGAATTAGTTGCACAACAGTCTCAAGCTTGCAAATTTGCAATCAAAAATAATTTTACTTTTTTTTCCGTGTTATATCAATCTCGGTAATCAAGGAGTTAATACATATCAGGCCACCCACATAGACTAGAGCAGTATCGTCATTCATTTTTATTATTTTGTACATTGCAGGATTGTGAGTCTGATCTCATATTGGACTTCTAAATGCAAATTGATTGACGTTTAACCTCCATGTTTTACTATCGTCATGATGACGGTCTCATTTACTATTGGCTGTTTCTAAATCAGTAGTTACGTCCTTGCTTAATTGATCAGGATCATGCCCTGGAGTGCTACTTACGGGTGCATGATTTGCAGTTTTGGCATTCGGCCATGTAGCTGTGGGCTTGTTCAATTGAATTGCTCTGTAACTGTTACAGACTTACGACTTGTAGGAAAGGCAACTGCGGACTTGCAATTGAATGGAGACATATATCCAATTAAAGAAATAACAGGTTGCAAAATCTTTATGATACATTTATGATAATAACTAATTAGATTTTAAACTTCCAGGAAAGTTTACATGAAATAAAATTAGAGTGCAAGACACTATTGGACAGTGAGATATTTGGTAGCAGCTGGAGTCAGCTACTGAGCTACTTTTTCTAAATTTTAAGACATTATTTTGTAGGTGATTAAAAAAAAAATGCAAACATAACTCATATAGCAAATTGTGTTCTTTTCAAACTACCTGTGACATTCAGTAGAATTATTGATGGAAAGGTTGAATCGTCGAGTATATTTAGATTAATGAGATTGAAATAAAGCTTTGTTTTGTTGCTTAAGTAATTAATACCTGTCAACTGCTATTAGTCACATAATATACACACATAAAATTATTAGCTCTGACAAAGCATCAAAAAACATGTAAACAGAACAATAATATACTTAAAGGGAGGCTGACACCTTAAAACTTAGAAATGTGTAACTGAAGCCATCATTTCCCTATTCCCAGTAAGAAGCCATTTGGATGAAAATGGCCTCTATTTTTATTAAGAACTGCAACTTTGTGCCATGAACATTTTCACACTTCTTTTTTTTTTGGAGGCTGTATAAGCTCAGGTTAAAGTGACACTAAATGTGTCAAAATTGTTCAGCAGCGTTAAACAGAGCTAAAAAAAACAACAAGTAAAATGACTTTTTTTTGTTACAGTTTTTAAATTGATCCATTCTTTACAAAGTTATGAAGTTTTTTTGTAAAATCTGATTCTGTAGCATAAAGCAATCCCATCAGATCATGCACTCCTAAAAATCTAGGGGTGTGGTTATGTATCTAATCAGATGCAAGGTGGGTCTTCCACATTGCTTTCAATGGGTACCTCAGAAATACAATTATTCTATCCTGGTCTCTAAACATTTCCTCTAAGAGGAGATAGTGAGGTAGCAGCACAAGTTGGCATCCTCCACTTTAGATGCAAGTTTGCATCTTTATACACTGTCTGGAGAAAATATAATGGAGTATTAGATATTTTCAAAGATGTAATATATGCATCTGTGTGTATAGCAAGGTAGATGGTGTATGTATATACTGTATGTCATAAATGATTTAGGGGCCATGATGGGACCCCTTGCACCCCACTAGTAACTCTGCTATTTAGAACTCTGGCACACTGGGTGCTAATGTCTGGGGCTATTACAACGGACCTGAAACTTGTTGTGGGGACAATGACTTGATTGTTTTTGTGTGTAGTGTAGTGTGGGCCACAGTAATTAAGAACTGGCTAGGAGTGAATCCTTCGATATAAGTCATGAAGGGGGAAGCTAGTTTTATGGCCCTCTGTAAGAGGAGATCAAAACAAAGGCCTGGGTTATTAGGGACCTAAACAGATAACCCTGGATAGTTATTGCCCTGTCTGAAGTTTTCCAAAGGGACTAAGAAATAAACAGTATTGAAAACAAGAAAGCCAGACCCCTCTATACATCTGGAAATCATGTGGGTGGGAGGCATAGCAAGCCCTATTTTGCCCAGGAGGATGGGGAAGGGTGTTTTCTTTTAATCTAAGTAATGCCATCTCAGTCTGAGTGGAAGATTCTAAAACCAAAGGAATGTCTGCATGTGTCTTTCTTCTGGGGCGAGTTAGCAACTTCTGATTCCCTTAGTTCTCCTAAGAAGGTGTTTTGGCTGGGTGCTGAGATCCTAACAACAAGTCACGAACCAAAGAGAGAGAATTGGGGTGAGTGGGGTTTCCCCAAATCTGGTGGTCATAACACTATATATATATATATATATATATATATATATATATATATATATATGTGACGACCCAAAGATTTGGGGGACCATGCTGACCCCAATTTTCTCCTTCAGCATCTGAGCATCCAGCAAACACCTCTTCTTAAATACCTCTCAGGATAGCTCAGTACATCTGAGTTATATGTTACATCCCCATTTTTAGGAAGAATTCATAACACCACAAATTCTGTGGTTTAGAATGCTACAGTCAGACTGACTGCAACTTTAATGGATGGCCAAAACCAACTAACTTTTTTCAAAAAGCACAGAACAAAGTAAAACAATATTCATGAATTGGGGAGGGAATCAGTTTGAATCCTTCACCTGGATGCACAGCCACCAATGAGCTGAATAGCTGTACTGCCTGAATTAGCACAGCACAATCAGAATAGTCCTGTGTTTGTGGGGACAGAGATGATGTCACAGAAATGAGCTACCCTCTTCTGGGGGCTTGTCTGTGTTACCTGCACTGGACACAAGCAGTAATAGAACAAGGGACAGGAATTGGAGTGAGATCAGACTAGCTACAGGCGCCATTTTGTCTGGCTACTGATGACTCAATATTACATATAGCAGTACAACACACAATAACTTTTAAACATTACACAGAAAAACAACAGACCATACTCCCCAAATAACCAATCATGACAATATACATACATTCAACAGGTTTAATTCTTTTTTATTAAATATTGCTGACAATTCTGGGTTGCAGGAAGGTAATAGCAGCCAAGTAGCAGCACACATTTTGCTCTGTGAATGATTTCCATATGTAAATATGCCTCAATCCCATAATATACCTCTGAGCTGCCCATCATACCCTCACAGATCTACCTACCATGTCCTGGCCAACATTACCTGAATCTCTTAGTAGAGTATAATCCTTCTTCCCCTGTGCATGCCCTCACAGGGTTCTAAATATATAATATTGTGTAGCCACACATACAGACATTCTGTTCTATTAAATACATTTTATTTGCTTTTACTTCTTACCTTCATAGATACTACATTATTATATCCTTACTCAGCACTGCAGGCCCTGAGAGGACTATACATCACAATGTCAATGAACCTCCAATCACAAGCTGCTCCATAGATCCAATGCACCACATAGTACACAATCTTGTTTATTACTAGTGCAGGATACTGGAGGATAGCTGTAAAGAACACCCAAGTACATGGCTGGAAAATGCCTAATTTTCACTGCTCTGAGCATTTTCGTTAGCATAGTTGTCATACAATATGAATTAATTTGTTTATCCTGGTACTGATTACCAATAAAATCTTCTCCGAATACAGATTATATTGCTAATCGATAACTAAATAACCCCTGTTGTATGAATACTGGGTTCTTAAACTTGTGACCTTCTCTTCTTACCAAAGTCAGGTCAGCTTGTTGTGAACACTCGGCAGTAGAGATGTCGCCGACAATTTGCCCACGGACTACTTGCGGCGAATTTGGCATGTTCGCGTTCGCAGCGGACGGCGAACACATGCGCTTTTCGGTTTGCCCCCTATACTTTATCATTGAGGAAACTTTGACCCTGCACCTCACAGTCAGCAGACACATTCCAGCCAATCAGCAGCATACACTCCCTTCCAGAGCCTTCCATCTGAACGACAGCATACATTTTAGAATCATTCTGAAGCTGCATTCCTTGTGAGAGGACAGATAGTGTAGCTGCTGGAGATTTAATAGGGAAATAGATAGCCAGGCTGTGTATTTAGCTTCCATTACAGACCTGAAGGACTCATCTGATATCTGCTGCAAGGACAGCAAACCAAAAAGCCCTAGAACATCATTTATTTTATTTTATAATTTTTTTCTGTGTAATCTAATTGCATATGCCTGCCTGCCAGCGTGTGTGTGTGACAGGCTAAAACCTAACAGCTTATATTGTGCTTATTTTCACTACTCATACCTGGTGGTGTACCATACATTGAAAACAACCATTTTTTTCCTGTAATCTAATTTCAGTTGCCTGCCTGTGTCAGGCTCACAGCTTATATTGTGCTCAGTGAAATAAAACCACACTTTTTTGACTATAATAGATTGAATAGCAATTGCCTGCCTACAGGCGTGTGTGTGAAGCCTATTGCATCTACTCTGCCAACTTTTGCCAGTGCACAGTGATACGTCATATCTGGTGCAACCGTAGTGTACAGTGACATAAAACAACACTTTTTTGACTGTAATCGATTGAATATCAGTTGCCTGCCTACAGGCGTGTGTGTGAGGCCTACAGCGCCTACTCTGCCAACTTTTGCCAGTGCACAGTGACACTTATATCTGGTGCAACCTAGTGTACAGTGAAATAAAAGAACCCTTTTTTTACTGTAATCGATTGAATATCAGTTGCCAGCCTACAGGCGTGTGTGTGAAGCCTACAGCGCCTACTCTGCCAACTTTTGCCAGTGCACAGTGACACTCATATCTGGTGCAACCTAGTGTACAGTGAAATGAAAGAACCCTTTTTTTGCTGTAATCGATTGAATATCAGTTGCCTGCCTACAGGCGTGTGTGTGAGGCCTACAGCGCCTACTCTGCCAACTTTTGCCAGTGCACAGTGACACTCATATCTGCTGGCACCTTAGATTGCACGCGCAGTGCCCCAAATTTGAAGTGGGAGGACCGACCAAGCATCTTTTTCCATCTCCCGCTTTCAAAAATCCATGCCATATACACGTCCCCTGATAGGTGACGTAACAGGTATTAAACTGATAGGAATAAATAGTACAACTAAACACACCACTCCTATCTGGAGGCACCTTAGATTGCACGTGCAGTGCCCCAAATTTGAAGTGGGAGGACCGACCAAGCATCTTTTTCCATCTTCCGCTTCCAAAACTCCATGCCATATACATGTCCCCTGATAGGTGACGTAACAGGTATCAAACTGATAGGAATAAATAGTACAACTGAACACACCACTCCTATCTGTTGGCACCTTAGATTTCACGCGCAGTGCCCCAAATTTGAAGTGGGAGGACCGACCAAGCATCTTTTTCCATCTCCGCTTCCAAAAATCCATGCCATATACATGTCCCCTGATAGGTGACGCAACAGGTATTAAACTGATAGGAATAAATAGTACAACTGAACACACCACTCCTATCTGGTGGCACCTTAGATTGCACGCGCAGTGCCCCAAATTTGAAGTGGGAGGTCCGACCAAGCATCTTTTTCCATCTCCCTGTTCCAAAAATCCATGCCATATACACGTCCCCTAATAGTGGACGTAACAGAAATTAAACCGATAGGAATAGTACTACTTAACAGAACACACCTTATAATAACGCAGACAGAGGCAACGCAGAGAGAGGCGTCTGAAGAAGAGGAGTCAGAGGAGGAAGGTGGCTTTGAGGAGGTGGAAGACCAAACACAGCAGGCGTCCCAGGGGGCTTGTTGTCACCTTTCGGGAGACTCTGCATCAACTATGTAATTTTCCGTGGGAGTTTTGCCATGGATCCCCCTCCGGCATGCCACAGTCCAGGTGTTAGTCCCCTTGAAACAACTTTCCCATCACTATTGTGGCCAGAAAGAGTCCCTGTGGGTTTTGAAATTCACCTGCCCATTGAAGTCTATGGCGGTTCGCCGGGTTCGCCCGTTCGCGAACATTTGATGGAAGTTCGTGTCCGCTGTTCGCAAACCGAAAATTTAATGTTCGCGACATCACTACTCAGCAGTCCTTTAATATATGATACGGTTATCTGGTTTTATAGATTTTGCTTGATAAATTCTGAACAAAAATCTGAAACATCAGTAGTCATGTTTTCTGTCAGTGCCAGTTGTAATATTTTTTTTTTTTAATTTTAATTAACTGAAAATATTGTGTTCTTGTTTCATAAGAATTTTTACAGTTCCCACTTCCAAATAGCAGAAATCACTCTGCTCCCTCAACCTTAATCAAGATGGCAGCTTTTGCAGGACATGTTTCTTTAATATGGCCTTTAATATGGAAATGAGCTTCAACTCGGACTATCAGCACTTGAGCTCAGAACTGTGACCCTTACTATAACTGGCGGCCATCCACCACCAATTTGGAATAGCAACTTTTGCCTTGTTGGTCTGTCTCTTGGGTGGGAATAAAATATTTTTTTTATGTGACGTTCAGTCATTTCCGACTGCCTGTGACTTCATGAACCGTAACACAACAGGCACATATTTATGTCCATGGTCATAATGATCCATTTGGTTTTCATGACAGAGATACTGGAGTGGGTTACCAATTCCTTCTCCAGTGGGCCACAGCATTCAGCTCCTTGTATTCCTAGGTGGTCTCCCATCCAAGAACTATTCAGGCCCAACCTTGCATGACATCAGTGGGGTGTTACCTCTTGGTTCTCTGACTGGAATCAAACCCAGGTTGCAGAGGTGAAAGCACCGAATCCTAACTACTGGACCACCAGGAAACCCATTAAATCATTACAGTTACAGGATCTGTAACGCAGCAGTGCATTGTGGTTTTTCCATAGCAATTAATTACAGTCATACACTGCTATCTCACAGATCATACAATCTTTCTGGCTTTCTGATAACATTAGTATAAGAAATAGCCTCTAGGTATTTACAGGATAAAGATGGAAATATATGGGAAAACCATCAATAATTTTCCATTAAGTTAACCTATATACAGCCTTATTAAATTGCGATTCGGCCAATTGAAAAGGGCTCTATATAAGCACATAGAATATTTTTTTTACAGAAGTTTTTAGTTAGTGAAGACCTTGCTTTTGGATAGAAGTTCACTAACTAAAAATTTCTATGTGCTTAAATATAGCCCTATTCAATTGACCGAATCACAATTTAATAAGGCTGTCAATATGTAAGTATTTATGTGACATGTATTTAACATTTAGTACTAATGCATAACTGAATAATGGAACGGTGTTTATAGTAGCAAGCAAACTTTATAAACAGGTCTGTTTAAATATTACTTTTATCATTTTTACTATTTAAGACAATTTAGATTTAGATTTCTATAACTTTTTAGATATTTAAAAATGCTCATTCATATGTTTACTAAAGAGTATGCTTCCTGTGTGTAATTGCACTTGACAATTCTCCTTTTTATCAATTACATTTATTTACAATGTGGGTCTGTTGCTTAAACTCTTTTCAGTTACTGGCATGTTGGCTTTACAATTCCTAGTTTATAAAGAAAATATATTAGTGGTGCAGAAGCTAGAATTCCTGTTTTAGACAGTACAATTGTGAACAAATGTACAAAATGTTGACATGCTATTATCCTTAACCATAAGCTTTATCTTCATATTGGTGAATTTCAGGGAATATGCACTAAAATTAATAAAGCTCATGCTACAATTTGCTTTTAAATTCTGTAAAAAAATTAAATACACAAAATTATACATGTTTCATGAAGTACTGAACCCTGAAGGAAAAATGGGTGGTATTTGCGCTGGCAACATTTTTTTTGTAAAGATCCTATGTCTAAGGACCAATGACACCTACAATTGACAAAAGCTGTGCAGATTGTAAAACTAATTATTAATATAAATATGTTTAGAATTATGGCTTAATGTTTTTTTTTTTATTAATTACCTTATAAAAGTTATTCTTTGATATTTTTTCTTTATGTCAACATATAACAAGATAATACACTATCAACTAATGTCCACATAGTTCAAATATGGTATTCCCTATAGCAACATGTGGATCAGGATGTGAGAGCTGGACCATACAGTTGGCTGAGTGCTGTAGTGTTGACGCCTTTGAATTGTGGTGTTGGAGAAAATTGCCGTTGGACTGCAAGAAGACCCAATCAATCAATAAATACTACAGGAAATCATGACAAACTATTCACTGGAAGGTATAATCATGAGGTTGAAGCTCAAATATTTGGGCTATATCATGAGAAAAAACAAAAAAAAGTGGGCAATAGTAAAATGTAAACTTTATTGGTTGGAAAAACCGACGATTAAAACTTTAAAAAGGGAAAGAATAAAAACTGTACAAATACCTTTGAACAGAAAAACTGCAAACCTAATGACCACTGGACAACTGTCACTCATTAAGTGGGGTTAGAGCAGTATTATAAATGAGACACAGAGAGTGTCTATGTATAAGCCTGTAGTACTATGCAACAAAAGGTGTAAATCATTAGAATAGTGGGCCAAACCTTCCTAAATTACCTTGTGCTATAACTATATATCTCTCCCCAGTAACGGTTGTGAAACCTAGTATAACAACATAAGGAAGATATAGGTAGCTTGGTAGTATGCTTCTAAACAACAGATTTCTTTGCATACAAAAAATCCTCAGTTTGGCTCTTAGATCACCAGGTACTTCATTGCCTCTTATTAGGGTACAATGACCCTATTATTTGAATGATATAGGTATAAATCAACCATTCAAACAATATGGCTCTTAAATGTCCAGATATTGCATTACCTCTTGTTAGAGTATCACACCACACCTATTTTGGTGGTGTAAGCATAATTTGGGCCATTCTGAACAAGCTCACTCTCTGTATACTCGCATATAGTATAACAGCGTCTCCCTGTGCTGGGGAGATTCGCGCTGCCTAGTTGCGTCGTGCGTAATAACCTCACGTTACGCTAGCCTACATCCTTACACCACCAAAATAGGTGTGGTGTGATACTCTAACAAGAGGTAATGCAATATCTGGACATTTAAGAGCCATATTGTTTGAATGGTTGATGTATACCTATATCATTCAAATAATAGGGGCATTGTACTCTTATAAGAGGCAATGAAGTACCTGGTGATCTAAGAGCCAAACTGAGGATTTTTTGTATGCAAAGAAATCTGTTGTTTAGAAGCATACTACCAAGCTACCTATATCTTCCTTATGTTGTTATACTAGGTTTCACAACCGTTACTGGGGAGAGATATATAGTTATAGCACAAGGTAATTTAGGAAGGTTTGGCCCACTATTCTAATGATTTACACCTTTTGTTGCATAGTACTACAGGCTTATACATAGACACTCTCTGTGTCTCATTTATAATACTGCTCTAACCCCACTTAATGAGTGACAGTTGTCCAGTGGTCATTAGGTTTGCAGTTTTTCTGTTCAAAGGTATTTGTACAGTTTTTATTCTTTCCCTTTTTAAAGTTTTAATCGTCGTTTTTTCCAACCAATAAAGTTTACATTTTACTATTGCCCACTTTTTTTTGTTATATATATTTAGAGTGTTATGCACTAATGGGCTTTATTCCCTAAAGATTTTTTCTGCCTATATCATGAGAAGACAGGATTCCCTGATGCTGGGAAAGATTGAAAGCACATAAAGAGGGGTGTGACAGAGGATGAGATGAATAGATGAGGCCACTGAAGCAATGAACATAGGCTTGATGGAGCTCAGATAGTGGCTGACAGATGTGCCTGGTGAGCTGTGGCCCATAAGGTCATGGAGGGTCGGAACCAGCTGAACAACTATATAACAAAACCAAGATACAGCAGCAAACTCTCTATGCTTTAAAGTAGAGGAGACCAACAGTACTTGACATATTACACATGGAGTATGGATAATTCAACAACTAGAACAAATTCTACCATTTATTAAAACAGGTTATAAAGCATGAAGAAATCTCTCCAGCAGGTCTTCACTTAATAATGTAGAAATTAGGTACATTTTTCTCATTAATTAAAAGTCATTCATCTTCGTAAATAGTCTACTGAATAAAACTAAGCACTGACCATAACATGACAATAACACAGTATTATATATTATGCCTGTTTTTTAAGTCAATATTCAGCATGCTTAATGACATCAAAATGTTGCCTCTGATTTAAATAACATATTATCGATATGTACACAACTCCTCCGCAAATAAAATAAATCAGATTTCCGATAAGAATCAGATTAGGCAATGCTGAAGTGTAAACAAGATTGAAAATTGTAAGACAACGGATAATTGACATAAATGGCAATGTTTGATTATATAAACAAGTTATTATTTTCACATATCTTGGAGATAGAACAGAGAAAGAAAATCTTAATGTAATTACTTTTCAAATTTTATCAACAGAACAATTTGATATAGCTCTTCACAATGAAACCTTTTGGGAAAATTTTGTTTCCATGGCAACATAGCGCAAAGTTTAAATATAGCAGTTAATATTTTAGGTTGTTCTCTGCTACATGTCAGACAAGACATGTTTCATTTAAACAACCTCCCACAGTGATGTGTAAAATCCAAAAAACATATATATTCTATCATTTAAAGGGCTTCTCACAGGCATACTTTTTAAATTAAAAGTGATTATTTATTAAAACATATTTTGCATCACATAGAATAAGTGAATTAAATCCTTAAGCTTAAATAAAAACCAAACATGTAGAACAAACACATACGTTAATTAAAAATGTAATTAATTATAAATTCTGTAAGAGAATTTAAGAAGCCATACTTAGTACTACATCTTGCCGTGTTCATGATAGTGAAATATCTATTGTGTTTATGTTAGTTTGTATAAATTATGCAAAATACAATATTGCTAATGTACTTCAATAAAGGGCCAAACAGTAAAAGCAAATCAATTAAAATTAAGGTGCAGTAAACTGCATTAAATGATCCAAGTATGTTTAACGAATCAAGACTTGAAAATGAATTAGAAAAAAATAACATTCCACAAATTGAAGGTATTTACATTCATGTACCAATTACTCTAATTAAATTGTCTGGGCTGAATTATATGGATTGTTTAAAAGCAAACTTTTCTTTAAAAATAAATGACATTGTCGAAACAGTTTTTCAAGCAGTATGTTTGCATGTCTTTAGTCAATTAAGTTATGAAAAAATAGTGGAAAATTATTCAATTTATTGTGTTAAATACAGTTACAAATCACTGTGGAAATGATAAGAATAAAAGCAAATACTTTATATACTCGAGTATAAGCCGAGCTTTTCAGCCCTTTTTTTAAGGCTGAAAAGGGCCCCCTCGGCTTATACTCGAGTCACTACCCAGTGTCTCTATTTCCCCCCTGTGTCTCTCTCTTTCCCCCCGTGTCTCTCTTTAACCCCCCGTGGCTCTCTTTAACCCCATGTCTCTCTTTAACCCCATGTCTCTCTTTAACCCCCCATGGCTCTCTTTAACCCCCTGTAGCTCTCTTTAACTCCCGTGGTTCTCTTTAACCCTCCCTGGCTCGTTTCTCCTGCCCCCATCCTCATCCTCAACCCCTCCATTCTCAACCCCCCCATCCTCATCCTCAACCCCCCCATCCTCAACTCCTTCATCCTCAACCCCCCATCCTCATCCTAAACCCCTCTACTCATCCTAAACCCCCCTCCTCACTTTACCCCTCTAATTACACCCCCCTCTTCCTTTCCCCTCACTTATCTTCCATCTGCAGCTGCTCCTCCGCTCCTCTGCGTCACATGCGCGTCACGTCATTAGCATTGGCCGGGACCCGACGCAGCCAGAATGAGCGCGGAGGAGCGGAGGAGCAGCTGCAGATGGAAGATAAGTGAGGGGAAAAGGAAGAGGGGGGTGTAATTAGAGGGGTAAAGTGAGGATGGGGGTTGAGGAAGAGGAGGAGGGGTTGAGGATGAGGATGGGGTGTTGAGGATGAGGATGGGTGGGTGAGGTTAAGGAGGGGGGTTGAGGATGGAGGTTTAGGAGGGGGGTTAAAGAGGGGGATTGAGGAGGGAGGAGGAGTGTTGAGGAGGGAGGTTGAGGATGAGGAGGGGGGTTGAGGAGTGGGGTTGAGGATGAGGAGGGGGATTGAGGATGGGGGGTGTAGGATGAGGAGGGGGGTTGAGGATGGGGGGTTGAGGATGAGGATGGGGGGTTGAGGTTGAGTAGGGGGTTTGAGGAGGAGGTTTGAGGAGGGATGTTGAGGATGAGGAGGGAGGTTGAGGATGAGGAGGGGGTTTTAGGAGGGGGGTTGAGAAGTGGGGTTGAGGAGGGAGGTTGAGGAGGGGGGTTGAGGAGGGTGATAAAGGAGGGGGAGGGAAAGAGACACAGGGAATGGAGAGGGGGAAGAGACAAGGGGAGGGAGAGGAGGGGAAGAAACACAGGGGAGGGAGAGACATGGGAGGGAGAGGGAGGAAGAGAAACAGGGGAGAGAGAGGGGGGACACAAGAAACGGGCACAGTGGGTACACAAGAGGGGGACACAGAGGGCACAAGAGGGACATAGGGGGCAGTTCATTTCCCACCCTCGGCTTATACTCGAGTCACTCATTTTTCCCAGTATTTTGTGGTATAATAGGTGTCTCGGCTTATACTCGGGTCGGCTTATACTCGAGAAAATACAGTAATTGAAAGTAGGTAGATTACAGACATGGAAGATGATTAAAGGCACATTTAAGTTTCCTGGATTATGAATGAATCATTTTTTTTGCATGAAACAATACAAAACTAAACATTATTATAATTATCCTAAGTTAATCTTTTTAGTTTGCAAGGAATTGTTAACACACCTAGAAATCCCTGCTATAATTAGCAAGTCACATATGGGCCTAACGATGAGCGCCTTCGACACTCATAGTGAGCCTTAGGCGCTCATTGCAGCCCCCATCAAATCCATAACTTTTGGACCACGCGATGAGCGCCTTCGGCGCTCATTGCACATGCGCAAGCCCGTAACTTTCAGCATTGCGTGACGACAACTCGCAATTACCACAACTATTATAGTTGATATATATATATATATATATATATATACTAGCGAATTGCCCGTCAAAAAATGACGGCAATGAAATTGTAAGGTAGCTAATGCTGTTTGGTGTGTAATAATGAAATATATAATACATTAATAAATGAATATACTTTACCTATTTTGAAGCATTGTGTTGAAGAGCTGTGAATGTGTTTTGATGTTGCTGCAGCATTGGTTGTGTGGAGCTGTGTAAGCGTGGTGAATGTGTGCAGTGTAATACTGTGCGTGCGCGAGACGAAACCGTTAGCGTAGTGGTGTACTTCCGCATTGGCATAAAATGGCGGGTAATCTGTGGTATGCATCTTCGCGGATTATCTGTAGGTGTTTTGTGGTGTTTTGCAAGTTTCTTGTGGTGTTTTGCGAGTGTGTTGTGGTGTTTTCCGTGTTTGGAGTGCTGTAGCCTCGTTTTCGTTTTGTTGGTCGGCCATTTTTTCTCTCGCTTAGCGATTTTATTAGTTTCTAAACTCTTTTATTTTGATTTAAATGAAGGTGTAACTTGCTTTTTTGAGGTCCTGGATGGTTCCTCTTGCTGTAGGTAAGCTTTTTATGTGTGTGTTGTGTTTATTTATTGTGTTTTAAATGTTTTTATGTTGGCGTGTTGCGTCCGATTTTTGATAGGTCGTAATGTGTGCTAACGTGTCTCGTATGGTGTTTGCGTGTGTAACCTCGTTTTCATTTTGTTCGGCGGCCATTTTTTCTGTCGCTTATGAAATTTTTTTGTGTGTTAACTCTTTTATTTTGAGTGAAATCAAGGTGTAAGTTGTTTTTTTGAGGTACTGGATGCTCCCTGTTGCTGTAGGTAAGTTTTTTATGTATGTGCTGTGTGTATGTATTGTGTTTTGAATTTTGTAATGTTCGCGAGTTGCATCCAAGTGTTGCGAGGTCGTAATGTGTGTTAACGTGTGTGGTATGTTGTTTGCATTGCGAGGTAAAGTTTGCGAGTGTCGTAGTTGGTGTGTCGTGTTGTTTGCATTGCAACGTAAAGTTTGCGAGGGTTGCAGTTGCTGGCATGGCCCAAAAACTGCCCAAAGGACACCTACAGATATCATTACAAATAATACGTGAGAGTCCCGTAACAAAACATGACTTTAATTCTTTTAAATGAGCTATGGCACTTTGTAAATCAATGTAATTGTCTGATAAACTAATGCCAATTTTATTTGTAATTTTAATAAGATTCCTTTACAATGTCATGTTTCAGAACACTTTTCACTGACAGTGAATTGAAAAAAAAGAGCAACCTTTGTGTTTCTCTGACAGGTTAGGAGCATTGCCATGTATTCCAAAACTCTGAGCCCATATAAAACCTCATCACAATCACACAGTACAAGCACACAAAAAAGGCTAAACACAGTGGGCCTCATTCTATTGCGATTTAGCCAATTGAATAGGGCTCTAAATTAGCACAGAGCATATTTTCTTTACAGAAATTTTTAGTTAGTAAAGACCTTGGTTTTTGATAGAAGTTCACTAACTAAAAACTTCTTTAAAAAAAATATGCTATGTGCTTATTTAGAGCCCTATTCAATTGGCTAAATCGCAATTGAATGAGGCCCAGTAAGTCTGTAAAATGTACAATTAAAGACATTCTTTTTAAAATAGAAAATGTGTATTCATTGACTGCAAAATAAGTACTTCAAATTAAAAGGAACATTTGTTGGCTTTAATCGGACTATTTTCTAGGTATTACCTAACCTGCAGCAGACATGCATGCTAATACAGTTTCTTACTATGCATTATAAAAACAAAAGTATTTAATCAGGCATTTATAATGCATACACAACAAAGATTGGTATATATATATATATATATATATATATATATATATATATATATATATATGTGTGTATATATATATATATATATATATCTTCTTCTACACAAATGCATGTGTTTTCAAATGCACTAAAAGTATTACTGGAGTATAAAGGGGCTGCATGTGTAGTGAATGCATTATGTATTTATATATACAAACATTACATCTAGTTAAGGAATGTTAAACTACATGTTAGGCTACTGCCCAATCCAGAATCATTTATAAAAAAAAAACTATTTGTTCAGATGGTCTCATGATTAGAATTATGTGAAATCATTATTACCCTTTTTTATTATGATGTAGTTTGTGTGTCCGCAGTGAGCCTCCTCCACACTGACTTTACTCCTGCAGCTGACTGATGCTGTTTTGGTCAAATTATTACTGATCTGGAAGTATAGACTGTGGAGTACTTACTTTAAGTGTAAACATTATTTCTGGTGGCAGCTTACAAACAGATCAGAGACAGAACACGCCATGATGAATTCCGTGCACCTCCCATGAGGCTATTCTCCAAGGTGGGACATTCAAACTTGATTTTTATTAGTGATGTAATCGGCTCAAATGAAAAACCAAAAGTAAACCATAGCAAAGGAGTTTTTCTTCTTGTTTAATGGAATCATTATCAGTTCTTCCACAAAATCGGTGATCTAATATGTAAGCTGTGCCTGCTGTCCTGCTCTGAGAATGCAGCACCAGTCTGCTGACCACACATGCGCTCCTGTTTTTCCTCAACTCAAATTCATCCCTAACCAATGAGTTCTTAAAACAAAAATTCACACTGTCTTCACTTCACCTCCACAAATAAAAAAATGCAACCTTGCCACTCTCCATTAAAAAAAAATATGTATGAAATAGCTTTCCTCACACTAATGATGCGCCCCTCTTATGAGTGCACCTGTAGGCGCCTGCCCATTGTGCCTTATAGGTAATCTGGCCATGACCCCCCTGAGAGTCCTATCTGGTACTCATAGGATTTTCTTCTACATTTACCATTTACGGGTTTGAAGACAATTGCGGGCTTGCAGAATTGTAACAATTGAATAGCGATTTGCGATGGTAACATTTACGGGCTTGAAAGATCAAAGGCTTAGATGGGTCAGAGTTACAATTTCCACAACCGCAGAGATTTTGAGCTTCTAACCTGCAAACCGATTGCGGGTAGCTAAAAGAAGCCAACTGCATAGAAAATTATTTTACAGGCTCCATTACGGGTTCTTGTAACTACAATTTGCTCAGTTGAATGGAGGCCATAGTTTATGATTTCAAAGAGAGATGCTGGTCTATTAGAGAACATGCAGGTTTTCATGAGAGATGTCCAAGCCCTCTGAAGCTTACTCAAATTTAGTTAGGATTCCATCACTGACAAAAGGTTTGTAAACATTACCTAATAGAAACATAAAGACTCTCTCTCTGGAACTACAATCACTTCCCTCCCCCCCTGCCCCTCACCCACCCGCCCCTTGTTTCTCTTGATTTATTGAGTCACTCAAATTTCCTACAGCTGATCAATTAGCAACATCTGTTAACTATACCTAATTAATCTTTTACACAATGTTTACTCATGCCTTTTCCTTCCTCATTACATCCTGTTTTTTCCTCAAGCTTCTCTTCTCAACTTTTCCACATCATGTCTCCAACCTAACCATCTCACCTTACATGCTCTCCTCTCCTCTTTTATGCTCCCATGAGCTACTCTTATTCCTCCATTCACCATCTCCTCCCCCTTCTAAAGCTCATAAGCAGAAACACTTCTGCAAGTCCAAATCCCACTTTCTCTCCCTCTCTCTCTTTCTTCTGCTGGCTTCTTGTGACATACCTCCTAACACAGGCCCCTCAACTCCCACTCGCAGATTATACTATCTGACCACTAGGGGCAGATAACATATTACATACTAGGATCACTTACCAAATTACTTTCTCAGTTGCTTTCCTTTTCCTTCTATATGAAAAACATTCTAACTTTGCATACCCTCCTACCTAATGAAACTTCACTATTTTCCTGACCCTTGCTATTTGTTATCTGCCTCTTCCATCCCCTTTAGATTGAAAGTAGAGAGTTTTCAATCTTGTAGAGTGCTTTGGGAAAAAGCACTTTCTACAAAGATTCTAAGCTCAAAACAGGGCCCTCCACTTTTTGCAGTTTGTTAAAATGTATATTTTTCCTTGTTCATTTCCTCTGTATAGCGCTACGGAATATGTTGGCGCGTTACAAATAAAAGTAATAATAATAATAATAATAATACATTGCCAACCAAACATAATTAATTATTGCACTATTTATGTCCATACCTCGTAGTGGGAAATTATTGTTTGAGTCTACATTGTTGTAGCATCAAAAGAAACTGATTTATTTCAAAGAGTCAGCTGTTCTTTATGGTAAATAGTACTACTGAGCAATTTCAGTGACCCTTCCTACATATTAGTGTTTGCAAATCTAAAAATGGTACATTGATGCATTAATTCTTTGAATTGTGCTTTTGCACTTTGTAAAGGAACACAATTGCTTAACAAATCTGAGAAAGTGACATTGCAGCTCCTTCTCAGGTTGACTGTTAGTATTTTTAAATTGTTAAAACTGCTACATGTGCATATTTAACAGATATTATACTAATAATTTGTAGAGGAATCAACTACTCTGTAGAATCTAAGGCATGTACACATGATGTAATGTCTTGTAATGCCTCCAAACCCGGACAATTAGGACTGGATTCAAAAGAATGAAAGGTTACAGGCAAAATTAATTATCCACAAACAGGTTGAAATTGTAGACAGATCTTCTGGTATCAAGATTATGTTTCAATATTTTGAAGATCTACGTTGTGGTCTCTTGATGTTTAATTTCCAAAGGATTACCAAAATATGCAATTATTTCTGAATATAGGATTTTTGCTTCATTAATTGTTCAAACTATTTTGGTGCTCTTTCCAATGTATGGTAGACCTCAGTGGCATATTAGCAAATACAATGTGTTAGATAGATTTATCATTTCTATAGTTCAGATTTGTATATCTTCTGTTTGGTCCATTTTCCTATTATTGCACAATTCACTAATTGTTATATTCACTATGTCACAGTTTTATACTTAATTTAAAATTTGAGAAGCGCACTACTCTGGCATTTTATTTTATAGTAACTAAATATTCCAAAAAGATAACCTGTGTAGTTAAAAGTGTTGCATGGATAGTCAGTAAGTGGAACTCCAATTATGTTTTGCCCCCTGTCCTTTGAACCTCTCCTGCAGAATTAGAAATTATGTTTATGTAACCTGAGACTTACATACTATTAAATAAACTACTAACTCAATTGTATTATTTATCCCTCATTGTGTAATTAATTGTCTTCTTCTGCTTTACAAGTTATAATATAAATATATCTGTATAGACATTGCTTTGAATTCTACAAAGATATATTACTCAATATCGGTCTAGCCTGGGGTAGAACTATAAAATTAAATGGGAATGTAATCCTTTATTACTTCATGTGATTAATAAAGCTGCACCAGAAAAATGCAATATATACCTAGATCTAAAAGGGAAACAAAGTGGAGGTAAAGAGCAGACCTGTGATCCTCAGAAGGATGCCTTCTATCTGGAAGGCTCAGCTAGCCTGGAGCCCCAAATCTAACTTGTATCCACATATAGACATTAAAGGAGAAAAATAAAATCGAAGAATTCTAATTCTATCTCCTGGGTGCCAATAACTGACATATGCAATTGAGATTAACAGCTTTATTAATTATTTGCTCCTATTTGCAGGTATAATTATAAAACCATACATTCACTCCATTTAAAAACACAACTCGTGCCTCAACTATGCCCTGATTTATTCAAAAAATCTCTTAAATTCACATATATCTTTCCATTTAGAAAAGACTATGCTAGGGTAGAAACATCACAACTCAAATGTGCTTCTTAAGTAAATATTATCTCCAGACTCCTTGTAGTGCTATAAATCCTACTTCTACTTTTTATATTTGATGTTACCATGGGAATCTGTTGTGAACAATATTGTCTTGGATAAATGCTAGTTACTTTTTATTTGGACATTTATTTTTTTAACTAAACCAAGAAATACATTGCTGTTTTTCATGTTTCTGAAAGAAAATTCTCTACTTTGCTCTGAAAACATCATCAATGTTTTTTTTTTTTGTTAAAAAGGATCATATAAAAGCTTTCCACCAAGTTTAATACTTTGGTTGCTAATTTGGCAAGGGCTGTGTACTCTAAATTAAACAATACTGCTCTACATCATCAAATAGAACATTGAAAACTAGGTGAAAACTATTTTGGTTTCCTAATTTTCACTATTTATAATAGTTTTTACATAGGTCAGTCAAATCTCACTCCATTTATTACAAGACTTGCCTGAAATGTGTTTCTTTTTGCAGGTACTGAAAGAATGTGAATCACAAAGTTAGAAGTAAAAATATTCCACCTTAAATAAAGAAAAGGATTCTTCACAGTAAGGGTGGTTAAATTGTGGAATTTTCTACAAAAGGAGGTGGTAACAGTTGATTCGATAGATAAGGAATTGGATATATTTTTGAGTAAAGAGGGCATTCCGGGCAATCCTGGATAATTAGAGAGGGTCTATTGATCCAGGGAGGAGTCCAATCGCCAGTATCTGGGGTCAGGAAGGAATTTCGTTTTTTTTCTCTTTTGAAACAATTATCATTGTTTCAATGGGTTTTTTTTGTTTGCCTTCCTCTGGATCAGTTAGCAACTAATCCGCATATTGCAGATCAGAGGCGATCTAAAAAGCTTGAACTTAATAGACTAAAGTATTTTTTAATCCTTAATTACTATGGCCCTCATTCAATTGCAATTTAGCCAATTGAATAGACCTCTAAATAAGCACATAACATAATTTTTTTAAAGAAGTTAGTAAGAATCTATCCAAAAGCAAGGTTTTCACCAACTAAAAACTTTTTAAAAAAATATATGCTATGTGCTTATTTAGGGCCCTATTCAATTGGCCAAATCGGAATCGAATGAGGGCCTATGTAACTATGTAACAAAACCCCTACAAAACACCATAAATGCCTATTGCTGAGACCACGAAAAAAAACAGCTTTAGCTACCTTTAGATGGACAAGACTACTAGTCCAAAAAACAAAACAAAACAGAAGTGTATTATTGCAGTAAAAAGATGGAACTTTTAAAATGATGGTCCTTTGAAGACTAGACAGCTCCCAGTTTTTCCCCTGATTGTGAGCACCCTTGGCTCAGTACCTTGACTGGTGTAACAAAATTAGAAATACCACCAAGTCAATTAGACAGCGGTTGATATGAGGGCTATAAAAGGCTAAACTACTAATTTTAAAAATGATTACAAACTGTGAAAGACAGTAGCATCTTAAAGTTTTTTTTTTCTGTTAATATCCCTTATGAGAAATGGAGAGTGGAAAGATTTATTGACAGAGGGGGAGGGAAGAAGAAAAACGAGAGTTTTGGGAAGGGGGCACGTACCATGAAGCTTTCTATATTCTTCAAATAAGGAGAGGAACATAACACAAACAAGGGCCCCTATTTAATTCTAAGCCCGTAAATACCTGAAACACAACATTCTGGTTGCGGGTTACTAATTGTTTACATATATTTACATATATTTAATATATTTACATATATTTAATTTTTAATTTCAGAATTGCTTGCTTAAGACTGTTGTGCAAATAATTCTTCTGTCTTTCATTGCTTTCCCAGTATTTTTGAGCATAGTATTGTGTGTTTATTTGCTTTTGTAGTGTTACGAACAGGTGTTCAACCCACTTGCCAGTCCTACCTAGTACTGGTATAAATTGTTGATACATTATGCCATTTACAGGTTTGAAGGCAATTGTGGGTTATTTGAATTGTTGTAATTTAAATGGATTTTGCGTCTTCAGCACTGGTAACATTTACAGGCTTGAAACATGAAAGGAGTGAGATGGGGCGGGTTATGAGCCTGTAACTGGCAATTGGAATGCGAGTAGCTAAAAGTATCAGTAACATTTATGGGCTTCATTACAGACTCATGTAATTGTGAATTGGACAATTGAATAGGGGGCCAAGGTCTGTAACATATAGTACTGGCCAGAGACATGTTGTTTTTTACTGAGGCATGCTGTATAAGTAAGATTTTGTATTGTTATAGTGAGCTCCACCATTAATTCCCTAAATACCAGATTTGATTCTGATTTGCTATTTCAATGTTAGATCTGTGATTTATATTGTGATAGAAAACATGACTCAAAGTTTTTGTATTATAACATAACCCTTTTAAGCAGGCTTAGCTGATGTGGTTTGGATCATCTAAGGATGGTATGAGTCCAATACTTCCCCTTACATATCTGATTCAAATAGGGGAGAGTTATATGGCATTGCACAGGAGCAGCTATTACAGTTAATACAGAGTTTTTTGGATTTTTTACAAATTGTAAATAAAGTTCCTAATTGTTATCTAGTTGATCAACTTTTTAGTATACAGATTTAAAATTACATCAGATTTTATATCCAATAAACACATTTTAAGCTAGCAAAACTTCTTCTACAGTATAATACTTAGATCTAATTATGTATGAGCTTGGAAAACAATGCACTAAATCCCTGATTTTGTATACAGCAAAGGGAATCCCTGGTATTGTTTTGCACAAATACACCTTCCAAAACTATTCTACAATATACAAAATGGAGGCTCAGCTCTAAATAGGTTTATTACTATAAACGGACATTGCTACCTAGTTTGCCCTGAAGTGAATACTATTGATTATTTATGGATGACACAGATAGGTCCTCTTATTTGTCAAATACTTTGAAAACCTAACTAAACGTTATGGTATTTTATAGTGCTAATTTATCAAATAGTATATTTCTTTATGGACACTTCCATAAATCATCCCCAAAGGATTAGGTGATATTTTCTCACAAGAGATAACATTACATTGTTTGTTAAATCTAATCCTACAAGTGTATGAGGACATAAATCCTATTTGTAAGCCACACTCGGAGACGTTGACACATAGCCTAGTTATTGTAAATGTGGCTGATGTTTTTTATTATGATGGAAAAGATTAATAAAAGTCGAGCTATTTCTGATGGCACATATGAATATTTTTATGAATGCCTATGTTTATCTCAAGAATTCCCCTATAATAATATAATATCAAAATGAATTATATTCGTTTTTGACGTCTACAAAGTAAAAGCAAAACAAAGGAGGTAATTCTAAAATTGATCTCTCTTTCCCTTGCCTCATACACCTCTTGAATTATTCTTCATCTGTTCTGACACTTTAAAAGCCGGATTTAACTACCTTTCTGCGCTATACCGACTCCAGGCTTTTCTTCATCTCTCTATGCTAGTTTCTTACTTCCTGATAAAAGAATAAAAGAACAAAATAGGATTCACAGACCTCGGAACAGAAGTACAGTAAAGGTCAAAGCATTCAAGCATATTCATGTCTATTTTTTTTCTGAAAGGTGAGAAACATGGAGATTCTTGCTTTCCAATCTGCTTAAGGTGGGTGAAAGGCTTCCTATGAATAGATACTTTTTTATTTGTTCAGAACACAGAGCACTCTTTCCGTAGTAAGTGCTTGCCACCCTATGGTGTATCTGAAGATACATAGTGCTTCAGTCCAGATACTTACAGTCAACTGTCAGTAGTGCAAGCCAAGGGAGGAGAAGAGATAAAATATTCTTATTCAACCTTCATCCTTTTAACATCTCAGTGCCACTCTCCTCTATTTTCTCAGTATGCATTTTTTCTAACCTTTATTCTAGAAAAAAAATTGAACTGCCTTTCATCTCTGCAACTCTCCTATGTAGCTATGTGTAAAATGTAGATAACCTTGATAATTATTAGTCATCATTTAGTTAAAATGTTTGGTTAGTTAAAATGTAGGCATGTTAAATATAGTGACAAATAAATATGATTAGGAATTTTTGCATGTTATAAGGATAGCTGATAAAGAAATCTCATTAAATTGTCTTGAACAATCCACCTCAATACAATAGGTCAATTAAATACCAGGCCAAGGGCTACATACACCATTAGGAGGTAACAGACTGTCCCAGGTTTCTGGGGACACAAAATTGTATGTTAATATGCACAGAAATATCTATATGTATGGTGAGCTTCTGAGTACATTTGCATGTCTAAAACAAGTAAGAACGTTCTCACTGTATTGTGATAAACTGGGTGGGGACATGATCATGAGAGCACAATACATCTCACTCTTTAATTCTATATTGTGTTATGCTCAAAAACTGTGCTATAACTGTATGCATATGCTATAAAGGAGCCTTGTTAAAATGTTTTTTTATGCTAAAGAGTGAGACAGATTGCAATGTCATTTGCATGTCCCCACCCAGTTGAGCACGTTGTATTTTGGGGATTTTGAGCTGGAACAGGTTTTCTGACTTACACACATTCATATGTACACAAGTGTAATACTTTGCTTACTATACTTTTGGCCCTAGTAAATTCCAGTTGTCTTCACAGAGGCTGTAAATCTGCGGGCTTGAAAATCGCAACAGTTACAGATCGATATGATTGAGCAATGACATGCCCGAAAACAAATTCCGTAAACCATGTAACCGTACATAGCATTTCAGGGCATGATCAGGATCAATTAAGCAAGTCAGTAAGTAACGATTTAGAAACAGCCAATAGTAAATGAGACCGTCATCATGACATCAGTAAAACATTGCGTTTAAAGGTCAATCAATCAGTGTTTAGACATCCGCTATGCGATTAGTCTCACAATCCAGGAATTCAAAAATCAATAAAAATGAATGAAGAAACTGTTATAGCCCATGTGTGTGGCCTGTATTAACTCCTTAATTCCTGAGTTTCGTATAACACGGAAATTAAACATAAAAAAATATTTTTTTTATTGCAGATTTGCGACCTTGAGACTGTTGTGAAATTAATTCTAATATCTTTCATTGCTTTTCCTAGTATCTCCAGTATTGTGTTTTTATTGGCTTTTATAGTGTCATTATTGGGGTTAGAAGGCAAATGTGGGTTTGGGGAATTGTTGCAATTAAATCACGATTTGCGACTTTAGCAAATGTAACATTTGCGGGCTTTAAAGATCAAAGGCTTAGATAGGTCGAAGTTACGATTTTGACAACCGCATGAATTTTCAGCCTGTAGCTCACAAATAGATTGAGGGTAGATAGAGGAGGCCAATTGAATATCAGTAACTTTTGCGGGCTACATTACGGGCTTCAGTAATTGTGGTTTTGACAATTTATTAGGACCCATGGTACAGTGGAGACTTCTATTTCTCTTTTGTCCACCATAGGGTTAATGCATTCCTCTATTGTAAATTACCACAAATTATCTTTATTATCACTACTTTTTGTGGTAGTTTCATAGTGTCTCTAAGATGAGGTCGTGGTGCCTGTGCTGTGTAATTATTTCATGGGCATTGGTTGATTGAGGCCTGTACCACAGATTAAGCCATTGATGTAGTTTCATGAAGACTGGATGATGAGATTCTGGGTCTATGCTGTGTGGTCATTTCATGGTCGGTGGTGTCTGGATGATGAGGTGGCGGACCTGTGCTGTTTAATCATTTAATGGCCAGTGCTGGATTGAGGCCTGTATAACAGATGGAGCCTTTGTGGATGTAGTTTTTGTGAGACTGGATGATGATGTTGAGGGGTCTGTGCTTAGTAATCATTTAATGGCCAGAGGTTGATTAAGGCCTCTATCACAGATGGAGACTTTGTGGATGTAGTTCCTTTGTGTCTGGGTGATGAGGTTGTAGGTTATGTGCTATGTAATCCTTTCATGGCTGTTGGTGGATTGAGGCCTGTATCACAGATGGAGCCTTTGTGGATGTAGTTCATTTGTGTCTGGATGATGAGGTTGTAGGTTATGTGCTATGTAATCCTTTCATGGCTGTTGGTGGATTGAGGCCTGTATCAAAGATGGTGCCTTTGTGGATGTAGTTTATTTGTGTCTGGGTGATGAGGTTGTGGGATCTGTGCTGTTATCATTTAATGGCCAGTGCTGGATTAAGGCCTGTATCACAGATGGAGCCTTTGTGGATGTAGTTCCTTTGTGTCTGGGTGATGAGGTTGTGGGTTCTGTGCTATGTAATCCTTTCATGGCCGTTGATGGATTGAGACCTGTATCCCAGATGGAGCCTTTGTGGATGTAGTTTCATTGTTTCTAGAAGATGTCTACTGTGTGATCCTATGTATAACATGAAATAATTGCATCACATCTATGAAGAGCTATTATTTTGTCCACTAAATCAAATTGGCAACAGCAGCCATCATGCTCTTTGAAAACTAATATGACAATCAGTTCTTTGACTGCAAATGTTCCCAAGTTAGTATGTCAGAGGAGGAAACAGCTGTTACATATTACTAATCACAGGATCATCAGCTTGTGCTGGAGTTGTTGACATAATTTTACAAACTTTTATTCAAAATGATGATTTGTTATTAGCATTTAATGTCTCTAGGGCAACAGCCCCCAATCTGTGATAGGTGTAATACCTGCAGTGAACAAGCTGCAGTTTATTTTGGAATAAAAAGGTCTAAAAAATCTGTAAATAGTTAAGTAAATACATTTTTATTATAGTGTAGACATCGTCCATTCTGTATACCTAAAAATAAGCTATTCTTAAATGAAACATTACATTTAAGTAACATTTATGATTGACTTGAATGGGATATAAGACAATATTTACTTAAAGGACCACTGCGGCCAATTTCTTTCTATATTGTCTTTTGAATAACTAAACTTGATAGTGGACAAAACGTTTTTACAAAGCAAAAATAAATTAATAAATACATTTCATTTTTATTTGTTAGACACAATTATTAATTACTGCAAGTATTTTTTGTTATCATCTGATCGTATCCGCTACTTTTTAAAGAGAGTGTATCCTTGTACACTAATGAGCATTCCAATAGACATAATGAATATACTGGAAGTCATAGATGCCACATTACCATTGTGCAGGTATAAATCTCCTCCTACCTCAGGAAGTAGAACAGTAGAAAATACAATGGTAGATCCCACAGAGACATAATTATCTATAAAAGTTAATATATTAGATGATGTATGGTTTTATTTATTTTTCATATTTTCATGTGTAGCTCTTCAAATTATAATATTTTAAACATATGATCACAGTGGTTATTTAAGCCAGTAATTAATTAACCTATGAAAATATTACAAAACATGCCATACTATTGTTCCAAATCTTTATGTGAATTGCAAGAACATCCTCAAAACAATAAATCAAGCTGAAACTGACTTGAATTCATAACTATAGCCTAGCTCTATTGAGTCAGTTAGACCTTGCATTAATTATATAGTTGTATTGAATGGAAATTATATATGCTTACTTAAATGAATATGAAAGGTTTCTAGAATTTACTAGGTGTATAATATCCCTGGGTATCTATTTTCTTTTATTTACTTTATGTTAAGAAGTGCTTACAAGCTCCGCTTTTACTGCCTAAAATAAAACAAATAGCTCCTGTATAGGCCTGCCCACTGCAACATACGTAGACACAGACTCTGTAGGGTTGGGTGTGAAGTATAGTGTCCTAGCCTATCAGGGACCACATTTTAGCAGCTTCTTGAAGAATGTTGATGAGAGACAGTGACTGATTGGTTAGTATGAGAGACTGCACACTCACAGAGTCTGTGTCTTCATGAACTGCAGGGGAATTAGGCAGAAAAAACAGAGCTTATTAGCGATCCTTAATAAGATAATGTATATAAAATGAATAAACGTATATATTATATACCCAGTGAAATCCAGACACCTTCCATATTTGTTTAAAGGACCACAGACAACTAAAAATAATAAAAGCTGTGCAGATTTAAAAAATCATTCTAAATTTAAATATGCCAATAAATGTATAGTATATATATTTTAAATATTCATCTTATCTAAAATGACTGACCTTACCACACTCCTATGAAGCTAGTGCAAGTAGTTCAAGCTTGAGTTTATCATACACAAGTAACAAATGGTGTGCCAGTAACAAATATAGCCACCACATCTGCTCTACAAACCTCTGCCAGAAACAAATATGGCTACCACAGCTATGCCTACATACAAACAGTAAATCAGAATAATCACCTGCAACTGCATTTTCAGGACTGAGATAGGTTATCATCTTGTTAAAAATATATATAGTTTTATCTCATATTTCACAGAGAAAACATATATATTTAAAATAAGAACATGAAATGCATTCATTAAATAGGAAATGTGTTTAAATATCAGTTTTCATTTAATCTAGTTGGTAAATAGCCCATCCACAGCATATTTTCTGCCTTCTAAGGAAAATATTATAAACTTTCCCTTAGCGTTCCAGAACCTGTGTGTAAATTTCCATGAACATGCTGAACAAAATAAAGCAAATTGAACCTGACACTTTACATTTTTTAAATCATGTCCCAGGCTGTATAAGCTCAAGAACTATCTCTTCACCCTCTGAATGCAATGGAACCCACCCAGGGAAAAATACCAAATCGAAAACCTTTAAGCCCCCTCTGTAAAACACACAGTATCAGGCAGTGGAATAACATGAGCTGCTAACAATGTACACAAATACTTTGTAGTCACATCCCACTATCATACTGCAATTACGGTATGCTTGTGGGAGGTTCCCACTTCAAAATCAATAGATCATTCATGCAGTGGAGAAATATGGAGCTCATACTGCCTGGGGGTTTTATTAATAATAGTAATTAATTGTTTAAATTCACAGTAAATGTTAATAAATATTTTCTTTCTTATCAGGTACCTAATTGTTCCTTGAGGAACCCTTTGTAAGAGCGCTAAAGTGGTCCTTTAAAATATCAGTATGCCGAAAAACAAGTATTGTAAAGGAGAAATGGGCAACAGCAAGATATCAGAACCTTCAAAACTATAAAAACAAGGAAAATACGTTTAAATCCATCTGTAAAATAATAATAATTAAAGCTGCTCCCACTTTAGTTGCGCATCTGGATGCCTTGAAATATAACAATTACCATTAATACGTATCAGGTAGAAAAATATAAAACTTGCATTGAAGTTCTCAAAATATCTTTAAACATCAGAAAATATTTAATTTTACCATCATGGTTAAGTCTTCATGTGCAAGAACAAGTTAAGGGAAGATATCGTAAATGATACCTTGAAAGTATTGTTTGTGGATTATCATTTGTGGATTGTCCATAGAATTAACCTATTAAGGTTTGTTTGTTCTCTGATAGAGCGCCTCTTTTTTGTTTTTTATTTACTCAAATGACCTTCAGGATTTAGGGGACTCCAGTTGCTCATTGTGCTTTAGGGACTGCAGCTACACCACACTGACAAGGCCCAATTAAGGCCAAAACGTATGTCAGGAGTTTGCTGTTTCTCCTGTTCAGGGTAGAATTCCCTGAATCCCTCTATTGGGTGAGACCAGACTGATATACTACAGGATATTTATCCCTCTGAAGGGTACAAGTGAGCCAAAAGAGGATGTTCTCAGAGTGGGTTATCATGTCCAGTATTAAGGTTAGTTGGTTTTCTGATTAGGCACCTATTTTGTTTTTTGTTTGTGGATAGTAACAAAAAGTTTTTTTCTCTACCAATGGTGGAGCTAGTGAATGGACGGCCCCTGTGCAAAAATATTTTGGGGCCCCCCTTCCAACTTCTCTGTACAAGGTATAGGTATATGCATGTAAGGGTCAATAAGCAGCCAAATATATGTAGGTGATTAGATTACCCCTAGATCACCCTCTTTTCTAACAAATTAAGAAATCCCCTTTACTCCAGACATCTGCTGCTTGTAGCTGATGGCCCTTACTCAGTTGTGGGGCCCAGTGCTTTGTACCTGCTGTACCTACAGTAGATCTGCCACTGTTCCACACGGAAACACAGATTTAGGTAGTACATAGACTTTCCTTCAAAATAAAGATCTATTCAGTTTAAGGGCTACTTTCAAATATTTTTTATTTTTTTGTTAATTATTATTATTGTTAATTTGTAACGTGCCAACATTTTCCATAGCGCTATACATGGGTTACGATCAAGGCAAAAAAACAATAGCAATTTTAACATGCTGCAAAAGGGTGGAGGGCTCTGACTTTGAGCTGTTCAAAGCAAAAATACAAATTGATACCTCTCTGAATTTTGGCTTCAGAAAAAGTTTGGTAAATGTTCATAATCTAAATGGTATACTTATACATTTTCTCAAATTGACTGTGAAAGTAGCATTTTTGATGTCTCCAAACATGTATATATTCTTAACAGGTACTCAGTACAACTGATTCATGACCAGTGAAAACATAAAATAAATTAAAAAGATTCAAGTAAATGGATTAAAAAAAACACTGAAGAGGATTAGTGCACACCATATCCTCTTTTTTTTATATTTACATTCAGAATTTAAATGGCAGTTGACTCTGAAATCATTTCAGTAAACCGGAAAATTAATATTTTAATATGTCTAGCTCTCCAGCACTTAGAATGTAGTAAAGTGGAATAAGTACTTGTGAAGAATATATTTTTTCATATACTACACAGTATGAATATTTTGATATTTTTTTTTTATTATTTCAATTTATCTCAGTTTTAGTACTAAGTTTTTTATTTACTTTTGTTTGTATTTAGCTAAAAAAACAAATAAAAAATAGATTTTTGTGTGTGTACTGTATATCTATCTATCTGTTTATCTATCTATCTATCTATCTACATATCTATAGTTATAGATAGATGTATAAACATACAAAAACATATAGAACACATGTGGAACAATACACAGGGTAATTATATATATATATATATATATATATATATATATATATATATTATATATATATATATATATATATATATATATTAAAGAGTGAAGCAGCCATGAATGTCCAGTAATCTGGTAATTTATATATATATATATATATATATATATATATATATATATATATATATATATATTTTTTATAATAATGAGTATTGCAATATAATTTGATACCTTTTGTATTGGACAAACATCTCATTTATAATGATGAACTTTTGAGAGGCTCAACCTCTCTTTATCAAGTCTGAAGCAATACTAACATGAGATGGAACCCTCAGTTTGAATAAAAACAGCAGATGCAGAGAGAGTGGAGACAGCATTTTACATCATCAGGTAAAAATATATATGGGGAATAAACACAACATAGTAAAGGAGACATATATACACATACTATATACACATATACATAAATATATACATGAAGAAACAGAGCACTGTATTCCACAGTGATATCTTTCCTGTTGGACAAATATTTCACTAAGAGTGCTAAGTCTGTTATGATATAATAAGAAAAATTCACATGGAATTCTGATAATGTGTTAGAAAACACAAGTCCATATTAAGTCATGTATTTTTAGTGTTGAAGAATGTAATCATCTTCATTTCAAATGTTTTTCTCTCTTGGATATTTTTAAAATCTTCCTGAGGTGCGGGCTGGTAGAGAACTTCCGACTTCTTCAAACTGACTTCAAGACTAAAGAGATTGGTGGCCTCGATTTCAATCACTGCAGAGCTGTCACCGTATGAGAAACAAGGGCAGTGATGCCGGTAAAGAGTGCTCTTGGTGTGGGCCTTTAGTCACCTCAGTTTGAACAGACTGTCATCAGAACACTGTCAGATGTAGAGACCATCCTCATCATCAAGGTCTGCTGTGACCCTTTGCAGCATCAGACTGAAGAATAATGTGAATAGGGTTGGTGCAAGGACACAGCCCTGCTTCACACCATTACTTATTGTGAAGGTCTCTGACAGGTTGTTGCTGTGCCTAACTTGGTGCTGGTCTTCATGTAGATGGATGATGGTGTTGAGGAGCTTGGGTGGACATCCTATACATTCCAGGATTTGCCACAGATCCTTCCTGCTTATTATGTCGATCGCTTTGGTAAGGTTGACAAACATCACATAAAGGTCTTTTTTCTGTTCTCTGTATTTGTCTTGGCACTACTTGAGATAAAAAAACATGTCAGTGGTGCTCCTGTTGGCTCTAAAGGCATACTGACTCTCTGGGAGGTACCTTCATGAGAGCAGAGTTATCCCCCAGTACCTTCGCAAGAGCAGACTTATTCCCTAGTAATTTGAGCAGTCTGACTTTTCTGACTTGTATTGCCACTTGCAGCAAACAAAGAGCAGCAAACAAAGAGCTTAGCGTGAAGTGCTGGGACCCCATTTTTCCAGATCTTTGCTGGGATCCTATAAACTATTTCCATTTGTCATTGTGGAATGCGATGGAGAACTAAGACTGAAACTATGCGGTATGTGCAGAAAAGAGTGTGAAAATTGTCAGATCACTGGTTCAGAATCAATGCCTTGTCTGTAAGGAATGTTTGACCATCTGCACTGTGCATTGGCATGAACCAGGTGCGAAAAGGCCGTACACCGCCTTCAGGGCTTCATAAAAGACCCTGTAGTCCCCGACATCTGTGCAGAATTCTGAATTTCACTAAGCTTTCATTGGAAGTTGCTGCACACAAAATGGAAGGCAGCTTTCTTTTTAGGGCAGGACATCTGAGCAAGATGCTCTTGATAAGCGGCTCTCTTTTTCAACAGTAATTAATTGTTCGCCTGATTGTTTTCGCCAAATCAGTCTTTGTTCTTTGTGGAGAACTCTTGGACCTCTTCAGAGGTCTGAAGGATGCTGGCTTTGAGGGATCCGTGAAGCATCAGGGATCCTCTAGTCTTGACTGGAGATTCGCCATGAAGTCGACCTTCACTTCAGCGGAATATAGGTTGCTGATCTGTAACTTTTTTCCTTGGGGCTTCATTCCGATATGGTTTACGATTGAAGTGGAGATGAAGTTTGCAGTGCACCAGGTGGTGGTCCATATTATATTCTGCGCTGGGCATCACTCCAGTAAGTAGGACGTCTTGAAGGTCTCGCTGGCACACCACAGTATAGTCTAAAGATGCCAGTGCTTGGACTGAGGATGAATTTAGGTTGTCTTCAGTCTGTCTTTCTTCTGGAAAATGGTGTTGGTGATGGTAAATTTCTGCTCCGAGCAAAACTCCAGCAGAAGGCGCCCGTTGTTGTTGTAGCTTCCAACACAGTGGTTGCCAGATACCCCTTTTCAAGCTTCTGAATCTTTGCCTACTCTGGCATTGAAGTCACCAAGGATGATGATATTTATATCTGCAGGGATGTTCTGTATGAGATTGAGCAGGTCAGTGTAACATTTGTCCTTTACCACTGGATCCATTTGAAGTGTAGGGGCATAGACCCTGAAAATTATAGCATGCTGCTTGCTTTGAAGTTGGAGACTCATTTAAATGATGCAGTCAGAGAGACCCACTGGGTGCAGCTATGTCAATAGCCATCCTTGATAGTTTGTGGGCTACTAGAGTAAAGCGCTGTTCTGGGTGACTGTTGTCCACTGTGTCAAGTATAGTTCTGATGTTCCAACATGCGAGTTTCAGTCCAAGTACACCTTGTGAGGCAGGTGTAAGCCTTTTTTTCTTTGCTTAGTTTCGACCACATTTGAAGATGTCGTTGACCGCGGCTAGCCAACTGGCTGAAGTGGAGACAAGCTTTCTTTAAGCCACCTTTTCCAGGCCCCTCTCCATGTGGAGCAAGCAGTGCTGTCCCTAGAGAAGACTACTTGTCCGTTCAGGGTGCATCCGAATAATGCCATTGTCTCCTGGGCCAGCATAATACTACCCACACACCTAAACCGCTTGCATGCAGAATTGAGACTACAGCTTCCAGTGCCATCTTCCACCTGTTGTTTCATCTCTTTCCCATCGCTGCAGGGCTTGAAACTGTTGATTGTCTAGTTGTAGTCATATCCCTTGGGCCTGCGCAATGGAGTTTTTAGGTGAGATGCAGTGTGTGCAGTACTAGTCTCACCCTTTACACTCAGGGTTCATCTGTTACAGCCTAGCAAGCTGGGACGGTGACAGTGAGGTCCTCAAGCCGTAGGTGTTATATTGGAGTGTCCTTTTTCTAGATGGATCCTCTGACTAGCTGCATCTGCCTGGGTTTGAAATTAGAGTTTTGCATCTCTTAGGCTGGCTACCAACCAAGGCTAACAAGCCCATCCTACCCATACAAACACCATATGGCAAACCCAACATTAAGTATTGTGGCCCACACTTCACAACACACCAAAACAACACATCACAATCCCCACAACAAGTCTCATGTCCATTTTAATTGCATTTGATATTAGCAATCACCTGGACTGGAGTTTACAAATAACACAGGCCCATATTCAATTGAGCGATTGTTGTTTAATGTAGCTCTGTAAACTGATTTTCTATTCAATTATTTTTTTTTAGCGAGTCACAAATCTACGGGTTACAGGCTGAAAATCCCTGCAGTTGTTAAAATCGTAACTTACAACCCATCTAAGCCTTTGATCTTTCAAGCCCGCAAAAGTTACAATTGCAAAAATTGCTAATCGCTATTCAATTGCTACGGTTTCTCAAGTCCGCAAATGTTTTCACACTCGTAAATGGCAAATGTAGAAGAGAATCCTATGGGTACCAGATAGGACTCACAAGGGGGTTAAACACCTGTTCGTAGCACTGTAAATGCAAATAAAAATAATTACTACACTTTAAAAGATGGAGAAAGTGATGAAATAATTAATTGCACAACAGTCTCAAGCCCACAAAGTTTCATTTCAGTGTCATATCAATCCCGGGAATCAATGATTTAATACATATCAAGCCACCCACATGGACTTAAATATTATTGCCTTTCATTTTTAATATTTTGTACATTGCTGAATTGCGAGTCTGATTGCATATGGGACCTCTAAACACTAAGGGCCTCATTCTATTATCGGCCGTAAATCGTCCGCAAAGCTGTGATTCCTTGCGGGGCTCCCGTTACCTTGCAATTCAATTATACGGCGCCGCAAGGCTATCCCCTTACGGCCGGCCGTATATCTTGCAACCGGCCGTAAGCTCAGAAATCTTTAAATGCAAAAATAAATTCAAGACGGCACTGTAAAGCTCTGTAAATGCTAGGGATCATAATGGGGGACATGAGGATTAATAGCAACCCCCTCTCAAGCTTGCACATCAGCCCAAATCCAAGATGACATTAACTGTTTATTTTCCGGCCGCAGCGTGGGCGGGTCTGAGGTGCTCCAAGCCCTCTGGACTTTTTACATGGATTTGTGACATAAATTAAAAATACATTTTATTTACGGATTTGAGTGAAGGGGAATGTTGTGCTATTAATGCTAACACCTACAATCACTTTATAGTCTCCTCAGAGTGCAGGATGGCTTTATTATGGCTTTATAATGTGCTTAAATGTGTGCCTGCGGGACCTTTTTGCTGCAAGTAAGCTGCGGCTCGGTTTTAGCCTTGCAGAGAGGGTTCCCGGAGCAATTAATTAGCAACCAGGATTTTCTTGCGGCCGAAACTCTTGCGGCCGTTTAAGATCAAAGGCTTGCCTCCGGCGCGTGTGGCCGCAAGGGATAGCAAGGCGCCGGCCGCAAGCCTGCCTGGAATCCCCGGCCGGAAGGGAATAGAATAGGCAAATTTATTTCAATTTATCTCAGTTTTAGTACTAAGTTTTTTTATTTACTTTTGTTTGTATTTAGCTAAAAAAACAAATAAAAAAATAGATTTTTGTGTGTGTACTGTATATCTATCTATCTGTTTATCTATCTATCTATCTATCTACATATCTATAGTTATATCTGTAGATATGTAGATAGATAGATGTATAAACATACAAAAACATATAGAACACATGTGGAACAATACACAGGGTAATTATATATATATATATATATATATATATATATATATATATATATATATATATATATATATTAAAGAGTGAAGCAGCCATGAATGTCCAGTAATCTGGTAATTTATATATATATATATATATATATATATATATATATTTTTTTTTTATTTTTTATAATAAGGAGTATTGCAATATAATTTGATACCTTTTGTATTGGACAAACATCTCATTTATAATGATGAGCTTTTGAGAGGCTCAACCTCTCTTTATCAAGTCTGAAGCAATACTAACATGAGATGGAACCCTCAGTTTGAATAAAAACAGCAGATGCAGAGAGAGTGGAGACAGCATTTTACATCATCAGGTAAAAATATATATGGGGAATAAACACAACATAGTAAAGGAGACATATATACACATACTATATACACATATACATAAATATATACATGAAGAAACAGAGCACTGTATTCCACAGTGATTTCTTTCCTGTTGGACAAATATTTCACTAAGAGTGCTAAGCCTGTTATGATATAATAAGAAAAATTCACATGGAATTCTGATAATGTGTTAGAAAACACAAGTCCATATTAAGTCATGTATTTTTAGTGTTGAAGAATGTAATCATCTTCATTTCAAATGTTTTCCTCTCTTGGATATTTTTAAAATCTTCCTGAGGTGCGGGCTGGTAGAGAACTTCCGACTTCTTCAAACTGACTTCAAGACTAAAGAGATTGGTGGCCTCGATTTCAATCGCTGCAGAGCTGTCACCGTATGAGAAACAAGGGCAGTGATGCCGGTAAAGAGTGCTCTTGAGCAAGTTGTTCCATTGTCTTGGTGTGGGCCTTTAGTCACCTCAGTTTGAACAGACTGTCATCAGAGCACTGTCAGATGTAGAGACCATCCTTATCATCAAGGTCTGCTGTGACCCTTTGCAGCATCAGACTGAAGAATAATGTGAATAGGGTTGGTGCAAGGACACAGCCCTGCTTCACACCATTACTTATTGTGAAGGTCTCTGACAGGTTGTTGCTGTGCCTAACTTGGTGCTGGTCTTCATGTAGATGGATGATGGTGTTGAGGATCTTGGGTGGACATC
This sequence comes from Discoglossus pictus, assembly GCA_027410445.1. Classification (NCBI taxonomy): domain Eukaryota; kingdom Metazoa; phylum Chordata; class Amphibia; order Anura; family Alytidae; genus Discoglossus; species Discoglossus pictus. The sequence goes on from CM050170.1 coordinate 167,089,281, forward strand.
CTATACATTCCAGGATTTGCCACAGATCCTTCCTGCTTATTATGTCGATCGCTTTGGTAAGGTTGACAAACATCACATAAAGGTCTTTTTTCTGTTCTCTGTATTTGTCTTGGCACTACTTGAGAACAAAAAACATGTCAGTGGTGCTCCTGTTGGCTCTAAAGACATACTGACTCTCTGGGAGGTACCTTCGCGAGAGCAGAGTTATCCCCCAGTACCTTCGCAAGAGCAGACTTATTCCCTAGTAATTTGAGCAGTCTGACTTTTCTGACTTGTATTGCCACTTGCAGCAAACAAAGAGCTTAGCGTGAAGTGCTGGGACCCCATTTTTCCAGATCTTTGCTGGGATCCTATAAACTATTTCCATTTGTCATTGTGAATACGATGGAGAACTAAGACTGAAACTATGCGGTTGGTGCAGAAAAGAGTGTGAAAATTGTCAGATCACTGGTTCAGAATCAATGCCTTGTCTGTAAGGAATGTTTGACCATCTGCACTGTGCATTGGCATGAACCAGGTGCGAAAGGCCGTACACCGCCTTCAGGGCTTCATAAAAGACCCTGTAGTCCCCGACATCTGTGCAGAATTCTGAATTTCACTAAGCTTTCATTGGAAGTTGCTGCACACAAAATGGAAGGCAGCTTTCTTTTTAGGGCAGGACATCTGAACAAGATGCTCTTGATAAGCGGATCTCTTTTTCAACAGTAATTAATTGTTCTCCTGATTGTTTTTGCCAAATCAGTCTTTGTTCTTTGTGGAGAACTCTTGGACCTCTTCAGAGGTCTGCAGGATGCTGGCTTTGAGGGATCCGTGAAGCATCAGGGATCCTCTAGTCTTGACTGGAGATTCGCCACGAAGTCGACCTTCACTTCAGCGGAATATAGGTTGCTGATCTGTAACTTTTTTCCTTGGGGCTTCATTCCGATTTGGTTTACGATTGAAATGGAGATGAAGTTTGCAGTGCACCAGGTGGTGGTCTATATTATATTCTGCGCTGGGCATCACTCCAGTGAGTAGGATGTCTTGAAGGTCTCGCTGGCACACCACAGTATAGTCTAAAGATGCCAGTGCTTGGACTGAGGATGAATTTAGGTTGTCTTCAGTCTGTCTTTCTTCTGGAAAATGGTGTTGGTGATGGTGAGTTTCTGCTCCGAGCAAAACTCCAGCAGAAGGCGCCCGTTGTTGTTGTAGCTTCCAACACAGTGGTTGCCAGATACCCCTTTTCAAGCTTCTGAATCTTTGCCTACTCTGGCATTGAAGTCACCAAGGTTGATGGTATTTATATCTGCAGGGATGTTCTGTATGAGATTGAGCAGGTCAGTGTAACATTTGTCCTTTACCACTGGATCCATTTGAAGAGTAGGGGCATAGACCCTGAAACTTATAGCATGCTGCTTGCTTTGAAGTTGGAGACTCATTAAAATGATGCAGTCAGAGAGACCCACTGGGTGGAGCTATGTCAATAGCCATCCTTGATAGTTTGTGGGCTACTAGAGTAAAGCGCTGTTCTGGGTGACTGTTGTCCACTGTGTCAAGTATAGTTCTGATGTTCCAACATGCGAGTTTCAGTCCAAGTTCACCTTGTGAGGCAGGTGTAAGCCTTTTTTTCTTTGCTTAGTTTCGACCACATTTGAAGATGCCGTTGACCGCGGCTAGCCAACTGGCTAAAGTGGAGACAAGCTTTCTTTAAGCCACCTTTTCCAGGCCCCTCTCCATGTGGAGCAAGCAGTGCTGTCCCTAGAGAAGACTACTTGTCCGTTCAGGGTGCATCCGAATAATTCCATTGTCTCCTGGGCCAGCATAAAACTACCTACACACCTAAACCGCTTGCATGCAGAATTGAGACTACAGCTTCCAGTGCCATCTTCCACCAGTCGTTTCATCTCTTTCCCATCGTTGCAGGGCTTGAAACTGTTGATTGTCTAGTTGTAGTCATATCCCTTGGGCCTGCGCAATGGAGTTTTTAGGTGAGATGCAGTGTGTGCAGTACTAGTCTCACCCTTTACACTCAGGGTTCATCTGTCACAGCCTAGCAAGCTGGGACGGTGACAGTGAGGTCCTCAAGCCGTAGATGTTATATTGGAGTGTCCTTTTTCTAGATGGATCCTCTGACTAGCTGCATCTGCCTGGGTTTGAAATTAGAGTTTTGCATCTCTTAGGCTGGCTACCAACCAAGGCTAACAAGCCCATCCTACCCATACAAACACCATATAGCAAACCCAACATTAAGTATTGTGGCCCACACTTCACAACACACCAAAACAACACATCACAGTCCCCACAACAAGTCTCATGTCCATTTTAATTGCATTTGATATTAGCAATCACCTGGACTGGAGTTTACAAATAACACAGGCCCATATTCAATTGAGCGATTGTTGTTCAATGTATCTCTGTAAACTGATTTTCTATTCAATTTTTTTTTTTTAGCGAGTCACAAATCTACGGGTTACAGGCTGAAAATCCCTGCAGTTGTTAAAATTGTAACTTACAACCCATCTAAGCCTTTGATCTTTCAAGCCCGCAAAAGTTACAATTGCAAAAATTGCTAATCGCTATTCAATTGCTACAGTTTCTCAAGTCCGCAAATGTTTTCACACTCGTAAATGGCAAATGTAGAAGAGAATCCTATGGGTACCAGATAGGACTCACAAGGGGTTAAACACCTGTTCGTAGCACTGTAAATGCAAATAAAAATAATTACTACACTTTAAAAGATGGAGAAAGTGATGAAATAATTAATTGCACAACAGTCTCAAGCCCACAAAGTTTCATTTCAGTGTCATATCAATCCCGGGAATCAATGATTTAATACATATCAAGCCACCCACATGGACTTAAATATTATTGCCTTTCATTTTTTATATTTTGTACATTGCTGAATTGCGAGTCTGATTGCATATGGGACCTCTAAACACTAAGGGCCTCATTCTATTATCGGCCGTAAATCGTCCGCAAAGCGGCGATTCCTTGCGGGGCTCCCGTTACCTTGCAATTCAATTATACGGCGCCGCAAGGCTATCCCCTTACGGCCGGCTGTATATCTTGCAACCGGCCGTAAGCTCAGAAATCTTTAAATACAAAAATAAATTCAAGACGGCACTGTAAAGCACTGTAAATGCTAGGGATCATAATGGGGGACATGAGGATTAAGAGCAACCCCCTCTCAAGCTTGCACATCAGCCCAAATCCAAGATGACATTAACTGTTTATTTTCCGGCTGCAGCGTGGGCGGGTCTGAGGTGCTCCAAGCCCTATCGACTTTTTACATGGATATGTGACATAAATTAAAAATAAAATTTATTTACGGATTTGAGTGTAGGGGAATGTTGTGCTAATGATGCTAACACCTACAATCACTTTATAGTCTCCTCAGAGTGCAGGATGGCTTTATTATGGCTTTATAATGTGCTTAAATGTGTGCCTGCGGGACCTTTTTGCTGCAAGTAAGCTGCGGCTCGGTTTTAGCCTTGCAGAGAGGGTTCCCGGAGCAATTAATTAGCAACCAGGATTTTCTTGCAGCCGAAACTCTTGCGGCCGTTTAAGATCAAAGGCTTGCCTCCGGCGCTTGCAAGGGATAGCAAGGCGTCGACCGCAAGCCTGCCTGTAATCCCCGGCCGGAAGGGAATAGAATAGGCAAATAGCTTGCGGCCGGTCCTTGCGGCCCCGCATCTCCTACAGACGAAAATAGAATGATGCCCTAACTGATTAATGTGTAACTTCTATGTTTTACTGACGTAATGATGACGGTCTCATTTACTATTGGCTGTTTCTAAAACGGTTGATCATGATCACGCTCTGAAATGCTACTTATGATTGCATGGTTTACGGTTTCGGCTCCATAAATTGTGGGCTTGTTCAATTGAATCGCTCTGTAATTTTAGCAAATTCCAAACCCGCAGACATACAGCCTGTATAACGTAATCTGTGAGCTTGCAATTGAATAAGGCTCATAGTCCATGATTCAGGTACCAGGTTCCCACACAGCCCATACTCCCCAAAGGTACATTTGGGCCCCCTTGGACATTACATCTTTCTATACAGTAGTGGGTTAGGTAAGCTATAATTTGCATACTTTTGCAAGTGATTAAGTATAATACCTATATGTACATGTAACAGTACATCTGTGGGCACATTTGGATGTCTAATATATATATATATATATATATATATATATATATATTTATATATACCCAATTAAACTGTGGAATAAAGCAAATGATATAGATTACAATGGATAAAACAAGTAGCTGCTCAAACTTTTAGGGGCTAGATTTTACTCCTAACTTTGCAGCTGTGATAATATATATATATGTTCAAGATTAAACACCTGGGTTTGTGGGAGGGGTCCTTTCTCGCTCCCCCTCTTCCATGTGAGGAGCCTTCGGCCTTATAAGTTCTTCCTGTCCACATCCCCTTGCTCAGCTAATTCCTGAGCCCGTGCCTGCAGGTTGTGTCTCTGCGCTCTCTCATTTTTCAGCTTTCCTTTTCAGCTCCAGTTGCTTTTTGGGCCTTTTCCTATTGTAATCCAAGGTTGCCTACTACTTCTAAGCTATCCAAGGTTCAGCCTTCAATTTTCATGCTTAGTTCCGGCCTTCTCGACTTTCCTATACCTTCTTGGGTGGGTTTGGACCTGAATTTGCCAAGTTGCATCCCTTGTCCATGTCCAAGGCTACGCCTGTTAAGCTTCTTTAAGTCGGCTTCACAAATTTTGGCCCAAATCTACTAAGTTTTTCAACTGTACTGTACCTTTTTGGGGTCGGTTTTACCTGAATCGGCGTGTTTTTTTTTCCTGGATCCGCTAAGATTACGACCCTTGTCTGTATCCAAGGCTGTGTCCAATGCTCCTCTCTTGGGCTTTCTCTATCCTGCTTTGGAGATTTTGGCCCAAACCTACCATCCTTCCACCTTCCTCTGCCATTTCATAAGTCCTAAACCAGGCTTCACAAGCTCACCTCGTTCATGCTCTCTACACAACCCAAACCAGCCATCGCAGGCTTACCTCATTTACGCTTTCCATATGAACTAAACTAGCCTTCGCAGGCTTTCAACATCTGCGCTATCATTCGACCCATACCAGCCTTCGCAGGCATTACCTCGTTCACGCCTTCCACAAGTCTGAAAACCAGCCTTCGCAGGCTCACTTCTATCACACTTCATAAGTCCTCACAAGTCCTAATGCCACTGCAGCCCTTTGCCAGACTCCAATGTGTTCACGCTTTTGTGGCCTTTTGAGGGCTTCTATCACTCTCAGCCCACCATATGTGTAATGACACATATGGTGGGCTGAGAGTGATAGAAGCTCTCCACCGCACAGAGTACAGTAGTACAAACCATAAATAGTACATTAGTGATTCAATTTTAATGTCTGAAAAATAAGTTAATAAACGTATTTCCTGCACTAATTTTTCAGAAATATTAATGCACTGCACTCTGGGGAAACTGGGTGGGGACATGCAAATAAGACCACAATGCACGTTCATTTTTAAAACCAATGACCATTTTAAACATGGCTCTTTTAAGCTTATGCACGCTGTATTTCACAGCTTAACGCACAGGAACGGAATGGATTATGTACAACCCAGGACACCAACCCACATACAGAACTGTTTTACTGCCAATCATCAGTGTGGGGTAAGTGCCTGGTTTGTGTGTTAGATATTTGTAGATAGTACTTCACTACAGCATTCATTACACATAGGTGGGCTGAGAGTGATAGAAGCCCTCCACCATACAGGGTACAGTAGTACAAACAAAAAATAGTACATTAGTGATTCAATTTGTATGTCTAAAATATATATATATATATATATATATATATATATATATATATATATATATATATATATATTTATATTTATATATTTAAATTTATATATAATTTATTATTGCTGAACGCTCTCTCCATATATTTCAGATATTGTAATACAACAGTGATAGAATGATAAAGTTAATCCAATAAAGAATTCATGTTACAAATTGTATCTTTTGTTATCGCTTCAGTTGCTCCACAAGACATATTGTGGCATTAGTCATAGACAGTGATTCACAGGGGATAAAGATGACCTAACTTAACTTTGCCTTCCCGTTTGTTTGAGGTGAAACATTTAATTTAAAAGTATTTCCACCATGACCAATTAGACATGCTTTTGCATCTTCCTCTAAGTTTTCTTTCTACCCTTTCTCAGATAAACATTCAATTGGTAAGACTATGAACATGAACACATTTTCCAAGATGTAATTGGATATTCATCGCTATTTAAACTGCAGGCGTAGGATCCCATATGTTGTCAAAATGAGAAGCAGTGGGCTTTCTTTTATTCTCTATGGATTAAAGCCTAAACTGTGCAAATAAAAACAGGGAATTTCAGATTAAATGGGCAAAAGAAATCCCAGTTACCTAATTATATGAAAACCCAGGTACTGTTCATGATAATAAAATAAATGGTAAAATATCAATACAAATTAATCTCAGTTTAAAATTAATGTTTGGTGTATGACCCAATTATTTATTGTGTTGTTTTATGCTCAGAGCAAGCAGCGAGCTGTATATTAAATATGTAGGAATTGAAGAAGTTTGATTAAAGAACTGTGAAGCAGTGGGACATGCACACGAACAGATCGTTCTTGTCTTAATTAGAAAAGCTGAAGTTTATTTGCTTTTACTTTTTAATGAAGAAATAAAATGAAACAGGTCCTTCTTTTGGGCTAGGTCCATATAGGAATGAAAGAAAATATCAGTAGTTAGCTAACTAATGGTGAACCACCAGGTAATACCTATAGGAAATCTCTCTCATTGGGATGAATTCTATTGTGCGTGAAAAAGTCATTTGAGTTTCACAGAGCACTTGTGCTTTAAATAAACTCGATTTCGAATGCAATACTATTAAATGGGGTTAATAAGTGCCTGGGGTAAGATTTTCATGTGAATAGCACCAATCAACAGTTTTTTTAAATATTGAAACCAAACAATAAAATGTATTAGATTTAGAATAAAACTAAAAAGTCAAGATTGTGCGTTAAAGGACATGGTCACACTAAGAGCATTAAAACTTTCTACACATTGTACTAGCCATTCTCTTTACAGTAAATTTCCCTGAAAATCAGGATTGTTTGTACTGCTCAATTATGCTAATGTACAGTTGAGTATGCTAATTTACAGTTTATTGAGTGAGAGGGGACAAACTGCATGATAACATTAGTTGGGCGTTGTTTTTTCAACACAGAGAAGCAGAATGTAATCCTTATGATGACATCAAATTAGCTCATTTAAATTCGAGATTGGTTATCTCATCAATTACTGATTTTAAAAACAAAATACTAGTACAATGTATATCTAGTGTTGATGCTCTTAAAAAAATAAATAATTGAGGAGCCGCTTTACAAAGATATACAGTTGGGATTTTGATAGATAGCAATGCTCTACATTCACTACCTTTTTGTTAACATTTTTATTTTTTATTTTGCATGTGTCAGCAAGTATTACAAAGTATAGTTGTATAAGGTTGTAGATATAGTATTATGCTTTAATTCCATAATATACAGTATTTGTAATCTGCATTTTATTTTTGTCAGGTCCAACCCTCAGTGATCCTATGGACTGAGCACGTCACGGCTTGTATTTTATAGATAGGGATTCATTGTGGGCCATAAGCTTTATATTTGAGGACACAACTTGCATTGTTGATGTGAACTTAATAAAGCATTTCTTGCAAGAGATGAGGTAAGATGAGATGAGAATGGCTGATTTTCCCCATGGAAATAGTGCATACTAAATTTAGAAATGAGGTGAAATATACTTGAGATGTTTAGTAATCTCCCTCTTTGTGTATAGTATATTTGTTAAGAAGTTTTTTATTAGGTATTGGCGTATCATTATAGGGACAATGTAGTCACTTATTTTCCATCTTGCATTTTCTTTGCTTGTAAAAGAAGTGCTGCAAACGTTAAAATCCCCCTTTAATTATTTTTTTGGGGGGAAAACTGCTTTGAGGATCAAGACATTCATTGGACTAATTTTAAGTAGGGTGTGTCAGAGCACTGTACTAGCTGAGTTAAGAAGTTCTGTTGCCTGACTAAAGGGAAAATTGCAGGTTTCTGGATTTCCCTAGAAATTTACAGCCTTAGGCCCTCATTCAATTGCAGTTTGGCCAATTGAATATGGCTCTAAATAAGCACATAGCATATTTTTTTAAAGAAGTTTTTAGTTAGTAAACATCTATCCAAAAGCAAGGATTTCACTAACTAAAAAGTTCTTTAAAAAAAATATGCTCTGTGCTTATTTAGAGCCCTATTCAATTGGTCAAATCGCAATTGAATGAGGCCCTTATTAAATTGCGATTCAGTAAATTTAAAAAGGCTCTATTTAAGCACATAGCATATTTTTTTTACAGAAGTTTTTAGTTAGTGAACTTCTATCCAAAAGCAAGGTCTTCACTAACTAAAAACTTCTGTAAATAAAATATGCTATGTGCTTAAATAGAGCCCTTTTAAATTTACTGAATCACAATTTAATAAGGCTGTTAATATACTTATGTGTCACTTTCAGAACCCCCGATCCAACATCAACTCACACAGTAAATAAGTGTACATATACTTATTATACATATTTATACATTTACATAGGATGGCCGCAGGGGCCACAGTAGTCACACAGTGCATGCAGGGGCAATGGGAGCCACAAGGGGCCTGTGGGGGCCACAGAGGACCCATTGGACCAAAGGGGAACTGTGGGGGCTACTAAGGACCAGTTGGGGCCACAGGGGAACTGTAAGGGTCCCTAAGGTCCCACGGGGACAAAAAAGGACTTTCTGGGCCACAAGAGACCCGCGGGGGGGCACAGGGGACATGCAGGGGCCACTAAGGACCTGTGGGGGTTACAGGGGAGCCACAGGGGGGCACTAAGAGCGTGCAGGGGCCACAAATGACCCACAGGGCCACAAGAGACCCACAGGGGCCACAGGGAACCCACAGGGCCCCTATGGTCCCACAGGGGCCACAAGAGACTCATGGCTGCATCTGAGGACCCACAGAGGTTTGTGGGGGGTCCACATGGGAACAGGGGGCCCCTCAGAGGCCGGGGCCTCGGTGCCTTGCACCAGCTGCACCGGCTGTAGCTCTGTCTGTGCTTCCAAGAATGAACAAAGTAATCTAGTTCAAAATATCCATGAATTTGATGAAAGGTTTATATGAAACACATCTAGTAGTAGTACTACAGTAGGTGAAATTATTAGAAACAGTGAGCGTTTTTCAATACTTATCAGTACTCCCACTGTGACATTTGTCCACATCTTGCCCTAAAACTATTTGGAATTTTTCACATATTGTAGTTTTAGCCATCTTCATTCCCAACATTAATATCTTTTACTATTTACTATACTATTTACTATTATAGGCCATTGAAAAAAATAAACCTTGGCTATTATAATTTCAATGAACTACCAAGGAGAGAGCTGCAAAACCTGTAATATGTCATTCTAGTGTATTGGATTTTGACCATTTTGTAATGGAACATTTTGGCAAACGTCATGGTCATTAGTACTTCATTATTAACAAGCATATTGCTTTTCCCAAATAAAAGCAACAAACCACAAAATTGAATTTTGAGAATGTGCCCAGTATTATCTAGAGATTGGCAGAGATGGAGATGAAAATGCAAAATGTCAGATCATTTTGGATCAGTTCAGGTTTTTCCACTTCACAGCTTGATTTGTCCAACTGGATGCAAAATAAAAACATGGCAGATTCACTGTCCTCGTTCATAGTTGCCTAAGGCACAGCAAAATGTTGCATTATAATATTATAAGAGCTCTCAGATTTTTTCTGCTGCGTTGATTATAATGCATAATTTCAAGTAGCACACAGGAGTAGACAACTCAAAAAGTTCCTGACTAGTTTAAAAATTAAAAATGAATAAAGCAAAAGGTTATTTGAACATTTTATTTAAAATGTGTTTTTAGCTCTTGTTTTGAAAAGATGTTTATGCAAGATTGTCACAGCTAATGAAGTAAAGCATGCCAATTCAAAATTCCTTGGCCTACTTTTGAAAAGTGAGAGCTCTCTGTCTGGTTTTATCATTTTGTATGTGTGCTCTCCCCGGGATGCAGTTAAACTCTCAAAACTGTGAAATACAAGTGATGTAGAAAATACATGAGGGTATATTTTGTATATTAAAAATAATTAATTTGACCTAATTATGGATTAACTTTGTATTTTAGCATTTGAGCCCAAGCTCAATTTTCATATTTTTTACATATTTCACATGACTTATCAGTATTTACTGTATATTTTAAAAACCTAAGTTAAAGGACCACTAGGATCATATTTTAAAAATGTACTCTTCTGACAAGCTTTACTTGAGAATAGGTTAACTTCCTGAGATGGGAGGAGTCCTAGAATACACCGGAAGTTGCATCTGTACAGTAGGAAAATTGCAGGATTCCATTACTGCTCCCAGCACCACTAATTGGAGGTTTGTTCGTTAACAAGGACACACCCACCTCAAAAGACAACAGCAGGCATAAAAACAGTATGGACGGTTATGAAAAGTGATTACGTTGTTTTACTTTCTAATACCATTTTGACCTCTGTCATTTTAGTTACAAAAGCCCATATGGAAACCATTTGACCACAGTGGTTATTTAAATTGTTTGTTCATTTGGTATAAACTTTAATTCAAAATAGAAAGATGCCTTGGGAAGAGTTGCAACAAGAGTTGCACCAATTATCTGACAATATTTAAGCAAGGACGTAATTTACTTTTTAGACACAGCCAATAGTAAATGAGACCGTCATCATGACATAAGTAAAAACAAACATACACTGTGACCGAATATTAAATACCCTCTTTTAGATGCAACAAAGAAAAATTGAGTGGCTGCTGTTGCATAGTAAGTACGGATTCCCAAATAATGGACACAACACAATGATGATACTCACACTCGTATTGGGGTTAAACGGCCATAGCTTCTTTTATACACCACACAAATGTAATTTATTGAGAAATAACGAGAGATGCTTGCCCACCCACCACTGGCATCCAGGAGAGCCCCATGCCCCCTGAGTATTCCCACCACAAGACAGCAGGGGTGTCCAAGATTTGTCCTGCAGGGCCGCACACTGGCCTGGATTTGACGATATCCCTGCTGCACCCAGGTGAGACTATCGTTTTTTCAGTCATCCTGAAGGATCGTTTTTTCAGTCATCCTATGCACAGAAAGGAAATACTCAAATCCAAGCTTGTGTCAGACCCAGTAGGACCAAACTTGGACACCCCTAGTCTATAGTCTGGGCCCTCTAGATTTTTGGATGGACCCCCTCCCCACGTTTAGCTTTGAAAGCAGCAATAGTACTGTTCACCTTCTTTCTACATCTTTCTAAAATGGATGGATTAACGACTGCAAACAGGTCAATATCTATGACCACACCAAAATAATGTTATGGAAAAATTAAGTTAGTCTAGCAAGATCACTTATATGATCAAAGCTCTTAAGGGCATCAACCCCAGATCATTTCCCCCAGTGTGGACTACTAGTATATCAGGTGGGGTCACTAACCTTGTGTACTGGACCATCTCAAACAAAAACCCTTCCCCACTTCATACCTCTCTTACCAAACCACCATAAGTCTACTCTCTCCTTATCAAAACCTAACTGCACACTACAATCCTTCACTGCCGCTGTTCATTTGGCCCAGTACATATAAGAATGCCCCATAATCCACTCTCTATTCTGAGCTGTCCCTGCAATGAAATATAAAACATACATTTGTATGGATAAACAGAATGGAAGGTGGGGAGGGGGATGGGTGAAGAAGGGGTAGTTAGCATCTAGATGTAGTGAATAACCTAAGTAGTGCCATCTCATGCTTAAATTAAAATGAGACAAATACTCATAAGGTCAACTAACCCCACTGTACATGAGCGACCTAGCCGGATGTAGCCGGCCCCCCCTATCTTACTTTAGTAACAACCAATCATGCATGCCCCCTTGATGGAACTTTAAACCAAATACCCTTGGCCAAGCCTTATGATGTATTCCCTGTCCCGAGAGTCAATCAAAGCCAAGACTCCATAGATGATCCGGACACAGAGTTGATTTATCCACAGCAACCAGCGCATTATCTCTAAAGCGCTGCCATTGGCCCCTGGACAGTGTGTCAGTGATCACGTTCTTGCACCCTGGAAGATGAATGGCTTTGCAAAAAAAATACCTTTCCATGCAGCCCAGTACCAGATGTCTAATTAAGTGTACAACCAGCAGGGATGATGATGTCATATTAATCACAGCCATAACAGCCAAGATGTTATTGCAGTTAAAGACAACATGTTGATCTCTTAACTGATCACCCCAGATGATTATTGCAACTACAATCAGAAACAGCTCCAAAAAAGCCATGTTCTTTACCAGACCAGAAGCTCTCCACTGCTGTGGCGACGAATCCGCACACTATTGACCTTTAAAATAAGTACCGAAACCTCTGCATCTGAGGCATGTGTGAAAAGGTCAATGTCATGTGTAGGAACTCTTTTGTTGAGAAAGAATGACTTTCTATTAAACTGGTCAGGAAACCATTTTCACATTTCCAGATCCTCTGTAATCACTCTTGTTATCCTTATGAAATGGTGGGGTTTCTTGGCCCCTGCTGTTGCCAGTGATAAATGTCTACTAAAGATTCTTACCATGGGAATGACCATGCAGGCAAAGTTCAGCTTTCCTAATAAAGACCATAAGTCCCGAAGGGTAATCTTTTTTCATGACGCGACCCTTGCGATCAAGCAACCCAAGTCCTCCACTTTTTCGTAAGTTAACGATGATTCAAATTTCACAGAATCAAAAGAAATTCCCAAAAACGAAATAACACTTACCAGACTCATAGTCTTTTCATTGGGCAATGGAATGACAACATCTCGAGCGACACATGAAAAGCAAGCCATCTGTGAGGAATTGACTCTGCTGGGTTTTGAACCCTGGTCGCCAGGCTGCTATACCTCTTCCCTACCACTGCGCCAGCCTGCCTTTTGTGAATTTCATTGAGATCTGATAAGCTTGACTCTGCTAGCAATAGTATCAGTACCTAAGTCTCTTCAGCTGTGTCTGGTCAGGTGTCTGGTCCTTGGCCTATATAAGGCACTTACTGTCAAATGTACCTTGCCAGATTATTGTGTGGTTCCTGATCACTTCAATAAAGCTTGTTCCTGTTTCACCTACAAATTGCTGAACTGGATTATTGCTGACTTTGGCTGCTGGTCTCCACAACCTTGTGATTCCATATCATTACAGAATAATCTGGCCCTTTCATGGAGACCGCCGGGTCAGATTCTGCATTGGCCCAGCAGGTTGCTTTATTTGCAAGAACTGTGCAGACCCAGGCACAGACCATTCAAGTGCTGCAGGACCAGGTAGCTGAACTGCAGGCCCAACAGGTTGCTTTTACTGCAAGAAATGTGCAGACCCAGGCACAAACCATTCAAGTGCTGCAGGACCAGATAGCTGAACTGCAAAATAAAATTCAGTCAATGCATAGTGAGTATACCAGCTACAGGGCACGAGATCTTGCGGCTGCTACTGTTACACCTGCACAAGATGCCCGCTTGCCCCTACCAGAAAAGTTTGGAGGAGATCGCAAAAAATGTAGGGGTTTCCTAAATCAATGCCGTTTGCACTTCATGATGTTACCTCAACGATTTCCATCTGAAAGAGAGAAGGTGGGATTTATTTTTTCCTTATTCAAAGATAAAGCCCTGGCTTGGGGCTCCCCTCTTCTGGAACAGGACAGTCCAGTCTTGGGTAATCTAAATGACTTTCTTGAGGCCATGTGCCTAGTTTTTGATGACCCAAATCGATGTGCTACAGCAGAAGCCATTCTCCTTCATTTGCATCAAGGGAGGCGCTCGGTGGATGAATATGCCGCTGAATTCAGACAGTGGGTTGCTGATACTACCTGGAACCAATCAGCCCAGAGGTTCCACTTCAGAAAAGGTCTCTCAGAAGCTATAAAAGATGAGCTAGCTCGTGTTGATCTTCCTGCTGACTTTGATGCATTTGTGCGTTTGGCTATCCGTATCGATCGGAGACTTTCTGAAAGAATATTGGAAAGACAGGGCTCTTTTAGACCAAGTACTACTCCAATTTCCTATTCAAGAACTTCTACTCCTATCCCACAAACACCTACAGACTCTGAGCCAGAGGCTATGCAGGTAAATCTAATAAGAGGGCCATTATCCAACGAAGAAAAACAGTGGCGACGCACTCACAATTTATGCCTGTATTGTGGTAGTGCAGGGCACTATGCCATCAATTGCCCTAGCAAATCCAAAAGAACAATAGCTATGGCGGCTGAGGGTGCACAGATTCAACACCAATCCCAGATTTCAGATCAACTGGATTCTGTCACACAACCTTTGTTTTCTCTGGCTCATGGTGAAGAGGGTATGTTGACTCAACATCCTCATTTTGTGGTGCCTATCACGTTGCAATGTGGTGATCGTAAAATTTCAACTACAGCTATGATAGATTCTGGAGCAGGTGGAAACTTTATGGACATTAAATTTGCAGCAGGAAATAGAATTCAGTCTATCCCTAATTCTTCACCTGTGTTAATGGAGACAGTTGACGGTTCTCCACTTACGTCAGGCCCGGTTACACATGAGACTGTGCCCTTAATGTTGACTGTGGAAGTGAATCACCATGAGGCTATCTCTTTCCACCTAATTTCCTCAACACAGTTTCCAGTGATTTTGGGGGTACCTTGGCTTGCTCTGCATAACCCACAGATTGATTGGAAGATCAGAACTTTGTCCTTTCCTTCAGAACACTGCTTAATGAATTGTCAACCCTCTAAGGTAACACCTGTTGCCACAACAATTAATGAAATGGTTGCTACAAACTTGACTAAGCTTCCTCTACAATATCGGGATTTTGCAGATGTCTGTGATCAGAAGAATGCTGATCAGTTTCCACCACACAGGCCTTATGAATGCCCAATAGAGCTGTTGCCTGGGGCTGCTATCCCATTTGGCCGTATATATTCCCTTTCTGAGCCTGAATTGAAAGCTCTTCGTGAATACCTACAAGAAAATCTTGCCAAAGTCTTTATTCGACCATCTACTTCTCCAGCAGGAGCTCCTATTTTCTTTGTAGAAAAGAAAGATGGCAGCCTACGGCCATGCGTTGATTACAGGGACATTAATAACATCACTGTTAAAAACCGCTACCCCTTGCCTCTGATTCCTGAACTTTTGGAGAGACTTCGCTCAGCTAAAATATTTACGAAGCTTGATCTTCGGGGGGCTTATAATCTGGTTCGCATAAGACCCAATGATGAATGGAAAACAGCTTTCAGAACCAGGTACGGGCATTACGAATATCTAGTAATGCCTTTTGGGCTGTGTAATGCCCCTGAAACTTTCCAGCATCTTATCAATGATGTACTACGAGATCTCCTGGATCAGTTTGTTGTGGCATATTTGGATGATATCCTAATATTCTCTGATAATCTTGAAAACCACAGAAAACAAGTCCGTATAATTCTAGAGCGCCTTCGTACCCACAGCCTATACATTAAACTAGAAAAATGTGAGTTTGAACAAACAGAAATTCAATTCCTGGGGTATGTAATAACTCCCAAAGGTTTAAGTATGGACGCAAGTAAAATTAAAGCTGTGCTGGACTGGCCCATCCCCAAGAATGAAAAAGATGTTCAGAGATTTGTGGGGTTTGCCAATTATTACAGGCGTTTCATTAAGAATTTCTCTGCCGTTATTACACCGATCACTGAACTCACATGTAAAGGGACTCCTTTTCAGTGCTCCGATAAGTCGGATACCGCATTTTCCCGATTGAAGACTCTGTTTACCTTTGCCCCTGTCCTGATATATCCTCAGCCGGAATTACCATTTATTGTGGAAGTTAATGCTTCTGATTCAGCTGTTGGTGCTATACTGTCTCAAAGGACTGGACCTAAGATGCTGTTACATCCATGTGCCTTCTATTCCCGCCAGATGGTGCCAGCAGAAAGAAACTATGACATAGGTAATAAAGAACTATTGGCTATAAAAGCTGCCTTCACCGAATGGAGACATCTCTTGGAGGGAGCTACCCATCCGATTACTGTCCTCACAGATCACAAAAATCTGGAATGTATTCGATCAGCAAAGAGACTGTCAGCCAGACAAGCACGCTGGTCCCTATTCTTCTCGAGGTTAAATTTTTTGGTTACATACCGTCCTGGCTCCAAGAATGGTAAGGCGGATGCCTTGTCTAGAATAGCTGACCCCCTCCATACTACCGTAACCAAGACCACCATCTTGCCGGAGGATATATTTATAGGAGTTACATTTCCTTCTGATCTGATGTCTCGCATTAAAAAGGGCTACGCTGAAGACCCAGTTCTTCGTGAGCCTCCTCGTGACCTCCATATGACGATGCTTAATGGGTTTTGGATTTTTTAACAACGTCTGTTTGCTCCGGAGTCAGTGCGACTGGACCTTTTACGTCTCTACCATGACTCAAAACCAGCAGGTCATCCAGGAATCCGAAAGACGCAAGACCTACTTGCCCGATCCTTTTGGTGGCCGAAGTATCATGAGGATGTTAAGAAGTATGTGTCCTCTTGTGATGTATGTGCCAGACATAAGACTCCTCGCTCATCCCCTGTTGGCTTGCTTCAGCCTCTTCCGATTCCTCATCGTCCCTGGTGATCTATATCCATGGACTTTATTGTGGAAATACCTCTCTCTAAGGAACACACTACCATTCTTGTTGTTGTGGACAGGTTAACTAAGATGGGTCATTTCATACCAGCTCATGGTCTCCCTTCAGCTAAACAGATGGCTGACCTGGTTATTCGGGAAATATTTCGTTTGCATGGAGTGCCTGATGAAGTAGTTTCTGACAGGGGAGTGCAGTTTACATCTCGTTTTTGGAAACATTTTTGTTCTAATCTAGGTATTAATGTAAATCTGTCATCAGCTTTTCATCCGCAAAGTAATGGACAGACTGAGCGAACCAACCAGACTTTGGAGCAATATTTGCGATGCTATATTAGTTACCTGCAGGATGACTGGCTGGATTTTCTACCCACGGCGGAGTTTGCCTATAACAATGCCCAACACTGCTCCACTTCTTTGAGCCCATTTTTTGCCAACTATGGTTACCATCCGACCTTTCTAGTCAGTCTCCCAATTACTACTTCCATTCCTGCTGTCACTGACCGGCTAACCGCCTTACGTGATTCCCAAGCACTGTTGAAAGAGACTCTTTTGGAGGCTCAGGAATGTTACAAAAGAGCTGCTGATAGGCATAGAAAGGAGGCCCCAGTCTATCATGTTGGTGACAAGGTGTGGCTGTCAACAAAGAATCTTAAGCTTCGGATTCCTTCTCATAAATTGGGTCAAAGGTTCATGGGACCTTTTAAGATCATTGCTCAGATCAATGCTGTCACTTTCCGTTTGCAACTACCGAATTCCATGAAAATACATCCAGTGTTTCACGTTGCACTGCTTAAACCTTTTCATGAAAATACTTTCCCTGGCCGAGCCCTGCCTGCCCCACCTCCAGTCCTCGTGGATGGTGAGGATGAGTATGAAGTGGAAAAAATTATTGACTCCAGGATCTTCCGTAACAAGCTTCAGTATCTGGTTCGCTGGAAAGGCTATGGTGGACAATATTCATGCTCCTGATCTCCTTCAGTCTTTTCATGTGCAGTACCCTGCTAAACCAGGTAATAGGGCATCCAGAGGCTGCACCTATAGAGGCGGGGGGTAATGTGAGGAATTGACTCTGCTGGGTTTTGAACCCTGGTCCCCAGGCTGCTATACCTCTTCCCTACCACTGCACCAGCCTGCCTTTTGTGAATTTCATTGAGATCTGATAAGCTTGACTCTGCTAGCAATGGTATCAGTACCTAAGTCTCTTCAGCTATGTCTGGTCAGGTGTCTGGTCCTTGGCCTATATAAGGCACTTCCTGTCAAATGTACCTTGCCAGATTATTGTGTGGTTCCTGATCACTTCAATAAAGCTTGTTCCTGGTTCACCTACAAATTGCTGAACTGGATTATTGCTGACCTTGGCTGCTGGTCTACACAACCTTGTGATTCCATATCATTACACCATCAGTTGCTGACATAATGAAACAATCAGCAGGAAGTCATCCAAATAGTGCATAACATCCTTGAAACCCGAAAGCTGCTCAATAACCCATTGTAGAAAATATCTAAAAGCTTCAAAGTAGGCGCAAGAAATTGAACATCTGATCAAAAGGCATAAGCTTACAAAGTATTCACCATTAAACTTACAGCCTAATAGGTAATATGAGGATGGATGAACTGCGGGCAACCTGAAGGCTGATTCAATATCGAATTTTGCCAAAAAAGTCCTGCAACCAGCTTTTTTACTTTTTGTGCAAAAGACAGATTGAAAGTAGCATATCTAACTGACAGCAGGGAATCTTCTAACCCATCATTCACATATCCCCAATTGGGGTAAGACAAATAGTGAATGAGCCTGTACTTATCTATTTCCTTCTTTGCTACTATCCCCAGCGGTGAGATGTGCAAGTTCTGGATAGGCGGATGACGAAAAGGACCTGCCATTGTGCCCACAGAAACCTACTTATTTATTTTTTCTTCAACTATGGCCGCATGCAATCTAGCTGAGACCAAGTTACCAGGAGACCTTCCAAAGTAACAAATTGGTTTTCTATAAACATCCCGAACGTCTAATGTATTTGTTTAACCATGGCACCATCCTTTCTACTTGTATCGGTGTAGAACACCTTAGGAGGAGAGTCTGATGGAAGCTTCGCTTTCTTAAAGTATCTGAATAAGGGATGTGGGCTACCACATTCTGCACATTAATGCTTGAACCGACAAGTTATTCCCCATTTACACATGCTTTCATTATACTGGAAACAGTGTCCTCTCTTAACTGGTCCCATCTTTCCTCCTAAAGTAGGATTCGCCCCTGCTGCATGAAAGGAACTTCCCGCCCTGGCAGGTGTGACTATGCTCATCCATGTCCCAATGTCTCTTTTGTCCCATCTCATGTCCTTCATCACTGCCATCCTTTGACAGAAATGCTCATCATAAAGCCACCAGCCCATACCCTCATATGTCTTGTGGTTGTTTTCGATTTCATCCAGATAACAAAAGAGCACGCAGAACACATTACTGGGAACCATTCATGATGATGCTTGCCATGATAACGTAAGCCTGAAGCCAGTTATTAAAGGTTTTTGGTATTCTTCTGTAGCGCTTTTTTCTTTCCTATTCCTCCTTTTTTGTCTCATCCCTCCTTTCTTTCACTTCAAAGTAACTATCAAGAGGGAACAAAGAGAATAGTTCTATAAATTCCTGCTTCTATATTTTTTCTTTGACTTCAACAGGACATGCATCCCATAGATCCTAGTTGGTAAAGGTAAGTGTTGCCACTTGCCATATCAGCCAGTATCATAAAATCCTCCTTTACTTTCTTTCCCCCCATAATTTTTGTATCCTTGTCTATCTCATCATCGTTTTACCCAGGGTAACCAGGGATCTAGATTCAGCCTGTTGCTCATGTGGAGGGGAGAGGGCTAACCAATGGTTGCATCTAAGCCCTAGCTATGCTATTGTCCCATCTTTCCACCTGTCCCAACATGTGTTTTAGCTACACAATTTGGAACCGATTAGCCTCATTGTTATTAATGTTGCTTTACTCACCTGCCCCTACTCGAACACCGTGCCTCACTTTCTTTTGTGTCCCTAAAGTTAGTAATGGTGCCTCTTTCCTTCCTTTTTTTCCCCTTGACTCCCATTCTTTTCAAGCCTGTGTGCTGCATTACCAGGCCGTGCCTCCTGCTCCTGCCTGCAGACATCAGCACCTTGTGAAGAGAATCCCACCTCTTTGTTTGCTCTTCACTTAGCTAACCTCTTTGCGGAGGTGGGTGGATCTGACCAAGCTGTTCATTCTTTGAATCTGAAAAGAGACCATCATTACAAAAGGCACTATCCATTTTCAAATCATTAAAACCTGACAGAAACTGATCTGAAACATATACAGACAAATCCAGATCATGGTTGCTATCCACATCCCCTATTGGAGTATTGTCCATAATGATATTCATGTAATTGTCATATAAATCTTCATCACCATATAATGAGCCTTGTAAATTTTCCAATTCATGTGCAGATGCTTCTGTGTTTTGCAGAGAAGTCACTAGCTGAGAAGCAGCTGGGTGTGCCAAGCTGGAAATCCCCACTCTCCCTTCTCCTTTCCTTGTTTCCCTGCACAAGGAGCCCATCCGTCTGTGAACCCTCAATCCCTCCCTTCTCACCTCCTCTTTTCCTTCCCCTTCATTTTGTTGTGCCCCTGTCAGCCTGTCTCTTCTAGCCTGAACACCCCTTATCCTGCTGTCGCAGCAGACGTGGTAGGAATGTGAAAATCAGGGTTTGGTAATGAGGCAAAAATAAGAGAGACCAGACGGAAAGGGCCCCTGACTAGCGTTTCCCTTCTGATCCTATTAATCAATCCACTATTGGTGAAGCCATTTTTATGCCATTGCCATAAAACTGATGCTAGGGGTTTGAAAATCAAAAACTCACTGACCTCAAATTGCTGACCCTAGAATTTATAATGCCTTCTATGACATCATAAACTTTTCTACCCTACACACTTTCCCAATTAACCCATAAATGCAAGCTTTATTTATCTTATTTCTAGCCCAGTCAAAGACCTAATAACCCTAACTACGTTCGGCCTTGGTTCACTTTCCATCAACATTAAGCAATCTACCCTACACACTTTCCCCATTAACCCATAAATGCAAGCTTTATTTATCTTATTTCTAGCCCAGTCAAAGGCCTACTAACCCTAACTACGTTCGGCCGTGGGTTACTTTCCATCAACATTAAGCAATCACAGCTAATTGGTTTAAAAATCACTTTGGAAAATGTCTTGTCATGAATCACATCTTGCTATAGGAAGAGCACAGATTCTACAATGAATCTTTGTAATTTTAATGTTAGTTTTCTTAACTCTGAATCTTTGTTTTTTCACACCTAAATACGTTTGCAAAATGTAAAACATATATTTAAAATGCATGATTAAAACATTTGAATTTTCCGTTTCTTTAATCACCTTCTAACAAAAACTCTTTGTGCTAATTTGGACTTTATGAACTATCCCAATTATACCACAGTGACATTTACTTTACTATTTAAAAAAAAAGCAAATATGGTAAGATTTTATGTTTTTTTTTGTGTGTATAGGACATTTTCTATTGAAAAGCAAGGCTCAGATTGACGTCATGAAATATAAAGTGTGCTCATGGTATTATATTTTGAACAACTTTAAGGCCACACAATGAATGAAATGTAAGCTCAATTACTTTAGATAAATATAATAATCAATGTAATCATTAGAACCATTAACTTGCTGAGCATTTGTTTCCATAATACTACAGTAAGCCATAATGCAATTGCCAATGCATTATCATTGAACGTCTACATTTAAAAAGCTGCATCTTATCTTTTCAGTCAGAGAATCTGTGTTATTACCTTATCTTCTATCGTTAAAGATTATTTCTGTATGGATAATGATCCTGACCTTAGACTTTTAATAGCTCTATGATGTTACAAATACTGTAGCTATGACATCCTGATAGCCGAGGCGTGCTTGTTAAGGAAGCATTAGAAGGTAGTACAGAAATATTTTTTTTGCAGTAAATATACTTTATTTTAAGCTCAAACCAGTTTGGTCATGTAACAGAGAACTTGCAAATTATATTTTGTTAATGTCACCAGTAGATAAAAAAGGGATTTAGCAGAGTGAAGCAATTCCTATGGAATATTATATTTAAAAGGATCATACTATGTTGTAAAGATAATCTATAAACTTACTAATGAAGATTCAGGTCAGATACCAACTTTAATAAGATCCCATCTGATGCACTGCTTCTATTCAGAAATGATATGTCTGGGACATATTTAGGTTTTATGATGTCTTGGGCCCATTCAGATTTGTGCACCCTAATTAACTCCTTCCCAACTAAGGACTTTATTCAATTTGAGATACTTCAGACATTTTTCTGTAATGTTACACATGTGTTAAATTTCCTTCACTCATGAATTAAGTATCTCACTCTGAAATGTATAAATCCAATGCTATAATGAGTGTTTGAAAAAGCCCTTACAAGTCCTATTTAGTACTCGTAATATTTGTGACAGAAACTTGATACTTTTTTCAATTGCAGGTTAGACTTTATTTGTGAGCTAGACTTACGGGTCTAATAGAATATTGATTTTGTGTAAATATAATTATTTAGAACACATAATATTTGAGCTTTGCTAAAATCAATGTAGTACTAAGGCCTGTTTAGTGGGTTTGGCTGGCCCACAGTGATTGTGGGTGAGTAACTCGTAATCGGATTGTGAGTAGCTTATAGAATCTGTGGCAATATTAGGAGTAGTTTAAAGTGTGTTTACATTTACAAATTGGGCAATAGAAAAGGGCCCTAGATGGTCGGTGTGATGCCTAGGGGACCATAGGACTTTTGGAACTATTCAACTTTGGTGGGCCCTTGACTGACGTGGGTTAACTGTACAAATGTTTCCCCTTTCTCCAGGAAGATGACCTACCCATCTGGGTACTTGGACTATGACTGCAAAGTTGTTTAACTATGTTCCTTGTTATGGCATTAATATGTATTAGTCTGTTCCTCTATGTAATTATTGGTGTTTGAAAGGTACCACAACATGTTTGGTGTTAGGGTTTCCCCAAGGGATTTTAATAAAGTATATTATCAGGGTTGCCTGGGGAAGGGGATCACAAGTAACAGGTTACTGGGTTGAGGGGGTCCAGTGAGACCAGAGGAAGAACTGGCAGATGCCAGAGAACGATGGACATTCAGTTATGAATCGGGTGGTGAGATAGAATAAACCACCATTGTTCTGACTGATGACACTGTGGGAGACTGGGCATAAAGAGAGGATTAAGATTTTTAATCAGTCAGATTCCTGACCAGCAGAGAGTGGTCAGGGGGAATTACATCAGAAGTTATGTCTTGTTTGGATGGGTGATGTTTTGTAACCAATGAAGCAGTTACTCAATTTGATTGTACTTAACCACAATGTACTTGTCATTCTTGAGGGAAGGCTGGAGTTAAATCACTTGCTAGTATCCTGATAATTCTTCTGCTAAATCCTACCCTAAGGGAAGAGCACAGATTCTACAATGAATCTTTGTAATTTGAATGTTAGTTTTCTATCTGCTCATGTGTTCCTGCACCCTGATCCTGTTGTTCTTGATACCTGGAGAAGCAAGCTGGGCCATGAAATGTTCAATCCATCATAATCCCAGGGGTGGTCCTGTGAGCTGAAAGCAGGAAGGGTTTGGGGTGCACCTTGTACCCTCACCCCTGGTTGGGGACATCTGGGTTTTATGTTACCCTGGAAATTATGTAATGACACAAATATAATACTAAATAAACAAATAAATTGCACATATGTGCCTATGGGACTGTTAAGCATTAACTTATAAAGCACTTACAATTTTTCAATGCTTTTTTTTAGTATTTTAATGTTTTTTTTTAATTCAGAAAGGCTTTTAAAATAATTTGCAGGTGCTCTTTAGTTCATGTAATTATTTTCACTTATGTTACGAGTCATACTTAATTTGCGAGTGATCAGTAAAGTCTTAATTGAATAGCTATTTAGTGTAAAAACTTTACTCCTAATATTACATATGTCAAACAATCAATTGGAAGGCTTGCTGTAATTTGCATGTCTGGCTTTGTTTTGTATAATATTGGTAGCTCACAGGTAGTTACTTACCACTTTTTAGTACTGTACCTTATATAAATAGGGAATTGAATAGAGCCCTAAGCTTCTATGCATTGGTGGGACACTAGGTCCTATGAGAGCTGACAACAGTCCAGGATTTCCCTCTCTCTGTTTGAACAATCCAAATAAAACTTAGTGTGCTAAGGCAGAGATAACCTGAATACAGAGAGATATTGAAATTGTCACTTTTAGCAGCCCTCATAGTACTGAGAAGCCTACCACTGCTATGATTACTTTGTGTTAGCTAGATAATTAATACCATCTTAGAACTGTTTTCCATGGCTCCTGTAATAACTGGTGTAAGGCTAACATGCAGCTGCTAAAGTATACCCATAGAAGACTTTGAGTCTGAATACCCACTAAATTAAGTGAACAAATGACACCAGCTCAAACATCCTCTCATATCCATACCTATCTATATAATACACTTCACATATCAGGAAAGAGGTTAAATAAAATTAAAAACAAATACAGGGGGCTTATGACCCCTCTGCGTATGACCAGTTACCCTCTATGAGCTGAGTATCCACTAGGATTTCCCTCAATACCTTTTTGCCCCTATGAGCCTGGGTATCGCTTCAGGCCTCCCGCCTCAATGCCCAGGGCATATTGAAAGCTGTGCATTGTTTTTTATAGACTTGCATATTTTTTTGGGCAGAGCCCAATTTCCATGGGCCGTAGAGAGGTCAAAAGCCTTTAATCAAGAGAACAACATTTTCAATCAAATGGAAGTGCCTGTTTATCCAGGACTGAAGAATGAGAACCAAGGCATTGTGAACTGTCCCTGGAGGGTGTCAAAAGAGCAAATGATGTATGTTCTCCCCAATACAGGTATCATTTTTTTTCCGGTTGTATTCTTTTTTTATTTTAAATGTAACCATTTTTTTATTCTAGTGTATTTTTTATTGTATATTTTTTTATTTCATGTAATGTTACCTTTAATGTTAGGGATTAAACTCTCATTGTGGTTTATGGGGACCAATATGCACCACTGTAGTGGTAGGATCACTATGGAATGGGATCGTTCCAAAGACTGTTAATTTTTTTTTTGTGTGTAGTGTAATTTACTATGAGGGTCCTTAAGGAACGCCATGGGGTGGTTAGGGTCCATGGGGATGCAATATGAAACCGTGTGTGGGTCCTTGAGGGTTTTAACATACGTTAGGTGCCATGTCCCCTGGGAACTTCTCTATATATGGTAGGTGCCTGATGGGGTCAATAAAGAAAACAACATTATATATAGATGGTCAAATCCCGATTAGGGTAATCAGATCACCTTTCAATAAAAATACTTACCCTAATAAATTAATAGACCTTCTTTACTCCAGGTAACAGAGGACCCCTACATTGTCATGGATCCCAATGTGTTGCACCTGCTTCTCTGTAGCTCAGCCACTAATAAAATGTTTTAATTAGGTGGCTTAATGCATATTATTCCCCTCAGTGTAATTCTCATATACAATTTACCCTTGATATACTTCTAAGAAGCCTACAGGACAACTTCTGGAACTTCCTCCTGTCTTCAATTTATGGTGCCATGTTTCACAGCTGTGACCTAAGGCCATACTTACAGGAAGGAGGTCACACTATCATTGCCTCATACTGCTGTGCTGTATACAGACAATGACATCTCTGAAGATAGTCAAACATTGCAAATCAGTAGCAATAATTATACATTGGAATCTTAACTTTGTCTTGTAGTCAGAAAGTCTTTACGTTTATTGTGGGAAGACAAGTGACACAAGGATTCCACTTAAGGACTGCAAGCAAATACTATGCTTATGTGCCTCATGATGCTCATACTCACACTCATCAGCTGCTTGCAGCAAAACAGTATGAAACATGCTAGTGTGGGGACAGCATTAGGTCACAGCTGTGAAACATGGCACCCCACATGAGAAAAAAACAGAAGACAGGGTGAGGATCCAATGCTGAGAATCTGTTAATCTGTGGGCTTTTTAGAAATAAGTGAAGTGTACCTGTTGTGACATTTACATTAAGGAAATTAAAACTAAGTAACCCAATTAAAAGATTTATAAAATGCAAATTGATGTTTGCATAAGGAGTCTCTTTAATGTTTTGTTTTTTCTAACTAATCTTATCCAACCCAATAAACAGCACTTTATTTGATATTTAGTTACAGTAGTTGTACCGCAGTAAACTTTCCTATTTACAATGCAGGGAAATATCATTTCTATGAACCAATTGTTTTTTATTTTAGTCAATGTCTTCTTCTTTACCCAGATGGGTACTGACAATAAATTTGACCTTCGTTAGTTGATTTTATTTGTTATGCTCTTAAGCCATCTGTTATAAGTTTACTTCTTGTTATGCACAATATCACAAACTTGCCAGTTGGACTTTGCTAATGGTATTGCCAATAGGACTGTGTTTGTATATGTGTACAAGTGATGGCAGTAGCTCAAGCAATAAAATTCATTTTAGCTTGTGACCAGATTTTTGTTTTTATCTTCTGCTAGTCATTAAGGCTCTGATTTAACAGACGGTGAAGAAGCTATTTTTGACAGATATCTCCACAGTGATTTGTAAAATTTAGTTTTTTTTGGAAAGAGGTGGAGGCCAAGAGAAGATCAGACAAAAAAATAATATACTAAGTTAGCCCTCCTCCAGTTTTAAATTAATTGTAGGATTTTAATATGGCATGAACAAGATATCTTAGTGGATAAGAACAGACTATTGTTATATAGTTACTGTAGATCTAAAGGGAGGGAAGTGTCCACATGTCCGTGTAGTTAGCAGAGGTTTCCTAGAGACTACATAAGGCTCCAGCAGTTAATGCCAAATGGAGCCACATGCTGTGTTATCTGTGGGGGTATGGGAATGATTTATTGCGTTTTACTGTTCTGAAAACATGTGTGTCATTCAATAAAAAAAAATGTATCCAACACTTACACCAGCCTGCTGGTGCAAGGGGGAATCCTAGTGCTCCAGCTCTGGGGCCTCATTCAATTGCTATTTGGCCGTTTGAAAAGGGCTCTATATAGGGGCAGAGCGTATTTTTTTACAGAAGTTTTTAGTTAGTGAAGACCCTGCTTTTGGATAGAAGTTCACAAACTAAAAATGCTCTGTGCTTATATAGAGCCCTATTCAATTGGCCAGATCGCAATTGAATGAGGCCCCTGGTCTTGATGTTTCTGTTCCGTAGCAGCAAGGATCTGAATAAAGTCTTAACACTTTATTAATGTACTAGTGTGGTTATATATTTAAAATATACTATCTTGAAAAAAAAAAATAATAAAAAAAATACATTTGAAAATGTTATAAAATACTTCTGTGGTCCATGGAGTATTGTAGTTATTTTTTTCAATGTCATCTTTTCATTAACTGTACTTGTGTTTGCGTCATTCAGTAGTGTCTGACTCTCTGTGATCCCATGGACCGTAACACACCATGCTGATCCACTAGGTGTTCATAGTAGATATACAGGAGTGGGTTGCTAGTTCTTTATTCAGTGGGCCACAGCATACAGCTCCTGGTATCCCTAGGTGGTCTCCCTTCTAAGTACTGACCAGGCCCCAATGTTGTTTGGCTTCAGGGTGGTGTGAGCTATTTGTTCCCTGACTGGAATTGTACCCAGGTCGCAGCAGTGAAAGCACTTAAACCTAACCACCAGGGACCTCTGAACTGTACTTACTCATGGGCAAAATGTTTTTAGAAATCCCAAAAATATATCCTTTAATTAATTATTATTATTAATTACAACAATAACAACAATAATAACAAATCATATATAAATATTCTTTGCTGTATGACAGAGGAGCCTTATAATCTAATGAGATCTCATTTAGTCCTATTGAAAACAAGCACGGCTTGTAGCAGAAACTAAAATGATGGTACCTACTTCAAGATAATTGCATTTAACAATTAAGAAACAGAATACTATTTTAATTTACTTTTTAATTTTTTTAATTCTTCGATCTTCAAAGAGAGCATAGAGCTTCAGAAGTTCTCTAATTTATTTTTTTTAGCTTTGCTTAGTTCAAAGTATAGTTTTTCAGAAGACTATATTATAAATATAGTGGACCTTTAATAATCTTATTCTATTTAATATAATGATTTGAAAGTCAATAGTAGTGGATAAGATGTAAATTCTTTGAAAGAAACTCATAGCACTGTATATGTATAGTGTATAAGTAAATCTAACAATTTCATATAGTTGAAGAGATTGTTGGAGACTTTCCATATAAAATAATGTCCCTGGGTACATATTATGTACATTTCAGCACTGGACAGCTCCTACCCAACACTGGATATCATTTACTCTTTTGACTCAATTACATTCAATGCCAGTATTTCTCTGATGTATATTCATGATTTTGTTTGCAGAGCAGTTTCATAAAGCAATAACCCCAGACATACATTTTGTGGTGTAGATATTTATTTCCATTGCAATGATATAAATCATTTTTAAATTGTTTTATCTTGTATTTTTCAATCAGCATCACAATCTTTCCCTTGAATGTGGACAAAATATTACATATTTTTTTTCTAAGCAACCTACCATGGCATCACTGTCACAGTTCTTTTATTAGAAGAAATGTGCCTATATATATTTTAGAACAGCAGCTTCATTACAGTTGTTGTAGAGCTAAAATACATAGACTTTTCACCTTTTTTGACATCTCTGGCGGTAGTTGCGGGCTGTTAAACAGCTTTAATAGAAGATGAACCCAATTTCTTGCTTTAAGCCCATGAAAACCTTTATTTTATATTGGTTTTGCCATCTTCATGGTTCGTTAAGTGCAATGCGCCGTTATTTTACAGGAGCTTCAGGACCCCAGAAGGACTTGACAGTTAAATGAAAGTTGTCAGTCTTCTTCATGCTCTTACTAGATTGGGCAATAAAAGGGGAGAACCTGGAAGCAAGTTAGATCAATGGTGCAAACAAATAAAAGAAATGTAATGAGACTCTCAAAGATGCAATAGGGAAAAGTATAGATATTTGAATCATTGTTCAGATAGAAACTGGTTATAAAAAAAATCTCTATCGGATGTTTTTAAACAGAATGGTACACTATGTAACAAAAGTATAAATAAACCATCAAATTCAACATTTTATCTCACAATAGAGGCATTTCATGCTTCAGAAGGAAGCTTGTTGTGTTTTCTCCTAACATTTATATATATATACATTTGTGGGCACATTTGCATGTCCCTGCTCAGCTTCCCAGAATACAGTGTAATAATGTTTTTTCTCGGAAATCTGAGCTGGAAACAGTTTTTTTTTTAACTTGTTTTAGATATTCAAATGTGAACACATATGTACTATTTATTTACTATATATATATATATATATACATATTTATATATATATATATATATATATATATATATATATATATTTATATGTGTGTGTGAAATAGGGTTACAAAATGTTTGGACATCTGGTTCATTAATTAACGTATGAACAAATAAATGTAGTTAAATATATATGTACAGTATATATATATATATATATATATATATATATATATATATATATATATATATAAATATATATTTATACATTTATTTATATATAAATATATATATATATATATATATATATACACACACACAAATATAGATACTGTAGATAGATAGATGCTGAATTTTAACTATAACATAACTATATTTGTATTTGTTAAAATGATTATCATTAGGCCAAACAAGTGTTAGTGATGACTGTCCATGTGATACTGTGCAAAACTGTGTTTAAATTATTATTATTATTATTATTATTATTATTATTGTGCATACTTAAAATAAAAATAGTTGTTCTTTAGTCAGTCGTGTCCAACTCTTTCTTAGCCTATGAACTGCAGTAGGCCAGTCACATCTTGTGTCTGGTTGTGCCTATCCATAAGGTTTTCATGACAAAGAAACTGAAGTGGATTGCCAGTTCCTTTTCCAGTGGACCACAATTTGTCTGACCTCTCTGCTATGACCCACCCATCATGGGTGATCCTGCATGGTATAGCTCACAACTTCATTAAACCAGACATTATTTATATATATATATATATATATATATATATATATATATATATATATATATATATATATGTATATATATATATATATATATATATATATATATATATATATATATATAGATACAACGTGTGTTTAAATCATTATTATTGTGAATGAGTAAAATAATATAATATCTTAATTTAATAATAGAAATTGAAATATTAAAAATAAACTACACAGGTGCAAAACATGTGCTTGCTGTTTTTGATGAAGTCTTGCTGTTTTTATTTTCTTTGAGTCTGATGATACATTTTGCCAGATCAATAAACCTTCTTTATAGATAAGGTAGAGAGCTTTCTAAACCCCAAAGGCTTCTTATTCAAGTGTTCTATAACAACACATCTTGCTGGAGTATATATATCCAGAGGTATAAATAGATATAGCAGTAAATCTTCAAATGAAGAGAAAGACTAGTGTAGATTTTGTAAAGTTTGACAATTGGCTCAAGCAGAAGTATAATGCAATGTAGGACACTATTGCCTATATTGAAAATGAACAAAAACGAATTCTAATGGTTCTGCTTAATAATGTTCCTCCCCAATGGCAGAGCTAGAGAATTGAGGGAGCTGGTGTAGAAATAAGCTTTAGGACCCATCCCCCTATACTTTGCTGCCACTTTGCAGCCCTTGCTCTTCTACCCTCTTCCCTGATACACCAGTTGGAGCTACAGTATAAATGCTTTTACTTAAACAGGCACACACCAATTTCAGACCAAGGTGAGGGATATCTCTGGTGGATGTAAGCAAATTACATGCAACAAAAAAAAATAAAAAAATTACACTGCACTGTTCCCCTCCCCCCCCCCCCCCCTCGTAGGAGGGTCCTGGTCCACTGCACCACTGGTAGATCCATCCCTGTTCTTCTCATAATGTTCCTTTTATTTAGCACAGCCCTTGTTTAGTCTACTAAGATATTAAAGCTTGGAAAACTTCAGTAACATGTTTAAAATGGGGAAAGATTTACTTACATCTACTATCCATACATCTGGAGCTCTGAATGTGTTTTGAAAAATTAATTGTAGCTAGTATTGCTATAGTGGTATGTCATTTCTATCATGAAATTGATAATTTGATAGATTAAAAAATGCCATAAAGTTCTAGGAATCCACTGAGCTATTCAACACCATTTTTTCAGGACCAAATCCATTTTAATTGGCATAATTTTCTATCCTCTGTATTTTCTAATTATCTTGGAGTATCTCGGGAGTATAGAGAACCATAAAATAATTTGCTACACCCATTTGATACTTTGGAAGTTTTTGACAAGTTTAAGAACTTTTTTCCTTCTCAAATGACTTTGCACTGGCAGACATATTTCTAAATTAAATTGAGTTAGTTAGATACCGTGCCTTGCAAAAATATTCACCCCCTTGACTTTTTACCTATTTTGTTACATTACAGCCTTAAGTTCAATGTTTTGTTAATCTTATTAATTTCATGTGATGGATCAGAACACAATAGTCTAAGTTGGTGAAGTGAAATGAGAAAAATATATACATAAAACTATTTTTTAGAATTAGAAAACAGAAAATTGGCATGTGCGTATGTATTCACTCCCTTTGTTATAAAGCCCATAAAAAGCTCTGGGGCTTTATGGCAGAGAGGCCAGAAAAAAAAGGCATGTTTTGAGTTTGTGAAAAGGCATGTGGGAGACTCCCAAAATGTATGGAGGAAGGTGCTCTGGTCTGATGAGACTAAAATGTAAATTTTCGGCCATCAAAGAAAACGCTATGTCTGGAGCAAACCCAACACATCATATCACCCAAAAGGACACCATCCCCACAGTGAAACATGGTGGTGGCAGCATCATGCTGTGGGGATGTTTTTCAGCAGATTTGACTGGGAAACTGGTCAGAGTTGAGGGAAAGATGTATGGTGCTAAATACAGGGATATTCTTGAGCAAAACCTGTTCCACTCTGTGTGTGATTTGAGGCTAGGATGGGGGTTCACCTTCCAGCAGGACAATGACCCCAAACACACTGCTAAAGCAACACATGAGTGGTTTAAGGGGAAACATGTAAATGTGTTGGAATGGCCTAGTCAAAGTCCAATGTGCCTTAGGGAGTTCAGCTGCACCTCACTGACAAGGCCTATAAAGGCCCGAAATGCGTCTTTGCTATTTCTCCTGTTCAGGGTAGAATTGCCTGGTATTTCGGGGCTGGGTCACTCTTTTGAGTGGAACCAGACTGATATACTATAGGATATTTCTCCCTGTGAAGGACACAAGTGAGCTAAAAGAAGTTGCTCTCAGTGTGGCTTATCATGGGCATAGAACTAACCTATTAAGGTTGGTTCGTTCTCTGATAAGTACCTCTGACTTAGTTGTTTTGTATAGTCAAAGCACAGACCTTAATCCAATAGAAAATCTGTGGTCAGTCTTAATGATTTCTGTTAGTAAGTCCATTTGAAAGGAAATTACATATACAAAAATGGAAACAATATTTTCTAGTCCTACTCCTAAATCATTAACACATATGCTAAAAAGGAGATGGACTAATACAGAACCATGAGGAACCACGCTTACCACATTAGTCCAATCTGAGTATGTACCATTTACAACAACCCTTTGCTTACTGTATTTTAGCCAGCTCTCAATCCATGAACATATATTTACTGCAATTCCTGTATCTCTTAGTTTGCAAAATAATATAAAAAATCTGTGCAAAATCCAAAAAGACCACTGAGCTGTTTTGATGCAAGTTGCTACTGATCTGCTCATCGAAACTAATTTGATTTGTCAGACATGTCATTTATAAATCTGTATGATTTTATTTGTGCCAAGTTTAGCATGTTTGCTTGTGCTGTGAGTTACTGTGTTATGCCTCAGCTCTCACATACTAAATGGTATGCGCACATGCTATCCTTCTTCTTAGCTTGTTTTTAGGTTCCTCCTTCCTGCTGCCTGTCCGAACATTGGAAGGTCTCCTGATCCTGACTTGCTTGTTCTTTTGTGTTGTGTCCCATATAATGCTTCTTGACTCCAACCCTGGTTATATTGGTTTCAGACAATGATTCAAAGATTCCATAAATTACAATTAAAATGTATCTAAAACCATTAACTGGGCATCAATTCCAAAGAGAAAATATGTTCACAATATATTTCAACCAATTATCTGATGTATCAGAGCAAAAATAAATAATAATAACACCAAGGGAGTGTGCAGGCTCAGAATTACAATTATACATACTATAGAAGTCCACTAGGTATTTGCCTGTAGGGTGCACCATGTTTTTATACATAAAATGTATAATTATACTTTACATATATCTCCCTTCAGAAAATACTATGACTTGGAGGTAGGAATAACAAAGCTCCGCTTTGACTGGCGGAGTTTTCTTGGAAGATATAGTCTCAACTACACACAAAACAATAACAACCTCCATGAATCTACCTGCATGGCTTCGGGTGCAATGTTTTAGGGAGATCACAGAGCTAAAATATGTATAATGTGTCTGTTCTTTATCAAACTATTGTATTCTGTTTTTCTTATTATGGTTAACATTATGCCATTATGCTTCATGCAGGAATAGTGACATTATAAGAATGTTTCTTGTTTCATGTCAATGTTATTTTAAATATGGTATATATATATATATATATATATACATATATATATAGTATATATATATATATATGTACCGCTTTATTGGGCTCGGAAAGATCCCCCCCCCCCCCCCAGTATAATTGTGAGCTCCATTGTAACTCTGCTGGACCAATATAAGGATAATAATCACCAGGGACACCTAATACTAACACAGGAAAGCAGGAGATAATATACAGGTACCAACTTCTCCATGTCTTTTTATTCAGAAATACCTCACATGATACTGTTTTACAATTCTCTATTCTAATTGTCAGTTTAACCCCTCATATACTGGTTATAACTGAATAATTAGTATACAGAATATGAAAATATGGCAACATATTGATAATTTATAGATATAATGTTCTCTAATACATAGTCCATATTAGATAACATACACATATAGAGCCTCATTCAATTGAGGTTTCGGGAGATTTGGGCTTCGGAAATGGAGCCTGTAACTTATTTTGCTATTCAATTGTCGTCTATTTTTGTGCTCCGATCGAGTTACGGGCTCCAGCCTCAGATTTATTTTGATGGTTACCATCGCAAGATAATGCCCCTCCAAGCCTTTGCTCTTTCGTGGCCGCAAGAGTTTTGAATGCTAAAATCGCAAATCTCTTTTCAATTTCTCCAAGTCCCCCTCTCTAACCACCCTGCCAAGGCAGCAAATGGCAAAAGTCAGTCTACACTTAAGGGGTTCCAAGGGGTTACAAGTTAGGGGTTCTACATGTCCGTAGCACTTTGAACGCACATATACACACACTACTGTACTTTTATTAAAAGGGAAAGTGATGTTAGATCTTAGAATTAATAGCACTACATTCTCAAGCTCGCAAATCAGCAAATAAAAATACTTTATTTCATGTTTAATTTCCGTGTTATAACGATCCCAGCAATCAATGTGTTAATACATATAATGGAACTCACATGTAATAGAATGTGATATTTATGGCTTTATCAATATTGCTTTATCGTAATTCAGGCCCATAGGACTTTGAAATCCAACCCCCATTTTTCATTGCAGTAATGATGATGATCTCTGTTTCCATTGACTGTTTCTAATTGGGAGTTATGGCCTTGCTTAGTTGATCATGTTCAAGCTCGCAAATGCTACATACAATGGCATGGTTTCCGAAATTCGCTATCGGCCCCTAACTTGCGGCCTTGCTGAATTGAATAGCACGATAACTCAAGCACCCTGTGGGTCCGCAGGAGGCCTGCAGACATACAGCCTATACTCCACAACTGGCGGCCTCCGAATTGAATGAGGCTCATAATGTTCTTCTATAATACATATTACATATCAATAACATATACAAATAATGTTCTCTCCAATACACCGTACATCTTATGTCATGTAATGAAGATGTGACAAATTATTTCAATGTTTAGAATAATACATTTTATTGGGTTCACTATCAATTTATAGACAAGTACACACTTTATGCAGAACAACCTTTTTTTAAAATAGGAAACCAAGAATAAACAAATGTATATATCAAAACACGTGAAAACAGTCTAAAGATTACAATATAAAATCTGTGAGAAATATACAAAATCTTTTTAAACTTGGATAGCAATCAAATATCACAACATTCTATATTCAGATAGAACAATATAGAAATCAATGAAAAGTATTACATATACAGTATAATTGTCAGTATATGTAAGTTTGCAATGTTGGTCACGCTTTTGCGTCCCTCGCAAAGCGAGGTGAGCTGTTGATGCAAACATGACCAACACCCAAAGGGGGCTTGCATCACCCCCATTACCTGTTTCCTGCCAGTGGAGGGCTCACGATGAGTGCTGGACTCGTCCTTTGCTAGGCCTCCCGGGCTCGCATCACCCTGCAGTACCTGGCTCCTGCCAGTGAAGGGCTCATCGCAAAGCCCCCTGGGCTCGCAACACCCTGCAGTAAATGGTTCCTGCCAGTAGCTCAAAAACATACCTGGATGCAACCCTGCCAGCAGCGACGCACTCCGTCTTCTCCTCTGCTCCTCCTGTCCTCCGGCCGGAACTACTTTCTGAATCAAGCGGTGCAAATGCACGCCTTGATACAGAAAGTAGTTCTGGATGGAGGACAGGAGACGCAGAGGAGGTGAGTGCATCATTGCTGGCAGGTTACATCCAAGTACTAGAGGGATAAAGGAAACACAAGGGAGGGAGAGGGGGGAAGGGGACACAAGGGGGGAAAGGGAGAGGGTCAAAGAAGACATGAAGGTGGAAAGGGAGAGGGTGAAGGGAGACATGAGGGGGAAAGGGAGAGGGAGAAGGGAGACACAAGGGGGAAAGGGAGAGGGGGAAAGGAGACATGAGGGGGAAAGGGGCAAAGGGGGAACAGGAGAAGGGGAAATGAGACACAGAAGAGGGAGATGGGGGAAAGGCGACACAGGCGAGGGAGAGGGTGAAAGGGAGAGTGGTAATGGAGACATGAGGGGAGGAAGGGAGAGGGGGAAAGGAGACACAGAGGAAAGGGAGAGGAGGAAAGGAGGAACAAGAGAGGGAGAGGGGAAAGAAGACACAGGGAGGGAGAGGGGAAAGGGAGAGGGGGAAAGGATGTACAGGAGAGGGAGAGTGGAGAAAGGAGACACAGGGGAGGGAGAGGGAGGAAAGGATACACAGGGGAAGGAGAGGGGGAAAGGGCGAGGGGGAAAGGAGGCACTGGTGAGTGAGAGAGGGGGAGGAGACACAGGGGAGGGAGAGGTGGAGAAAAAACACAGGGCGGGTTGGCTAAGACAAGTGACAAGTGGCGGGTTGGCCAAGGCCAGCAATGAGCAGTGAAGCCGCTTGATGTCCATAAAGTGGACGCAGGGAGAGGCATGCGATCAGAGCCAAAGGGTCTGGCAAACAGCATTGCCAGCTTTCAAATGTTATTCACGTCATTTTTTACATGTAATTTCCAAGTTCAAAATATTATCAAACTTGGAAAACAATCAAATATCTATTTCACAGAATATATTTGGTATTAGCATTCAATGATATGGCATATGCATAAAAGAACAATCAATGTACTCTATGAAAACAGCAAACCACAAAATCAGATTTAAAACCCTACATTGCAGTCAAAATATAAAAATATACAAAAGTAATATAAAACTATTTAGATTTTAATATAAAAAAACAATAGTGTATAGTATGACAAACTAAATAAAATGTTATTATCCATCGGTATTAGGTTATGTAATAAGGTATTTTATAGCAAAATTGCATAAACTTAATTTATTACAGCAATCAGTCTGTTTTGGATAATATGTGCACAAGGAGAAAAGTCGTGCATGGGGAAACATATGCGGATTATGATCTCCAATACCTTATTTAACATTGTACACACATTATAAAATGTAACAGAAAGATTGTATATAGACTGTCTCAATTCTAATATTCTAATATTATAAAATCTAATAAAAAGCTCAGCTCTACTTTACCAATTATGAGGTTACAGAGTAGACCCCTTTCTGAATAGGACTGCTTCTTAAATTTGGTTAGATGTAAACCTTTTAATCTTTTTTAGAAATTGATCAATCAAAAATAGATATATAAATGATCACAGAGAAGAGAAAATGTTTTTTTCCCCCAGAGAACATTCTTCTAGCCTTTCCAATCTTCTCATATTCCAGTCACCCTGCTGATTTCAACCAATGGCCATAATATTACCCAAGTTTGTATACAATAACATAATTGAAATATATCACTAGAGAAATGGTGTATCAATGTTTTTATGCTCACTAGAGCGCAGAGTTGCTCCATGTCCCAACTATGAAATAATATGGAATATTTTTGTTAAGCTTTGTCATAAATGTAATCAAATTTTTTGTCAAATAATTTTTATGTTTTAATTGGCCATTGTTTGTTATCTGCACCTGTTCTTTAGCACTTAGCTAAAACAATGAAGAATGAAGAAAGAGTCACTCCGGGTACATGAATTATCTTTTTGAGACCGTCTCGTATTCATATTCTCAAGGTTGACCAGCTGCACTAGCTCAATTCCTACTTGAGAGAACTTTTAATAAACTCAGAAAGATATGTGTGTAATTGGAAAATGATTAAACCCTCATATATGAAATGGCAAAACAACATACAGTAAGTATATATGTGTTTTTAGTTGTAAATAATAAACAATCAAATAACAAATAAAGTAGAAGGTGATTATAATCGTTTGCATTTACAAGTGTCCTGACAATTAGATAACATACACATTTAACATTCTCTCTTTTAGGTTCTTCGCTTGATATTGTACAAGCATTTTTACACAGTTTAAAATAAATAACTACCGTCATTGAGCCCGATTCAGTTGAGCAATCGTAAGTTACTGGAGCATGTAAGTGAGGCCGTAAGTTAATTTGCTATTCAATTGGCTTTTTTTGGGCTCTGAATGGGTTATGGGTTACGGTCTTGAAATCCTTGCAGTTATTAAACCTAGAACTTACAGCCTCCCGAAGCCTTTGATCTTTCACACATGCAAGAGTTCTGATCACTAAAATTGCAAATCGCTATTCAATTGCAAAAATCACTTAAGACCCC
The DNA here is from genome assembly GCA_027410445.1 of Discoglossus pictus. Lineage (NCBI taxonomy): Eukaryota > Metazoa > Chordata > Amphibia > Anura > Alytidae > Discoglossus > Discoglossus pictus. Next base: position 167,127,243 of record CM050170.1, read on the forward strand.
ACCCGCAGTCAAGTCTTCAAACGGCAAATGTCGGGCCAAAGCTTATGGCTACCAAATAAGACCCACAAAGGGTTTACAGACTAATTTGAACAATGCAAATTACAATACAAACACACCTATGGACTTTAAAACATGAGGAAAGCAATGGAAGGCATTACAATTACTTGCACAACAACTCCCAACTATCAAATATTGAAAAAAATATGATTTTATTTTTCTCATAGGTTGTAATGATCATGTATATGCTAATATGAAAAGTCATGCTGCAAGATGCTGAAAGCTATTAAAGACACACTCCCTGATTAAATTGCAACACAAATACATGACAATGGATGCCATATTAACCCTTTCTCACTCAGAGGCTCTAATGTAGACCCTACAAATACAAAGATAATCTCATATTAATCTCACTCATTACATCTATATTAGGAAAACAAATAGTGGCCAAATTACACCACTACATAGCATATATCAAGTACCAGGGGGACATTTCACATATAGTTGTTTAGTCCCTCTGTTGTGTCAGACTCTCTGTGACCCTAAGGACTACAGACTTACTTATGTCTCTGTCTGTGCTCCACAATGTTTGTATGCCAAAGATATTGGAGAGGGTTGACAGTTCCTTCTCTAGTGTACTTTGATTTATCTGACCTCTCTGCTATGACCTGCCCACCTACAGTGGCCCTACATGGTATAGCTCACAGCTTCATTAAGGTACACAAACCCCTTCACCACCACCATCATTTAGCAATCTAGAAAGGGGCCAGGGGAACATACACCACACTAATCTACTGTAACCCATCAGGAAGGCCCACAAAAACACATGGAATCTGTGCAGAGGCATGTGAAGTGACAGCCAACTCACCTCCATCTCAGCTACGCCCATCCAGGAAAGTCAGAACCCTCTATTGCTGGTGGTCATGTTCCAAGATGTATACCCATTACCATTTGGTGATTTCCCATTAAGTGTTTTGCTATCAATCAATTCACATTATCTCCTGTAATATTTCTAACAGGCCTTCAGGGAAATGTGGATACTCCACAGTATCACAAATTGGAATTTGTATGTGTATTAACCCTTTTTTATTATATATTATATATATTATTATATGATATCTCATGATATTATTACTATTAGTATTGTTATTATACATATTAACCCATTGCATAGTAACAAGGGCTCATTAGTTTAATGATATAGGAATGTAACACAAATGTGATGTATGTGGATGTCCCATAACCCCAACCATTGAAAACACACTGACATGGTGAGAACGGTATAACAAAGATTTATCTCATACACATAGCACAATCAGAAATAGACAGGTGAGGAGTAGGTGGGGTCAAGCCCAGCTGGACCATCCAGTAGGAGGGCCCTGGCAAGATGCTGAGTCTCTAGAGGAGTGGGATCAAATCCCGGTGGTGTCTGCAGGCCCTGCTTGTGACCCCACTAGCCAGATGACATCCCCCTCCTCCAAACCAGGGCTTTCGGCTCCTCTTCTTTCCTCCTCCCCTGCTCCGGGTTCTGCTGGGCGGGTGCTTGCTCCTCGACTTCCTGCTCCAATGGAGCCAACACCCCTGCCTCTGGTTCACCTCTGACCCAGACGTCCTTGATACTGAAAGATTGAAATTAAAGGTATATGTTATTAGTATGATAAATAATAAATTGTTTTGTGTTCATTCCTAACTATCTGACATCTATGCTTGAACCTGAATGATTCTCCTAACTGCAACTCAGATTAACCATCATTTACTAGATGTGATCTATTCTTTGATTTATGATCTTGATTGTTCTGGGCTCCTAACGCTTTCTTAATCCTGATCGCAGTCTGTAACTGCATACACTGCAGTGGGCACACCAATACATGGACTCTCTATTGGTTGATTACTGTTGTTGTGCCATAAATAACAATGATTTGTCAGCTTCATGGATTTAATGATGCATTCATTTTATTAATTCCATGGAGCTGGCATGTCAGTGTCCTTGTTGGTCATCATGTACATGTGTAGTTTGTGTGATGTACATGTGGTGGCATGTTGGTGTATGTCATATTCATCTGACAGGGAGGCTGGGTCCTGCTGGGCCACCAGGCATGAAGCTCCAGCAGCGGGCACCTGGCTGAGAAGGCCCTTGGCCACCCTCTCTCAGTCGTTGAAGCACACAGTCACTTTGGGGCACCACTTGGTGCTGCAGCATGCTTGTCCTCCTTGGCCATCATACTCCTCACCTTGGCCCTGATGTCATCAAAACGGTGCTTGACAGACCTTACATCCTTTTGTGCTGTGCCCACTGCTGTGACCATGGCCGCTACCTCCTTCCATACCTGGGCCCTAGTGCCTGGCCTGACTTCCCTCCCCCCGCAAGGATCACGGAAAAGCCACAGATGGCACCAAGTAGTGACCCATGGTATTTTAGGTATTTGACAGTGTGATTTTTTTACCTGTGATTTTCAGAAAGTGCTTGTATTTTCTTTTCACTCAAATATATTTACTCTAGGTTAATACCACTTGAAAAAATAATCCAAAATAATTAACTAAAGGTATTAAAATATGGCAAAACAGATATATATATATATATATATATATATATATATATATATATATTTATTTATTTATATATATATATATATTTATTTTTTATATATATATATATATATATATATATATTTATTTATTTATTTATACATATTTATATATTTTTTATATATATATATATATATATATATATATATATATATCGAGGTACAAATATTTATTAAAGCAGTATTAACCAATGCCAGCACGTTCCAAAGTACAGTGGTTCCCCTGGGCATGACAGGTCCATTGTATTACTCCCATATGAAATTGTACAGTTCCATTTGAATTCAGTCCTACCTGAAAGGGCATGGCTGGTGAAAGGGGGGGTCCAAAAGGTCCTCCCTTGAACCAAGAGCCTGTTCATAACGAAAAAAAAAAAAAAAAATATATATATATATATATATATATATATATGTGTGTGTTTGTGTGTTTCATAGTATAATGCACCTCTATGATAATTATATATAATTTATAATAATTTGATCATAGTTATGTTCCTGTTCTAACCACCATTCTAATATAACTTTTATGGCTAAAATCTATTGCAGAATATGCAGTACGCTTTACTTTCATTATTAATGATAAGCAAAAGACTCTGAAATTATTAAAGCTGAGTTATAAAGAAGCCCGAAGGTGCATATCCCCACACTAAACTTAACTTTATAGATTTTCATATATCCCTGTACTTAAAGATGCATAGTTACATATTCCACTTTTTTAGATTTTTGTGTGACTTTAGAAAGTGTTCTATCATTTTTATGTTATCACAGCTGTGTAAGGGAAACTGTCACATTTCATTTTTGTAGATACCAGGTTTTTCTTTGGATTATTCTTAGTTTACATTAAAAGCAGGAATATGTATAGCTTGGAGGAGAGAGGAAAAATGGTAATGTGATAGAAACTTTCACATATGTCAAGGGTTTCAGCAAGCAGAGAGCACATTTTGGTTAGAGAAAAAAACAAGTCAAACCTAGAGGTCATGCTCTCAAACTAGTGGTTTTAGACTACAGGAAATCATGAAATACTACTCAGCAGTTGAAGATGTGCAGGTTGTATATTTGGAGATTAAATTCTCCCAAAGAGAATACAGTTTTGTAGAGAGAGTTTTGTAGAGATTCACTTAGAATAGCTTTGAAAAGCTGTGATAAATGCAAATATATCACAATAGAACCACTCACAGTATTCACTCAAATTAATTTATTAAAATTAGGTCTATAATACACACACTAAAGCTTATAATGCTGTTATACCAAGCATGATTCCTATTTTAATTGATGCTGTAGAGCAACCTCAGGAAATAAATGATAGTAAAACTAATTATAGTTATGTGAATAGAGCAATTGTTAATGAATAATGTAATATAACATATACAATAACCATAAAAGGTCCATAAAATGCCCCAGTACCAGTGGGTAATGAAAATGTGCCATGGGAAGGGCTCTAAGGCATATTTATAATGCAAAGTCCATTGTGATATATTGTTTTAGCATAGTGAATATCTACAATTCATAATTCACCTCGGATTTCCAACACAAAAGATTGACTCTTGAATGAACATGGCATTTGATGAACTTGCCTCAATGCAGAAGCTCAAATAACTACCTCTGCCTACCTACATGGCTGTAGCAGTGTGATTGATAAGTGTTTTAATATCTATATATATATATATATATATATATATATATATATATATATATACTGTATATACAGTATATAGATTTTTTTTTTTTTTTTAATTGTCTATAATTTATTATTGTCAATATGTACTAATGATGAAGGAGAGAAAGTGTTTCAGTGGTTGATACTGTAGAGGTACTGTAGACATTAAAATGCATCACATAACGTAGTAAGCTATGATCAATATGTATATATGTAGCCTTAAAATGATAACCACATGTACCCAGTGGCCATTGGGCACAGTCTGTGGAAGAACTAATTATATTATTTGTTTTAGGTTAATATTTATGTTGTCCAATTCTTCCGTCTACATCCAGTAAGTTCAGGTAGAGAACTGTTTTACTGGTGAATATCGCTGTCCAGAGTCCTAGTGCTGAAATCCTCCGACTGGAAGTTTAGCCTAACCAGTATTGGCAGGTCCAGCAAGCTTTGGTTCTGTCATACCCTTCAAACCCATAAAAAGGAATAAAATATTAAATTGAACCCCACTAGTAGGTCTCCCTTCCTTTGAATATATTCCAGTAAGTAGGGCATTCTTTTGTCCATCCTTTAGCCAACATCATATGAACATAAACTTTTGAACCTTTTTATTTTGTAATCTAACTAAATACTAACAAATATCTTTTGAAATGAAAACATCAATTTGCATAAATCATTTTAGCATTTTCAATTTATTTTATTTCTTTGTACATGTTTTGTAGTTATGAATGTAACCAGGGTTATTGTTCCCTCTAGGTTATGCATATCCCGCAGCACCCTTACACAGCTGTTCATATTATCTACATTAGAGAAATTTCAGTGGCATAACATTTCCTATTTTAGTTTGTATTTAAAGAGAACTTACCACCATCTAAAGTTAAGCCTTTTGAAATTTGTATTTAAAGATGGATTAAACCTTACGTTGTATGTTTTTGCAGATTGACACTGGGTTACATAAATAACCTCTGATCTCTGCATTCAAGTTAATAAAGTTATAGATTGTTTATCAGTGTTAATTAAAACATATAACTCCTATCAACATGAGCTATATGTTTTATTTAGGCATTAATACTAAACTTCCCATTTAATAAATAAGAAAAGCAATATTCAATATCCAACATACTTTCAAACATCAACTTCTAAATCTCCAGTTTAGCTACTTTTCTTCACCCCTTAGGATGAACTGTCCTGTGATGGTCCCATCCCTGTATTGCTTTGATGTGTCCTGTGATGTTCTCATCCTTGTATCCCTTTGATGTAATGGCCAACTCCTCCATAAACATGTTTATAATAGATTCATTAAAGGTTAAAACATTTAAACATTCATTTTAAATATTAAAACATTGCCTTTGCATTTAAAATTAACAAAAGTTAAAAATGTTCATTTTTCAATCCAGTCGAATTCACTTTGAAACAATGACTGGGCCGAGTTCTTAAAGGACAATTGTACTTCAAGGAAGAAGGTACTTGCATCTGAAAGACTTTGTTTATAGTATAAGGGATCCATTTTGTGTTGGTTACATCACATCCTGAGAGCTGGATCATGAGGTTGTATTTTTTAGGAGGAGTGATAGATGGGGGAGGAGGGCATGCTGACTCCCTGTGACCCTATGATCTGCAGCACACCAGGCACATCTGTCAACCAATGCCCCTCAGACCTCAATCAAGCTCATGTGCATTGCTTTAATGACCTCATATATCCATCGCTTCCTCTGTCATCCCCTTCTTTGTGTACCTTCAATCTTTACCAGCACCAGAGTCTTCTCTAAGGAATCATATCTTCTCATGATATGGGCAAAATATTTGAAGTTTAGCCTCATATTCACCCTCATTTACTGATATTTAACCACTTTATACTTTATAGAATAGTCTTCCACATGGCACTATCTCAGACTCTAATCAAAATTCAAATCTAAACATCAACTGATCGCTATTAATGAGAGATGTATTAATTTATGAGTACCCAGTGTGTCAGTTTCTACTTAATATAAACTAGATAATTGAAGTAATTTGCTTTATTTAATTCTATAATCTGTATATTTAATCTGTGCAAACAACCAATGTAAATTTCTAACAACTCAACTCAAACATCTTTTGGCTTTTTTTATGCAGATCAAACCTTCCAGTGATCATTTTGTTTTTCTGTAGTATTGGTTGACTGGATCTTCTTACAGTCCAAGGGACTCTTAGCAGTTTTCTCCAACACTGTAATTTGAAGGCGTCAATTATCCAGCACTCAGACTTCTTTATGGTCCAGCTCTCACATCTGTATGGTATTACTGAGAATACCAACGTTCTGATTATGCAGATCTTTTGTTATTCTTTCCATCCTGCTTTTTTACAGAACATGCGAATGACATGTAGGTGGAGCACCTCAGAACACCCACATGATATTTTGTTGATTTGTCTGTTGTTGTTTTTTAGAAAAAAGAATATATTTTGTAAATTACACTCTTAGGGCCTCATTCTATTAAGGGCAGTAAAATGGCCGCAAGACTGTGATATCGCTACGGCTACGCTGCAATTCAAATGGATGGCGCCACAAGGAGGTCCCCCTTACGGCCGGCCACAAACTATGCAATCAGCCGCAAGCATTTCCAACATGCCCATAAATAGTGTTTCAAGGCCGCAAAGTCGGAAAACTGTAAATGCAAATATAAATTTAAGACAGCACTGTAAAGCACTGTAAATGAAAGGCAACATGATGGAGACATGAGGATTAAAGCAACACCCTCTCAAGCTTGCACATCGCCCAAATCCAACATTTCATATCAGGTTTATTTTCCGTCCCAAGTCCAGCTGGCTTCAATGACCTGGAAGCCAGTAAATCGTTGTTAAAACCTGTACGGGTTCGAAGGTTGAAGGCTGTAAACTCAAAGCATTGTAAATGCAAATATATATTCAATCCAGCACTGTAAAGATTTGAGTGTAGGGGAATGTTGAGCTATTCATTCTAAGACCAAACATCAGTTTCACTTTTAATAAAAGTACAGGATGGCTTTTCTATTTGCTTTATTAGAGCTTTACGACACCTCAGTGGCCCAAGTAACCTGTGGGTCTATTTTATCTATTTATGGACTTGACAGAGGCTCAACCCGCAGCCGTTGCTGGTCTGATATGCTCCAAGCCCGTGGGACTCGGACACGGAAATTGAACATGAATTACAAAAAAAAATGATTTGCAGATTCGAGTGTAGTGGAATGTTGTGCTATGAATTCTAACACCTCCAATCACTTTCATGTCTCATCAAAGTACAGGATTGCTTTTTTATGTGCTTAATTGGTGCTACGATTTGTAAGTAAGAGCCTTGCGGGACCTTTTTGGTGTGAGTAAGCTGCGGCTCAGTTTTAGTGAATTATGGCCTTCACGGAAAGGTTTGCGTAGTATTTGAATAGAGACCTGCGCTTTCTTGCGGCCGCAGCTCTTGCGGCTGTGTAAGATCAAAGGCTTTCCCTGCAGCAGTGGTGGCAGCAAGGGATAACAGGCCGCTGGCCGCAAGCCGGCAGTAGCCCTCGGCCGCAATGGAATAGAATAGGGAAGTAGCTTGCGGCCGTCCCTTGTGGCCACGCATCTCCTACGGCCATAAATAGAATGAGGCCCTTAGATATCATGTATATAATTTAGAAGAGGCTTACAAAAAGTGCATAATTTCAGGATTAATTAAACTGGACCAGGGTAAAATAAATAAAATTTAACTTCTATTTAAATCATTATATCACTTCTAATTTCTTCAAACATTGTTTTGAAAGAAATGTTTAAAATAGCAAAACAATTCCCAGTGTTGTATGTAGATTGGAATTAATTAATTCATATCAAAGCATAATGTTTTGCTTAGAATTCGGGACTTTATTTATTTATATTTCTAATTATATATTTAATTATATTTATAACAAAAATATGTATTTACACAAGAGCTTTCATTTACTTTTATTTAAAAAATATACAAATTATAATGCAAATGTAACATTTTGGTCAAATCAAAAACTGGAAATATTACCTTAAATGTTCTTGGTCCAAGGATGCATGATTTGAGTCATTGTCATTCACTGATAAATTAATTAAAAATGTATCTTATAGGGAGGTTCACTTTAAACTTATCAATCAGTGGTACCTGGTCCCTACTAAAATAGAACAGAATGCTAAAAATCAAAAGCTAAGGTTCTGTTGGAGGAAATGTGGTCAGGTGGGAGCACATTCCCACATTTGGTGCTGTCCCATAATTCAGTAGTTTTGGATAGAATGCTTCCATCACATTGACACTCTTCTTGGTTTTTGGACTTGTTTGTCCCCGAAAGCTGTCCTGTTTCACATTTTCCCAAAGGAATTATCCCTGAATGTTATAGCATTTTTTATCCAGATTTTTATGGCTGCTAAACTCTTGATTGCAAAAAAATGGAATCAATGTTCTGTTCCCTGTTGGAACAAAATTATAAATATGGTTGATAGGAACAGAGATTTAGAAAAATCCCATCAAGAGCAAGGTCTCATAACCCTAAAAAATTATAAGAGGAAAATTTGGGATCAAAACAAAGATCTTTCTCTATTATAACTCAAATTCTGCCTTTCATAATTGTGAAAGATCTATTATGTAACCTTGTCCGAGTTTCTAATATGTATTTTGTACTTTTTTTTTGTATGTTGATGTTTTTGTATGGTATACAAAGTTTTTTACTTTATAAGATGTAAACTTTCTATTTTTGCAAAATAAAACAAAACATTGAACTTAAATATATATATATATATATATATATATATATATATATATATATATATATATATGTAATGCAAAGGACTGACAACAAAACATTTATTAAAAGAAAACTTAATGGATGTTCACCTTCATATTCATTACTTATTGCAAGTCAAAGTGGCTCAGAGACTTTCCAACTTATTGAAGAAATGAAAAGTATGATATATATAAAATTAAACATGATTGTTGTAATTTAGTATTCAAGTTGGAAGTACATTAAAACTGATATAGAAAGTAGACTTTGGGCCCTATTTAATTATCCAAATCACAATTACTTGAGCCCACAATGGAGCCTGTAAATATTATAGATATTTAATAGGCTACATTTTGCGACTCACAATCCATTTGCAAGCTACAGGCTCAAAATCACTGAAGTTGTCAAAAACGTAACTTTGTCAATCTCCTCCTTTGATGTTTAAAGCCCGCAAATGTTACCATTGCTAAAGACGCAAAATCTATATTCGATTACAACAATTCAACAAGCCTGCAATTGCCTTCAAACCCGTAAATGGCAAATGTATCAAAAAATGAAGTACTAGATAGGACACCTGTTCGTAACACTGCAAAAGCAAATAAACACTCAATACTGTACTTAAAAAACACTGGCAAAAATTATTTGCACAACAGTCTCATGCTGGCAAATCTGCAATATTTTATTTATTTTTTTAAGTTTTATTTCCGTGTTATAATCGGAGTTCAAGGAGTTAATACATATCATGGAACCTGCATGGACTGGAACAGTTGTTTTATTGAATTGTATTGATTTCTACCTTTCTGGATTGTGAGTCTGATTGCAAATCATACTTCTTAACATTAATTGATTGTAGTTTAAACTCCATGTTTAACTGACGTCATGATCACAGTCTCATTTATTATTGGCTCTTGTTGCCCAGTACAAATGTATTAGCTACTCCCCTCAACCTGACAAATACATATTTTACCCATACCCAGTTATTACATTAACTGCACATACAGTGGTAAAATATCAACAATTGTTTGCCTTATTAAATGAGTATGTTTAGGGGTAAAGGAAAATATATAAATAACACTTAGGAGCCAGATAGGCATCTCAGCACATAATATAAATGACTGCCAGCATGGGGTTGCCCTTCCTGTGTGGGCTCCTAGCAAAAAATAACCCTTCCCCCCTTTGTCAATGGCCCTATATATAAGTATGAATAATGACACACAGTTAACAATGAAAAGTCTCTGTAATTATTAAAAAAATTAAACCGGACATGCTTATCTTCTTTATCACATGCACTGTTAATCTTCATGAATTGCTGTTGATAAAACAATTAAGGTGAATCTTTCAGTTATTTTAGTTTTTTATTTTAAATTCTATAACAGTTTTAATGCATTTCCATTTATACTTTTTAATTACAACATGTTGCTTTTATGTCAATGTTTAATTTTTTGAGCTCCCATGAAAGTGTGGCCCTTTAAGCACCTGGTAACAGTAGATTTTAAAATATGGAATACTTTCAATTTTTATTCCATAATGCAGAGGAAATTACATGGACTGCACAGGCTTTGTTTCTTTTTTGGGTAAATAGTTGAAAAAACATTGATACTATAGAAAGAGCCATTTCAAGCCAGGCTGGTGCTATAATAGTGTGTATGAAGCAGAGAAAGAAAAAGAACGAATTTCTCAGTAGAGTAGCTGCAGCTAACAGAGGATGAAATTTTCATTACTTACATCTTTCCTTATACTTATCCTTGATCTTCGTGAGGACAACATAGTTCATGCATGCATCATTTTGAAATTGGAATTGGGAAACCTTCTCAGGTGAGATCTGAAGTGGCGAGAAAATTAGACTTAGCAAAGGTTACACATCACAAGATGATTCCTAGGGCTGTGGGAACCTTATCAATCAAAAGCATTTACCTTATTTACGTATAGGTTAGATCAACAATCCAGTATGTGCATTCCCTCCCTGTGGTCAAAATACTCTTTTACTATGCAGTCTTTTGTCTTGTAAAAACACAAACTGTGGTTTTTAATGTTTACTTAGCTAGAGAAACCCATAATTTCCATTCTTATGAATCCAAAAACCTTCTGCTCATCTCTGCCCAAATTCATTTGCATTGGAGTATATTTATCACACAGGGTAAAACTGTTGATAACCCTCCAAATACTAAATACTCAGAGTAGATTTTCAATGGTTAACAAGATATTATTTTTGTGTTATATTTTTAGGGATTTTGTATATTTACATATTTGTATTACTGATATATATAATGATTTATTTCATGTTTTTCAAGTCTGTATTTTTTAAGAATATTTAAGAAAAATGTGTACATGTTTTAATCACTAAATGGAGTCAATACCTCCACTTACTCTGTTTCAAACTGGGTTAAAAACACAATTAATCCCCACAATTTTAAAAAAATGGAGCACATAAAAGTGCACCTAATATCAAGACTTTCTGTCTTCAAAGATGGTTTAGAAATGTAATTAATATGTGTAGTTGTTCAGTCGTTCCTGACTATCTTTGACTCTATGCACTGCAGCAAGCCAAGCACATCTGTCAGCCATCTCCCTCTGAGCTCCCTCAAGCTCATGTTTTTAATGACTTCATATATCCATTTCTAAATCTGCCACTACCTTCTTCACGCACCTTCAATCTTTCCCAGCATCAGAGTCTTTTCTAAGGAATCATGTCTTCTTGTGATATGGACAAAATATTTCAGCTTTAGACTAATTATCAGACCTTCCATCATCTTGGGTGACGCTACATAGTATAGCTCATAGCTTCATTGAAGTACACAAGCTCCTTCACCATTATAAGGTAGCAATCCTGAAAGGAGTTGATGGAGGTGGCTGTGATCCTACTTGAGAGCTTTACTTGGGTTGTCTGGTCTCATAAACCATAAGAGCAGTGGCTCTTAACATTCAGCCTCCATGACCTTATCTGCTGGTCCTCAGGAACAAAAGAAGGATGACGAGATTCTAACAATTTAAACATACCACCATTATTAATCAGAGCTGTAAAAAAAATGTTGATTAACATATCTCCAGTTGTAATGTATTCTATTTAAACCATTGCAACTTTTAACGTACTACAAATTTTAACACAGTTAAAAGGTTTTGGATCTAAAAAGCAGTCCCAGTGAACATTGAATGGTAACTAGATTAAAAACTAGAGTGCCCATAATAAAACAGGCAATTAAATATGCTTACCTTTCTCTCAAAAACTATCAAATACCATTGTTCTCTTCTTTTATCACCACAATTGCCCACACTTTATCACCGCACTTGTGTTAGAGTTATAGTTACACTTTTTAACAAGCATCACCCTTCCTTAGACATAGCAGCATGGCACACTTGATTTCCCATCACCCACAGATCTCAAGATGTTTTTGATTGGTTGGATTTGGAATATATTTAAAAATATGCCAAATGTCTGTTCAGTCTGGATGTAAGTACACTATATAAATTAGCTGTCCAGTCTGACTATATATTCATCTAATTCATTTTATTGACAATATGTAAAACCACCCTCTACAAATTAGCATGTATTTTTTAGAGAGCTAAAGTATTTCCTTTATAGGATCAATGAAGTGTCAGGTTCATAGTATGCTCTTTTGAAGTACCCAACTTGCTGAAGAAAAAATAAATGGTTTTAGAAAGTTTGCTTTTGCCAATGGGTGTTTCTACACCTACTGGGGGGGGGGGGCGGCGGGTTGGGATAAGATCTAACATCAAAACAGTAGGAGCAAATCAATTAATCTTACAGGGACAAGAAAGGAGGTATTTAATAATGTGTTACAGTGTGTTTTCTTTTTCATATTCAGAACTTGGGGGCTTGTACCCTGCCAGCCAATGAAATATTCAGATTAAAGTATTCTCTCTGCATTTCCTGTTAGTTTCAATAAAGTTTTACCAGATTTTACTTTTATTTTTTTACTTTTACTTTTATTTTATTTTCATGCACAAAAACTGCTTTTGTAATATAAAATGTATTCTTTTAAATGCTTTAATGAAACAGTCAATAAAGTTGGGTAAATAGCTCAAGAAAAACATCAAATATACTTCTCTTATTGTGGATCGTAAAAGTCAGTCTCTGCAATAAATATAAATTGATTCAAAAGCAATGTAATACTCCTTAATACTGATAATGTGAAGTATACCAGCAGGTGATTTATGCTCACAGAAAGATACACAAGCCCTGATCCTCATTAAGGCCTTTGGTTGTGAAGCCTGCAGTTTGTCAATGCAGAAGGATTCCCTTTGTAACTTTGCCTTGTTTTCTGCTTCTCCTAATGGGCATATTGACTTCTTCTGAGATTGGTTGCCTAATTTGTAAACATCAAAGACTTTCTTTTCACTATGAATAGAAAAGCTGGCTTTGTTTGCTTACACTTTAGTGTGCCGGATAGTGTAGGTATTAATCTGCCTGTTTTGTTAAAATAAAATTTTCGATGACCACCATAGATCAGTGAGCACTTTGAATAGCACTTAGCTTCTACGATGCAGAGAACTTCACATAACCACAAAGATTTTTAAAGCTAGAGAAGAAATTAAGACATATGCAAATCATTTTACATGAAGTTTTTTAATATAGATTTTTTTTGTGACAAATTGGTCAAGATTCATGTTTCGAGAAAGCATGTTATAAAGGCACTAAAGATTTCATGGCAATACATGTTGATATTTACTAATCAATTTTCTCAACCACCTAACCGCACCAAGCCCCAAAATGATTATTTCTTCTTGCCCTTCATTACATGATAATCCCACACCCAAACAAACCCAAGTGTATATATGCACAAGGTGTGTACCTTTCTTACTGTTGCATATGGTCTCTCGACAACCTAACCGTCATAAGCCCCAAAATAATTATTTCTTCTTGCCCTTCATTACATGATAATCCAACCCCTAAACAAACCTAAGTGTATATATGCACAAGGTGTGCACCTTGCTCAGTGTTTCCACCTCTTCATCATGGAGACGGATCCATATGCACTCTATGAGCCAAATGGTCATATTATCATAAGTAATAAAATATGTTTCTTGGAATAATTCTAAACAGATGTTGTATCTTCCAGGCAAGTGTGAATGTTACTGTATTAACAATAGTCTGATAGAGTATATCAAAATATTTAGCATGTAGGAATTGATACACCCCAGATAATTTTGGCCTGCCATTTTTTTTTTCATTACAATTATTAAAGGAAAACTGTATAATGACTGATATGGATGTGTAAGAGCATAATTAAGAAATAAAAATGTCATCAAGCCTTTGTTGTAAAACAATTTTTTTTAATGTTTCTATGGGTCAATGGATGGTATGCATTTTGGTAAATATTTTATGTGTGTGAGGGACATTTCAGCTTCTTCAGGAACAAGTCCTGCAATGATCATTTCAAGCTGCCTTCTCCTGAGCATGCCCAGCGTACATATGTGAGTGTTAAATATCAAAACATTAATTTATGTAACAGATCCCCATCTCCACCTCCCTCCACTGTTCAGTATGAAGGAACAGACAAGATGCAATGATACGTACAAATAGAGCCTTATATATTAATAGTGGGGGTTTTCCTCAACAGTATGTGTTTACAGTTGCTCAAAACTTTTTTAAGAAGTGGACCTACAATATCGCTGTGACCCTGAAGAAGTTATTTTTTATGAAATGCATTGGCAAGAGAGTGGGTTAATATATTGTAGCCACAAATAACACTGCTGCTTTTATTTATGTAATATTGTTTTGCTGTCATCAGAGAAGGAATATCATACATATAATTTTGCCCTTTTAAGGGCATATTTTTATTTTTTGTCTTAACTTTTACAATATCCTTCTTTTTTATAAGTATAGATTTCCCTCTTTATCTTATGATGTAAAATTAATACATATTTTTATGATATAAACATATGTGATTGTTTTTTAGGACATATCTGCAGACATCAGTGTTGATATAGATGTGTACTCCAACATAATCCTGTAAGTGCAACCATAAGTAGTATTTAATAAAGGTCCCTGAATGTACTTCACCATGTTTAGTCCATTCTAACTTCTTCTTCTTTTAATTCTTGGTATGGTTCCCTGGTGGTCCAGTGGTTGGGATTCGGTGCTTTCACCGCTGCAACCTGGGTTTGATTCTGGTCAGGGAACCACAAGGTCACACCACCCTGAAGCTGAGCATGGTTAGGCCTTGTCAGTTCTCGGATGGGATACCAAGAATATGGGAATATCAAGAGCTGTATGCTGTAACCCACTGGGGTGTTATTGCCTAGTGTGTTATGGTCCATGAGGTCACAGAAAATCGGAAATGACTTAACCCCCCCCCCCCCAAATGTTATCTCATTGTCTGAAACTTATCACACAGCATTTCATTACTGCTCAATTAAGCCTACCATATCAGTACTTTATTTAAAACAACAAATCATACAGCCTCATACAATTGCTCCGTTTTTGGAAACCGGGCTCCCAAATGGAGGTCGCAAGTTACTTTGCTATTCAATTGGCTACTACTTGTGGTCTCCGATCGAGTTATGGCCTACGACCCACGATTCCTAGCGATTTGTCAAATCGCAAGCTACTTGCCTCAAAGCCTTTGATCTTTCACGGCTGCAAGAGTTGCCATTGCTAAAATCGCAAATCGCTATTCAATTGCTCTGATTCTTTTATATTTGCATTTAAAGTGTTCTGATTTGTCGGGCTTGAACCACGACTTACGTGCTTGCATCCGTGATCATGTTTAGGCACACAAATGTTACTGCCGATAGCATGGTTTCCGATTCTTGCGTACGGTGCCTAACTTGCGGGGCCGGCCAATTGAATAGCAGAGTAGAAGTAGAGCAACGGGAGGACACAGCCATTTGCCTGTTTGCGATTGAGTTGCGGCCCCAAATTGAATGAGGCTGATAGTGGGGAATACTTTAAAAAATCCCCCTTCTATGCATCAAAATTGCTGTGCCTTTAACTACAAAACCCTCTACTCTTCTCACCCAAAGTGTATCCCTCTTCTCACACTGACTACAATTTCCATTCCTTATTCTTACACTGCTTCACATTCATACATTATGAGCCATTTTAATGTCATTTTTAGTATTCCCACTATGTGATAATACTGTAAGCTTTAACATTGGCAGTATGGCAGCAAGATTACAAGGGGTATACAAGGAGAGCACATTGTGAATGCAAGGTTAGTGTAAGGTGAAACAAATATTATCCTTAAAGAAAATCACATTTTAAAGTCAAACTAAAACTAAATTAGTCTGTTTTTCCAACAGAAAGCACACAGTTGGGATAAAACCAATTCCCCTATTTAATAAAAAACAGTACTTGCTTGAAGTCTCAGTTACTTACATTAAGAGACAGTTAATATTTCTTAGGCAAGCATTTTACTAATATATTACATAGTTACATAGTTATATAGTAATTAAGGTTGAAAAAAGACTTTTAGTCCATTAAGTTCAAACTTTTAAGATCTCCTCTGATCTGCAATATGCAGATTAAATATGAATTAATTAGTTGTTAATTAATTATTAATCAATTATTATATTCTTTTTTCAATTATTAATTAATCCAGAGGAAGGCAAAAAGAAAAAAAAAATAAGTGAGTCTCAAAGGGGAAAAAAATGAATTTCTTCCTGACCCCAGATACTGTTGATAGGATTTCTCCCTGGATCAATACTGTCTCTCTAATTATCCATGATAACCCTGAATACCCTTTTTAATTAGAAATAAATCCAGTCCCCTTTTAAAGTTATCTATCGAATCCGCTGTCACCACCTCCTCTGGTAGAGAATTCCACAGATTAACCACCCTTACTGTGAAGAACCCTTTTCTTTCTTCAAGGTGGAATCTTTTTACTTCTAACATCAAGGGATGTCCTCTTGTCAGTTGAAAACCTCTTGGCACAAAAAGCTCCCTTGACAAATCTTTATACTGACCCTGGATGTATTTATATAAGGTAATCATATCTCCTCGTACACGCCTTTTTTCTAGAGAAAATATGTTTTATTTGGTTAGTCTTTCTTCATAACTTCCATTCCCCTTATTAGTTTTGTTGCCCTCCTCTGTACCTTTTCCAGCTCTAAAATGTCCTCTTTATGAAGTGGTGCCCAAAATTGTACTCCATATTCCAAATGAGGGCGTACTACAGATTTGTATAGTGGCAGAATTATATTTGCTTTCCTTGCTTCTATACCCTTCTTAATACATGCTAATATTTTATTTGCCTTTGCAGCTGCTGCTTGGCTTTGCGCACTGTTACCTAGGTGGTTGTCCACAAGCACTCCCAAATCCCTTTCAATATCTGATACACCTAGATTTGCTCCATTAAGATTATAAATTGCATGGCTATTTTTCCTTCCCAGATGCATAACTTTACATTTATTCGTATTAAATCTCATCTGCCATTTAGATTCCCATTGCTCAATTTTATGTAAATCTCTTTGGAGGGAAAGCGCATCATTATCTGATTTAATTACCTTGCACAAATTTGTGTCATCAGCGTAAATGGAGACACCACACTCCAATCCCACCTCTAAGTCATTAATAAATATGTTAAAAAGGAGAGGACCCAATACTGAAACCTGAGGAACCCCACTTACCACATTAGTCCAATCGGAGTATGTTCCATTTACAACAACCCTTTGCTTCCCGTCTTTTAGCCAGCTCTCAATCCATGAGCAGATATTTACTGCAATTCTTGTATTTCTTAGTTTGCACAATAGTCTCCCATGTGGCACTGTATCAAAAGCCTTTGCAAAGGCATATTACTTGTGTGCATTATTTCCACAAGGTGGTTATAACTTGGAACCAGTAACATTCTTTAATGTGAGGTTGAGAAAGCAATTTTTCATTTGTGAAAGACTAATTTACATAAATTAGTGGAACCTGAGTGACAAATAAGCATGGGATACCAAGGATAGCAACAAACAAATACCTGTAGCAAGGGATATTCCCAACAGAGATGCTAAATATAGGACACTAATTTGCTTGGTGGGGTTTCTCCAGCTTGAGACATACATAAATTAATCTTGGAGATTCTGTTTTATTGTGAGAGTAATATCTGCTGAGCATACTTCCCCACTAGAGGTTTTTGATTTTGATGTAAGTTCTCCAAAAAACATGACCATCATATCCTCACATATCATTTTGTATGTACAACTGTGCTGTCTTGTCTACATTCTAATCTATATACATTTCTATCCACTGTTTATTGTACTCCTAGCACTACAGAATCTGCTGGAAGTCAAAAATTTAATTATAATCATAATCATCATCAAAACATTCTAATAAGCGAGTAAGTGTCCAAAATAAAGCTATGTTTTCAAGATAGTACATACATGGTTGAATGGCTAGGTTATTCCACTAAATGCTTATCTAATACTTTCATATAGTTTAAACTCTATTTATAATTTATATCAACCTTATAAATATACAGCCTTATTAAAATTGTGATTCAGCAAATTTAAAAGGGCTCTATTTAAGCACATAGCATATTTTTTTTTACAAAAGTTTTTAGTTGGGGAACTGCTATCAAAAAGCAAGGTCTTCACTAACTAACAGAAATATGCTGTGTGCTTAAATAGAGCCCTTCTAAATTTACTGAATCGCAATTTAAGAAGGCTGATAATGTTTTTGTGACTATAATATCTACATCACAAATATAGATTTTCTTGTTTTATAATTTAATTATGTAGCAATGAGGTGGAGGTATTTGTATTGGATTTTTTCTTTGGACTTTTCTTAAAAATATGCTGGTAGATGCTCAGTCTGTTATATCAATGGAAAACTAAATAACATAGGATAACATAACCAAAAAATTAAGATATTAGATTTCATCTAATAGTTTTGGTAGAATGAAGTCCAAATTGTAGCTAGTGCTAACAGTTAAGCATTCTATTTTTCTTTATCGGGAGTTCTTGGTCATTAGCTTTTGTCTCCTTCTTAAAGGGTGCAGTAGGTCCTAGGTATGTGAAGGCCTCTTTTGTAAAATAATAACCTAAGGTTAGAATTGTCAACAAGCAAACTAGGAATGTGTCTTGGTGTGAATCACACAGGATCAACTCTGTCAGGAGGTTATTCTTCTGATGTATTTAGGCCATCATCTAGTGGAATGGGGGATTATGGCTTGGTTTGCCTAATATTTAAATCTGAAGTTGTATAGGGATTGTATCAAATGAGCTAGACATGCTTCTCTATAGCACATAGGGCACTACTTGGAATTTACAATAAAAATACATTAGTACGTTGGTTAAAGAACCACTGCGGGTAAATATTTTCTGGTCTTTTGAATAAGTAAATATGATAGTGGGCAAAACATTTTTAGAAAGATGAAAATAAATAAATAAATATAATGCTTACATTTTGCAATTTGTATGTGCAAATATTATTTATTGCCAGCTTCAATTTTGTTTTACTGCTCCTACCTATCTCATTCTCAGGAGGGTGTGTTTTTATAAATTAATGAGCTTCCCTTAATCATGCTGAGAGCACTTGCAATAGTAACAGCCATAAGTACTTCCTGCTAATTTAAAGTCTCCTCCCACCACAGGAAGTTAACCAAATAGCAGATCCCAAAGAAACATAGTTGCACAAAAAAAATAATACGTTTGAGGCTGTATTGTGTTTTTTTTCGTCATTTTAAAAACATTAACAGTCTTATTAAATTGCAATTCGGCCAATTAAATAGGGCTATGTATAAGCACATAGCATATTTTTTTACAGAAGTTTTTAGATAGAAATTCACAAACTTAAAACTTCTGTAAAAAATATGCTCTGTGCTTATATAGAGCCCTACTCAATTGGCCGAATAGCAATTTAATAAGGCTGAATGCCTTTTTTAAGAGTAGTTCCTAAAAAGGGTAAATAAAATATATATATAACCACAATTGTACTTTAAATATTAAATTTTAAGGTGAAATAGGATGTATTTGAGGTAAAAATGCAGTATAGCCATCTACAGAGGCAACATTTTATTAAATTGTAAAGTAAAAATGCAGTTGAAAGTGATTGATATTTATCCATATTCTAGAGGTATACAGCATCATATGAACGGAGGATATAAACCTGATGTTCTACTTGTAGTGTCTAGATTTAAACTATTTCATATGCAATGTTAAACTATACATCTCCCAAAGCTTGTGAACTAAATGTAATATACAGCTTATACACTTGAATTTTCAATTTCAGATAGAAAAGATTTACAATACATAGATATGAAGTTTCATTTTTTTCTCATATTGAATCTGTTAGGAACCATATAACAATTTCACACACCACTATTTTCATGCAGGCTCCCATTATACATAATATTACATTTTCTACACTTATTATTGCTGTAAAAGTTTCATTCCAAAGGCTTCTCTCTATTCTGGTTACCTTAAAATAGAAATCAGAATATTATTGAAGTCGTCCTTTGAAACTCGCTGGTTCAAACATTTTGAGGCTGGTATGAAATTTCCACTCTAAAACAAGTGAATTTAGTCCTTTTCGTCCTCATTCTCTCAGTATCCCATGGTCAGCGCCATTTACAAATCCAATATTTCTAATTAGATATGATTTTTAGAGCTTACTGAAGAACACACATTGATTCTGTGTGATAAATTGCCCTACATGAGGTGTATTGAAAGGGAGCACAATTGCTGTAGGTTTTTTCTCATGATAATATAATCCATGTACCATGCAAAGTGTTCTCTGTAGGTTGTGTGTTTTCCTCTTGTTTGTAGCACAGCACGATCTGAAATTTATTACGCTCTATTCAATGTTGTAGCTATGTATGGCTCACGCTGAGATAGATTCTTAAACAAATCCCACTCTGGGAAAACCACCCTTCCAGGGCTCCTTTACTTATTACCATAATTTATTATTCATTGTGCTAAGCCATAGAAAAAAAATGTAAATTACATACTCCAAAAAGGCCACAAACATTGTAACATTTAGCATCCAATTTAATGTAGCACGCTTAGTAGGAGCAAAATGGGAGGTTCTATCTGATTTTGCAAGGTTTGCATTGTTTTTTTATTGCAATGTGGTCCAATTAAAGATTACATTAATACATTGTGTTCATGACATAATATACAGTATGCTTTTATATCCCAATATATTTCCTTTTTTGTGTGCAAAAATGCACAAAAAGGCCACACATCTTTTCACCTCCACAGTGTCTCCAGAAGTCTTCTTAGTTATTAACACGTATGGGTTTTATCAGGAAAATATGGAAAGGTTATACACCAGTTTGTCTTTTTGTACTCTATTCAGGTATGTCTCTTGATTATTCCATAAAATTCTGGAATTTCAGCTCAGCTAGAGCATTTCTGACAAGTTACATTTCTGGAACCTATGGGCGTAGGAACCAAAAAAAATCTGGGGGGTGGGGGGTAATTCAATTGTACTACCAGGACAGGAAGAAGGGACGGATCTACAACCGGTGCAATACACCAGGGCCCTGCTCCGGGAAGGCCATTGCTGCAGTGCTATATATAATATATGTCTATATGCCAACTTATGTATGTATATATATATATATATATATATATATATATATATAAATGATGGGTCAAAGCTTAGCTTCCATGGGAAAGACAGACTGATGCATAGCCCTCTGTCTCCTCTGTCGCCCCCCCCCCCCCCCCCCCCCCCACACACACACACACAGGTTCCGACGCCCTTGCTGGAACCCACCAACTTGCAATATCAGAAAAATCCCAAACCTCACTACTTTCAAGCGTCAGATTAAAAATTACCACTTTAAACCTAAAGGAGGTTCCCATGTTACAGACAACATAACTTACAGATGACCCGTCCT
This sequence comes from Discoglossus pictus, assembly GCA_027410445.1. NCBI lineage: Eukaryota > Metazoa > Chordata > Amphibia > Anura > Alytidae > Discoglossus > Discoglossus pictus. Next base: position 167,148,991 of record CM050170.1, read on the forward strand.
TAATAACCCGTCCTTAATATTCTGTTTTTTTAATTAAAAGAGTACACTGTTTCTGTAAATTATTATTATAGTACAGGGGTATTATTATTATTACAGTATTACACTGTGTTAATATTACCACATATGAACCATTATAGTATTATATAATTATTGTGGGATCCAAGTTACATACAAATCCGACCTAAGGACATTATCAGGAATGTATCTCCTCAGTAACCCTGAGACTGTCTGTGATTTCCAACTGCTCCATCAGAAAATGTACTTGTAGCATGCTCCCTTCTGTATGTACTTACCCCTTCACCATAATGTGTCTGTATATGTTTTTCTGCTGTAAAAGTAAATTGCAAGCTCTTCAGGTTAGGTACTATATAACCCATTGGTTATCTTTATATTAAATGCACTTATATAGCAATTGTTTTATACTTTTTATATTTCATCATATATTTTTTTTTACTTATGACAAATTGTTTTACAAATTGCAAACTATTTAATCCTTAATTTTAATGACACATAAAAAGAATGGGGCAAGCCATAAATAATTAAATTATGCTTACATACTGTGTTTTATCCAAAGGGCATCATTGTGCTTACTACATAAACAGTGGGAATATTTGAAATAATAAAATGTTAATGCATATTTTAAAATGAACAAAAACAGGAGTTGAGTGTGGGACCAGTGAAAGATCTTTATTCAGATATGTAGATGAATGGAATAATCTAAAGCAGATTTTGCTAAAATATATATATACATATATATATATATATATATATATATATATATATATATATATATATATATATATATATATATATGTAAATACATAGAGAATGTAGTCTATTTGTAAGAACATTTACTACAGTTGGTATAAAAAAAGTTGATAACTTAAATTTTGTTTGTTGCAACCCAGCCTGTAAGTCAATATATTTACAAATATAAGATATCACCGAATCAATAACAGTTTGTAAATGTTTTCAATTCTGACTTGAAATTCTATGGCAATTGATAATGCTTGCATGTGATTGACAGATTTGTAAACAATCAATAAAACAAAAGAGCTTCACATTGTGTTATGCAAAATTAAATTTTCCTAAATTCTATCCATCTTGTTCTTCTGAGACTGTTACACGAATACACACATTTTAGAGAGTATAAAGAATCTGTTTAAGATTATTTTTAAAACATGTCCTTTGAGGAGGCATCTAGTTCTGTAGTGAAAGAGTTTAAAAGACTGGGAGCAACAGTTAATTGGTTGATCAAAAGAAGCAAATCAGAGTCATTGGAGCCATTAGCCATGTGAACTTGTAGATCAAAATCAATGGTGGGTGGCATCATACGATAGTTGAAGCTGAGACATGTAGTTGGTGACAGATTATATAGTCAGTATAAATGTCAACAAAAGATATCATCCGGAAAAAAATCCATATTAAATATAAATGGGACTCTTTCATGTTGCTAACTATAAATAATGATATAGCTTGTATTTAAATGATCTTTTTAAATCATTCTTGCTTTAACCTGTTAAAAAAATAGTTATTGGAAATGCAAATTTAATGCTTTTGATTAGATTGTTAGAATTTAATAATATATTGCTTAAGTTGAATTGAGTTAATTGCAAAGAGATACGTTGTAAATAGTACGCAATAAGAAGTGTAATGTCGATATATAGTCACGTATGGATGTTCACTTGGAAATGGATAATAGTTGAAATAACCAGGACTTCTTTCTAGGGTCACCTGGATGTCTGGTCACATAATGCAGCTTTGTGGTCCATTCACAATGTATTGCAAACTGTGTCTGCTGGCTGGAGTGGTTTAAAATGTTACTTATAATTGAGTTGTTTTAAATCGTTGTTTGGTCATTCATCTCTTAGTAACTCTACGAGGCAACACACCAGGCACATATTGTGTCTGGTTGTGTCTATCCATAAGGTTTTCTTGGCAAAGAGAAGGTTACCAGTTCATTCTCCAGTGGTCTAAGATTGTCTGACCTCTCTGTTACGACCTGCCCATCTTAGGTGATCCTACATGGTATAGCTCAAAGCTTCATTGAAGTACCCAAGTCCCTTCAACACGACAATCTAGCTATCCAGAAGGGGGGTTATATATATAGTTCTCAGCAGCGCAAGCTTGCCAAAAAACGTTGGTAACACAACGTTAAAACTGTGGGATCGTAGCGAGGGCGGCTATTGCGGCCAGTCAAGGAGCGCCAAAGGTGCTTCTTGCGCTGGTGGAGATGAGCGTTATAGGCTCTCATGCCTACGACCCCATATGACTTAGGCAGGTGGTGCCAAAGGCGCTCACTGTGCTGGTGGAGATGAGCGAAGTAGGCGCTCATCCCTAAGACCCCATATGACTTAGGCAGGTGGCACCAAAGGCGCTCACTTGCGCTGTGGAGATGAGCGAAGTAGGCACTCATCCCTAAGACCCCGTACGACTTCAACACTACAGATCAACAGAAAACTCAAATACACAATTCACAGTGCAAGACACGTAGCACTTTGAAAAAATCGTCTGCAAAAATAACGGCCCGTAATACTTTGAAAACTAAACCGCCACCTTTTGAAAATAAAATACAACCTTCAAAAAATACAAAGTTAACAGCCGAACTGCGCACATCAAAAAACACACACACACAAAAAAAAACATTACACTGCACGGGGGGACAGCCAGGACATCTGGGAGTGAGGTTGCACACAAATTTAAGTCCAATTTCCAGAGTTTCGCCACTCGAAAAGCGAGAGAAAAAATGGCCACCGAAAAAAAGAAAATGAGGCTACATGACCCCTAAGCACGCAGAACACTGCCAAGCACATACGACTTATAGCCCGGAACGTACGAGGTACAAAATTTTACAACACCGACTTAAAACTAATAACATTACTTTTCTAAAATGACGCTTTACACAACTAAACAAGCGGTTTAGCCTCACGCACGCAGCCTATTTACACTGCACACTTGCCACATTGCTGACACATTGCGGGATATATTAATTACAAATAGGTAAAGTATATTAATTTATTATTTAATTAATTCATTAATTATTACCAAAAAATGTATTTATATAAAAAAAAACAAAAAAAAACAGGGGAGAGTCTCAGAGCAGAGTTCACAATGAGCGCCGAGGGTGCTCAGGGGAGCAAAAGTACACAACGGGAGAGGCTCTCAATGAGCGCCAAAGGCGCTCATTGCAAGACTCGCGATGAGCGCTGAAAGGGGATTGCAATGTGCACAGAAGGTGCTCAGACCACCAAATATATACTAGTAACTTGCCAATCATAAATGACATTATCATATGTTATGTTCAATTGTCTGTTCTGTCATTCTCTGTGCGTCCTCTCTCTCTCTCTCTCTCTCTCTCTCTGTGCATCCTCTGCCTCTGTCTGCGCTGTCTCTCGCTCTGCGCTGTCTCACTATTTGTCCTCTCGCTCTCTCTTTTCACCCTCTCTCTGTGCCCTCTGTCTCTCTCTCTCCCTCCCTCTCTCACCACCTCCTTCACTCTCTCTCCTCCTTTTTCCCTCCCTCTCTGCCTCCTCTCTCTCTCTCCCTCCTTCTCCCTCCCTCTCTCTCTCCCCCTTTCTTTCCACTCCTTTTCTCTCCCCTGTCTTTTTCCCTCCATCTCCCTCTGCCTCCTCTCTCTTTTCCCTCCCTCCACCTCTCCCCCGCCCCCTCGCTCTCTCCCTCCTTCTCTCCCTCTCTATCCAACTCCCTTCCTCTCTCTCCCTCCCTCTCTCCCTTCTCTCTCACTCTCTCCCCCTCTCTCTCTCTGCCTCCTTTCTTTCCCCTTTCTCTTTCCCTGTCCCGCGCATGTGCAGATCAGGAGCAACTGTGCATGGGTGACTACATTGCTCGTGCCCAGTTGCACGATTTACCAGAGTTTGCATTAGCTGTTGTGAGTAACGCATGCGCAGAATGCTTCTCGCGGGCGTTACTCACAACTGAAAACTATCATAGGTGAAAATGAGTTGGCAGAGAAGGAGTGCCCAAGAGTTTGTGGAGGCATAACATAAAACAAGATTTTGTGCCCAGAAACCGAGGGGCCCAAAAGTGTTTTTTTGCACCGGGGCCCTCCATTTATTAGCTCTGCCATTGAACTTTTCTTATGTAGAATAATGTTTGTGGGAATGGAGAAACAAATATGTTTTGATGCAAATGCAATCATCCTTGTGCATTTGGGGTATCAAAGAATTTGAGAGAGAGCTGTGGACTGAGCAATATGTGCTTAAGGGCACCAAGTTTTAATTCAAATCTGAGTATTATTGAGGGTGAACTATGAAATTGCTTTTCCATTTCTTGTTCTTAATTTAATTACATTTTTGAAAATATTTAAATGCTTGAGTTACCTATTGCATTGAGATGTCATCACTGTAAAAAAAAAACTACGAGTAAGTTTTAAGCCTCTGCAAATCAGACTAAAAATATAACTGAACAAAGAAAATCGGCACAATATTACTTTATAGCAGAGGTAATCTCAGAAGAAAATATCTGGTATAGGGAATGAATGAAGTTTAAAAAAACAAAAATAAAATACAAATTTGTAGTTTGTGAGAAAGAACATTTTGTATTAAGAAAGGCTTGTTTGGACTTTTTTTTAACTTGAATAAGAAGTTTTGATTTCATGAAAAGTGAAACAGGAGAATATTTAAAACTATGCCAATTACAAGTACATAACAATTGAATGTAGTTTTCTATTTTGAAATGTCAAGTTGCGTTGTTGACCCAACCACAAAAAGAGATTCATATTTTTCGTTCCGAATTTTTTCCTGTGAAGGTGACTGCAATGAAGACAATGAACCTAGTGTATCAGAGGCTTCTCGAATGATTGTGTAATGGTATAGGAATCACAAGGTTTTGGAGACCAGCAGCCTAGGTCAGCAATGATCCAATTCCGCAACTTGTAGGTGAAACAGGAACAAGCTTTATTGAAGGGAACAGGAACCACAATAATCTGGCAAGGTACATAGACAGGAAGTGCCTTATATAAGCCAAGGACCAGATACCTGACCAGACACAGCTGAAGAGACTAGTCACTGATACTATTGCTAGAGGAGTCAAGGTTTATTAGATCTCAAAGAAATTCACAAAGGCAGGTTGACGCAGTGGTAGGGAAGAGGTTCAGCAGCCTGGGGACCAGGGTTCAAAACCCAGCAGAGTCAATTCCTCACAGATTGCTCATTAACAAAATATATGAATCTCACTTGTGAGCTTCAGTACACAGACTCAAAAATTCAGATTCAGAGGTCAAGCTCCATCAACAACTCCTAATAACTTGAAAATAATGAGAAATATTGCACTATTTCTTTAGCATTGTTTGATATATATATATCGAAAACAATCACATAAACATAATAAAGCCTATCACATACACTCTTTCACGTACAAATTATATTCATTGCATTTCCATGGCAAAGCAACAATTCAAGAACTAACAATGCATATCTAATTAACACAACACATAAAATAACCAAAAAAATAACCAATAATAATTCTACCCATTTTTCCCGTTGTTTTCAAAATGAAGCACTCTTGTAATAACCCTAAATTTTTACTTAAAAATGTTACAAAAGCAAAACCTTGCATATAATATTTCAGTTACCTACATCGTGGTGAAGTGCCACAACTCATAACATGGAAAACCCACACACACCTTATTATGACTTAAATACTTGAAGGACCACTGCAGTTCAAGAAAAAAGACACTTGTTATGTACTAAACTAACAATATTAGCAGCTGTGGAATATAAAAAAAACATTTTTGGATAAATTTTAATGTTTGAAGACTCTGTTTATGGATGCAAGGATCCATTTTTTGTATCCTGAAAGCTAGATCATTAGGACGTGGAGGACAGTGGAGGGAAGGGTGGAGAAGAATGCAATAGGCAAAAGTACATAGGTTCTGTTAAATAATAAGATAGAATTGAAATTGACACAAAACCTTCTCGCAGGCAACATCAATAAGTGCAACCACTAGAAATGTAATGGCGTAAACATTTTTTTTTCTATTTAAAAATAAGCATTATGGCTTTTTCCCTCTATATTATGGCTATGGTAAAAGTATTATAACCTTCTGTATTTCTGTTCATTCATAAATGTGCCAGAAATAAAGACACAAACTCAGAGGAGAATGGTAGCTGGACACACTGGTGCCTGAAGAGGGATTAACTGGTCTAGAAGTTTAAGACCACCAATTACTCAGCATGGAGGAGATGGTAAAAGTCCTATTGCAAGCTGCAGCATCACAGCAAAACTATATTAGACAACAGCAGGAATTTAACATTACTGGCATAGAGATTCCACTCATGGTAGTTTTTGGACAGTTACATAGTAATTAAGGTTGAAAAAAGACTTTCAGTCCATCAAGTTCAACCTTTTAAGATATCCTCTGATCTGCAATATGGGGATTAGTTATTTATTAATAAGTTGTTAATTGTTAATTAATTATTAATCAACTATTTATTTATTTATTTTTAATTATAAATTAATTCAGAGGAAGGCAAACAGAATAAACCCCAAGTGAAACTTAGCTAATCGTCTCAAAAGGAAAAAAAATGAATTCCTTCCTGACCCCAGATACTGGCGATCGGATTTCCCCCTGGATCAATACAATCTCTGCATTGTTATACCAAGGAAGAGCTACTAGATACAGGAGCTTCCGCAGTCTAGACAGCAACCTTCCTGTCTTCTGGATAAATATGCCAGTGATGGTGTATGTGAACCAGAGAAGTGGCATGTTTCTCACTACCCAAGTTCAGGGTGCAGCTCCCATGTCAAGTGATTGATGAAGGAACCTGGTGCAGGAAATAAACAGTAGTTAGTGACCCTTTGGATGGTAGAGAAAGCTTAGCAGGCCAACAAGCTGAAAGCTGAAATTGAAAAGGACACAAAGAGAAGACAGGCCAAACTCCAAAATTAGCTGGCTGAAGCAGCTAAAGAGCATTATCCCCAGGAGCAAGATGACATAAAGGTGACTGTTTCTGTGAACAAAGGTCAAAGAGTAAAGGGCAAAGCTTTATAATTCACTGGGTGAAAATCCAGCCTCAGTATGAAGGATGTTGATCAAGACACTGGGGAATATTTGAATCCAAACCAATGCAGGAACCTTATGGGTAGAAGCAATGAAGAGGCCTTCATTAGAAACGTGCATAGACCTAGCCACCTGTCCCTGAATACTGAGTACTTCAACTGGAACTACAGTCACATTTCTGCTGCCATAGATATAAAGGCCAGAGCTGCCTTCTAAAAAAAAATGGAGAAGGTAATGAAAGAGCACAAAGAGTAGAAGATTCAGCAGTTACAGTAGAGTCGAAGTAGTTAGAAGAAGAAAGGAAACATCCCCAGGGATAGCAGTCAACGTGATAACATGGTTATGATGTTACTGCATACACTACCTCAAGGTTCAAGTCGCTCAAACCCATATTGTTTAGCTGAGGAGAGGGATGCGTGACAGAGTGCTATAAGTGGTTTGTGTGGGACACAGATTTTTTGAAGCTATCTTTTGCACAGGAGGTTTGAAGGGTTTACATTCCTGAAGCAGTTGATTAGCTACACCTAATACAAATGGTTAAAGACTGAAGTTGGAGCTTGGGTGTGGCTGTGGTATGGTCTGAGTTGAATAAAGCCATGTGCTTCTGTTTATCTGATCATTAAAAATAATCAAACAAAAAGTAGTGTGCCATTTGCTGAACCTGGGAAAAGACATACAGAGGGAGAAACCAAACTATTGGACTATTTTGTTTTTCCTCCACCCAGGGTTAGTTGGATAAAGGCCGAATAGCAAGGGAACTGTCCAAGAGTAAATATAGTGCTTCAGTGGAAGCTAGGCCTGTTAATTTCTTTGATTTATTTTTGGTTTAATATTATTTTTTGCAACACTGAATACGGTTTTAGTGAAACTTTAAAAAGTACTATGGCCTCCCCTATTTGTGTTCCTTCATAAAAGTACGGTATATATATATATATATATATATATATATATATATATATATATATATATATATATATATATAGTGGTCTTTTAAACCCATAACACACATTTCCCTCCATTGATTACAGTTTGATGATTAAGAGCAGGATTCAATTGCAAGCCCGCAACTCAATCATTGTAGGCCGTATGTCTGCGGGTGTGTTGCGGGCTCCCATTCTTCTCTGATTATGATACTATTCAAGTGCTCAAGCCCGCAAGTTACTGTCCCAAAGCCGAAACAGTAAACCATGCACTGGTTCGTAGCAGTTCAGGGTGGGAACATGATCAATTAAGCAAGCCCGTAACCTCTCATTTTGAATAAGCCAATAGAAAACGAGTCATTATTACGGCAGTAAAACAGGGAGGTTACATGTCAATCAATTAGGTTTGGGCGTCCAATATTCCATCAGACTCGCAAACCCACAAAATAAAGAATGATGAAAATGAATGCCAATACTGTTCTAGTCAATATGGGTGGCCTGATATGTATTGACTCATTGATACCCGAGATCGATTTAACCATGATAAGGCAACATACAAATAAATCTTACATACTGCCGATCTGCATTCTTGAGACTGTTGTGCAATTAATTCTAATGTCTTTCAGTGCAGTATTGTATTTTTATTTGCATTTACAGTGCTATGAATAGGTGTTTAACCCCCTTGTGAGTCCTCTCTAGCACTTGTAGGATTTCTCCTACTTTTGCCATTTACGGTTGTGAAAACATTTGTGGGCTTGAGGAAATTGAGCAATTGAATAGTGATCTGTGATTTTCGCCATCCAAACTCTTGTGAAAGTGAAAGATTAAAGGCTTCAGGAGGCTGTAAGTTACGGGTTTAACCATCGCAATGTTTTCATTGCCATAACTCGTGACCCATTTGGAGCCCGCAAAAAGAGACCAATTGAATAGCAAATTAACTTGCATCCTCCCTTACGGGCTAGCGGATTGATCAAAAGCTCAATTGAATCAGGCTCTAGATGTCCATCATGCATCTTTCTCACTCTTGTGTTTCACACTATTAATATCACTACTGGTACGTTTTCAGGGGTAGGATCTCAAGTCTTTTACTTCAGTTGCTCTAACTTATTGTCAGTTGTTCTTTCATATATTTTATGTACACGTTTTACTGCAATGTACCCTACTATATAGTTCTATATAAACTATTGAGGCTTTATAATAATATGAGTACTAATAATAAGATTTGGTATTTTCAATTTAGGAAAGTAATTGATTGTATAGTTGTAGATTTTATATGACATTACCAAAACTTCCAAGTGCATATTTACTTGGTCAAGTTATTGCACTAATGGTGAAATAAACCCTCTTCTGGTATACAATTCCATGCTTTTTGATCCTTGCTTACATCATAAATACCTTCATTATCATTTTAAAGATCAATAAACACTTCAAGTCAATCACCCAAAAGGATTGTTGTCTTATCATGTTATAGACCATTCAATCATCTTGTCAAATAAGCATATTGGATATATATCATGATAATTCATAAAGTCCCACTGTCATTGCTATGAGCACATAATGAAATAAGAATTTAGTATACATATAGTAAAAATGTGCATGTTCTAATATATTTATATTTTTTTGCCTTACCCTTTTTAACACCTGTAACTTTATATGAAGAAAATATTGCACTGTGCATTGAAATTAAATAGATTTTTTCCTCTAAATTGTGAGCAAATCTTATATGTTAATTCAAGAATGCTAGAAGGTCACTCTCACAGTCAAGTACATAAAGCGGGAAGATTAGATTTCTGATTGCCAAACCCAATAGCAGATAATAGGCTCATGTATAGACTCTGACAGCATAATCACTTTACTAATTGGTCTTCTTCAAGTGGAGTTAATATCAGGGGTGGTTTAAAAGGATACTTACAATTTAGCTGTGATTTTTAATTAGCCTTGATTTTTTGCAATATACTGTATATAGTATACTGGAGCAGGAGTGGTGAAACTAAAAGAGACAAGACTAGGAGTAAACTAGAAAACTGTTCCTTTGCTGTCTTGTTACAGCCATACAGGAAAATGTGAGCAATAATAAATATATATGTATTTCTCTAAAATGTATGATATACTAATATTGTGTAATAAATGTATATCCAGGCTTGATGTACCTACATATTCAAATAAATACATTTGGCTTTTATATTCACATGCAGCAGTGTTTCAGGTTGCATTTTTAAAGCTCTCACATCATGCATCAATATCAATATATTGAGATCTGTCATTGTCAGGGGGATATGAAATCCAATCAGTTGCAGTGTTTTGCCCAGATTAAGTTTAAACTAAAACTATCTTGGGTAGAAAGAGCCACACAAAAACTTTTATGCTTATATATTATCATCTCAAGTATCTGAAAAAAATATAATTGGTTCTTTTGATGTTTCATGGGCTAGACTGTCACTTTAGGTTACACTTTTATAATATATGGATGGTGGCTCTTTTTGAAAGAGCTGCATGTTAGCATTCAGTGCCATCCTGAACCCACTCAAGTAGCTTTCATATAGGTGATCTGTGTCTAGTTTATGCATCAGAACTGTGTCTTGGTAGACTTAAAAAGCAAAATTAATAATAAGTTCATATCTAGCACATTATTCTGCTTATACTGATGTGGTGAGACTTATACTGATCATTGACGACAATGGTATTTGTCATGGACCCCTTTCCAGGGCCTGGATCCTGGTGCATTGAGCCACCATAGAGGACAGACTGCCCCATTGGAAAATGGGTAGAATAACTATATTGGCACATGGGAAATGTGGGCAAGTGGGTGGTGGGCTGAATAGCCCCAAGACATAGTGCCATAGTGTACCACCACGCTTCATGTGGTCTTATGGCATTTGTTTCTGCCTTATCCTGTATACAGTATGTAATTCTCCATTTAATATTAGTGTATTATGTGTTATGTTTAAACTGTGACTGAGTGATCATGATGGGATTAAAACAGGGTCTGCTGAGTCTGCAGTGATCAGCTACCTCTATTGTACTGTTATCTGTTCTGGTTCATTGTTAATAAATAAAGTTAATCCCATCTGATATGTGCTAGAGACGGCAGGATGTGTATTGGAGATTGAGCCTATTACTTTCAGAAAACTACTGTTAGACCCATGTGGAGTGTATCTCTTGTGATTGTCTTCCACCTCATTGTTATATTGTGTACACCTCCTCTGTATCTATCCCCTATAAATACTGCTGTCATTTAAAAAATAAATCAGTTGACTTCTGAGACATATATAAATTGTATTGTCTCTTTATTTTGTTCCTGTTCTCCTAGATGGCTGTGATACTGAACATATCTCCACCCTACCAGTATCCTGTTCTGGTCACTACCACAGGAAGGTTACTGGTACTCCGGGAAGTGCTGATTCCTGATGGAGCAGGATGCCATATACAGAAGCCAGATATCAGGGTGCTGGTGCCGAGATTTCAAAGAACCTAATGGTCCTTGTGGGTAGATAGCCTGTAGTCTATAGCGGGTGGTACTGGGCTTGTATATCCACAAACTGCTATCACTTCATACAGGAGGAATGATCCTGCATAATCAGACTGTAATTGCACACGTGTTTTCCCCTGTGGAAGGCAAGCTGCACAGGCTCGGAGAAGAAACCACTTCTTGGTGCTACTTCCCACTCTAACTCCCCCCTGTGTCACTCCAAATTGGCTCCAAGCTATCATAGGGAGTAATCTTTAATAGGCTAGCTCACGTTTTCTCTAACATGCTACAGTCTGGCTTTTGTTCTGGTTATGCCATAGAGACTGCATTGGCAAAGGTGGCCATTGATTCACTCACTTCCAAATGAACACTATTCTATCCTCCTCCAAGATCTCTCTGCTGCCTTTTACGCTGTCAGTGTAAGCCTCTTCTTCTGCATATTCTGAACTCCATTAGAATTTATGATATGGTTCTCTTCCTATCTAATGAACCAATCCTTTAGTGTCTTATTTTACAGCACTTCCTCTGGTCCTCTTCCTTTGTCAGTGGACAATGTCAATATATCTTCCACCACCCAAGCCCATTGTCTAGGTGACACTTTCAAACTCTATATCTACCTTATGCCTCACAGCCAACATCTCACTAAATCTTGTCAACAGCACTTACAAAACATTTCCAAAATTCACTCTTTTTTCAAAGGAAATATAACAAAAATCCTTCTTTACTCATTCATTATCTCTTGGACTGCTGTACCATCCCTCTAACCCACCTTGTCCCTCTCCAATCCAAACTAAACTCAGCTGCAAGACTCATCTTCATTATCCACTGCTCTTTATTTTTAAAACTATAAAAATGCATATATTAAGGGCATCATACCAATGGATGCCCTACTAGACAATTTACCTTCCCTACCATAAAATATCTGGCCCTCTTGCACCACCATAGTATTATCACCTACTTCATTTAATGAATCACAATTTTTTCTATCATAATTATCCAATGTCCTTTGGTGCAAGCACTAACTGACTACCATATTGTAATTCGTATTTTATCCACCTTCTATACTAATGTCCTTCACTGTTCCAACAAAAACTTTTTTCCAGCCTGTGCCCCCATACCCTCTAGATTGTGAGTTCACAAGAACAGAGGCCTTACAGTCTTCCATATCGCTTAGTTGACCTCTGAATGTATTTGTAACTACCTACAGCTGCATAGCATTGCATAAAATGTTAGTACTTTATACATACTTGGTAATAATCACAATATATATAGCATATATAATGTAATACTGATATACCCCTGGAAAATGGTATACTTTCTTTGAATTATGAATCATAACTGCGCCTACCTTCCATATGGTTCTTCAAATTTTACACTTTGATAAGCTGTTTTATTAACTAAATTAAACCATATGTTTTTTTATACCATGTACGAACAAACACCTAATACACAAGGCACCGAATGTGCAGAAAATCACAAATACCATTTTAAGCATGGGTGTAGGAGCCAAAGACAGTCTGTGAGTGTGTGTAGAATTAGAATTAGGCCAGAAAATATATTTCAACTACACAATAAAGAATAATATATAATTTAAAAAACAAAAATTATGTACATTTTTTTACTGTTTTGACCATTTAGAAAAAATGATCAAAGTAGTCCTGAATCTATTTCACTAACAGAGTGGTAAATAGATAGCGGACAGGACTTTTATTTTCATTTTATAATTAGAAATGTGATATAAAATGTATACTTCATTTCTAACAAGACACCAGAGTAACACATTATCACTTTCTGTATCCTCCATTTTTCCTACTCTGCTCTCTCATAAAAGCTGCCATGTAGCACAGCAGTTACCTAAAGTCATGCCCAAAGGGGGGGGGGGGGGTTCACACCATCAGTAAGTATTAATAGTCCAGATGCACAGCTTGTTACTGTCTGATTGTTAGCAGCAAGGGGTACTGGTAGTGTGAAGCGCCTCTCAATAGGTGTGCTTTTTGCAGCTGTACAACGTGGCATCTTTCATGTGAGAGAAGAGCAGAAAACAGCAGAAGGTAAAAATCTGTTACTCAATGGGCTTCCTATAAGTAAGTGAAGTGTAAAGTAGAATTTCAGAGCATGATCATGATCAATTAAGCAAGGCTGTAACTACTGATTTAAAAACAGGGAATAGTATATGAGACCGTCATCATGACGTCAGTAAAAAATGGCGGTTAAACCACAATCAATTAAGGTTTAGAAGTTCGATATGCGGTCGGACTTGCAATCCGGCAATGTACAAAATAATAAGAATGAATGATGATACTGTTCTGGTCCATGTGGGTGGCCTGATATGTATTAACTCCTTGATTACCAAGATTGATATAACACGTAAATAAAACGTAAAAAAAAAAAAAGTGCAGTATTGATTTTTTATTTGCATTTACACTGCTACGAACAGGGGTTTAACCCCCTTGAGAGTCCTATCTGGTACTCATAGGATTTTCTTCTACATTTGCCATTTACGGGTGTGAAAACAATTGCAAGCTTGAGGAATTGAAGAAATTGAATAGCGATTTACGATTGTAACATTTACGGGCTTGAAAGATCAAAGGCTTAGCTGGGTCGGATTTACAATTTTGACAAACACAGGGATTTCCAGCCTGTAAAATCATGTGCAGTTAGCTAAAATACACAAATTGAATAGCAAATTAGTTTATGGGCTACATTACGGGGCTCTCCATTTCTTTGCAATCTGCTAATATTGTATTGTGCTTTGTGCTTGACTCCTATATTGCGCTGCGGAATATATTGGCACATTATAAATAAAAGATAATAACAATAATAATATTGTTTGTCCATTTTTTTCAGAACTGAGGAAATGGTTGGGAAGCAAATTTGAAATGTATGACTACCGTGGTTCTTTAATAAAGTTATAGATTTTTATGCATTTTTCATCCTCATTATATTGTTTACTGAGAAACTTTAGTGCATTTCGAGATAAGATAAATACCTTTTGTCTTTCTTTGAGAACTTTAATGATCAGAAAAATGTAGATGCTAAAAAAGGTCAAATGTTGCATTCTAAACTCCTGGTGCTTTGCTTTGCATTATTCTCCAATTTGTAATTGAAGGTATTTTCCTTTGGTACAGATCTGTTTTAGTTTTGCCAAATGAGTATTCTTTAAAGACACTCAGCACTGTAAATGTCAGAAGCTAAAAAGTAAATTACAATGCAAACACATTTGATATTTTCATGATATGAAAGTAGAACATATTTATTTTTAAAATACTGAGTTTTATTTAAAACAAGCGAAAAGCTTCTGTTGTGACCTTTAAGATATTCCAAACAGTGACGAATTTGGTCATTACAGATAACCTTTTATCAGGAGCGGTGTTTGCTACTGAAACCTTCCTGTTTTAATCTAGAGAGTTAAATAGCTGCATTTCCTTCTTAAGGATCATATTACTCATTAAAGGACCACTGCAGTTCAAGAAAAAAAGACATAAAATATGTTTTGGATTTAAAGAATCCATTTTGTGTTTGTTACATCCCATCCTGAGAACTTGATAATAGGGGTGTTGTAGTGAGCAGTAAAGGGAGAAAAGAAGGAGGAGGGCATAGGTAGAAGTACAGAGCCACCATACAAATAGAAAAACACTGATACAATTGATCTCCATTAGTCTGAAGGAGTAGGACTTGCAGTTTTCCTTGTGACTGCTTCTGAACAAGTGGTGGATAGATCCCCCCCCCCCTTTCCCTTCCAGCATCCCTCACCACAATCCTCCTGCTACAAATTAGCAGACACTACTAATGCCAGACAAAACTGACCTTTCTATAGACAAAGTCTTAAAAAAGTAAAGGGACACTTAATTCAGCACTATCTGGATCACATCACAGTAAAGATCTATTAAAAGCAAGTTGAAATACTTTTTGATTTTTTTAAATATGTGCATTTTATATTGAGATATTAATAAAGTAAAATGTGTGTTCACGTTAGTCATTGATACGCTCTCTCCCAGACCTGCAGCTACATCTCTGTGTAGTGAGCAAAAGAGAAAAAAAAAGAGTTAGCCCTTATCCAATCCAACTGTGCAGAGCATGGAATACTGGAAACACCTAAACAGGTCAGTTATGGGTTAAATTTTCAGTGCAGTCCCGAGTTCAGGGAAAAACTGCTATCAATCAGTGTCTTCACTGTGCGCTGTTATTAATCATGCAACAGTCAGTCAGTTGGATACACTGTGTTTGTATAACATACAATCTTGTGATCTTTCATACCATGAAGAGCACTTACAGTGAGGTAAATGGCCCTTTAGATTTCTCTAAAATTATTTTCATGCTCATGACATACAAAGCCTTTAATGTTAGTTTGCTAAAAATTTCAGAAATGTGTTGTGTTTCCTAAACTACAGTGTTTAGCAACATATACTGTGTGGTTTTGCCTCTAATCAAAGGGACACTGACGGTTTCAGGTCCTGACACAACATCTCTATTGGGTTTAGGTCTGGACTTTGACAAGGCCGCTCCAAAATGTTAATTTTGCTCCTTTCCAGCCATACTGATGTGTCCTTGCTTTTGTGTTTTGGATCATTGTCTTGCTGCATACCCCAACTATGCTTCAGCGCACAGGCCATACATTCTCCTTGAGAACTGAAACAGACCAAAATTAATGATTATGGCAAATCATCCAACTCCCAAGACAGCAAGGCATCACACTACCAACACCACATTTGACTATCTGTATGATGTTCTTAATGTGGTATGCTTTATGTCAGGCTTAATAGGACCTAAGCTGTCAAAAATGTTCCATTCCTGATTCACCCATCCTTAGAACAGTCTCCTAAGGCTTGGAGATAAACCAGGTGGTTTTCAACAAACAAGAGACAAACACATATGTTATTCTTGGTTAGCAGTGTTTTTTCTAGTTTTACTCTCCTATGAATCTTGTTTTTGCCCAGTGAGATGCCATATACATTATGGCATCATGAACACAGATCATAGCTAAGACAAGACATAAGTAGTTCTTTGAATGTTTTATAGGATCCTTTGCAAATTCCTGGATGATTTACCGCTGCACCCTTGGAGAAATGTTGGCAGACAAGTGACTCCTCGGAAGGTTCTCCACTGTTCCGTGCTTTATCCTTTTGGAGATTATGGCTCTCACTCTGGTTCAGTGAAGTTCCAGAGCTTTAGAAGTTGCTTTGTAACCCTTTCTAGACTGAAAGATATCAATAACTTATTTTCCCAACTCTATTGTTCTTATTGAATCTTTTTTGCTGGCAGCTTGACTCTAGTAGAAAGGGTCAAAATAAGTAAGGTTTATATTGTGAGGCTGTATTAAATTAGATTATTTATCCCTTTAATTTAGTTGATTTAACTAGAGGCATTAACTTTTTTGTATACAGTGTCAGTTGGTATTGGGTAAATATGTCCAATAAATAAATGAAATAATCAAAAAATATTTAGTTTGTTTACTCAGGTGCTCTTTATCTAAAGATCATTGTGACAAATCTACAGTAACAGAAGAAACCAGGGAAGGTAAACAGTTTTAAAGGCACAAAATAAATAAATATATATATTTATACTTTTAAAGCTGTAGATGCATCACTATAAGACTGAGTGCTAAGTGAAACAGTGCTAAACGGGGGCATGTTTACATAGAGGTAACAATGGGTAACTCACGGGTAAACTTGATTTTAAAATTCCTTTCATGGCTCTTGGTGTTTTTGAATGATACACAAGCATTGCATCAGTGTTAATTTGGCATGTGTCGCCCAAAAACAGCTCTATAGCGAATCAGTGTGTTAAACAGGGTACTTTTAAATGGGGTCTACATTATATATCACATATATAGTTGTCATAACTGCGGGTTGTCAAAAGTTGTTGCTAACGCTGCGGCCCTCGCAAAGTGAGGGCCTCAGTTGCTGGCAGGCGCTCCATGCCAGCAACTGCGGACCTCGGAACTTTTACAGACTTAACACAGAAATACGAGACGCGGGACTTAGAAAAAAAAAACATTACGACCTTGCAAAATCACGACTTTAACGGCTGTCCCGCGCGAACCTCAAAACATTCAAAACACAATAAATACACACAACAAACACATAAAAAGCTTACCCACAGCAAGAGGGGGCACCCAGGACCTCTAAAAGTGAAGTTACACCTGCATTTAAGTCCAAATTGAAGAGTTTATCCCCCCGAAAATCACCTAAGCGAGAGAAAAAATGGCTGGCGAAAAAAATGAAAACGCAGCTACAGGACCCTAAAGACGCAAAACACCACCAAACATATATGGATTTTCCGAAAAAGCCGGAGAAGCTCCAAGAACAAAGACGCTAAATCACCAACAGCCGCGTACCACACATTAGGCGTCATTTTACAACACTAACTTACATAATGCGGAAGTACACAGGTACCCTAACAGACTTTTCTCGTGCACGCACACTATTTACACTACACACTGCACACATTCATAACAATTACACAGCAGCTCCACAACACTCAAAACACACATTGTATGCTGCAGCAGCATGAAAACAGATTGTCAGCTCTTCAGCATAATGCTTCCTGCATTTATTACTTCAAAATAGGTAAAGTATATTCCTTTATTCATGTATTATTCAGTTCATTACCGTACACCAAACAGCATTAGCTCACTTACAATTTGAATCCCGTCATTTTTTGATGGGCAATATTCTAGTATATATATATATATATATATATATATATATATATATATATATTGTAACAAAGTGCAGCAGGAATTCCTGATAACCTGCAAAACAATACATCAAGGAAGATATATAAGCCGCAGATGGAGCAAAGCCCTATACCCTGGACTGACATAGAAAAGGTTAATCCAAAATCTTCAGCCTAATTAAGCCAACACCTGACCCTGCTCATGAGCAGTTAAAAAGGCTGCTCAGTGAAGTTTGCAGTCTCTGCCTAGCAGTCTGAGGAGGAGGGTGTCATTGAGAGACTTTCCTAAAGGAGAGAGCGGCCCGCTTCTGTTCAGGAGAAATCAAGCTGAGTAAGGAGCCATCCAAAAGCCTCACCCCCCCCATTCCTTCCAGTGTCAATTCATCTCTTTTTACAAGAATACGGATTGGGTCAGTCATGAACTTATTGGTCATTTCCAGGATTTCCTGTGGCAAGGTGGCACTGATCAGACACACTTGGGTTGCAGGTGGTAGGTATCGATATACATAATATATCTGTTCCTTAAATCCTTTGTTAAGCATTTCATCAGCTTCATCCAAAACCAGCATTTTAATTGCTCTAGTTCTTAAACTCCTGCGTCGAATCATATCAAAAACACGTCCTGGTGTGCCAGCAACAACATGCTGTCCATAATCAAGCTTTCGGATATCTTCTCCAACATTTGTTCCTCCAATACACGCGTGGCATTGCACATTCATATAATCACCCAAAGCAAGAAGCACCTTTTGGATCTGACTTGCCAGTTCTCTGGTTGGTGCCAAAATCAAAGCCTGGGTTTCTCGAACCTGAATATCCAAACACTGAAGAACAGACACGCAAAAAGTTGCTGTTTTTCCTGTACCAGACTGTGACTGAGCTATCACATCCCTTCCTTTAATTATCTGTTTGATGGCTCTCTGTTGAATAGCAGATGGCTTCTCAAAACCATATGCATAGATCCCTCTCAGAAGGTCTTGGAAACGGGGCATATCCTCAAAAGGGCGGCCTACCGAAGGGGCCCCAAGAAGCCGCCATCGAGAACCTCGGGGACTCTATGGCTCCGACAGGAAAGAAAATGAGGAGAAAAAATATGCCTACTGGCATACCATGAAATACTTCCAATGCGGAGAACTGGGGCATCTGGCAGCTCATTGCCCAAATCGAGATGAGCCCATGCAGTGTAATATGGGAGGCTCAGTTTCCCACTGTGGTGGGGTTAATTTGGTAGGCATGACGGAAATGAACCATCCCTTTCTCACTGAAGTCGTAATAGACGGTAAGAAGGTGAAGGGACTAATTGATTCCGGGAGTGCAGTAACCCTATTGTCACGAAGGGTAATCGCGCAGGACAGCGGTAGGTGCAGAAAAAGCATGGGCATCACCTGTGTACATGGCACCGTTATGAATTACCCTACGAAAAACATTGGGATCGAGGTTAAGGGCTTGAAGGCCCAAATAACAGCTCCGATAGTACCTCATTTGCCTCATGTGGTAATTTTGGGAAGAAATTTCCCATACTTTGAACACCTCATACATACCGATAGCTGTGGAACAAACCCAGGGTCTATACTGGAGATCTTCCCATTTAAAGATAAGGAACTTTTTTCCAGCCGAGAAAAAGTAAGGATATCACGTCAAGAAAGACGTAAGGAAAAAAAAAAGGGGAACAGAAATCAAAAAGAGGTTAGGCCGAGACGAGGCTCTGATAACTTCTCAGCCCACTTCTAAAGGAGACAGTAACCTTAAAGGGTTTGTCTCCTAATCAGGATATAAACCCTCTGGAGCAAAGTAAGATGGCGGAAGAGCAAAATGTGCTCCCGGGAGGCGAAAACTTTGGGAGAGACCAAGCAAATGACCCTCTCCTACAGAACATCCGACAAGACGTGGTCAGTGTGAATTGGGAAATAGTAGAGGGTCGAGAAAATCCCCAGGGACCTTTTTTCGTGTTGAAAAAGGACCTCTTATATCGGGTGGTAAAATCAGAAGCGGAGGTCACCGAACAATTGCTGGTACCACAGGGTTATCGAAGAAAAGCGTTAGACATGGCACATAGTCATCTTTTCGGAGCACATCTGGGGGTGGAGAAAACCTTGAAACGAGTGTTGAAGAGATTTTACTGGCCTGGGGTGTATGAAGAAGTCCGCCAGTATTGCCTGTCTTGCCCTGAGTGCCAGCTAGCAAGCCCCAGTCCCCAGTTTAAAGCTCCTCTAATACCCCTTCCAATTATAGAGGAACCATTTGAGCGAATAGCAATGGTCCTTGTGGGACCACTAGAACGAACAGCTAGAGGACATCAATACATTCTAGTGATAGTGGACTATGCTACCCGCTACCCAGAGGCCGTGCCACTAAGAACCGCTAACTCCAAGAGTATTGCAAAGGAACTGATTCTTCTTTTTTCAAGAGTGAGCATACCTAAGGAGATACTGACAGACCAAGGGACACCTTTTGTCTCAAAGTTGATGAAGAATTTGTATACCCAACTTTGAGTGAGAGCCTTGAGAACTTCAATATACCACCCACAGACCGATGGGTTGGTAGAAAGGTTTAATAAAACACTAAAGAGTATGATACGGAAAGTGGTGGACAAAGACGGAAAGAACTGGGACCTACTACTGCCCTTTCTACTTTTTGCAGTCCGAGAGGTGCCACAAGCATCTACAGGTTTCTCTCCATTCCAACTCCTGTATGGGCGTCATCCAAGGGGCATACTGGATTCTCTTCGTGAGACGTGGGAAGACCAACAGGACCAAAGTGAAAATATCATAGAGTATGTTAAAACATTGAGAAACCGAATTTTACAAATCACCCCCCTAGTTAAAGATCATATGGAACAGGCACAACGGCACCAACAGACCTACTACAATCGAGATGCCCAGATCAGGAAATTCCGGCCAGGCGACAGGATAATGGTCCTGGTTCTGACAGCCGAAGGCAAGCTCTTAGCAAAATGGCAAGGACCCTATGAGGTAATAGAGGCTGTAGGAGACGTAAACTATAAAATCAAACAGCCGGAAAAGCGTAAGCCGGAACAGATTTATCATGTGAATCTTTTAAAGGCCTGGCGTGAGCAGGAAGCAGAAGTAGCCACAGTATATCAGGAGAATCCAACGGAAGTAGTTTAACCCCAGGGTACAGGTGTCAACAGAGTTGTCACCACAGCAGCAGGAGGAAGTAAGACAACTGATTCTCCGCAATACAGATGTATTCACTGAATATTCCGGTTGAACAAACTTAATATACCATGACATTGTCACTAAACCTGGGGTGGTTATCAGAAATAGACCATATCGTATTCCTGAGGCCCGGAGGGAGGAAATAAAATTAGAAGTAAAGAAAATGCTTGACTTAGGAATCATCGAAGAGTCCAACAGTGAATGGTGTAGTCCCATCGTCTTGGTCCCCAAACCCGATGGGACAATTCGTTTCTGCAGCGATTTCCGGAAGTTGAACGAAGTCTCCCAATTTGATGCTTATCTCATCCCCCGAGTAGATGAGCTAATAGACCGGCTAGGGCTAGCAAGATTTATGTCCACCTTAGACCTGACTAAAGGATATTGGCAAGTACCCCTAACAAGGTCAGCAAGAGAGAAGACTGCGTTTTGTACCCCTGGCGGCCTGTTCCAATATAAAGTCTTGCCTTTTGGTCTTCATGGAGCCCCAGCCACATTTCAGCGGCTTATGGACAAACTCCTTAGGCCCCATTCTGAGTATGCGGCG
This sequence comes from Discoglossus pictus, assembly GCA_027410445.1. Taxonomy (NCBI): domain Eukaryota; kingdom Metazoa; phylum Chordata; class Amphibia; order Anura; family Alytidae; genus Discoglossus; species Discoglossus pictus. The sequence goes on from CM050170.1 coordinate 167,170,799, forward strand.
GCCTATTTGGACAACATAGTGATACATACCCCAAGTTGGGATTCCCACCTGAACAAAGTGGAGAAGGTCTTGGAGACCCTGAGGAGAGCGGGCCTCACCGCAAACCCCGCTAAGTGTGCACTTGGGCTGACAGAGATATAATATCTCGGATACACGGTTGGTAGAGGACTGATTAAACCTCAACTTAACAAAGTGGACGCAATACAGGGATGGCCAAGACCATTAAGAAAGATGCGGTGGTGCGGGCATTTTTAGGAATAGTCGGATACTATTGAAGATTCATACCCAGATTCGCCTCCATCGCAGCTCCCTTAACGAACCTAACCCGACAGAGGGCCACGGATACGGTACAGTGGAACCCAGAAGCAGAAAGGGCGTTTGAAGACCTGAAAGTGGCCTTATGTCATGAGCCCATACTAATGGCTCCTGACATCCGGTGCCCCTTCATATTACGGACGGATGCCTCCGCAGTTGGGTTAGGAGCAGTGTTGTCGCAAGAAAAAGATGGGGAGGAACATCCGGTGCTGTACCTCAGCAAGAAGCTGTTGCCTAGGGAACAACGGTATTCGGTGGTAGAGCGTGAATGCCTGGCCATAAAGTGGGCTACCGAGGCCTTGAAATATTACCTTCTGGGGAGAACTTTTAAACTTGTCACGGACCATGCCCCGTTGCGGTGGATGCATCAGAACAGGGAGCGGAATGGTAGGGTGACCAGGTGGTTTCTTTCCCTTCAACAGTACCGATTTAGGATAGAACATCGGGTGGGGAAGAAACACGACAATGCAGATGCGCTGTCCAGGGTCCACTGCCTCTCGGCTCAGGTAGCTCAACTACGTGGTGTTGAGCTGAGGGGGAGGATATGTAATAAAGTGCAGCAGTAATCCCTGATAACCTGCAAAACAATACATCAGGGAAGATATATAAGCCGCAGATGGAGCAAAGCCATATACCCTGGACTGACATAGAAAAGGTTAATCCAAAATCTTCAGCCTAATTAAGCCAACACCTGACCCTGCTCATGAGCAGTTAAAAAGGCTGCTCAGTGAAGTTTGCAGTCTCTGCCTAGCAGTCTGAGGAGGAGGGTGTCACTGAGAAACTTTCCTAAAGGAGAGAGCAGCCCGCTTCTGTTCAGGAGAAATCAAGCTGAGTAAGGAGCCATCCAAAAGCCCCCCCCCCCCATTCCTGATAAACCGGATACAACTTAGAGGATAAAAGGTTGGTGCCAAATACATATTATTTTCATCATACCCAGAAAAAGGATTACAAATGCCCCAGGGAGAAGAGAGTATTAAGAAAGAGTAATCATCCCTCATCACAAGAGGGTGACAAGGGTCCCTGGGGTGAAGCATAAGGTAGAGAAGGGTGGGCCCTATGCTTCACCCGCTATTGACAGAGAGAGAAGAGGAAAAAGGTCCTCAAGAGATCCAAGAAAGAAGCAGAGAGCTTACACTGTGGACTGTATACTTTTACCTGCAGGCCGAAAAGCGGTCTCAGGGCGAGTCAGGGTGTTCCAGGTTATAGTAAGCCCGTTTATGTAGAATTTTATTTCGTTGCTGAGGATAAGCACTATTTTTCTTTCTGTTTGTACTGACAAAATAAAACATCAGTAATACAAAGCTTCTGACAAACCTGCTGTGTTTTCCTCCAGAAATAAGTTAAAGCGCAAGTAGAACAGGACGCAACCCCCCCTCCACCCCATCAGTAGGGGCGCTCTGTTACAATATATATACTAAAAAAAAGTAAATTAGAGTACACATTTTCACATTTTCACATAAAAAGTACAATTATTGCACTGCAATCTGCGAAACGGGCAGGGACATGCAAATTAGTTCACAATGCATTTTAACTCTGTAATCCAACACCACTTTATACATGGCTCATTTTAGTTTTCACACATAATATAGGATAGATTTGCACAAATTAGGACACCAGTGTGTGTATGTAAAATATTATCAAAGAATAATGCACATATTTACATATATTCAAATTGAATAAAATCTAAACGTATGTTTTATTAATCACACATATTTCTATGTATGTTGCAATGTCATCTATCAGTGTTCCAGTAACAGGAATATATCATCCCATTACGTGCCAGTCTTTTGATGTCTAGTGAAACAATTTTAGCAAAAGTTAGAAAGTTAAAATGCTAATACTTTGATATGTCTTTGTTCCGAAACTCTCAGAGCAGGCAACATTTTGTCAGCTCAAGCTTTCATGGTCTATGAGCTTGTCGGCAAGAAGAGTTTAGAGTGTGACAGATTGGAGCAAAGCAGAATTGTTAAGCTTACATTTATCCACAGTAATTATTACAAATAAAACACGGTTGAATATACTGAAATTAATCTAAATTGTTATTGCCCACATAAATGTAGATAGATAGATAGATAATGAATGGATAAATGGATAGACGGATACTTGGATTGATGGATGAATGAACAGATGATTGATGGATGGATAGATAGATGGATGGATGATGGATGGATGATCAGTTGAAATATTGATGTATATATAGATAGTTTGGTAGATAGATAGATAGATAGATAGATAGATAGACATATGGATAGATCATCACTGGTGATTATGACCATGGTCTATCCTTAAAATTTTGTTTTACACCTATTTAAAATAATGTAAGAATGCTAAAACCAGAGGCAACTGTTCTAATGGGTGAAATGCTGAAGAACTCTTGGAAAGCCTCTCCATTCCTGTGCTATGATATAACATCTCTAAGAGTTCTCCAACACTGTCCCCAGAAACAACATATGACCTTCCATCTGTTTGAATGTGGACCAATACATGTCTTGGCCCTATAGTGCCCCAAGGTGCAAGCATTCTTGAATCAAACAAGGAATTTAGTTGAATACAGATATACCTTTAGATTGATACAATAACACTGGAAGCGTGGCGAGCTTTGGCCAAACTCTCCCACCACCAATGAAAGTTTTACAAAATATTAACAATAATGCTGAAATGGAAAAACCAAACGAAAAATAAACAGCTAAAAAAAGAAACTTCTATCTAAGTTGTACCATCACTGCTTTTTGCATTTTTAGAGTTGGCAAGACTGTACATCACACTGTAGGCCAAATAAGCATTTAATAAGGACGCCATATATATACAAACTACCCCAATTGAAAATATTATATGTGGTTTGGTTTCAAAGTGAACTCTGTTGGGAAGCTTGTAGATATGGTTTATTGGTAAGGGGAGGAGAAATGTCTTATTGACTGTGATTGGGGATAGACTCAATAAAGAGTTGTAATCTCATCCATAAAAAGTGAGTAGAGTAGAGTTGGATGATTTAGATTGCAGATTCTAAGAAATTATTAGCCTAAGCTTCACTCTATTTGGAAGGAAGCATGACTAGTAAATATGGAATACTTTATGTATTGGGTTAAAAAATGGCAACATTACTCTTTAAAATGTGTTCAACATTTAAAATAAATTATAATTAACTAATAATTCAAAAGTGACTTTAGGAATGTTTCTTATTACAATGTGTTATATACTTAGAATGTACAGTATAAATCATTTGCCTTTCATTGTTGTTTAGCTTTACCCCTTTAACAGACTTTTGTAGGGTGTCCTCGTGTTTTGTTTTTACATTTGCAGCATTTATTCTACAAACAGGGTTATTAAAAAATTATTCAATACTATGTATTGTTGTATTTAGAAATTGAAAAATCTACCTTAGTATCCTGAGATACTGAGCTATTTTATTATTGTGAAGGTAAAATATGTATGTACTGATGTTTAGTGCACTGAAACATTATTTTTCAACAATATGTTAGCATGTTAATATGCTTAATAAGCTTTTAGGATTAAATAAATTGCCTAGTCTTCACAACAAGAAGAGGCACAAGTAATTGCACTTTCAAGGAAATCTGTAAATGGACAGAATTTAACTATTTAAATAAAACAGTTCATAGGTTTAATTTAGCCTATCACTTATCATATATATTAGTATATAAATGGTATGTTAATGTTAGTGTAATTTGAAAACCGTGAAAATTTAACATTCTTAAAATTGTTATCTGTATACTTGGAGGCTAAGACAGGGGTTGAGAGATAATAATAAATTAGCAGAAAATGGGCCTTTCATTTTTACACATTAAACATTTGCTACATCTAACTAAGTCAGCTTGTTTGTTTCACAAAATAATTATACAAATAATAATCTTAATAGATAGAACTGTATTTAATTGAATTAATGATGTTGGATTTCGATTACCATACAAATGGCTTAAAAAAATCTGTTGCTTTTTTGTCAAAAGATGTCTATAAATGTCAAATAATACTGAACACTATTTTGGCTAAGATCTAGGTTAACATAGCAATAACTTTATAAACACCTATATACTGGTCTAAATATATGGGAAATATATGGGAAATGTGGCAGAATCTAGATATACCTATCAGGCAGCTTTTGGATTACGTACTAAGATTTAACATATTCAATATTTCTCCAATATTTTGCTCTTAAGTAGATCAGACTAATCCTTATTAAAATAACCTATTTTAAAAATATAAACAAGCGTTCCAAAATACATTGAAATCAAAGCACATTTATACTTACTTTTTAATTCACCCAAAATGTAATGCATTAAAGGACCACTCCACTGTACTGTAAAAATAAACTCTGATAAAATGAAAGTATATACATATCTATATTTGAATTATAATGTTTAAACATTGTAATGCTAGTAGTTATCATTTCAAACTCTTACCTTTATAGGTTTCTGTCCATTGCACTGTGCCAGTTAGTTCTGACCCTTTTGCATAAATAGCAGACTTCCTGCTGTCTGTTTTTGTGTCTGACTGGTATAGATCAGACAGCAGGCTGTCTGCTGCAGTTGAGCAGAAGACAAAGTCTGGAAGATTGGAGTTGGGCAACAATGTTAGATATATCAGTCAGGAAGAATAAATGAAACCTGCTGAAATATTTTGTAAATGCCTGTAAAATAGGCTTCATGAGATAAGAAAAGAGGGGATCTGCTGCTAACCAAGAAGAACATACACTATTGTCTCTTGTTTGGGGAGAAGCACCTTGCAGATCAGCATGCCTTTTCTGGAGAGTGTTCTATGTACAGATGAGTCCCCAGAGGAGACCTTGGGACACAAAATGTTCTGACTAAACCAAACACATTATTCCAAAGTAAGAACATGATACCAACTGTGGTTTTAACGTGATGGTGTGGGAATGCTTTGCTTCCTTAAGACCTGGAATATTTACCATGGATTCTGCTGTGTATCGAAAAATTCTAAAGGATAACATCCGATTATCCAATTATAAATGAACTGAAGTTGAAGCATAAACACAAAATAAAATAAATAAGTAAAATTATTTGTTCAGGCTGGCATCCTTTATTAGATATGCTATAAAAACCCTAAAAGGCAGCCCCTGGAGATTTGGGGGGGAGGAGTTTCAGGTTAATAGAAGTGAAGTTTCCCACTCTTGTCAGTTACCCAGACCGGAGCACATGCTGAACATCCATCCCTCCCTCCTTGTTTTATGTTATTTTATCTTTATGTTGTCACAGCTGGGGGTGCAGGGCAGATTCCTCAATGTAGGGTGGAGTCATTAAGGTGATGGACCAAGATCATGGTTGGTCCTGAGGTCTCCTGGGCATGAGGTTCTTGGTGGGCCTCTGAAGTGTTGGGCTACATTTGTGGGGATGAGCAATCACCTCTTTCACTGTTTTGTACAATAAAAGCTGTGGCCTGTTTTAAACTCATATTGGTTACATAGTTACATAATAATTAAGGTTGGAAAAAGACTTTTAGTCCAAGTTCAACCTATTTAAGATCTCCTCTGATCTGCAGTATTCCAATTATTTTTTAATTGTTAATTGATCCAGAGGAAAGTAAAACTTGCCAATTGTTTCAAAAGGGAAAAAAAAGAATTCCTTCCTGACCCCAGATACTGGCGATCGGACTACTCCCTCTTTAATTAACCAGGATAACCCTGAATGCTCTTTTTATTTAGAAATATATCCAGCTCCTTTTTAAATTTATCTATCGAATCCGCAGTCACCACCTCCTCTGGTAGAGAATTCGACAGATTAACCACCCTCACTGTGAAGAACCCTTTTCTTTCTTTAAGGTGAAACTTTTTACTTCTAACCTCAAAAGATGTCCTCTTGTCAGTTGAGAACCTCTTGGCATAAAAAGTTCACTTGACAAAGCCTTATACTGACCCTGGATTTATTAATACAAGGTAATCATATCCCCTTTTAGACACCATTTTTCTAGAGAAAATGATTTTAATTTGGTTAGTCTTTCTTCATAACTTAGCCCCTCCATTCCCCTTATTAGTTTTGTAGCCCTTCTCTGTACTTTTTCCATATCTTAAATGTCCAAATAGTACTCCATATTCCAAATGAGGGTGTACTAGGGATTTGTATAGTGCTTCTATACCCTTCTTAATACATGGTAATATTCATTTGCCTTTGCAGCTGCTGCTTGACATTGAGCACTATTACCTAGGTGGTTATCCACAAGTACTGCCAAATCCTTTTCAATACCTGATACCCAGAGATTTACTCAATTAAGATTATAAATTGCATGGCTATTTTCCTTTCCTAAATGCATAACTTTACATTTATTCATATTAAATCTCATCTGCCATTTAGTCTCCCATTTTTCTAATTTATGCAAACTCATTTGGAGGGAAAGTACATCCTTTTCTGATTTAATTACCTTGCACAACTTTGTGTCATCAGCAAAAATACTTTTCAGTCCAACTTCTAAGGTATTAAAAAATATGTTAAAAATGAGAGGACCTAATACTAATCCCTGAGGAACCCCACTTACCACATTAGTCCAAACAGAGTATGTTCTATTTATAACAACCCTATGCTTCCTGTCTTTTAGCCAGCTCTCAATCCATGAGCAGATATTTACTGCAATTCCTTTACAGTCATCCATGTTGCTCTGTATCAAAAGCCTTTGCAAAATCCAAAAAGACTACATGAACTAAGTTGCCTTGATCCAAGGTCCTACTAACCTCCTCATAGAAACTAATTTGATTTGTTTGACATGACCTATCCCTCATAAATCCATGTTGACTACTACTTATAATCCTGTTCCAATAGACATATTCTTGTATATTATCCATTATAAACACTTCTAAAAGCTTTCCCACTACAGAAGTGAGGCTCACTGGTCTATAAGTCCCTGGATTTGCGCTTGCTACCTTCTTAAATATAGGTATCATCTCTGCTTTTCTCCAGTCATCTGGTACCGACCCTGTGTTGAGTGAATCTTGAAAAATTAGTTATAATGGTTTGGCTATTACAGAATCCAGGTCCCTCAGTACCATTGGATGTATTACACCAGGACCTGGGGCTTTATTAACATTTATTTTTTCCAACCTATCCTGAATTTCTACCTGCATTAATCTATTATTTGGTGATGGTAGTGTAGCCTCATTACCTTGCGGTGTCCCCACCACTGGTACCTCCAAGGTATACCGAAGAAAAGAACCTATTTAGCTCATCTGCCTTTTCCTGGTCACTAACTATCAATACATTTGTGTCTGTCATATTATTATTATGGTTGGGATTTGTGGTTATTTATACATACCTAGTTCCATGCATAGGTCAACATTCTGTGTGACAAATATTCATAATAAAGGAAATCAAAATGAAATCAGAATGGGGGCACATTACTTTTCACATGACTACATATGTCCCATGGTGACTCATTGTAATGCCACAATTAAGGAGCCAGTGCTTGCTAAAATCAATTTGTATTAATGTAATCCCTCTTGGTCTCTGACGACCAGCAGATAAGGTCTTCAAGAGCGGCGCAAGGTTATAATAACTTTTAAAAACACACTACATAATAAGCTTACTTAAAATATACAGTCTACAAGCCTCTGCAAAGTCTGATAATTAGATACTTTATGCCACCCACATTAAGGACAGTATCTTTAAGGTTTAACAGCAGTAGTAAATGTAACATTGCCATCCTAATTATAAAGGAACTAATGTTGAATTGAAAGCAGAGGTGTTATTTCTTGACAGGCATCTATGGAATCCAACAATGCCATTTCAATGCAACTGCAAATGTGCTATCCCTCCTACTCGCCTGAATGTAACACAATTATAACTAAATATAGTATTATATTTATTCCTAATACTTTTCATTGCCTCAATCTTACCATATCTTCAGTACAGTTCTTGTTAAAGGAGAACCGAATCCCCAAAAACAGTTAGATATTTTTTAAACAAAAAACAAAAAAAGCTATAAATTGTAATATCAGCAACAAAATGGAGCAAGCTTATTGGTTATTTAGTCACATGGTAACTTTATCAGAGGGTGAATGGTATCTGTAATAGTTATGGGGCAACCATGCAACAAAGAGTATGGCTCAGGGTACATCTTTATGTCCAGCAGATGCCCTCATTCGAAGTAATGAAAAATGAGGGCATCTGCTGTAGGTCAGAAGATAGACCAGGAAAAAATATTCCATATTTCATGTAAGTTTGTTCTACATTCATGTAAGGCTGTTTAATATTAGCATCGGAACGTTTCTAATTTCAATAGTATTAGTGAGGCAAATGTGAGACTAGCTTCATCCCATCAGAAACTACCTAAAGATTAATAATTTCCTTGGTGTCGTTCTATCGTGTAGTATTGATGCTATCATAATGATGGCCAACAACAAAATTCATAAAATTGTCAATGTTAAAAACAACTGTTTATGTAAAGCAAATTTATTATAGTCTTTAGGTAACTCTTTAGTCCACCCAGTTGGTGGATACAGCTCATAGTTCCATCTGTTTTTCCAGATGAGAAGGCATTGCAACATAACGGTGTAAGCGTTGTTGAATTTTTTTAGTGGCATCTTGATGATGTCACCAATAATACAAACCATATGTCATGGAATGTTTGTTTTTAGTATTATCTTAGAAGCTTTCAGACAGAGCAATTTATTATAGAATTCTAGACTGCAGTTAACTTGCACCTCACTTCCACCTAACTCTGTGTAATCTACCTAATTGTATAAGATTGTCAATAACTTTATTATTTGTGCACAGATATATTCAGTATGTATAATAAAATCAATGTTTTTTTTTTATATTTAAATGTTTATAACATAGACATGGTACTACTATACTTTTTGTAGCCTATACATTCATTTACATTTTTCAAATATTATTTCTTTCACTGTTTCAGCTATTATATATTTCACTTTCCCCATCTGGATCACGAAGTTGTTGTGAGGTAGCACGACATAAGTGCGCCAAAAATTGACTAAAAGCGTGCACACCCAATAGCACGCCCCGACATCTGTGCTTGGCATCTGTGAACTGAGGGCCCCATTCCTTCCACACACAGATAGGTCAGCTCTCGGGGTGTTCCTCACCAGGCCTGTCTTCACCCCATCAGAAGGAGTAGACTCACCATGGGGCCCTGCGGGTGCACGTCTGCCATGGCTGACAGTACCGGTGCTGGGGGGAACAGATAGTTATATGGGTACTAATTGGGCAGATAGATGGGTATTAACAGAGCTGACCTACCTGTGCGTGGAAGGAATGGGGCCCTCAGTTCACAAATGCCAAGCGCAAATGTCGGGACACACTATTGGGCATGCACGCTTTTAGTCCAGCACGCATTTGTCGAGTGTGCAAATGTTAATGAGCTTACGTCGGCGCGCATTTAGCATGCACGCTATAGACGTTGTGCCTTGTTGTAGTGAAGGAGCTTGTGTACCTTAATGAAACTGTGAGTTATACCATGTAGTGTAACCCAGGATTGGTAGGTCATAGAAGTGAGGTCAGACAAATCCCAGAGAAGTTGCAGACAACCCACTCCAGTATCTTTACCATGAAAACCTTATGGATAAGCACAACCAGAGACTTAACAGTAGGGGGTCTGGTATGCTGAGGTCCATAGGGTCAAGGAGACTCTGACATGACTGGACGTCTAATCAGCAACATTTCACTTCAGTTTACAGTAATTATTTGATAAATTCCCTTGTATTGTACAGTCTTATTTGAATCCATTGTCCCTTCCTTGGTCACTAATAATGTTATGCAGTCAAGTTTTTTAAAATAGCATATAATAAATATAAGACTTCAGTGCTCTTATAAACAAAAAACATTGCATCTTATAATTTGGATTAATAACCATGCCAAGTATTTTAGTAGGCATAATAAAGGCATAACATTCCTTCCTCTGTATATGAAATAAATATATTTCTCCTGTATTGATTGTTTATGTAATTGAAATCCTTACCAGACATATGTTTGTCGTCCAGAGGTATCACATTCTATAAACCAAGCCACCACTCAAGTAGTCCCACGGTAGCTTGGAAGAAGTAGTCGAACAAATATTCCAATATTAAAGGTTTAGATTCATCAAAGGTTCTTACTTATTTTATGTGGCAGAAATAGGATAAAATCTTGCATTAGTCTGTAGAATTTTTATTTACAATGACATTTTTTTACCAAATAAAATAGCAGTGAAAGTTGTATTTTGTATGTCACAACACATAAAAATATAAAGGATTTGTACTTATTGTGAAGATGCCTCACAGGCATGCATTTGTGTGTATTTGTTGCCCTCCTGCCAGTTCTCATTTACTATGAAGAAATTGTGTAACTTATGGGGGGGGGGGGTCATGGGAAAAAAATAATTGGCTGACAAGACAACATAGATTATTCAATCTAAAATAAAACTGTCAGGGACGGTGTGACACATAGCCCAGGAAACTGCACAAAACAAAACTGGAGCTTGGCAGGAAAGTAAGCCATCTAATCATGAATCCTCATTACCTAGCCACCCAGAACATCAGGTGCCAATCCTTGACCCCCGTATGTAGAATCCCAATGCTACATGACCATTGTAACATTGGTTGCTATTGACTCCTTCTGTAGATGTTATCAGCCAAAGTACCCAGATCTCTTCATAGCCTATAAACATTAGTCCCACATTTATAACAGAAAGCAATTTGGGCAGTTACTTACTCACATGAACAATAATATCCATAACACACACTGCATGCAATGATGGTTCCTACATTAAAATCTCAAGATTGACAAAAAATCCAGCCATTCTGTGTTGTCTGTAAACACAGTTTGACATCCTCAAACAGAGTGGATTTAACTATAACATAAATCCCATGGGGATACAATAAATAAACTGCTGTGTATAATGGTCTAATATACAATATCACTGTGAATAACTTCAGTGTGAATTTGATATATTATAGTTTCATATCTATCATTGCTCTGTTTGAACAATATGCATTCTTCCTCTTGTATCATTAGTTTATTGTGTAGTGAAATATATTGATTTATACATTATAGGAAAAATAAAATACTTTTCTAATAGTATGCCTAGAAATGTATTGGTTTTATCCATGAAACCTAGAATTATACATAAAAAGCTCATCTAAATAGTGATTTGGGTAGAAATGACTAATTCTTTACAAAAATGTTGAAACAATTGAATGTCCATGATGATACTATGTGAACAGCATAGTTGAAACTCACGTCAGGTGCCATGTAGTGACATCATTTGTGAGGGACTGAGGATGCAGGGTGGTAGAGCTTGTACTTTAGTAATTAATTAATGCAGGGTACGACAAGGTGCTTAGCGATGTAATGGACTAGGACCAATTTGCTACTATCAAATAATAGATCACCATAATTGTATGTATGGGAGCTACACATAAACCTGCTATAAACACAAGATATCAAAATGCAGTTATACCCCCCATCATTTATTGCAATGTAACTATGTGGTGTATATTGAGATAATAAAATGTCAAAAATGTGGCTTCGTAGTTTTTAAAGTTCATTTGGCACCTACGTTTTAGCATTTTAGGCTTTTCTTTACTATTTCCATTTTATTTTATTGATTACTTATCAAAGGTTATGTTTTAGTGTTTGTCCATAATTATAGATTAAGCAAAAAGAGTAGAGGTGCTCATTTGAGAACAAACAAGACCTATGTAGGTTTGCTCTATTGGTCTGGTTACCTACTCAGAGAGCCACCTCTTTTAGCCACTTGTGCCCTTTACAGGGAGAAATATCCTGTAGCATATCAGTCTGGTCCACCCAAAAGAGTCATCCAGCCCCAAAATAATGGCAAAAATACCCCAAAGAGGAGAAACAGCAACACCCAGACATACATTTTGGCATCTGTGGTCCTCTCCAGTGAGGTGCAGCTGCACTCCCTAAGACACAGTGAGCAAGGAGCATCCTCCTATCACCCTTAAGGTGAGAAAAACTAAACAAAAAGAGTAGAGGTGCACAATTTGGTGACCTACACATAATCCTGCTATAAACACAAGATATCAGAATGTAGCAGTACTTCCCACAATTTATTACAATGTAACTATGTGATGTATTTTGAGAACATGTCAGAAATGTGGCTTTTAATTGGGACCCAATGTTTAGGCATTTTTACTATTTCTATTGTATTTTATTTATTACTTATTAAAGGTTATGTTTTAGTGTTGTTTGCTTAATTAACCCCCATATATGTTTGTATTTATTTACTGTGTTTGTCCCTATAACATCCTCCCTCTGGAAGGCACTGCCACGTATGTTCTATGCTGTCTATACATTAGTACATTTGTATATTACCCAGAAATCTTTTATCCTCCAAATTGAAATAATTCAAGATTGGACATGTCAAGATCACAGATCAATATGTCCTCAGACACAGACACCTCTGCAGCAGAGGAAGAATACAAAACCTCTGAAATGGACTTAATGAGAAGATTTTATGATGTTTTTTTAGGACAAAGACATTGTCGACCAGTCAAACGCAAGAACCCAATGGATTACGAAGAGAATCAGGATATGTGGAGTTCAAAACAACAGAGAGAGCAACAGAGATGGGGATCCCAATACAATCATTACAACAGCAGAGGCAACAAAATGAGGATAGGTGGGAGATGAGGATCAATTTCCCCCCAAATAAGCCACCTATAAATGCTCTGCATGATCCCAAAATAAATGGACAATACAAATTGAATGAAGATCAATCCATAGTGATTAATTTATATGCTCATAATTTGACAGATTCTCAAATCAATTTGATTAATTATGGTCTCTCCTTTGCTATTTCCAAAAAATGTAATCTATTTCATACAATAAAGGCCCTTCATCTCTTTTTGAGATAATTGATGATAAAATGTTTTTTTTGCTTGTCAAAAGATTTTCTACAATCACAAATACCAAATTCTCCAACTAATAAGGATAATATATACAGCAATGAAGAAGATGGACACTTTGGAAGAAAATAACTCAAAGTTAAATCACAATGTAATCCACCAATTACAAGTTGTTTAGCTGTAGATACTTTTGTCAAGGTGGTGACTAAAGATCTGGAGAAAATGACTGGTTTTGTTGACAGCAATATACAAAAATCTGCAAGACAAGAACAAAAAGAGATAGAAAATTGGACTGGTGTGGTTATTAAACCATCAGATAAGGGAGATCTGGTCATTTGGCCAGTAGAAGAACATATCAAAGAAGCCAATCGACAATTGAATGATCCTAAATGCCACAGGATACTTTTGGGTGACCCCTCAGAAGACTATCTGGAACAATAAAAAATAATTATATCCAATGCCCGGTACCTGCAAATAATTTCATCTAAAGAAGACATTTTTTTCGAAGTTGCTAGTCCCCAAAATGCTACATACTATATGTTACCTAAAAATCATAAGAGGCAACATAATTCCCCCGGACGTCCAGTCATTTCGGGGAATAACAGCCTAGGGGAACTAGCGAGCAAATTCGTTGATTTTAAATTAAGACATTGTGTTTTGGGACTTTCGTCATATGTCAAAGACACACTTGTCGTCTTGAATAGACTGGAAGGAATATTATTACAGGAGAATACTCTACTCGTAACTTGCGACATAGAGTCCCTGTATACGTCAATAGATCATACTATTGGCTGTCCAGCTGTAAAATACTATCTACAGATGGAACCTGTGTACAATGGACAATTCAATGATTTCATACTTGATTTGCTTGCCTTTGTACTAAATCTTAATTATTTTATTTTCAATGGAAAATTCTTCTTGCAGGTCCATGGAACAGCGATGGGGACTGCTTGAGCTCCCACCTATGCGAATATATATATGGGATGGTGGGATCATGAGTAAATTCTGTAAATCTAATGAATATTATACCAATCAAATTTCCATGTGGATCAGATATATTGATGATCTCTTTGTGATATGGGAAGGTGGAAGTGAGGATCTGGAAAACTTCCTATCCATCTTGAATAAGAATGACTTCAACTTGAAACTAACATATCAAGAGTAGAGAATCAGTTGAATTATTGGATATTTCAATAATAAAAAGTAAAGAGGGTGTGATTGTCACTGACATTTATTGAAAACCAACGGCTACTAATAGCACTTTACATAGATCAAGTTTCCCCCAATTAAAAGTCAATACCATATGGATAATTTCTCTGCATACGTTGAAATTGTTACAACGATCTGGACTTTAAACAGAGATCCATTGAACTAAGAAAGCAGGGTGATAGCCATCGATCCCTTAAAAAAGCCTATCACAAAACTTTGCATCAGACAAGAGAACAGTTATTGATACCAAAAACAAAAACAAGAATTGATGAATCTGTGAAATTCATAGGAACATTCTCCCAGCAATGGAGACAGATCTCCACGAGTGATGTCGCAAACATCAAATTTTCGGTTCGTGAACAGCGGACGCGAACTTCATCAAATGTTCGCGAACGGGCGAACATCGGCGAACCGCCATAGACTTCAATGGGCAGGCGAATTTCAAAACCCACAGGGACTCTTTCTGGCCACAATAGTGATGGGAAAGTTGTTTCAAGGGGACTAACACCTGGACTGTGGCATGCCGGAGGGGGAAAACTCCCACAACCGCAAACTCCCCATTTGCACAAGGTTGGATACCAAGCTAGCCATGTCCCGTTCCTTGTCCTCACTGATGTCATTGAAGGTCTCTTCCTCCACCCACCAAGGGTCCCCGAAAGGTGACAACAAGCCTCCTGGGACGCCTGCTGTGTTTGTTCTTCCACCTCCTCAAAGCCACCTTCCTCCTCTGACTCCTCTTCTTCAGACTCCCAGAGTCTGGGGGCTTCCACTGCCCAGCATGGAAGATCATACACATGTCAGAGTCTGGGGGCTTCCACTGCACAGCATGGAAGATTATACACAGGTCAGAGTCTGGGGGCTTCCACTGCACAGCATGGAAGATTATACACAGGTCAGAGTCTGGGGGCTTCCACTGCACAGCATGGAAGATTATACGCGTTGCCTCTGTCTGCGTTATTATAAGGTGTGTACTGTTAAGTAGTACTATTCCTATCGGTTTAATCCCTGTTACGTCCACTATTAGGGGACGTGTATATGGCATGGATTTTTGGAAGCGGGAGATGGAAAAAGATGCTTGGTCGGTCCTCCCACTTCATATTTGGGCACTGCTCGTGCAATCTAAGGTGCCACCAGATATGAGTGTCACTGTGCACTGGCAAAAGTTGGCAGAGTAGATGCAATAGGCTTCACACACACACCTGTAGGCAGGCAATTGCTATTCAATCTATTACAGTCAAAAAAGTGTTGTTTTATGTCACTGAGCACAATATAAGCTGTGAGCCTGACACAGGCAGGCAACTGAAATTAGATTACAGGAAAAAAATGGTTGTTTTCAATGTATGTTACACCACTAGGTATGAGTAGTGAAAATAAGCACAATATAAGGTGTTAGGTGTTAGCCTGTCACACACACACGCTGGCAGGCAGGCATAGATTACACACAAAAAATTATAAAATAAAATAAATAATGTTCAAGGTTTCCTCAATGATAAAGTATAGGGGGCGAACCAAAAAAGCGCATGTGTTCGCTGCGAATAGGTCTCTGGCGAACTGTTCGGGACATCACTAATCTCCACCATTATGAACAAGCATGTACATATATTATGAACTGATGCGGTATTGAATACAATGTTAGGAGATAGGTTCTCCATGGGATAGAGAAGGAGCCAGTCCCTCAAAGATAAACTTGTCAGCAGCCATTTTTCTAAAAAGATAGAACATACCATACTACCAATGTTCCTTTTGCCGTTATATGACGAAAATAAAGGCAGTTACTGACAGACAAGGCAATGAGATCAAGGTTTCTGGACTAAACATTTGCTTAAGCACGAATGTGGTTTACTGCCTGGAATGTGCTTGCAATTTAAAATATATCGGCATAACTACTAGACAGCTGCGTCACAGATTATGTGAACATATCTGCAATATAAAGAATGGCGCTAATGATCTGGAGAGACATAAACCCTGTACTACTGTGGCTAGACATTTTTTGAAGATCCACAACTCTAAACCCCAGCTGAAGTGCTGGGTTTTACAAAAAATCAGTCTAGGGATCAGAAAAGGAGATATAGAAAAAGAGCTACTAAAGGCAGAGACTCGTTCGATTATTTCACTAAATACCATCATACCCAAGGTATTAAACGAAAAAACTTATTTTATGATCTACACATAAATCCAAACTGGGAGTATACAAAAATAAAACATTCATTCTTCTCTTTAGAATCTTTTTTAACATCCTAAGAATTTGAATATATAACTAAGTGTAAGGCATAAGATCAAAATTAGCTGGCTTTTAAAAAATTGTATAAGTTTGTGATTTTGATTCATCTTGAAGATATTTAATTTGATACACCTATAGATTAGGAAGATATTGATGTGGTATTAGTTAATCCTTTGGAATCAAAGGAACCCTATAGCGGATTATGTGAGGAAGAAGTACAAGCATGAGGAGATATCTATAGTGAAAACAGTAATTTTCAACATGTAAGGTTCTTATAAAATTTAATTTGACTCAATACACATATGGTAGCTTATTAAGTACTATTATATCATGATAAAAAACAACACAATAATTAGAGACACACATTCTTACTCTCTTTATTTATTTTAGGAAACATACAAGTTGTGATAATTTGGAGACTTGCTCATTGGCGCTACATGCTATAGACTGATAGCTAGCTATGAATAAAGAAATAGTTATTGGGGTAATTTACGCCAGTAATCTCCATTGTGTAATAGTTGTTAATTAAACAATATTTTTTATTATACCATAATGTTGGCTGGTAATGTACAATGCCCTTACCATAGATATTTGACATCATATAATAAGTATAATTAATATTGCATAAACAAATAGACAAACAGATATAGTATAATTTCAATATCAATACATATATACAGTATATCTATCAATCTATTTCGGTATGCATTTATTATTTTTTTTATTTTGTTATTTCTTCTTCTTTTTCCATCCACTTTTAGAACAAGAATTTTCTAGAAATATCTAGATAAGTAAATTCCTACAAAGTTAAAAAGAACGATTATCGAATTGAATTGGAGTAAACCTACAGTATGACAGTGATGGAAGATGGATTGATCCTGGATGAATCTGAAACAAAAATAATATACTTTATGCTATTAAGAACAGAACAATTAAACACTTACCTAATTGATTTAAAGCCCCTCCTACCATCATATGTCAGGTCCAGATAAAGCATTGCGAAACGCGCGTCGACCTGTTCCGAAGCACTCTCATATGACGTCACACGCCGGCAGCCCGCAAATCTGTCCACACTTACTTGAGACTTGTTTCTCTGTACACTGAAAGGACTCCTGATTTTGGCTCGCTCAAAAAACATTTGAACATTATTATGCAAAGATAAGTGTTTGTTTAATAGTTTGATACCTGGTACAATTATATATGTTACAGTATGGCACCATATGCAGCATTATTTATTTTGTCTTGAATAAAGTAGAGCATTGTTACAATGAAACTAATATGGATTTTTCCTTATTGAGATACATTGAGATTATTGAGATACTATTGCAAGTTTCAGTTTACTTTTTGTAACAGTTGGATACTATACTAATAATATAATTCATGTGTATTGGATAATTTTACCAGCACACTTGTGATATTTATAATTAGTAGTAGTAATTATTGCAGCATTTTCACATATGGGAGGTGATTTACCTTTTGGTCACCACTAAATACACAGAGCATTATAATCACATTACACTTTTATTTTTATTAATTATATATTGTTTTCACTTTGAGTAATAAAATACTCCCTAAATCCTTAGCACTTATCAGTTTATTCTAAATTTAGATATTTATCAAAATGCTCTAGGTTTTTATGGTGCTGACCTCCATGTATTATTTTTCATTTATGGGAAAAGTATTGGTTTGAGATCAGATATCATTTCTATAGAATTATATTTTTCAAAATAGTCCTAACATATATTTTTCAAGAGAGTCCTAATATTATTCATAAAGAAATACAATTGTTATAAATTCTGCGAGTTAGTCCTCTATATTTTTTACTTGCATTTTATATCTATGTTTTTTAACATTATTTAATAAAAGTTATTTTTAATACAATTTTCCTTGTTAATTGGCCATAGGGGAATTAATTTGATTAAGTGTCTGTTCTTTACCTCCTTTTTTCTGTGTATATATTTAACACTCACTAATTATTCAGGGCATCTAATTAACTTAGATTGTATATCCATTAAGGATACCTTTCCCGTAAATAAACAGTAGGTTTCTTTTTTTTTTTTCTAAAACATAATTAATTAGTCAAACGCATAGTTACGGGTTTAGATGGAGCCAATGGCAGCAGAGATTGTTAGAATTACGTTACTGAAAAATGGAGGTGGGATTTCAAAGTCTTACGGGTTTCAATTATGAGTTTCGATCGGACCCGCATTCCAGAAATAATGCAATATTGATATTCTATTACATGCGACTTCCATTATATGTATTAACACATTGATTGACCGGATCGATATAACATGGAAATTAAACATGAAATAAAGTATTTTATATTGCCAATTTGCGATCTTGAGAAAGTTCTGCTATTAAATCTAATACCTAACATCACTTTCCCTTTTATTATAAGTACTGTAGTGTGTGTGTATTTGCATTTACAGTGCTACGTATAGGACTTTTACTCACTAGCGGGTCCTCTCTAGCACACATAGGCTTTTTGGCTCCATTTGCGGGTTACGTGCTTGAATGCCAGTGATTTTGTTGCAATTTAATAGCACGATTGGAACGTAACAACGTAACGGTTACGGGCTTGAAAAAACAAAGGATTGTGGCCTCACAAGTCAAATTCTCACGTCCTGTAGGGTTTTCTCGCTCCTACCCCACAAGTCGTCGGCGGCTGCTTTACAAGGCCCATTTAATAGCCGTAAGTCTTGCGGGCTCCATTATGGGCTACGGTTTTACATGTTAGGGGAATTTAATGTGGCTCATAGAGTGCCATTAGTACCTCTTCTGCTGGTAATATCACCAAGCATCCTGTTGGCCTTTCCAGAGATTTTCTGCATTGTTTACTTACTTTTAAATCATTTGAAACATGCTGCATAATTAATCACATAATTAAGTGGGTATATAGTTATTGTGTATGTTGCTACAGAACATTCATGTAGAAAACTGTCTTATATATTGGAGTTTGTCTCAAACAAGTCATACAAAAAAAGCATCATCAGTTGTGAATAAAATTCAAGCTAATATTGCACTAAATATACAATAATAATAATTATTAATAATACAACTGCTGTGCAATTATGCACAGATCAGGACAATATAAATAAATATCATCCTTTAATATAATAGATTTTGAAAATCACTGAAAAACAGTATAGTCCTACATTGCATATGGATGGTTTAAATAAAAAAATAAAAGCCAACATTTTGAAAACATGCTTTTTTCCCTATTTTGTATAAATTCTGTTTCACCTTTTATGAAAAGTACAATTATTTAACTTTCGGGTTCTCAGATAAATATGGCAATACAAAATAACTGTGAATACTGGAGGTTAATTCTATTTGGTTATATTTTTTATGTATTTTACTTTCAGGGAGGCTAATAAAAATTGACACTTTTAAAAGTTGTATAACGAACTTGGGTATTTTGACAGATAACACAATTTTTTTTTTAGATTTTAGGATACATGACAAAAATTGATTTTGGGAAGCATTGATCCATAACAGATATGCAAATGAGATTTTAGCATATGAGCATATGCGGCCCCATAGGGCATTTCTCTTGATGTGTCATTTTCTGAGCTTCTGTAAATTGGAAGACTTAACAATTATACATCCAAAACATATTTGCATATAAATGTCCACTCCAAAGCTTTGTTTGTGATATTGTATAAATTTGCATTATATGTTATATGTTATGAGATGTGACGTTTTTCTGTATGTTAAGTTTTTCTATCAGGGACCTGATAACCTTTTGACTACACAGGTCATTAAATGACCACTGTAGCTTTGGGGAAAAACTGATAATACTGGCTTTGTAAGTCATGTACATTTTCAGAGAAAAATATTTATTTTGCAGACTTTGAGCCCTATTCTATTAGAAGCTCACAAATTCCTCTAACAGGTAACTTTGGCTGCAGGTGATTTTTTTCCGTTAAATGTTTAAATGTATTCTATTGACGTAAGTCTGATTTGAAAATAATAATTTTAAAATTGTATATTTGTGTGTTTGAGACTGTTGTGCAATTAATTCTAATATGTTTCCATGCCTTCCCATGCTTTTAAAGTACAGTATTGTGTGTTTAATAGTTGTTACAGCTCTAATAAGTGTTTAAGAAAGCCTTTGTGAGTCCTATTTAGTATTCGTAATATTTTTGACAGAAACTTGCTAAGCTAATAGAATATGTGCCAATATTAAGAAAAGTTTTAACTGTAAATAAATGTATGAATGTGTCAATAGAATAGGGCCCTTTGGCATCCATTCAATTGCAACAGTTACAGAGCGATTCGATTGAACAAGCCTACATGGCTGAAAGAGAAAACTGCAAACCATGAACCAGTAAGTAGCATTCCAGAGCATGATCATGATCAATTAAGCAAGCCATAAGTACTGATTTAGAAACAGCCAATAGTAAATGAGACCGTCATCTTTACTTCAGTAAAATATGGAGGTTATACTACAATCAATTAGCATTTAGAAGTTCGATCGGACTCGCAATCTGGCAATGTACAAAATAATAAAAATGAATGATGATACTGTTCTAGTTCATGTGGGTGGCCTGATATGTATTAACTCCTTGATTACAGAGATTGATAAAACATGGAGATAAAATGTAAAATAAATATTTTTTATTGCAGATTTGTGAGCTTGAGACTGTTGTGCAATTAATTCTAATGTCTTTCATCCCTTTCCCTGTCTTTTAAAGTGCAGCATTGATTTTGAGCTTCTAACCCACAAACCGATTCATGGTAGCTAAAAGACCCCAATTGAATAGCAATTTATTTTACATGCTCCATTACAGGCTTATAAATACAATTTGCTCAACTGAATGAAGACCTTTGTTTTTAAATGTTTCATATTGTCTGTCTGCATTTTTTTGGAACTTTAGTGATAGGAGATAGTAGGAGGAGCAGAGGAAGACGAAAGTGGAATTATTTATATTATTGGAGCTTTAAGAGTTTTACACTTGTATGTTTCCCACAGCATGCAAATTAACTGCAAGCACTGTCCATGCAGATACGTGAATGTCCCTATCATACATGCAGCCTTCACCAAAGTACCATGGAGTCCTCTAGAGGCAAACACAGGCATCAAAATGTATCATTATCTAATTACAATATATGTAACAAATTGTGATTTTAGTCAGACTCAAGACTTTCAAATATAGAATTCCCCCTAGAGGTTGGTGTGGAGGTGCAGTGGAGTCAATACCAGCAACAAGGGTGTTGACTCCAGGTTAAAAGGCTCTATCAGAAAAATGGGTGGGGCTGCAAATGATGGCTTTACTGTGAGCCTGTGTGTGAAGCAGCTGGATTACTAGTAAAGGCAGGGGCCCTGAGAGAGAGAGCCTACAGATGACAGCTTATGTGTAGAGCTGTGATAGACTTTTGTCTGGCATGGTGACTACCATGGCTGGGACAAGCAAGGTCCCAGAAAAGAAGATGATGTCTATAAAGACACAGAGAGGTCTGGGCCTACAGGCCAGTTAAACCCTATGAAGTGGGAATACTAGAGGAGAGAGTATTTGATATATGTATTTGGTTGAGATAGTGAGGATAACTATCACAAGTTAGTAAGTGCTTCAAGGAGGCTAGGCTTTACATTATTGTTTGTTTATTTTGTATGCTGACTGGGAAACAATAAAACATGTAAAGTATAGCAAGGCCTCCTGTGCCTTCTTCCATCAATGTGCATAACTATTCACCCCCCTAAAGTCAATACTTTTGGGGCAATCTCAACACCAAGTCACTTTGGATAAGTCTCTATGAGCTTGCCACGTCTTACCACTGGGATTGTTGCCCATTCCTCCTTGCAAAAATGCTCCAGCTGCTTCAAGTTGGATGTGTTGTTCTTGTGAACAGCAATCTTTAAGTCTGACCACAGATTTTCTATTGGATTGAGGTCTGGGCTTTGACTAGGCCATTCCAACACATTTACATGTTTCCCCTTAAACCACTCAAGTGTTGCTTTAGCAGTGTGTTTGGAGTCATTGTCCTGCTGGAAGGTGAACCTCCATCCTAGCCTCAAATCATGCACAGAGTGGTACAGGTTTTGCTCAGGAATATCCCTTGATTTAGCACCATCCATCTTTCCCTCAACTCGAACCAGTTTCCCAGTCCCTGCTGCTGAAAAACATCCCCACAGCATGATGCTGCCACCACCATGTTTCACTGTGGGGATGGTGTTCTTTGGATGATTTGATATGTTGGGTTTGCGCCAGACATAGCGTTTTCTTTGATGGCCGAAAAGTTCAATTTTAGTCTCATCAGACCAGAGCACTTTCCTCCATACATTTTGTGAGTCTCCCACATGCCTTTTTGCAAATTCAAAACGTGCCATTTTGTTTTTTGCTGAAAGTAATGGCTTTCTTCTGGCCACTCTGCCATAAAGCCCAACTCTATGGAGCGTACGGCTTGTTGTCATCCTATGTACAGATTCTCCAGCCTCTGCTGTGGAACTCTGCAGCTCCTCCAGGGTTACCTACGCCTCTCTGATTAATGCCCTCCTTGCCCGGTCCGGGAGTTTTGGTGGGCAGCCGTCTCTTGGCAGGTTTGCTGTTGTGCCATGTTCTTTCCATTTGGTTATGATAGATTTTATGGTGCTCCTGGGGATCATCACAAATTTGGATATTTTTTTTATAACCTAACCCTGACTTCTCAACAACATTGTCCCTTACTTGTTTGGAGGGTTCCTTGGTCTTCATGGCAGTGTTTGGATAGTAGTGTCTCTTGTTTAGGTGTTGCAGCCTCTGGGGCCTTTCAAAAAAGGTGTGTTTATGTAATGACAGATCATGTGACACTTAGATTGCACACAGGTGGACATCATTTCACTAATTATGTGACTTCTGAAGTTAATTGTTTGCACCAGAGCTTTTTATGGGCTTCATAACAAGGGGGTGAATACATACGCACATGCCAATTTTCTGTTTTCTATTTCTAAAAAATAGTTTTAGGTATATATATTTCTCATTTCACTTCACCAACTTAGACTATTGTGTTCTGATCCATCACATAAAATTCAAATTAACAAAACATTGAACTTAAGGCTGGAATGTAACAAAATGGGTAAAAAGTCAAGGGGGTGAATACTTTTGCAAGGCACTGTATATATATATATATATATATATATATATATATATATATATATATATATATATATATAAAATCAAATTATTGCAGTATATAGTAATACAATTTTTATTAGACAAGCATATTCATAAATATTATGATATCATATCAGAAATGTTAAAGAAGGTTATAAGTTTAGATAACTCAACAAAAATGCACTTAATACGTTAAGGCCTGTGTTTTTTGTATTAAAGAGTGTTATTATATTCATTCTAAATGTCTTTCTTTCTTGTGTGTATTTAAAATGACCTCTGATTATTTTGATTTTAAGGTTTTGGATGGAGTGGTTATTTTGTGAAAAGTGGTGTCCCACTGGGGTATGGTTCCTATCTTCATTGTGATTTTTGATGGAAAGTCTGTGTAGATTCATCCTTAAATGTGGTTTCTGGCTGGTTTCCTCTGATGTAACAGCCCCTTCCACATATAAGTACATTGTATTATGTACACTATATTAGATGATGTGCATAAATATGAGCCTCTGATGCTAAAGCTCTTGTTGTTGTGAGTGGCTGTGTCCTCTTTGCAGATGTGTTGACATAATTTGCAGTGATTTTTATTGCAAGGTTTGGTCCCATTCTCTCTGTGCTGCTGCTCATTGGCTAATCTTCTGTTCACCAATGTTTGTCTAAGATTTGGTCGTTGTTTAAATGCAAGATTGGAAGGTTTGGGAATAGTGATGTCGCGAAAATAAAATTTTCGGTTCTCGAACCGCGAACGCGAACCGCCGCAAATGTTCGCGAACCGGCGAACCGCCATTGACTTCAATGGGCAGGCGGATTTTAAAACCCACAGGGACTCTTTCTGGCCACAATAGTGATGGAAAAGTTGTTTTAAGGGGACTAACACCTGCACTATGGCATGCCGGAGGGGGATCCATGTCAAAACTCCCACAGAAAATTACATAGTTGATGCAGAGTCTGGTTTTAATCCATAAAGGGCATAAATAACCTAACATCCCCCTTCATCATCATCCTCCCCTGTATCTCTTTACCCCCTCCATCATCATCCTCCCCTGTATCTCTTTACCCCCTCCCTCATCATCCTCCCCTGTGTCTCTTTCCCCCCTTCCTCATCACCCTCCCCTGTGTCTCATCCCCCCTCCCTCATCAACCTCCCACCTCCCTCATCATCCTCCCCTGTATCTCTTTACCCCCTCCCTCATCATCCTCCCCTGTGTCTCTTCTCCCCTCCATCATCATCCTCCCCTGTGTCTCTTTCCCCCCTCCCTCATCACCCTCCCATGTGTCTCTTTCCCCCCTCCCTCATCATCCTCCCCTGTGTCTCTTTCCCCCCTCCCTCATCATCTTCCCCTGTGTCCCTTCCCCCCCCTCCCTCATCATCCTGCCCTGTGTCTCTTCCCCCCCTTCCTCATCACCCTCCCCTGTATCTATTTACCCCTCCCTCATCATCCTCCCCTGTATCTCTTTACCCCCTGCCTCATCACCCCCCGTGTGTCTCTTCCCCCCTCCATCATCATCCTCCCCTGTGTCTCTTTCCCCCTCCCTCATCATCCTCCCCTGTGTCTCTTTTCCCCCTCCCTCATTATCTTCCCCTGTGTCTCTTCCCCCCTCCCTCATCATCGTCCCCTGTTTCTCTTTCCCCCCTTCCTCATCATCCTCCCCTGTATCTCTTTACCCCCTCCCTCATCATCCTCCCCTGTATCTCTTTACCATCTCCCTCATCATCCTCCCCTGTGTCTCTTCCCCCCTCCATCATCATCCTCCCCTGTGTCTTATCCCCCCTCCCTCATCATCCTCCCACCTCCCTTATCATCCTCCCCTGTATCTCTTTACCCCCTCCCTCATCATCCTCCCCTGTGTCTCTTTGCCCCCTTCCTCATCACCCTCCCCTGTGTCTCAACCCCCTCCCTCATCATCCTCCCACCTCCCTCATCATCCTCCCCTGTATCTCTTTACCCCCTTCCTCATCATCCCCCCCTGTGTCTCTTCCCCTCCTCCCTCATCATCCTCCCCTGTGTCTCTTTCCCCCCTTCCTCATCACCCTCCCCTGTGTCTCATCCCCCCTCCCTCATCATCCTCCCCCTCCCTCATCATCCTCCCCTGTGTCTCTTTTCCCCCTCCCTCATCATCCTCTCCTGTGTCTCTTTGCCCTCTTCCTCATCACCTTCCCCTGTGTCTCATCCCCCCTCCCTCATCATCCTCCCACCTCCCTCATCATCCTCCCCTGTGTCTCTTCCCTCCTCCCTCATCATCCTCCCCTGTTTCTCTTCCCCTTCCTCATCATTTTCCCCTGTGTCTCTTCCCCCCTCCATCTTCATCCTGCCCTGTGTCTCTTTCCCCCTTTCCTCATCACCCTCCCCTGTATCTCTTTACCCCATCCCTCATCATCCTCCCCGGTATCTCTTTACCCCCTCCCTCATCATCATCCCGTGTCTCTTCCCACCTCCATCATCATCCTCCCCTGTGTCTCTTTGCCCCCTTCCTCATCATCCTCCCCTGTGTCTCTTTCCCCCCTTCCTCATCACCCTCCCCTGTGTCTCATCCCCCCTCCCTCATCAACCTCCCACCTCCGTCATCATCCTCCCCTGTATCTCTTTACCCCCTCCCTCATCATCCTCCCCTGTGTCTCTTCTCCCCTCCATCATCATCCTCCCCTGTGTCTCTTTCCCCCCTCCCTCATCACCCTCCCCTGTGTCTCTTTCCCCCCTCCCTCATCATCCTCCCCTGTGTCTCTTTCCCCCCTCCCTCATCATCTTCCCCTGTGTCCCTTCCCCCCCCTCCCTCATCATCCTGCCCTGTGTCTCTTTCCCCCCTTCCTCATCACCCTCCCCTGTATCTATTTACCCCTCCCTCATCATCCTCCCCTGTATCTCTTTACCCCCTGCCTCATCACCCCGCCCCTGTGTCTCTTCCCCCCTCCATCATCATCCTCCCCTGTGTCTCTTTCCCCCTCCCTCATCATCCTCCCCTGTGTCTCTTTTCCCCCTCCCTCATTATCTTCCTCTGTGTCTCTTCCCCCCTCCCTCATCATCGTCCCCTTTGTCTCTTTCCCCCCTTCCTCATCATCCTCCCCTGTATCTCTTTACCCCCTCTCTCATCATCCTCCCCTGTATCTCTTTACCACCTCCCTCATCATCCTCCCCTGTGTCTCTTCCCCCCTCCATCATCATCCTCCCATGTGTCTTATCCCCCCTCCCTCATCATCCTCCCACCTCCCTTATCATCCTCCCCTGTGTCTCTTCCCCTCCTCCCTCATCATCCTCCCCTGTGTCTCTTTCCCCCCTTCCTCATCACCCTCCCCTGTGTCTCATCCCCCCTCCTTCATCATCCTCCCCCTCCCTCATCATCCTCCCCTGTGTCTCTTTTCCCCCTCCCTCATCATCCTCTCCTGTGTCTCTTTGCCCCCTTCTTCATCACCTTCCCCTGTGTCTCATCCCCCCTCCCTCATCATCCTCCCACCTCCCTCATCATCCTCCCCTGTGTCTCTTCCGCCCTCTCTCATCATCCTCCCCTGTTTCTCTTCCCCCTTCCTCATCATCTTCCCCTGTGTCTCTTCCCCCCTCCATCTTCATCCTGCCCTGTGTCTCTTTCCCCCTTTCCTCATCACCCTCCCCTGTATCTCTTTACCCCATCCCTCATCATCCTCCCCTGTATCTCTTTACCCCCTCCCTCATCATCCTCCCGTGTCTCTTCCCCCCTCCATCATCATCCTCCCCTGTGTCACTTCCCCCCCTCCCTCATCATACTCCCCTGTTTCTCTTTTCCCCCTCCCTCATCATCTTCCCCTGTGTCTCTTCCCCCCACCCTCATCATCCTCCCCTGTGTCTCTTTTCCCCCTCCCTCATCATCTTCCCCTGTGTCTCCTCCCCCCTCCCTCATCATCCTCCCCTGTGTCTCTTTCCCCCCTTCCTCATCACCCTACCCTGTATCTCTTTACCCCCTCCCTCATCATCCTCCCCTGTATCTCTTTACCCCCTCCCTCATCATCCTCCCCTGTGTCTCTTCCCCCCTCCATCATCATCTTTCCCTGTGTCTCATCCCCCCTCCCTCATCATCCTCCCACCTCCATCATCATCCTCCCCTGTTTCTCTGTGCCCCCTTCCTCATCACCGTCCCCTGTGTCTTATCCCCCCTCCCTTATCATCCTCCCACCTCCCTCATCATCCTCCCCTGTATCTCTTTCCCCCCTCCCTCATCATCCTCCCCTGTGTCTCTTTTCCCCCTCCCTCATCATCCTCCCCTGTGTCTCTTTGCCCCCTTCCTCATCGCCCTCCCCTGTGTCTCATCCCCCCTTCTTAATCATCTTCACCTGTGTCTCTTCCCAACCTCTCTCTTCATCCTGCCCTGTGTCTCTTTCCCCCCTTCCTCATCACCATCCACTGTATTTCTTTACCCCTCCCTCATCATCCTCCCCTGTATCTTTTTACCCCCTCCCTCATCATCCTCCCCTGTGTCTCTTCCCCCCTCCATCATCATCCTCCCCTGTGTCTCTTTCCCCCCTCCCTCATCATCCTCCCCTGTTTCTCTTTTCTCCCTCCCTCATCATCCTCCCCTGTGTCTCTTCCCCCTACCCTCATCATCCTCCCCTGTGTCTCTTTCCCCCCTCCCTCATCATCTTCCCCTGTGTCTCTTCCCCCCTCCCTCATCATCCTCCCCTGTGTCTCTTTTACCCCTCCCTCATCATCTTCCCCTGTGTCTCTTCCCCCCTCCCTCATCATCCTCCCCTGTGTCTCTTTCCCCCCTTCCTCATCACCCTCCCCTGTATCTATTTACCACTCCCTCATCATCCTCCCCAGTATCTCTTTACCCCCCTCCCTCATCATCCTCCCCTTTGTCTCTTCACTCCTCCATCATCATCCTCCTCTGTGTCTCATCCCCCTCCCTCATCATCCTCCCACCTCAATCATCATCCTCCCTGTTTCTCTTTACCCCCTCCCTCATCATCCTCTTCTGTGTCTCTTTGCCCCCTTCCTCATCATCCTCCCCTGTTTCTTATCCCCCCTCCCTCATCATCCTCCCACCACCATCATCATCCTCCCCTGTATCTCTTTCCCCCCTCCCTCATCATCCACCCCTGTGTCTCTTTTCCCCCTCCCTCATCATCCTGCCCTGTGTCTCTTTGCCCCCTTCCTTGTCACCCTCCCCTGTGTCTCATCCCCCCTCCCTTATCATCCTCCCACCTCCCTCATCATCCTCCCCTGTGTCTCTTCCCCCCTCCCTCAACATTCTCCCCTGTGTCTCTTCCCCACTCCATCATCATCCTCCCCTGTGTCTCATCCCCCCTCCCTCATCATCCTCCCACCTCCATCATCATACTTACCTGTATCTCTTTACCCCCTCCCTCATCATCCTCCCCTGTGTCTCTTTGCCCCCTTCCTCATCACCCTCCCCTGTGTCTCATCCCCCCTCCCTCATCATCCTCCCACCTCCCTCATCATCCTCCCCTGTATCTCTTTACCACCTCCCTCATCATCCTCCCCTGTGTCTGTTTCCCCCCTCCCTCATCATCCTCCCCTGTGTCTCCCCGGGTCGAATATCGCATATGTTCGCAGTTCGCCGCGAACGCAAACATGCTATGTTCGCCGGGAACAGTCCGCCGGCGAACTATTCGGGACATCTCTATCAGCAGACACATTCCAGCCGATCAGCAGCATACACTCCCTTCCAGAGCCTTCCAACTCATGGACAGCAGCCATTTTGGAATCATAACTAACTTGTAGTCTTACTGAGAGGAGGCTGAGTGTAGGTGATACTGCATCAATAGGGAAAACCATAGCTAGGCTACTGTACACAGTGTGCAATACAGTCCTGAAGGACTCTTTTGATCTCTGCTGCAAGGACACCCCCTGTGTCTCTTCCCCCCTTATCATCATCCTCCCCTCACCTTAGCACCCAATCCTAACACCCCTCACACTTATCCATAACACCCATCAACCTAACACCTAACCCTAACACCCCTCACCCTAACCCTAACACCACTCACACTTATCCATAACACCCCTCACACTTATCCATAACACCCCTCACACTTATCCCTCACCCCTCACACTTATCCCTCACCCCTCACACTTATCCATAACACCCATCAACCTAACACCTAACCCTAACACCCCTCACCCTAACCCTAACACCACTCACACTTATCCATAACACCCCTCACACTTATCCATAACACCCCTCACACTTATCCCTAACACCCCTCACACTTATCCCTCACCCCTCACACTTATCCCTCACCCCTCACACTTATCCCTCACCCCTCACACTTATCCCTCACCCCTCACACTTATCCCTCACCCCTCACACTTATCCCTAACACCCCTCACCCTAACCCTAACACCCCTCACACTTATCCCTAACACACCTCACCCTAACACCTAACCCCCTCACCCTTATCCCTAACACCCCTTACCCTAACACCCCTCACACTTATCCCTAACACGCCTCACCCTAACCCTAACACCCCTCACACTTATTCCTAACACCCCTAACCATAACACCCCTCACACTTATCCCTAACACCCCTCACCCTAACCCTAACACCCCTCACACTTATCCCTAACACCCCTAACCCTAACACCCCTCACACTTATCCCTAACACGCCTCACCCTAACACCCCTCACACTTATCCCTAAGACCTAACACCCCTCACACTTATTCCTAACATGCCTCACCCTAACACCCCTTACACTTATCCCTAACACCCCTCACCCTAACACCCCTCACACTTATCCCTAACACCCCTCACCCTAACACCTAACCCCCTCACCCTTATCCCTAACACCCCTTACCCTAACACCCCTCACACTTATCCCTAACACCCCTCACCCTAAACCCTAACACCCCTCACACTTATCCCTAACCCTAACACCTAACCCTAACACCCTTTACACTTTTCCCTAACACCCCTCACCCTAACCCTAACACCCCTCACACGTATCCCTAACACCTAACCCTAACACCTAACCCTAACACCCCTTACACTTATCCCTAACACCCCTCACCCTAACCCTAACACCCCTCACACTTATCCCTAACACCCCTCACCCTAACCTTAACACCCCTCACACATATCCCTAACACCCCTCACCCTAACACCTATCCCTAACACCCCTCACCCTAACCCAAACACCCCACACACTTATCCCTAACACCCCTCCCACTTATCCCTAAAACCCCTCCCACTTATCCCTAACACCCCTCACACTTATCCCTAAAACCCCTCACCCTAACCCTAACACCCCTCCCACTTATCCCTAACACCCCTCCCACTTATCCCTAACACCCCTCACACTTATCCCTAACACCCCTCACCCTAACACCAAACCCCCTCACCCTTATCCCTAACACCCCTTACCCTAACACCCCTCACACTTATCCCTAACAACCCTCACCCTAACCCTAACACCCCTCACACTTATCCCAAAACACCCCTCACCCTAACCCTAACACCCCTCACACTTATCCCTAACCCTAACACCTAACCCTAACACCCCTTACACATTTCCCTAACACCCCTCACCCTAACCCTAACACCCCTCACACTTATCCCTAACACCCCTCACCCTAACACCAAACCCCCTCACCCTTATCCCTAACACCCCTTACCCTAACACCCCTCACACTTATCCCTAACACCCCTCACCCTAACCCTAACACCCCTCACACTTATCCCTAACCCTAACACCTAACCCTAACACCCTTTACACTTTTCCCTAACACCCCTCACCCTAACCCTAACACCCCTCACACTTATCCCTAACACCTAACCCTAACACCTAACCCTAACACCCCTTACACTTATCCCTAACACCCCTCACCCTAACCCTAGCACCCCTCACACTTATCCCTAACACCCCTCACCCTAACCTTAACACCCCTCACACATATCCCTAACACCCCTCACCCTAACACCTATCCCTAACACCCCTCACCCTAACCCTAACACCCCTCACACTTATCCCTAACACCCCTCACCCTAACCCTAACACCCCTCACACTTATCCCTAACACCTAACCCTAACACCTAACCCTAATACCCCTTACACTTATCCCTAACACCCCTCACCCTAACCCTAACACCCCTCACCCTAGCACCCCTCACACTTATCCCTAACACCCCTCACACTTATCCCTAACACCCCTCACCCTAACACCTAACCCTAACACCCCTCACACTTATCCATAACACCCATCTACCTAACACCTAACCCTAACATTCTCACACTTATCCCTAAGACCTAACACCCCTCACACTTATTCCTAACATGCCTCACACTAACACCCCTTACACTTATCCCTAACACCCCTCACCCTAACCCTAACACCCCTCACACTTATCTCTAACACCCCTCACCCTAAAACCTATCCCAAACACCCCTCACACTTATCCCTAACACCCCTCACACTTATCCCTAAAACCCCTCACCCTAACCCTAACACCCCTCACACTTATCCCTAACACCCCTCACCCTAACCCTAACACCCCTCACCCTCACCCTAGCACCCCTCACACTTATCCCTAACACCCCTCACACTTATCCCTAACACCCCTCACCCTAACACCAAACCCTAACACCCCTCACACTTATCCATAACACCCATCAACCTAACACCTAACATTCTCACACTTATCCCTAAGACCTAACACCCCTCACACTTATTCCTAACATGCCTCACACTAACACCCCTTACACTTATCCCTACCACCCCTCACCCTAACCCTAACACCCCTCACACTTATCTCTAACACCTCTCACCCTAACACCCCTCACACTTATCCCAAACACCCCTCACCATAACCCTAACACCCCTCACACTTATCCCTAAGACCTAACACCCCTTACACTTATTCCTAGCATGCCTCACCCTAACACCCCTTACACTTATCCCTAACACCTCTCACCCTAACACCCCTCACACTTATCCCTAAAACCCCTCACCCTAACACCTAACCCCCTCACCCTTATCCCTAACACCCCTTACCCTAACACCCCTCACACTTATCCCTGTGTCTCTTCCCCCCCTTATCATTAAGGGAGGGGGGAGGATGATGAGGGAGGGGGGAAGAGACACAGGGGAGAATGATGAGGGAGGGGGGAAACAGACACAGGGGAGGATGATGAGGAAGGGGGCAAAGAGACACAGGGGAGGATGATGAGGGAGGGGGTAAAGAGATACAGGGCAGGATGATGAGGGGAGGTGGGAGGATGATGAGGGAGGGGGGATGAGACACAGGGGAGGATGATGATGGAGGGGGGAAGAGACACATGGGAGGATGATGAGGGAGGGGGTAAAGAGATACAGGGGAGGATGATGAGGTAGGGGTAAAGAGATACAGGGGAGGGTGATGATGAAGGGGGGAAAGAGACAAAGGGCAGGATGATGAGGGAGGGGGGGAAGAGACACAGGGGAAGATGATGAGGGAGGGGGGAAAGAGACACAGGGGAGGATGATGAGGGAGGGGGGAAAGAGATACAGGGGAGAATGATGAGGGAGATGGTAGGATGATGAGGGAGGGGGGATGAGACACAGGGGAGGGTGATGAGGAAGGGGCAAAGAGACACAGGGGAGGATGATGAGGGAGGTGGGAGGATGATGAGGGAGGGGGGATGAGACACAGGGGAGGATGATGATGGAGGGGGGAAGAGACACAGGGGAGGATGATGAGGGAGGGGGTAAAGAGATACAGGGGAGGATGATGAGGGAGGGGTAAAGAGATACAGGGGAGGGTGATGAGGAAGGGGGGAAGGAGACACAGGGCAGGATGATGAGGGGGGGAGAGACACAGGAGAAGATGATGAGGAAGGGGGGAAAGAGACACAGGGGAGGATGATGATGGAGGGGGGGAAGAGACACAGGGGAGGATGATGAGGGAGGGGGTAAAGAGATACAGGGGTGGATGTTTAGGGAGGGGTAAAGAGATACAGGGGAGGGTGATGAGGAAGGGGGGAAATAGACACAGGGCAGGATGATGAGGGAGGGGGGGAAAAGACACAAGAGAAGACGATGAGGGAGGGGGATAAGAGACACAGGGGAGGATGATGAGGGAGGGGGGAAAGAGACACAGGGGAGGATGATGAGGGAGGGGGGAAAGAGACACAGGGGAGGATGATGATGGAGGGGGGAAGAGACACAGGGGAGGATGATGAGGGAGGGTATAAAGAGATACAGGGGAGGATGATGAGGGAGGGGTAAAGAGATACTGGGGAGGGTGATGAGGAAGGGGGGAAAGAGACACAGGGCAGGATGATGAGGGAGGTGGGAGGATGATGAGGGAGGGGGGATGAGACACAGGGGAGGATGATGATGGAGGGGGGAAGAGACACATGGGAGGATGATGAGGGAGGGGGTAAAGAGATACAGGGGAGGATGATGAGGTAGGGGTAAAGAGATACAGGGGAGGGTGATGATGAAGGGGGGGAAAGAGACAAAGGACAGGATGATGAGGGAGGGGGGGAAGAGACAACAGGGGAAGATGATGAGGGAGGGGGAAAAGAGACACAGGGGAGGATGATGAGGGAGGGGGGAAAGAGATACAGGGGAGAATGATGAGGGAGATGGTAGGATGATGAGGGAGGGGGGTTGAGACACAGGGGAGGGTGATGAGGAAGGGGGCAAAGATACACAGGGGAGGATGATGAGGGAGGGGGTTAAAGAGATACAGGGGAGGATGATGAGGGAGGTGGGAGGATGATGAGGGAGGGGGGATGAGACACAGGGGAGGATGATGATGGAGGGGGAAGAGACACAGGGGAGGATGATGAGGGAGGGGGTAAAGGGATACAGGGGAGGATGATGAGGGAGGGGTAAAGAGATACAGGGGAGGGTGATGAGGAAGGGGGGAAGGAGACACAGGGAAGGATGATGAGGGGGGGAGAGACACAGGGGAAGATGATGAGGAAGGGGGGAAAGAGACACAGGGGAGGATGATGATGGAGGGGGGAAGAGACACAGGGGAGGATGATGAGGGAGGGGGTAAAGAGATACAGGGGTGGATGTTTAGGGAGGGGTAAAGAGATACAGGGGAGGGTGATGAGGAAGGGGGGAAATAGACACAGGGCAGGATGATGAGGGAGGGGGGGAAAAGACACAAGGGAAGATGATGAGGGAGGGGGATAAGAGACACAGGGGAGGATGATGAGAGAGGGGGGAAAGAGACACAGGGGAGGATGATGAGGGAGGGGGGAAAGAGACACAGGGGAGGATGATGATGGAGGGGGGAAGAGACACAGGGGAGGATGATGAGGGAGGGTATAAAGAGATACAGGGGAGGATGATGAGGGAGGGGTAAAGAGATACTGGGGAGGGTGATGAGGAAGGGGGGAAAGAGACACAGGGCAGGATGATGAGGGAGGGGGGAAGAGACACAGGGGAAGATGATGAGGGAGGGGGAAAAGAGACACAGGGGAGGATGATGAGGGAGGGGGGAAAGAGATACAGGGGAGAATGATGAGGGAGGTGGGAGGATGATGAGGGAGGGGGGAGGAGACACAGGGGATGGTGATGAGGATGGGGAAAGAGACACAGGGGAGGATGATGAGGGAGGGGGGGGAAGAGACACAGGGGAGGATGATGAGGGAGGGGGTAAAGAGATACAGGGGAGGATGATGAGGGAGGGGGTAAAGAGATACAGGGGAGGATGATGGCGGAGGTGGGAGGATGATGAGGGAGGGGGGATGAGACACAGGGGAGGGTGATGAGAAAGGGGGAAGAGACACATGGGAAGATGATGAGGGAGGGGGAAAAGAGACACAGGGGAGGATGATGAGGGAGGGGGAAAGAGACACATGGGAGGATGATGAGGGAGGGGGGAAAGAGACACAGGGGAGGATGATGAGGGAGGGGGTAAAGAGATACAGGGGAGGATGATGAGGGAGGGTGGGAGGATGATGAGGGAGGGGGGGATGAGACACAGGGGAGAGTGTTGAGGAAGAGGGGAAAGAGACACAGGGGAGGATGATGAGGGAGGGGGTAAAAAGATACAGGGGAGGATGATGATGGAGCGGGATGTTAGGTTATTTATGCCCTTTATGGATTAAAACCAGACTCTGCATCAACTATGTAATTTTCCGTGGGAGTTTTGACATGGATCCCCCTCCGGCATGCCACAGTCCAGGTGTTAGTCCCCTTAAAACAACTTTTCCATCACTATTGTGGCCAGAAAGAGTCCCTGCGGGTTTTAAAATGCGCCTGCCTATTGAAGTCTATGGTGGTTTGCCGGGTTCGCCGGTTCACGAACATTTGCGGCGGTTCGCGTTCGCGGTTCTCGAACTGAAAATTTTATGTTCGCGACATCACTATCTGCTAACTGTGACATGCAGGGTCAAAGTTTGCTCAATGATAAAGTATAGGGGGCGGTTCGAATATCGCATATGTTCGCAGTTCGCCGCGAACGCGAACATGCTATGTTCGCCGGGAACAGTCCGCCGGCGAACTATTTGGGACATCTCTATTTGGGAATTATAAGTTTTAATTCTGCATCCTTTGTTAGATATGGTTGTAGATCACAACTGCTCTCCAACTGCCATCCATTGGTCCAGCACTGTTTAATACATACCACCTAGCAAATATTGTGACACTACAGACCCATTTATATCATCTATTTAACTGTACATGTTTTCATCATTACAAGTTTTTCTTAATGAAAATCAAGTTGAGCACAGGAAACAGACAATAAAGTAAATCTGACTGTAAAAAAGTGTTCTCCTGTCTTGTTACATGATACAACATGGCAAGGAGTCCTGGGAATCATCTGTATGGTCAGGAGGTTATGATTAAATAATAATTTTGAATGAGAAACTAGGTAAGTACTGTAAATATAGATAATGGTCTTACTGGTAGCATTATACAGAATGGTCAACAATTTTTAGGACTGATCAAACAGTTTATCCTTCATCTATTCCTGGTTTGCTTTGGTATTAATGTTTTATAGGGTGAATCTTTCTGCAACATGAAACTGTAACTATACAGCAATACACAATACTACAATTCACTTATTTGTCACACTTTACAAGAAAAGTGACTTTCCTGACCTGCACTTCATAGAGACTATCTTAATGGCATATAGCTACACATAGTAGTTAATTAATTACATGTTTGTAGTAGTTGTTTAAACGAGCTAGCTATATATATATGTGATTCTAGTGTTCAAATATTTTTTCTAATTAAAGGACTACCGTAAAACCCTAGGAAAGGAAGCTTGTTGTTTTAAGTATGTATTGACTTTTACTAAAATTCATATTTAATAATTTATAATATTCAAAATTAAATTAATTCTAAAGAAAAAAACATTAGTCTCCAGCTGAGTGTTTTTTAAGCCCTAATATTGTCATTAAGAGGAGGGTTGGGGGTTGGCTGAGAGACAGGTTTAAAGGGTTTTACAAACAATCATATAGGATCAGAAAATAAATTAATAAGCTGCCCTTACAGAAAAAACTTGTTGCCAAGAGAAACCTGTAACACAAAAAGCCTCCAGTCAATGGAGACATTGTACCTGAGAATGTATCTTCTTGGTAGACAAAGCCACCTCCCCCCATCAACCTTATAGTGGGTGGAGACCAGCACTGTTGAGTCTATACTTCGTTGGGCATGTACATTTGTGCTATTTCCCTATCTTTAGGGATAGTAGCTCGTGAGTAACACCTGTGTAGAACGTTTTTTGCAGGCGTTACTCACAAGGTAACAGCTATTACTGCCCAGGGCCACCTGCTATAGACTACAGGTTAATTACTTACAAGGACCTGATGGGTTCTTGGGAAAAAAATCTGGCTAAAATCTGGCTTCTGTATCAGTCAGGGTCTCTCCATCAGAAATCAGCACTTCCAGGAGTCTCAGTAACCTTCCTTTGGTAGTGACCAGGACAAGTTTCTTGCAGGGTGGAGATAGGATCAGCATCGCAGCCACTGGGACCAAAATAAGAGGCTATACCATTTCTATATGCCTCAGAAGCCAAAAGCACTTTATTCTTTTCTTTGCTTAGAACATATATCACAAAATAACACCATCCCCCTCTATATGTAAAACCCCACCTTGTAACTAAGGCTACCAACCTCCCACACCAGTCCCCTCCTGTAGACATCTGATCTGCTATCATTTACAACACTCTTTACGACTGAAGCCAGAGAGAGGATCCACACCTAGCGGCTCTCATGAGTCGTAAATCCACATAAATTCCTGGAGGACCTAACGGAATTAACATTATTACATATAATAGTTGCGGATATACGGGCCATTGGTCATGCTTTGCGAGTCTCGCAAAGCGAGGCGAGCAGTTGACGCCTGCAGCACGTGGGACTTAGGCTGCAATGAGCACCAAAGGCGTTTATTGCACTGCGAGCCTCACGAAGCAAGGCGAGCAGTCGAGGCACGCAGGACTTCGGCTGCAATGAGCTCCAAAGCCGCTCATTGCACTGCAAGCCTCGCAAAGCGAGGCGAGCAGTTGAGGCATGTGGGACTTAGGACTTCATGCCCCAGCAGTTGTAACACGCAAAATTACGGCCCGTAGGACTTAGGATCAGAGGCACGTATATGGACTGTGGGCCTCGCAAAAATATTTTACAGTAAACACACCCTTTCTCCCTTCTATTTCTCTCCCTCTTTCTCTCTCTCTCCCCCTTTCTCCTCCTCTCTCTTACTTTCTCTCCCTCCCTCTCCCTGTGTCTCTCCCTCCCTATTTTTGTCTCTCCCTCTCCATTTCCCTATCTTTCCTCTTCCCACCTTATTACCCTCCACTTCCCTTACTGTGTGGGCGCCGGTTCCAGAAGCTCCTCCCACTAGCAACTCCTGCCATTGGCAGCTCCTCCTCTCCTCCACTGGACTCAGAGCAGAGAGCAGAAGCTGTGCAGGAGGAGGGAGCCAGGGGGAGGTGCAGGAGGAGGGCGCCAGAGGAAGTGGAAGGAGTGATTCTAGCGTTAGGTGGCAACTGGGGGCATTTTTGTCACCCCCAAGGAGGTGCTACCGGGGGCGGTCATCCCCTGCCTCCACCCCTAGCTACACTACTGTATTCACCCCACCACCCACCTGCCCACAATTCCCATGTGGCAATATAATTTCCCTACCAATTTTCCAATGGGGTGGTATGTGCTCTATGATGGCTCAATGCACCAGGATCCAGGCTCTGGAAAGGGATCTGTGACAGCTATTATAGTGGATTGCTTTTTCAAGTAATTGAATACCAATTTTATTAATGATCAGTGCCTAATTAAAACATCCATCATATGTTGAGAATGTCTTTAAACCGGATTTGTATGTAAATCGGATTCCTGATTAATAATATTAATAATAACAATACTATGATGGATCATATGTGTTACTAATTTCACAGTGTAACAATGTAATCCACTATAATAGTTATGAGCTTGTGATTAACCACTGCTCAGTGCGTTTTCTGCATGCGCCGGAGGAAGGGAGGGAGCCAGAGAGGGAGAAAGAGAGAGAGTAGGGAGAGAGAGAAGTGAGGCAGATGGCAAGGGAGAGAGGGGGGGAGAAAGATGGAGGCAGAGAGAGAGGTAGGTAGAGAGAGGGAGACAGAGAGAGAGATGAAGGGAGAGAGAGAGGAAAGCAGAGAGAGGGAGACAGAGAGAGGGAGGGAGAGAGAGAGATGGAGGCAGAGGGAGGTGGGAGAGGCAGAGGGGATCTTAGGAGTACGTTCTTAAGCATGGGTCTTCTGTAAGTTGGGTCGTCTTTAACCCTCCTGTACCTCCTGTACATTGGTTATTTAAAAGGAACTTTAAAAAGGTACTTTTTCTTTAGGCCAGAAATGACTTTCCTAATATATAAACACAATCTTTTAAATTAATGCCTTTACTATATATATGTAACATAACAATAATATTCAAACATTTGAAATACAAATAAAGGGTGTTGTTTTTCTGTGTACTACAAGCCCTGCAATGAAATATCACAGAATAATCTATACAGATCAATTTCAGTTGAATTTGAACAAATTGTTTTTGTCATGGAAACCCCACACTTTTTGAAATCTAGCCTTACCTGCTGCAGATTGAAGACTGAGCAGGTGAATCACACACCTCTACGTCTCTCTATTTTGTAATTACAAGCTGGCAATCAATAAAAAAAAGCTTTCCCACTATTAGTTCCGAAGCAAAAGTACAAAGAACCAAAGTATCAGCGTCATTCCTCCATAGCATTTTTAAGTGTTTTTATTCTTTTCATTAAATGTAGTTTTAAAGTTACCACTCAAGCATGAAATTTTACTTTGAAGCTAGAGATCTCAGCTTTTTGTTGAGAAGTTCAAATTTTAATTGGTATTCTCTAATGTTTTCACATTATGCAAGTAGACATTTCCTGTACATGTCTCATTACAACAAATGTCAAGGAAATTAGTGTAATTTCAAGAATGTACATTTTGCCTTCATCTCTGTTATGTGCTGAGTGTTATGGCATGGAGTTACAAGGTGGAAGACCTCATAGTACAGGCCCCAAATACCTTATTCAAGTAATGACAACTTACTTTCTGTCTTGCTGTTCTATTCTTCTGGACAGCTCAGAAGGGCTTTTATGAAAATTAATTTGGGAATCAGTGAGATACCTACATGAGTCATTTGGCTACCTTAAATGAACCCTGCAAAGGTCTACACTAATGTAAAAATCAGTATAAATGCAATTATTTAATAGAAATATCTTATATTCTACCTTATACTTGCATGTACTTATATGTAGCCTTTATGCTTTAATTTATCATCGTCTAGCTGTTGCACAGCACATTAACATTTCTTGCTCCATTTTTTCTGCCAAGACCAATAGGGGGCCCAGGCCTAGGACAGCACATTTTCAGTGGCCTATGCAGTACCATAGAATAATGTGTTTACATGAGCAGAGATGTCTATATTCAGTGACATTTCTGTCTGTAAGTACCTGTCACTTTCTGAAATATCATAAATGTACATAAGCACACAAATCTTAAAAATCAATATAAAGAAAGGTTAAAAAATCAGTAGTAACTAGGTTGTTGGGGGCGCATAAATGTGAATGGGCCTAGGGCAGTACAAAACCAAAATATGCCTATTCCTTGCACCCTACAAGAGAGTGCTAGTCTGCTTATTTCACGACTACTTTGAAAATAAAAACACTACAGGAGGTCTCCGGGTAACCATGACCCAACTTACAGTTGACCCATACTCAGGAACGGGCTTCCAATGCATTTTGTATTTCCTGTTTATTTTAATGTCCTACTTGTTTGAATAAAAAGAAAGAGCACAGTAGTTTAAAAGAGGCCTAGATTAGCTGCACATAGGATGCTCTGCTAATTATATTTGTCAGTGAGGGCTGTTCTTGCAGCAGCAGCTTTCACTCCTCACTTACACACAGGCTGGAGGGTGCGGTGCTGAGCCCGGGGAATGTAACACCAACACTGCACTGCCTCAGTTACTCATGTCTGTCTGCTTTCAGGTAACACTGAATTGCAGAGACGTACAGTGGATTAAATCTAGGTGCCTGTAAGCATTTTGTGGCATGACAGCATGTCTCCTGGCATTTTGTGAGCCCTGTAAACTTATTTTTTTATTAAAAGTGCAGTATTCATTTTTTTTTTCTGTTGCTTGAGTTCCATTTAACTGAGATTCTACTGTATTTTTATTATTTATCAGGGATCCGA
Organism: Discoglossus pictus; assembly: GCA_027410445.1. Lineage (NCBI taxonomy): Eukaryota > Metazoa > Chordata > Amphibia > Anura > Alytidae > Discoglossus > Discoglossus pictus. The sequence goes on from CM050170.1 coordinate 167,212,067, forward strand.
GTTACATATAAGACGTTCTCAGGAACCTATCTTTTCAATAACCCGGGGACTGCCCATATTGCAATGCTTTCCCAGACCCTTCTGTTAAAGGGTCACAACACATCTAATTTTCTTCTAAGGCTACTCTTATGAAAAATGCAAAAATTAGTTTTGCATTAGTTAGAGATCAAATTATTTTCTCCTGACATAATCCGTAATGAGACTGAAAAACATATTTTACAAAACTTCTGATATTATTTAATACTAGCGACTTGCCCAAAAATTGCCCAAAAATTGTAAGCCAGGCAATGCTGTTTGCCACAAAATGCAAGGCTATGGCCCCTCTGAGCACCTTCAGCGCTCATCATGAGCCTCTCCGCCTGTGTACTTTATAGGCCTGTGTAGTTTAGGGCCATACTGCCTTGTGTTACGTGTTAGTGCCTTGGGTTAAGTGTTAGTGGCTTGAGTTAAATCTTACAACCTTGCATTAAGTTGTACTGTTTTACATTAAGTCTTAGTGCTTATGGCTCGTATTTACGTCCTTCGTCCACTTTTTACGTCCCGCGGCTGCGTTTTACGTCCTTCTGCCTAATTTTCGTCTTGTAAAAAAATTTTTGCCTGCCATTTTTTTTCTTGCTTCGACAATTTTCGATCTTGAAAATAATGAAAATATGCCTCAAAATAACTTGCAACCTCACTCACAGGCTCCCTGGCTCTCCCCTTGTGCTGTGTGTGAGTGTGTAAGGTAATTTGAGTCATATTACTGTATTTTTGCAGGCTTTTCCAACTCTGCAGTTCGACCATTAAAGTCGTATTTTTGCAAGGCCTGCAGTCCATCTGCGTGCTTCTGGTACTAAGTAGTACGGGCCTACGGCACACATCTCCACCAGCGCAATGAGCGCCTTTATGAGGGCCGCAGTTGCTTTTTGGCAACTTTTGGCAAGCCCACAATTACGACAACTATATATCTGACTAGCGACTTGCCCGTCAAAAAATGACGGTCAATAAAAGAAAGTGTTGAAATGCTGTTTGTCACACAATGTGAGTGTACTCTGTGCCTCAAGTAACTAAATTCCTCAAAAAGCAGAAATCTACATTACATAAAATAAGAAAAACTAAAATCACCAAAAATAAAACATGTACATTACAGAACAAAAAAAAAAAACTAAGTCACAAAAAATAAAAAAAGAACATTACAGAAAATAAAAAAATACATTACAACCCCGCCTCACTACAATTTTTTTTTTAAATTACACACCTGAAAATGAAATACATATAATACATACATATAATACAATACAATTAAATAAAATACAATACAATACAATTAAATACAATACACCCCTATCTACTATACATGCCACTATCTAATATACATGCCACTATCTAATATACATGCCACTATCTAATATACATGCCACTATATAATGTAATATACAGCCCACTATCTAATATACAATACTATCTAATAATACATCCCCCTATCTATCTATCTATCTAATATACAATACATGGTATCTATATATATATAGCTACCCTAATTCTAAGCTACCATAAAATAATTAAGACCACTTACCTTTGAGATGTTTTTTCAGATCAGCAACCTACGGTAAAAAAGATAAAAAAAATTAATACAACACGTTTACATGAAATAACTAAACATTCTAAACATTCTAAATATTCTAAATATTATACTCACCTTTCTAGCATGTCCCATTCCAGCATGTCACGTCCCAGCATGTCACGTCCTCCATGTTCCGTCGTCCATGTTTGCGTCATGTCCGGTGCTGCTCTTGTAAAAAAAACATTACATTAGTAAACATAAACCAAAGTTAAATAAACACAATCTACATTATACTTACCTTTCCGCAATGTCTCCGGCCTCCTGGTGTTCTTCTCCGGAATCATCCGTGCATAAAAAAAAAATAAAAAAATAAAAAACGACACACATCCGCCCTGGCGGATGTCTCTGACGCTAATGACCTTCCTATAGAGTGTTCAAGAATAAAATTGCCAATGGCGGCTTCTGATTGGCTGAAAACGCTGTCTATCAAATTCAGCCAATGAGAAGACCCCATTTGTGAATCAATGAAAAAAGTATTCACCCCAAAATACAACGCTGATTGGATAACCCACTTGGCAATCTTTATTTAAACCAATCCTAAGGCTTTATTGCCATCAGCCAATCACAATGGAATATACCCCCACGTACTGATTGGTGAAGACATCTGCGCCTTCCCATTGGTTGTAATATTGATTGATATTAACAGTAGACAATGAGAATGCGCAAATCCTTCACCAATCAGTACGTGAGGGTATATTCCATTGTGATTGTCTATTGTCAGTGCAACCAATCAGAATGCGCAGAGGCTCCAACCAATCACCCTGTGGGGGTGTATTCCATTGTGATTGGCTGAAGGCATCTGCGCCTTGTGATTGGTTTAAATAAAGATTGACAGGTACATTATCCAATCAGAGTGGGATTTTAGGGTGTATCCCTTTGTGATTAGTTCACACATTGGCGCCTCCTGATTGGGTGAATTTGATAGACAGCGTTTTCAACCAATCAGAAGGGGCCATTGCTTATTTTCTTCCGGAAAAGTCTCCTTGAGCCTCATTAGCGTCGGGGATGTCCGGGAGTGCGGATGTAAGTATATATATATATATTTTTTTTTTTATACAGGGCGTGGCAGAAGAGGATCCGGAGGAGGCCGGAGACATCGCGGGGAGGTAATGTAGATTATGTTTATTTTATTTTGATGTATGTGTATTAATGTTGTGTTTTTTTTAACAGGTGCCGCGCCGGAGAAGGATTAAAAAATAAGGACGGGACATGCCAGAAAGGTGAGTAGAATATTTAGAATGTATAGAATGTTTATTTTAGAACTGTAAACGTGTTGCACTAATTATTATTTATTTTTTCGTAGGTGGCTGATCTCAATAAACATCTGCAAAGGTAAGTGGTCTTAATTATTTTATTTTAGCTTAGAATTAGATTAGTTTATATATAGATAGCATTTATTGTATGTTAGCTAGGGGTATGCGTTTTATATTGATAGCATAAGATGTATTGTAGATAGATTGTGGTATTTATTTAGATAGATTGGGGATGTATTATTATATAGATAGCATGTATATTAGATTATGGTATTTATTTAGATAGATTGTGTGATGTATATTAGATAGGGGTGTATTGTATTGTATTGTATTGTAATTGTATGTATTTGTATTGCATTTGTATTGTATGTATTATATGTATTTACTTTTCAGGTGTGTATTTTTTTTTCTGTAGTGAGGGGGGGGGTTGTAATGTTTTTTTTTATTTTCTGTAATGTTCCTTTTTTTATTTTTTGTGACTTAGGTTTTTTTATTTTCTGTAATGTAGTTTATTTTTTTTGTGAGTTAGGTTTTTTATTACATGTAATGTAGTTTTTTTTTTGTGTGACTTTAGGCTTTTTTATTTTCTGTAATTAGAGTGGTGGGGGTTAATAGGGGGTAAGTAGTGTAATGTTAATAGGTTAGTGTAGAGGGTGTTTAGTTGATCTTTAATGTTTTATTGGCGGGGGTATAGTGCAGTATAGTGTTTATACTTAGTGTCATGATGGTTCTTGAGGACCATAATGGCACTTATGTGGTTAATGTAGTGTTGTAACAGGCCTATAATGGTGTTAATATACCCTTATGGGACTGATGGGGTTAAATAGAGGCTTATGGGGGTCTGTATTGACCCCCATGAGTGACAGGCTTAATGAAGGGCTTATGGGGGTCTGTATTGACCCCCATGAGTGACAGGGTGACAGTGTATATTTTTTTTTCTTTTATAACGGGTCCTTTAAGGACCTGTAACACAGGAATTTAGAATTTTGATTGCAGCGGGTGTCCCCGATCGCGTGCAATCGGGACCCCCACTGCGATGGTTAATGTGGGGTTAATGCAGGTTTCCGAGCTTATCTCGGATCCCTTCTTGGGTAATTTGTAAGTGGCTGGGCTGTGAGCCTCGTTTTTGTTTTTTTCGGCTGCCATTTTTTCTCTCGCTTAGGGGATTTTCGTGTGCCTGAACTCGTGAATTTCGACTTAAATGGAGGTGTAACTTCACTTTCAGAGGTCCTGGGTGCCCCCCCTTGCTATGGGTAAGCTTTTTTATGTAGTTTGTGTGAGTATTTGCTGTGTTTTTAGCTGCCTGCGGCGCTCATTGCCTCATTGCCTAAGTGCTACGATTTAACGGCTCGCTTCGCTACGCGAGGTTTGCCAGGCGATGAGCGCCTGCGTCGATCATCGCTAAGTCGGACGCACTACGCAAACTCCGTGACGATGAATCGTAGTTCGACAATTATATTATGTGATACCTATTATTGTTATCTGTTATTTGTAAAGCGCCAACATATTCAGTAAAGATTCCTTACATTAAACAATAATATCACATAGCTGACTGACCGGTTTCAACATGGAATATTGCTATGCAGTTATTTAACACCAACAAGTAAAAGTAATAAAAATGATCAGCTGTCAATATTTAAAGGAATGGCATGCTGTTGTTGTTTAGTCATTCTGACTTGTCCAACTCTCCGTGACCCTATGGATTCCAGCAAGCCAGGCACATCTTGTGTCTGGTTGTTCTTTTCCATAAGGTTTTCTTGGCAAAGATACTGGAGTGGGTTGCCAGTTCCTTATCCAGTGGACTTATCCAACCACTCTGCTATGACCTGCCCATCTTGGGGGAACCTACATGGTATAGGTCACAGCTTCATGGAAGTACACAATTGTCTGTTCTTGCCAAGCTAGAACATTTTTCACCCCTATATCAAACAAGACATGTTTAACCTGTGCATATCTGTGAGCTAGCAACTAGTGAAAGTTAAAAAACAGAAACATATGAAAAACATTTTTACTACTCAAAAAGATGGCATAGATACACTCCCTCTTGTTCTGAAATCATGGATTCAAAATGCAAATACATAAATAAATAAATTTCACAGCCTAGCAAAATGTTTTCATCTGAGAAACCAATTATAAATGATTATATCACTTGTATAGGACTACCATAATTCACAAATACAGGCAAAACATCCCAGCCATATGTTTTAAAGTTTGCCTTGAAATACGTATCTCGTTAACTTTATACTGGAAACAAATATAGAGAATGGTATAAAAAATGGTACTCTACACATTACACCTTCAATAAATGGATAACATAAAGTTACATAGATATAGTCCAAAGCACTAGCATCCTGAGCAGTGGTAACTGCTCATTGGCTACAAATAGAAGCTCTGGGAACTGATATAAAGAAAAAAATATAAAGCTGGTTTTCTAATTGAAAAGAAATGTAATTTGCATTATTGTGCCAGGAAGAATAATTTTACACTATATGGGAGCCATGGGTGATGTTTAATAAAGCTGAACTATCCATTATGTTGTAAATGGGTAATGTGAGACTTCCTAAAGGTCAAAGGTAACATATTGTAGCCAATAGACAGGCACATTTATTATGTCTTCTTTCTTTATTCTTTTTGATGACTGTATAACTCAGCAGCATGATACAAAGACTGCTACAAATTATGGCTATATATATATATATATATATATATATATATATATATATATATATATATACACATATGTCAAGGTTTTTGGCAATTCATTTAGTGATATTATTAATATCAATAACATTTATTAATGTTAATTAAAATGTTCATATTTTATATATTTGCCAATTTCTACTATTTGAATTTTTATTACACAATATATATACGTTTTATGAGATAAGCCTCATGAAATAAACATAACTGTATTATATAAAAAATATTTATTATAATGAATAAAATAATAACAAAAAGTATCTTTCAATATGACAATTAATATGGTATAATAATTATGACAGATATTATATCAAGATATATTTAAATGATAAATAATTGGTTATTAAAACATTGTTACACAATCATATCTAAGACATGCTCAATATGCCTAATACATAAGATATGGCAATTATGATATTAAAGTTAATTTGGTTATGTTTGGCATGTTCACAAATATCTATTCACTAAGATACCATACCATTTTAAAATTATACAAATTCTGTAGTCTAATTATAATATTATCTAATGCAAAAAGAAAATGAAAACTATGAATATGTTTGTCTAATAAATAAGGTATCACTATATACTGCGATATTACTGGACACTCACGGCTACCTCATTCTTCATATATATATAAACTATAATGACGGCAATGAAATTGTAAGTGAGCTAATGCTGTTTGGTGTATGGTAATCAAATAAATAATACATTAATAAAGGAATATACTTTACCTATTATGAAGTAATAAATGCAGGAAGCATTGTGTTGAAGAGCTGACAATCTGTTTTGATGTTGCTGCAGCATAGAATGTGTGTTTTGCTTGCTGTGGAGCTGCTGTGTAAGTCTCATGAATGTGTGCAGTGTGTAGTGTAAATAGTGTGTGTGCGTGAGGAAAATCCATTAGGGTACCTGTGTACTTCCGCATTGTGTAAGTTAGTGTTGTAAAATGGCGCCTAATGTGTGGTACGCGGCTGTGGCTGATTTCGCGTCCTTGTTCTTGGATCTCGTCCGGCTTTTTCGGAAAATCCGTATGTATTTGGTGGTGTTTTGCGTCTTTAGGGTCCTATATCCTCGTTTTCGTTTTTTTCGGCGGTTATTTTTTCTCTCGTTTAGGTGATTTTCGGGTGTCTAAACTCTGTAATTTGGACTTAAATGGAGGTGTAACTTCATTGCAGAGGTCCTGGGTGAACCCCCCCTTGCTGTGGGTAAGCTTTTTATGTGTTTGTTGTATGTATTTATTGTGTTTCTAATGTTTTCAGGTTCACGCGGGTCGGCCGTTTATCTTTGCAAGGTCGTAGTGTTTTTTTTTTTTAAGTCCCGAGTTTCGTATTTGTTTGTAGTTGTAAGTCCGTAAATGTTGCGAGGTCTGCAGTTGCTGGCAAGGAGCGCCTTCGGTGCTCCATGCCAGCAACTGCGGCCCTCGCTTTGCAAGGGCCGCAGGCTCGCAATACGAGCCAGCAGCATTAGCAACAACCCGCATGCTCACAACTATTGTAAGTGATACTAGCAACTTGCCCGTCAAAAATGACTGCAATAAAATGTGAATCCTGGCAATGCTGTTTGCCACACAATGGGAGCCTCTCCCCCTCTACCTTACTGGCCTTGCGATGAGCGCCTTCGGCTCCCCTCTTCCCATCTTGATCCCCCCCTCTGCCCATCCTGATCACCACCCCTCTCCCTACCCTGATCATCCCTTGGCCCATCTTGATCCCCCCCTTTGTGCTTCCTACCTCACCAGCACTTCTCCTGCACTGCTGCCTTCCCTTGCGACTCATGTGTGACATCATTGGGATGCGCCGGCAGTTGAGGATGCAGTTCGGGGGAGTGCTGCTGGTGCAGCAGGAAGCACCAATGGGTGGATCAGGAGTGGGAGAAAGAACAAGAGGGGCCAAGTGGGATCAGGATGTGGGGGGGGAGTTAAGAGGGGCACGGGGAGGATTAGAGGGGCCGAAGGGGATAATCAGGAGGGGTCATCACAAGGGGGGAGTATCAAGAGGGGCAGAGAGAGGATCAGGAGGTGCTAAGGGGGGATCATGAGGGGGCTCTGGTGGCCCCTTCCAGGAGTAGGGCCTCGGTGCATTGCACCGAGTGCACCGGCGGGAGCTCCGCCACTAGTATGTGTACATAGATTATTTGTTTATCCAATGTCTCCCGCAGATTTTTTGCACATACGTACATCTTGTAAAAACATTTTAATACATTTTCTACTTCTAACCTTTAGCCATCACCATTTGTCATAAAATTGCTCTGCATTCATGGGTGTAGGAACTGGGGGGGCGGGGAATTTGTATGTAAGCTATTTCGCCTGCGTATACAATGAGCTGTCCCCCCCCCCCCCCACCCATAATTAGTTTGGCTCCTACACCCCTGTCTGCATTTCTTCCTATACTTACAAGTCTTTGTTTTTCTTTATTATTATGATTCATCTATTTATTTAGGTACGTGTGCTTATTCCAATGAGAGCAATAGGAGTTTCTTCAAATATAGTAACTTTTTGTGACTTTGCTGAGTTGGTTTTTGGTGCTTAATATATACAAAAAAAAAAAAATCAGAAAGAAAAAAATATTAGAATCCAATTTTCTAGCAAAGCAGGAAGGGAAAGGAAAAAAATAGATTAACTATACTCCAAATTCCAAGATAAAACTGTGCATGCTGTCAAATGACATGTAGGTAACTCAGCAGACTATTAATGCCAGAAAGCTAGATTACTGAGATGTTGTTCACATGCTGTATTTGATCTATATCAGCCGTAGCTCTTTTGTTCTTGAGCAAATGCTGTCCTCTGAATTCTAAACAAAAGCTGAACTATATCTCACTCCTATAAATACCATTGCTGGATTAAATTATTAATTTAAATCCTGGTTTAAATGCCTGAATAAAAGGCTATACTTCTTGCTCACTTATTATTTGTACAGAACAACAAACTGTCAAAGCAGCTTTCAATTTTTTACTCTGTAGAGATTAAATGACAGATTCTTGGTAAAAGAACACGCTGATATCTAATAATTGCATTCTGTATATTCATTGTAGTTCTTTTATCAATGGTAGCTTTTCCATTGCCGTATGTGGTAGGGAGATCTCTGTAGACTCATAATGCAGCAGAGATGCTTTACTTATAAAATATGCAGCACAGACCCATTTCTTCAGATTGTCACCTATGTTTATTTTAATACCTTTGTTTTATTAGATTTTCATATTTATCTTGTATGAATAAGGCTTGATCGTATTAGCTGTCAGGGTAGGCTCTAAAAATAAAACCCCTATTAAAACTAAACACACTAACCTGGCTTCCCATTACATTACATCACCCCCTTAGCACTAGATATGATATCTAGAAAAACAGTAAGGAAACATGATAAAAGTGAGTGAGGGTCAGCACCTTCCTTTCCCAATGAAAATTGAAAATCTAAAATTGTGAATCACACTTTAATGTTTATGAACAACTAAGATAATCTCTATCTCAATGTTGTTAGGCTTACTCTGTTCGTAAAATAAATTGTATGTTAATTTTTAAACGTGTGATAATAAAAATTATTGAAACAAAAAACATTTAAAACTGTAGGGTGGATTCAAGAATCACGTCTAGGAACGTCTAGTCTGCTTATGAAGAAAATATGGCAGTTAAAAAATATATGGTGTTGTCTATTAATAGAGGCATGTGTAAAAATGGAAGAGGATTAACCATTTATGAAATATAGACAAGGTAAATGGATCCCCACTAGGGAAGGAGGTTAATAAATAAATACCAAAGTATATTGACAGCAACATGGCCCATTTAGATATAGAGGGATTTTTGGATTTCTCCACTTAAAACGCTCCGTACGCTCTAGAATCCAATTAATTTACAATGATCATGTCACCTGGTTATGCTTAAGTTAGATATGGCGGTTGAATTGTTTGTTTGTGTGTTGGATAATTATTTCAACAATATTGTTTTTTTTTCATTTATACTTGACTGTATTGAGAGCATTGCCACACAAGAATTGGAGGGTGTGATATTAATAATATAAATGGAGCTACCACTAAAAGCTACTCCTAGTCCGCAACGCTGACCTATGACATCATATGCAGACGCATAGGCGACGCGCGGCTAGCAAGGAGCCTTGGCGCTAAAATAATATAGGCTTACCACCTATCCATGTTCTATTGTTATCGTGATTCCCAAGATTTAATCAGCTACTTCGCCTTACGCAATCTATATTGGGAACACGATAATATGCACCAAGGCTCAGTTTGTAAAGAGGAAGTGGTTGTAAACATTATAACCCTTTATTGAATTTAAATCAAACATTTATCAATCTATTTATAGGACCCCAGTATCGCCATATCTAGCACTGGCACTTTATACTATTGGCACTTATATAATTCTTTACCTCCTGTTATTATATATTATAATGTTAGCACCTAGCACTTTATTCTGATCACAGAGTGATATTTATGTAAATAAGCTGCTATTCTTTTTCACTGGTCACTTTATATTGAACTATATTTACCCCATTTACTTCAAGTAGATATAAGATATAGGATCCTATAATATTAATATTGGTATTTATCAATAGGGTTACGGCTATCCACTTCCCATAGTCTTTCTTTAACGTCAGAGAATTAGGTTCTTACATCTAAGTATTTTAAACTCTACTAATAAATGTTAAGTTTTAATTTTTTAGTTTTCTCTATATTGTAATCTAGGTAGAGGGTGTGCACTAAAATAATTTAAAAGGATACTTACTCTTTTTCTTTTTTTTTTTCTATTATCAGTATGAGGCAGATTCTGGTTTGTGCCTCACACTGATGATAGCCGAAAGCAAACTACTGGCCAGATGGCAAGGCCCCTACGAAATTATTGAGGCCATAGGAGACGTGGATTATAAAGTGAGACAACCAGAGCGACGAAAGACGGAGCAAATTTACCACGTAAACTTGCTAAAGCCTTGGAGACAGCAGATAGTAGAGGTGAATATTGCTTGTCTGGACGAAGAGTTAGATTATGTCAGAGGAACTATTCCCAGCACAGAGGCAATGCAAGTAGAAACATTTGTGTAACAGGATCTGTCCCCTGAACAGAAGGAGGAAACTTACAAAGTTGCAAACCGAAACAGGGATGTCTTCTCTGCAGAACCAGGTTGCACCACCACTATTTACCACAACATCATCACTAAGCCCGGGATCAGGGTAAGGATGAAACCCTATCGCATACCAGAGGCTAATAGAGAAGAAATAAGAGCGGAAATAGAAAAGATGTTAGATCTTGGGGTTATTGAAGAATGCCAAAGTGAATGGTGTAGTCCTATTGTGATGATCCCAAAGCCTGACGGCACCATCAGATTCTGCAGCAACTTCCGCAAATTAAACTCTGTATCAGAGTTTGACACATATCCCATACCTAGGGTGGATGAGTTGATAGAGAGTCTTGGGAAAGCAAGATTTTTAACAACCCTGTACTTAAAAAAAGGATATTGGCAAATTCCTTTGACACAAGCAGCAAAAAACTGCCTTTTCGACCCCAGATGGGCTCTTCCACTACACCTACCGTTTGGACTCCATGGAGCTCCAGCCACCTTCCAAAGATTGATGAACAGGTTATTATGTGAACATTCGGAATATGCTGCTGCATATTTAGATGATATAGTAATCTATATCACAGATTGGGAGACACATCTTCCAAAGGTGGAGTCTGTATTAGAAACCCAAAGATGGGTAAACCTTACAGTGAACCCTGCGAAATGTGCCATTGGACTTAGTGAAGCAAAATAACTGGGTTACACTATTGGACAAGGGATGGTCAAGCCGCAGCTCAACAAAGTGGAAGCAATCCAGAACTGGCCTCGCCCACTGAGAAAGAAGCAAGTGAGGGCCTTTCTGGGAATCGTGGGCTATTACAGGAGGTTTATCCCCCATTTCTCCACAAGAGCCAACCTGCTGACAGAGCTTACTAAGAACAAGGTACCTGACGTAGTCAAGTGGAACAAGGCCACTGAGGAAGCATTCACAGACCTAAAGACTACACTGTGTCAAGGTCCCGTGTTTATAGCCCCTGATTTCAAAAAGGAATGTATCCTACAAACAGATGCTTCAGGGGTAGGACTGGGCGCCATATTGTCACAGGAGGTAAATGGTAAAAAAAATCCCTTCCTGTTCCTTAGCTGCAAGTTGATGCCACAGGAACAGAAATATTCCGTAGTAGAGCAAGAATGCCTGGCCATAAGATGGGCCACTGAAGCCCTCCGTTATTACCTATTGGGAAGAAGGTTCACTTTGGTTTCGGACCATGCCCCTTTTCAGTGGATGCACAAAAACAAGGAGAAAAACAGCTGGGTAACGGGATGGTTCCTGTCCCTCCAACTCTTGCACTTCAGTGTTCTTCAAAGAGCTGCCAGCCTCCATGGCAATGCAGATGCCTTATGCCTCACTCAACCCCATAGTGTAAAGCTGGGGAGGGGGATATGTAACACAGTCATAGATGGAGTATACATGGGAGACAGACTGAGCAGAGCCCTGTGTCCACTAATCAAGCCCATCTGGGTTCCACCCTTAAAGGTCTGATTAGCACCCAGCTGAGGGAGCTCAGTCTGAACTGGACTGAGGGCTCCAGAGTCTGCTGTGGAAATCCCTTGCAACAAGGGAGACTTGAAATCCAGCAAGTGGCAAAGACTTTATTCTGTTTGGACTTTATCTTGGACAGCCAAGAGTAAGTAAGTACTTCAATTGAATCTAGGCTTTTTGTTTTGCACCCTTTATGTTATTTTCTGCTGTAAGGACCTTTGGCGCTCATTTAGTTTTGGTCCTATGAGCGCCTTCGGCTCTCATGACAAAGACAGATACATATGTCTATTTTTTTCTATAAATATTAATTACTTATTTAGTTAATAAATTAATATACTTTACCTATTTGTAATTGATATATCCAGCAATGAATACAGGGAGTGCAGAATTATTAGGCAAGTTGTATTTTTGAGGATTAATTTCATTATTGAACAACAACCATGTTCTCAATGAACCCAAAAAACTCATTAATATCAAAGCTGAATATTTTTGGAAGTAGTTTTTAGTTTGTTTTTAGTTTTAGCTATTTTAGGGGGATATCTGTGTGTGCAGGTGACTATTACTGTGCATAATTATTAGGCAACAAATATATACCCATTTCAATTATTTATTTTTACCAGTGAAACCAATATAACATCTCAACATTCACAAATATACATTTCTGACATTCAAAAACAAATCAAAAACAAATCAGTGACCAATATAGCCACCTTTCTTTGCAAGGACACTCAAAAGCCTGCCATCCATGGATTCTGTCAGTGTTCTGATCTGTTCACCATCAACATTGCGTGCAGCAGCAACCACAGCCTCCCAGACACTGTTCAGAGAGGAGTACTGTTTTCCCTCCTTGTAAATCTCACATTTGATGATGGACCACATGTTCTCAATGGGGTTCAGATCAGGTGAACAAGGAGGCCATGTCATTAGATTTTCTTCTTTTATACCCTTTCTTGCCAGCCACGCTGTGGAGTACTTGGACGCGTGTGATGGAGCATTGTCCTGCATGAAAATCATGTTTTTCTTGAAGGATGCAGACTTCTTCCTGTACCACTGCTTGAAGAAGGTGTCTTCCAGGAACTGGCAGTAGGACTGGGAGTTGAGCTTGACTCCATCCTCAACCCGAAAAGGCCCGACAAGCTCATCTTTGATGATACCAGCCCAAACCAGTACTCCACCTCCACCTTGCTGGCGTCTGAGTCGGACTGGAGCTCTCTGCCCTTTACCAATCCAGCCACAGGCCCATCCATCTGGCCCATCAAGAATCACTCTCATTTCATCAGTCCATAAAACCTTAGAAAAATCAGTCTTGAGATATTTCTTGGCCCAGTCTTGACGTTTCAGCTTGTGTGTCTTGTTCAGTGGTGGTCGTCTTTCAGCCTTTCTTACCTTGACCATGTCTCTGAGTATTGCACACCTTGTGCTTTTGGGCACTCCAGTGATGTTGCAGCTCTGAAATATGGCCAAACTGGTGGCAAGTGGCATCGTGGCAGCTGCACGCTTGACTTTTCTCAGTTCATGGGCAGTTATTTTGCGCCTTGGTTTTTCCACACCCTTCTTGCGACCCTGTTGACTATTTTGAATGAAACGCTTGATTGTTCGATGATCACGCTTCAGAAGCTTTGCAATTTTAAGAGTGCTGCATCCCTCTGCAAGATATCTCACTATTTTTGACTTTTCTGAGCCTGTCAAGTCCTTCTTTAGACCCTATTTGCCAAAGGAAAGGAAGTTGCCTAATAATTACGCACACCTGATATAGGGTGTTGATGTCATTAGACCACACCCCTTCTCATTACAGAGATGCACATCACCTAATATGCTTAATTGGTAGTAGGCTTTCGAGCCTATACAGCTTGGAGTAAGACAACATGCATAAAGAGGATGATGTGGTCAAAATACTCATTTGCCTAATAATTCTGCACTCCCTGTAGCCTGAAGAGCTAAGTATCTATTTTTATTTTCCTGCAGCATACAATGTAGAGTTTGACTGTTGCTGCCCTGAGGAGAAAGTGTCATCAGTGTCCCAGCTGTGCATTAGAAATAGGCAGCGTGCGCAAGGGCAAAGCATTGGATTAGTTGTGTAAAGCGCCATTTTAGATTCGTAATGTGTTAGTGTTGTAAAATGAAATTGTTTGTTTATGTGCTACATGGGTCGCAAGCATTTTCCGTGCTTCCTAAGGGCCTCATTCAATTGCGATTTGGCCAATTGAATAGGGCTCTAAATAAGCACATAGCATATTTTTTTTAAATAAGTTTTTAGTTAATAAAGACCTTGCTTTTGAATAGAATGTCACTAACTAAAAACTTCTTTAAAAAATATATGCTATGTGCTTATTTAGAGCCCTTTTCAATCGGCCAAATCGCAATTGAATGAGGTCCTAAGTGTGTATTTTTGTACCTCTTACGTCCCTGGAAAAAGTTGTACGTTCCTGGTGGTGTTTTGTGCATTTTGGGGTCGTGTAGCCTAGTTTAAATTTTTTTCTGCCATTTTTTTCTTGCTTAGGTGATTTTCAATTTCTTAAACACGTTAAATTTGACTTTAATTAGTGTGCAACTTCACTGGCAGATGTCATGGCTGTCTCTCCATGTGCATTGTTGTTGTTTTTTTATTGTTTTTTTTTTTGCATTTTGTATTGTTTTTGAATGTACGCATTTCGGCTGTTAGTTCGGCTCATTGCAGCCGATGTTGGAGCCTCCACCTCCGCAAATGTGGCCCCTCGATTTGCGGGACACGCAGTTCTTTTTGAGCTCGCTTTGCGAGCTCGCAAACGGTGACGACTACTCGCAGTTTGACAACTATTATATGTGATGCCCTATTTCCTAGGGGAAAAACAGCATTTCCTGCATTGATTGGAATTTACTAAGCACCTCAAGTGCATGTGATGTCATCTTCTTGATTTACTATGACCATCAAGTGTTATCAAGTGCTTCGTAAATGCTTCCCTTTGTGTAGAAACCTTCACTACCATTGTTTGGAAGAAGAGTTTGTGGTAAGGGCTTACATTCTGTGATAAAAGAGCTTACAATTTTTTTTTTTTAATTCATGTATGTCCTAGTATTTTGTAATATTATTTACTGATCAGAAGCAGGTCTTATTCAGTAAGAGTTGGAAGCACCAGTTATAGACACAATCCCAAAGCAAAAATACAGTGTTCAGTTGCACTGTGTGCAAGCAAATAACGAGCAAGTAAAACCAATATAGAAACAGCATACTATGTAAAAAATGTAAAGACATATTTATACATTAAGAACAAATAAAGTAAACAGAAATGTGCTATGTATAATATATAGCTTTATTGAGTACATACAAGATTTCAATTAATGTTTTAATGGCAGTCTTGTTCCACCACTTAGGAAGTAAAGGTCTTACTTGATTTTAATCAGACATATTGTAGTGCTTTAAATAAGGATTTAAATAATATTGATTTAAAATAATCCACCATGGTATACTGCAATGTATTTTCCTGCATCTATTGCTTACACACTTATTACTATAAATACTACAAGTCTGTAAAGGCACCAGAAATTACTTCTGAATCCTTAATTCGTTAAAGCACCATGGCAGTTCAAGAAAGAACAGACACTGGTTTCTTAAGTATGTACCAAACTAGCAATATTAGCTACTGTGTACGCCATGGATAGGGGTGTATGTTTGTAGTTTTAGTGGAGGAAGGGTAAGGGAGGAGAGAACAGGCAGAATCCCAGAGCCTTTGTTTGATAACTGGATAATCTTGAAATTGATACAACATCCTTTCCCTCTCACCCAGGATCATGATGAAGCATATTTGCCACCACTTCGAAGAAACAGGTAATCAAAATCAAATGATAATGGTGGTTCCCCCTGACAAAAACAGCAAAAAGAAATTAATATATGTATTTTCATTTTCTGAAAACGTTTGCTTATTTTCAGGTTTAGTTCTTCAAATACAGGACTTTCAGAAGGTAGCATCTGCTGAAGTGTGAAATGCTAAAGTTCAAATGTGATTGTTAAAATATACATTGCATTATTACCTTCAAATGCTGATTTTAACTGCATAGTTATATAAGTAAATTCAACCTTATTTTATGATCAGCACAGTAGCAACTTCAAATATCCTGTTATAAGTGCAAGAAAATGTGATATTCAATTTACCTTTAAGAGTTCTGAATAAAGCAGTTCTGTTTGGTAACATCCAAATAACCTCCAATATACTGTTCCCAGTGTATTTATTATTTTGTACTGATACAACAGCAAAGCACATTTCTCATATTGGCTTCAAGACATACATACATTTAAGAATTCAGCTAATGACCACATTCTGATATCAAGTTCCTCTATTCTGTTCACAAATCTCCATGCTTTTGTATAAATACTTTTAATTGCTTCTCTTGGGCTTTTGCATAACCCACAAGTTCATTGCGCTGAATGCTCTTCAAATTATATGTTGTGAGTTTTTTTCAGCAATTGATCCTTCCCCCATTAATGTTCAGTTCCATTATTTTTTGCTCTGACTGTCTTTTTAATTGGCTGCATGTACTGCTAGAACTAATCTCCACTTATGTCTAATAGTATTGCATCCAATAAACAGTTATATGACGCACCGCGTGTTACTCACCACATCCTTTAGTTAACAATAAAAAAACAATTTGCAAGCACATTCATTTATCACACATCCCCACAACGGGCTTAATACATAATCATGCCAGTATGCCATAAATTCAAGGTAATGACGTAAAAATAAACACTGAGTAAACAAATTGTTCATTGTATAAAATATAATAGTTTATTTTGGATAGAATTAAAGACACAAATAGACACTGAATTCATATATTTTACACCAATTATGAGTTGGTTTTGCAGCAATTGATTGGCACATCTAATGCACCATGCGGTAATAAAATTAAATTAGTAAAAACACCTTAAATACAATCCAATATATTATTTTGTCAGTTTAATCTAAGTTGTTGTTGTTCATTCCTTCGGTCATGTCCAACTCTTGGTGACCATATAGACTCCAGCATGCCAGACACAATTGTTATATCTCTGAAAATGCTTATCCATAAGTGTTTCTTAGCAAAGATACTGGAGTGGGTTGCCAGGTCTTCTCCAGTATAATGTAGTTTGTCTGACCTCTCTATGACCTGTCTATCTTGGGTGACCCTACATGGTATAACTCAGAGCTTCATTCAGATACCCAAGCTCCTTCATCACAACTAGGTAGAGATCCAGTAGGGGTTTAACTAAAAAATAAAAAATATATTGTAATACCACAAGGACCGAAAGCAGAATGACAGAAAGCTGTTTTGGACACTTGGTGCTCTTCAATGGCAAAATAATGTTATACTGTGTAAATGATTAATTGTATAAAGTGCAATAGATTATTTTGGATAGAATAAAAAAAACTAAATGGACCCTGACGTCACATATTTTTTATCATATTATAGGTTGGTTGCACAGCATTTGTACCATGCAGTAATCTCTATATAGTGATGTGGATATGAACAAGTAAAATAAAATTCATTCTGCTTTATCAAATTTAATAAAGAAATCTGAGCTACAATTATATGGCCAGAAAACCAAATCACGGAGAGTTGTTTTGACCACTTGGAATTCTTCAATGGCAAATTTGAATGATGTCATACAGGGAGATGGTGTGAGCCACAGATTTTGCAAAGCTCCTTTCCCAGGATGACTGAAGGAGCTGACCTTCCAAGGCAGTTGATTAGCTACACCGGAGTAGAGCTGATTTAAGGCTGAAGCTGGAATTTGGGTGTGGTTGTTTGTTTGCAGTGTGAGGCTGCCAAAGGATTGAGTTTTGCAATCTGTGTGGGGCTGCCAAAGGATTGAGTTTTGCAATCTGTGTGTGGCTGCTATTGAACTGACTGTATGGTTGGTCTGGGCTGATGAAAGAGACACACAGAGAGAAGTGTGCGTGCAGGTGTCTGAAGCTGGAAAAAGACACAGAGGCAGCAACTAGTACAAACTATTGTACTGTATTTTTTTTTTTGCTCCACCCATATTGAGCTGGATGGGAGTGAGATAGTAAGGGAACTGTCTGTCAGTAAAGGCAGTGATTCGGTGGAAGATAGTCCTGTTATTTTCTTTGATTTGTTTTGAGTTAATTAATATTGTATTACAGGATAAAGTTCTAGTGAAACTTGAAAAATAATTATAGCCTCCTTTATTGTCTTCCTCTATCAAAGTTCTGAAACACAATAAGAAACCCAAAGAAGACTCTAAACTCATCACAATGAATACATGGCATTAAAACATGTTGTACTTTGTAAATACAATAGTAGATTTAAAATTATTCATTGTATCAAGTTTAACAATAGTGATTAAAAAAATTCATCTGGTTCCACAGTTGGGAGGAGTCTTTGCACAGTGATGTTGGTACCATGTTGTTATTTAGTCGTTCAATATTATTTGACTCTACATGACCCAATGGACCACAGGACGTCAGGCACATCTTGTGTCTGGTTATGCTTATCCATAAGGCTTTCTTGGCAAAGATTTTGGATTGGGTTTCCAGTTCCTTCTCCAGTGGACTTCCATTTGTCTGATGTCTCGGCTATGACTTGCCCATCTTGGGTGATCCTACATTGTTTAGAGCACAGCTTCATTGAAGTACAAAATCCAGTTCACCACAACAAGGTAGAGATCCAGAAGGGGGTATGTTAGCCGTGAAAAAAACAAAGAAGTTACATAGTTGAGAAGGTATACCTTTTACTTGTTGAGTAAAGTTATATAGCAAGCTTTCAGGGTGAACAAACTCGTTCTGCAGGCAAAAGGTTTAATCTGCTATAATGGCAATGTGGCAATTCAAACCATCAGTGATAATCATGGGTCTAATTACTTGGTGGTCCAGTGGTTAGTATTCAGAACTGTCACCTCTGCAACCTGGATTAAAATACAGTCAGGGAAGCAAGAGGTCACACCACCCTGAAGCCATGCAGGGTTGGGCCTGGTAAGTACTTGCATGGGAGTCCACCGTGAAATACCAGGAGCTGCATGCTGTGGCCCACTGGAGAAGAAGCTGGCAACCCACTCCAGTATCTCTGACATGAAAACCAAGTAGATCAAAATAACCATGGGCTTGATGAGGTCACAGAGAGTCGGACAAGACTGAACTACGCAAATACAACAATATAGATCACTGTAGTCCCATATTTACAATAGTCTCTTTTGAAAAGCTAAATTTGATAATGGGCAAATGTTCTTAGAAAAATAAATACATTTGATATATAAGTTATTGACTGTTGTATGCAATTTCTCTTTATTTATTAAATAAGTTGTTTTTTCAGTTGTTTTCTCAGCAATGTATGTAATAGTAAACTCATGAAATTTCCATTTTACCAGACTTCAATGGGCAGGCGGATTTTAAAACCCACAGGGACTCTTTCTGGCCACAATAGTGATGGAAAAGTTGTTTTTTTAGGGGACTAACACCTGGACTGTGGCATGCCGGAGGGGGATCCATGTCAAAACTCCCACGGAAAATTACATAGTTGATGCAGAGTCTGGTTTTAATCCATAAAGGGCATAAATAACCTAACATCCCCCTCAATCATCATCTTCCCCTGTGTCTCTTTTCCCCCTCCCTCATCATCCTCCCCTGTGTCTCTTTTCCCCCTCCCTCATCATCCTCCCCTGTGTCTCTTTCTTCCCTTCCTCATCACCCTCCCGTGTCTCATCCCCCCTCCCTCATCATCCTCCCACCTCCCTCATCATCCTCCCCTGTATCTCTTTACCCCATCCCTCATCATCCTCCCCTGTGTCTCTTCCCCCCTCCATCATCATCCTCCCCTATGTCTCTTTCCCCCTCCCTCATCATCCTCTCCTGTGTCTCTTTACCCCTTCCTCATCATCTTCCCCTGTGTCTCTTCCCCCCTGCCTCATCATCCTCCCCTGTGTCTCTTTCCCCCCTCCCTCATCACCCTCCCCTGTGTCTCATCCCCCCTATGTCATCATCCTCTCACCTCCCTCATCATCCTCCCCTGTATCTCTTTACCACTTCCCTCATCATACTCCCCTGTATCTCTTTACCCCTTCCCTCATCATCCTCTCCTGTGTCTCTTCCCTCCTCCATCATCACCCTCCCCTGTGTTTCTTTCCCCCCTCCCTCATCATCCTCCCCTGTGTCTCTTTTCCCCCTCCCTCATCATCTTCCCCTGTGTCTCTTCCCCCCTCCCTCATCATCCTCCCCTTTGTCTCTTTCCCCCCTTCCTCATCACCCTCCCCTGTATCTCTTTACCCCCTCCCTCATCATGCTCCCCTGTGTAAGGGGTGTTAGGGTTAGGGGTTAGGGTTAGGGGTTAGGGTGAGGGATGTTAGGGTTAGGTGTTAGGGATAAGTGTGAGGGGTGTTAGGGTTAGCGTAAGGGGTGTTAGGGATAAGTGTGAGGGGTGTTAGGGTTTGGTGTTAGGGTGAGGGATGTTAGGGTTAGGTGTTAGGGATAAGTGTGAGGGGTGTTAGGGTTAGGGTATGGGGTGTTAGGGATAAGTGTGAGGGGTGTTAGGGTTAGGTGTTAGGGTGAGGGGTGTTAAGTATAAGTGTAAGGGGTGTTAGGGTGAGGCATGTTAGGAATAAGTGTTAGGGTGAGGGGTGTTAGGGATAAGTGTAAGGGGTGTTAGGGTTAGGGCATGGGGTCTTAGGGATAAGTGTGAGGGGTGTTAGGGTTAGGTGTTAGGTTGATGGGTGTTATGGATAATGTGAGGGGTGTTAGGGTTGGGTGCTAAGGTGAGGGGAGGATGATGATAAGGGGGGGGAGAGACACAAGGTTGTCGTTGCAGCAGAGATCAAAAGAATCCTTCAGGACTGTATTGCACACTGTGTACAGTAGCCTAGCTATGGTTTTCCCTATTGATGCAGTATCACCTACACTCAGCCTCCTCTCAGTAAGACTGCAAGTTAGTTATGATTCCAAAATGGCTGCTGTCCATGAGTTAGAAGGGTCTGGAAGGCAGGGTATGATGCTGATTGGCTGGAATGTGTCTGCGGACTGTGAGTTGCAGGGTCAAAGTTTGCTCAATGATAAAGTATAGGGGGCGGGTCGAATATTGCATATGTTCGCAGGGAAGAGTCCGGCGGCGAACTAATCGCGACATCTCTAATCAGCACACATAGAATGGCACCTCCCACCATCACCATAATTGAACATAATTTCTAAAAACATTTGGCCAGTTAGCAAGTCTAGTTCTTTTAAAGACAATATTGTAAATATGAAATCTAAGTGGTCATTTAAAGGGCAAGTTCTACCTAGATTTAAGTGTATTATATATTAAAGGTCGCTATTACAGTAAAATAACTATGTAAAACATTTAAAATGTTTCCAGTTTTCCAGTTACTCCTCCATATTTGCGAAAAGTGGAAGCTGCCATTTTAAACTCAATTTGTTGTACTGACACTTAGCTCTGTGAGCTAATTGGGTCAAAAGTTGAAGAGCACCTAAATTATAGACTGTGGGCCATATTCTATTAGCTGCTTGCAAATGCCTCAAACCTGTATTTTTGGCTGCAGTTGTTTCTTTTGATAAATGTTTAGATTTATTCTATTGACTCCAGCTCACAAATTCTGACCTTAAGGCTGAAGTCGTAAACTCTGATTTCAGGGGGCGTGATCATATGATCTGACAGTATTTAAGCAAGCCTGTTTCTTGGACAAAGCCAATAGTAAATGAAACCATCATCTTGACATCATTAAAACATGGAGGTTACACGTAATCAGCAATCGGAGGCTACAAATTAATAAGTTCCAATAAGTAACATTTGTCGATTGAATTTGCAATCAAGCACTCTAGCAATCTATAAAATGCATTAGATCATCTGTTCTAATCTATGAGGTTTCGTGATGTGTATTAACCGCTTGGGTCTAGGGATCAATATTACTCAGGAATTACAGTTAAAAACAATATTTTTTTTGTTGCATATTTGTGGATTTGATACTGTTGTGCAATTAATTGTAATATCTTTCCATGCCTTCCCAATTACAGTATTGTGTGTTTAATTGCTGCTACAGCTCTAATAAGTGTTTGAAAAAGGCCTTGTGAGTCCTATTTAGTACTCGTAATATTTTTGACAGAAATGTGATACTTTTCTCAGTTGCAGGTCAGACTTTATTTATGTTCTAGTGCTACAGATCTAATAGAATATTGATTTTGGGTAACTTTAATTATTTAGAGCTCGTAATATTCTAGCTATTCTAAAACTAATGGAGTTCTAAGGTCTGTTTTGCGTCTTTGGCTGGCGTAGTGATTGTGGACGGGTAACTCGTAATCTGATTGTGAGTAGCTAATAAAATATGTGGCAATATTAAGAGCAGTTGTAAGTGCGTATACATTTACGAATTGGCCAATAGAATAGATCCCTGTGACAGTAACATACTTGTTCTCCAGAAGTTCACATCATCCAACATAGAGAAGACTTGTGGCAAGACACATTTTAAAACTTTTACACATATATTTGAACTTCTATTAAGTGCAGTGTATGTTTATTTGAAGCTTCCCCTTTCATCTTTGTACAAAACAACTTCAGGAACTTAGAGAGATACACGCATTTGAGATTTGTCTGGTAAGGTTCCAAAAATGTGTTTTTACTGTGTAAACATGCTTTTAAATGCATGAAGAATAAATTAGAAGTTTGATGTTTTTTTTTTTTTTTTTTAATTACCAACTCACACTGCAAATATTGATCTCACTAAGGCAAGGGATTCTGGGCAGTGACATGCAAATGAGGAACTCCCAGAGAGTTTCCATTTTTTGCTTCTATTGGTCTCATTACTCTTATGACTGGTACATAACACAGCTGATAAAGTACACAGCCAGAAAATCCTAATCACAGCTGTTTAATTCTTTAGAGCCTCATCAGCATGTGGCTGAACCTATATACTGAATATATAAGTGTGTTACGTGAGATGACTAAAGATTACGCCTTAAATGGGATAAAATGACCCTACTGTAAAATTTCACAATTTTTTCCATCTTTTTTCCATGTGAAATAGTAGCTTATAGATAATTATTTGGGGAGTAAAAAAATACCAATGTTTGCCATTTCACTATATTTTTAAGGCAGATTTCATGATTATTTTTTTTTCAATAGTTTTTATTGGTCACTTCCAACATTAAACAAACAATATATCAGTAAGCCATGACTCACAGGTCAGGAATTAACCTTCTACAACCAGTTTTATAAACATATGTAGCCTGACTCTGCAATCAACGTGACCTCTCTCCTTTCCTTTTCCGTTTTCTAGTGATACAACACTAACCATAAATGGGTATAACTTGTTTTTTTTTTTTTTCCTCTGTAACTTTTCATTTATCGACTCAGTAATCCATAGCTCGCAGGCTAGGCTTAATGGGGCCTATTACAATTGGCAATAATAACCTTAATCCCCAAATGCCCCTTCTAGTGTTCCCTGTATTTGCCCTACCTGCAACATTCCATATAGCATTTAACTTAAATAAATCCTACCCACGCCAACTAAACTAACCAAATGTGAAATTCTAAAATAAAACAAAAAAACACGAAAAACAATCTCCAATAGGGTTTTTTTGTCCTTATTTATACATACTCGGGTTTAAGCCTGGTCATTTAAGTCTATAGCCCTTCCCTCCTTACTAGCCTTAAAAAAATAACCTTCCTATGTACAAGTTATCTATTCTTGATCCCAGAAACCTAATTCAACATATCAATCCCCCATATCCTTTATTCATTCTTACACACCTAAACGTGAACAAAATTCAAAACTGTAGTGTCATCTGTATTTTCACATATAATATATAAGAAAACAAGAATTATAATTTCTATTCATTTTACCTTGCTGGACTTCATAGCTCCTCGCCGGACTCTCCAGCGCCTCTCACGTTTCCTCCTCCTCCTAGTTCTTCCCCTTCTTTTTTTTCCCTTTTGTTTACCCTCTCTCTGTTGCCTTACCCACTTGTGTTCCCACCTTGCTAGCCCGCATGTGCTAACCATGGGTCCCATATGTCTCTGTATTTCTGGACCGAATCTGCCAAAATATGTGTCATGTGCTCGTTTACTGCTAGATAGTTTATTTTGTTTTTTATAGCCTGAAGCTCAAGTGTATCCGTTTTCCAATGTTTAGCGATATGTGACTTGGTAGCCATGTACATAAACTGTAGTAGCCTATTTTGTGTTGGGGATAGCCGTGGGTCTGGGATTCCCAATAAACATGAATCTAATGAGCCCCCTCCTGGGGTTTTGAAAATGTCAACTGCAAGATCTGTCACAGCTGTCCATACCTGAGCAACTTTAGGGCATTCCCACCACATGAATGAGCCAGGGGTCTGACAACCCCTTGTACAATATATCCCCCCTGATTTGTTCCACTTCGCCATTCTTACAGGTGTTAGGTAAGTTCTGTGGAGGACCTTAATGGCAGTTTCTAGAAGTGTGTGGTTTAGTGAACCTTTATAAATATTTTTCCAAACTTTCTCCCATTTCTCCGTTTCCCAGTGGTCTCCTATGTCCCTCTCCCATTCCTCTATGTATTTATCCCTTACCCGTTCTGGAGGTGTATTATAGATTTCGTATATACCCCCTATAATTCCTTTAGTCAGAGGGGCTTTTTGACATATTCCCGAAAGCCATGTTTTTTTCGGGGAGCCTTGCATTCTACCTATAGTATTGACCAAATGTCTGATTTTGCAGAAATTAAAATGTTGGTCAATAGGGATATCATGATGATCTCTCAAGTATTCATATGTTATTGGAATGTCCGTTCCTAGCCAAGCTCCTAGCCTATCCAGCCCCCTAGATTTCCACCACCATTTTGCCTCTGAGCTGATCCCTGTTGGAGACTGTGGATGCCCAAATACCGAGAGCATCGGGGATGGGTGTCTAAAAAGGTTTGTGTGTTTCAGGGCCCATTTCCATCCTTGTAACGTATTGGCTATAACCGGGTGCTTAATCTTTCCCACACCCTCCGGCACCCCATCCAACCAGACCAGGGTGTCCCAGGAGTATGGGTTTAGCCACTGGTCTTCTAGTGTTTTCCATAGCGGTTGGTGAACCCCTGAATGAATTAAGGGAATAAATGATAGTTGCGCCGCTCTATAGTATTTCTTCAGGTCTGGGAATGATAGACCACCCCTATCTTTGTGCTTATACATTATCTCCTTATTAATTCTGGGGGGTTTGCCCTTCCATGTAAATTGGGATACTTTCCTTTGAAACCCTTTCAGGTCTACCTGATTGACGGGGATTGGCAGGGTCCTAAACAGATACAACAGCTTCGGTAGAATTGTCATCTTAAAGGAGTTAATCCTTCCCAGCCATGAAATAGGATAGCTAGACCATTTATGCATATCTTCACTAAGTCTTCTATAAAGCGGGGGATAGTTAGACCTATATAAGGAATTCGTATGCGGCGTGATTTTTATCCCTAGATACTGAATGTAGTTCTTGGCCCATTGAAATTTGAACTTGTCTGATATTAATTCTTTAGTGTGAGAATCTAGATTTATAGCCAATGCTTCAGTTTTCCCGACGTTAATGAGGAGCCCTGATTTGCGACCAAACTCTGAGAGGGTGTCCATCAAGGTAGTGATGGACTGTTCCGGTTCTTTTATTGTGCACAACATATCGTCTGCAAACAGGTTAAGTTTATGGTGTTGTTGCCCTATTACCAGACCCTTGATCCCTGAGTTCATCCTAATTGCCTGTGCTAATGGTTCAATTGCGATAGCAAAGAGTAAGGGGGACAGGGGACACCCCTGTCTCGTACCCCTTCCAATTTTGATGGCCTGATTCAGTGTGCCCGGGAGCTTCAGATGCGCTTCTGGGTTTCTATAATATGTATTAATTAAGTTTAGGAATCCTCCTGTAAAACCAAATTTCTTTAAGACCTCCCCAAGGTATGGCCACTCCAAAGAATCAAAGGCCTTCTCAATGTCTAACGCCAAAAGGCATGCCGGGATATTGTTATTATTGGCATGGTGGATTAAATTGATTACTTTTCTAATGTTATCTCGAGCCTGTCTATGGGGGACAAACCCTACCTGGTCCTTGTGTATAATACGTGGAAGAAATTTTGAGACCCTGTCCGCCATAATCTTAGCCAAGAGTTTAATATCCCCGTACAACAAAGAGATGGGCCTGTAGTTCTTAACCTCTGTGTTGTCCTTCCCTTCCTTAGGAAAAAGAGTTATTTCGGCCAGATTCATTTCAGGGGGAATTGACTGCCCCTCTAAGATATGATTGTACAATTTGGCTAATCTGGGTGCCAACTGATCCTTGAAGGTCTTATAATACATGTTGGAGAACCCATCTGGACCCGGGGCTTTACCATTCTTCAAAGCTTGTATTCCTTTCCTAACTTCTTCGAGTGAAATTTTAGTGTTTAGCGCTTCTACCTCAGTTTCCTCCAATCTTGGTAAATCGTACCTGTCTAGCCATGATCTTATGCTACCTTCCGTTTCCTTACCGGCCGCCGAGTAGAGGTTCTGATAAAAGTGGAAAAACATTTCCTGTATCTTAGTGGGATTAGCCGTTCTCACACCGCCCCCTACTTTTATATAATGAATTCGTGATTGCATATGTTTTGATCTTAACTTTCTCGCCAGCATCCTATCAGGTTTATTTGCTTGGAGGAAGAATTTATGATGAGTTCTCCTAAGCAATTTTTCTGCACTTTCTGAGTAAATCTTATCTAATTCTACTCTCACTCTTTCAATTTCCCGCCTAGTCTGCTTGTTAGGTTTTTGTTGGTTACCCTTTTCTAGGACGCCTAACTCTTCCGTAAGTTTCCGTTCTCGAGCTTTCTGATCCTTCCTAAACTTGGCCGCTTCCTTCATACACATGCCCCTGATGTAGGCCTTATGCGCCACCCAAACCCAGCCAATCCCCATCCCCGGTGTCTCATTAGACTCAAAGAAAAATTCTAATTCTTGGGTTATTCTATCTTTAACTGACGGAATCGTTAATACTCTTTCGTTCAGTCTCCACTTGTATGGGGGTTTAGTTGTGGGGCCTAGATTTATGGTCGCCTTAACCAGGCTGTGGTCTGACCAAGCACAGGGTACTATTTCCACCCCCCTAGCCTCCTTCAACAGTATTGAGTCCGTTAGTATGTAATCTTTTCTGGAGTATACTTTGTGGGGGTATGAGTAGAAGGTGAACTCTCTAGCCCCTAGGTGACATTCCCTCCATAGATCCACTATTCCTAGTTCCCCTAGCAGTAGTTGAATTATTTTCAATTTTTTAGAGAATTTGCCTCCTAAATTTTTCCCCGTTCTATCATTTTTCACGTCCAACGTCAGATTGAAGTCTCCCCCCAGGATGATCTTACCCTCCCTCACTTTCGCTAGGTGTCTCAGCGCTCTGATTAAATGATTGTGTGGAGAGTTAGTAGGGGCATACATGGTGGCTAAGGTAACCGGAAGGTCTAGGACGGTCCCTGTCAGAAACAGGTAATATCCCTGCTTATCTACTATTTTTTTGTCTAGTATGAACGGGAAATTTTTGTGTAACAGAATCGCTGTCCCTTCCTTCTTAGAGTTACTACATGTAGTGTGAAATGTGGGGAAGTTTTTGTCCATAAAGGACGGGACCTGGCGGCGCTTAAAGTGTGTTTCTTGGATAAATATAACCGCCGGGTTATGGGCTTTGTAAGATTGGAACGCTTTGCTTCTTTTGGAGGGGGTGTTAAAGCCTCTAACGTTATGTGTGATGCAGACGTATTCTGACTCAGCCATAGGTATTATAGTCATGTGTTACTATTGTCAATGGTGACTCACCATTTGTGTAGACAGAGGAATTGGATTCCGCGGGAGAGGTCCGTGAGAGCCGGCGAGTTGCCAATGCATCCGTTTCTTTACCAGCCTGAGCAAGAGAAATACAGTAAAAACACATTAACAACAAAACTTGAATAACTAAACCCTTTTGGGCCCTGTTCCCCCCACCCTCCCCCCTCCTCCTCACATAACTAACCATCTTGCACCTTCGTGCCTAGGGAGTGGAGATCCCTGAACCCACTAAAGATCCCTAGTGTGAGGAACTTCCTGATAGTAGTCAACTATACTACTCAGTTTTCTCTACTAAGAGAAGAACAAAGAAAAGAAAAAAAAACCTTCCCCCATTATAAGCTTCCGCTGTAATTATCCTAACTGTGATCCTCGTTCTTGATACGCTTCGTTGCTAAGCAAAGCAAAACCCCAGCTTCCCCCTGGCCATTACTCTGACTCGTCCCAAACAGTAAAGTAAGACTCTACATTATTAACCGTCAGTACTGCCTTTAGTCCCTGTTACTATGAAATAGCTTATCAGTCCATTATATCATTACATGGTGGCTCCCCTTCCTTGGTACCACCACTCTGATCTCGTTGCTCCAGTCTGTTGTCATGTCTTTGTTTCTTCCTGACGGAGACTTCGGACCATTCTCTGGAAGGCCGCTCTCTGGGTCTGGGTAGCTGACCCAACAGGTTAGTACCTTCTGGTACCAGCTGTAAATGCACCAGCTTTTTTTGAAGGCTTGCCAGGGAAAAAGCTCTATGTAATTGCTCCCTCCATTCAAATTGGATGCTAAATGGGAATCCCCATCTATACTGGATTTTGTTCGCAGTTAAGATCTCCAGAGCTGGTTTCATCTCTCTCCTTTTTGCTAAGGTTGCTGGGGCAAGATCTGCAAACAGTTGTAAAGAAGAACCGTCAGGTCCCACTATCTTGGGCAACCTTCTTGCCTTAGCCATTATCAAGTCTCTGGAGCTTTGTCTCACAAAGCGCACAACAATGTCTTTTGGTTTTTCTGGGTTGCTAGGGCCACCCAGTGCCCTATGGGCCCTTTCTATCAGCAGTTCCTCCTTTTGATGTCCGGGAATGATGGTAAAGAATACTGCTTCAAGGTACGCCATGATGTCACCCACTTTCGTCGGGACGCCTCTCAGACGGACGTTGTGCCTACGGGATCTATTCTCTAGATCCTCTATCTTGCTTTCCAGAGCCTCAATGCGAGAAGTATTAGCACTTATCTCCTGCTTATCTTCCTCTTGAGCGGATATGATTTGATCAGTTGTTCGTTCCAGCTCATGGGTTCTCTGACCCACCGCACAAATCTCTTCTCTCACATCCTTCAGGGCCAGCGCCAGCTGGGTTTTCAGCAACACTTCGAATTTGGCCATTGCCGACACCGAGAAGTCCACATCAGTGATTGTATTGGGCCGTTCTCCCTCAGCTTCTGACATCTCCGACCGTTCTGGGGAGCTCTCCCCTGCTTTGCTTTTCGGTGTAGTTGCCACTGGGAAATGATCGGAAATGCCCCTGGAGGTTATGCTTTTCTTCCCTTTCTTCATCCTCGGTCCTGCTTCTGCTCCAGGCCCGCCGGTCACCGGTGGTTTGTCTTGGTTATAGAGGGTCTCCCTGGTGTTATCTATTTTAACTTGCGTGGCCTGCTAGGATATCGCCCCTGACATGGGGTTTGTGACGAGTATGTGCGCTGCGGCTGTTCCGGCTAGGGTGCTGGGGTATTCCTTGTCGCTCATGAAAAGGATCTCATTATTTCAGCTTACTCTGCTTGTCGCCTCCCCATTGCCTCTAGCTCCAGGATCCCTTCCGCACATACCTTCTATATGGAGCGTGCGTGCCCATGTTCTTCAGGCCTCCCCTGCCTGGCGTCTTGAATTGTTCAACTACTAGGTGTAACTGTCACTTCAGAATTGCCCTAGATCGCTGTGACAACCTCGCGCCAATGGCCAATATATACTGGGTAGCTGATGCCGCACACATAGGGTGGGGGTCTGCGCTCCCAGGCTACTTTCACTCCTCAGATTTCATGATTTTAATAGTTTTTTATAACTGTTTTGGAGACTAAAATTACTATTTGCAGGGTTTGCGGCTGTTTTATGGATTTCTTTTTATACATTTTTAAAAGTTTAGCTTTTATCACCCTCAATATTTGTGATGTGTAGCAATCCCCCATCTCAGCCATCACCTAATTTACTAAATTCCTGTTTACTAGTAATCAATAAAACACTGTTTTCAGCTCAGAGATCATTATGTTTTGTTAGAAACACACACAAAAAATCTGAATATGATTAGAATTGTATTATATTTATTTGAAATAGTAATTATTTTATAATATAATATAGTATAATATAATATATAGGGGCGGATCTACCAGTGGTGCAGGTGGCACAGTGCTGTGTACATTTTTGAATTTATTTTTTTCTATGGTGTAGGGGCCATACCCACAAAACAAAACATTTTTGCAGGAGCAATGTTATTGATGCCAAAGTCAGTAGTAAAAAACAGGTATTCCAGTGGGCACAGATGAGCAGACATGAACAAAGTTTGGAACAAAATGGCAAAAATCATGGATAAAAAACAAGAAAAAAATGCCTTTATAGCATACTCAGAATAAATATACTTGGCAGACGAATAATACAGTGCTGAAGTGGCATCTATTAAAGGAACTAAATAGCAAATTTAGGTTTTGCTCCTAAAATTAGGCAATGTAATGAAGTTAGTTCGGCAGCCAAAATGCTTGCTTCTTCTAAAGCAGATGACATCTAGCTCAGTGTTTGCAGTTGTCCATCAAAAATGCAAATTGCTACTTGCTAACTAAAAGAAAAAAACATGTAAAAAAAGTTATAAATTGATTTGCTGGTCAGTGAGGGAAATAAGTATTTGACCCCTTTGACTTAGTACTTGGTGGCAAAATCCTTGTTGGCAATCACAGTGGTCAGACGTTTCTTGTAGTTGGCCACCAGGTTTGCACACATCTCAAGAGGGTTTTTGTCCCACTCCTCTTTGCAGTACCTCTCCAAGGGCCTCATTCTATTATCGGCCGTAAATCGGCCGTAAGGCTGCGATTCCTTGCGGGGGTTCTGTTAACTCACGATTCTATTATACGGCCCCGCAAGGATCTCCCCTTACGGCAGGCCGCATATCTTGAAACCGGCCATAAGCTGTGAAATCTAAAAACGCAAAAATAAATTCAAGCCTGCACTGTACAGCTCTGTAAATGCTAGGGATCATATTGGGGGACATGAGGATTAAAAGTAACCCCCTCTCAAGCTTGCACATCAGCCCAAACCCGAGTTCAAATTAACTGTTTATTTTCCGGCTGCGGCGTGGGCGGGTCTGAGGTGCTCCAAGCACTCTGGACTTTTTACATGGATATTTTACGTATATTAAAAATAAAATATTTTACGGATTTGAGTATAGGATAATTATGTGCTATTTTTTCTAACACCTAAAATCCCTTTATAGTCTTCTCAAAGTGCAGGATGGCTTTATTTGAGCTATTTTATGTGCTTAATTGGTGCTAGCGGGACCTCTTTCCTGCAAGTAAGCTGCGGCTCGTTTTTAGCCTTGCAGAGAGGGTTCCCGGAGCAATTGAATTGCAAATAGGAATTTCTTACGGCCGAAACTCTTGCGGCCGTTTTAGATCAAAGGCTTTCCTCCGGCGCGAGCGGCCGCAAGGGATAGCAAGGCGCCGGCCGCAAGCCTGCCGGAGCCCCCGGCCGGAAGGGAATAGAATAGCCGAATAGCTTGCGGCCGGTCCTTGCGGCCCCGCAATGGCTGCGGCCGCTAATAGAATGAGGCCCCAAGTCATTAAGGTTTCAAGGCTGATGTTTGGCAACTCGAGCCTTCAGCTCCCTCCACAGATTTTCTATGGGATTAAGGTCTGGAGACTGGCTAGGCCACTCCAGGACCTTAATGTGTTTCTTCTTGAGCCACTCATTTGGTGCCTTGGCAGTGTGTTTTGTATCATTGTCATTCTGGAATACCCATCCACAACCCATTTTCAATGCCCTGGCTGAGGGAAGGAGGTTCTTACTCAAGATTTGACAATACATGGCCCCGTCCATCGTCCCTTTGATGCGGTGCAGTTGTCCTGTCCCCTTAGAAGAAAAACACCACCAACGCATAATGTTTCCACCTCCATGTTTGACGGTGGGGATGGTGTTCTTGGGGTCATAGCAGCATTCCTCCTCCTCCAAACACGGCAAGTTGAGTTGATGCCAAAGATCTTGATTTTGGTCGCATCTGACCACAACACTTTCACCCAGTTCTCCTCTGAATCATTCAGATGTTCGTTGGCAAACTTCAGATGGGTCTGTACATGTGCTTTCTTGAGCAGGGAAACCTTGCAAGCACTGCAGGATTTCAGTTCTTCGCTGCGTAGTGTGTTACCAATTGTTTTCTTGGTGACTATGGTCCCAGCTTCCTTGAGATCATTAACAAGATCCTCCCATGTAGTTCTGGGCTGATTCCCCACCATTCTCATGATCATTGAAACTCCACAAGGTGAGATTTTCCATGGAGCACCAGACCGACAGAAATTTGCAGTTATTTTGTGTTTCTTACATATAATCGCACTAACTGTTGTCACCTTGACACCAAGCTGCTTGGCGATGGTCTTGTAGCCCATTCCAGCCTTGTGTAGGTCTACAATCTTGTTCCTGATATCCTTGGACAGCTCTTTGGTCTTGGTCATGGTGGAGAGTTTGGAATCTGAATGATTCAATGCTTCTGAGGACATGTGTCTTTCATACAAGTAAGGAGCTGAGATTAGGAGCACTCCCTTAAGCGAGTGCTCCTAATCTCAGCTCAATTCCTGGATAAAAGACACCTGGCAGCCAGAAATCTTGCTGATTGATAGGGGATCAAATACTTATTTCACTCATTGACCTGCAAATCAATTTATAACTTTTTGACATGCGTTTTTCTTGTTTTTTCTTTTTTTTGTCATTCTGTCTCTCACTGTTAAAATACACCTACCATTAAAATGATAGACTGATCATTTCTTTGTCAGTGGACAAACTTTCAAAATCAGCAGGGGATCAAATACTTTTTCCTGTATCTGTAGTATTTCTAAGTTATATATCACTACCTAGATTTTCATGATTCCTGGGCCTGCACATAACTTGTGAAAGAAACAAATAAAATTAACCGCCATCTTCATTTAGAATTCGAATATGCTCTTGAGGCAAAATTATTTTGTTTTATATAACGGTTTTGTTTAGGTGACTTTATTAACTTTATATTTGTGTGTATCAGAATCAACAGAGCAATTGGCTTCGGAGAAACAGCTTTGCTGGAACCCAAGATTCCACCATTTAATTTTCGTGATTCTACAAAGCTCTTGGGGCTTACTTGTAGGAAGCCCAAAGAGCAAAATATTCCAGACCAATCCACAAACTGGGATATAGGTCCAGTTGGGAGAAACACAGGCCCCCATACTAAGCGAGTGGTGTAATTCACGATAGACCATACAATCGTCTCCAGGAACTTTTTTCCCTACATTACACGTTTATGTTGATCTTTTCACTCGCAATATTACGGAACTTAGCCAACATCCATAAATCCTGCTTGTCCACAAAAGCTTTCACTGTAAGTATTTGTTCATACTTTATATTACACCAAACCAATAGAAAATGAGAATGCTATGATTATTATGAGTGAAAACAAGATTCGTAACTGTGGCAAGAGTCCATTATATTTATATATGTATATAAATTATTTATTTATATTTATTTCAATTAAATATATGTGATAATTGTATTTATAGATATAATATCTATAATAATGTTAATTTTGTATATATATATATATATATATATATATATATATATATATATATATATATATATATATGTCATGCCCAGGGCCTGACTGGACTGTTTTACACTATGGCCTGGCCTGACCTCTTCAGAGTTACCCTGTTTTTATTATTATGGTTATGTATTTCTTAGTGCTCTTGTTTTATGCTCTGCTTAACATATTAGCTAATCTGCTGGCTATTGCATCAGCCAACACCTAAGACGGTAGTAATAGATAATCCTTTTACAGGGTTTCCCATTAAGCAGGAGCAGCCTATTATGTACAGTGTTGTTATCTGGTGAAGACTCGCCCGGCCTCACAGTGGCCTTGAGCAGATAAGCAGATAGTCTGAGTGTTTAGAACAATTGTTTAAAGTTAATATAATCACCAGGATGAGCTCATCAGAGGTACAGGGTTTCCAAGTAAGCAGGGGGCAGCCTATTATGTTTATGTTACAATGTTGTTATCTGGGATAACTCACTCAGCCCACCTAAAAATAATCAACAGGATTAGATCTGGTTTCATTAGAGGTACAGGGTTTTCCTAGTAAGCAGGGGGCAGCCTATTATTTTATGGATGGGGCTTAATGATTTGCCATCCTGTGTGCCAGAAAATTGTATAAAATGTGCTAATTAATAAAGTTTTGTCAGTGGTATATGAACTTACATAGACAAAGTGTAAGTGTCATTCTGTGCATTATTCCTAATTCTAAGGGATTAAATGGTGTTCCTGATATTCTGGTCTGTGGAAGCAATCTCCTGGGCATGGTTCCTGTGTATGGTCCATCTTCTGCTATCAGAGATGTACAAGGACTGCACGATTCTGCTGGATTGGTTTGAACTAGCGCATTACCAAGTCCAATTGAAGTAGCAGATTGTGACTATATTTATATATATATATATATATATATATATATATATATATAAATATATATATATATATATATATATATATATATATTTACATAGACAATGCATTAGAGCATTTGTTCCTAGTCCACTTGATTTTCAGATATGTATTGGGTTGTGCGCTACCTTTGTTGTTGTATAATGTTTTAATTACACATGTTTATATTGGACTGCTAAGTCTCATAATTTTTTATTGTCTTTTTGGTGCTATACTGTCTCTTGAACTACTGCTGCAGCACTCAGCAATGGTTTTAAAACCATTTGTGAGTGGTCTTTAGTGCACGTAATATTTTTGTAGTTACGGCTCTTCCCTGATTTGCAAGTAACGCACAAAATCTTATTAGCATATGGTTTTGGTGTAAAAGTCTAACGGAGTAACTCGTAATTTTTTGGAACTACAAAAATCAATAGAAAAGTTTGCCGTAAATGTTGCCTCCAGTCATTTGCAGCAGTTCTCTCGCCATGTTTCTGACATGGGTGATTAACATTGCTAAGGAGGTTTACTTTGCTCTTAAACATGGTGAAATCTGTGATATGCGGGATTAAAATGGTGGCTATATTTATGAAGAGCTCCAATGTCAAGGGCAAGAAGCTCTATTACAAGCACTGATGTTAATTTTTCTTTGTTATATTTGTGGTATTTCATGTCTATATTTGTCATAATTCAAATTTTTCAGAATGTGAAAATGTATACTCTGTCCAAGGACTGAAAACCAAATAAAACAAATATTATTGTATGTATTCTTCTTTTCATTTACCAGCTGGGAAATAAGACCTTGGTTCCTATTTTCAGGCACTTCCTTCTATGCTTATTTCAGAAAATATAACCATAGCCTACTTTGTGTTTTAACTGTGCTTCATTCATTTGCAGTCTGGCTGGCAAATATTGTAATTCAATGAAGCGTTATTTTTCTAAGATGAAACTCCCTGCTGCTTTGTTTCTACCAGTGGTTCCATGTGGAGATGTTGCATTATCATGCTCATGATATCAGCTTGGTCCTGGTTCTAATAACTACATCTTTTAACTAGTGTGTGCATTCATTTTCTTGCATCTTTTATGTCACATAAGTTGAGAATGTGTATATACAGAGATCTGTAAAAACTTCACAACATTATAGATCAAGTGACAATTCTTGTCAGTAATTGGCAATCCCTCTAACATAATGTCATATTTTCTTCATGAATAGTATATAATAGCAACTTGCACGTCAAAAAATGACGGTCAATAAAAGAAAGTGTTGAAATGCTGTTTGTCACACAATGTGAGTGTACTGTGTGCCTCAACTATATAGACCCCTTTAACACAGTAATGAATGCATGTAATAACACTATAAGTGCCATGAGGGTCATCCAGGACCCTCATGACCCAAAGTGTGAGCACTACACCATTTTAACCCGGTCCCTTATGGGGGCCTATCCACACCGTCATAAGCCTCTATTTAACCCCATCAGTCCCATAAGGGTATATTATGACCATTATGGGCCTGTTACAACCCAACATTAACCACATAAGTGCCATGACGGTCCTCAAGGACCATCATGACACTAAAGTATAAACACTACACTGTACTATATCCCCCCAATAAAACATTAAATATCAACTAAACAGCCTCCACACTAACCAATCAGAGTGGGATTTTAGGGTGTATCCCTTTCTGATTGGCTCACACATTGGCGCCTCCTGATTGGGTGAATTTGATAAACAGCGTTTTCAACCGATCATAAGGCGCCATTGTTTATTTTCTTCCAGAAATGTCGCTGTTATATGTCCGTTATAATTTTTTTTTAGAGCGCAGTTCCAGGGCGGAGAAGAAGAGGAGGAGGCCGGAGACATCGCGGGGAGGTAAGTACAATGTAGATTATGTTTATTTTATTTTGTTTTTATGCTTATGTATGCAGGCGAATTTCAAAACTCACAGGGTCTCTTTCTGGCCACAATAGTGATGGGAAAGTTGTTTCAAGGGGACTAACACCTGGACTGTGGCATGCCGGAGGGGGATCCATGGCAAAACTCCCACGGAAAATTACATAGTTGATTCAGAGTCTGGTTTTATAAAGGGCATAAATCATCTAATATTCCTAAATTGTTTGGAATAACATGCTTTAAAACATCAGGTATGATGTTGTATCGATCAGGTAGTGTAAGGGTTACACCCGCTTCACAGTAACAGACCAATCTCTCAGTTTAATGCACCGCAAACAACCGCAAACTCACCATTTGCACAAGGTTGGATACCAAGCTAGCCATGTCCCGTTCCTTGTCCTCACTGATGTCATTGAAGGTCTCTTCCTCCACCCAGCCACCAAGGGTCCCCGAAAGGTGACAAAAAGACCCCTGAGATGCCTGCAGTGTTTGGTCTTCCACCTCCTCAAAGCCACCTTCCTCCTCTGACTCCTCTTCTTCAGACTCCCAGAGTCTGGGGGCTTCCACTGCCCAGCATAGAATATTATACACAGGTCAGAGTCTGGGGCTTCCACTGCACAGCATGGAATATTATACACAGGTCAGAGTCTGGGGGCTTCCACTGCCCAGCATGGAATATTATACACAGGTCAGAGTCTGGGGCTTCCACTGCACAGCATGGAAGATTATACGCGTTGCCTCTGTCTGCGTTATTATAAGGTGTGTACTGTTAAGTTGTACTATTCCTATCGGTTTAATCCCTGTTACGTTTACTATAAGGTGACGTGTATATGGCATGGATTTTTGGAAACGGGAGATGGAAAAAGATGCTTGGTCGGTCCTCCCACTTCAAATTTGAGGCACTGCATGTGCAATCTAAGGTGCCACCAGATATGAGTGTCACTGTGCACTGGCAAAAGTTGGCAGAGTAGGCGCTGTAGGCCTCACACACACGCCTGTAGGCAGGCAATTGCTATTCAATCTATTACAGTCAAAAAAGTGTTGTTTTATGTCACTGTACACTACGGTTGCACCAGATATGACGTATCACTGTGCACTGGCAAAAGTTGGCAGAGTAGATGCAATAGGCTTCACACACAAGCCTGTAGGCAGGCAATTGCTATTCAATCTATTACAGTCAAAAAAGTGTTGTTTTATGTCACTGTACACTACGGTTGCACCAGATATGACGTATCACTGTGCACTGGCAAAAGTTGTCAGAGTAGATGCAATAGGCTTCACACACAAGCCTGTAGGCAGGCAATTGCTATTCAATCTATTACAGTCAAAAAAGTGTTGTTTTATGTCACTGTACACTACGGTTGCACCAGATATGACGTATCACTGTGCACTGGCAAAAGTTGGCGTAGTAGATGCAATAGGCTTCACACACAAGCCTGTAGGCAGGCAACTGCTATTCAATCTATTACAGTCAAAAAAGTGTTGTTTTATTTCACTGAGCACAATATAAGCTGTTAGGTGTTAGCCTGTCACACACACATGCTGGCAGGCAGGCATATGCAATTAGATTACACAGAAAAAAATTATAAAATAAAATAAATGATGTTCTAGCCCTAAAAAGGGCTTTTTGGGTTGCTGTCCTTCAGATGGAAGGCTCTGGAAGGGAGTGTATGCTGCTGATTGGCTGGAATGTGTCTGCTGACTGTGAGGTGCAGGGTCAAAGTTTCCTCAATGATAAAGAATAGTGGGCAAACCCAAAAGCGCATGTGTTCGCCGTTCGCTGTGAACGCGAACATGCAAAAATCGCCGCGAATAGTCCGCCGGCGAACTGTTCGGGACATCACTACTAATGTTATTTTTTTTTAACAGTGGCCGCACCGGAGAAGAAGAAAAAAAGAAGGACGGGGCATGCTGGAAAGGTGAGAAGAATATTTAGAATGTTTAGAACATTTAGAATGTTTATTTATTTACTGTAAATGTGTTGCACTAATTTTTTTATTTTATTTTCCCTAGGTGGGTGATCTGAAGGGACATCTGCAAAGGTAAGTGGTCTTAATTATTTTATTTTAGCTTAGAATTAGATTATTTTATATATAGATAGCATTTATTGTATGTTAGCTAGGGGTATGTGTTTTATATATATAGCATAGCATGTATTGTATATTAGATTGTGGTATTTATTTAGATAGCTTGGGGATGTATATTAGAAAGATAGGATGTATATTAGATAGATAGTATTTATTGTATATTAGATAGATTGGGTGATGTATATTATATAGATAGGATGTGTATTAGATTATGGTATTTATTTAGATAGATTGGGTGATTTATGTTATATAGATAGGATGTATATTAGATTATGGTATTTATTTAGATAGATTGGGGCATGTATATTAGATAGATAGGATGTATTGTATATTAGATAGGGGTGTATTGTATTGTATTTCATTTTATTTGTATTGTATGTATTTGTATTGTTTCTTTTCAGGTGTGTAATTTTTTTTATTTTCTGTAGTGGGGGGGTTGTAATATATCTGTTTATTTTCTGTAATGTTCCTTTTTTTATTTTCTGTAATGTAGATTTTTTATTTTTTGTGACTTTAGTTTTTTTTGTTTTCTGTAATTAGAGTGTTGGGGGGTTATTAGGGGGTAGGTAGGTAGTGTAGCTAGTGTAGGTGTTAATAGGTTAGTGTAGAGGGTGTTTAGTTGATATTTAATGTTTTATTGGGGGGGTATAGTACAGTGTATTGTTTATACTTAGTGTCATGATGGTCCTTGAGGATCGTCATGGCACTTATGTGGTTAATGTTGAGTTGTAACAGGCCCATAATGGTCTTAATATACCCTTATGGGACTGATGGGGTTAAATAGAGGCTTATGAGGGTCTGTATGGACCCCCATGAGTGACAGGGTTAATTAGGTGTTTATGGGGATCTGTATTGACCCCCATGACTGAGAGGGTTAATTAAGGGCTTATGGGGGTCTATATTGACCCCATGAGTGAAAGGGTTAATTAAGTGCTTATGGGGGGCTGTATTGACCCTCCTGATTGACGGGGTTAATTAAGGATTTATGGGGGTCTGTATTGACCCCCATGAGTGCCAGGGTTATTTATGGGCTTATGTGGGTCTTTATTGACCCCCATTAGTGACAGGGTTAATTATATGTATTATGGGTGTCTGTATTGACCCCCATGAGTGAGGGGTTTAATTAAGTGCTTATGGGGGTCTGTATTGACCCCCATGAGAGACTGGGTTAATTAAGTGCTTATGGGGGTCTATATTGACCCCCATGAGTGAAAGGGTTAATTAAGGGCTTATGGGGTTCTATATTGAACCTCGTGAGTGACAGAGTTAATGAAGGGCTTATGGGGGGTCTGTATTGACCCTCATGAGTGACAGGGTTAAGGGCTTATTGGGGTCTATATTGACCCTCATGAGTGAGTGTGTAAATTAATGCTTATGGGGGTCTATATTGACCCCCATGAGTGACAGGGTTAATTAGGTGTTTATGGGGATCTGTATTGACCCCCATGACTGAGAGGGTTAATTAAGGGCTTATGGGGGTCTATATTGACCCCATGAGTGAAAGGGTTAATTAAGTGCTTATGGGGGGCTGTATTGACCCTCCTGATTGACGGGGTTAATTAAGGATTTATGGGGGTCTGTATTGACCCCCATGAGTGCCAGGGTTATTTATGGGCTTATGTGGGTCTTTATTGACCCCCATTAGTGACAGGGTTAATTATATGTATTATGGGTGTCTGTATTGACCCCCATGAGTGAGGGGTTTAATTAAGTGCTTATGGGGGTCTGTATTGACCCCCATGAGAGACTGGGTTAATTAAGTGCTTATGGGGGTCTATATTGACCCCCATGAGTGAAAGGGTTAATTAAGGGCTTATGGGGTTCTATATTGAACCTCGTGAGTGACAGAGTTAATGAAGGGCTTATGGGGGTCTGTATTGACCCTCATGACTGACAGGGTTAAGGGCTTATTGGGGTCTATATTGACCCTCATGAGTGAGTGTGTAAATTAATGCTTATGGGGGTCTATATTGACCCCCATGAGTGATAGGGTTAATGAAGGGCTTATGGGGGTCTGTATTGACCCCCATGAGTGACAGGGTTAATGAAGGGCTTATGGGGGTCTGTATTGACCCCCATTAGTGAGGGGTTTAATTAAGTGCTTATGGGGTCTATATTGATGCCCATGAGAGACCAGGTTAATGAAGTGCTTATGTAGGTCTGTACTGACCCCCATGAGTGACAGGGTTAATTAAGGGCCAATGGGGGTCTGTACTGACCCCCATGAGTGACAGGGTTAATGAAGGGCTTATGGGGGTCAATATTGACCCCCATGAGTGACAGGGTTAAGGGCTTATGGGGGTCTATATTGACCCTCATGAGTGACGTGGTTAATGAAGAGCTTATGGGGGTCTGTATTGACACCATGAGTGATAGAGTTAATTAAGGACTTATGCAGGTCTATATTGACCCCCATGAGTGACAGGGTTAATGAAGGGCTTATGGGTCTCTATATTGACCCCCATAAGTGACAGGGTTAATTAGGTGTTTATGGGGGTCTGTATTGACCCCCATGAGTGAGGGGGTTAATTAAGTGCTTATAGGTGTCTGTATTGACCACCATGAGTGACAGGGTTAAAGAAGGGCTTATGGGGGTCTATATTGACCCCTGTGAGTGAGGGTCTTAATGAAGTGCTTATGGGGGTCTGTATTGACCCCCATGAGTGAGGGGGTTAATGAAGTGCTTATGGGGGTCTGTATTGACCCCCATGAGTGACAGGGTTAATGAAGGGCTTATGGGGGTCTATATTGACCCCATGAGTGAGGGGGTTAATGAAGTGCTTATGGGGGTCTGTATTGACCCCATGAGTGACAGGGTTAATGAAGGGCTTATGGGGGTCTTTATTGACCCCCATGAGTGACAGGGTTAATGAAGGGCTTATGGGGGTCTATATTGACCCCCATGTGTGACAGGGTTAATTAGGGGTTTATGGGGGTCTGTATTGACCCCCATGAGTGAGGGGGTTAATGAAGTGCTTATGGGGGTCTGTATTGACCACCATGAGTGACAGGGTTAATGAAGGGCTTATGGGGGTCTATATTGACCCCCATGTGTGACAGGGTTAATTAGGGGTTTATGGGGGTCTGTATTGACCCCCATGAGTGAGGGGGTTAATTAAGTGCTTATAGGGGTCTGTATTGACCACCATGAGTGACAGGGTTAAAGAAGGGCTTATGGGGGTCTATATTGACCCCTGTGAGTGAGGGTCTTAATGAAGTGCTTATGGGGGTCTGTATTGACCCCCATGAGTGAGGGGGTTAATGAAGTGCTTATGGGGGTCTGTATTGACCCCCATGAGTGACAGGGTTAATGAAGGGCTTATGGGGGTCTATATTGACCCCATGAGTGAGGGGGTTAATGAAGTGCTTATGGGGGTCTGTATTGACCCCCATGAGTGACAGGGTTAATGAAGGGCTTATGGGGGTCTTTATTGACCCCCATGAGTGTCAGGGTTAATGAAGGGCTTATGGGGGTCTATATTGACCCCCATGTGTGACAGGGTTAATTAGGGGTTTATGGGGGTCTGTATTGACCCCCATGAGTGACAGGGTTAATGAAGGGCTTATGGGGGTCTATATTGACCCCCATGAGTGACAGGGTTAATGAAGGGCTTATGGGGGTCTGTATTGACCCCCATGAGTGACAGAGTTTATTAATGGTTGATGGGGCTCTGTATAGAGCCCCATGCGTGATTGTGTATATATATATATATATTTTTTATAACGGGCCCTTTAAGGACCTTTACGGTCCTTTAAGGACCCGTAATGCGGAAGTTTTGAATTTTCATTGCAGCAGGGGTCCCTGATCGCGTGCGATCGGGACCCCCACTGAGATGGTTAATGTGGGTTTAATGCGGGTCTCCGAGCTTATCTCGGATCCCTTCTTGGCTAAGTTGTACGTGGCTGGGCGGTCCTGGGTCTTTGAGCCTCGTTTTTGATTTTTAGGCGGCCATTTTTTCTCTCGGTTAGGGGATTTTCGTGTGTCTGAACTCGGGAAATTGGACTTAAATGGAGGTGTAACTTCACTTGCAGAGGTCCTGGGTGCCCCCCCACCCTTGCTGTGGGTGAGCTTTTTATGTATTTGTAGTGGGTATTTATTGTGTTTTGACTGTTTGTAGGTGCGCGCGGTTTGCAAGGTCGTAATGATGCCGCTTGTGTGGGTGTTTGTAACCGTGTGTGAGGCACCTTTGAGCCTCCACCTCTGCAAATGCCGGTGTTGGAGCCTCCACCTTACGCAAATGCGTCCCCTAGCTTCGAGAGGGTCTGCATTTGCGGACCAAACTGCGTCCCTCGCTTAGACAATTCGTAGTTTGACAACTATTATATGTGATAGATATTATTATGTCTCTTATAACATTGAATAATTGTGCTTTGCTTTTAAAGGCATATCTAAGTTTCCTGGATTATGAATGCATCTGATAGAGGAGAATCATTAGTGTATAAAAACATGTTTTTGCATTAAAAAAATGCCTAATAAACATTAGCAAACTCACTTTGCTAAATCTCTTGAGCTTGCAGGCAGTTGCTTTTGTGAGTTAACACCCCTGGATAACTCTGCTAAAATTTGAATAAAATATATAATTTATTTTGGCCAATTACAGGCAGCTAATACATTTTACTACTATGTAACAATCAGTGATGGCAATTTGTGCAGAAAGGAATCATAGGTAGTCTCCCTGTAAAAGGAAGCAGGAAGAGCCAGACACTGATCTGTAGATCTTTAAGCATTAAGCTGCTGCTTGCTTCAAGGCAAGTAAGTGTTTAAAAATATGTACCCAAATTCAATGTTTCTATTGGTAGGTACACTGTCCCTATGTAAGAAGCTCTGGGGGTGTGGAAAACAAGTTTTTTTAAAAATAAAATAAATCTGTGTGTGTGTATAGAATGACACATGAGTGTAATGTGTGTGTCTGATATAAGTAGCATGTGACTAGAAAAAGGAAAAACAGGGAAACTTAGACATACCGTTATTGAGAATAGATGTATAAACCTTGTTTAGTTTAATAAAATCACATATATAGTTGTGAGCGTACGAGTTGTTGCTAACGCTTGCGTGCTCGCGTAGCGAGCCGCGGCCCTCGTATAGCGAGGGCTGCGGGAGAGGGCCTCAGTTGCTGGCATGGAGCGCCAAAGGCGCTCCTTGCCAGCAACTGCGACCCTCGCAAACTTTACGTCGCAACACAAACACGACACACCAACTACGACCCTCGCAAACTTTACCTCGCAACGCAAACAACATACAAGACAAGTTAACACACATTACAACCTCACAACACTCGGACGCAACTCACGAACATTACAAAATTCAAAACACCATAAATACACTCAGCACATACATAAAAAGCTTACCTACAGCAAGAGGGAGCATCCAGGACCTCAAAAAAGCAACTTACACCTTCATTTCACTCAAAATAAGAGTTTAGACACTAAAAAATTTGCTAAGCGAAAGAAAAAATGGCCGCCGAACAAAACGAAAACGAGGCTACAAACGCAAACAACATACGAGACACGTTAGCACACATTACGACCTCGCAAAGATCGTCCGCAACCCGTGAACATAAAAAAAATTAAAACACAATAAATACACACAACACATACATAAAAAGCTTACCTACAGCAAGAGGGACCATCCCGGACCTCAAAAAAGCAACTTACACCTTCATTTAACTCAAAATAAAAGAGTTTAGACACTAAAAAATTCTGTAAACAAGAGAAAAAATGGCCGCCGAACAAAACGAAAACGATGCTACAGCACTCTAAACACGCAAAACACCACAAGAAACTCGCAAAACACCACAAAAGACCTACGGATATTCCGCTAAGATGCATACCACACATTACCCACCATTTTACCCCAATACAGAAGTACACGACTACGCTAACGGTTTGGTCTCGCGCACGCACACTATTACACTGCACACATTCAGCACATTTACACAGCAACTCCACACCACTAATGCTGCAGCAACCTCAAAACACATTGACAGCTCTTCAACACAATGCTTCAAAATAGGTAAAGTATATTCATTTATTAATGTATTACATATTTCATTATTACACACCAAACAGCATTAGCTACCTTACAATTTCATTGCCGTCATTTTTTGTTGGGCAATTCGCTAGTATATATATATATATTTATATATATATATATATATATATATATACACACACACTGGGCTTACCTGTACTGGGCTTACCCACCCATATACTTCATCCTCCTAAAGATTGTTATTTTCCTGAAATCCGGTGGGAATTCATTGGTCATTCAGTGTGAAAATGCAATCACTTC
This sequence comes from Discoglossus pictus, assembly GCA_027410445.1. NCBI lineage: Eukaryota > Metazoa > Chordata > Amphibia > Anura > Alytidae > Discoglossus > Discoglossus pictus. The sequence continues at coordinate 167,256,857 of CM050170.1, forward strand.
CCTGCCAGCACATTCTCGCTTCAGGGCAGGGAATTCTGAATGATGTCACATGTGTGTGATGTCATTTGGAATTCCCTGCCACGGCAAGACACATTTTAACACTGAACCATCAATGAAATGTCATCAGATTGCTGGTAAAGACAAAGATCGGGGGGTGGGGTGGTGGAATGTCTGGAGGGGCCCAAGGGATACAGGTAGACATAGGCCCCCGTATGGCAAAATAAAAAATACATAAAAAAAATATTTATATAGCACTGGCACCCTGCAGAGCGGGGCCCCGGTGCATTGCATTGGTTGCACCGACTGCATCTCCACCCTTGAGTTGAAGGCTCATTTATTTACTTTTTTTTCTTTTTAATAGTATTTTTTTACATTATCAATTCTAGTTAGCAAGCAGAACATATTAAAACATGGTACTTCAGTAGTGCTTTACCAAGAATCCTACTGCAAACAATAAAATGAACATTGCCTGCTTGGTAAGAAAATGATTAGAAATACAGGGAGTTTTAAATCCAGAAAGCCCTAAGTAAATAAACCCTTCAATTTTGGCTTTGCTGTAGTGTGTAAGTTGTCGCTGGAGATGTACACAGCAGTCAGTGTGGATCTGCTGTTAGCCTTTAGAAAGACATGCTTTTCTTAATCTGTTTCCAAAGCTACATTACAAAAGACATAAACACTACAGTTTTGTTATTTACTGCATCAACAGTTTTGCAGCTTGTTCGTGAAATTCATTTCTTTATTATACGTTTAGAAGTAAGTGCAGGTACATTGTTTGCTTTTTTAAATTTTCAGAACCTGAACTATTTTCTATTATTCCTAGGTTTATATACTATTTTGTTGCAGGAACAATAAAAAATAAAAAACTCCTACTAGAGGACTTTTTATTCGGATTCCAACCTTTGAAAACTGTAAGTTTTCTTTGTGACAGCTGCTATACAGGAGAGAAATAAGACGTAGGGACTTTCTACAATGGGATTTATGGATTTTTATGTACTTTACCTGTTAATAATATAAAAGTAGAGCAACAACTGTTAAAGTCTACGGAAGGCTTTTGGTGGGACATACATGGTGGTAGTCCTTGGGGCACTGAAAGAGTCCATATTGATTATAATTTTTTTTTATAAAGAAAACTCAGTGGTAGCTTCTTAATGGAACTGTGATAAGGGTAGAGCTGGGCAGTTGGGTATATGCCCTCGGGTTTCCTTATATGAGCACAAAATGTCATATAAGGAAACATACATATAGTTACATAGTAATTGAGGTTATAAAAATACTTTAGTCCATCAAGTTTATTTTTTTTAGAATGAGCACAAAAACTCCAGAACTGGTCATGTATAGGGCTACGCCATTTGTAATGCCCTCAGTGAAGAACTACCTGGCTAATAAGAAGCAGATCAGATTGGTAATTACACTGAGCAAAGTATACAATGCAATCATAAAATGTAGCTTATGAACGTGTTGGCAGGTTTTTGTCTTCTGTGAACTTTCCCTTAATATCCCTCTTGATCATTCACTGATAAATGTAATAGAAACACAAAAGTCGATAGAGCAATACCCTATTGTTTCAAGTGCCAAGAATATAGTGAGGATATTCTAAACACAGCAGGTATGCTCTTTGAACGGGATCACATCCTTGCTTTAATAGGCTCAAAACAAAAAAGAAGAATTCATAGTATAAAATATATATACTGCTATTTTATTTAAATGAAAGTCTTACTTACCCATAACATTTTAAATATTAGTTCAGGATTTCATGCTGAAAGAGACATCAATAGATGACTAGTTAATAATTGTTTTAAAGGAGAAGTTAAACCTAAAGACAAATTGTTCTAATATGAGTTTGTTTATAATAATAAATACATATATGTGTAAACTCTTATTTTTCTTTTTATTAAATTAAGTCCTCAAGATATTAGTGCATTGTGAGAAGCTGAATAAAACAGAACTTGAACTGCACATCTTACAAATCAGTTGCAGCTTGATTGGCTCTTGGACTAGGTCTTGAACTGTTGACCCAAGCAGCTGAGAGAGCCCAGCATCATTTTTTTTTTTAATGACTATAAAAGTTGTGACTAGTAAAAATACATGGGGAAGAAGTGGAGGCAGTGACAGATTTTATTTTCCTGAACCCAAAATCTCTTCAGATGGCGACTGTAGCCATGAAATTAAAAGAACTTTGCTTCTGGGGAGGAAAGCTATGGCAAATCTGGAGAAGTTAGTAAAGATATTACATTATATACAAAGGTCCTTATAGGTAAAACTATGGTACTCCCAGCAGTAATGTTTGGATGTGAGAGCTGGACCATGAAGAAGCCTGATCGCCGTAGAAGTGATGCCTTTGAATTGTGGTGTTGGTGATAAATGTTTAGAGTTCCTTGGACTGCAAGAAGATCCAATAAATCAGTACTACAGGAAATCAAGACAAACTGTTCACTAGAAGGTATGATCATGAGGCTGAAGATCAAATATTTTGGCCTATATCATGAGGCGATAGGATTCCCTAGAGAAGACTGTGATGCTGGGAAAGATTGAAGGCACAAGAAGAAGGGAGAGGCAGACGCGGAGATGGATAGATGGGGTCGCTGAAGCAATGCACATGAGCTTGATGGAGTTTAGAGGGACAGTTGCCCCCAGATGTGCCTGGCATGCTGCAGTCCATAAGGTTACAGGGGGCATGATCATATGATCTTGCAATATTTAGGCAAACCCGTAATTTACTTCTTAGACACAGCCAATAGTAAATGAGTCAGTCATCATGACGTCAGTAAAACATGGAAGTTAGATGTAATCTGCAATCTGAGGCAAGAAATAAATGAGAACCAATAAGTAATATTTGCAGGTCAGGCTCACAATCAAGCAATCTAGCACTCTATAAAATCCATTAGATCCTCTGTTTTAGTCCATGCTGGTTTCATGAAATGTATTAACCCCTTGAGTCCCGGGATAATATTACTCAGAAATAGCAGTTAACAATTATATCTTTAATTGTATATTTGTGGATTTGAGACTGTTCTTCAATTAAGGTCTTTCCATGACTTCCCATACTATTAATGTACAGTATTGTGTGTTTAATTGCTGTTACAGCTCTAATACATGTTTGAAAAATCCCTTGCAAGCCCTATATAGTATTTGTAATACTTTTGACAGAAACTTGATTCTTTTTTCAGTTGTGGGTCCAACTTAATTAGAGCTATGGGTCTAATAAAATATGGATTTTGTGTAACTTTATTTATTTAGAACTCATAATAATCGGTCTGTGCTAAGACCAATGGAGTTCTAAGGCCAAATTTGCGTCATTGGTTGACCCCTAGTGATTGTAGGCAGGAAACTCATAATCAGTTTTCCAGTAGCTAATTGAATATGTGGTCATTTTAAGAGTGGTTTAAGTGTGTATAAAGTTATGATTTTGGCAACAGAATTGGGCAACACATATTAATTGTCAGACCACAGTTTGGAAACCTCTGCAATAAACAAAGTCAAGGGTCATATAAAAGACAGGCATTAACATCTTTATATTGTTGTTTGACTGCTTTGCAAATTCAAAAAAATACAAAGACATGTAAATTAAGCTTTTTCATTATGTATACCTCACAACTAAGTGAAGGAACATATGTGATTCCTTGGTCAATGATGTTTGCTTCTGTTGTCAACAAGACCTGCAGATATATTTGTCTTTGGTCACAAAACTTTGGTCACAAAACTTTTATTACACTACATTGTATACTACATTGTATACTACCAGTTTGCTGCTGGTTATAGTGCCAATCTGTTCCTTAAATAACCATACTTTGTAACGGTTAATCTGAAAGGGAAATTTTACTCCAGAAACATGAAGTCTTTTATATTAGCATGGCTATTTTGGTGTCCCAAAGGTGGGTGTGATCTGTCTGACAAGACAGTGAGATTTTATTTTAATATTGTTTTAATTTTATATTGATTCATGAAATATAATATTTATGAAATATAATATTTAATATTGTTTTAATTTTATATTGATTCATGAAATAATATAATGAAAGTTACATAAGTATATGGCTAAAGATGTGGTGCACTAAGGAGGGGTTTGGGTTTTTAGAGCACTGGGCTCACTTCTCACTTCGGTAAAATCTCTACAGTAGGGATGGATTGCACCTCAATGAGGAGGGAGCTTTTGTACTAGGGGATAGGATGGTAGAAAGGCTGGAGGAGTTTTTAAACTAGTAGGTGGGTGGAGGGACTAGATATAAGTAATGGGGTAGAAAGTGTAGAGGGTATAAGGGATGAATTAACAACTCATAGGCGAGGAGATGGGGGAAGGGGTAGTATAGTCAATAGGGAAGTAGTACTAAGTAATTTAAGTACTGTGGCAGGCACTTCAGAACTACAGACTCATAAAATAAGGTGTATGCTTGCTAATGCCAGAAGCTTGCCAGGAAAAATGGGAGAGTTAGAATCATTAGCAATTAATGAAACGTGGTGGGATGAATCTCATGACTGGACTGTTAATCTGGATGGTTATACCCTTTTTAGGAAAGATAGAGGCAATGGTAAATGAGGAGGAGGGATTTGTCTGTATGTTAAGCCTGAATTTAAGCCTATAGTCAGAGAAAATATTTGGACCTAGTGATAAAGCTGAATGTTTGTGGGTAGAGTTAAATAGCGGAGCAGCAAATTCCAAAAGAATATTAGTAGGAGTATGCTATAAACCCCCAAATATAGCTGAAAGTGAGGAAATACAATTATTGTTGCAGATTGAAAATGCAGCTAAGCATGGGCAAGTTCCAATAATGGGAGATTTTAATTACCCTGAAATAAACTGGATAAATGAGACCAGCAGCTCATCTAAGGGGAGCAGGTTCTTGAGTACACTCAGGATCATTATCTGGCCCAGGTTGTACAAGAGCCTACTAGAAATGAAGCTATCTTAGATTTACTCATCACAAATAATATTGATATAGTATCTAATGTTGGAATAGGGCAACCTTTGGGAAACAGTGATCACAACACAGTCTCGTTTGAGATTGAATTAAAAAAACAAAATTTTAAGGGGCCAACAAACACTCTTAATTTTAAAAGGGCAGATTTTAACGGTCTAAGGGCAGCAATACAAAGTATAGACTGGGACAGAGAAGTGGCAGGTAAAAACACTGACCACAAGTGGACAACATTTAAATCCTTACTAAATATACATACACATCGGCATATACCGTGTGGGAATAAAAGTAAAAGGAGTAAATCCCATCAAATGTGGCTTAACAATGATTTAAAGATCAACATATGGAGTAAAAAACAGGCATTTAAATTATACAAACAAGAGGGGACAGAGACTGCTTTACAGGAATACAAGGAAATCAACAAGGCTTGCAAAAGGGTGATTAGACTGGCTAAAATAGAAAATGAAAAATTAATTGCAAAAGAGAGTAAGACTAACCCTAAAATATTTTTTAAGTATATTAATGGGAAGAAGGCGGGGAAGGACGCTATAGGAACATTACAATGTGACACAGGCCGTCTGATAATTAGTGACCAAGAAGATGAGCTAAATAGGTTATTTTCTTTGGTATACACAAGGGAGGTACCAGTGGTTGGGACACAGCAACATAATGAGGCTACACTACCTTTGCCAAATAACTGGTTAACAAAGGAAGTAATCCAAAAGAGGTTGGAAAAAATAAATGTTAATAAAGTCCCGGGTCCTGATGGAATACATCCAAGGGTACTAAGGGAACTGGGTTCTGTAATAGCCAAACCATTATATTTAATTTTTCAAGATTCACTCAACACAGGGTCTCTACCAGATGACTGTAGAAAAGCTGATGTGATACCTATATTTAAAAAGGGAGCAAGAGCAAATCCGGGGAATTATAGACCAGTGAGCCTCACTTCTGTAGTGGGGAAGCTTTTAGAAGGGTTCATAAGGGATAATATATGTCTAGAATATGTCTATTTGAACAGGATTATAAGTAGGAGTCAACATGGATTTATGAGGGATAGGTCATGTCAAACAAATCTAATTAGTTTCTATGAGGAGGTTAGTAGGAACCTGGATCAAGGTAACTCAGTGGGTGTAGTCTTTTTGGATTTTGCAAAGGCTTTTGATACAGTGCCACATGGGAGACTATTGTGCAAACGAAGAGATACAGGAGTTGCAGTAAATATCTGCTCATGGATTGAGAGCTGGCTAAAAGACAGGAAGGAAAGGGTTGTTGTAAATGGAACATACTCCGATTGGACTGATGTGGTATGTGAGGTTCCTCAGGGTTCAGTATTAGATCCTCTCCTTTTTAACATATTTATTAATGACTTAGAGGTAGGATTGGAGTGTGGTGTCTCCATTTTCGCAGATGACACGAATTTGTGCAAGGTAATTAAATCAGATAGTAATGTGCTTTCCCTCCAAAAGGGATTTACATGAAATTGAGGAATGGGCATCTAAATGGCAGATGAGATTTAATACGAAAAAATGTAAAGTTATGCATCTGGGAAGAAAAATAGCCATGCAATTTATAATGGAGAAATCTAGGTGTATCAGATATTGAAAGGGATTTGGGAGTGCTTGTGGACAACCACCTGGGTAACAGTGCCCAAAGCCAAGCAGCAGCTGCAAAGGCAAATAAAATATTAGCATGTATTAAGAAGGGTATAGAAGCCAGGGATGCAAATATAATTCTGCCACTATACAAATCTCTAGTACGCCCTCATTTGGAATATGGAGTATAATTTTGGGCACCACTTCATAAAAAGGACATTTTAGAGCTGGAAAAGGTACAGAGGAGGGCAACAAAACTAATAAGGGGAATGGAGGGGTTAAGTTATGAAGAAAGACTAACCAAATTAAACTTATTTTCTCTAGAAAAAAGGCGTCTAAGAGGAGATATGATTACCTTATATAAATACATCCAGTGTCAGTATAAAGATTTGTCAAGGGAGCTTTTTGTGCCAAGAGGTTTTCAACTGACAAGAGGACATCCCTTGAGGTTAGAAGTAAAAAGATTCCACCTTAAAGAAAGAAAAGGGTTCTTCACAGTAAGGGTGGTTAATCTGTGGAATTCTCTACCCGAGGAGGTGGTGACAGCGGATTCGATAGATAACTTTAAAAGCGGACTGGATTTATTTCTAATTAAAAGGGAATTCAGGGTTATCATGGATAATTAGAGAGGCAATATTAATACAGGGAGAAGTCCGGTCGCCGGTGTCTGGGATCAGGAGGGATTTTTTTTTTTTTTAATACAACTAATTAATTAATAGTTAATCCGCATATTGCAGATTGGAGGAGATCTTGAAAGGTTGAACTTGATGGACTGAAGGTCTTTTTTCAACCTTAAATACTATGGGCCTCATTCTATTATCGGCTGCAGCCGTTGCGGGGTCGCAAGGACCGGCCGCAAGCTATTCGGCTATTCTATTCCCCTCCGGCCGGGGATTCCGGCAGGCTTGCGGCCGGTGCCTTGCTATCTCTTGCGGCCGCTCGCGCCGGAGGAAATCCTTTGATCTAAAACGGCCGCAAGGAAATCGGCCGTAAGAAAATCCTATTTGCAATTCAATTGCTCCGGGAACCCTCTCTGCAAGGCTAAAAGCGAGCCGCAGCTTACTTGCAGGAAAGAGGTCCCACTAGCACCAATTAAGCACAAAATATAGCCCAAATAAAGCTATCCTGCACTTTGAGAAGACTATAAAGTGATTTTAGGTGTTAGCAGAAATAGCACAAATTTTCCCTATACTCAAATCCGTAAAATATTTTTTTTTAATATATGTCAAATATACATGTAAAAAGTCCAGAGTGCTTGGAGCACCTCAGACCTGGCCACGCTGCGGCCGGAAAATAAACAGTTAATGTAAACTTGTATTTGGGCTGATGTGCAAGCTTGAGAGGGGGTTACTATTAATCCTCATGTCCCCCAATATGATCCCTAGCATTTACAGGGCTGTACAGTGCTGTCTTGAATTTATTTTTTACTTTAAAAATTTTGGAGCTTACGGCCGGTTCCAAGATATGCGGCCGGCCGTAAGAGGAGATCCTTGCGGGGCCGTATAATTGAATTGCGAGGTAACAGAACCCCCGCAAGGAATCGCAGCCTTACGGACGATTTACGGCCGATAATAGAATGAGGCCCTATGTTACTATATTACTATGTTACTATATAAGATTATATGTTGCATGATCATTGACACCATCTGTTCGATTTTGGGGGTCTTTTGTTTGTATGTATCTTCTTATATGTTTATGACGTGTGATAACATAATTTGAATGGACATTTTTATTAATTTTTGTTATACGTTATGATCTGAGATTTTAATAAAAATAGAAAAAAAAAAATGAAGTCTTGCATTTAACTCTAACTGTATGCTTAAATGGCTTTAAAACTGGCTTGATATATCCCATATTTACAACAATATGTGAAGAGCAAATGAACATTAATATTAATTTTTTTAAGATAAATTGCAGCATCTTGGTTTATATTCTCAAAGATTTTAATGAAACTTTACCATATTGTTCACACAAAAATGAATGTTATAAAATGGTTATTTTCCCTGTTTCATCTCTAAATTATGAATGCTGAGAGCTATTGAAATCTACTTGTAGGCTGGCTGAACCTGTGAAATAGCTTTTACACCATTTAGACGAGTATGTATTTAAAGCTTTCAAAGATTCCACTTTTTGTTAGGGTAAAATACAGTGCTAAAAGTACAGATAATGTATTTTTAATTTCACTTATTATTTGTGAGTCACTGTGTCTTGCAAATGCAGAATTCTTGTATGTCTAATTTCTCGACAACAAAAAATCATTGGTTCAGTTTCATCATAATGTCTACTGTCGATCATCTAAAGAAACAAATATTTTTTTTCATATGAAGGATTTAAAAAGGCAACGTACGTATGAGCTATAATACGAAAATAATTATACTTAATAAAAAATAGGGTTTATATTTTATTGCACTCTCTAATTTTCTTTAGGAAATGAATACAGTAAAGAAAATAAAGGCAACAGTCTCTTGTTTTATTCAGGTGAATTTATTGTGCTACTAATGTGGTCCTAATTCCTTTTTTTAGTCTAGATTTTAAAATATATCAATATATTTGTGGTTTATTATTTTACATTTATATTCAAATAATTAAACCTGTGAACCTTTTTTATAGTGGAAATGCAATTAAAAAAATATACATGAAATTTGAGTATGTGAATGGGCATTCTCAGTTGGAAAAGTAAATCATGTAAAGCATGTATCTTATGAGCTCAGATACTTATGAGCTCTTTATTTTAATTCAAACTAACAGAACATAAAAACAAACTCATACAAAAAGCCTTGGGAGCCCGTTCTCAAATACTGGTCATCCTTAACCTGCAATCTCATTACATGAAAGATACCTGGAACCACACTATGGTTCCCATGCTAATCGAGCAGTGTAATTTATGGTATATTTGTAAATTATTATTATTAACGTTTATTTGTAATGCGCCAACATATTCTGTAGCACTATACATAAGTTAATTTCCAGGCAAAGACAAATTCAATATTAACACATTGCAAATAATGGAGGGACCTGACATTGAGCTTAGAATCTGGTGTCCATAGTGCTTTCCCCAAAGCGCCAGGCAAGATTGAAAACTCACAGACTTACAATCTAAAGGTTTTGTGTGTGGTACTGGAGGGGTGAGAAGTGTTGTGCATGTTAGGATGGAAGGTGATAGGATTCTTTAAACACATGTGTTTTTAGTGAGGTTTTGAGGCAGGAGGATAGTCTGGTGGAGCGAGGCAAGGAGATCCAGAGAATAGGGGCAGCACGATAAAAAGTCCTAAATGCGGGAGTGAGAGGAGGTGACAAGAATGGTAGAAAGAAGAAGGTCGCTAGCAGAACGAAAATGGCAGGTGGTGGAGTATTTGGAGATGAGAGCAGAGATGTAAGGGGGTGCGCCGTTGTTGATGGCTTTGTAAGTTAGGGTCATGATTTAAAATTGTATTCTGGAGGCTAATCGACTGCAGGAGCTTTTTTTAACATAGCTAGGTACTTTTACTTGGTTCTGAAACCTGCCAATATTTTGCGATATAGGTATTAGCATGGAGGCCTAAATTACTAGAAGCACTTTGATTCTGTTCTGATCATGATTTTGATTCTGACTTTTGGTTTTGAGATTTGGTTTAGGATACTGGCTACTATTTGGTTTGCTCCCCAGACTGATCTTCTCCTTCACTGGTGGAGCTAGTGAATACAGGCTGCCAGTGCAATTCTTTCTGTGTGTTGGGCCCCCGCTGAAACCTGGGCCCCCTCCGGTGCCAACTCATTATATATATTAATATACTGTATATATAATATATAACATATAATATATTAGATTGTAGTGCCCCAGACCCTCCCACCATCTCTGGCCCTCTCGGACTCTGGAGCTCTTACACTTGTGTTTTTTTTTCAGGGCAGGGACTCTCGAAATTATGTCACATTTGTAACCAGAATGTTGAATCAGAACCATATCATTTGTACAATAAGACAATTATGGGTTCTGGGGTACGTTGAAAGCCACAGTCACCTATTCTCCTGTTATATATCTTAAGAATATCACTCTTTCTAAAAGAGTATCACTCTCTTAAATCTGAGATGGTCAATTGTGTGTTATCTAGATTTTATGTTGCTCAATAAAACAGTGTAAAAGGGATTTGAGAGCAATAATATCAGATTATTTATATGTAGGCAAACAATGAAACAAAACTGCACGAAGGCTAGCTGGGTTGTATAGTGTCATGATTACATTGTTTAGTGACTAATATTACCAGTAATTAGCGATATCATCAATGGTGCAGGACATTATTGAAATGTAATTATGCTTGGCCTGTACATTGTTATCTTGTATCCTAGTTAAAATATATGATAAGAGGGAAAATGTGATATAGAACATATGTGGAAATGGTAAAAATGCTCTGCACAGCAGTTACATGCAGGACATTGCATCTGCACACACACAGGCCTTGATTCAAGGCAAATGACTGCTATTTAGGAGGCCTGAGCAAACCCTTGAGATTAACATCAAGGTTGGTACTCCTAGCTAGCTATAGAAACCTTTTTATGTAGTTCATATATCTGGTGAGTTTTATATCAAGTGTGTCTATGGCAACCAAGCCTGCAAGGCAGATGTAACTTAGTGCTGACATCACACGCATACACAAAAGTACACAATGGTGTGGTATGAGAGATGTATAAATATGTTGGTTTTATGATTCAATAGAGGTTCAGTTCTAGTTTGCACATATCCAAGGTGTGAGACTGTTTCTGTGTTTTGTATCCTGAATTTGGGAGTGGTCTTGCCATAGGCCACTAGTAACCTGTATCCAGTATTCTCTGCCTGTACCTTTGGGCATTGCCCTCTTCAGAAGCCACCTTTTGTGCCAGAGAGAATAAGAACCACACTGCTGGGGTAGGTGGGAACTAGGTCCATATCAAGCCCCCTTGAAGAAGCAGATCATGACATATAGGAAGAAGAATTAACAGCAGAAAAAGAAAGGTACAAATGCCATTCTATAGATCTCTTTTCAGACCTCACCTAGAATACTTTAGTCCAGGAGACCTCTTTAAAAGGATATTAATAAATAATTGAGAAACAGGAGGGAGGCTTATAAATACACAGTCTATTATGTCTCTCTAAAACTTGCAGATATTATCCAATTGTACTCCCAAATTTGTCTCCACACTATCTATATCTCCATCACCAATTATTACTTTCCTACTTTTATAATGTTCAGGAAGGAATTATCTTCCACAAAAAGAACTATGAAAAAACAAAAGGTCATAATCTGGCATTTGAAGGTGGAAGTTTAGAGGTTACATGCAAAAGTACTACTTTACAGAAGGCAGTAGGTAAGTCAGCCCCTGGAGACAGCATGGGTGCGAGTGCAGGGGAGTAATTGGATAACTTGATTTGGGGGGAGGAGTTTCACGTTAATAGAAGTGAAGTTTCCCACTCATGTCAGTTACCCAGGCAGGCCCACATGCTGAACATCCCTCCCTCCATCCCTCCCTCTCTGTTTTGTGTTATTTTATCTTTATGTTGTCAGATATGGGGGGAGGTTGTGTTGGTGATTGCTCACTGAAGGGTTGAGCCCGTATGGTGATGGTCCAAGATCATTGTTGGTCCTGAGGTCTCCTGGGCACGGGGCTCAGGGAGGCCTCTGAAGTGTTGGGCTACATTTGTGGGGATCAGTAATAACGTCTGTGGTTTCACTGTTTTGTACAAGAAAAGCTGTGGTCTGTTGTAAACCCATATTGGTGTCTTGTATATTATTATTATGGTTGGAGTTTGGGGTTATTTATGCATACCTAGTCACTTATGCTTAGGTCAAGCAGAACAGCCTTGCAGTGGACAGACACAATTAAGGAATTCAAGTATGCCAAGGTTCAGTATAAAGGATAACTATTAAGGCCTCCTGAGATTTTTATATAATTGTGCCTGTTGGTTTTTATCAGCAAGAAAAACTATGTTTCTGTTTCTCTGCAAAGCTTTGCAGTGCATGTTGTCTACTGCAGAGTTTATACACCATAAATGGTGCCAAAGTGTTAATGCGTCACCCTGATGTAGCTGAGAAGAGGCATTTAAAGAGCTCCGATTGCTGGTCCCTGTAACTCCTTATCACATAGGGGCTGACTCACCCCAGCTCTATGCACTTGATTGACTGGTCAAATAAAGCAGCTCAGTTGCTATGTAGCCAATAATCTATCTTCGTTATCTATGCAGCAGCTTGTGTGGGAGAACGAATGGATATACATCAATAAAATGCCTTGATCAATTAATTTTTTTAAAATAATTTTCTCATATGATTATCAAGTGATGAGGTTTGGTGAGCTCCCTGTGTCTCTTTATGATCTCAACTATAAAAAGGATGTTCAAACCAAATAATTGATTTGCTTTATAACTATGCATACATCTACTTATTTATCTACCTTGTCAAGCAGGAAGCAGCTTATAAGGTAAAACTCATAGATTGAAGAATTTGTAATGGTGCAGCCCATGACTACATTGAAACAATGTACAGTATTAATGTAGTAGTACATTAAAGATTGTTTTATCCTTCTAAAAATATATTTTGTCTTCTATGAACTGTATTTCTGTAACAGAGCATATTATATATATATATTTTTTTTAAAGGTTATTTCTAAAATTCTATAGCTCCCCTATAGCTTGAATCTTAACTCTCTTTCAGGATCAAGTTTTTGGCTGGTTCAAGCCCTATCAGGAGATAAACATTATGTTCAGTATGTCACCATCTGTATAATGATATTTTTTTATTTCATATACATTATTTAACTATGGCCTTCATTCAATTGAGTAAATTGTAGTTACAAGGGCCCGTAATGGAGCCCATAAAATAATTTGCTATTCAATTGGCGTCATTTAGCTATCCGCAAATGATTTAAGGGGTACAGGTTGAAAATCCCTGTGGGTGTCAAAATCGTAAGTCTGACTCATCTAAGCCTTTGATCTTTCAAGCACGTAATGTTACAATCGCAAATCGCTATTTAATTGCTACAATTCCTCAAGCCCGCAATTGCCTTCAAACCCGTCAATGGGGGTTAAACACCTGTTCGTAGCACTGTGAAAGCAAATAAAAAATCAATACCGTACTTTAAAAGACGGGGAAAGCGATGAAAGGCATTAGTATTAATTGCGCAAAAGTCTTATCTTACATTTTATTTCCATGTTATATCAATCTCAGGAATCAAGGAGTTAATACATATCAGGCCACGCATATGGACTAGAACAGTATCGTGATCGCATATGGGATTTCTAAACGCTAATTGATTGACATTTAAATGCCATGTTTCACTGATGTCATGATGACGGTTTCATTTACTACTGGCTTTTCTAATTCGGTAGTTACGGCCTTGGTTAATTGATCATGATCATGTCCTGAAATGCTACTTACAGGTGCATGGTTTACGGTTTAGGCTTTCGGACTGTAGCTGTGGGCTTGTTCAATTGAATCGATCTGTAACTGTTGCAATTAAATTGAGGCCTAAGTTTAATTAATTCATTTGATCATTCTTTGTGTAATTTGCATGTAAATGTACACGTAACAAACCCACTGAGTACACGTAACAAACCCACTGAGTAACCCACTGAGTATTTTTTCTCAATTTTTTTAGCGTAATATTGAAAAATGCTGTTATTACTGTACATATATTTCTATTTTAATTGTAATCTTGTTCTCCAACTTTACAGTATATTGTTGTGTCTTTTGTCAGACTGATAAAAGGTATTGTATGCCAAGAGCATTTTTTTGTAAAAATAGCCCATGAAATAAACCAAGCATGTACTAATAAAAGCTATTTATCTAATTCACTCGTCTATTATCTGTTGCTCAGTCAGATTCAAACAATCAATTCAGCTTTTTATGTTCGCAAGGTAAATAGGATACAAGTAGAACCATATATTAAAAAGCACCATTGTTTAGATCAGTCTTAAAGCGCCTCAAATGATATTTATAAAACATTATTTTGTGCAAACCAAAGTTACTGCTTGACAATAATCGACATGAAGAATCATAATTAAAATAAGTTGCTCTTTGTATCAGTCTTGAAGCATCTCAAATGATATAAAAACAATCTTTTGTGTAAAGCAAAGTTGGTGGTTGGTAGCTGAAGCTCTTGCTCTGTGCTTAGAGATGAGTTGGCTTTACAATGTGATAATAAGACAAACTTTCATGTTAAAAAGCATTCTTTTGGAATGCCAAAAATAAACTCAGTTAAATATAGTGGATAAACCTCAGTACATTTAGGCAATCTCTAGCCAGGTGGCAACTGATGCTCTTTTCATTGTAAATTATTTAGAAGGAGTCTAATCCTAATCCTATCAAGTTGACATCTGCACATATGTACATAGAGTGTCTGACTTTTCAGATTTAGCCTATACACGACCTGTTTTAGGAAATGTGTTGCAATGGGGATTTCAAGTAGGGTTTAAATCCTTGTATCCTAAAGTGCTATACAAAATTTGAGTAAAATAGTGTTATTTTAGCATTAACTATAATAAAGCATTGCACTACTGCACACTTTATGATATTTTAATGGAAGTTCTCTAAGATAAAGCAATTTCCTTCTAGAACTCAATTGTTTAACTTCCTTAACTATAAATTACATTGACAAATAACTAATACATTTAATTCCAGAATTTGATTTTTTTTTACTTTTCAAGTTAAAAACTTGTATAAAATTTCTAGTCATAAAGAAACACTATTGGCAGATTATATCTTCTCTTTATATTTTATTTTAAAGGATCACAGTGGTCTAAATTTAAAATAAGCCATTTTGAAGGCAACAGGTTTTTGGAATTTAAACAACAAACTATACCATGACTAATGTATTACCTGAACATGCAATTATGCTGTTGTGCAATATACCCTTAGATTTTCCAATGAGCTACTTCCTGAGGGGGTCGGAGACTTTTATACACAGGAAGTTTGTTTCTGTGTAATGGAAGGTGGCAAGTAAGTATGTCAGTGCTCGCATTAGCTCTACTGGAAAGATTAATAATTTACAAAGATACACCCTTTTGAGACACAAGCTACAAAAAGAAGACTGAGTACATTAAATGGAAGTCTGTAGTAAAGAATAATTGCTTATAAAAATGAAAAATGTAAAGGTTATGCTAATTTTTTTTACGTTCTCTCAACATTTTGTACAAGTTTTTTTATTCATAAGACCATATATAAGAGAAATTGACAATAGTCACCCTTTAATGACCCACTGGCGACCTCAGATATAATTAAAAGATGGACATAGGGTATAACTTATCTAAGATTTATTATAGAGAATTAATACTTCTCAAACAATAACTTTATCATGCAAAAATCTTGACTTTCTGTGGCCCACTTACTGCCAGGTTGAATCTCCTCACAAACCTAATATTATAAAAAAAAAACTCATGGGACAGTTGAAACACTTTGCACATTATATATATATATTGCGACTTGCCCGCCAAAAATGACGTCAATAAAATTTGAAGCCTAGCAATGCTGTTTGCCACATTGCGAGCCTCTTCCTCATCTGCTTTACAGGCCCCGCGATGAGCACCTTCGCCGCTCATTGCGAGAACTGCAATGAGCGGCTTTGCCGCTCATTGCCGTTTTTGCCAAGCCGCACCTTTCCTGCTTTGCAATAATCCCCTTCGGCGCTCATTGTGAACCCACTGATGATCACCTTTGGGGCTCATCGCATGTCTCGCATGCCTCTCCCCCTGTGTACTTTATATGCCTGTGTTGTTTATGGGCCTAATGCATTGGGTTAAGTGTTACTGCCTATTGTTCAGTGTTTCTGCCTTGTATGAAGTGTTACTGGTTTGCATTAAGTCTTAGTGCTTAGGGCTTGTATTTATGTCCTTTGGTCCTTTGGCCTCGTTTTCCTAATGTTTACGATTTTCAATTGTGAAAAAAGGGAAAATATGCCTCAAATTAACTTACAACCTAACTCACAGGCTCCCTGGCTCTTCCCATGAGTGTGGCATATTTGTGTGTTTTTGCATGTTTTTCCAGTTCGGCGGTTCGGCCATTAAAGTCGTATTTTTGCGAGCCCATCTATTTGTTTCGGGTCCTAAGTCATACGGGCTGTAAATCCTGCGTGTCTCGGGTGAGCGCCAACTAAGTCCAGCGTGTCCACCCCTTCAATGAGCGCCTTCCGCGCTCATTGCAGGCTAAGTCCCACGTACTTTGAGAGGCTCGCAGTGCAATGAGCGCCTTCGGTGCTCATTGCAATCTAACTCCCGCAGCGTGCCTCCTAAGGGCCGCAACGGGACGACAACTCGCATTATGTCAACTATATTAGTTATATACTGTATATATATTCCCAAACATTTAGTTATTTATGCAAAAGTGGTGGAGCTAAGCAGCTCAGAATGTTAGCCAGAAACCTATAAAGGTAATAGTTTTAAAGTAGAACTACCAGCATTAAAAAGTTTAAACATTGTAAATGAAGTATACGTATGCTATACTTTTATTTCAACAGTCATTATTTTATAGTACAGTGGTCCTTTAACCACTTGTCATTGTAATCTGGTTCTGGACCATAACAGAAAAGGTGAATTTAAAAACTAGACCATTGCATTACAGGAGGAAATAATAGTAAAGTGTGAAAGTTAAATGTACCATTTAGCAAACAATGTGAATTGCACAGTTTAACCTAGGGTGTAGATCCATTTGTAACTTTACTAACAAGACAGTAAAGGTTGGGTTAACGTCAGACAGGTAAAACTTCTGTTATACAGCCATTTAAACCAATACAGGCATACCCCGCTTAGCGCTATCCCGCATAGGCCGATTCGCTATAGAACGATTTTAGTGTCCGGTACTCGCAGATCGCTAATCCCCACTATAGCGCTGTTGTTTCCGTGTGGACCCCGCTTAATGCTCTGCTTCACAATAGCGCTAATTTATCCTCGCAGGACTCTGTTTAATGCTATAAAGAGCGTGACTGCATTAACAGGGGCACCATTTTGTGTGAGAGAGAGCCAGAGAGAGAGAGATAGCAAAATCCAACTTGGAAGATCCACTGGCAAGGTACAGAATACTTTCTTTGGTCCCTTGTTTGTAATAATGTGATTGTTAATTAATTATCAAATTATTAATTGTTAATTGTCTAATAAAAATAAAAAAAATTGTTTGGGTAATGCAGATAGAGTTGCATCTGGAGTGAGTGATTGCTATCAGGGACCCAAAAATCCTGCAGAGAACATCAGTTGGCAAGGTACAGTACAGAATACTGTATTGTCATTGTTCCACTGATTTGCATATTGTGATTGTTAAGTGTTAATTGTTAATTCTCTAATAAATCTTCATTTTTGTAAGCGAGAGAAAGTCATGGTGGAGAGAACCATTGCCAGCAGGGACCCCCATATCCTGGAGACTGCATCCAGTGGTAAGGTACAGTGCAGAATACTGTATTGTCATTGTTCCATTGTTTTGCATAATGTGATTGTTAATTGTCTAATAAAATCTACATTCATTGTATTTTTTGTACTGTTTTACAGATATATGAGCGCAAAGAGAAGCAGGCTAAGGGCAAGAAAGATTCAAGTGCTGGAGAAAGGAGAGCACCAGGTGGATAGCGGTGCAGATCTCCATTTGCTTACCTCCACTATCCGCACTATCCTCAAAAACAAGGACAAGATCCACACTTCAGCAACGACCAGCACTGCTTCTTCAGCCAAGAAGATCACTTGCTCCAGGTCCTAAGCTCTTGAGGAGATGGAGAAGAAGCTGTCCATCTGGATAGATGATGAGCTGGAGATTAACATGCCTCTCAGCCAGGCCATAATGATGGAGAAGGCAAATAGCATTTACGCCCACATCCAGAGTCAAGATCCAGATGTGATGGAGAGTTTCGCAGCAAGTAGAGGTTGGTTTGACGCACGGCAAGTGCAGACACAGAGGCTGCTGCAGCCTTTCCAGTCTCTTTCAAGGGCATGGTGGAAAGAGGGAGCCATCCACTGGAGCTTGGCTTCAATGCGGATGAGACTGGGCCGCACATTAATCTCCAGAGAGCAGAAGAGAGCACCGGGCTTTAAAGCGGTGAAAGACAGGCTGACCTTTCTTGTGGGTGGGAATGCCAGCGGTGTCTTCCATATAAAGCCATTGCTGGTCTACCACTCCCAGACACTAAGGGCATTAATAATAGCAGCTTGCCAGTCGTTGGAAGGCAAACACTGACCTTTTCTGCCCTTCCATGCAGCGTTATTGTAGGCGCAAGGGACTG
Organism: Discoglossus pictus; assembly: GCA_027410445.1. NCBI lineage: Eukaryota > Metazoa > Chordata > Amphibia > Anura > Alytidae > Discoglossus > Discoglossus pictus. Next base: position 167,275,566 of record CM050170.1, read on the forward strand.
GAGGAGAAAAGCGCTGCTCATTATGGTCAATATGGCGAGCCCCCTGAGTAACTTGGCAGAGCTGCCCCCTGCATTGCTGTGGAGATCCATTATTGCCACCCAACACAACGTCGCTCATCCAGCTTATGGACCAGGTGATGATTACCACCTTCAAGGCATATATTATCTCCGCCGCACATTCCACCAGCTGATAGAACACACGGACTGCCAGGACAAGCAATCAATGTTGGACTTCTGGAAGCAGTACCGCATCATGAACGCTGTCTCCAACATTGATCTTTCTTGGATGGAGCTGACACAGCAGTGTGGAAAATTATCTGGCCAGAGCTGTTTGCAGGATGTGCAACTGCCAGAGCCCATCATAGCGGAGATAGTGGACCTTGTGACCACAGCTGGACTGGGAGACACAGATGCTCAGGCCATTTAGCATTTAGTCCAGGCTTCAGGTGAGAGCCTCACCAATGAGTACTGTGAAGAACTAGCCAAATAGGGCACACAGGAACCTCAGGACACCAGCGACTTGGACACTGAGCCTCCAAAAGAACTTTCCTCTGAGCTCCTAAACAGGGCATTGCATCAGATCAGGAATGCAAAGCGCATTGTGCTGGGAGGGTTGTCTTGCTACTAGCATCTGCTGGATAGCTGCAAGAAGCATAGACAAATGACCCTTGACCAATTTGTGGCCCAAAAACCGAGGCAGGACGAGGAACCTGGAGCCTGCACATCCACCAGTTATAATGGACTTCTTTTTTTGGACTGTTTCTTTAATTTGGTATTGTTTCTTTAGTTTATTGGGTGCAAAATCCTTGGTTTATTTTGCTTTTTATTTATGCTGCTATGTGCAGTTCACAGCAAGTAAAAAAGTTTTACAATTCTATTGGTGTTGTGTCTTTTTTTCAAAGTTGTTTCCCTATTCCTATCTTCCCCATGTTAAACTGCCCCATTTAGCATTGTTTCAATTAACACTCATAGCGGTTGGAGCCTATCTACAGCGTTAAGCAGGGTATTCCTGTAATAGGTTATAACATTAAACGGATTTGTTTATAGTATCCAGTATAAATGTAAGACTCCATTGTATGCATTATGTAGAAATTTCTATGCTGTTTTGTATTTTTTTTGTATAGAAAGGTACAAAGATTATGACGGTGTAAATAAACAGATTATTATTTGTATCCATTAAAAATTACATGTGGAAAAATGGATCCTAATATGAGTAAACGCATCAGTGTGTAAGATCCTTTGGTGTCTTTTAGACTAGTGGTTGTCAACAGCTGATCCTAGAACCTGTGCCCATCTCTGAGACCTTATTTGCCAGGCACCATGAACAAAGAAGGATGAAGAGAGCTTAACACTTTAAACATACCACTAACAATTGTTGCTTTTATAGATTACTGATGAACATATGGGAGGTTAAGATCTATTCTCATGAAATCATTTCAACTATATCAAGTCCAGAGGAAACATGCAGGGTAGCAGCCAGCATAGAGAGTCCTGTAGCAAGATGTACCCTACATTTCAAATCATCCCCATTCTGTGTCCAGTGTAGGTAAGTCTTTTAGGAAACACCTTTGCGTTTAAATTAGTGCATGACTATCTGGAGCACCGTGTCTTGCTGCATTGTCTTAGGTGCTGCAAGTTCTGCTTTTTCTTTGTAGAAAGTCAGCTGGATAGTATTTTGGTGCAGGTGAATGGCACGGTGTCACAGAGAATCTTCCATATGTTATGTATTAGCCTTAGAGTGAATATAGCCTTAGAGAAAGTCCTCTAGAAGGACGAAACGGACCATTGGCCAGTGGGACAGGTTCAACTCCAGGGGAAATGGCTCACATGGCTCACAAGTTAATTTCTATGAAGAGAGAAGTTTGCCATATGTTATTTCCCTCCCATACGTATATTCTCTAATTACTTGTTACTTATTACTTAATTACTCTAATTCCTTATTGAATACCTGTGTTCCACTATTTTTCTTTTTTGTTTTGAACAATGTGAATATTATGTGCTTTTTTATAACTCTATGATTATCAGTGTATCCTGTATTAACAGGACTATCAGTATATTCTGATATATGAGAGTTGTTTAGCAATGGTCTATAGTATTAGTATGATACTAGTCAATTGATGCTAATAGAATGGCCTAGGTTTATTTATGCAGACCATACTACTCTCATGTGAAAATACATTTTTGTTCTGATACTCTGACATTTAGAGAATTTGCAAGCACTTTTTAATCACTTATCGGCATTGTTTCGGATCATGTGTATCCAGATAAAGGTATTTTTGATGATCAAGTTGAAGGGGTGTTAAGCACCCAATGGATATAAAAAAAAAAGGTCAACAATATATATTTTTGATTTTTATGTTATGTATTCTGTTGGTGATATTTGCAAAAAGGATCTGGTTTCACCTGGTCACTGTTTAATTTTGGAGGACTTGTTATGAGTTGCTCACAGCTGAAGATGAAGTCATGCTTTTGGTATCCTATTCTAGTATCCTATTTTGATAGTGGTGCAGATGCTGACAACGCGGCCATGTGCATCAGGGTGCAGGTCTCTCCACATTTCTGTTGCCCAGTGTAGTTGTGGAAAAGTAAGGAGTGTACTGCATCTGCTTCTTGTCCAGCCAATACAACTATGTGGGGGTCATTTAGTAGGTTGGTAAATGCAGCAACCATAGCTTCCACGATAGAGTGATGCAGTTCAAACATTTGGTAGTCAAATAACAGCATGTTGAGCACATTAAGATTGAGGTTGATTTATGAGATATTAATGTTGGTGTAACCCATGTGAGAGGGTGCTGAGGGTGCTGCAGATATCCAGGGTTAACTTGAGAATGCTGATTCCCAGCTATCGGCAATGTTTAAAATTTTACATACAAGATAAGGGGACGCTAAAGGGATGATATGAAGGCTGCAAGCTCCTCGTGGATAATAGGCCTCTGGTCCAAGGTGTCTTGCGAAATAAAGAGTGGTACCTCCATGATTCACCCCTGAAGTAGAAGATACTCCAGTTGGTTACAGAGATAAACTGAAGACACAATATGCTGTCAGAGGATCCTCCGTCCCAGCATCTACCCAAAATGGTCCCCAATCAAGAAGTCCCAGATACTGCATATTTTTTAAATACATTTTAACTGCTAAAATACTTGTCATCAGCCATTATACACCAAATTGCACACGTTCGGTGTCTGTTTTAAGTTATTAAAGAATGACCTCCGATCATTGCAGGAATTTAGATAAGCATCCTTCATACTATATTTAATTATAAAAGTATTTAATTCAGACAGCAGGTGTACCAGCACATTTAAGGCACTTTGTTCTTGTGCTCCTTGCAGTAAGTTTAGCAATTACCTCATTTTTGTTGGTGCTGTTATTCAGCTCTGTTGGTCCTTCCCAAAGATGAAGAGTTAAATGTATTCTTGCTTAGATTCTGACTTCTCTTACTTTGCATAATCACCATCTCAAATTGTATGCAATATTTTGCAATGGATCAAAAGTAGAATTTTTTCTCTATATGTGAATAATTTGCAACAAAGGCATAATTTAAAGTTATCTCCCTATGTATTGTTCGTAAAAATGGAAGTGCTTGCTTCATTGCTCCTGGTAGCAGAACTCTGCTAAGATTATGTGGATTTCCTTCTCTTTCACTCATTCAATTATTTTGTAGAAGATTTACAAATAAAGATAACACGTTATCTCTTGTTGCAAAACTGTATTGCATAGTTTGGAGTTAAATTACTTTAGCATCAGCATTGTGTCATGGTATTTAAGGTAAGCTTTCTAATTCTAATAAGTGTATGTAAAGTATAATTGTATGAGAATGTCTGAATGTCAATTAATACCAAGAAAAAAAATCATATATATATATATATATATATATATATATATATATATATATATATATATATATATATATATATATATATATATATATATACACACATACATACATGTACTATATATATATATATATATATATATATATATATATATATATATATATATATATATATATATATATATATTATTGTTTAGTTGTTCAGTCATGTCTGACTCTCTGTGACCTTAGGGACCGATGCATGCCAGGCACATCTGTCAGCTACTACCACTCTGAGCTCCATTAAGCTTATGTTCGTTGCTTCAATGATCTCATCTATGCATCTCTACCTCTGCCTCTCCCTTCTTCAATATTTCCCAGCATCAGAGTATTTTCTGAAGAATCATCCTCATGATATGGCCAAAATATTTGAGCTTCAGCCTCATGATATCTTCCAGTGAACAGTTTATCTTGATTTCCTGTAGTATTGATTTATTGGATCTTATGGCAGTAAGAGAAGAGGACCTGGGTGCCATCCACAAATAAATCACTAGACTAGTTAAACAAAGCTCTTAAGGGTATCAAAGTAACCCAAATGTTGATGTTTTTAACTATTAATACCAATGAGTTTTAGGGATTTAGGGTCATGAAGTAGAATGACTATTTTAGGATATAAAGGTATATTCAAAGTTTTAATAATTCAAGTTACTATTATTTTTTATTAATATCATTTCATTATTTCATTATTTGAAAAAGGGAAAAATTATATTCACACTTAATAACATGCCACTCACATCATACTATTTAGACATAGGTTTGCAGTTATGTGAAGGATTCTCATTTAAGGAATACACAAACACCAAATATCATACAACATGGCTCTATTAATTCTCAACTTCTATTTCCTTAACATCCCTCTTAAACAAAGCCATCTTTGGCTCATATTCAATATAAAAGTATATCCAGACTATTTCACAAAAGCTTCTAAAACTGGAAATAATTTGGTTGAAATATTATTCTTTAATAATTTAATGTTTCATGATATACAAACCCTAAAATATAATGAGGGTAGGTGCATTATTTTAAGAGGGCAATAAGAAGTCATATCATTAACCATAGCCTGCTGTTATGGCCAAATATCATCAATATAGCTGACTTAGACAAATTCCTTCTAGATGGAGAAACTTTGAAAGAAGGGGCCATGATCATAGGATGGGGTTTTAACTTTCCATATGATCTCTTACGAGATGTGATACCAGGAAAAACTACTGCATATGGCATTATAAACACTTGCAGCCGTATTAAATTGAGATTCAGTAAATTTAAAAGTGCTCTTTTTAAGCACACAGCATATTTGTTTACAGAAGTTTTAAGTTAGTAAACTTCTATCCAAAAGCAAGATCTTCACTAACTAAAAACTTCTGTAAACAAATATGCTGTGTGCTTAAAAAGAGCACTTTTAAATTTACCGAATCGCAATTTAATAAGTCTCTTGATCACTAGTAACTTTACTTTTTACTTTCAAGTCCACAATTCTTATAGAAGACTAGACTACTTATTTATGCCCCAGAGATATATTCATCATGTTCAGAGATGCAAAATTGAACAAATAGTCTGAAGTAGTATTATTTATAAACAAACAAAATGCATAGAAAAAAAAATTAGATCACACAGCTACCCAACTAACTAAAGCAAACTAACCTAACTAAGCACATTCTTAAAAGGACATGTAAAAACTACTTCTTAGACATAAAGCCCCCCATTCAATTGAGGTTTTGGGAGATCCGGAGGCCCGTAAGTGAGGTTGCAAGCTACTTTTCTATTCAATTGGAGTCTTTTTGCGGGCTCGGAACAGCTTGAAGTTATAGGCTTGAAAAAATGGTGATGGTTAACCTCGCAACTTACCTCCTCCAGAAGCCTTTGATCTTTCACGTTCGCAGGCTAAAATTGCAAATCACTATTCAATTGCTCCATTTCACCAAGCCCGCAAATGTTTTCACACCAGTAAGCGCCAAATGAAGGAGAAAATCCTACAAGTGCTAGAGAGGACAGGAGAGGGGTTAAACACCTATTCGTAGCACTGTAAATGCAAATAAAAAATCAATACTGCACTGTAAATAACGGGGAAAGCCATAATAGACATTAGAATTAATTGCATAACAGTCTCAAGCCCGCAAATTGGCAAGAAATTTGATTTATTTTTTTATGTTTCATTTCAGGGTTAAATCGATCTCGGGTATCAATGAGTTAATACATATCAGGCCACCCACATGGACTAGAACAGTATTGGCATTCATTAATTGATTGACATGTAAACTCCATGTTTTAGTGACGTAATAAGGACAGTCTCATATTCTATTGGCTAATTTGAAATGGGCGGTTACGGGCTTGCTTAATTGATCATGTTCCTGCCCTGAAGTGCTCTGAACTTGCAGCCTTGAGCAATTGAATATCATCGCAATCGGGGACCAACGGAAGCCCGCAACTCACTTGCAGACATTCGGCTTTCTGTGATCGAGTTGCAGGCTTCAAATTGAATCTGGCCCAAAGCTTGCTACTACATAGGTTCTAATATAGTAGGGAAAATTCTGGCTCATTAGAATTCTACAATTTTAAACATTTTTTCCCCCTTACTTATAAGCCAAGAAGGCTTTACTCCTGCAAGAGACATTAATTCCCCAATTTAGCTAAATTAGCATATAAAGAAAATCAACCTACTCTGCTCTTAAGTACAATGCCAAAAAAGCTTTTGATAGGGTTAATTGGAAATGTCATTATCATCTTTTGGTTTAAATCCCACGGTTACAATTTATCAAGTCCATATAAAACAACCACTCCACTGCACAAATATTGATAAATGGTCATTTATATATCCCAATTACTATCCAGAATGGTACTAGATAGGGTTACCCTGAATTAATGGCATAACTTTGCATTAATATGGTTGGCTGAATTGCAGTTATTAAATATAATATTTTGCCGCAAATTTTTGTTTAAAGGGATATGTAAGTTTCCTGGGTTTCAAATGTTCCTAATAAACAGTTACTGATTAGTAGAAAAATAGGTATCATATTGAAAAGTTGAATGTACTTACATATTTATACGCTAGATACTGATATCTGGAAGTGCTATTCCATATGAGAATTTAAAGCTGAAAATCTTTGATAAGGGACGGGAAGGGGAGCTACCTGAATGATAACATTGGGGAACATGGTTCTGTCACCAGTGGAACAAACAAGCAGACTGTGTTAGGTAAAAAAAACGCTATTTTCCAAAATAATATCTCACAAACTGAATATCTTAAGAATTTATAACTTTGAATGTTTCATTCTCTTTGAAAATAACTTTAAAACGAATAACTTTATTTTAAAGGTTCACTATACAGTGAAACAAATATATATTTAAAAATGTTGAGTCTGAATAAAACCATAATTAAGCCAGAAAAGGTAATTAAGCTGCTTTTTAAATGGATTTTTTTTTGTAAGCCTCTATTGGATCTTAGAAGCATCCATGATATACTAGTGTAAGTTGTGTGTATAAAGGTGTGTTTACATATCTGGAGAGTTGTGGTTGCATTTATTGCTGCAGACTCCCTGCTTCTGGTCCTGTGAGGGAGAAGGGGTGTGGTGTCAATTTAAATCCAAGTATCTAACAAATACCTTCTTCCTTCTTCCTGCTCCTTCCTCCACATCCCGCCCCTCTACTGACTGATAAAGAAACACAACCATGACTCAGCTCTCAGGAATTAATGTAGAAAACACACAATTGATACCTTTACTCATAAGCAGTCTTCATATTTTTCAGAAATGTGTTATGCCCTTGACTTACACAGCTGCTAATGTTGTTAGATTGTTACACACTTCACAAATAAGTGAGTGTCGTCTTGAAATATAATTTACCCAACTAACCATTTCAAGATATAAAAATGAATATATATTTTCCGTAATGCCTGTCACTTTTTAAGAAATCTGTTTGTCTCATGCATACAGTATCTGCTGACATTCATTTCCCATCCTTAATCTTTACAGAGCATCTCCCAAATTAAACGTGTTGATGTACCATGAGAATCACTTCTTAGCAAAAATGATTTAGAGCAGACTTAGCCTGACTTGTGAATAACACTTTGGGAGAGAATGTCAACCTAAACGAGGATGAGATAATTAGTGTGATATATTGAAATGTACATAATAAGATAAAGCGATTATCTTTGTAAAATGAGCTAGAATGGGTTGGATGAAAAATAAAATAAGCACACTAACAAAATAGTCAAATGTGAAGATTGTGTGTTCTCATGCATTTCCTGTTCTGTATTGTATATGGACTTATTGTATTTGCTTGATTTTTAGTTGGAATCATGGGTGTAGGAACTGGAGGGGTTGGGGGAATGGGGGTACAACCCCCCCCCCCCAGATTTTTCTATATTTGTAAGTATTTATAAATATGGCCTATGTATACATTGAACTGCACCCCCCCCCCCCCCCCCCCCCGAGAATTATTGGGATTCCTACACTCCTGGTTGGAATAACCTTTTCTTGCTGGTTTTAGACATTTACAGCCTTATTAAATTGCAATTCTGCAAATCTAAAGGGCTCTATATAAGAACAGGGCATTTTTTGTTTCAGAAGTTTTTAGTTTTGAAGACCTTACTTTTGGATAGAAGTCCACTAACTAAAAACTTCTGTAACAAAAATGCTATGTGCTTAAATAGAGCCCTATTCAATTGGCCAAATTGCTATTTAATAAGGCTGTTAGATATTAAGACATTATAAATATGTATTAGGGTGGTGCTTTTTGTTTTTCTTCTTTATTTATTTATTTTTTTCTTCCTTCTTTATTTTTTTGAGAAAATTGTGATAGGAAAAGATAGTTTCTCTAATGTAGTAGTTAATGATGGTTTCAAGTAATGCACTTACTTGTATAGTCACCTTGAGCTCACATATAGGTTCTTTCAATTCCACATTGTCATTCTCTCTGAAACATTGTACATTGTAGTTAAAACTTTTATTTTAAAAGAAGATTACAACTCTGCTTACAGAAAGGGCTGGTATAGTACTTTTTGTATTTAAAAATACTCAGACGCTTCTTGGATTCTAAGAATATATGAGCTCAAAATGCCTACAAAAGTAAGAGCATTATTTATTTTAAAAGCCATTGAACTAGCACAGAAATGCTCTCTCTTCTTCTTAAAAAAATCTTTAAGAAAAAAAAGATGGAAGAAGAAGTGAAAAAACAAAGAGCGCCGCCAAAGCACATAATTATATATTTTTTCTTGAAATACAAAAGCATTAAAAGGAGATGTTCTTTAATTAAACAGATATGAAAGTTTTGTGTATTAATACATTTCTGCACTACTTAGGTAAAAAGCAGCCTCTATGTATGCAGTACATCTCATAAAACATGTTATTTGTATTCATATCTACAAATCCCCTCTAATGATTATGTTGACACCTCCAGGGTGTGTGTACATAGGCATCTGACCCCCGCCCCCCCCCCCCCCATCAGCATCCAGCAACAGGGGAGCAATATTAACCCACTATTTACCCGCTGTTGCTTGCTCAGCCAATCTCCTTGCAGCTTCCTTTATCTGTATGTCAGTAGCAATACATATCAGTGATAAACAACATATTCCAGGCTGCTTTGCAACACAAACAGGGACCCCAGAGTTAATTTAAAAGTTTCAGCTAACCTGATTGGCCAAAACAAATAATGTTGAATTTGATGCTAATTTAGCCTGGGGTTGGAGGTTGTTAACCCTAATGTCAATTGTCAGAAATTACAAGAGATTTTGCTGACTTCAATTAAAGTGTTTAAATGTTTATTTGGGGATTTTTCATGCAAAAATGTTTTCATACACTACTAATTCTCCTCTTCTAGATGCATTTATAATACAGCAATTTTAAGTATTCCTTTAAGAGTGGGCAGATTTATAATATATACAAAGAAATACAACATAATTTTAAAAGTATAATATAGGAGAACTGCAAAAGTGCAAAATAGATTTATAAAAACATGAAATGTAGATAGAAAAAATACATCGGCTATTTGCTTCCTGCATCTTCATGATGGAAAGCTCATTTGAACTTCTTACATACCATAAACTTAAAGGCTGTTAAGGAAAAAATATTCACTCAAGTTCCTCTCACCCAGCAATTATCAAGAGAAGAAGATGAGACGTAGGCCATCATTAAAAATAAGTTTCTTTTATTTACAAGCTTGAAGACAAATTGCACCAAGTCAATGGTGATTTTGTCAGGAACGGGATATGTTCCCTTTTATGGTCATAACTTTTTATTCTTTTTATCAAATTGGTATTTACGATTCACTGCCAATTTTACCAAAGTTCATTAGACATATTTTTTGTGAAACTACTAGCGTCATAACCCTGTTTGTGCAACTTGAAACATATTTGATAACACACTAAACACGCATAATGAAATGAAACAGTCATTATTATAAATATTAACTTATAGCAAAATACGTAGGGCCTCATTCAATTCGGGGCTGTAACTCGATTGCAGGAAATCGACTATTTGCAATCGAGTTACGTCCCCAAATTGAATAAAGTATTTTGCTATAACTTAATATTTATACTAATGCGGGCTCCAGTAGGTCTACTTTTACTCTGCTATTCAATTGGCCGGGCCTGAAAGTTAGGCACCAGTCGCGAGAATCGGAAACCATGCTCTCGGCAGTAGCATTTGCGGGCTTGAACATGATCGCAGACGCAAGCCCATAACTCGTGGTTCAAGCCTGTAAGATCGGAGCACTTTAAATGCAAATATAAATTTAATCTAGCACTGTAAATTATGGGGAACACAATGGGTGACATTAGAATTAAAAGCGCAACATTCACAAGCTGGCACATTGCCAAAATAAAATACTTTGTTTCATATTTAATTTCCGTCCAAAGTCCTACAGGCTTGAATGACCTCCAAGCCCATAAAAAATAAATATGAAATAAAGTATTTTATTTTGGCTATGTGCAAGCTTTTAATTCTAATATCACCCATTGTGTCCCCCATCATTTACAGTGCTGTATTTAATCTATATTTGAAATTCAAGTGCTCTGATTTGTAATTAAGCCTTGGTCCCAAAAGCTGCAGTCTAAAATCGCGATTCATTTGCTCCGATTTTCCCTTGTGAATCACTCCTTCAAGCCCGCAATTAGCAAAAATCCATGACATTTTTGCCAGTTGCGGGCTTGACGGAGTGATTCGCAAGGGAAAATCGGAGCAAATGAATCGCGATTTTAGAGACTGCAGCTTTTGGGGCCATGAAAGATCAAAGGCTTTGAGGGAAGTAACTTGGGGTTTGACGAATCGCAATGGATCACAGCTCGCAGCAAGTAACTCGATCGGAGCACGCAAACGGAAGGCAATTGAATAGCAAAGTAGCTTGCGACCTCCATTTGCGAGCCCGGATCTCTAAAACGTAGCAATTGAATGAGGCCCTTAACATAATAAAAAATTAGTATAAAGAGGCACAAGTGATTCACAAAATCTTCTTGCATGCAAAAAAGCATTTTACATATATTACAAACTTTTTCATAAAAAGGCATTAGTAAAAATTGTTTACACTTTTATGACATAAATTGATCATACCACAATTTAAGACGCCCTCTTTGAAATATAATAAACAAATATATTTAGTACATTTCATTATTTTTTGGAGAGCAGCCAGACCTATTCTGATGAGTCCCACAACCATGAAACTGTTGTGTAAGGACCTCATTCAATTGAATAGGGCTCTAAATAAGCACATAACATATTTTTTTAAAGAAGTTTCTAGTTAGTGAAAACCTTGCTTTTGGATAGATGTTTACTAACTAAAAACGTCTTTAAAAAATATATGTTATTATTTAGAGCCCTATTCAATTGGCCAAATTGCAATTGAATGAGGGACTAAGTTGGTAGGCTAGCACTTAAAAATGATGCTGTGCTTAAAATTATAACTTAACAATGGGCAGAACCTGTAATGGAACAGTTTTCACAAAGATTTCAAACCAAATGCAAAAGAGCAGTGTAGACTCCTACCCTACGCATCCCATCTCAGAGTTACTTGATTGCAGTGTATAGATTACATTTGCAGAGATTTGGAACTGGAACATATTTTTTCTCTTCTATAGATATGTAGATATAGACCGTTGGAAGTTATTTGCTTAGTAATTTAAATATATAGATTTGGTGACTGTACAATTACTAAGCTCAATGTACATATACACTTATTGGTCATATTTATTCTATGTCCCTTGCAAAAAAAACATATTTGACCTATGGTTGACTTCATATGGTCATAATTAGTGTGTAAATATACAGTGACGTTGACCTTCCCGTTACTATATGACACACATAGACTAATGATTGTGAGTTTACTGTACATTCTTTTTCATATGTCGAAAGGTTGATCTGACATTTGTGTGTGCAATTATTTCCTATCACATTATGTAGCTGTTATTTGTTATTTTGTTTAGTGTAATTATAATATTGATGCTGTCACACTAATGACGTGCCAATGCATGTTCTACATTTAATCTTCTTGTGTAGGGGTCTCGTAACATCACCTGCAGATACCTGATTAAGCTAATAGATGCAGGCACTTCCTTTGAAAAATAAGGTAAGATCTTTAATTTTACAAATTAAGCACTAATTTCAGTGTTACCATGGAAAAGACACAGTAAGTAAACTAAAAATACCATTAGGCTATTGATGAAGGAAGTGCCTCCCACATATACAGTCATACAAATAGTCTTTTTAATTCTGGAATGAATCCCACACACTTTTTTAAACATAAAGGATGAATATTAGGCGAGGCATAAATGGAAAGGAAAAATTCTGATAAACAAGTAAAGATTGATGCAAGATTGGGCCAAGAGTTCATGACACTTTAGGCAAACTACAATTTTGAGGTAGGGGTGGAGGAGCAACAGGCAGAAGTCCAGATCTTTAGTTTGATAAATGAATAAGATTGAAATTTACATCTTCCCCTTCATTGGCCCAGAAGTACAGTATTGCTTCAAAAGATGTCCCCGTATTTATCTAGAATTGTAAACCTCATATCACACAGACAACTACCACCAACGTATCATGGATCCCTCCAGGGTCCAGCAGAGCCATCAACATTTTTTTTTTTTTATTAAAAACTAGCTGTTTTACTTTTTTCCTACTTAATTAAACTCAACGTTTTCAAACATATATATTTGTTTGTCATTGTACAGTGGTCCTTTAATTATATTATTTTCCAAAGCTCATTAGCCATGGACATCCCTTGCTGGATAAATTATTGGAGTGAAGAAATATTTGACTTTAGCTGTTGAGTTTAATGTTACAAAGATCATAAAACGTGTAATATTTTTTAATGGTGAATTCTTGAAACACAGATGTTAGCCAACTTGATAAATGCATGTCATATTTTAATTTTATTATTTTAATGTTTTTGGTTTAACATCTCAAAAAAACATCACTCACAAGACACAACCAAAATTTGAATTCACTCTCTTATATCTTGACTACTGCAACTCTCTCCTTGCTGGTCTCCCCATCATTCGTCTCTCTTCACTTCAGTCCATAATGAATGCTTGGCTCATATACCATACTCATCCCTCTGGGTCTGCAGCATCTCTTGGTCAGTCTCTCCACTGGCTCCAGAACAAAATATAAAATCTTGACCCTAACGTATAAAGCACTCAATAATAACACACCTTCTTATATCACTGCTCTTGTCTCTATACAATATCCCAACCATCCTCTTCTCTCTGCTATAATGACCTTCTTCTTTCCTTTTCTCTTTCCTACCTCCTCTCATTCCTGTGTTTAGGACTTTTCTTGTGCTGCCCCTATTCATTGGAACTCTTTGCCTCGCTCCACTAAACTATCCTCCTGCCTCAAATCCTTCAAAACCTCATTAACTCTATTTAAATAAGCTTATCATCTCGAACCTTAATATGCATAATATATTGTACCTCAAATTTCTACACCCCACCCATACCCTCTAGACTGTAAGTTTGTGAGTTCTTCCATTCTTTTGTTATTTGTTAAAATTGTTTTTGACTTGTATCCACCCTGTTTAGCATGCGGAATATGTAGGCACATTACAAATACAAGTAAATAATAATAATAATAATGATTGTCCTAATATCAACTAGCGATGAATTGGTTTCCATTAAAAACTGGAAATCTAGGTAACTGGCTGCCTAATTGTCCCACATTGTTTTACATAATACTGAAAAAGTATTGGCAATCGAATAAGTATTCACAAACAGTCAAGAGAGAGGTGATTTTGTATTGCTTGATACAGCTGCTAAGAAAAAAACATGCTGGTTAAAGTCACCAAATCAGATGTTCAAGTGATTGAAATTTAGTGAATATAATTCAACACTTACAAAGTATTGTCACCTCTTGTCATTTCCAGATTGTGAAATTGCAAAAGAATGCAGCATGGATAGAAAAGAGATGAAAATTGCTGACACTTACAGTGGTAGTTTGACTTTTAACAGCTCGAAAAGATTTACTTTTATCTCAGTAGTTTCCTCTTCCCTTGTTAATAGCTGCAGAAGAAACAAAGTGAGGAAAATAGACCATTATATCTGGGGAACTGTCTCTTTTTTATGAAAACTGCAAATAAGGATGAAAAGCAAACAAGGAATCCAAATGTGATGGATATATAAAAAGATTGCTGGCTACAAACCCAGTTTAGAGGAGCGACAATGCCAGAGTGGGCGAGTATGCCTCAGTGAGCAGGTATATGAAGTGCCAGCATGTCAAATAATCTCAACTGGATAGGAAGAAGAAAAGGAAAATTATTTGGCACAGAAATATCCCTCATGTATAATTGGAATCAACAAAGTAGAAATTGATAATTGATTAGAGAACAAATAGAAAAAGTACACATTACCCCATGAAATATAGATCAACCGAGAGAGGTAAAGTAAAAAGTAACTTTTTAGTATAAAATTTATATAAGTAAATGTATTATAATATAATAAACTTTTTTTGGCATGGAAATATCCCTCATGTATAATGGGGGAATTAAAGTAAGAATTTTTGGCGGATTAGAGAACAAAAAGGAAAGTATATATAACACTAATTGAATACTAGATTGTGTCAGAAAGGTAAACCAACAAGTAACTTTTATTATAATACTTTTTTATAACTTTTATTATAATATGTATATAAGCAAACTTTTATTAATTTACAGTTTATAAAATTCTGGAAGTGATTAAAAAAATAATTTTGTGAATATATATTATGTATGCACTGTTATATACACAGCAGGATCTGCAGCTTGTATAAGCTGATATATGTGGGTATCATGCAGTGGCTATATGTGAAAATAAGAATCACAATACTGCATATATAGGGCCCTAAGCTAATCGGACACATAGTTGCACAAAATGTCTCTCTCGTAACTGTGGGTGTTTTTTTTGTGCAAGGAGGTTCATGGCCCCACTGCCACTATCACCCCTATGAGCCCAGGAAACCCAGTTGATTCCCTACTCTCTTGTGCAGAAGAGAACTCTCGGGGACTCCCTTCCCAGCTTACCCCAAACCCTACGTATAGATATAAATGAAGGTCCTGTAAGGATCACTGTGGCTCCTAATGAGCTTAATATGCTACGGAAGTCCTTAAAGTACCTCTGTGGAATTTAACCCATGCCATACCACATTTAACCCCAATAAAAATGTGACTCATAGGTATCACTTTACTCCCATGGTATAGAGTCCCATGTTATCTAACATTTACCCCTAATACCATGTCGGTCTATGTAGACCCCCTTGGTATCTAAAATTATCCCCTAGTTCCATGAGGATCCACAGAAACAGAGAAACTGCCGGTGCAGCCAGTGCAAGGCACTAAGGCCCTGCAGCCCCCTAGTCCAACCTGCCATGGCTGCCACGCTCATATGGATTAAATACAATATTTAGCTTTTTCTGATTGGCTAAAATACAATTGATGTATATTTCAGCCAATCAGAATACATTTTTGGATGTGTCCCTGCTTATTATTGTGTGAAATTATTTAACCAATCAGAATTGATAAGATCCATCATTTTGAGCATTCTCATTGGTTAAACAATTTCCCTACACAGAAATGAACAAGGGCACATCCAAAAATTAGTTCAGACTGGCTGAAATGTGATTGACTCCTATTTAATCCGATCAGAAGCCGCAAAAATCGTATTTAAGCCGTAAAAGTGTGTCAAAAGGCATTTGAGGGGGGAAGCGTCTGTATAATAGTTAATAATTTAGTTAATTTTTTAGAACTTCAGTTTTTTTTTATTTGGAGGGCCCTTTCCGTGGCCCAGAAGATTGAGGTTCACAGGCCTCAATCGACATAAAAGAGAACACAAATCTTCAGAGCATTTTATCCAGAGCAGAAGATTGAGGACATCAGTGGGTGAGCTTTAAGGGTAGGTATGCATGGAGTTTTATATTATTATTTTACTAGTCATTTGCCTGTCATAAATGACGGGATAATATAGATAATTTTCCCCCCACCCGCTTCCCTTGTATCTCTTCCCCCTCTCCCTCCCCTGGAACATATACCCCTAACTTGCCATACCATATCCTTTAGCACTATTTAGCACAGAATTTCTAGTACTCGGCTCCTGACAATAGCGGTACATTACTACAGTGTAACTCTAATAAACTTATATTGGCATAGCTCAGGTTCCAAATGTTATTAATAGCATACATTTAAAGTAGATATTTTAACAAGATTTTTTTAAATTAAAAGTTATTAGACATTAAATATACACCAAGGTTTGTAATTTTTACCTGTCAATCAATCTTTATGATCCACCTACCAAGCATTTGCTGTTTCTATTAATACAGTGTAGCCGATTTCCCCTTGAGGTCGGCATGCATTGTTTTCAGGGGAATAATTACTCTATGAGGTCTGTACATGCTCGCATCTGTCTATCAATGAGGTTTAGTTTGAAAACAATGAGCCCGATTCAATGGAGCTTTCACATGTTACTGGAGCCCGTAAGTGAGATTGCAAGTTAATTTGCTATTCAATTGGTGTCTTTTTGCCGTCTCCGAACGTGTTACGAGTTACCCTCTTGATAAAATTGCGATGGTTAAAACTGCATCTTATAGCCTCCCAAATCCTTTGATCTTTCACTTTGCAAGTTATGATCGCTAAAATCGCAAATCCCTATTTAATTGCACAAATTCCCCAAGCCTACAAATGGTTTCACACCCGGAAACGGCAAATGTAGGAGAAAATCCTACGAGTGCCTGAGAGGACAATAATGGGTAAAGCGATGAAAGACATTAGAATTAATTGCACAACAGTCTCAAGCCCGCAAATCGGCAGTATATAAGATTTATTTTAATGTGTCATTTTGGGGTTAAATCGATCTTGGATATCAATGAGTTAATACATATCAGGCCAACCATATGGACTAGAACAGTATTGGCATTCATTTTCATAATTCTGTATTTGAGACTCTGAACGCTTATCGGACCCCCAAACCTAATTGATTGACATGTAACCTCCATGTTTTACTGCCATAATAATGACAGTCTCTTTTTCTATTGGTTGATTTGCAATGGGAAGTGACTGTCTTGCTTAACTGATCATGTTCAAGCGAGGGTCCGCATTTGCGGTGGTGGGAGCATCCCAACATCGGCTGTGTTAATACACACAACTTCATAACAAAAAAAAACTTAAAGTCGCCTCACACCCGCTTACACCCAGACACACAGACGCAAGACTTAACAAAAAAACAGTAAAAAAGGCCCCTCACACGCTCTTAACACACATACGCACGACTTAGAAACAAATACACTGCGTCGTACACGTAAAAGCTAACTGCATATATCGAAAAAAAATACTGCAACATCGCAACAAAATACGACCGCATCGGAAAAAAATACGGCCGCGAAAGACCCATTCCAACCGCTGCGCATCAAAACATCAAACACAAGAAATAAACACAACAAACACATAAACAGCTTACTTACAGCACGGGGGGGCATCCGGCACCTCCAAAAGTTCATTTACACGTCTATTTAAGTCCAAAACAAAGAGTTTAAACGGCCGAAAATCGGCTAAGCGAGAGAAAAAATGGCCGCCGAACAAAACGAAAACGAGGCTCCAGACGTAACTACACTACACTTACTCGCAATAATGAAACACATACTATGCGGAACGGATCACACTCATATTAAACACCATTTTAACCACTACTACGCACAAAATGGCGGATGGAACGCAAATTGTAAGCTGGAACGCAAATAGCGCATGCGTATTGCGTTCTAACGGTCTAACTTTCCAGAATGTTCTACAAGTTTATAAATACTGCCTATTTGACAGAGAAAAATACATTTCTACTCAGGTGATGAACAGAGTGACTTCAGACATAACTGCTGCTAAAACTTGAGAAGACAATTCTTTACTAATTTCCTACTTTACATTGTGCAAATTACAACTGAGAGGTAAGCTATAATATATAACATTTTATTATCAAGACAGGACATCAAAAAAAAAATTTAAATAAGAAAAAGAGGTTTATGTATACTGACATGTGACACGCACATATATGTGTATAATGTATACTGACATGTGACACGCACATATATGTGTATAATGTATACTGACATGTAACACGCACATTTATGTGTATTGCCCCTGCAACAAAATTATCTTAAAACAAACTAATTAAACAACTACATTTAAATTACATTAGAAAAAAATAAGTTGGGACTATTAAAATATGAGTCATGTATACTGATATGTGACACGCACATATATGTGTATCATCTATAGTCACATGTCACACACACATTTATGTATGTTGGCCAAAAATAAAAATAAGGTTAATTTAACAATTACAATATGATTCATGTATAGTGATATGTCACACGCACACAAAAATTACTTTCAACTATGGAAATGTGCTTCATGTATGTGACATATGTGTGTAGCCCCCACCAAAAAATAATGTTAATTGAAAATAATTACAGAAGTATATTTAAATGACATTAATTTACTGCAATTCAATAGATCACCTAAAGCTTAATCTTTCTACTTTTTTTAATATTCAAACAGACTCTGCATCAACAGCGTCACTCAACAATTTGCACCGTGCATTGTGAAGCACAATCCCTTTTAAAGAACACCAACAAAGAAGAAGAGGTAAGATACAAAAATACATTAAATGCTGAAAAGGCCATGCTTTGCTAAATAAAATAAAAAATTATATAATTCACTATTTCACTTTATTTTTCAAACAGACACTACAAGAAGACCGGCGGATTAAGATTGGCAGGAGGGGACCCTCTGTCATTCGACACTTCAATCAAGGTAAAGTATTAAGTATAAAAAAGAAAAGAACCATGAGCCTCATTCAATTGTGAGTTGACCAATTGAATAGGGCTCTATATAAGCACATAACAGATTTTTTAGACAGACATTTTTATTTACTGAACTTCGATACTAAATCAAGGTCTTCACTAACTTAAAACTTCTGTCAAAAAATATGTTATGTGCTTATATAGAGCCCTATTCAATTGGTCAAAACGCAATTGATTCAGGACCTAAATATGTTTAATGGCCGAGGGCCTCATTCAAATGTGATTTGCCCATTTCAATAGGGCTCTATATAAGCACAGAGCATATTTTTTTACAGAAGTTTTTAGTTAGTGAAGACCTTGCTTTTGGATACAAGTTCACTAACTAAAAACTTCTGTAAAAAAAGATGCTCTGTGCTCATATTGAGCCCAATTCCATTGCCAAAAACGAAATTCAATGAGGCCCTCACAATATAACAAATCCAGCAACCAAAGGCCCTCATTCAATTGATATTTTGGACAATTCAATAGGGCTCGAAATAAGCACATTTAGAACCCTATTGATTTGGCCAAACTGCAATTGAATGAGGGCCAAAGTATGCAACATATGGTACACACAAACTGGTACACACAAAACAGGATTGTAACAAACACATAGCAAACTAAATTCATATTCTTTTTCAATGTTTAACAACCTATAACCATTAGAAAAAACACTACATAAGTATAACAAAAGTGGTGCCCATCAAAAGGATTGTACGAAAACTCACAGCAAACACATAGCAAACTACATTTAGATTCTTATTTAATGTTTAACAACCTATAAGCCTTAGAAAGAAGCCTAAATAAGCATACCAACAGTGGTGCGCACCAAACAGGATTGTATGAAAACTCACACAAACACATAGCAAACTACATTTAGATTCTTATTTAATGTTTAACAACCTATAAGCCTTAGAAAGAAGCCTAAATAAGCATACCAACAGTGGTGCGCACCAAACAGGATTGTATGAAAACTCACACAAACACATAGCAAACTACATTTATATTCTTATTTTATGTTTAACAACTTATAAGCATTAAAAAAAACATTAATAAGCATACCAACAGTGGTGCGCACCAAACAGGATTGTATGAAAACTCACACAAACACATAGCAAACTACATTTACATTCTTATTTAATGTTTAACAACTATAAGCCTTAGAAAGAAGCCTAAATAAGCATACCAACAGTGGTGCGCACCAAACAGGATTGTATGAAAACTCACACAAACACATAGCAAACTACATTTAGATTCTTATTTAATGTTTAACAACCTATAAGCCTTAGAAAGAAGCCTAAATAAGCATACCAACAGTGGTGCGCACCAAACAGGATTGTATGAAAACTCACACAAACACATAGCAAACTACATTTATATTCTTATTTAATGTTTAACAACCTATAAGCCTTACAAAAAAGCCTAAATAAGCATACCAACAGTGTTGCGCACCAAACAGGATTGTATGAAAACTCACACAAACACATAGCAAACTACATTTATATTCTTATTTAATGTTTAACAACCTATAAGCCTTAGAAAAAAGCCTAAATAAGCATACCAAAAGTGGTGGGCACCAAACAGGATTGTAGAAAAACACAGAAATAATGTCATTTTTTAGTTAATACAAATACATTCAAATAAAATTACATTTTCATTTTTATTTTATACCAGATACTGTGTCAAGAACATCGGACCAGGAGTTTCAACAGAGGACCAGACCAGCGGACGAGGACTTTCAACAGAGGACCAGACGATTGGACGAGGACTTTCAACACAAGACCAGACCATCAGACGAAGGCTTTCAACACAGGACCAACAAAGATTCTGCTTCAAATCAAACTTCAACCAAGGTACAGTATAACAAGTAAAAAAAGAGAAAAATTAATTAATATTCTTCTTTAATGTTTAACCACCTATAAGCCTTAGAAAAAAGCCTAAAGAAGCATACCAAAATTGCGGCCCACCAAAAAGGATTGTAGAAAAACACAGAAATAATGGCATTTTTTCATTAATACAAAGACATTCAAATAACATAACATTTTAATTTTTATTTTATAACAGATACTGCGTCAAGAACATCGGAACAGGAGTTTGAACTGAGGACCAGACCAGCGGACGAGGACTTTCAACAGAGGACTACACCATCGGACGAGGACTTTCAACACAGGACCAGACCATCGGACAAAGGCTTTCAACACAGGACCAACAAAGAATTTTGCTTGAAATAAAACTTCAACCAAGGTACAGTATAACAAGTAAAAAAAGAGAAGAAAAAAATAAAGATCTTAGCTTTGCATCGATGTCAACAGAAAATACAATTTAAAATAAACCACCGGTAACTATAACTGTTGAAAAAATATAATGAACACATTTTTTATCTATCTCTTATTTGTCTTTTAGGGCCAATAATCTTTAACAGTAAATACAAACTTCAATGTAAAATTTAAAAAAAAAATTGCATAGTCCCAAAAAGTCTAAAAACACAGAATCTATACAATTTGTCATTGTAACATTCCAGTCCTAAACCCTAATTTAATTGCCATTTGACAAATTGAATAGTGCTGTAAATAAGGACATAACATCTTTTTGAAAATACCTTTTTAGTTACTGAAACACTTGCTTTTGGATACATGTTTAATAAATAAAAACTTCTTTAAATAATTATCTGATGGCCTTATTTAGACCTCTATTCAATTGACCGCATTGAAATTGATTAAGTATAAAATGTAAACACACTGTTGATAACAATTTGTCATGAAAAACAACTTAACATCTCTAAATAAACTAATGATACATTATTTTATTTTTACAGATTAACATGGCTGATAACGAGAGTAAACAAGAAAAGAAGAGACGCCAAGCTAGAGAACGACGACAGAGAGCAGACAGCCAGCAGACACCGGAGAAGAAGGAAATTCGACGAGAAAAAGAACGCAAAAGAATTGCAAGGAAAAGACTGTCACCTGCAGAAATTAAAGATATGTCAAAAAAAGCAACAAAGAAAATAAAGCATTTACAACCTGTTGCTCAAACATCAGATGACATTTTAACAGAAAAAATACAACAGATACCAAAAAAAGCAACAAAAAAAACAAAGCATTTAGAACCGTTTCATGAAACATTACATGACATTTTACCTCAAACAATACAACATATACCAAGAAAAGCCACGAAAAAAACAAAGCATTTAGAACCTGTTGTTGAAACATTATATGACATTTCACCTGATGAATATGAAAGTCAAAATCCTATATGCTTTGGAAATTGTCCTCTACTCAAGTCTTTAGCAGTAGAGGTTCATAGTTGTGGGGACATGACTACTCAATGTCAGTTTTGTGAGGCTTATTTTTTTAAACAGGAGAGACCCAGAGATGGCCAATTTATTAGTTGCTGTCAAAAAGGCAAGTTCAAACTTCCAGAAAGGAAACAAATTCCTCTCTATTTACAAAACATTATAACTGAACCTACTTTTCCAAACTACAAAAATGTTAAAACAAACATAAGATCCTACAATAGTGCCATATCCTTTGCATCCATGGGGGCAACATTAGCTGCTAATGTACCATGACATGGTCCTTACTGTTTTAAAGTCCAAGGACAAATTTATCATCGCACTTCCCATTTACATCCAGAGGAAGGAAATCAAAGAAAATTCGCTCAACTATATGTCCTAGATACAATGGAAGCTGTTGACCAACGTATGCAGATGGAAGAAAATAAAAAATGCTTACCCAGTGTTTTCATAGAGCTAAATAACATTATGGACAACAATCCCTACAGTAAAGCTTATAAAAAATTGGCAGAAGTATAAAATGAACAACTACTTCATGCACAAACACATCAGTTACCAATGCCGAAGGTTAATATGGTGCTTAAAAGAGACACACATACTGATAAACGTTGTTATAACTTGCCAACATCAAATGAGGTTGCAATGGTGTTTCAGAATGATGAAGGAGAACCACCATTTCAAAGAGACATTCGAATATATCCCAGAAATGAGGAGCAACCGTTTATTAATATGAGTATCTTAAGTCCAAATTTAGATCCAATGACATATTCCATCTTTTTCCCACACGGAGAAGCAGGTTGGCAACCAAAATTAACTCTTCCCAGTTACCCAAATGCTAAAGCCAGAATCCGAAATAATGTTTCTATGCTTGAATTTAAAGTAGCTCAAATTGCCATTCGCAATGTATTTAATCCAATTTTATGTGGTGGAAAACTAACACAACAATGGATTATTGATTCATATTTGCAAGTTGAGGCAAATAATTTAAACTTTATCAAATATCAACAAGATAAACTCCGTGTAGAACAATATTCTGGATTAATGGACTATGTTGCTGACGTGGCTACAAGCAGAGACATGACAGCTGGCAAAGCCATCATTTTACCATCTTCCTTTCAAGGATCTGCTCGGAATATGAGAGAAAGATACAATGATGCTATGGCTATTGTCACTAAATTTGGCAAACCCGATTTATTTGTGACATTTACATGTAATCCACAATGGCCAGAAATTACACTAAATCTACTTCTTGGACAAACTGCTTCAGATCGACCAGATTTAGTAGCCAGAGTTTTTAAGATTAAATTAAATTAATTAATACGTGACTTCACTATAAATCAGTTATTTGGCAAATGTCTTGCTTATGTATATACCATTAAATTTCAAAAAAGAGGCCTTCCACATGCACATCTTCTAATAATACTTCAAGAAAAAGATAAATTAGATACTTCGGACAAAGTGGATGCAGTCATTGTTGCTGAACTACCAGATCCAGAACTATATGAGATTGTTACTCATCTCATGATTCATGGACCCTGTGGTGACCTTAATCCACAATCACCATGTATGGAAAATAATAAATGTTCCAAAGAATTTCCAAAAGATTATAGAGACAAAACCTATGCCAATTGTGATGGATATCAACTTTATAAAAGAAGAGAAGGAGATAGTGCCATTATTCATGGAAAAAAAAGTGGACAATAGATATGTAGTACCCTACAATCCACATTTACTCATGAAGTACAACGCCCACATCAACGTAGAAGCCTGCACTTCCATCAAATCCATTAAATATGTCTACAAATATATTTACAAAGGTTACGGTGCAGCTACTGTAGTCGTCAAAAGTGCAGACAACCCTGAAAGTAGTGAGTTAGTACATGATGAACTTGCATCTCATGTAGATGCTCGCTATGTCAGTGCGCCAGAAGCTATGTGGCGGCTTTTAAAATTTGAAATGCATGATAGATCACATGCAGTATATAGGTTAGCAGTACATTTGCCACAACGACATTTAGTCTATTTCCATGCTGGAAATGAAATGAATGCATTGGCCCAAAGTGAAGATCGTCACACTACACTAACTGCATGGTTTGCATTAAATTCCACTGATGCTGAAGCAACACAATACTTATATATTGAAATTCCATAATCACCATGTTTTTGTGAATGGATTATGGAGACCAAGAAAAACCAGAGGCAATAAAATTATTCCAAGAATTTACACAGTCAGTCCAAGAGATGTTGAACGTTTTTGCTTACGGATATTACTTTTAAATGTTCCAGGAGCACAAAGTTTTGAACAATTAAGAACTGTTAATGACATTGTATATGAATCCTTCCATTTAGCTGCAAGACATAGAAACTTACTCGCTGATGATACAGAGTGGGAAAGATGTTTAGAAGAAGCAGCACAATGTCAAATGCCACGACAGATGAGAGAACAATTTGCTTTTATTTGTATCTTCTCAAATGCTCCAAATGCATTAGCTTTGTGGGAGACTTTTAAAAGTAATATGGCTGAAGACTTTATGCGACGATACAATGAACCCATTGCACACTTAAAAGCGTTAATGGAAATCCAAGAAGTCTTTTTAACTCATGGATTAAGTTGTGCAAGTTTTAATTTGCCTGATCCAGGTCTTATAGATGACATTAACTTTGAAGACTATGACATTCAACTACAAGCAGAAAGAACAGAAGAAAGACTTGCAACTTTAAATACACTACAATTGCAAGCATTTCATGCCATTAAAAATGCTATAGATGATGACATGGTGACAGAGCGTTATTTCAATCTTGATGGACCTGGCGGATCAGGAAAAACATATTTGTACAATTTATTAATGAGTTCAGTACGAGCTCAAGGAAAAATAGCAATGGCGTTTGCCACTACTGGAATTGCTGCACTTTTATTAGAAGGTGGAAGAACTGTTCATAGTGGATTTAAACTGCCAGTGCCTATTTTAGAAAATTCTGTGTCAGATATTCGCATGACATCCTTACAAGCAAAGAAATTGAAGAAATGTAAATTAATTATAATAGATGAGGCCACAATGATGTCATGCTATGCCCTCCAATGTATTGACCGTTTGCTTTGTGAAGTCATGGATAATATTTTTCCATTTGGTGGAAAGGTAATGTTGTTGGGTGGCGATTTTAGACAAACATTACCTGTCGTTGTACATGGAAATCGAACTGACATTATCGAAACATGTATAAAGTCAAGTACAGTATGGAAACATTTTACCCGTCTTCAACTGCAACAAAATATGAGATCAGAAGGCCAAACTGATTTCAATGATTGGCTTATTAAAATTGGAGAAGGCAGAACAGAAAAAATACTACATTTACCTGATGACACTGTAGAGATCCCACCTCATATGATTTGTCAACAAGATATTATATCGGCTATATTTGAAGGGAGCATAAATAACGAAGAATATTCCGAGCTTGCCAACCAAGTTATACTGACGTGTAAAAATAAAGATGCATTAATACTCAATAATGAAATCTTTAAAAAAATTAATGCACCACAAAGAAATTATCACAGTGCTGATTCTGTACTTGCTGATGACAATGAAAGTCAGGCAAACTTTTCAACTGAATTCATTAACTCTTTAACTCCTTCTGGAATGCCACCACATATTTTGCAGCTAAAGAAGGGTGCAATTATCATGTTACTGCGAAATATGAACCCCAAAAAAGGCCTATGCAATGGCACAAGATTAATTGTTCAACAATTAAAGGACCATTTTATAGATGCTGAAATTTTAACTGGGACCCATAAAGGAGAGAGAGTTTTCATACCAAGAATAGATTTAGCACCAAGTGAAAGTAGTCTCCCTTTTATACTTCAAAGAAGACAATTTCCCATTATTATGGCATTTGCCATGACCATTAATAAATCACAAGGTCAAACTTTCAAATCTGTGGGTATTTTCTTGGAAGAACCAGTTTTTGCACATGGTCAATTGTACGTTGCGTTGTCACGGTGCAAAAATCCACAGGCTATTAAAGTTTACATTGAAAACAATGAAAGTCAAGGTGATTTATTAGAAGATGGACGTATTTTTACTAAAAACATTGTCTACTATCAAGTACTATAAATTTGCAGGATACAAATTAAAGATGCCAACATTTTTTAAAAGCATTCCAAAATACATAACAATTGGTTGTTTAATTCAGTCATAATTAATTGAAGTACTGTTTATGAATGATTCACCTCACAAAATACTTGCCTTGCATGGTTAGTAAAAATTATGTTAAAATGTTAAGTCACTATGTTAATGTTTCTAATGTTACAAGTTTAAAAAATATATTTTCAAGTTATTTCATTCAACAGATTACAAAGTGGATGTTAAGAGGTCAAGCACCTTTTAAGTCACAATGTAAATATTGTCTGTTATCTTAAGATTACTACCTACATTAATGTTTATCGCCAGTTTATGTGCTCAGTAATGAATTACTTTAAATACGTACGTTTTAAGGAGAGTTTTACTGTATGCCTTCCTCTACATTCAATGTATATTCAAGTTAACAATTATTGTGATAGAAATTGCATTTTAATACTGATTAATTTAAAGGTCAATTGTTTTTACATTTAAATGTTAATACTTTTAATAAAAAATTAGGTTACAAAATGTATTCACTATGTTCCTGTTTATAATGTTCAAAATTATACCAATGTTTTGTCAACTTCTAAACTTACATAAAAAATAAAGTTCAAGTTTAAAAATATATACTTTGAAGGTTATTGCTTACATATATTTTAAACTTCATGTTAAAATTCGCAACGTTTCAAGAAGGCTTTTTACTTTCCTATTCATTCAATGTATATTAAAGTTAACAATTCTTCAGATACAAATTACATTTTAAAAAACCATTACATCAACATTTTACAAAAATACACGTTCATATTAAAATACTTACAAGTGACAAAAATATATGTTAATAACTAAACAACTTGACAAACATATACATCACATTGCCGTCATTTTTAGACGGGCAAGTCGCTAGTAAATAATAATTATAAGTTTATGAAGTATTTGTTACAATATACCAATAATATAAGCTCTTCTGCATGGTCTTTAAGTCGGTGTACCCAGTAGCAAAGAGAAACAAGTGACCTCTTATTATAATTAACGGTTGGTGGCTGATGGGGTCAATGTTGCTATACATCCAGAGTGCAACTTGTTACAATATTGTATTATCATAGCAACCAGAGTGAGAGTAAGCCCTCATAGCAACAATATAATTCACGGCTAGCAGTAACTTATTAATTAGAAGGTATTTAAAATATCTAAATTGCTGTACCCAACAACCTGTTCTAGACTTTCTGCATATTTGTTGAACAAAAAACAAAGTTAGAGGTGCTCAGTCAGAGAATGAACTAACATTAATAGGTTATTTCTATGGACATGATAACCCACTATGAGAGCAACCTCTTTTAGCCACTTGTGTCCTTCACAGGGAGAAATATCCTGTAGTATATCAGTCTGGTCTCACTCACTAGAGTGACCCATCCCCTGGTATTGAGGGTTTCCATTTATGACTTGAAGCTAGTAAGACAAGCTTCCAGGGAGTTCCATGTGCTCCTTATTAAAAATTATTATTTCCTCATAGAAAATGACCCATACCCCTTCTAAGGACATTGTTCAGAATAAACAGAGCTACAAGGACACCCTCCTTGTATAATTCAAATCCTGCTGCTGCAAAGCTTCATAAAGAAAAATCAAGTGCAGCATACCCTTCACCAAATCACCCCTACCATCGGAACATCCAAAGCAGCATTAATGAATGTGTATGAGTTGAAGGAGAAAGCAAAGAGAAGTGAGTGCGATTGATGCAGATCATAGGAGCGATCTGCCATTACACACGTTACGTGCTGCAACATTCCCCCACAACATGTTACAGCTGAAAAAAATAACCACCTCTGAGAGACTACCTTCCAGCTCTCTCTTCTCAGAAATTTCTACTATTACAAACTAACCCCATTGCTTTCCACTTTGCAATCTCTTGTGCAGTGGTGGAGGTGAGGAAGGCAAGTACAATTGTAAGCTCCCAGTCAATATTTGCGTAGGACTACAGTGCCTTGTGAAAGTATTCACCCCCTTGGCATTTTTCATGTTTTGTTGCCTCACAACCTGTAATTATCATGGATTGTTTGAGGATTTGCATCATTAAATTTACAGAACATGCCCATAACTTTGAAGACGTTTTTTTTTATATTGTAAAGCATACTACAAATAGGACAAAATAACAGAAAAAGTCAATGTGCATAACTATTCACCCCCCTAAAGTCAATACTTTGTAGATCCACCTTTTGCGGCAATCACAGGTCCAAGTCTCTTTGGATAAGTCTCTAGAAGCTTGCCACATCTTACCACTGGGATTTTTGCCCATTCCTCCTTGCAAAATTGCTCCAGCTCCTTCCAGTAGGATGGTTTGCGCTTGTAAACAGCAATCTTTAAGTCTGACCACAGATTTTCTATTGGATTGAGGTCTGAGCTTTGTCTAGGTTATTCCAACACATTTACATGTTTCCGCTTAAACCACTCAAGTGTTGCTTTAGCAGTGTGTTTGGGGTCAAGGTGAACCTCCATCCTAGCCTTAAATCACGCACAGAGTGGTACAGGTTTTGCTCACGAATATCCCTTTATTTAGTACCATCCATCTTTCCCTCAACTTGGACCAGTTTCCCAGTCCCGGCTGCTGATGGTGTTCTTTGGGTGATGTGATGTGTTGGGTTTGCGCGTTTTGTTTGATGGACGAAAAGTTAAATTTTAGTCTCATCAGACCAGAGCACCTTCCTCCATACATTTTGGGAGTCTCCCACATGCCTTTTCGCAAATTCAAAATGTGCCATTTAGTTTTTTTGCTGAAAGTAATGGCTTTCTTCTGGCCAATCTGCCATAAAGCCCAACTCTATGAAGCGTACGGCTTATTGTCGTCCTATGTACAGATACTCCAGCCTCTGCTGTGGAACTCTGCAGCTCCTCCAGGGTTACCTTAGGTATATGTCCTGCCTCTCTGATTAATGCCCTCCTTGCCCGGTCCGTGAGTTTTGGTAGGTGGCCGTCTCTTGGCAGGTTTGCTGTTGTGCCATGTTCTTTCCATTTGGTCTGATAGATTTGATGGTGCTCCTGTGGATCCTCAAAGATTTGGATATTTTTTATAACCTAACCCTGACTTGTACTTCTCAATAACATTGTCCCTTACTTGTTTGGAGAGTTCCTTGGTCTTTATTGCAGTGTTTGGTTAGTGGTGCCTCTTGCTTAGGTGTTGCAGACTCTGGGGCCTTTCAAGAAAGGTGTGTAAATGTAATGACAGATCATTTGTCACTTTGATTGCACACAGGTGGACATAATTTTACTAATTATGGGACTTCTGAAGGTAATTGGTTGCACCAGAACTTTTTATGGGCTTTACAACAAAGGGGGTGAATACATACGCACATGCCAATTTTCTGTTTTCCATTTCTAAATAATGGTTTATAGTATATATATATATATATATATATATATATATATATATATATATATATATATACACATAGTTTAATAGTATATACTTTTCTCATTTCACTTCACCAACTTAGACTATTGTGTTCTGATCCATCACATAAGATTCAGATTAACAAAACATTGAACTTAAGGCTGTTATGTAACAAAATAGGTAAAAAGTCAAGGGGGTGAATACTTTTGCAAGGCACTGTATACTGCATATGGACAATAGTCAATAATATGTTTTGTTGAAGCAAGCACTACCCAACTGCGCCTTAAATAGATCTTTTTCTATATTGACATGGACTGAGTTGGCTAAGCTCTCCTTCCCAGGGCTTGGTGAGGTGACAGACCACCAAGGGAAGTCCTTCATAGCATCAATTGCCAGCCACACACATGGCCAGTTTACCCATTGGGCCAACTAGGCAACCACCTGGGTGTACTACTCTGTGAAGGGCAACCATTTTTTAGCTCAGAAAAATATAAATAATTTGGCCCACTTTCAACTGAATTTAAAAAAGAAGTAATAGCTAGGTGTGTGTATGAGTATTTAAGTTGTAAAAATGTTTTTTATGGGGAAATGTCTGTGATTTGCTCACACAGCAAGAGTGTGATATACACGCACAGAAAAGGGAAAAATGAGTGCATGCATACCTTGTGCACGCACTCGCAGGGGCTCCTCACTTCACTGCCCAGAGGCTCAACAAAAGTAGATTTTGCCCTGGCTACCCATGCCAACTACAGCAAATTTAATTGGGCACTGTACAGAGAGATATTTCATCCAACACTAATGAAAGAAACCCTCTTAACAATATCTGCATAAACTGTGTCATAAGTGGATGGACATCTGCAGCAAACGCTACTGTTACAGCCATTGCTCATTGCATCTGAATATTTTTTTTACACACAGTCCCAAGTTCATCAAGGAAAATGATGTTTACCACATGAAAACCAACAGACCATATCAGACTGTAATATCACACTGAACTCAAGAAAAACTATCTCTCTCAATACCTGTTTTTTGATATGTGCAGCTACTTTTGATGCAGGCAAGAATCAAGAGTGGTTCAGAAGAATAACAAGAATCAAATAAAAAATACATCTAAAGAAAAAAATAACAAAGCAAGCCAATAAAAAACAGTACAAGCAGTTTATCATAGGATTTTGATCCCTTGTTGACCTCTTGTGCTTCACCAACTGAGTCCTGAGTATTCCTTGTACTGCTAAGCTAGCTTTCCTAATAGAAACATTTCTAAACCCCATTTATAAAACAAAGACAATAGGCCAGAGTAGACAAGGAACAACTCAAGAACAGAGAGAAAGAGAAGCAATGGAGGAGAACAAAGAATGCTTCCAAAGTACAAATATGTCCAAGAAAAGCCACTACCTGTTACCATGATTAAAGAAAACATAGAACCTATATTCTCTGCTCAAGCAAGCTACATGCATCAGTAGATGAATTTGCAGCTCATGTCCAAACAGTTCAACAAAATATTGAAGAAACAGAAAAAAAACATGGTAGCACTCATCCCTAATATGGAGACTTTAAAAAAACATTCAACAAAAGAAAATTAGTTCCAGCTCATCAAATATATGGAGGTACCCCAAGTATTTTGGGAGAAGACTTGAACATATTGGAAAAAACAAATCTGGAGAGAACAGCTAAGCCTTTCAAACATAAACCCCCAAACTACTGATCAAAGTGGCAGAAATGACATCATTTGGTGCCTGGGTAGGGAAACACCACACTGTGAGTGAATTTTTACAATTTGGAGAAACATTATTTATTCCTTTGAATATAATCTTATATCTAATGGCCTTGATAGTTTTGGCAGAAACAGGCGGCAAGAGACTTTCCAAAAGGTCTTACTTACTTGTCTAACTCCTTCACAAACCAGCTAACAGTTTTATGTTTCTTTTCTTCATTTGCAAAACAGTTGCTACATAAAAGGACATATGTTGTCTTCAATTTCTAGTTTCCCTTTGTATACATGTGTAAGAACAGTATTTTCCAACCCGCGTAGAGAGGTATATAAGGCAAATTAATAAGGCAGGCCCCTGTTAGATTGCTGTGGGTGCTCTCAAAGCTTGCAATAAAGAAACTTTATTGATGGCCCTGATTTTGACTCCTTCCTTGTGTAAGGAGTTTTCCCATATTAGACTTTATATCACATACTCATCTTTTCTGAAATAATAAATCCTTCTCTTTCCATAAACAAATACAAATAAAGGATAATAATAAACTCTGTTCTCAATCATCTTAACTAAGAAAGACCTACTGCTATTCAACACCATACACACGGTCCAGTCACATTATTATGATAATATATGTTTGGTTGTCAGAATGACTACTTGTCACCTTATATACCCACCAAGCGAGCACACAACACGTACCATATTTCATTTGCTAAGCACGGCTGACGTCAAAAGTAGGTGTTGGCCATAATAATGTGATTTGACCCTGTACCTAGATTTTGTATGGAAATTTAAAGGTCACTGTACCCAATAATCAGAAAAAATATTCCCACCCAAATTAGGAGGAGCAATGACCGTCCCAAATATGTTATGATACAAACTATCTTGCCCCCAGCCTTGACTGACTGGATAATAGGCACATCAAATTTTGGTAATACGGTTATAAAACCACTCACTCTGTAAAAGAGAACATTATTTGAAATTTCTGGATTTACATCCAGGGAAAGCTTGGGAACACCTCCAAAAGCTAATTAATCATTTACAGGCTATGTTGATTTTCACTCAAATGCATGGCAACACATGTTTTTTGACATGTTTCGAAAACAAAGATTTTCAAATATGGAAATGAGAGGGATATGTTTCTAAGAACCTGCTATGATAAGATATAACCATTGAATGCATGAGTCTCTAATTAACTCCATCAGTTTGATTGGCTGAAATTTGATTGACAGCTATTTTAGCCAAACAAAAAGCGCAAATGTTTTTTTTAATACTGGAGCATGCTCAAGAACCACCATTTGCGGCAGGGAGCTCCTCAAGGGAGGAGCTCTGTTAGTAGTAGTTTTTTTAGAATGTCAGAATTTTGTTGGAGTGGCCTCTCCTGGCCCAGAAGAGTGAAGACCAGGGCAACGGTGATTACTGCTGGAGGGGCATTTTGTCCAGGTCAGCAGACTCATTAACCCATTCTTTTTTACAGGTTGTCTTTTTTATTTTAATAGTGTTTTTTATGTATTCTTTTTTTTTCTGTAATGCTTGTTTTATTTTTATGTAATTAGTAGTTTGTTATTTTTCGTACTTAGTGGGGGGGGGGTATTTTCTGTAATGTGGGTGTTTTTATTTCTTCTACTTAGTGGGGTGGTGGGGATTTTATTAGGGGTTTAGGGGTTTATTAGGGGGTTAGGTAAGTAGTGTAGGGGTTAATATAATTGGATAGGGTATAGGGGGGTTATTAGGATAGAGGTTAATAGAATAGTGGTAATAGTATATGGAATAATTATAGAACATCGGGGATATTAGGATAGGGTTAATTAGGTACACTAAGGGGTAATTAGGTATAGTTATCCTTAATTAGGTACAGTTAGGGGTAATTAGGTACAGTTAGGGTTAAATAGGACTAGATAGGGATAACTGGGTATAGATAGGGTTAAGTGGTTAGCGATAGAGTTTATTAGGTATAGTGAGGGTTAAAAAGGGTTAATCACTTAGAGGGCACCCCAACGGCAGGGGTTAATTATAATTGTAGCGCAGGTCCTTTAAGGACCATTATGGTTCTTTAAGGTGGGACCCCTGCAGCATGGGAGGGGGGGTTAATGTTAGGTGTCACAGACTTGTAAGATCAAAGGCTTAGATGCGGTGTAAGTTACGGTTGGAACAACTGCAGGGATTTTCAGCCCATAACTGGTAGCTCGTTTGCAGATCGCAGAAATACACCAATTGAATGGCAAATTCGTTTATGGGCTTCCGTAAGCTACAATTTCTCAATTGAATAGAGACCTTAGTCTTTTTAAAAGAAAGTTCATTAAAAAAATGCATGATGGTCTGCAGAAATATCTGACTCTATTTTAGATGTAGTCATTTTTCTTTGACATGTTGTGAAAAGGCAGTGTCAGGTTCTTCTAAAAAATTATTAGTAAACACTGTGTGTTAAATTGGAACCAAATTCCTTTTTATATATTGAAAAACGATTGTGAATTATTGTGAATTATTGTGTGGGAGGGTCTCTGTCTCTCTTACAGGACTCGGCCAATGCTAATGACGTGATGCGCATGTGACGTCACGTCATTAGCATATGCCGGTTCCCGACGCAGCCGGAAGGAGCGCGGAGGAGCAGCTGCTGATGCAAGGTAAGTGAGGGGAAAGGGAGAGGGGGAGGTAATTAGAGGTGTAAAGTGAGGAGGGGGTTTAGGATGAGGATGAGTTTTAGGATGAGATGGGGGGTTGAGGATGGGGCCGCTGAGGATGGGGGAGTTGAGGAGGAGGAGGGGGGTTGAGGATGGGGGGGTTGAGGATGAGGATGGGGGGATGAGGATGATAAGTGAGGGGGAGGGAAAGAGCCACGGGGGGGGAGAGAGACATGGGGGAAAAAGAGACAAGGGGGGGAAGAGAGACACGGGGGTGGTGACTTGAGTATAAGCCGAGGGGGCCCTTTTCAGCCTTAAAAAAAGGGCTGAAAAACACGGCTTATACTTGAGTATATACGGTGCTTGTTTTGACTTAACAACATTTATATAAAAGATTATGTTGTTTTTAAAAACTTTTCTTTATATTACTTATTACAGTGAGCCTTCTCTCCTCCCTTTACTCAATTAAGCAAGCACAAAAAATGATAGCCTCTTTAATGAGCTGTGTTGTGGCAGGTGAAATCAACAACAAGAATGAACATTATCTTAACCGTTAACTCATAAAAACTGCAGCAGCATAAAAATGTCACCATGCAAAGAAAATATTGAATACCTTGAATCAATAAAAATAGCATGTACAAATACTATTTGAATCAAACATTATTATCCTATGTCCAAATGATTACCAGCATGCAGATGCGGTCTTTAAACTCTGTCAATGAAGGGTCAGATTTTTACCCTCCTGGCGTTCAGGCCGTGTCAGTACCCCGAGTGTTAAAGCAGTACACTCGGGGATACTGACATGGCAAGACAGCCTTGTTCTGTCTCCCTGTTCAAACATTTACATGTTTTCAGTAGTGTAGTGCCGCCCCCAGCACATCATTCCCCTCTCTCCTCCCCTTACCCCACATCCTTCTCCTTTCCCCTCCCCTTCCCACTCTACCTTCTCTTCCCCTTCCCCCATCCTCTTACTGTGTAAAGCTGATCATCCTTCCCCTGCAGCACGTCTTCTCGGCTGTGGCCGGGAATAGCTATTGATGTGACATGCATGTGAAGTCACTCAGGACTTCGGGACACTGCCAGAAGACGTGCCAGAGGGGAAGGATGAGCATCTTACACAGGAAGAGGATGGGGGAAGGGGGAGGAAGTGTGTAATCCCGAGCGTGATTAGCTTTAGGAACTGCAAATTAACCCCCGAGCCACGCTTGGGATTACTGCTAAGGTGGTTAAACAGAAGCATGTGCTACCTTTTATCAAACTATCTGTCAGCCAAAGTGAACATATTGAGAATAAAGCTATTGCTTCACTAAATATGTGTTCAAACACACTTATGGAACACTAAAAACAGTATCCGCAAAAACCAATATGATAAAACTGACTCAAAACTTTTACAAACATAGAACATATAATACATAACTTTAGCAAATAAAAAATATGTGCACTCAGGAGGTATACATGTTTATTCTATGTACTGGAACTGTTTACAACTTACTTAAATGTCAGCTCAAGAATAATCACCTACAATAGTTAACAGATGTGAGAAAATCCCGAGCAAGGGGGGAGAGGGAGAAAGGGAGAGAGGGGGAGGGAGATGGTGATAGAGGGAGAGAGAGAGAGGAAGAGAAAGAAAGGGAGGGAGAGAGAGGGAAAGGGAGAGAAACAGAGTGCAGACAGAGCGCAGATAGAGGACACAGAGAGAGACAGAGGGCACTAAGAGAGAGAGGGTGCACAGAGATAGCACATATAACATATGACACAGTCATGCATGACGGGCAAGTTACTAGTAATTTATTAAAAGGTCTCACCTGCAGGGGATTGATGGAGAGGAATGTCTGTCTCTCTATGCTGCAAACTGGATATATAATAACAATGCAACATAATTAAACTTATAAAGTGATATCTATTAAAGGAAATGCATAAAAAAAGCTTTCTTTTAAATTGTTCTACAAAAAAAAATGAAACACAAAATGAGCATGTTTTACCATATAGCAGAAGTTAACAGTTAATACAAAGAAAGCATATGAAATCTATCTATCTTTATTTCTTTATCAATACATACAGGACTAAGTGTGAGGCTTGAGTCCAAGCCAAGAGTTACTGAGGTGCCCTACTTACAGACATCATTAACAACCAACTTAAATCTTTCTTTGGGATATAAAACTATCCTTTAGTGTCGGCATGAAGAGGCTAATGACACTGCTCAGAAAATAAAATGCTAGCAGTTCTGGAATAAGCGGATAATATAACATGCATGTTTCAGTCCTGAAAAAATAAACGGTTGGAATAGATGCATATCAATAGCACAACCACACTCTCTTTTTAAAAGAAATGCAGTTGGGAATAAGCACTTGCTACTTGGCTAAAAAGCTTTTCAAGTACATACCAACCAATTGCATTTGGTCAGTTCATTTCTTGCTGGAAGCAAAGGATGTTTGCTCTAGTGTGCAGTAATCAGTCTGCAGTTGATTGGAGTGTGGGTTTGTTTATGTCGTTTATATTTGTATGGGACTAGTGTGGTGTATGTTTAATTGCATCTAGTCAGTGAATTACTTGCTGGAAGCAAAGGGCTATAGTTGGAAGTAATCTGTCTGCAAGTGAGCAGTCAGAATCTAATTTAAACAGGGGAAGGCACAAAATTGGGAGCTTGTGAACACTCTAGTGCAAGTGAAGTTATAGTGTAATTGTGGGAGTTGAATTGTAGTCGGAGTTAAATTGTTGTCAAAAATTCATTATTTTTAAGATTAAGGAATAAGAAATCTCTCTTTATACCAATATATTTTGATTTGTTTTTCATCATATATTTGGAATTAGTAATCATGAGTCTGTCTAGCCTTTCTTGAAACTCAAATTGGAGAACTTGAGAGGAGAATTTCAACACTTCATGATATTGTGAAATAGGAAAGGGAGTTGGTATAACACACTTGGGAATTACATTTACACCAAACTTAAACAAGCTAGGTATAAATAATTTAGATTAGATTAGAAACTTTTTTCCCAAATAGGCATTACTTTAATAAATTGGAAAAAATTAAATTTGTCTTGTCTAGAAATAATAGCTGCAATCAAAATGACTGTTTTACCTAAAATCTCCCAATACAAAATCTAGAACACAAATTAAAACATTTTCAAACAATAAAGACCAATTTATTTATAGAGGCAAAAAATCTTAAACAAAAAAAAGAAATAGTTACAAGAGCCATTTCTAAAGGAGGATTAGCTGCACCAAATATATTGGAATACTCAAAAGCAGTGAATTTAATCCATCTTCTAAAATTCACC
The DNA here is from genome assembly GCA_027410445.1 of Discoglossus pictus. Taxonomy (NCBI): domain Eukaryota; kingdom Metazoa; phylum Chordata; class Amphibia; order Anura; family Alytidae; genus Discoglossus; species Discoglossus pictus. Next base: position 167,313,110 of record CM050170.1, read on the forward strand.
TTAAAGAACAACATTCCTACATTTCTACAAATAGAGAATACTTTATCTAAGAACATTTATCTAGAATATGCACTTTGTGAAAAAATAAAGATAAAAAATAAATAGACAAACTACCATGTGTTCCCAGATTTCTGATGAAATGGTGGTTTAAATGTAATAAAGAATCAGAATTAGTAAAATGTCCATCACCAGATACTCCATTATATAATATAACTGCTGATCTAATACGTTTTTAAATATAAACTGGGAACAATAAGGATTAAGAGCCCTAAAAGATTTATATCAAGATCAAACATTTTAAACTTTTGGGATAATAACCAGAGAATGCAACATCCAAAAAGAAAAATGGTTATTTTACAAAAGGTTGAATACAGCAATTCTCACATCGGAATATAACCTAATGGAAAATAGAGAAACAACACAGTTTGAAAAAAACGTAAGTGATACGAAAATAGAACATGCAATCTCAATTTGTTACAAAATAAAAAAATCACAAAAAGAAACAAAAAAAGATAGAATGCAAAATTGACTCAGATGGTACACAACTCCAGAAAAACTAAGGAAAATTGCTCCACAACAAAACTTGTTGGAGATGTAATGAGGAATTTGGAACACAAGAACACATGTGGTGGTCATGTACTGTAATAAAAAAAACTTATGGTCAAATTGTCTCTCACGTTTATCAACAATTATAAAATATCGATTAGAATTGACCCCAGATATTGTATGATTTCATATTTTCCGCGAAAAAATTAAGTATAAGAAAGTCATTATTTAAACCCTTTTAGCTGCAAAATGGCTTATAATTTTGATTTGGAAACGTACGACCCTCATCTAATGGAATGAAGTCAAAATTATAGTTGATAGAAACAAACAAATTAAATTAAATTATATAACTCTAAATCAAGCGAAATCCCTGTCCAATTCCATGTGCTACATATTTAAGAAAATGTTATGTTATTTTTTTAGTTTTGATATGTAAGTAAACGACTAAAATACATTTGTTAATTAATTAATCTTCGACAACTTGCAGCCCTATTAAATTCCGTCAACGTGTAAAGCTGTAGCCTGTAACGTAGCTGGTAAGACTTGTGGCTGTTAAATTGGCCCGGTAAAGCAACACGTTAACGACTTGCGGGGTAAGGGCAAAAAAAACATACAGGATGTCGAAAACTGAACTCCGCTGCAGCAAAAAGTTCTGGAAGGACTGTAACTGTTACGTTCTAATTACGCTGCTAAATTGCAACAAATTCACTGGCGTTCAACCCCGTAATCCACAAATGGATCCAAAAAGCCAACGGGTACTAGAGAGGACCCGCTAGTGGGTTAAAATCCTATCTGTAGCACTGTAAATGCAAATATAAACACATTACTGTACTTATAAGTAAAGGGAAAGTGATGTTAGGTATTAAAATGAATAGGACAACATTCTCAAGCTCGCAAATCTGCAATATAAAATACTTTTGTTTAAGTTTTAATTTCCGTGTTATATCGATCCTGGCAATCAATGTGTTAATACATATAATGGAACTCGCATGGACTAGAATGTAATATTTATCGATTTATTAATATTGCATTATTTCTGGAATGCGTGTCCGATCGAAACTCGTAATTGAAACCCATAAGGCTTTGAAATCTAACCTCCATTTTTCAGTGACGTAATGATGATGATCTAATTTGCCATTGGCTCTGTCTAAACCCGTAACTACGGGTTTGAATAATTGATCATGTTCACGGCCCCACATCCAACATGCAAAAAAATGGTTTACAGGCTTGCGTCTCTGGCCCGTAATTCGCGGCATGGTGGAATTTAATTGCTCACAGCTGAATTTCAAGCCCGCTACATTTGGGGGTTTCCAGAGGCAGCTACAGGCTTCAAATCTAATGGGGCTGTTTATCTTCTATAGAAGTAAGAAACTTAATGATAAACATTTTTTTTAAAATATTGTACTAAAAGTAATGAAAGTTTGTTGTAAACTATCTAAATCTGTGAAACACTCTTTGTTTGGGTGATTTACTCACAGTATCAAGGCTTATTTTGTATTGTCGTATTGTGATATCTTGTAAAAAAAAAAAAAAAAAGGAAAGCGAGTTGGTGATCACTAAGCACAGTTTAGCTGGGCCTAGCATGGAGAGTGGAGATGTGGCTAGTGAGGATGTCAATAGAGATAGCTGGGTTACAGTTACATGGGGAAGCAGAGGAAACAGGAGGAGGAGGTAGGCCAGTTCTGTGCTGACAAGCACCAACAGATTTGCCAGACTGAAAAGGAAGACAGAAGGAGCTTAGGTAGGTTAATGCATGGGTAAACAAAGTGGTGCACTAAGGAGGGGTTGGGTTTTTTAGAGCACTGGACTGACTTCTCACATAAAATGTATGCTTGCTAATGCAAGAAGCTTGCAAGAGAAAGTGGTGAATTTGTGAAATATTAGCAGTAAATGAAAATTGGGATTTGAAAGGCCTTACTGAAGCATGGTGGGATGACTCTCGCGACTGGACTTTTAGTTTGAATGGTTATAACCTATTTAGGAAAGATAGGGGCAATGGTAGAAGAGGAGGAGGGATATGTCTGATTTTAAGCCTATGGTCAGAGAATATATTTATGGTGGAACTAGAGATAATGTTGAATCCTTGTGGGTTGAGTTAAAAATTTGAGGAATAAATCCTAGAAAATATTTATAGGTGTATGCTATAAACCCCCAAATATAATTGCATGTGAGGAATTTCAATTATTGTTATAGATTAAAAATGTAGGTAAACATAGTTAAGTTCTAATAATGGGAGATTTTAACTACCCTGAAATAAACTGAATGAATAAGACCAGCAGTTCAGCAAAGGGGAGCAGGTTCTTAAGTACACTCAGGGAATCTACTAGTAATGAGGCAATCTTGGATTTAGTCATCACAAATAATATTGATATGGTATTAAATGTTGAAGTAGGGGAGACTTTGGGAATCACAACAGTCTCATTTGATACTGAATTCAAAAACAACATAACTCTTAATTTTAAAAGGGCAGATTTTAATGGTCTAAGGGCAGCAATACAACATATAGACTGGGTAAAAGAGCTGACAGGTAAAAATACTGAACATAAATGGATAACATTCAAATCCTTACTAAATATAAATACTTATCACTTATGCCATGCAGGAATAAAAGTAAAAGGAGTAAATCACATCCATTGTGGCTTAACATTGATTTAAAGTTCAAGGTACAGAGCAAAAAAACAGGCATTTATATTAAAGAAACAAGACAGGACAGAGACGGCTTTATGTGAGTACAAGGAAATCAACTTGGCTTGCAAGAGGGCTATTAGACTGGCTAAAATAGAAAAGTTAGTTGCAACAGACAGTAAGACTAACCCTATTTTTTTAAAATATATTAATGGGAAGAAGTCCAGGAAGGAAGCTATAGAAATATTACAATGTGAAACAGGTTAACTGATAAATATTGACTAGGAAAAGGCAGATGAGCTGAATAAGTTATTTTCTTCTGTATACACAAGGGAGATACCAGTGGCTGGGTCCCTGTAAAATAATGGGCTACATTACCTTTACCAAATAATTGGTTAGAGCAAAAAGAAAACCAAAAGGGGTTGGAAAAAAAAATGTTACTAAAGCACCATGTCCCTATGAAATACATCCAAGGGTACTGAGGGAATTGGGTTCTGTAATAGCCAAACCATTACATTTAATTTTTCAAGACTCACTTGCCACAAAGTAGCTACCAGATGACTGGAGAAAAGCTGATGCAATACCTATATTTAAGAAGGGAGGAAGAGCAAATTCAGGGAATTATAAACCAGTGAGAATCCCTTCTGTAGTGGAAAACCTTTAGAAGGTTTAATAAGGGATAATATACGTATATATGTCTATTTGAACAAGATTACAAGCAGGAGTCAAAGCGGATTTATGAGGGATAGGTCATGTCAACATTTATTTATTAGCTACTATAAGGAGGTTTGTAGTAACTTGGATAAAGGGGATTTTGCAAAGGCTTTTTATACAGTGACACATGGAAGACTATTATGCAAACTAAGAGATACAGGAATAGCAGGAAATATCTGCTCATAGATTGAGAGTTGGCTGAAAGACAGGAGCAATATGTTGTTGTAATTGGAACATACTGAGATTGGGCTAATGTGGTAAGTGGGGCTCCTCAGGGTTCAGTATTAGGTCCTCTATTTTTTAACATATTTATTATTGACATGAAATACGACTAGAAAACATTGTCTTAATTTTTTCTGATAACACTAACTTGTGCAGGGTAATTTAATCAGAAAATGATATACTTTACCTCCAAATGGATTTACATAAATTAGAGAAGTGTGCAAATAAATGGCAGATGAGGTTCAATGCAAATAAATGTAAAGTTAAGCAATTGGGAAGAAAAAATAGCCATGTAATTAATGAAGCAAATCGAGGGGTTTTAGATATGGAAATAGATCTCAGAGTTCTTATGGACAACCATCTTCATAACAGTGCTGAATGACAAGCATCATCTGCAAGACAAGTAAAATATTATCAATGTACTAAGAATAGTATAGAAGCAAATATAATTCTGCCACTATACAAATCCCTAGTACTCCCTAATTTTGAATATGGAGTACAATTATACTACCACTTCATAAAAAGGACATTTTAGAGCTGGAAAAAGAATAGAGAGGGGAAAAAAGCTAATAAAGGGAACTTAGGGACTAAGCTATAAAGAAAAACTAACCAAATTAAACTTATATTCAGCTGGAACAAAGGTGTCTAATAGGGGATATGATCACATTATATAGATAAATGGATTATCAAAACATATCTCCAGGCACTTTAGATTCAGGGTCTGTCCATTTTTCTCTCTTCTTAGCTACCTTCTGCCATTCAGTCAAACAATAATTTATTTATGATACCACTTTGGATCAGAGTTCACATAGACAATATCCTTTAGCAACTTACTTATGATTTCTTCAGAACTACCTCCTATTGAGTATATACACTATGTTTAATTCTGTACTATATACCAATGTCAACAAATATCACACCCTCTGACCTCCTTTCCCAGGCACAATGTAGTCTATCACTTGCATAGTCTCTCTGCTTTTTATCACTTAGCAATTCCTTCTTATCAAATTTGCATTAGCGTTATATAACTTTTTACAGGTTGTTTTATGCAAATACATTCAAATGAAAACTAGAAAACTAGATTTTACTAGAAACAGATTATGATATATGTTTTTGTATGCAGCTATTGTTTGTAAAAAGAGACATAAGACATAAAAGAGTTACCTGGTTTGTGAGTTAGTTTTGTGAGGCCTCAGCTTTTGGAAGATTCCAGTCGCCTGCATCTGCCATCATGTCAAGGAAATTCAGTCTCCAGACCACACGCAAAGGAAGGCATAATATTCCACAAAGACAAAGAAATGGCTCACTACACAAACCAATACAGCCCTACAACAGAAGTACAAAATGGATGACCTCCCACCACACAACCCATCATAATTTGTTTTCAAATGCCCCTTCCCACCTTGCTTGATCGCAGAGGTGCATTGAGACCTAATACAGATCTGAAATTATGACTAACAGCATATGTATGTGTATCAGGGGTGAGCAAGTTCAGTCCTAGAGGCCCAAACACATGCCTGGATTTGATGATATTCCTGCTGTGCACAGGTGAGTCAATTACTTCTTCAGACATCCTGATTGACTCACCTGTGTACAGAAAGGATATCTTCAAATCCAGGCTGGTGGCTACAGGACTGAACTTGCCCACCCCTGATGTATATCATGGTTAGGTAACACTACACAATTTTCTGGAAAAAGTGGAATCTTTATCTAGAACCCCTTTTAAAGACATCCGGCAAGCTGTTATTCATATGGTAGAGTGCCTTATGCTTGCACAAAATTACTTCAAAGAATTCTAATTATTTTAGACTTTGTAACTGCCCTTTCTGGATTTCTACCTTATTGTGGTGAAGGGACTTGTGTGCCTCAATGAAGCTGTAAGCTATACTATGTAGGGTCACCCAAGATGAGCAGGTCAAACAAATCACGGTCCACTGGAGAAGGAACTGGCAACACAATCCAGCATTTTTGCCAAGATAACATTATGGAGAAGCAAAATTAGAGACACAACTAACTATTGTGCCTGGTGTGCTGTTGTCCATATGGTCATGGAGAGTCAGACCTGACTGAATGACTGAAGAACAACAATCTGTAACTGAGATACAATTCTTTAAATATATTGCATGCATCAGAAAGTCACATCCTAAGGAGATCACATGTCCAATTTGATGAAAGAATGTCACATGTTTTTATATATGTTTTGTTTTTGTTTTTTCTTTTCTTTATTTTTTGCTTTACTTATACCTATTTGGTATTGCAAAGATTTATTTTAAAAGGAAATGGTGTGAAATAACACTGATATGTTGGTTATGCAACTCAGCCACCTTCCTACCAGATTACTTGCATTATAGTCAATCAAAATATTTGGACTGTGAGAGACCCCCCAATACCAGCTGTCTAAGCTCTAACCTTGTTTAAAAAGTTTTCTTAGGTTCACCACAGGCACATATTGTTTGCTTAGCAAAAACCAACCAAAGTCAAAACAGCATAAGGCTTGCCAACCTTCTAATCAAAAGCTGAAGAAGGCTTTTGAATTAAGAAGATTGATGGACACTGGGACATGGTTTGTTGCAAGATATGTAAATGAGCATTTTCCTGTGATATCTAAAGTCAATCTGTTTTACAGCAAATGTCAAACTTTTTATCCCAAGCATCTATAGTAATATAATTATGGATCACACTGTATCAGTTCATTACCATATCAATGCACCACTGCATTCATGTGTTACCGTAAAAATCCAATAAAAATTAAAATAAAAAAAAGTATTTAATAATATAAAAAAATGTATTACAATATTAAAATAAAAAGCCCTTTTGAATCTAGAGAAATATTACCAAACAGTATCTCCATCACAAATTCAAGCTTGGCACCTTCATATAGGACAAAAAAAAATGGCTGCACATAAAAAAATATCTATTAGGAACCAATACATCTCCCATTATATCTGGCAACCAGAAGATCGTAGAACTAGATATAGTGTTTTACCACCTTACATTCACTCTTTCAAAATCTGGAATTGAATAGGGGACACATATAATATAAGATCAAAGCTTCCTCATTGACACCAATTCTCCAAAACACAGTGTTCCCACCTGGACTACACCCGCAAAAAACATAGAGCAAGTCTGGTCTGGTCTGGAAAGATACAAAGATTTATATAAAGAACAAATAATAGTATAATTCAAAGACATACAGCAAAGAAATAGCAAAACACACATTATTTTTTTCAGGCAAATGCAAATCCTTAGTTTTGCTCAAGATACAAAGATTAGAAAAGCAGGTATACAACCATTGAAATATCTTAAAAAGTTGTGTCATGAAACCATAAACACTTAGAGCCTCATTCAATTCCGAGTTGCCCAATTGAATAGGGCTCTATATAAGCACATACAAAAAAATGTCACCAAACTTTTTAGTTACTGAACCTCTATCCAAAACCAAGGTTTTCACTAACTAAAAACTTCTGTCAAAAAAATATGTTATGTGCTTATATAGAGCCCTATTCAATTGACAAATTTTAAATTGAATGAGGACCTTAATCTCTACATGCTCTAATGTATTACATGACAACACACAACCACTCAAGCTCTCATCATGATAAAGTGGGAACGAAATATTGGATATGAAATAGATGTAGAAGACTGGCAAGATAAATTATACAGAATGGATAAAATACCAAACCAAAGGTGCCCCAAGGTGCAAAGATTCTTGAATCACACAAGGAATGTCATTGCAGAAAGTCTACAGACAGATTTACCATTAGATCCTTACAGATTTTTATTATCAAAACCAACATTATTATCAAAACCCAAATAACACTAGCTGATAGGTGAGCTTTGGCCAAGGTCTAGAACCAAAAACCTCTCCCATCAGAAATTAAAGTTTTACCAAAGATCAATGAAAATGCTGAAATGGAAAAACTGATGGCATTTTTAAAGGATAATTTAGATTAATTCTCAAAGAGATAAATTAAAACTGAATAACTGGATAAATGGAATAACCATTTGAGTCTGTGATCTTATGTAACATATCTTAAGAGTTATAGCTAAGCATACTATGTAATTAAAATTATTGGATGATCATGGTATATTGTATTGCAATTTTGGTTTGGTGTGCTATAATGTTGGATACAGTAGTAGAAAATTTGCTGTCTTCTCTTTAAAAAAAGGATATTTATTAATGAAACATTGACTAACCTTACTTGATTTGTTATCATGCTTATCTTTTGTTTCCCTTCCTTATTCCCTTCTACCTCTTGGTTATATCAATTTTATAAACAATAGACGGTACACAACATTTGTATTCAGGAACAAACCTATTTATACTATTGTGCATCTTCTGAATCATACCTTGTCATGGTGAAGGGGCTTGTGTACTTCAAAGAAGCTGTGAGCTACACTATATAGGTGAACCACCAAGATGGGCAGATCAAGGCAGCGAGATCAGACAAATTGCTGTACACTGGAGAAGGAATCTGCAACCCACTCCAGTAATGTTGCTAAGATAACTTTCTGAGCAGTCACAACACGAGACATAATGATATGGCACCGGAAGATGAGCACCTCAAGTCAAAAGGTGCCTACGACATTACTGAGGAAGAGCAGAGGGTGAGTACAAGAAGCACCAGATCTAATAAAGTGGTTGTGCCAAAGCTGAAAGGACACCAAGCTGCGGATATGTCTGGAGGGGAAACGAAAGTTTGCTGCTGCCAAGAACTATTCAGCATCGGAACCTGCAATGTTATAACCCGGAACTAAGGCTAACTAGACAAGGTTCAACATTGATACCCTGGGAATTAATGAACTTAAATGGTCAAGAATACCACGGAAGAGATGGAGCAGCACTCATGGTCAAGCAAAGGGTGGTGAAAGCAGTGCTCGGTTACAACCCATTAAAGGAAAGAATAATTCAATTCAAGTTGAAGACAGGTCACTTAAGATCATAGTGATCCACGTCTATGATCCAACCATGGATGCGGAAGAGTTTGAAGTTGTTGAGTTCTACGAAGATATTCAATGCATCATAGTTAGAGCAGCAAGAAAAGATGTTACTATCATCATATGATAGGATTGGAATGAAATAGTAGTGAACAAATTATACCTGGAGAAACTGGCAAGTTTGAAAAAATTCTCTGGTCATAGCAAACACCCTCTTCAAGCAGCCGCCGAGACGACTCTACAAATGGATATCACCAGATGGACAATATAGAAATCAGATTGACTATATACTTTGCAGCCAAAGATGGAGGAGCTCTATACTATCGGCAAAAACAAGACGTGGAGCTGACTGTGGCTCTGACCATGAGCTTCTTATTGCAAAGTTTAGAATTAAACTAAAGAAAAATCATCAGACCAAGCAGATATGAAATAATAATATCCCTTGTAATTATGCAATAAAAGTAAAGAATAGATTTAATGAATTATACATGGACGATAGAATGCCTGAAGAACTATGGACGGAAGTTTGCAGATTCATCCAGAAAACAGCAACAAAGAATATCCCTAAAATAAAGATGCTGTGATAGTGTTGCTTGCCTTATGCCAACAAATTTAGAATAATCAACAATGGCTATTAGACTGGAAAAGGTCAGTCTACATTCCAATCCCAAAAACGGCAGTGCCAAAGAGTGCTCCCATAATCGACACATTCCATCCAGGTAATGCTTAAGATCCTAGAAGCTCGACTACAACAATATATGGACAGGGGACTACCTGATGTGCAAGCTGGGTTCTGCAGAGAAAGAGGCACAAGAGATCAAATTGTCAATATCTGATGGATAATAGAGATAGGCCTTTGAGATATTCTCCTCTCCCTGAAGAATCTGTATGTGGATCAAGAAGCAACGGTCAGAACCGAACATAGGACAACAGAATGGTCACCTTATTTATTCAATTTATATGCAGAGTACATTATGCGTAAGGCCGGGGTGGATGAATCTAAAGCCGGAATCAATATTGCTGGAAGAAATATCGACAACCGCAGATACGCCAATGATATTACTTTGATGGATGAAAGTGAAGAGGAACTAAAGGACCTATTGATAAGGGTAAAATAAGAAAGTGCAAAAGCTGGTATGCTGCTCAACATTAGAAAGATGAACATCATGGCAATCTCAGTTCTTGGCAAATAGAAAGGGAAGAAGTGGAGGCAATGACAGATCTTATTTTCCTCGGATCCAAGATCTCTTCGAACAGTGACTGTAGCCATGAAATTAAAAGTTGTTTGCTTCTGGGGAGGAAAGCTATGGCAAGCTTGGACAAGCTAGTAAAAAGTAAAGATATTAAACTATCAACAAAGGTTTGCATAGTTAGAACTATGATATTCCCAGTAATAACATACGGATGTGAGAGCTGGACCATATAAACGTCTGAGCGCCGTAGAATTGACGCCTTTGAAATGTGGTATTGGCTTAGAGTCCCTTGGACTGAAAAAAGCTCCAATAAATCAGTACTTCAGGAAATCAAGACAAACTGTTCACTAGAAGGTATGATCATGAGGCTGAAGCTCAAATATTTTGGCCATATCATGAGATGGGAGGATTCCCCAGAGAAGGCTGAAGGCACAAGAAGAAGGGGACGACAGCGGCGGAGATGAATAGATGAGGTAACTTAATCAATGAACTTGTTCTTAATGGAGCTGAAATGGGCAGTGACTGAGAGACGTACCTGGCATGCTGCGGTCCACAGAGTCATGGAGAGTCAGACAAAACTGAATGACTAAGCAACAAAACCATATCCTTACAAAATTATAAATTAACAGTTTAATATATTAAATATCCCTATGTAATGCATTGGAGAGTATCTCACTCCACGATAATCAGTATGCTTTTACAAAATTTTAAATAAATAACTACAGCCTCTTAGTGTAAATCAGTTTTGCTTTAATACAAAGACATTTTATCTTATTCCTAACACTTTGGAAGAATTAGAGGAACCTTGGATTCAGTTAAGATGTCTATTCAATACCATTGCAAAACTGACACTTTACATATACACTTAAAGAACTCAATAGAAGAGTTTGGCCTAGTAGTATATCCCTCCCATAATCTACAGGTAGACTAGCAGTCCAACAGCCCCATTAAATTAGAAGCTTGTAGCGGCATCAGCAATTCCACCATGCCGCAAGTTACAGGCCAGAGACGCAAGCCCGGAAATCATTTGTCGCACGTTGGATGTGCGGCTGTGAACATGATCAATTAGTCAAACCTGTAGTTACGGGTTTAGACAGAGCCAATGGCAAATGAGATCGTCATCATTACGTCACTGAAAAATGGAAATTAGATTTCAAAACCTTACGGGTTTCAATTACGAGTTTCTAGCGGGTCCTCTCTAGTACCCGTTGGCTTTTTGGCTCCATTTGTGGGTTACAAGCTTGAACGCCAGTGAATTTGTTGCAATTTAATTGAGTGATTGGAACGTAACAGTTACAGGTTTGACAGATCAAAGGATTTGCGTCTGCTAGTTCAATTTTCAAAATCCTGTACGTTTTTTTCGCTCTTACCCCGCAAGTCGTTCGCAAGTTGCTTTATGGGGCCAATTTCATATCTGCAAGTATTGCGGGCTATGTTACGGGCTACGCTTTTACACGTTGAGGGATTTTAATAGGGCTGCAAGATGGATGTGTCCATGACACAAATAGATACAGCTATATATATAAACATTTTATTGTTCTTAGTTCTTACCAAACTGAACTGGTACTTTAACTATATTCATCAATTTGGGCTCATGATTATTCTAATATTTGCTTTTATACTTTTGGGTCATATATAGACTTCCAGAGAATAATTAACAATCATTGTTAACAATTGCCTTCTAGCACAATGATAAAAGCAAAAGATAAAAAGACGAATAATAGACACTTTAATTTGGGTCTAATATAGGACAATATATCATTTAGAATAACATTAAAAAAGTAACCTATATAGTTTTAATTTATATTCTATCTGACGCTATTGATACTTACAGCAACATTTCACAAAGCAAATGAGGATTCTCTCTAAAAACAATTGTTAAGTATTGCCTCAAGATCTAGGCCATATTGTAAGCACACTATAATTAACTTCACAACTTCATACTGATCATATCCTCTGTGAAAGCTTCTCACATTCATCCACACAAGCCAGAGACATCCAACTTGCAAATTTGGCTGTGTGTATTATTTTTATTAATGTTTAGATGTATTCTATTGACTCCAGCTTGCAAATTTGGACCTCAAGGCTAATCACATAAACCCTGCATTTTTAAGTCTGATTTCAGGGGGCATGATCACATGATGTGACAATATTTAAGGAAGCCAGTAATTTACTTCTTAAAGATTGCAATACTTCTAAGACACCGCCAATAGTAAATGAGAGCGTCATCATGACATCATTAAAACATGGAGTTTATACTTAAACTTCACTCAGAGACTACAAATTAATTAGTGTGCAGAATTAAATCTAGCGAACGGACTCGCAATCCAGCAATGTAGAAATCAATCAAATTCATTAAAGCAACTGTTCTAGTCCATGCGGGTTGCATGATATGTATTAACCCCTTAAGTCTTGGGATCCATTTCACACTTAAAAAAACATAATTCTAATGTATTGCTATGCTTTCCCATATTTTTAAAGTACAGTATTACATGTTTAATAGCTGTTAAGGCTCTAATAATTGATTGAAAAAGGCCTTGCAAGTCCTCTTGACTACTCGAAATAGTTTTTTCATTTGTGAATTTGAAAATATTAGTGAGCTAGAGTTGCAAGTCTTCTAGATTATCGATTTTGTTTAACTTTAATTGGTTAGCACTCGTAAATCTTGAGCTGTGCTGAAACCAATGGAGTTTTCAGGTAGGATTTTGAGTTTGGCTCGTCAGCAGTGAAATCGATTTGCAAATAGCTATTGGAATATGTGGCAATTGCAAACTGACTATCCGTAGCAGAAATTTTTATTACGGGGGCAATAGAATAGGGCTCATAGTTGATACCAATTAATGAGGCAGGTCCAAGTTTGCCTCTCAAATTATTTTTGTCAGCTAGCAGGTAAGAATAAATAGAAGTATAATCTCATTCGAGAGTTCACTAAAGTCTGTTTTTCAAAAATTGGAATTTAGATGTAAGAAACCAGTGCTTCAACCCCAGATATCAGCATGTATATGCATAAGGGGGATGAAAAGTTTTGAATTGTTTTATTGTGAGTGTATTATATTTTTTTAAATGTTCGATGGTTTATTATACTATTGCAATTTCTTTGCTTTTGTTTCTCCTTATCTCAAAAAATTAATCTGAAAAGTACTAGACTCTTCTCATCAATTTCGTACCTTTGGACCAGCAGCAGATAAGGTTTCATGGATGGGTGCCTATTCCAGGACTGGCTGTTTAGATCCACTGCTATAGAGGTCTAATATTGAATCCTGATTGAAGACACAAGTAGACAATACTAATTAAGACTTTCTCTAAAATTATTTTATACTCATGGTTCATACCTCACAATTGGGTAGCACTCTACTGGTCTCTATTCTGGCCTGACCTGCTGACTGCATACAAGATGTAAGTACTGCAAAAGCCATAATCCAAAATAAATTTACAGACATATGAAATTGTTTCCATGCATAATACAGAAACAGAACACACAGCTTGCTTACAAGATGCATTGTTTATTAGGGCATTTGGTATTTGAGTTGGTAAATGTCTGTCATTTGTCTACTAAACTGATAATATGCCAGGACGAAAATGAAAATGTTTCCCTTATCAACAAATGGCTAGTATTTATATTTAAACAGATCAGGATTTATGAATTGACACGAGGCAGCCAGTTCTAACAGCTAGCTTTTCAATTCAAACCGGCAAAGTATTTCACAGTTTTCTGTTGTAGGTGTCAAGAAAAACAATACTTCCATAGGATGGTGCTAAATGCTATGACAACAGCTCCTACTTCAGCAGATTAGTAAACATGTTGTGTTATTGTGAAGCGCAGAATGCAAAGAAAAAAGACCATTGACCTATAAACTAAAAACCCTGTTGATTTTAAACGTCTGGCCGCACAAAAAGCCTGTTGCTGACCTCTGCAGGGATTTGCTTTAAGAGTGGGAAATTACTTATTGATGCAATGCAGAATGAGATGTTAATGGGAAAGGGTTTTAATTTGATGTGGAAGCCTTATTCATTTTCAATACTGTACTAGAAAAACAATTTGCAGGAAGGATTTATTCACAAGTCTATCAGTCATTGACTTGTACAATGTTTACCTGATCTTTAATTGATCTTACAGGTCTTGCAACAAGGGGATTTCTGTTAACATACATTTAGTGTATTATTAAGTGGATATTAAACTACCACTGTGGTGCATTAAGAATTAAAGCTCATATGTTTGTTTGATGTGCATATGCTTTAAAAAACAGTATGCAGGCTAAAATAAATATACATTAACATTTTGCTTTGCTATTAAACTGTCTGTTTTCTCCTCAAGCAGAACGCTTATCTCCTCCTACCTGTGTCATCATTATGGGCAGATCTTCTTGTGTGCTGGACCAAAAAATAAAGTCTGACCAGTGTAGACTCAGTCTGAGCATGCTTATGATTATGGTTCATGCAGTGTCATTAGGTGAGACAACAGTAAGCTAGTTACAATAGAGCTGTTACCTCTTTGTAGGCAGTGGGGGTGGAGATAATGATGTTATAGGGTATGACCAGTGACATCAGCCCAGCCTGCTTCCAAGCTCCATGATAGCTCAGCACTGATCTAGCCACTCCCCTGGTGACACAAGGAGATAAGCAGCTCTGCTTGAGGGAAAAACTGACAGCTTAAAAGCTAAGAACAAAATGTTGACATATTTATTTTTAACCACATACTGTTTTTTAAGGCCTATCTCCAGCAAAAAAGCAAATGAACATTTTTTACTTTTACATTTTCAAAAGTGATCCTTTAAAGGATAAAATAAAATTGTATTATTTAATTATTAGGTGTTAAGCACCCTAGGATTTGTTTCAAACTAGCAGAGTGTTCTCTAGAATCTTCCATTTTGGTTTCAGGAGATGAACTTCCAGAGGTGGGAGGAGGCTTTGAATGCAGAGGAAGTGTCTGGCGGTCTCAGCAAGACAAAAGGGAAGCTAATTAGTTTACAATGGCACAAATTCCTGGAAAGTAATGGAAAGTAACAGGAGAAAAAAATGGAAGCCTGGAAACCTGAAGTAAAGAATAATTACATGTTAAAGCTACAAGATATAAATGTTGTGTTTATATATATATATATATATATATATATATATATATATATATATATACACACACACATATTTACGTATATATGTATATATATATATATATATATATATGTGTGTATATATATATATATATATATATATATATATATATATATATCTTGCTGTATATTAATAGCATATTAGTAGCATGTGTGACAAATGATTTAGTTGATATTTTAATATATATATTTTTGAGCATAATTAAGCAGGAAAAATCATACAGCTACTTTATAATTAGGAAAAAAATGTTGATGCCTATAATTTACCCTGGAGGCATCCATAATTCCATTATATGTGGGGCGTTTTTATCTCCGTAGATTCAATTATCTAACAAAACGTCAAAACCTTGTAGTGTTCCCTCCTCCCCCACTCCCCCATTTCTGATAGACAAGAACATATCCTTATAATTCCGTTCTCAAGAAGTGCTGTAAGAAAGATAAAATGGATTCCTTTATTCATAAGCAGTCTTCCAAAAAGAATCAGATTGTCTCTAAAAAAGGCTTTTTTGTGTTTGTTTGCATCATTCAGTCGTGTCCGACTATCCATGACCTAATGGACAGTGACCTAATGGACAGTAACAAACCATGCCAATGCACTTAGTATTCATGACAGATATAGTGGAGTAGGTTGCCAGTTCCTAATCCAGTGGGCCACAGCATACAGCTTGGTAAATTCCTAGGTGTCTCCCATCTAAGTACTGACCAGGCCCAACCTTGCTCAGCTTCAGGGTGGTGTGACCTCTTGGTTCGCTGACTGGAATCAAACCCAGGTCCCAGCATTGAAAGCAGCAAATCCTAACCGCCTGGACCACCATTGCTCAAACAGCTGAGTTTAGGAAGTTAATATTATTTTTCTCAAAGGTAAGTGTTCACAATAAATATCCCAACAGCAATGTGACTCGATGCTTTTATTCATCACATGAGTTTTTATTTTCTATCATTTTATTGTGACGTAGCTGACAAATGTGCATCCAATACAATATATACAGAAAAGTATCATGACTGAATGAAGTAACAAAAAAATCTGTTGACCGCTTACATTTTTTACATTTTTTTGCTATTGAAAGTTTGCACTTTTTATGATCTTTTTGTTGTACATTTTATTGAATCATAAGTGAGGTATTTCACATCTTAATATATTCTTTAAAATTGAACCACTAGGAGGCACAGTTTGTGAAAAACTAAATTTTGTATACAAACACAAATAAAATAAGCACAAGCTACGTGCTAAAATACATAAATCATTATGTGTATTCTTATTAATATAGACACAATTTCAGTTTGCTAACTTGCCATCAATCATGAAAAATGCAAATAAATAACACAGGCACATACTCTGCTTAAAAGTATAGGAATCCATTTTGTGTTTGTTACATATCTTCCTCAGAGCTGAATCATGGAGTTGTGTGTTTTGGCTAACAGGTGAAGGGGTAGGTGGAAACACAGAGCCTATGTTAAGATTATTGGATACGGTTGAAATTGAAACAGTATTCATTCCCTCTCACTGGCCCAGAAGCAGACCCCTTGCATCATTCACTGCAACAATAGCTCTCACATGCAGAACTCCACCAACGTATCATGGATTCCTCCATGGTCCTGCATAGGTATCAACATGTGTAAAACACATGTTTTTTCCATTGTGCAGTGCTCCTTTTAGAGTAACCAAATGATAAAATGGGATTTTTTAGAGAAAATTCACATACATCTTTTTTTATATGTTTTAATAAAAAATTCTAACAATTCTGTTGCTAAACTTTGGTGCAGGTTGAAATAATTCATGCTACCAGTTCATAGATATCCTCACTGTCAGGAATAAAAGAGTCAGATTCACCAGTGTCTGAAGGAATAGAGTTTTATCCTACTCCAGTTCAATAAATCTGAAGTCACTAGGGGTCTAACCTTTATCATGAACTAGAACTTGCTCGGCTTCCTGTGGGTTCCAGCTTGCTTGCTTTCACAGTCAAGATCTCACATTTTATGCAAGTCTCTGAAGTTTTATATGCCTTGCAGGACATAGTACAGCTGCTTGTATTTTCCGGCTTTGGTAGATCTCTGATTCTTTATGAGACGTGACACATAGTTTTGCAGTGTGGTTGGGAACTGTACCTTGGAGCACTGTATCATGGGATTTAAATGCCCTTCTCGCATGTAATTCACATACAGTTCACATACAGTACACAATGTCAGGTCTGTCCTATGACCCTACCATCATGCTATATTTAGCACTTGCCTACGGGTGAGAGTGAGAAAAAAAAAATAAGTAAAGAATTGTGTTAGGAAATGATGAGATCTGAAGTATATAATAAGAATTTATAAGAAGTCAATGTTCCCTCTCTGGGTATCAGATATGTAACGAGCATGACTCTCCATACAATTTGCTAATAAATCATATTAAAAAAATGTATGTTCTTTTTAGTAGCGGACCTAGAGAATAGACTGGTGCAAGCACAATTTTGTGCCCTATCTTCCTGAGGGGGGTTGTGAAAATGAGTTTGCGGTGGCAGCCCTGTGGCATTAATTCACTCAGTGCCCCGCCCCACGACCCCTTCTCATAACAGTTCCCCTCCCTAAGATGCCTTCCCATAACAACACCGTCCCCAAGACCAGTTTTCATTGCTATTCCCCTCACAAAACCCCTTTTCACTGATTCTCCCCTTTCCCTTCTCCCATCCTGCCTGCGTGAAGCTCCTTTGCTATCACTTTCCAGGCTTTGCTCTCTTGCCTTCTTCCCTGATGCACATCCCTAGTGAGCTGAATTGCTCCATACTGCCACCTTTTGGAATGAAAGAGTTGAAATGCTATTTTTTCAACAGGCAGGTACTAATTTCTGACCAGGAGGGATGTGGGGACAAGGAGGCCAAGGGGGGCCCAGGGGCTGCTGGGATGGGTTGGGGTGAGAGGCCGAGGGGAGGGTGTGTGTGCTGTGGGTGCTGGCGTGGTTTCGGGTGAGAGGCCTAGGGGGCAGTATGCTACAGAAAAGAAAAAAAATGCAAAAAAATTACACAGTACTGCCCCCCCAGAGGAGGGCCCTGGTTCACTGCGCCACTGGTGGCTTTGCCCCTGGTTCTTTTCATTTAACAGATAGCATTAGTAGAACAATAAGACATCATTTCAGGTTGACGTTGAGAATCGAAAAATAAATTGTAAAAGCGCTATGTTAGTGGAACAGGAGTAGTTAAATGGGATATCATTCCAGCCGAAGTGAAAAAGCAAATATTTTAAGGAAAAATGTATTATGATTCAAAATGTCAGGGATATTAGTATTAAGAGACCGTAATGATTTAGAAAAAATAATAATGTATCTAATCAGCTTAGTTACTTCTGGGGCTATGGCCAGTCTTTTATTATTTGACTTTGCACAGAAGACCATAGATTCAGAGTCCCAATGGGAAATTATTGGCACTATTTTCTCCATTAGCACAAGACATCTATCTGTCTTTAGTGAGTGGATAAGAAAGGCATAGGTAAAATTTCATTAAAAGTTTACTGTAGGAAAATACAATTGTTAAATAACATTCAGTTGATAAGTATTTGATTTTGTTGTTGCTCCGACTCTCCTCAACCCTATGGACCACAGCCCACCAGGCACATCTTGTGTATGGTTGTGCTCATCCATAAGGTTTTCATCGCAAAGATACTGGAGTGGGTTGCCAGCTCCTTCTCCAGTGGACCTCAAATTGTTGTACCTCTCTGCTATGACCTTCTCATCTTGGGTGACCCTACACAGTATAGCTCACAGCTTCATTGAGATACACAAGCCCCTTCACCACAACATGGTAGAGATGTAGAAGGTGAATTGATATTATCTGTAGTTTTATATTAGTTTAACTCACAGCTGTGGTCTTAAGTTTAAAATATCCTCTTTGAAGAGCTACACTTGACGACAGACAACATGTTCTTATAATGTATAAAAAGTACAGTCTATCATTTTATATACAATTATGACCCAGTGGAATCTATCATTTTAGTTTCTAGTAATTCACTAGTCTTCAGATACGGACAGGAAACTTCTAACTGCACAATGGGAATGTGGCAACTACAACTGCCACTGCTCTAATTAGAATGAATGTAAACCTATTTAGTTTGCACAGGCAATTCTGTTGAAACATAATCTCTAAGAAGCCGCCTGGTAAAGAAATGAAAGCCGGCAGTAAAGAATAATTGCATACAAAAATGTGAAATTATTTTGTCCATTAGAAAGTTTAGTTATTTAAAAGACAATATGGAGAAAAATGGGACCACAATTTTTCACAAATTTTAAAAGGGAAGATGTTGGTGTCCATTTAAAACAACAAAGCAGATATTCCATATATGGTATAATTTAAAACGAAGTAGTAACAAGTACTTTATGAACTGAATGATTGATCCACCCACAAACCAATATTTCTGATCCACCCACAAACCAATATTTGAATATTTTGTTAATCAGACACCATTGCCCTAATGTAAGTGAGCTGGGTTTCAAATGTTTCCTAATAAACAGCTACTGATTAGTAGAAAAATATGTATTATATTGAAACGTTGAATGTACTTACATATTTATATGCTAGATACTGATATGTGGATGTGCACACCCCTAGGAACCTTAGATAGTGTACCCTGCAGGGTAAAGTGTGTGACCTCTAAAGGAAATTATGGTTGGTGGCGTCACAGCTGAAATTGTCCATAAGGAAACAGACAGAGAGAAAAAAACAGACAGTTACTGCCAGATTGTGATACAAATGTTTCAGTCTTTACTTCCTCCTGATTGGCCAAAACTATTTTTCAAACTGTATACCAGTTTAGCCTGGGTTTGGAGGATGTTAACCCTAAGTTTCAACTGACAGAAATTAAAATATATTTTGCTAACTTCAAGGTAAGTATTTGAATCCTTATCATACACTACTAATTCTCTATCAGATGTACTCATAATCCAGCTCACTACATATCCCTTTAAGTAGCCCCTGTGACGTTGATTCCATTGGCTGCCAAGAAAAAGACGCGGCTTGGTCAGATTCAGAAGGCAATAGAAGTAATGCTTTGGGGGCTAATCAAGTAATGCAATGCTGTATCAAAAGATCACATTACAGGAATCCCAAGTTTAGCGCTCCACATGCATCCCCTGTAAAACAGCGCTAAACAGGACATGTTATCTCCCTAGCGCTCAGACTGCGCTATTGCAAATCTGAGAGCTCTAAGCAGGGATTTAAATGACCAAACAAGATTTGGCTTGCAAAAATTGCACTATTGTGATGTTTATTGCTGATCGAGGAATAAGAGCGGAAAAAGAGCGCTATAGCTTATCAGCCCTCATCAGGGTAGCGTTATGCAGGGTTTCCCTGTATTGGTTTGTGGATGGATAAGAAAGGCTGAAATCTACCTATTTCAAACTACAAAGCTAATTTATTATATGATATTTTATAAATAACATTCAATTAATAAACTACTTGCAGCCTTATTAAATTACAATTCGGCCAATTGAATGGGGCTTTATATAAGCACATAACATTTTTTACAGAAGTTTTTAATTAGTGAAGACCTTGCTTTTGGATAGAAGATCACTAACTAAAAACTTTTTTTCAAAAAATATGCTCTGTGCTTAAATAGAGCCCTATTCAATTGGCCAAATTGCAATTTAATAAGGCTGTATATGTGTAACCACCTATGTGTCACTTTTTATAATTTAACCTTCAATACATTACAATACATTATAGTAATGTGTATATTGCATTACTGTATTTCTTATGTTTACTTGCTATGGAACGCACGTCTTTGGCCCATCTGTATCCCTCTTATCCCAAATCCTATTATGTGATTGTACCACTTCTCTGATCCTTCTCATTTTGATCTGTTTTCGTTGCTTTGAGTTTAGTATAAATTCTCAGCTATTTACAATTCCACACATTCATTCAGATGGCCCCCCATGAGTTTTAAGGCTCATTTCCACTCAGCTCTCAGATACGGCTTATCCATTATCTGGTCTCAGATATACTGGTAGGATTGACATTATCAAATGCTTGTAAACAGCATTGGGTGTATTCAGCTTTCCCACAAAACAAGAAACAAGGTTATCTGGGAGAAAAATATAAAGCAAACTCTGAAATGAAATATCTGAACATGAATAGAGCTTTCTGAAATGAAATTTCTGGAGCTAAATAGAATTCACCAGGTTTCTTTTTTGCCTTGAGTGGATATTTACTTCAATATCTGACCCTTTCCCTTCAATTAAGTTTCCTTTATATTGTTGATCTCTCATAGATCCTTACAGTTTCGGCTTGTCTTAGTCTAGAGGACAGCTGGTTTCCGGAGGTTTCCCCAGTTGACAGTGTATTAGGAAATCTTCTCATGAACTGTTTCTTTTTTGGTCAAGATTACAAATTATTGTTTTTTAGACAGCATGGTATGCCCAAAATGTCTATCCTGTGCTTAAAATATTTTTTTGTATGAAAACGAATGATCTAAAAGTCACAGTAATGTAATTTAATGAGTCACTGACTACATATACTTATGATCTTAAAGCACCCTGAACTGGTCACATTTTGTATATATATATCACATATATAGTTGTGAGCGTACGAGTTGTTGCTAACGCTGCGGGCTCGCGTAGCGAGCTGCGACCCTCGCGTAGCGAGGGCCGCGGCTCGCGCAGCGGCTCGCGCAGCGAGCCGAGGCCCTCGCAAAGCGAGGGCACTGCCCGAGGGTCTCAGTTGCTGGCATGGAGCGCCGAAGGCGCTCCTTGCCAGCAACTGAGGACCCTCGCGAAGCGAGGGCCTCAGTTGCTGGCATGGAGCGCCGTAGGCGCTCCATGCCAGCACCTGAGGACCTCGCAAAGTGAGGGCCGCAGTTGCTGGCATGGAGCGCCGAAGGCGCTCCATGCCAGCAACTGAGACCCTCGCAAACTTCACGTCGCAACCCAAACAGTACGACACACACATTACGACACTCGCAAACAACATACGACACACGTTCACACACATTACGGACTAGCAACACTCGGACGCAACTCGCGAACATTACAAAATGTAAAACACAATACATACACACACCACATACATAAAAAACTTACCTACACCAAGAGGGAGCACCCATCACCTCAAAAATACAACTTACACCTCGATTTTACTCGAAATAAAACAGTTTAGAGACTAAAAAAAAATAGAAGCGAGAGAAAAAATGGCCGCCGAACAAAACGAAAACGAGGCTACAGCACTCTAAACTCGCAAAACACCACAAGAAACTCGCAAAACACCACAAAACACCTACGGATATTCCGATACAAACGTATACCACACATTACTCGCCATTTTACACCAATGCGGAAGTACACGACAACGGTTTGGGCTCGCGCACGCACAGTGTTACACTGCACACATTCAGCACGCTTACACAGCAGATCCACACCACTAATGCTGCAGCAACATCAAAACACATTCACAGCTCTTCCACACAATGCTTTAAAATAGGTAAAGTATATTCATTTATTAATGTATTATATATTTCATTATTACACACTAAACAGCATTACCTACCTTACAATTTCATTGCCGTCATTTTTTGACGGGCAATTCGCTAGTATATATATATATACTAGCAAATTGCACGTCAAAAAAAGACGGTAATAAAATTGTAAGCCAGGCAATGCTGTTTGCCACACAATGTAAGTGTTTTGGCCCTCTGAGCACCTTTGGCGCTCATTGCGAGCCTCTCCCCTCTTGTACTTCAACTTTCCTGCTTTGCAATGAACATCTTAGGCGCTCATCTTGAGCCCCACAATGAGCGTCTACGGCGCTCATTGTGGGGCACGCAATGAGCGCCTTCGGCACTCATTGCGGACGTTTCCTCCTGTCTACTGTATTGGCCACTCATTGCAGGGTTCATTAACCTGCAAGTTTTGTGCTTGGGAATGCCATGTGTCTCTTTCCACCATCTCCCCACTGTCCTTCTCCTGTGTGTTTTTCCCCGCCATTCTTTTTCTCGCTTAGCCGATTTTAGAGTGACGAAACACAGCAAATTGGGCTTAAAGTCCTGTCTCTCCCCCTCATCCTGGTTCTCCCCTTGTGATGTGTGTTAGTGTGTACTAAGAATTTTTTTATTTATTTTTTGTTGCTTTTCGCAAGTGTGACGACAAATCGAATTTTGACAACTATTATATGTGATATATATATATATACATATAATAAATAAACATTTGTAGTACATTTGTGATCCCATTTGAATTTCTAAAAAAAGTTAAGACTTATTTCCTGCTCAGAATTCCAAGAAATACAGTTATTACACTGCTTTCTGGGAACCTACACACACACATATATATATATATATTTATATCCCCTTATAGATCACTACCTTGTCGTGGTGAAGGAGGTTGTATACTTTAATAAAGCTGTGAGCTATACCATGTAGGGTCACTCAGAATGGGCTGGTCATAGCAGAGAGGTCAGAAAAATCATGTTACACTGGAGATTGTTTTTCAGGGACTAGCAGAGCTGATTCTCTTATCTCGTATCAGATTTTTCCTTTTAGAATCTATCCAAGCTGCTGTTCTGATTATTTTCTGACTGGTTTAGGTGGCCACTGCAGGGCCATTTAAAAACTCCTATCAGGACAGCCTGTTGGTCAGTTCCTCTTCCATCTCTGGCCTCCTAATGAGGTTAGAAAGATGCATATCTGCTGAATTCTTAAACACTAGAGTTCCAATGTAAGCTTTAAATCAGAGACACTTTAACAAAAGCTCTTTTTAATCTGAATGTAAATTAGAGTAATGATGGTAAAAAAAGAAAAATCCACATTTACCACCTCAAACATTTAAAATATTATTGCTTTTTGTTGTTCTGTTTGCTTGTTTCATTCTCCTCCCATGTGATCACATATTATAATTGTCTAACTGCGATTCGTCGTCACGCTTCAGACGAATCGCAGTTTGACAATTATAAACTGCTGCGCATTGCGCAGAGCGCGGCGCGAGCCGCGCATGCGCAGAGCGCGGCGCAAGCCGCGCTTCGAGAGCAGATGAAAGAGTGGGGAAGAGTGGGGAAGAGGGGGGGTAGAGGCACAGAGGGAGAGTGGGGAAGAGGGAGAGGGGGGAAGAGGGGGGGAGAGGCACGGCACAGAGGGAGAGTGGGGAAGAGGCACAGAGGGAGAGTGGGGAAGAGACACAGAGGGAGGGGGGAGAGACACAGAGGGATAGGTGGGAAAGAGACACAGGGGAGGTAGATGAGGGGGAAAAGACACACGGGAGGGAGAACAGGGGGAAGATACACATGGGAGGGAAATGGGGGGGGAAGAGGGGAACAGACACAGGGGGAAGGGGGAAAGAGACACAGGCCAGGGGGGAACAGGCACAGAGGGAGAGGGGGGAAGAGGCACAGAGGGAGAGGGGGGAAGAGACACAAGGGGGAGAGATACAGAGGGTGAGGGAGGAAGAGACACAGAGGGAAAGGGGGGAAGAGGTACAGAGAGAGGGGGAAAGAGGCACAGAGGGGGGGGACAGAGGAAGGGGTGAAGAGACACAGTGGCGAGACACACAGAGAGAGGCGGGGGAAGAGGCACAGAGGGAGAGGGTGGAAGACACAGAGTGGGGAGAGACACAGAGGGTGAGATGGAAGAGACAGGGAGGAAGAGGCACAGAAAGAGGAGGGGGAAGAGACACAGGGGAGTGAGAGGAGGGGGAAGAGACACAGGGGAGAGAGTGCAGGGGGGAAGATACACAAGGGAGGGAAATGGAGACACGAGGAAGGCCGTAACAGACACAGGGGGAGGGGGAAAGAGACACAGGCCAGGGGGGAACAGACACAGGGGAGGGTTGGGGGAGACACAGGGGGGGGAAGAGATGCATGGGAGGGAGAAGGGGGAAAGAGACACAGGGGAGGGGTTTAGAGACACAGGAGGGAGAGGGAGGTAAAAACACAGGGGGGCAGGAGATACAAAGGAAGTAGACGAGATGGAAGGAGACACAAGGGAGGGAGAGGAGGGGGAAATAAGACACGAGGGAGGAAGTAGACAGAGGGAGAGACTCGCAATGAGCTCCAAAGGGGCTCATTGCAAGGCCTGTGATGAGCGCCAAAGGCGCTCATCACAAGGCCAGTAAAGTAGAGGGGGAGAGGCTTACATTGTGTGGCAAACAGCATTGCCAGGCTTTAGTTTTTATTGCCGTCATTTTTGACGGGCAAGTCGCTAGTATGTTATAATCTACTGCACTGCTTAACTACAGAACAATATAAATAATAGATACAGAGCTTTGGGAGTGTGTACTTTTCTACTATGTGTACTGTGCTGAATCAAAGCAATGCTGCCCACTTCAGAAGCAGGACAATAGAGCTGATCATGAAACAATAGAAGGGAAAGAAATTAAACAGGCAGAAACACTGTAAATGGAACACCCTAGAGGCAAGCAAATGAACAATAAAAAATTGAATAAAAATGTAAAACTTTTTGGGCATTCGAAGCATGGCATTAATTGTATATATAGTAGAATGCTGATTGTCCGGCACCCTACTAACCGAGACTCTGAAGCAACTGGCACCGGCATCAATTCCCCAAATTCAAAAAACTCCCTCTAAACCGGCATAACTGGCACAATCCGGAGTTCGAGACTGCAAAAAAAATATTAACTTTTTTCCTAATTGTTTTTTTGGGCCCTAAATGGCCCAGTGTAGGTGCTTTTTAAAGGCATTTTGAGGGGTTTTGGGGAGTTTAAAGGTCATTTAGACCCTTAAAATCGGGGGCTCCTGATTAACCGGAAACTACACGTATTCGGCAATAGGGAGTCGCCGTGGGTGCCGGATTACGGGAGTTTTATTGTACATATATATATTGTATATTTTTTAATATATATATATATATATATATATATATATATATATTATCATTATTAATTATTAATAATTATATATATATATATATATATATATATATATATATAATTAATTAATCACTAAGAATTGCATGATAAACTGTAATAGCACAATGTTTACTAAAAGTATCATATCCAAATGTGGCACCTAATGCTGGCACTAAATCTCCCTCTACCTTCTTACTTTGTCACATTAATGATTGCAGTTGTGCAAACTCCAAAATGAGGGTGAAGAGTAATTACTAATGCAAAGTTGCTATGTTTAATCGATATTTTAGAACAAATATCCATTGTGAACAATGTATTAAATATTCTGACTATGATTAATACTGTATTAAATTCACAATTTACTGTATGGTGATAATTTTAACAGCTAGACAGCTGCTTCATGGTTGTTGTTGACAAAATAAATTACTAGTGAATGCTGTGATGGTGATCACAGCTAATGTTTTACGTATGATGCCACAGTTGCAAAATAAGTGTTTTTTTCGCTATTATAGCTTAGTGGATGCATGTTTGTCATGCAACCTACCTATATTTAAATGTTACCATATTTGGAATCTTGCTGTGTAACTTTAACAGAGAAGGTCAGTCTGCACTGTACAGGAAAAATACTTCAGTAAATGGCGCTTCCAATTAAACATGGTAAAACTCTTCCAAGATGCTGCTTCTACACTGTATACCCTAGAAAATAATATTTAATATTTGTTTTTAGATGGAGGACAACCTCCTATCAAAAATAATATTCCTACATCAGTTTTTTTTGTGATAGATATATCTCCAAATCATAAATCTAGAAGTCCTATCAATAAGAGGTGGTGCATCATGTATCCAAAAGACATCCTTCCATTTAGCCTCTAGCAGGGGATATGCTAGTCTAGTATATTATGTGTTATACTATAAGTAGGTTTGCAATGATAATGACCTTAACATTAGTAAGAGTGAGAGCAGATGGTGCATTCTAAAGGCTAGTGAATCATATGGTACAAGTTTATACCCTTTAGAGATCTGCATAACTACAACAGATTATCTAGAGACTGACTACCAGCTGTTGGAGTTATCTTGTACAAGCTCACAAGGTCCTGTAGGCTAGTGGTAATAAAATAGACCAGAAGTTTCCATGGAAGTGTGGTCCATGCACCAGCAGTCAATGATCAGCATTTATTTGGGCCTCAAAAACCTGCAACTACAACACAAATTAGGAAGCAAAGTTAATAAATGTAATAACAATACACAAACAAGATGTACAAATGCTATAAAACTATATTTTTTGTATGTACTGATATAAAATGCCAATATATATAAATATATATATATATTATCACAGTTATTGTTGGACCATCAAAAAGTGTGTACAATTTGGAAAACTCAATAGTGTGAGTAGACTGGAAAAGTTCAGGCTACATCCATAAAAGGCCGTGCCAAAGAATGCTCCTGTTATCAAACAATTGCACTAATTTAACATGCCAGCAAGGTAATGCTTAAGATAAAGTACTGGCAATATGCCCACACTCAACAGGTCCATGAGGAAGCATTGTGACGCGAAACGCGAGCGTCGACCTGTCCTGTCCCACGATTGTGACATCACTGGCAGCATTTGGTGGATACTGGTGTTTTTGGTGCACACGAGGCTTGTGCAGCCTTTGGACTTGCATTTACAAATGATAATTGATGCGTTTTTCCATCTGATACATTTATGCTGCTTGTATTACCTTTAAATGTATATCTGTACTAATACAATTGAATAATACATATACATTATATTATCAGCACAATATCCATAGATGCTGCATTAATAGCAATATGCAGTGCATTTATATATACATTATCCTTTTATAAGATATCTTTATGCTTTGTCTAGGAATCTAATATTATGTAATTTATATTATGAGCACTTTATTTGCACTCATGCAATCACCAAAGGTGATAATACATTTAGTTTAGAGTAGGTAAGCTCTCCCTCACAAACAGGTTAGGGGGAGTAATTGGTGGATCCCCAGTTCCGCCATCAGTAATAGCTTATTTAGCATTTTTTTCTTTCTTTTCACATTTACATTTTATTTCCTAGATAGTTTATTTAGATTAGTATAAAAGGAGTAAATGGTGGGCTCCGCTACCACCAAATTTAGATCAGGTGATTTATCACAAAAACTGTCTATTTGTGTTTAAAGTATTGTACAGATAACAAGATACTGAGATAATACATATAACCGGTGATTGTCCTTGCCTAATTTTTAAATGTTTTTAGAATATGCATTGTAGATTGATTTTGTGAATAAATTATGAACTTTTACTGAATAATTTTCTTGTCAGTTCACTTAAATAATTATGCTCATTACTGCTCATTATAACTACGGATGGTATACAGGTGTGGATATATAGGTGTCCTTTTTTCTTCTGTGTTTTCAATATATCTTTACACTTTTCCACTCCTGTTGGTACATACAATATATATACTTAGATATTTACCTTTGCAAGTTAACATTTTAATAATTTAAAATTTACATGGTACCGCCTCCCCACTTTATATGGCCTTCATTTATATATACAATGCTTAAGATCCTCCAAGCTCGGCTCCAACAATATATGGACCTGGGACTACCAGATGTGCAAGCCGGGTTCTGCAGAGAAAGAGGCACAAGAGATCAAATTGCCAATGTCCAATGGATAATAGAGAAAGCAACAGAGTTCCACTTCTGTTCTAAATCCTTTAACTGTGTGGATCATAACAAAATGTGGCAAGTACTTAAAGAGATGAGAGTACCAGATCATCTCATCCACCTCCTGAGAAATCTGTATGTGAACCAAGAAGCCACAGTCAGAACTTAATATGGGACAACAGAGTGGTTCAAGATCAGGAAAGGAGTACAACAAGGTTGTATATTATTACCTTATTTATTCAATTTATACACCGAGTACATTTAGTGTAAGGCCGGGCTGGATGAAACCAAAGCCAGAATTAATATTGCTGTAAGAAATATCAGCAACCTCATATATGCAGATGATACTACTATGATAGCTAAAAGTGAGAAGGAACTAAAGGGCCTTATGATGAGGGTGAAAGAAAATATAATGCAAAAAAGTGGAGGCAGTGACAGATTTTCTTTTCCTGCGATCAGAGATCTCTTCAGATGGTGACTTCAGACATGAAATTAAAAAAAAATGTTTGCTTCTGTGGAGGAAAGTTACGGCAGGTCTGGACAAGCACGTAAAAAGTAAAGATATTACACTATCAACAAAGGTCAGCATAGTTAGAACTATGATTTTCCCAGTAGAGACATATGGATGTGAGAGCCATAAATAATTTATTGGAGAAAACAGCTTAGTGTCCCTTGGACTGCAAGAAGATCCAATAAATCAATACTTCAGGAAATCAATCCAAATTGTTCACTAGAAGGTATGACCATGAGGTTGAAGCTGAAATATTCTGGCCAAAACATGAGAAGACACAATTCTCTAGAACAGACTCTTTTGCTGGGAAATATTGAAGGCACACAAAGAAAGGGAATGGCAGAGGCAGGGATGGATAGATGAGTTAATTGAAGAGATGAACATGAACTTGGTGAAGCTAAGAGGGGCAGTGGCTGACAGATGTGTCTGGTGTTATAGTCAGACATGACTGAAAGATTAAACAACAACAATAATAAAAATGTTGTTGTTTTTTGCATTTGCAAAATGTAAAAACACATCCTCTTTTCAAAAAATTGTATCTTCTCTTTTCCAAAGTATTAGCTTCTGGGGGAACTAAAAAAAGCTGGGTTGGCAATATGCATGCATACAAACACTTCCTTACAAATAGAATTCACAACTAAAAAAACACAAATGGTAGATTCCTAATCCTAATGGAAACCAAAAATAAAAGTAAAGGCATATACACTAAACTCAAAGAGAAAATATTTCTCCAATAGACTTTGTGAAAAGGTTCTAAAAATTAAGAGGCGTTGTCATTATGGGAGGTGATTTCAATGTGGCTCTAATGAACAACTTAGACAGATCTAGAGACATATGAAATAAAAAATCAATGGTAACAGACTCAGCAGATATAACATATGTATCACAATAGTTACAAATATGCATATCCTGATTCCTGGAGATGCCAACATCCTACAGAAAAATATTATAATTTTATATTCTCATGTGCATAATAGCTAATCTAGGATAGTCAGGATAGTCCTCCGCCTGGGCACAGGGCCCACATCCTCTGCGGCCGGCCGGCATCTCCCTGCTGGTGGTGGGGGGGGACAACTCACAACCAGAGCCCTCGGATCCTCTTCTCTCCTCCTCCCCCTGCGCCGGTTCCTGCTGAGCGGCAGCTTGCTCCTCCACTTCCTGCTCCAATGGAGCCGACGCCCCAGCCTCTGGCTCGTCAATGGAACCAGACCTCCTCGACTCTGAAAGAGAGAAAAGAAAGGTATATATAATTAATATGATGAATAATACATTGTTATGTGTTCATTCCTAACTATCTGACATCTAGGTTGAACCTGGATGATTCTCCTAATTGCAACTCAGATTAGCTATCATATGCTCGATATGATCTATTCTTTGGTTCATGGCCTTGATTATTCTTGGCTCCTAACACTATCTTGATTCCGGCTGCGGTCTGTAACTGCATAGGCTGCAGTGCGCACACCAATAAATGGACTCCGTATTGCTTGATTACTGTTATTGTGCCCAGGAATGACAGTGATTTGGCAGCTTCATGGATTTAATGACTCATCCATCTATCCCTTGTTAATTCCATGGAGCTGACATGTCAGTGTCCTTGTTGGTCATCATGTACATGTGTAGTGTGTGTGATGCACATGTGGTGGCATGTTGGTATATGTGATATTCCCCTGAAATGGAGGCTGGGTCCTGCTGGGCCTCCGGGCTTGAAGCTCACACGGCCAGCACCTGTGCCAGAAGGTCCTTTGCGACCCTCTCCCACTCATTATAGGTTACAGACTCTTGCTTTTCCTCCTTGGCCATCATACTCCTCAACTTGGCCCTGATCTCATCAAACCTGTGCTTGACAGACCTCACATCCCTTGGTGCTGTGCTTACCGCTGTAACCTCAGCCGCTCTCTCCTTCCAAGCATGAGCCCTAGGCCCTGGCCTAGCTTCCCTCCCCCCTGCAAGAATCACAGGGCAGCCACGAATAGCACCAAGGAGGACCACATTCCCCTGGTGCATATAATTGTGGGCCCTGTGCTTGTCCTTAGCCTCTTGCCCTCCTGACTGTGGATGGGGATCTCCCTGACCTATCATCTCATCTCCCTGACCTGTCCCTTAGGCCTGTCCCTTCCCTGATCTACCACCCCCCTAGGATCAGGCCCCTTCCCCTCTGTCCTCTCCTATGTGTGCCTGCTGCGCGGGCCACCCTGACACCACCCACCTCCTCTTCTTTACTCTCCTCCTCCACCTCCTCCACCACAACCAACCTCCTCCCCCCCACCACTCCTCTCCTCCTCTCCTCCACTCCTCTCCTCCTCCCCACCACTACTCCCCATGGCCACCTCTCTCTCTCCTCTCCCGTCTCCACGCCTATCCTTCTCCTTCACACCTCTCCATTCCTCTACCCTCCTCTCTCCTCCCTCCAATATGATCCCAAACACAAAATAAGGATAAATAAAAATAAGTGTAACTGTATATATTTGTGGTAAAAAAAATGTGTATATTATGTGTAATTAATAACTGTTTTTGGATTGGGTGTGGGGGATGGGGTGTGTGTGTGGAGTGACCTAACTCTATATGTCTCTATGTGTGTTCTTTAAATTATGTGTATTGCAAATATGTGTAATCTATAAATATGTGTAAACAAGTATTAAGTGTAAAACCATTTGTAACGACATATAATAGCTGTCGTAATTGCAAGTTTGTCGGTAATGCGATGTTAAAAGTTACTGGTTTTGCATGCACAATGAGCACCGAAGGCCCGAAAGTTAAGGGTTTGACGGGGGCTGCAATGAGCGCACTTATTGAGGGTCTCAGGATGTGCGCCAAAGGTGCTCATCATGAGGCCCACAAGACTTTGAAATTGTGGACCTCGCGATGAGTGGCGAAGGCACTCATTGATGAGCTTGCAATCAGTGCCAAAATCGCTCATTGCGAGGCCTGTAAGTTGCTGGGTGAACGATGGCTTATCGCGAGGCCCGTAGAGTAGAGGGGGGAGAGGCTCGCAATGAGCACCAAAGGCGCTCATTGCAAGGCCTGCAAGTTTGAGGGGGAAGAGCCTAGCATTGTGTGGCAAAGCCAGGCCCACGATGAGCGCCAAAAGACGATCATCGCAACGCCTGCAAGTTAGATTGGGGAGAGCCTCGCATTGTATGGCAAACAGCATTATCAGGCTTCAAGTTTTATTGCCATCATTTTTGACGGGCTAGTAGAATATAAATGAATAAAACTGCAAACAAGCTCCAGACCCTCCTACTCTCTCTCAAACTCGAACCCAACCACCAAATCCGGGACCTGCATGCTACTTCGAAAGACACAGTCAACGCATGGGTGTGTGGAACACAAATTTATAATCCCCCACTGTCAATAATGCTTTCTATTGGCTGTAAGGCCTTTGTCGCACTACGTTATACCACAATTGGATAGTGCCAGCCCCTTTATAACTTGCGGCTGCGGAAAAGGTTTATGGGCTTGCGTCTACGGCGCGTAACTCGTGGCATTTTCTAACTTAAAAACTCTGTAACGCAACTGGATTTCAAACCCATAGGTTTTGTGGGTGTTACGTTGGAATTTAATGTGGCTGCATGTTTTCAGATAATGCTACTATTGAGCCTTCATTAACTAACATTCAGCCACCAAGCCTGCCAATAAATGGAGAGTTAATGATAATGTAATAAATGCTCCCAATGTTAGAATATTTATTAATAGGAAAATCAATTTTTTTTTGTCATAATGAGACAAACCAGATGAATATGTATGAATTTGTATGTGTGTACAGAATATATATGTGTGTGTGTGTATATATATATATATATATATATATATATATATATATACTGTATACATATATATGTATATAGACACATTTGCATGTTTCTTCCCAGGATCCCCGAGTGCAGTGCAATAACTGTATATCTTGGAATGCTGAGCGGGAAATAAGTCTCTTAGATTATTTTAGACATTCAAATGTGAGCACACATGTAATATTTATTTACTATATGTGTATTTTGCATATATATGGGGGGCCCCAGTGCAATATAATTGTTGATATTATTTATTTATTTTATTTGCATCAGGCCCTTCATTCTCCAGCTTCACCACTGACAGGGATGTCCACTATGCCACTTTGATATGTCTTATATATTAAACCCTTAGCTATAGCAATTAGAAGACATTATGGACTTGGAAAATCGGTATAAATTAACACTTTATGCAGATGAATTTTCTTACACTTTAAAATATACACATATTGATGATTAATCCATTTAAATTATTAACCAATTTCGCTCTTTGTTAAGTCTAAAAATTTACAAAACAAACACATATGCAGTGCTAATGAAGCTTAACAATAATACTCAACTTCTATTACATAAAACGTTTCCTTTTGAATGATCTAATGGTCTAAGAAAATTCCTACCTAAGTGTAAAAAAAACCCAGCCAACCCATGCTACCTTTATGAGTTTCATTTTCCTCATTAATTGACAAAAATTACTAATGAACTAAAAAATTTACTAAATGTTCTTATTTCACTACTAATGAGTGTGGTGTATCACCAAATTAATATATATAAATATTACACAAGGTTCGTCTACATTAAAAGGTATTTATTAAAAGTCAACAACACAATACTATAAATGTATCACAAACACACAGCCCAGACCCACGGAGCAAAAACCCTTTTTAAATCTATCTACCTATATAGTAATCCCCTTTCCCAAACGCTTTATCTTACCCACGGTTAGACCATCGCCATTCATCACCACCATCAACCATCACCAACACCATCCAGGAAGAAAACAGGAAGCAGCACCAGTTTCCTGCCTGGATATATCCTTAGTTGAGATGATGTAATTTACATCACATCCTGTCCATGCATGACTTCCTTTAGCAATTGTGGGAGGGAAGTAAAGATTCTCAGCCCTCCTACATAGACCTGTTTAAGGAAGTCCTGAATTACCATTCAAGGAAGACAAGTTACCACATTCCCTCACTTTTTCTTCTTCTATGTTGCTCAGCTTTCTAGTTATCCCTCTAGTACAGGAGAACCTAGTGGGAGCAAAAACCTAATATACAGGAGAAATTCAACCCACCGTCCCTCCGGAATAGTTCCCTCAGCGACATAAGTTCTCCTGTACTTTCCTATGGCTGTCAATCCACATATTACACAAAAACAGAACTTATAGAATTTAGGTGAGAGTGTGTGATAAATGTTTATGTATGTGCAATGTAAAACTTTATTGAAGAATGTATGAGAGAGAGAAAGAAGAGGAAAAAGACACATTATTATATATCCTCCTTGCAAGTTTCTTCCTCATTTGTTTCATTGCCACACAAAAGTATATTATTATAATTGTCGTTAATACTTGAATGAACATGAGTACCAGCGACAGTGTTCGTAGGACTGGATGTGTCTCTGACTCATGAAGTTCCAAGGTAAAAAGGTTCATTGTCAAATTTGTCCAATCTGCATTTGCAGTAAAATTGATCATTTCAGTGGTAAGGTTTCTTGATGGAAATACCATGATACAAGACCCTTCTTCCACCAAACATATTTCATCAACTCTCCTATATTCAGAGTGGCCGATAAAGCATGCAATGTCCCCTATGCGGATCACTTCTTGCACCAGGTTTTCTTTTATCAACTGCACCCAGCCATCCTCCTCAGCTCCTTTCTCCCAAACACAACTGCACAGCCATCGGTGTTGAGATTTCCTGCAACAGCTTTCATCCATCTCCAATCCTGTAATAGTGGCCAGTCTTTTTGATGGAAAGTGTTGCTTGTAGATTCCATCACTTAACGTGCCAATGCTATGTATGAAGTTCAGTTGCTCTGCCTGCCCCTCCCAGCGGGGAATTGCCAGGATTAGTCCTATTGTCCCAGATTGTAGTCCATGTGGCATCCATTGATCTGGGCCTTCAATACAGCTATATTGAAGGCTGTCCTCAGTGATGTCCACTCCTTTTCTTTTCAATGACGTGATAATCCTTGTTGCATTGATTTGTCTTGCCCACTTGTTTTCCTGGATGTCTTTAATAGTTTCCTTTAAATCTGCCAACAGCTTTCCTCCAATCATAGCATTCTTAATGCTGTTAGCAATGGAAGCAATATTTTCCTCAACTAGATGCAGGTTGTTGGCAATGGTGTGTATGTCATCAACATTGTCTGTCAGTCTACTCACTACAAGGGAGTCAGCTACTCCACCTGTTTTCATAGCATGTCCCATGCCATCAGTAAGGGAGTTTATCCGGCTGTTCAGTCCAATGATGTCTGCTGAATTCCATACTCCCAATCCAGTTCCGACTCCTCCTAAAAGGGCTGCAAGTGTGTCCCGTTTTTCTTGACTCCCTGCCCCGGTCCACTCAATGATGGTCTCTTGTATACTTTGCTTAAACCACTGCCGCTGTGATTCCGGGCACTTTGGAGGAATAGAAAAATCATTAAAATTTAGAATTATTGGGTAGTAAGTCCACCCAACCCCTTGCACAACTGTTTCATGTGTTGGTACCACCACCAATCCGCCTATTGGCCATGGTACCTTCTTCTGATCTTTACAACGTTGCAGCTCCTTTACAGAGACAAATACTTCATCTATTGTTAGAACACACCCCTTTCCAGTATCAAAATTGCAGAATTCCTCTAGGTCAGGCTGGGCAGCTATAACTGCAGCGTCCCATTCTCCACCTTCTTCTAATGTTAAGTTACTCACTACTACTGTAATATTTGTAAACCTCCCTTGTATTGGAGCTCTAAGAGCTAATCCCCTGGTACTATTATGTGGCAAAATAATGTTTACTTGTAACCCTCCACCCTCTTTTACTTCCAATTCCCTGGGCCAAATAAATCTATCTGCTTGAACGTAATGTAACTCCAATCTTTTCAAACTCTCTCCCTTATTTGCGGTATCTTCTGGCCTTATTGCCTGTCTCCCCATTCCTACTGTGATACAGCTTATACTTATCCATCCTGTAACAAGGATCCACCACAATCTTCTGTTGACACGCATCTTCATTCTTATACGGCCTTGCTCTGTGGGAACACTAGATTCCATCATTAGAAACATATACATAACAAAATCAACAGGGGCCATTCATTTTGCAAGTTTGTTCACGGCCCTGTAATCAATGGTAAGTCTCCATGATGAGGCTGCTTTTTCATCTCCATTCCCTTTTAACACAGCTTTTCTCACAGGCCAACATGGTGAGTTACATGCATACCCATTTCCAGATTTAATTATTCCACGTCTCTCCAGCATTTCTATCATCTCGGTAATTGCCCAAACAGGTATGTCTTGGATTAGCTTCTGCAGCCATTCTGGTTGTCCGTCTAGTTTCAGTTTGTCTTTTTCCAGACTTTTTATCGGAGAGACAATATATGCCATTGGGAGCACAACCCCTTTCGTCAACTCTGTACTTACCTGATTCACCTTTTCTGTCTTCCA
The DNA here is from genome assembly GCA_027410445.1 of Discoglossus pictus. NCBI lineage: Eukaryota > Metazoa > Chordata > Amphibia > Anura > Alytidae > Discoglossus > Discoglossus pictus. The sequence goes on from CM050170.1 coordinate 167,349,880, forward strand.
CAAACAAAAATTGGCAAGATCTACAATGAAATTTCCTTTTTTTAAAGCTTCTATTCCCAATATTTCCTCTGGCCAACCCACTATTGCTTCTACTTGTATTGTTTTTTCTCCAACTGCCACATCAATTGGACCTGCTCTAACCTCCTGTGGATTCCCAGTAACTCCCATAATACTTACTGACGAATCCCCATTTTTGACCCTGTTGGTCATTGTAACTGCTGCTCCTGTATCTACCAACATATTTTTCCCTACCCCTGCGATGACTGTATAAATGGTAGGCCGACCTGCCTCATCCATGGTTAAATTAGCTGAGTGAATGAGATGCTGAGGCGCAGGGGTTGGGATTTGTCATTGTGACTCACTTCTACTCTGTCCCTCTTTTATCATTTTTGCCTCATTTTCCTTCAATTTCCTCTCTGACTCAGCTACCTTGTTTTTAAGTATGTGATTTTCCTCTTCTATCCTATCCTTCTGTCTCCTGAGTTCCCAATAGCCCATGTTACCGTTTCTCTCTCCCTCCTGATTAGCTCTCCAGTTGCTGCCATCCCTATTCCTATAGTCCCTAGGTGGATCTCTCCATCTTTTGTCAAAGTTCTGTTTTGGTCTCCAGTTTTGATCATCCTTCTTGTTCTGGGGTACATCCCACGTCTGGTTTCTCCAATTACCATCTATATCTCTACCAGACTCGACCTTAAATGTTCTTACAGCTGAAACAGAGCAGGCCTGTTCTGTGAAAGGATGCTTGATCCACCATTTATCAGCTCTAGTTAGTACCATTTCCAAGTCTGTTGGTGTTGGATCAAAAAGCCTGATAAATTCTTGACACTCCCGGGGAAGGGCTTCCATTACTTTTGCTATATGTTCTGGTGAGCCCAGCACTAGAGGCTGTTGAGGTTGTCGTAGAGTATACCAAAAAAATATCCTTTGAGCTACCTCTCTAGGACCATCTGTTGGCCTCATGGTAATATTTGCTATTTCTTTCTCTATGCTAAGTAGATAGAAATTAATTGCAGCAATTCTTCCTGCCTGATCAGACACACTGTTATTAAATCCCAATAGTCTACTAGCCAAAGGACCCATAGCGTATTCTAACAGTTCTGTCCATTCCTCTAAGTTAAGACCTCCTTTTTTAGCTCTATCTGCTCCCCTCATAAACCAATGTGTAAATGTATTAAAGTTGTTAGTTGGCATACTTCCCCACCATTTCTGGAAATTGTCTTTATCTGCCATAGACATCGGTCGAGTCTGCATAGAAAATCCTGTAGGTGTTTGCCTTGCATTAAATAATTCTGAAACAATAACTGGTGCTTGTGGTATGGTATCTACTTGTGGAACAGAATAACATAAGAAATCTTTTCTATCTTGGTTCATTTTCGGCACTGGTTCTTTATTTTGTGCCACGAACATATCCAGATCTGGATATATTTTGGCAATGTCTCTGACTCCTTTTATCCCTTCTAACTTTGTTTTATTTTTATAGTCCATTATTATGTTTTGAAGTTCTGTTATTTTTACTCCATAAGCATCCCTCTGTTCTTCTATTTCCCTTAACTCCCTTTCTAGTTCCCCCACAATTGTAGTTGTTCTCAAAGCTGCAATTTTTAAACAATCCCTTTTGTCCATTGCTTCCTCCATTTTATTTGTTGTTTCCAAATTATGCTGCCGTAATTCTACAACTAAGTCTATTAGGCCTCCTATTGTGGCTACAACAGCTTGTGTGACCAAACTTTTTCTCTTCTTTGTTCTATACTTTTTGTTATTTACAATTTGTGTTAGAACATCCATTAATCTCTTCTCTTTTTCACTGTCTGGGTTTGCTGGCTCTGGAAGCTCAGATGGACCATCATGTTTTTGAATATGTTTCCTAAAGTACTCACGCACTTCTGTGGGAAAGTATTTGGCCCCTTGAAAAGACATTCCTACTCTTTTACTCACCCAAGTAAGAATCCAAATCAATTTGCGACTAAAGTAGCATGCTTCTGAGTAGCCAACAATAGTTGATGACTATTCAGTAGGCCAGGTGTAATATGTAGAAAAATAGACTAGTACCCACAATGCAAATTATACTTACCTTAGTATGGTGAAGGTAATACTTGCTAATTAACTTAAAATATAATAGCAAGGCCTGCAGGGTAGGAGATATACCTGAACTAGGATATGCAAGACACCCAAAATGTATAAGGTATGGAAGCCTATAGTGTATTAAAATGCACGCCTGAAATAATATATATATATATATATATATATATATATATATATATATATATATAATATTTAAAATGGTTTATTTATTATTTTTCTCCAGGCCTGTACTATGATAAAGGACTAGAGAAAGAAAAAGAAAGAAGATAAAAAAAAAATTTGTTTTCTTCTTTAAAAAAAAATAAAATAAAATAAAAAAAATTATAGTATTAACAAACTCAGGTATTTGAAACACACAACAAACTAATTGTGGCCTGATGCCCAAGCATCTATATTAAAAATGGAGGCTTGAATTAGCATTCAAATACACAAAGAAGCCACATGGAGCCTTATTCAAATGCAGGCCTAGGCCTGTACTTAAAAGCACAACAAAACTCAACTCAGATAAACCCACAAAAACAACCTGTATGATATATATTTGTTTTATGTATCAAAATAAGCTAGTAAGAACAAAACTCAAATTGAAGCCTGATGCACAAGCTTGTATATTAAAAATGGAGGCTTGAATTAGCATTCAAATACACAAATAAGCCACATGGAGCCTTATTCAAATGCAGGGCTAGGCCTGTACTTTGATAGTCAAAAGCACAACAAAACTCAACTCAGATATTTGAAACCCACAAAAACAACCTGTATGATATCTATTTGTTTTATGTATCAAAATAAGCTAGTACGAACAAAACTCAACTCAGAAGCTAGTACGATATAGTACGATATAAAGGATTAAAAATAATAATTGAGGCCTGATGCACAAGCTTGTATATTAAAAATGGAGGCTTGAATTAGCATTTAAATACACAAAGAAGCCACATGGAGCCTTATTCAAATGCAGGGCTAGGCCTGTACTTTGATAGTCAAAAGCACAACAAAACTCAACTCAGATATTTGAAACCCACAAAAACAACCTGTATGATATCTATTTGTTTTATGTATCAAAATAAGCTAGTACGAACAAAACTCAACTCAGAAGCTAGTACGCTATATATTAAAAATGGAGGCTTAACCTAGACTCCACACACAATCAGCACTTGATTTCCCATGCAGAGGATAATTAGACAAAGTACTTTTTTTTTTTTTCTTCCCCCCCAAAAAAAAAAAAATCTGACTATCTATTAATGGGATATTACCTCATAAATAACCTTTGTAGAAGTCTAAAATTCGTGGTCGCCAAATGTGGTATATCACCAAATTAATATATATAAATATTACACAAGGTTCGTCTACATTAAAAGGTATTTATTAAAAGGCAACAACACAATACTATAAATGTATCACAAACACACAGCCCAGACCCACGGAGCAAAAACCCTTTTTAAATCTATCTACCTATATAGTAATCCCCTTTCCCAAACGCTTTATCTTACCCACGGTTAGACCATCGCCATTCATCACCACCATCAACCATCACCAACACCATCCAGGAAGAAAACAGGAAGCAGCACCAGTTTCCTGCCTGGATATATCCTTAGTTGAGATGATGTAATTTACATCACATCCTGTCCATGCATGACTTCCTTTAGCAATTGTGGGAGGGAAGTAAAGATTCTCAGCCCTCCTACATAGACCTGTTTAAGGAAGTCCTGAATTACCATTCAAGGAAGACAAGTTACCACATTCCCTCACTTTTTCTTCTTCTATGTTGCTCAGCTTTCTAGTTATCCCTCTAGTACAGGAGAACCTAGTGGGAGCAAAAACCTGATATACAGGAGAAATTCAACCCACCGTCCCTCCGGAATAGTTCCCTCAGCGACATAAGTTCTCCTGTACTTTCCTATGGCTGTCAATCCACATATTACACAAAAACAGAACTTATAGAATTTAGGTGAGAGTGTGTGATAAATGTTTATGTATGTGCAATGTAAAACTTTATTGAAGAATGTATGAGAGAGAGAAAGAAGAGGAAAAAGACACATTATTATATATCCTCCTTGCAAGTTTCTTCCTCATTTGTTTCATTGCCACACAAAAGTATATTATTATAATTGTCGTTAATACTTGAATGAACATGAGTACCAGCGACAGTGTTCGTAGGACTGGATGTGTCTCTGACTCATGAAGTTCCAAGGTAAAAAGGTTCATTGTCAAATTTGTCCAATCTGCATTTGCAGTAAAATTGATCATTTCAGTGGTAAGGTTTCTTGATGGAAATACCATGATACAAGACCCTTCTTCCACCAAACATATTTCATCAACTCTCCTATATTCAGAGTGGCCGATAAAGCATGCAATGTCCCCTATGCGGATCACTTCTTGCACCAGGTTTTCTTTTATCAACTGCACCCAGCCATCCTCCTCAGCTCCTTTCTCCCAAACACAACTGCACAGCCATCGGTGTTGAGATTTCCTGCAACAGCTTTCATCCATCTCCAATCCTGTAATAGTGGCCAGTCTTTTTGATGGGAAGTGTTGCTTGTAGATTCCATCACTTAACGTGCCAATGCTATGTATAAAGTTCAGTTGCTCTGCCTGCCCCTCCCAACGGGGAATTGCCAGGATTAGTCCTATTGTCCCAGATTGTAGTCCATGTGGCATCCATTGATCTGGGCCTTCAATATAGCTGTATTTAAGACTGTCCTCAGTGATGTCCACTCCTTTTCTTTTCAATGACGTGATAATCCTTGTCTTTATCTGCCATAGACATCGGTCGAGTCTGCATAGAAAATCCTGTAGGTGTTTGCCTTGCATTAAATAATTCTGAAACAATAACTGGTGCTTGTGGTATGGTATCTACTTGTGGAACAGAATAACATAAGAAATCTTTTCTATCTTGGTTCATTTTCGGCACTGGTTCTTTATTTTGTGCCACGAACATATCCAGATCTGGATATATTTTGGCAATGTCTCTGACTCCTTTTATCCCTTCTAACTTTGTTTTATTTTTATAGTCCATTATTATGTTTTGAAGTTCTGTTATTTTTACTCCATAAGCATCCCTCTGTTCTTCTATTTCCCTTAACTCCCTTTCTAGTTCCCCCACAATTGTAGTTGTTCTCAAAGCTGCAATTTTTAAACAATCCCTTTTGTCCATTGCTTCCTCCATTTTATTTGTTGTTTCCAAATTATGCTGCCGTAATTCTACAACTAAGTCTATTAGGCCTCCTATTGTGGCTACAACAGCTTGTGTGACCAAACTTTTTCTCTTCTTTGTTCTATACTTTTTGTTATTTACAATTTGTGTTAGAACATCCATTAATCTCTTCTCTTTTTCACTGTCTGGGTTTGCTGGCTCTGGAAGCTCATATGGACCATCATGTTTTTGAATATGTTTCCTAAAGTACTCACGCACTTCTGTGGGAAAGTATTTGGCCCCTTGAAAAGACATTCCTACTCTTTTACTCACCCAAGTAAGAATCCAAATCAATTTGCGACTAAAGTAGCATGCTTCTGAGTAGCCAACAATAGTTGATGACTATTCAGTAGGCCAGGTGTAATATGTAGAAAAATAGACTAGTACCCACAATGCAAATTATACTTACCTTAGTATGGTGAAGGTAATACTTGCTAATTAACTTAAAATATAATAGCAAGGCCTGCAGGGTAGGAGATATACCTGAACTAGGATATGCAAGACACCCAAAATGTATAAGGTATGGAAGCCTATAGTGTATTAAAATGCACGCCTGAAATAATATATATATATATATATATATATATATATATATATATATATATATATATAATATTTAAAATGGTTTATTTATTATTTTTCTCCAGGCCTGTACTATGATAAAGGACTAGAGAAAGAAAAAGAAAGAAGATAAAAAAAAAAATTTTTTTCTTCTTTAAAAAAAAAAAAAATAAAATAAAAAAAATTATAGTATTAACAAACTCAGGTATTTGAAACACACAACAAACTAATTGTGGCCTGATGCCCAAGCATCTATATTAAAAATGGAGGCTTGAATTAGCATTCAAATACACAAAGAAGCCACATGGAGCCTTATTCAAATGCAGGCCTAGGCCTGTACTTAAAAGCACAACAAAACTCAACTCAGATAAACCCACAAAAACAACCTGTATGATATATATTTGTTTTATGTATCAAAATAAGCTAGTAAGAACAAAACTCAAATTGAAGCCTGATGCACAAGCTTGTATATTAAAAATGGAGGCTTGAATTAGCATTCAAATACACAAATAAGCCACATGGAGCCTTATTCAAATGCAGGGCTAGGCCTGTACTTTGATAGTCAAAAGCACAACAAAACTCAACTCAGATATTTGAAACCCACAAAAACAACCTGTATGATATCTATTTGTTTTATGTATCAAAATAAGCTAGTACGAACAAAACTCAACTCAGAAGCTAGTACGATATAGTACGATATAAAGGATTAAAAATAATAATTGAGGCCTGATGCACAAGCTTGTATATTAAAAATGGAGGCTTGAATTAGCATTTAAATACACAAAGAAGCCACATGGAGCCTTATTCAAATGCAGGGCTAGGCCTGTACTTTGATAGTCAAAAGCACAACAAAACTCAACTCAGATATTTGAAACCCACAAAAACAACCTGTATGATATCTATTTGTTTTATGTATCAAAATAAGCTAGTACGAACAAAACTCAACTCAGAAGCTAGTACGCTATATATTAAAAATGGAGGCTTAACCTAGACTCCACACACAATCAGCACTTGATTTCCCATGCAGAGGATAATTAGACAAAGTACTTTTTTTTTTTTTCTTCCCCCCCAAAAAAAAAAAAATCTGACTATCTATTAATGGGATATTACCTCATAAATAACCTTTGTAGAAGTCTAAAATTCGTGGTCGCCAAATGTGGTATATCACCAAATTAATATATATAAATATTACACAAGGTTCGTCTACATTAAAAGGTATTTATTAAAAGGCAACAACACAATACTATAAATGTATCACAAACACACAGCCCAGACCCACGGAGCAAAAACCCTTTTTAAATCTATCTACCTATATAGTAATCCCCTTTCCCAAACGCTTTATCTTACCCACGGTTAGACCATCGCCATTCATCACCACCATCAACCATCACCAACACCATCCAGGAAGAAAACAGGAAGCAGCACCAGTTTCCTGCCTGGATATATCCTTAGTTGAGATGATGTAATTTACATCACATCCTGTCCATGCATGACTTCCTTTAGCAATTGTGGGAGGGAAGTAAAGATTCTCAGCCCTCCTACATAGACCTGTTTAAGGAAGTCCTGAATTACCATTCAAGGAAGACAAGTTACCACATTCCCTCACTTTTTCTTCTTCTATGTTGCTCAGCTTTCTAGTTATCCCTCTAGTACAGGAGAACCTAGTGGGAGCAAAAACCTGATATACAGGAGAAATTCAACCCACCGTCCCTCCGGAATAGTTCCCTCAGCGACATAAGTTCTCCTGTACTTTCCTATGGCTGTCAATCCACATATTACACAAAAACAGAACTTATAGAATTTAGGTGAGAGTGTGTGATAAATGTTTATGTATGTGCAATGTAAAACTTTATTGAAGAATGTATGAGAGAGAGAAAGAAGAGGAAAAAGACACATTATTATATATCCTCCTTGCAAGTTTCTTCCTCATTTGTTTCATTGCCACACAAAAGTATATTATTATAATTGTCGTTAATACTTGAATGAACATGAGTACCAGCGACAGTGTTCGTAGGACTGGATGTGTCTCTGACTCATGAAGTTCCAAGGTAAAAAGGTTCATTGTCAAATTTGTCCAATCTGCATTTGCAGTAAAATTGATCATTTCAGTGGTAAGGTTTCTTGATGGAAATACCATGATACAAGACCCTTCTTCCACCAAACATATTTCATCAACTCTCCTATATTCAGAGTGGCCGATAAAGCATGCAATGTCCCCTATGCGGATCACTTCTTGCACCAGGTTTTCTTTTATCAACTGCACCCAGCCATCCTCCTCAGCTCCTTTCTCCCAAACACAACTGCACAGCCATCGGTGTTGAGATTTCCTGCAACAGCTTTCATCCATCTCCAATCCTGTAATAGTGGCCAGTCTTTTTGATGGGAAGTGTTGCTTGTAGATTCCATCACTTAACGTGCCAATGCTATGTATAAAGTTCAGTTGCTCTGCCTGCCCCTCCCAACGGGGAATTGCCAGGATTAGTCCTATTGTCCCAGATTGTAGTCCATGTGGCATCCATTGATCTGGGCCTTCAATATAGCTGTATTTAAGACTGTCCTCAGTGATGTCCACTCCTTTTCTTTTCAATGACGTGATAATCCTTGTTGCATTGATTTGTCTTGCCCACATGTTTTCCTGGATGTCTTTAATAGTTTCCTTTAAATCTGCCAACAGCTTTCCTCCAATCATAGCATTCTTAATGCTGTTAGCAATGGAAGCAATATTTTCCTCAACTAGATGCAGGTTGTTGGCAATGGTGTGTATGTCATCAACATTGTCTGTCAGTCTACTCACTACAAGGGAGTCAGCTACTCCACCTGTTTTCATAGCATGTCCCATGCCATCAGTAAGGGAGTTTATCCGGCTGTTCAGTCCAATGATGTCTGCTGAATTCCATACTCCCAATCCAGTTCCGACTCCTCCTAAAAGGGCTGCAAGTGTGTCCCGTTTTTCTTGACTCCCTGCCCCGGTCCACTCAATGATGGTCTCTTGTATACTTTGCTTAAACCACTGCCGCTGTGATTCCGGGCACTTTGGAGGAATAGAAAAATCATTAAAATTTAGAATTATTGGGTAGTAAGTCCACCCAACCCCTTGCACAACTGTTTCATGTGTTGGTACCACCACCAATCCGCCTATTGGCCATGATACCTTCTTCTGATCTTTACAACGTTGCAGCTCCTTTACAGAGACAAATACTTCATCTATTGTTAGAACACACCCCTTTCCAGTATCAAAATTGCAGAATTCCTCTAGGTCAGGCTGTGCAGCTATAACTGCAGCGTCCCATTCTCCACCTTCTTCTAATGTTAAGTTACTCACTACTACTGTAATATTTGTAAACCTCCCTTGTATTGGAGCTCTAAGAGCTAATCCCCTGGTACTATTATGTGGCAAAATAATGTTTACTTGTAACCCTCCACCCTCTTTTACTTCCAATTCCCTGGGCCAAATAAATCTATCTGCTTGAACGTAATGTAACTCCAATCTTTTCAAACTCTCTCCCTTATTTGCGGTATCTTCTGGCCTTATTGCCTGTCTCCCCATTCCTACTGTGATACAGCTTATACTTATCCATCCTGTAACAAGGATCCACCACAATCTTCTGTTGACACGCATCTTCATTCTTATACGGCCTTGCTCTGTGGGAACACTAGATTCCATCATTAGAAACATATACATAACAAAATCAACAGGGGCCATTCATTTTGCAAGTTTGTTCACGGCCCTGTAATCAATGGTAAGTCTCCATGATGAGGCTGCTTTTTCATCTCCATTCCCTTTTAACACAGCTTTTCTCACAGGCCAACATGGTGAGTTACATGCATACCCATTTCCAGATTTAATTATTCCACGTCTCTCCAGCATTTCTATCATCTCGGTAATTGCCCAAACAGGTATGTCTTGGATTAGCTTCTGCAGCCATTCTGGTTGTCCGTCTAGTTTCAGTTTGTCTTTTTCCAGACTTTTTATCGGAGAGACAATATATGCCATTGGGAGCACAACCCCTTTCGTCAACTCTGTACTTACCTGATTCACCTTTTCTGTCTTCCACAAACAAAAATTGGCAAGATCTACAATGAAATTTCCTTTTTTTAAAGCTTCTATTCCCAATATTTCCTCTGGCCAACCCACTATTGCTTCTACTTGTATTGTTTTTTCTCCAACTGCCACATCAATTGGACCTGCTCTAACCTCCTGTGGATTCCCAGTAACTCCCATAATACTTACTGACGAATCCCCATTTTTGACCCTGTTGGTCATTGTAACTGCTGCTCCTGTATCTACCAACATATTTTTCCCTACCCCTGCGATGACTGTATAAATGGTAGGCCGACCTGCCTCATCCATGGTTAAATTAGCTGAGTGAATGAGATGCTGAGGCGCAGGGGTTGGGATTTGTCATTGTGACTCACTTCTACTCTGTCCCTCTTTTATCATTTTTGCCTCATTTTCCTTCAATTTCCTCTCTGACTCAGCTACCTTGTTTTTAAGTATGTGATTTTCCTCTTCTATCCTATCCTTCTGTCTCCTGAGTTCCCAATAGCCCATGTTACCGTTTCTCTCTCCCTCCTGATTAGCCCTCCAGTTGCTGCCATCCCTATTCCTATAGTCCCTAGGTGGATCTCTCCATCTTTTGTCAAAGTTCTGTTTTGGTCTCCAGTTTTGATCATCCTTCTTGTTCTGGGGTACATCCCACGTCTGGTTTCTCCAATTACCATCTATATCTCTACCAGACTCGACCTTAAATGTTCTTACAGCTGAAACAGAGCAGGCCTGTTCTGTGAAAGGATGCTTGATCCACCATTTATCAGCTCTAGTTAGTACCATTTCCAAGTCTGTTGGTGTTGGATCAAAAAGCCTGATAAATTCTTGACACTCCCGGGGAAGGGCTTCCATTACTTTTGCTATATGTTCTGGTGAGCCCAGCACTAGAGGCTGTTGAGGTTGTCGTAGAGTATACCAAAAAAATATCCTTTGAGCTACCTCTCTAGGACCATCTGTTGGCCTCATGGTAATATTTGCTATTTCTTTCTCTATGCTAAGTAGATAGAAATTAGTTGCAGCAATTCTTCCTGCCTGATCAGACACACTGTTATTAAATCCCAATAGTCTACTAGCCAAAGGACCCATAGCGTATTCTAACAGTTCTGTCCATTCCTCTAAGTTAAGACCTCCTTTTTTAGCTCTATCTGCTCCCCTCATAAACCAATGTGTAAATGTATTAAAGTTGTTAGTTGGCATACTTCCCCACCATTTCTGGAAATTGTCTTTATCTGCCATAGACATCGGTCGAGTCTGCATAGAAAATCCTGTAGGTGTTTGCCTTGCATTAAATAATTCTGAAACAATAACTGGTGCTTGTGGTATGGTATCTACTTGTGGAACAGAATAACATAAGAAATCTTTTCTATCTTGGTTCATTTTCGGCACTGGTTCTTTATTTTGTGCCACGAACATATCCAGATCTGGATATATTTTGGCAATGTCTCTGACTCCTTTTATCCCTTCTAACTTTGTTTTATTTTTATAGTCCATTATTATGTTTTGAAGTTCTGTTATTTTTACTCCATAAGCATCCCTCTGTTCTTCTATTTCCCTTAACTCCCTTTCTAGTTCCCCCACAATTGTAGTTGTTCTCAAAGCTGCAATTTTTAAACAATCCCTTTTGTCCATTGCTTCCTCCATTTTATTTGTTGTTTCCAAATTATGCTGCCGTAATTCTACAACTAAGTCTATTAGGCCTCCTATTGTGGCTACAACAGCTTGTGTGACCAAACTTTTTCTCTTCTTTGTTCTATACTTTTTGTTATTTACAATTTGTGTTAGAACATCCATTAATCTCTTCTCTTTTTCACTGTCTGGGTTTGCTGGCTCTGGAAGCTCATATGGACCATCATGTTTTTGAATATGTTTCCTAAAGTACTCACGCACTTCTGTGGGAAAGTATTTGGCCCCTTGAAAAGACATTCCTACTCTTTTACTCACCCAAGTAAGAATCCAAATCAATTTGCGACTAAAGTAGCATGCTTCTGAGTAGCCAACAATAGTTGATGACTATTCAGTAGGCCAGGTGTAATATGTAGAAAAATAGACTAGTACCCACAATGCAAATTATACTTACCTTAGTATGGTGAAGGTAATACTTGCTAATTAACTTAAAATATAATAGCAAGGCCTGCAGGGTAGGAGATATACCTGAACTAGGATATGCAAGACACCCAAAATGTATAAGGTATGGAAGCCTATAGTGTATTAAAATGCACGCCTGAAATAATATATATATATATATATATATATATATATATATATATATATATATATATATATATATATAATATTTAAAATGGTTTATTTATTATTTTTCTCCAGGCCTGTACTATGATAAAGGACTAGAGAAAGAAAAAGAAAGAAGATAAAAAAAAAAAAATTTTTTCTTCTTTAAAAAAAAATTAAAATAAAAAAAATTATAGTATTAACAAACTCAGGTATTTGAAACACACAACAAACTAATTGTGGCCTGATGCCCAAGCTTCTATATTAAAAATGGAGGCTTGAATTAGCATTCAAATACACAAAGAAGCCACATGGAGCCTTATTCAAATGCAGGCCTAGGCCTGTACTTAAAAGCACAACAAAACTCAACTCAGATAAACCCACAAAAACAACCTGTATGATATATATTTGTTTTATGTATCAAAATAAGCTAGTAAGAACAAAACTCAAATTGAAGCCTGATGCACAAGCTTGTATATTAAAAATGGAGGCTTGAATTAGCATTCAAATACACAAATAAGCCACATGGAGCCTTATTCAAATGCAGGGCTAGGCCTGTACTTTGATAGTCAAAAGCACAACAAAACTCAACTCAGATATTTGAAACCCACAAAAACAACCTGTATGATATCTATTTGTTTTATGTATCAAAATAAGCTAGTACGAACAAAACTCAACTCAGAAGCTAGTACGATATAGTACGATATAAAGGATTAAAAATAATAATTGAGGCCTGATGCAGAAGCTTGTATATTAAAAATGGAGGCTTGAATTAGCATTGAAATACACAAAGAAGCCACATGGAGCCTTATTCAAATGCAGGGCTAGGCCTGTACTTTGATAGTCAAAAGCACAACAAAACTCAACTCAGATATTTGAAACCCACAAAAACAACCTGTATGATATCTATTTGTTTTATGTATCAAAATAAGCTAGTACGAACAAAACTCAACTCATAAGCTAGCACGCTATATATTAAAAATGGAGGCTTAACCTAGACTTCACACACAATCAGCACTTGATTTCCCATGCAGAGGATAATTAGACAAAGTCCTTTTTTTTTTTTTTCTTCCCCCCCCAAAAAAAAAAAAATCTGACTATCTATTAATGTGATATTACCTCATAAATAACCTTTGTAGAAGTCTAAAATTCGTGGTCGCCAAATGTGGTATATCACCAAATTAATATATATAAATATTACACAAGGTTCGTCTACATTAAAAGGTATTTATTAAAAGTCAACAACACAATACTATAAATGTATCACAAACACACAGCCCAGACCCACGGAGCAAAAACCCTTTTTAAATCTATCTACCTATATAGTAATCCCCTTTCCCAAACGCTTTATCTTACCCACGGTTAGACCATCGCCATTCATCACCACCATCAACCATCACCAACACCATCCAGGAAGAAAACAGGAAGCAGCACCAGTTTCCTGCCTGGATATATCCTTAGTTGAGATGATGTAATTTACATCACATCCTGTCCATGCATGACTTCCTTTAGCAATTGTGGGAGGGAAGTAAAGATTCTCAGCCCTCCTACATAGACCTGTTTAAGGAAGTCCTGAATTACCATTCAAGGAAGACAAGTTACCACATTCCCTCACTTTTTCTTCTTCTATGTTGCTCAGCTTTCTAGTTATCCCTCTAGTACAGGAGAACCTAGTGGGAGCAAAAACCTGATATACAGGAGAAATTCAACCCACCGTCCCTCCGGAATAGTTCCCTCAGCGACATAAGTTCTCCTGTACTTTCCTATGGCTGTCAATCCACATATTACACAAAAACAGAACTTATAGAATTTAGGTGAGAGTGTGTGATAAATGTTTATGTATGTGCAATGTAAAACTTTATTGAAGAATGTATGAGAGAGAGAAAGAAGAGGAAAAAGACACATTATTATATATCCTCCTTGCAAGTTTCTTCCTCATTTGTTTCATTGCCACACAAAAGTATATTATTATAATTGTCGTTAATACTTGAATGAACATGAGTACCAGCGACAGTGTTCGTAGGACTGGATGTGTCTCTGACTCATGAAGTTCCAAGGTAAAAAGGTTCATTGTCAAATTTGTCCAATCTGCATTTGCAGTAAAATTGATCATTTCAGTGGTAAGGTTTCTTGATGGAAATACCATGATACAAGACCCTTCTTCCACCAAACATATTTCATCAACTCTCCTATATTCAGAGTGGCCGATAAAGCATGCAATGTCCCCTATGCGGATCACTTCTTGCACCAGGTTTTCTTTTATCAACTGCACCCAGCCATCCTCCTCAGCTCCTTTCTCCCAAACACAACTGCACAGCCATCGGTGTTGAGATTTCCTGCAACAGCTTTCATCCATCTCCAATCCTGTAATAGTGGCCAGTCTTTTTGATGGGAAGTGTTGCTTGTAGATTCCATCACTTAACGTGCCAATGCTATGTATAAAGTTCAGTTGCTCTGCCTGCCCCTCTTAACGAGGAATTGCCAGGATTAGTCCTATTGTCCCAGATTGTAGTCCATGTGGCATCCATTGATCTGGGCCTTCAATATAGCTGTATTTAAGACTGTCCTCAGTGATGTCCACTCCTTTTCTTTTCAATGACGTGATAATCCTTGTTGCATTGATTTGTCTTGCCCACTTGTTTTCCTGGATGTCTTTAATAGTTTCCTTTAAATCTGCCAACAGCTTTCCTCCAATCATAGCATTCTTAATGCTGTTAGCAATGGAAGCAATATTTTCCTCAACTAGATGCAGGTTGTTGGCAATGGTGTATATGTCATCAACATTGTCTGTCAGTCTACTCACTACAAGGGAGTCAGCTACTCCACCTGTTTTCATAGCATGTCCCATGCCATCAGTAAGGGAGTTTATCCGGCTGTTCAGTCCAATGATGTCTGCTGAATTCCATACTCCCAATCCAGTTCCGACTCCTCCTAAAAGGGCTGCAAGTGTGTCCCGTTTTTCTTGACTCCCTGCCCCGGTCCACTCAATGATGGTCTCTTGTATACTTTGCTTAAACCACTGCCGCTGTGATTCCGGGCACTTTGGAGGAATAGAAAAATCATTAAAATTTAGAATTATTGGGTAGTAAGTCCACCCAACCCCTTGCACAACTGTTTCATGTGTTGGTACCACCACCAATCCGCCTATTGGCCATGATACCTTCTTCTGATCTTTACAACGTTGCAGCTCCTTTACAGAGACAAATACTTCATCTATTGTTAGAACACACCCCTTTCCAGTATCAAAATTGCAGAATTCCTCTAGGTCAGGCTGGGCAGCTATAACTGCAGCGTCCCATTCTCCACCTTCTTCTAATGTTAAGTTACTCACTACTACTGTAATATTTGTAAACCTCCCTTGTATTGGAGCTCTAAGAGCTAATCCCCTGGTACTATTATGTGGCAAAATAATGTTTACTTGTAACCCTCCACCCTCTTTTACTTCCAATTCCCTGGGCCAAATAAATCTATCTGCTTGAACGTAATGTAACTCCAATCTTTTCAAACTCTCTCCCTTATTTGCGGTATCTTCTGGCCTTATTGCCTGTCTCCCCATTCCTACTGTGATACAGCTTATACTTATCCATCCTGTAACAAGGATCCACCACAATCTTCTGTTGACACGCATCTTCATTCTTATACGGCCTTGCTCTGTGGGAACACTAGATTCCATCATTAGAAACATATACATAACAAAATCAACAGGGGCCATTCATTTTGCAAGTTTGTTCACGGCCCTGTAATCAATGGTAAGTCTCCATGATGAGGCTGCTTTTTCATCTCCATTCCCTTTTAACACAGCTTTTCTCACAGGCCAACATGGTGAGTTACATGCATACCCATTTCCCGATTTAATTATTCCACGTCTCTCCAGCATTTCTATCATCTCGGTAATTGCCCAAACAGGTATGTCTTGGATTAGCTTCTGCAGCCATTCTGGTTGTCCGTCTAGTTTCAGTTTGTCTTTTTCCAGACTTTTTATCGGAGAGACAATATATGCCATTGGGAGCACAACCCCTTTCGTCAACTCTGTACTTACCTGATTCACCTTTTCTGTCTTCCACAAACAAAAATTGGCAAGATCTACAATGAAATTTCCTTTTTTTAAAGCTTCTATTCCCAATATTTCCTCTGGCCAACCCACTATTGCTTCTACTTGTATTGTTTTTTCTCCAACTGCCACATCAATTGGACCTGCTCTAACCTCCTGTGGATTCCCAGTAACTCCCATAATACTTACTGACGAATCCCCATTTTTGACCCTGTTGGTCATTGTAACTGCTGCTCCTGTATCTACCAACATATTTTTCCCTACCCCTGCGATGACTGTATAAATGGTAGGCCGACCTGCCTCATCCATGGTTAAATTAGCTGAGTGAATGAGATGCTGAGGCGCAGGGGTTGGGATTTGTCATTGTGACTCACTTCTACTCTGTCCCTCTTTTATCATTTTTGCCTCATTTTCCTTCAATTTCCTCTCTGACTCAGCTACCTTGTTTTTAAGTATGTGATTTTCCTCTTCTATCCTATCCTTCTGTCTCCTGAGTTCCCAATAGCCCATGTTACCGTTTCTCTCTCCCTCCTGATTAGCCCTCCAGTTGCTGCCATCCCTATTCCTATAGTCCCTAGGTGGATCTCTCCATCTTTTGTCAAAGTTCTGTTTTGGTCTCCAGTTTTGATCATCCTTCTTGTTCTGGGGTACATCCCACGTCTGGTTTCTCCAATTACCATCTATATCTCTACCAGACTCGACCTTAAATGTTCTTACAGCTGAAACAGAGCAGGCCTGTTCTGTGAAAGGATGCTTGATCCACCATTTATCAGCTCTAGTTAGTACCATTTCCAAGTCTGTTGGTGTTGGATCAAAAAGCCTGATAAATTCTTGACACTCCCGGGGAAGGGCTTCCATTACTTTTGCTATATGTTCTGGTGAGCCCAGCACTAGAGGCTGTTGAGGTTGTCGTAGAGTATACCAAAAAAATATCCTTTGAGCTACCTCTCTAGGACCATCTGTTGGCCTCATGGTAATATTTGCTATTTCTTTCTCTATGCTAAGTAGATAGAAATTAGTTGCAGCAATTCTTCCTGCCTGATCAGACACACTGTTATTAAATCCCAATAGTCTACTAGCCAAAGGACCCATAGCGTATTCTAACAGTTCTGTCCATTCCTCTAAGTTAAGACCTCCTTTTTTAGCTCTATCTGCTCCCCTCATAAACCAATGTGTAAATGTATTAAAGTTGTTAGTTGGCATACTTCCCCACCATTTCTGGAAATTGTCTTTATCTGCCATAGACATCGGTCGAGTCTGCATAGAAAATCCTGTAGGTGTTTGCCTTGCATTAAATAATTCTGAAACAATAACTGGTGCTTGTGGTATGGTATCTACTTGTGGAACAGAATAACATAAGAAATCTTTTCTATCTTGGTTCATTTTCGGCACTGGTTCTTTATTTTGTGCCACGAACATATCCAGATCTGGATATATTTTGGCAATGTCTCTGACTCCTTTTATCCCTTCTAACTTTGTGTTATTTTTATAGTCCATTATTATGTTTTGAAGTTCTGTTATTTTTACTCCATAAGCATCCCTCTGTTCTTCTATTTCCCTTAACTCCCTTTCTAGTTCCCCCACAATTGTAGTTGTTCTCAAAGCTGCAATTTTTAAACAATCCCTTTTGTCCATTGCTTCCTCCATTTTATTTGTTGTTTCCAAATTATGCTGCCGTAATTCTACAACTAAGTCTATTAGGCCTCCTATTGTGGCTACAACAGCTTGTGTGACCAAACTTTTTCTCTTCTTTGTTCTATACTTTTTGTTATTTACAATTTGTGTTAGAACATCCATTAATCTCTTCTCTTTTTCACTGTCTGGGTTTGCTGGCTCTGGAAGCTCATATGGACCATCATGTTTTTGAATATGTTTCCTAAAGTACTCACGCACTTCTGTGGGAAAGTATTTGGCCCCTTGAAAAGACATTCCTACTCTTTTACTCACCCAAGTAAGAATCCAAATCAATTTGCGACTAAAGTAGCATGCTTCTGAGTAGCCAACAATAGTTGATGACTATTCAGTAGGCCAGGTGTAATATGTAGAAAAATAGACTAGTACCCACAATGCAAATTATACTTACCTTAGTATGGTGAAGGTAATACTTGCTAATTAACTTAAAATATAATAGCAAGGCCTGCAGGGTAGGAGATATACCTGAACTAGGATATGCAAGACACCCAAAATGTATAAGGTATGGAAGCCTATAGTGTATTAAAATGCACGCCTGAAATAATATATATATATATATATATATATATATATATATATATATATATATATATATATAATATTTAAAATGGTTTATTTATTATTTTTCTCCAGGCCTGTACTATGATAAAGGACTAGAGAAAGAAAAAGAAAGAAGATAAAAAAAAAAAATTTTTCTTCTTTAAAAAAAAATAAAATAAAATAAAAAAAATTATAGTATTAACAAACTCAGGTATTTGAAACACACAACAAACTAATTGTGGCCTGATGCCCAAGCTTCTATATTAAAAATGGAGGCTTGAATTAGCATTCAAATACACAAAGAAGCCACATGGAGCCTTATTCAAATGCAGGCCTAGGCCTGTACTTAAAAGCACAACAAAACTCAACTCAGATAAACCCACAAAAACAACCTGTATGATATATATTTGTTTTATGTATCAAAATAAGCTAGTAAGAACAAAACTCAAATTGAAGCCTGATGCACAAGCTTGTATATTAAAAATGGAGGCTTGAATTAGCATTCAAATACACAAATAAGCCACATGGAGCCTTATTCAAATGCAGGGCTAGGCCTGTACTTTGATAGTCAAAAGCACAACAAAACTCAACTCAGATATTTGAAACCCACAAAAACAACCTGTATGATATCTATTTGTTTTATGTATCAAAATAAGCTAGTACGAACAAAACTCAACTCAGAAGCTAGTACGATATAGTACGATATAAAGGATTAAAAATAATAATTGAGGCCTGATGCACAAGCTTGTATATTAAAAATGGAGGCTTGAATTAGCATTTAAATACACAAAGAAGCCACATGGAGCCTTATTCAAATGCAGGGCTAGGCCTGTACTTTGATAGTCAAAAGCACAACAAAACTCAACTCAGATATTTGAAACCCACAAAAACAACCTGTATGATATCTATTTGTTTTATGTATCAAAATAAGCTAGTACGAACAAAACTCAACTCAGAAGCTAGAAGGCTATATATTAAAAATGGAGGCTTAACCTAGACTCCACACACAATCAGCACTTGATTTCCCATGCAGAGGATAATTAGACAAAGTACTTTTTTTTTTTTTCTTCCCCCCCAAAAAAAAAAAAATCTGACTATCTATTAATGTGATATTACCTCATAAATAACCTTTGTAGAAGTCTAAAATTCGTGGTCGCCAAATGTGGTATATCACCAAATTAATATATATAAATATTACACAAGGTTCGTCTACATTAAAAGGTATTTATTAAAAGTCAACAACACAATACTATAAATGTATCACAAACACACAGCCCAGACCCACGGAGCAAAAACCCTTTTTAAATCTATCTACCTATATAGTAATCCCCTTTCCCAAACGCTTTATCTTACCCACGGTTAGACCATCGCCATTCATCACCACCATCAACCATCACCAACACCATCCAGGAAGAAAACAGGAAGCAGCACCAGTTTCCTGCCTGGATATATCCTTAGTTGAGATGATGTAATTTACATCACATCCTGTCCATGCATGACTTCCTTTAGCAATTGTGGGAGGGAAGTAAAGATTCTCAGCCCTCCTACATAGACCTGTTTAAGGAAGTCCTGAATTACCATTCAAGGAAGACAAGGTACCACATTCCCTCACTTTTTCTTCTTCTATGTTGCTCAGCTTTCTAGTTATCCCTCTAGTACAGGAGAACCTAGTGGGAGCAAAAACCTGATATACAGGAGAAATTCAACCCACCGTCCCTCCGGAATAGTTCCCTCAGCGACATAAGTTCTCCTGTACTTTCCTATGGCTGTCAATCCACATATTACACAAAAACAGAACTTATAGAATTTAGGTGAGAGTGTGTGATAAATGTTTATGTATGTGCAATGTAAAACTTTATTGAAGAATGTATGAGAGAGAGAAAGAAGAGGAAAAAGACACATTATTATATATCCTCCTTGCAAGTTTCTTCCTCATTTGTTTCATTGCCACACAAAAGTATATTATTATAATTGTCGTTAATACTTGAATGAACATGAGTACCAGCGACAGTGTTCGTAGGACTGGATGTGTCTCTGACTCATGAAGTTCCAAGGTAAAAAGGTTCATTGTCAAATTTGTCCAATCTGCATTTGCAGTAAAATTGATCATTTCAGTGGTAAGGTTTCTTGATGGAAATACCATGATACAAGACCCTTCTTCCACCAAACATATTTCATCAACTGTCCTATATTCAGAGTGGCCGATAAAGCATGCAATGTCCCCTATGCGGATCACCTCTTGCACCAGGTTTTCTTTTATCAACTGCACCCAGCCATCCTCCTCAGCTCCTTTCTCCCAAACACAACTGCACAGCCATCGGTGTTGAGATTTCCTGCAACAGCTTTCATCCATCTCCAATCCTGTAATAGTGGCCAGTCTTTTTGATGGGAAGTGTTGCTTGTAGATTCCATCACTTAACGTGCCAATGCTATGTATAAAGTTCAGTTGCTCTGCCTGCCCCTCCCAACGGGGAATTGCCAGGATTAGTCCTATTGTCCCAGATTGTAGTCCATGTGGCATCCATTGATCTGGGCCTTCAATACAGCTATATTGAAGGCCGTCCTCAGTGATGTCCACTCCTTTTCTTTTCAATGACGTGATAATCCTTGTTGCATTGATTTGTCTTGCCCACTTGTTTTCCTGGATGTCTTTAATAGTTTCCTTTAAATCTGCCAACAGCTTTCCTCCAATCATAGCATTCTTAATGCTGTTAGCAATGGAAGCAATATTTTCCTCAACTAGATGCAGGTTGTTGGCAATGGTGTGTATGTCATCAACATTGTCTGTCAGTCTACTCACTACAAGGGAGTCAGCTACTCCACCTGTTTTCATAGCATGTCCCATGCCATCAGTAAGGGAGTTTATCCGGCTGTTCAGTCCAATGATGTCTGCTGAATTCCATACTCCCAATCCAGTTCCGACTCCTCCTAAAAGGGCTGCAAGTGTGTCCAGTTTTTCTTGACTCCCTGCCCCGGTCCACTCAATGATGGTCTCTTGTATACTTTGCTTAAACCACTGCCGCTGTGATTCCGGGCACTTTGGAGGAATAGAAAAATCATTAAAATTTAGAATTATTGGGTAGTAAGTCCACCCAACCCCTTGCACAACTGTTTCATGTGTTGGTACCACCACCAATCCGCCTATTGGCCATGATACCTTCTTCTGATCTTTACAACGTTGCAGCTCCTTTACAGAGACAAATACTTCATCTATTGTTAGAACACACCCCTTTCCAGTATCAAAATTGCAGAATTCCTCTAGGTCAGGCTGGGCAGCTATAACTGCAGCGTCCCTTTCTCCACCTTCTTCTAATGTTAAGTTACTCACTACTACTGTAATATTTGTAAACCTCCCTTGTATTGGAGCTCTAAGAGCTAATCCCCTGGTACTATTATGTGGCAAAATAATGTTTACTTGTAACCCTCCACCCTCTTTTACTTCCAATTCCCTGGGCCAAATAAATCTATCTGCTTGAACGTAATGTAACTCCAATCTTTTCAAACTCTCTCCCTTATTTGCGGTATCTTCTGGCCTTATTGCCTGTCTCCCCATTCCTACTGTGATACAGCTTATACTTATCCATCCTGTAACAAGGATCCACCACAATCTTCTGTTGACACGCATCTTCATTCTTATACGGCCTTGCTCTGTGGGAACACTAGATTCCATCATTAGAAACATATACATAACAAAATCAACAGGGGCCATTCATTTTGCAAGTTTGTTCACGGCCCTGTAATCAATGGTAAGTCTCCATGATGAGGCTGCTTTTTCATCTCCATTCCCTTTTAACACAGCTTTTCTCACAGGCCAACATGGTGAGTTACATGCATACCCATTTCCAGATTTAATTATTCCACGTCTCTCCAGCATTTCTATCATCTCGGTAATTGCCCAAACAGGTATGTCTTGGATTAGCTTCTGCAGCCATTCTGGTTGTCCGTCTAGTTTCAGTTTGTCTTTTTCCAGACTTTTTATCGGAGAGACAATATATGCCATTGGGAGCACAACCCCTTTCGTCAACTCTGTACTTACCTGATTCACCTTTTCTGTCTTCCACAAACAAAAATTGGCAAGATCTACAATGAAATTTCCTTTTTTTAAAGCTTCTATTCCCAATATTTCCTCTGGCCAACCCACTATTGCTTCTACTTGTATTGTTTTTTCTCCAACTGCCACATCAATTGGACCTGCTCTAACCTCCTGTGGATTCCCAGTAACTCCCATAATACTTACTGACGAATCCCCATTTTTGACCCTGTTGGTCATTGTAACTGCTGCTCCTGTATCTACCAACATATTTTTCCCTACCCCTGCGATGACTGTATAAATGGTAGGCCGACCTGCCTCATCCATGGTTAAATTAGCTGAGTGAATGAGATGCTGAGGCGCAGGGGTTGGGATTTGTCATTGTGACTCACTTCTACTCTGTCCCTCTTTTATCATTTTTGCCTCATTTTCCTTCAATTTCCTCTCTGACTCAGCTACCTTGTTTTTAAGTATGTGATTTTCCTCTTCTATCCTATCCTTCTGTCTCCTGAGTTCCCAATAGCCCATGTTACCGTTTCTCTCTCCCTCCTGATTAGCCCTCCAGTTGCTGCCATCCCTATTCCTATAGTCCCTAGGTGGATCTCTCCATCTTTTGTCAAAGTTCTGTTTTGGTCTCCAGTTTTGATCATCCTTCTTGTTCTGGGGTACATCCCACGTCTGGTTTCTCCAATTACCATCTATATCTCTACCAGACTCGACCTTAAATGTTCTTACAGCTGAAACAGAGCAGGCCTGTTCTGTGAAAGGATGCTTGATCCACCATTTATCAGCTCTAGTTAGTACCATTTCCAAGTCTGTTGGTGTTGGATCAAAAAGCCTGATAAATTCTTGACACTCCCGGGGAAGGGCTTCCATTACTTTTGCTATATGTTCTGGTGAGCCCAGCACTAGAGGCTGTTGAGGTTGTCGTAGAGTATACCAAAAAAATATCCTTTGAGCTACCTCTCTAGGACCATCTGTTGGCCTCATGGTAATATTTGCTATTTCTTTCTCTATGCTAAGTAGATAGAAATTAGTTGCAGCAATTCTTCCTGCCTGATCAGACACACTGTTTTTAAATCCCAATAGTCTACTAGCCAAAGGACCCATAGCGTATTCTAACAGTTCTGTCCATTCCTCTAAGTTAAGACCTCCTTTTTTAGCTCTATCTGCTCCCCTCATAAACCAATGTGTAAATGTATTAAAGTTGTTAGTTGGCATACTTCCCCACCATTTCTGGAAATTGTCTTTATCTGCCATAGACATCGGTCGAGTCTGCATAGAAAATCCTGTAGGTGTTTGCCTTGCATTAAATAATTCTGAAACAATAACTGGTGCTTGTGGTATGGTATCTACTTGTGGAACAGAATAACATAAGAAATCTTTTCTATCTTGGTTCATTTTCGGCACTGGTTCTTTATTTTGTGCCACGAACATATCCAGATCTGGATATATTTTGGCAATGTCTCTGACTCCTTTTATCCCTTCTAACTTTGTTTTATTTTTATAGTCCATTATTATGTTTTGAAGTTCTGTTATTTTTACTCCATAAGCATCCCTCTGTTCTTCTATTTCCCTTAACTCCCTTTCTAGTTCCCCCACAATTGTAGTTGTTCTCAAAGCTGCAATTTTTAAACAATCCCTTTTGTCCATTGCTTCCTCCATTTTATTTGTTGTTTCCAAATTATGCTGCCGTAATTCTACAACTAAGTCTATTAGGCCTCCTATTGTGGCTACAACAGCTTGTGTGACCAAACTTTTTCTCTTCTTTGTTCTATACTTTTTGTTATTTACAATTTGTGTTAGAACATCCATTAATCTCTTCTCTTTTTCACTGTCTGGGTTTGCTGGCTCTGGAAGCTCATATGGACCATCATGTTTTTGAATATGTTTCCTAAAGTACTCACGCACTTCTGTGGGAAAGTATTTGGCCCCTTGAAAAGACATTCCTACTCTTTTACTCACCCAAGTAAGAATCCAAATCAATTTGCGACTAAAGTAGCATGCTTCTGAGTAGCCAACAATAGTTGATGACTATTCAGTAGGCCAGGTGTAATATGTAGAAAAATAGACTAGTACCCACAATGCAAATTATACTTACCTTAGTATGGTGAAGGTAATACTTGCTAATTAACTTAAAATATAATAGCAAGGCCTGCAGGGTAGGAGATATACCTGAACTAGGATATGCAAGACACCCAAAATGTATAAGGTATGGAAGCCTATAGTGTATTAAAATGCACGCCTGAAATAATATATATATATATATATATATATATATATATATATATATATATATATATATATATATATATAATAATTAAAATGGTTTATTTATTATTTTTCTCCAGGCCTGTACTATGATAAAGGACTAGAGAAAGAAAAAGAAAGAAGATAAAAAAAAATTTTTTTTTCTTCTTTAAAAAAAAATAAAATAAAATAAAAAAAATTATAGTATTAACAAACTCAGGTATTTGAAACACACAACAAACTAATTGTGGCCTGATGCCCAAGCTTCTATATTAAAAATGGAGGCTTGAATTAGCATTCAAATACACAAAGAAGCCACATGGAGCCTTATTCAAATGCAGGCCTAGGCCTGTACTTAAAAGCACAACAAAACTCAACTCAGATAAACCCACAAAAACAACCTGTATGATATATATTTGTTTTATGTATCAAAATAAGCTAGTAAGAACAAAACTCAAATTGAAGCCTGATGCACAAGCTTGTATATTAAAAATGGAGGCTTGAATTAGCATTCAAATACACAAATAAGCCACATGGAGCCTTATTCAAATGCAGGGCTAGGCCTGTACTTTGATAGTCAAAAGCACAACAAAACTCAACTCAGATATTTGAAACCCACAAAAACAACCTGTATGATATCTATTTGTTTTATGTATCAAAATAAGATAGTACGAACAAAACTCAACTCAGAAGCTAGTACGATATAGTACGATATAAAGGATTAAAAATAATAATTGAGGCCTGATGCACAAGCTTGTATATTAAAAATGGAGGCTTGAATTAGCATTTAAATACACAAAGAAGCCACATGGAGCCTTATTCAAATGCAGGGCTAGGCCTGTACTTTGATAGTCAAAAGCACAACAAAACTCAACTCAGATATTTGAAACCCACAAAAACAACCTGTATGATATCTATTTGTTTTATGTATCAAAATAAGCTAGTACGAACAAAACTCAACTCAGAAGCTAGTACGCTATATATTAAAAATGGAGGCTTAACCTAGACTCCACACACAATCAGCACTTGATTTCCCATGCAGAGGATAATTAGACAAAGTACTTTTTTTTTTTTTCTTCCCCCCCCCAAAAAAAAAAAATCTGACTATCTATTAATGTGATATTACCTCATAAATAACCTTTGTAGAAGTCTAAAATTCGTGGTCGCCAAATGTGGTATATCACCAAATTAATATATATAAATATTACACAAGGTTCGTCTACATTAAAAGGTATTTATTAAAAGGCAACAACACAATACTATAAATGTATCACAAACACACAGCCCAGACCCACGGAGCAAAAACCCTTTTTAAATCTATCTACCTATATAGTAATCCCCTTTCCCAAACGCTTTATCTTACCCACGGTTAGACCATCGCCATTCATCACCACCATCAACCATCACCAACACCATCCAGGAAGAAAACAGGAAGCAGCACCAGTTTCCTGCCTGGATATATCCTTAGTTGAGATGATGTAATTTACATCACATCCTGTCCATGCATGAATTCCTTTAGCAATTGTGGGAGGGAAGTAAAGATTCTCAGCCCTCCTACATAGACCTGTTTAAGGAAGTCCTGAATTACCATTCAAGGAAGACAAGTTACCACAAGGAGAATAGAAGCCCTAAAGATTAATCCTTTCTACTTAATCCTGTCAACTACATTTATTTAGAACATTACCAATTAGAGTTACAAGGGCAAAACTCTAAACCACCATTACCAGGATAAAAATAGAACAAGATTTATGCCCTTGAATAGAAGTTAGGAACATTGCATGATTAAGTGTGTCTAAAAAGCCAAACATTAAAAAAAAAAACATTACAATCAATCCTAACTTATATTTATTGGATCCATATAAAAATTCACATACAGTGTCACAACCACAATCTGCCTTAATACCCATTGGTGAAAATCAATCTTGGCCAAGGGGGTATGAATTAACCGCTTTTTAAGATGAGAAGAAAAGGGTATTTCATGTTTATTTCATATCCTAACAAATGTGAAATTATGACTTTTCAAGAGTCAAAACACATTATGATTTCTATGGCTCTGACAGATGGTAATACCTTCAAGTAAAACATTATATACACACATATCTAAAACATAAAGCTTCTTACAAACTTACCATTTTGAAAGCCAATGTTTCCATTGTAAAGATGATCCAGACACTATTTCTCAACTGTATAACATGCTTAACAATCTAAATGCAAATAGCGCATTAACATATACACACAACTGGAACTAATTGAGAAACAGATTACACAACACTGCAACAAATATGGCATAAGAACACCAGAGCATCAAGAAATATTTAGGAAATTACTATAAAACATTATACTTTTGGTACAGAATCCCTATAATATTAAATAAGTACAAGCCAAACATATCACCAATTTGTTTCAGAGGATGTAACAAATTGAGCTCAATAATTCATTTATGGTGGGAAAATTCAAATATTCTGGAAAACAAGAAATGTTAGTTTATGAGTTATAGGTAGACCCAGTAATAATGCTACTAAATGGATCTTTGACAAACATAGGTAGAGATGGACAAAAACTAATTATACAAATATCACCTGGCCACACATTAACCAAATGGATAAAATTGATTATTCTATGTTGGACCAATTTTACAGAATTTGTAAACCATGGGCAGAATATAATACTTTAGATTTAACAACATTTTGGTAATAATCTTCCCTTTTCTGTAAGGTTAAAAATACGATACAGGTAAGGCACCAATTTTCCAGCATCTTCGATTCTGGAGCTGTGCCGATAAATTGATTCCTGACTAGCGGTGCTATTTAAAAAAAAACATTTTTTTGGCAAGAATATTGCAGTTTTACGTATCACTGTGAGTTCTTTGTATTTAAGATACATTTATTTATTATACACTTTACAATAAATACTTAATAATGAATGAGACCAAGTACATAAGATGTTTTAGAGAAACCAATTTACTCAAAAAAATCACTGTAGCTTTACAGAACTAAAAGGACCAGTGGGGCATTACTGTATGAAAAAGGACCAGTGGAGCTTTCCTTATTTAATAAGGAGTACTGGAGCCTTTAACCATCTCTGTTTTTACCCTGATAGATGCATGTTTACTCTCTATAAAATAAATACTTCTCTCTCTACCTACATGTTGAGAAGTCCATGTGATGAATTTGGATGTGATTCTGAATAACACAGGCTTCTCAATAAGTTTTTAGAGAGAGAATGTTTTATTTTATAAAGAGTAAACATGCAACTACCAAAGTAAAACAGAGTCGGTTGAAAGCTCCACTGTTCCTTTTCATTCAGTAAATACTTCTCTCTCTATTTGAAGGAGTATTTACTGAATGAATAGGAGCAGTGGAGCTTGATGCTTTAGTTTGCATACAGTGTATACTGTATGTATAAATCTCAACCAACTGCAAGTAATCTGTATTGTATAAGCCTTACATTTCAGAAATTTGAAAATTGTAAAAATTAACTGGAAATGATAAGCTTATCATTAAGATCTTTAATTTGAGAGCTGTACTGATTACTGTCTGTTTCCTAGTTGCATACTGTAGCTCATCTTGTATTTCTTATGATGGCGGTGTAACATCTAGAAAACTTGAAGACAAAGCCACAGGACCAGTTGCGAAGCTAGAGAAGGGAGGGTCCTGGTGCTAAAAAGATCCTCCCGCCCATCCCCCATGGGGTTATTGTAAAAATGTTTTTGCGCTGGGCCCCCTGGTACAAAAGTGCCCCTCCCTGAAACCCATTTCCTTTACAGCATCTCACCCCGAGACCCCTTTCCATAGTTGCATTTCTTCCTATAGCTGTCCTTCCCGTACCCCCAGTCTGCACAAAGCTCCTCTGCCTATATGGGATCGCTTCGCTTTCTAGCGACATCCTCTGGGGTGGAGGTTAGAATGGGGCTCTACACTACACTACAGAAATATATATAAAAGTACATATATATATATATATATATATATAATATATATACACACACATATATACTGTACATTACATTATTTCAACATAACAGCCAGTCCCTTAACAGCCATCTTAAAATAGCACCCGCCACTCTTAGCATCCATCCCTACACAGAACTGAGTCATTGTCAGCAGCCACACCATCTCAGCATTCATCTCCACATCATGACTCGACCCTTACGTGTCTGTCAAAAGCACGCCATCAGAAGCGCTCCAACAAATGCACGCCCCAACAGCTGCGTGCACGACAACTGCGCATCAGACTGAAGGCAAGGTGGGATTAGGGGTGTTAGGGTTAGGCTTAGGGGTCTAAGGGATAGGGTAAGGCTTGGGGATAGGCTAAGAGGTTAAAGGGTTAGGGTTAGGCTTCGGTGTCTTATGGTTAGGGTTAGAGGAGTTCAGAGCATTAGGGTATACAAATATTCTAACCTTGTGCTCTTTTAACAGTGCGCATTTGTCACTGATTTTTTAACAGCGAGTTGATGTCGGCGCGCTGTTGTCGGCGCACTGTTGTTGATGTGCAATTATCCTGCATGCAAAGGTCGGGGTGCCTCTCCACATAGCACCCAGGCTGTCTCAGCATCCATTTGCTTTCAGCAACTATCCCCACACAGCACCCAACCTCCCTCAGCACCCATCCCCACACATTCCTCATCCCCACACAGCACCCAACGTCTCAGCACCGATCGCTACATAATGCCCAGTCCTTGTCAGCAGCCATCCCCTCTCAACATCCACCTCACAAAGCACCCATCCCTATCTCTTTTGCTCCCCTTTTTTGGTGCACTGAACCACAAGGGCGCAGAACACATAGTGTTCTTGGCAATGTTGTTAAACATTTCATCCAAACAAGGTTTCTTAATTTGGGGGATTTTCCTTGTTTTTTCCATGCAACAAATGCAAACTAATTAGTTCTTGTGCTGTAATGGTGCTACATTCTCTAGTCCTTTAAATAATTCACTCACCATGTCATAGGAAAGTTGTTCGACTACATCTGTTTCATCTTCATCATTGTCATCTTCATCACTCCCTTTGTATTTTTCATCTTTCAGAACAGTGTCTATAAATTCAGAGTCTGTAACATAATGCACAACAGGTGTTCCTTCTTCTGCATTTATCCACTCTGCAAGATTTTCTTCATTAACATCACTTGCTATATCCTTGGCAACAGTTCTTTAACATCTATGGTATAGCCCAGCAACTCATGAACAACTCCTTCTTGCCTTGATAAATGCAAATTTGTTAAATTGTTTTCATCATTTTCAACAGTTGCATCTTCCAACTTCAAGGCAGGCCACAAATAATGCCAGGCTTTTCTTATGGGTAGATGTTTCCACCTTCTCTTACTTGAAGCCATCCTTTACTATAATCACACTCATATTCTAATTAGAGTTATTTATGGAACAACTGTGCCTGCTCCATAATAAAGGCAAGAGACAAATCAACTCCATCACCACAATGTTGTCGAAACCATTCCATTATCACTTGTTCAGTACTCTCACCATCTTTCATTGTTCTTCTCTACTTTTTTGCAATGTGTTTAATATTGTATTTATTTTTTTCTTTGTATTTAATCACTGTACAGTGATACAGAATATGTTGGCGCTTTACAATTTTTTTTAATAATACGGTAATAATAATAATTATAATGATAATTTCCTTATTAGAATCACTGTCTATTTAGAATTTCAGTATTTTATCCCTTTGCTTCTTGATGTCCTAAACAGTTGATAAACCAATAACATAGATTTCCCACATTTTACGCACTGAAACACCACGGTCAAGTTTTTTCAACAGTTGCACTTTCTCTTCAGTCATTATGGACCAGTGTTTGCATCAGCCACCACCACCACTGTCACTTGCATCTTTGTTCGAAGCCATAGCAAACTTTTAATGTGTGCAAAAAATATGCTTGGGATTTTCTAGTTTTATGTTCAAGAGGTCAAATAGACTCAGAATGTCCTTCTTTTAGGCTAAGGAGGTCAAATATGCTCTGAATGTTGCCCTTTTAGGGTCAAGCAGTCAAATAGGCTCAGAATGTTTTATTTTTATGCTCAAGAAGTCAAATGGCTCAGAGCGTCCTCCTCAGCCTCAATGGGTCTAATTGGTTAAGAATATACTCCCTTTAGTGCTAGTGAGGTCAAATATGCTCTGAATGTTGCCCTTTTAGGGTCAGTAGGTCAAATAGGCTCAGAGTGTCCTCTTCTTAGCCTCAAGAGTTCCAATTGGCCCACATTGTCCACCTTTTAAGCCCAGAAGGTCAGATAGGCTCAGATTGTCCTCCTTTCAATGTCAAGAGGTCAAATATGGTAAAAATGTCTTCCTTTTAGGATGAAGAAGTGAAACAGGCTCAAAATGTCCTCCTTTTAGGCTCAAGAGTTCAGATAGGCTCTCAATATCCACCAAATAGACTAACAAAGTCAAATAGGCTCAGAATGTGCTCTGACAGGGCTCCGATTGCACTACTTGCTCAGAACAGGCTCCAAACACGCAGTGACAAACCAAATCACGGTACAGAATACCAAACACAGCATGGCGAGTATATGAGCTTCTTTCCGTGCAACAATTTTTTCTGGATTAAAGAAGTTTCCAGTTTAACCGTTCCCGGAAAATTGGTGCCCTACCTGTATAGACATTTAAGGCATCACTTTATTAGTTAATACAATTTTGTCATATGATGGAAAGCAGCATTTAACTATTTTTACTGTTATCTTTCAGTTTTATGTATTATTATTTGTTTATGTTTATAAGTAAAAATTTATTTTATGTTTTATATGTAAAATGTATAAAATAAAAGTTAAAAAATTACAATTTGCATTCAGATGTAATAATAGGAGAGAAATTGAAAGTTTTATTTACTGTCAAATTTGGTGTGTCTAGCATTATTATCTGTTCTTGACCTAAAAAAGTGCTACTAATATTGTATAATCTCAAAATCCATAATGTAGTTTAACACAGTACATGTTGTTTCTTAATGATCTGTGATATCACTTTGAAGTAACTGACAATGATGGCATTTGGATGACTCTCTTAAGAAGAATGCTTGTGCTAAACAATAATCATTAACACAGTTTCTCTAATTTGCTTATACATCATTATCTTAATGGTCACTATGATTTATCATTAATGTAATTTAAATATACATATACATCATAAATCAACAATGATTTAGCTTCAGAATATTGCGTCAGAGTATCAATAGGCTCTGTCACCCATAGGAATAAATTTATATCTAATAGATATGATATATGGCATACATGTTTATACTTGGGGTTTTTACAGTGTTAAAAAAGAGAACATTTTATTACAGAAGAAGCACTGTAAGTAAGATATAAACATTGTCTCTATTAATATGTATTTTAATTAAATTTCTGTAACGTGTCATATGGAGGGAATGTAAATACCTGAACATCAGATGTCTATCCACACATAAACAATATTCCATTTATCTGATACATGAACTGGGTAATAAAGAACCACTATAGTTCAACAAAAAAAAGCACTTGTTTGTTAAGAATGTTTATTAGTTCCCTTTCACAGGCCCAGAAGAAGACCTCTTGCATCATTCAATACAAGCATAGTTCTCCAGAAATGTAAGGTTTAAGGTTGAACTTGGACTGAGTCTTTTTTTAACCTTAATTACTGTACTATGTAACTATGTAAGTGCTGCTCTCATGCACACAGCTTCCAACAAGTTTCATGATTTCCTTCTGGTTCTTTCGGAGGCATTTTCTAATGAAAAAATAACTTTACTACTTTTTTTCTGTTTAATTATGGACTTAAACTCCACGTTTTCAAACATATATATAATTTTTATTTGTACAGTAGCCCATATAGGTAGGTATTACTAAGTAACTCATGTATAGTGGCAGGCACCACCAAACTACAAGCTGATAACATACGATGTATGCTTGCTAATGCCAGAAGCTTGCCAGGAAAAATGAGAGTTAGAATTATTAGCAATTAATGATAAATGAGATTTAAAAGGCATTACCAAAACGTGGTGGGATGAATCTCATGACTGGACTGTTAATCTGGATGGTTCTAACATATTTAGGAAAGATAGGGGCAATGGTAAAAGAGGAGGAGGGATTTGTCTGTATGTTAAGCCTGAATTTAAGCCTATAGTCAGAGAAGTTATTTATGGCGGAATTAGTGATAATGTTGAATATTTGTGGGTAGAGTTAAATAGCTGGGCAGCAAATTCCAAAAGAATATTAGTAGCAGTATGCTATAAACCCCCAAATATAGCTGAAAGTGAGGAAACACAATTATTGTTACAGATTGGAAATGCAGCTAAGCATGGGCAAGTTCTAATAATGGGAGATTTTAATTACCCTGAAATAAACTGGATAAATGAGACCAGCAGTTCAGCTAAGGGGTGCAGGTTCTTGAGTACACTCAGGGATCATTATCTGGCCCAAGGTTTAAAAGAACCTACTAGAAATGAGGCTATCTTGGATCTAGTTATCACAAATAATATCAATATGGTATCAAATGTTGAAATAGGGCAACCTTTGGGAAACAGGAATCACATCACAGTCTTATTTGAGTTTGAATTAAAAAATGTTTTTTAAGGGACCATCAAAAACTCTTAATTTTAAAAGGGCAGATTTTAACGGTCTAAAGGCATCAATACAAAGTATAGACTGGGACAAAGAACTGGCAGGTAAAAATACTGAACATAAATGGACAACATTTAAATCCTTACTAAATATACATACAAATCGGCATATACCATGTGGGAATAAAAGTAAAAGGAGTAAATCACATCCAATGTGGCTTAACAAAGATTTGCAATAAAGCTGTGTAATACAGCATGCATAAGCTTAAAGGAAGCCATGTTTGATAATGGCTATGGATTGAAGAGCGAGGCTTCCCAGAATGCAGTGTAATAAACAGTTTTTCTTGGAATTCTGAGTTGAAGGCAGATTTTTTTACTTGTTTTAGACAATCAAATATGAACATAGATGTACTATTTATTTACTATATATATATATATATATATATATATATATATATATATATATATATATACAATTCTAAAGTCTACCACCCTCCCAGTTTAATTTGTCTGTTCCATGTAATTAAATGTAAATATAAGTGTAATTATATTCAGTCAGAATTGCTTTTACTCATTCAATCTAAACATATTAGACCATGGCCTCTTATTATTATATCAGCATTCACAAAGGGCCCACTATAATCATAATACGAATATATGCATAATCAGCTAGGGTCCCCTATATTGAAATAAGTATATACTGTACATATTCAGCCATGATCCCGTGTAATCAAATAAATATGTACATATTTACATATTTAAATAATTCCTTCTAATACTATAAATGTACACATATTCAGCCAGGGTCTCCAATAATCATATAGAGGTGTAAATATTCAATGAGGGTTCACGAACCTAACGCCCAAACCGTGCAAAGCAAAAAAACACAAAAAAAACACTAAATACACAAAAAAATACTACAAAAACATCACACATAGCACGGGGGAACAGCCAGGATGTCTGGGAGTGAGATGTAATGCAAATTTAAGTCGAATTTTCTGAGTTTTGCCACTCGAAAATTGCCTAAGTGAGAAAAAAAACCGTTGGCCGAAAAAAAATGATAACGAGGCTACACGACCCTGAAGCGTGCGAAACACTGCCAGACATATAGGACTTTGCCAGGCAAAAAAACACTGTTGGAAAACACGCAAAATGCTCACGAGGCTGGTAACACATAGAATATTGCAGCCATTTTACAACACTAGTTTGCTAATCTACACATTACGAATCTAAAATGGCAGCTTTCCCACCTAAACAAACGGTTCTGTCTAGCGCACGCAGCCTATATATAGGGCACACTTGCCACAGTGCTGACACTTTCTCCTCAGGTGATGACAGTCTGACAGGACATTTTCTGCTGCCGGAAAATCCAAAGAGATTGTTAGCTCTTCAGGATATTGATTGCTGTCTATTAATTATAAATAGGTTAAGTATATTCATTGATTGATTTATTAATTATTGGTTTGCCCTTCTTCAGGAAGACATGTTTATGTTTTGCAGTCATGGCAGTTTGAGATTATTTCATTAATGTATATTATTTTTTTAATTACTTCATAATTCAGTATAAAAGAAAAAATATTATATATATATATATATATATATATATATATCTTACCATTAAATTCTTGATCAATATATATATGCTTAGCTCTTTAGCTTTTAATGTTTGCAAAATAAAAATAACACATTGATTAATTAATTTAGTTACTTTGGTATTCATGACAGGTAAAAAAAGTATGTACAATAAAAAAAATCTAAATTTCTTACACCTGTATTTACAGTTACAGATTACAATGGCGGACAACGCAGAAGACAAGAATGAACATAAAAGAAGAATGGCAAGGGAACGGAAGCAGAGATGGAGAAAAGCACAGACCCCTAAACTTCACAATGCTTAAGAGAAGAAGATCGACAGAGACTTCTAAATAAAAGAAAAATTACTAAAAAAGCACAAACTGAGTCTGCTGGAGCTTTAAAGAAAAGAAAAAGTAAACAAAAAAATGTCTGTAAAACACTCTCTAATGACCCAATATTGCCTCCTGACAGCAATGTTGATGGAGATGACACCAATGTAGATATAGAAAGTTGTACTGAGATCTATGTTGAGGAAGCTCATGATAGTCCTTTATTTACAGCACTAACAGTAGACACTCATTATTGTGGATTGATGAATGTGGTTTGTCAGTTTTGTGGGGCCTATCATTTTCTGAAAGAAGGAACAACTGATGGAGAGTTTATTAGTTGCTGTCAGAAAGGAAAGTTAAGACTTCCAGAAAGACATACATTTCCAGAATATTTAGAAAGAATAATGAGTGATCAAAATCTCCAAATTATACCAATTTTAAGAAAAACATTAGGTCTTATAACAGTGCAATTTAATTTGCTTCAATGGGTGCAACATTAGCAGAAAATGTCCCAGGACATGGTCCTTAATGTTTTAAAGTACAAGGACAAATTTACCACCTCACTTCACATTTACACCCAGAATCAGGAGAACAAAGCAAATGTGCACAGTTATATGTCCTTGATACAATGGAAGCTGCTGAACCACGAATAATGCTTCCTGAAAATAAACAATGCTTTCCCATAGTCTTTGAACAGCTCTATAACATTATGGCCAACAACCCATATAGACAAGCATACAAAAAATTAGCAGAGGTTGAAAAAGAACAACACACACACATGCGCAAACAAATCAATTGCCAATGCCAAGAGTAAATATGGTTCTCATACTGATCACCATACTGATCAAAGAAAGTATAATTCACCAAAATCAAATGTGGGTGCCATGGTTTTTAAAAATGATGATGGGGAACCACCATTTCAGCGGAATATTAGAATACATCCACACAATCAAGAACAACCTTTTATAAACTTATAAATATGTATATTTAAGTAGTAATTTGGATCCAATGACATATCCCATTTTCTTACCAAATGGTGAGCCAGGATGGCAACCAAAATTATAGTTGCAAAGTTATCCGAATAGTAAAGTTCATGTTAGAAAGAATATTTCTATGCTGGAATATAAAGTGGCACAAACTGCTATTCGGGATCATTTTAATCCTATTTTATGTGGGGGCAAACTCACACAACAATGGATTATCGATTCCTATCTACAAGTTGAAGCAAATAATATAAATTTTGTCAAATTTCCACAAAACAAGCTTCGAGTAGAACAATATTGTGGATTGATGGATTATGTTGCTGAATTGGCTGAAAACAGAGACATTCCTGCTGGAAGAGCAATGATTTTGCCATCCTCTTTCCAAGGATCTACTCTCAATATGCAAGAAAGATACAATGATGCCATGGCTATTGTCACTAAATGGCCAGAGATCAAAGAAAATGTAAAACTTGGCTAAAATGCTTCTGACCTACTAGATTTGGTGGCAAGAGTATTCAAAATAAAACTTAATTCATTAATTCATGATATAACTAAAGCACACTTATCTTGGAAATGTGTGGCTTTGGTTTATACCAATACATTTAAAAAAAGAGTCCTACCACATGCACATATACTTTTAATACTGCAAGAAAAAGATAAATTGAATATGGCAGACAGTGGATTCAGTAATTACTGCTAAACTTCCACATCCAGAGAAACATTCAAAACTTTATGAGATTGTAACTCATAGAATGATATATGGTCCATGTGGAGATATCATTTCAAATTCACTATGTATGGAAAATAAAAAATGCACAAAAGAGTTTCCAAAACAATTTCAAATGCAGACTTATGCTAATTGTGATGGATACCCTTTGTATAAAGGTAGAGATAGGCAAACAGCTATTATCCGTGGCCAAAAGGTTGATAATAGATATGTGGTTCCATACAATCCACATTTGCTGATGAAGTACAATGCACACATCAATGTGGAAGCTTGCACTTCTATCGAATCCATAAAATATGTGTATAAATATATATACAAAGTATATGATGCAGCATTTGTTGTTGTGCAAGGTGCACAAAATGAACAAGACAATCCAATTTTACATGACAAACTTTCATCTTATTTAGATGCTCGCTATGTAAGTGCTCCAGAAGCAATGTGGCGTCTTTTCATATTTGTGATACATGATCGGTCACATGCTGGGTATCGATTAGCTGTCCATTTGCCACGAAGTCAATTTGTTTGCTTCACTTCAGGGAATGAAAGAAATGCTTTAGCACAAAGTGAAGATAGAGCAACAACACTTACTGCTTGGTTTCAATTAAATTGTCAGGACACTGAGGCCAGACAATTTTTATACATTGACATTCCATATCACTATGTATTTGTACATGGCCAATGGCAACACCGAAAAAAAGATAATAAAATGATCCCACAAATTTATATTAATTATTTGTATTAATTTTTTTAATTTTAGTCCTCGAGACATTGAACGTTTCAGTTTAAGATTACTTCTTTTACATGTTCCTGGTGCACAAAGTTATGAACATTTATGCACAGTCAATTACATAGTTTATGATACTTTCCAATTAGCTGCAAGACATCAAAACTTCCTGGCAGATGATACGAAATGGGAGAGATGTCTTGAAGAAGCAGCACTATGTCAAATGTCAAAGCAAATGAGAGAAGAATTTGCTTTCATTTGCATCTTTTGCAATGTACCGGATGCATTAGCTTTGTGGGAAACATTTAAATTACATATGTGTGAAGATTTCTTGAAACGTTTCAATGAGACTATTGCGCTATTGAAAGCATTAATGGAAATTCAGGAAATCTTTCTTTGTCATGGATTAAATTGTGCCAATTTTAATCTGCCTGATCCAGGAATTATAGGTGAAAGTAACTTTTTTTTTTTTTATTGATTTTTATTAGACAGGTCAGACATATAACATAGTACACCAAAAACATTAGAAGTGATAAATAGGAATTAACAATAAACGTATTTCACATATTTGGTTTCCAGTGTGTCCTCTGCCTGTCCAAAACTCCTCTCCCTTTTCCGTTTTTCTGGTATTATAATAGCTGATATTAGCTTTTAAATAACTTAAGGCTAACGAGAAAACTATATTTAATGAAGTCCCATAACTATGGGAAAAATATGATGAACTTGGATTCCTGACCAACTGTTGTTTTGAGCTTGGTTGGTAGCATCTAATAGAAAGATTATTCTGTGTTTAGGTTACTGTGTGGGCTAATGATGTTGGGTAAATTAAGACCACTACTACTATGGATCCCCTAATAGCTCCTTTGTAGGGAGAAGTGTCACTCACCCTATTCATCTGCCGCGTCTTGTCTCCCAGGCGGCCCAGCAGGAGGCCCAGCGCTTGTAGTTATGGTCAACCTCTGCGGACAAAACGCTCATGGATCGAACGAACTCAATTTTATTTAAGACTACTTCAAATGTTGGGGTGGGTGATTTCCAATGGGCGGCTACTACTATCCTAACTGCTAGGAAAATTTGGTTAGTTAGGAATTGTTCTGAGTTGGACATCCCTTCTACCGGTAATCCTAGGATGGCCTCTTCTGGTCTCATGGGATAGCATTGACCCCATAGTTTCTCCAGGGTTTTGTAGGTGTCCACCCATGTGTGTCTAATCATAGGGCATTCCCATAATTTATGGATTAGAGTCCCTTTTTGGTTGCAGCCCCTTTCGCATATGTCACTAATTGTCTGGTTCCCTATGTGCATTCTTACTGGGGTTAGGTACCACCTCATAATAACTTTATAGGAGTTTTCTTTCATAATTACGTTAAGTGATGTGTTTTTGGCTTGTTTCCGAATACTATTCTATTGGTCTCTGTCTAAATTTATGTTGAGGTCAGCTTCCCATGCTGATTCATAGTGTAATTTAGGGGGAGTGACTAAATCGCTTAAATGGTTATATATTGTGGAGATGTTTCCTTTCCCTCCCGGGAATTTAATGCAACATTTTTCGAATAAGGATATATTTTGCCCTCCTTTATTCTTAGTGATGTGATTTAATCTTTGGTTTATAGCGATTAGGTTAAGCCATTCCCCCGGAGGAAGGGGTTTGTCTTCTAGGAATGCGGTGGTGGACCATTTTTGATTAACAACCGGTAAATCTGCCGCAATTGAGCAATTATTATCAATCCACCATCTGTATTGAGCATTAGAGTTTATTTTGGGGTTAGTTGAAAGTGGCCATAGGGGGCTGAGCCCTGACTCCTGGCCCAGCAGTCTGTTCCTCTTATTTATATCTTTCCATAGGGAAATTGAATGCCTCACACTTGATGGAATTGATTGGGGTAACTTGAAGCCCTGCTGGGTTGAGAGCAATAGTAACTGACGCATGATTAAATCATTGGACCCTAGTATGTGTTTTTCTAATTGAACCCATACCGGGGGGGAGTCCCTGACATACCACTTAACTAGTTGTGCTAATCTAGCAGCTTTAAAGTACCTGGAAATGTCTGGAAATCCGAGCCCACCATCCTTCTTAGTCGCAGTAGTTGTTTCTCTGTTTATTCTAGGTTTTTTATTGTTCCACAGAAAACTCATTAGTAATTTCTGTATTTTTTTCAAGTCTATCGCTAAAATCGAGATAGGTAAGGTCCGAAAAAGGTAGAGCAGTTTGGGGAGTACGTTCATTTTGACAGCATGTAGCTTTCCTAACCACGAAATCTTTAGTTCTGACCACCTGTGCAGGTCCCTAGTTAATTGTTTAAAGAGGGTTGGGTAGTTTGCTTCATATAGGGTCTTAGTTGATTTTGTAATTTGTACGCCTAGGTAGTTGATAGAATTCGGGGCCCATTTTATTGGGAAGTTATTGGCTAGTAGTTTTTCCGTGGTGGGAGGAAGTGATATATTAAGGGCTATGCTTTTACTTGTGTTAATTTTGAATCCTGACAGTGGGCCAAATTGAGACAAAAGTTTGAATAGATTAGGTAGACTAACCAGGGGGTTTGATATTGTTAGTAGGATATCATCGGCAAAAAGGCTAATTTTATGATCTGTCGGGCCGACCCGTATACCCGATATGTCAGTGTGCTGACGAATGGCAATTGCTAGGGGCTCTATACTGAGGGCGAACAGCAATGGTGATAGAGGGCACCCCTGTCTTGTCCCCCTTGTGATGTTGAATTTTAGTGAATTGTGTCCTTGGTATGTAACTTGTGCGGTTGGTTCCGAGTATAATGTCGCGATGCTTCGCAGAAAACCTTCCGGAATTCCGAATTTGTTCAGTGTAGCGTTCATAAATGTCCAATCTAACCTATCAAATGCCTTCTCGGCATCAAGCGCCAACAACATAGCGCGGCCTTCATTACTTTTGGTTATGTCAATAAGGTCAACAATTTTTCTGGTATTGTCTGGCGCTTCTCTCCCCTTAATGAACCCTACTTGGTCTGGATGTACCACTTCAGGTAACAGATTCGCTAGTCTTGACGCTAAGATTTTGGTGTATATTTTTAAATCTGTGTTGATCAGAGATATTGGTCTATAGCTAGCACATTGGGATGGGTCTTTCCCCGGTTTAGGAATCAGTATTATTTTAGCTTCTAAGAATTCCGGTTTAATTTTTTCACCAGCTAAGAAGCTGTTAAATAGCTTATGTAAGGTGGGGCTAAGTAGATCGCTCATATGTTTGTAGTAGAGGTTGGAATAGCCATCTGGCCCTGGGGCCCCGTGTGCCTTTGTGGATTTGATCGCATCCTGTATTTCTTCGACCGAGATGGGCTCTAAGAGTGATTTAGCTTTGATAGAGTCTAATTGGGGTATATTTAAGTTATTTAGTGTATTTTCAATTTCTAGTTTGTGGGTTGGGGTGCCTGATTCGGGTGTTTTGCTGTAAAGGTCCGCATAAAATTGTCTGAATTCGTTTACTATTTGATCTGGTTTAAAAACTGTCTGCCTATTTTTGGTGATTATTTTGGCTATGAATGAGTTTGCTCTTTTTTCTTTTAGTCTCGTGGCCAGCATTCTATCGGGCTTGTTTGCGTATCTGAAGAATTTAGCTTCAGTTCGCTGTAGGATATTGACCATTTTCCCTCTTAAAATAGTGTTTAGTTCTTGTTTGTAACTTAGTATCTTCTCATGGGTATGTCGTGATTTATCTTTAACAAATAGTTTCTGTGCTTCAGCAATTTTCTGGTTTAGAAGTAAGATTTGTGCTTGGTCTTTTTTCTTTTTGATTGAACTAATTTGTATACAGACTCCCCTGATCACTGCCTTGTGAGCTGCCCAAATTCCATCTATGTCTATCTCCCCTACTGTATTGAGGTCAAGATAATCTACGATTGCAGTTCTGACCTCGTGTGATAGGGTCGTTCAGTATACTGGGATTTAATGACCACCTTGGGTTTTTTCCTTTCGGTAGGAGATTATTCATGGAGATTTTGACTAGATCGTGGTCCGACCATGCTATGGGGCAGATAGAGGCCTCAGTTAGGTTCCCTGTAACGTTCTGTGGGATCAGGATATAGTCTATTCTGGAGAGCGAACCATGTCTGGCGGAAAAAAATGTGTATTCCCTTTCTGTGGGGTTCATGTTTCTCCAGGTATCAATCATGCAGTTTGATTTTAGGAGTTTTTTGAGAGCTTTGGTCGCTGTGGGGATTTTTTGTGAACCTAAATCGTTTGACTTGTCTTTGAGCGGGTCTAAGACCGCGTTCATGTCTCCTCCTATTATCTTAAGTCCGTCTTCCCAGCTATCTGTGAGTTTCTGTATTTTTTGAAAGAATGGCGTTTGATCTGTGTTTGGGGCGTAAATGTTCAAGAATGAAACCTTACGTTCGTGTATGGTCCCATGTACTGCTAAAAACCTGCCATCTTTATCTGTTTGAATTTTACTTAACTGAAAGTTGAGTCTTCTGTGGAACAAAATCGTGACTCCCTTTTGTTTGGTATCTGCGGTCGAATGGAATGCCTGAGTAAATACTCCCCCCCAATATTTTGGTAGTGCTTGTTTTCTAAAGTGAGTTTCCTGAATCATTACGATATCAAGATTTAGTTTTTGGTAATTTCTCAAGGCTACCCCCCTCTTGATTGGTTCGTTCAGACCATGAGCGTTGTGTGACGCAATGACAATGTCCATATTTCTTATTGTGGTGTATGACCCTTTGGTGTGTCTAAATGGCTATCTCACCTTTCTGGAAGCCTGTTACTTCGTTATCCTGTGCCTCCTGCTGGTTTCCGCCCGAAGACTGCTCAGCAGCTGGCTGTGTGGGAGAGTATCTGTACTCAAAGGAAAAAAGACAACAGAGTATGAGCCAAATTGCTTATACTTAAACTTTCGGAATTATAAAAACCTGGCTCAGTAATTAAGCAAGTTCCTACTTTTCCTCTAGTGGGGAACCCTAAGGTAATCCTGGGTAAGAAGTCTAAGTACTTGAGTCAGTTTGTGTGTCTTACTGTTGGTCAGGAAGGCTCTTGGTATGTTTGAACTTAATTGTGTTCCTTACTTAAATAAAGTGTGGTAATTTAAACTACTATGAGGAGAGCGTTTGCTGTCCTCTTCGTATTTTACTGGTGGGCCAGTTAGTGTCTCTAAACTGACACTGAATTGGTCCGCCTAAACTTTCCCTACTGTAGGGGTTTTTGGAAGTCTACGTGTTAGCGCCCGTAGGGACGCCTTCTAGGTGTGTGTTGCTTTTGCCTTTACGGCCTGGGTTAACTGTCTATAGTGTGTATTAGAACTTTCACTGGTGTGGGTGCTACCTTATTGGATCTACTCGTTTTCAGATTCAACTAGCTTTGGTTGTCAGAGTAGCATGAAAACAAGGAGAGAGAGAGAAGAAGAGAGAGGAAGATGAAGCAAAAAAAGACAAAAAAAACAGAGAAACAAAATAAGTGACAACTCATTGTAGTAAGTCTTTTTCTCCGTTCATGGGAGGACTCCTTCCTCTCGGGTTTTCTGTTGGTTGTAACTGCTCTCCGACAGTGACCTTGATGTTCCATTCCGCCAGCAAGTTAATGCCTTCCTCCAGTGTTCTGATGGTGAAGAATTTTCCCTCTTTGGATATATTGAGGCGAAAAGGGAAACCCCATGTATACCTCCATCCTTGAGCCAGGATACAGTCCAGAACCGGTTTCAGTTGTCTCCTTTTGGCAAGGGTAGTCGGGGCTAGATCAGAAAAAAGCAGCGGTGTGTGCCCCTCGATGGGAGGGATGCCTTTTCTTGCGGCCTTCATGAACAGTTCTTTGGTGGAGTAGTAGTGGAATCTGGCAATGATGTCTCTTGAGCGCTCCTGTGGAGATGAACGGAATCCTAGGGCTCTGTGAAACCGATCCATTCTCAAGTTTTCTGGATGTATGTTTGGGAGGAGAAATTCACATAGATCGTTTAGGTATGCGTGTAGGTCCTTGACAGACTCCGGCACATTCCTCAGCCTTATGTTCTGTCGTCTAGATCTGTTTTCTAGATCTTCCTGTTGCAACTGTTGTCTAGATTGTTCCTCCTTCAAAGCCAAGATCTCCTCTGTTAGCTTGTTGTTATGTTGCATTATTTCCGAAATTTTAGTTTCCAGTTTTGTTGTTTTATCGTCCACCTTTTTAATTTCTGTGGTTAGTTCTGTTGTCACCTTCCGGATGTCTGATTTGACCTCCTCTCTGAAGTTGGATATTAGGTCTTTAAGGTCCTGGATGTCACTTTTAGTGCTAGGCGCTGACATTTCAGAGCTTGTTGCTGCGTGGACTGCGGCTGTGGGTGTTTTATTGGTGGGAGAACTTGCTGAAGATTTGGGTAGGCAGTAAGATTGGATCCCTTTATTGTTCTTTCTCGTGGCAACACCTGCCATCTCAGTGAGAGTATTGTAGATCAAGTTGTTGCCAGAGACCTGGTTTCACTTGGTTTGTCCCAGAGCAATTGTTAGCGTCCCTATATTGCTGGGCTTTTTGCTAGTTACATCTTTTTGGATTTATTAAAAGTTCTTGAACCGAAGTGGTCATAGCTTAAATGCTTATAGTTGAAAATTGAGCTTTGGTTGTCTCTTTTTACTTGCTTGGTGCTTTTGAACTTTGTCCACTAGGTGGTAGTAGAGTTCCACTAGTACAGTCTGTTACACAAGCAGGGATTCGGCCTGGAAACTAGCCTTGAAAAACAAATGGTTTTGTAATCCTGTTTGGTTGGTAAGTGAGCCCTGTGCAGTGTACTTTTAATGTTCTGAGTCTAAGTAGACAGGTTGGGCTGGGTTGCTTGGACCCAGGGTATGGGGAGAGCTTTGATGGGGATATGTGGGTAAGGGGCCCCGGATTGCTTAATTTTTCTGGGGCTAATTTGCTTCTGATGCCCCCCTGGGTACCCCTTCCTTGGATCAGGGCTATCCTCTCCCCCCACAGCTCTATAGCCTCTCCCCTGTACCTGCTTATATATGTCCTCAGCAGTGCAGCTCCACACTCTCTCCCTCCAGGCTTCCAAGGGGAAAAGTTCAGCTGGGTAGGGATTCCATGCAGGGGACTCTTCCGATTTTATTGTTTTTTTTAAGGTAATTTTGGGATCAATTTGTTCCCCTAGGTCTTCTGAGTTTAGTGATATTGTTTGTTGGTCACTCAGGGCATCTATAGGGGTCGATTGTCCCAGATTAACCCAGGCCTTAGCTGGAGCTCTTGCAGGACATGTCTTTCCTCTCCAGCAGCTTAGCCACAC
Organism: Discoglossus pictus; assembly: GCA_027410445.1. Taxonomy (NCBI): domain Eukaryota; kingdom Metazoa; phylum Chordata; class Amphibia; order Anura; family Alytidae; genus Discoglossus; species Discoglossus pictus. The sequence continues at coordinate 167,394,642 of CM050170.1, forward strand.
CATAGGTGAAATTAACTTTGACGAGTATGACACTGAGATTGAATTCCAAAAAACACAAGAACAAATTGGAATTTTTAATGCATTACAACTGGAAGCATTTAACACCATCACAAATGCAATAGATGATGACATGCTCAAAAGCGTTATTTCTATCTGGATGGCCCGGGTGGATCAGGAAAAACTTATCTATGTAATTTATTGATGAGTTGCATTCAAGCACAGGGTCAAATAGCACTGACATTTGCAACCACTGGAATTGCTGCACTTTTGTTAGAAGGTGGTAGAACTGTGCATAGTGGATTTAAACTGCCTGTTCCCATTCCAACATCAGTGACGCATATTCCAAGGAATTCATTACAAGCAAAAAGATTTCACAACAGTAAATTAAATATAATAAATGAGGCAACTATGATGTCATGTCATGCCCTGCAATGTATTGATCGATTATTAAAATAAGTTATGGGTAATGATTTGCCATTTGGTGGAAAGGTGATGTTGTTAGGAGGAGATTTTAGGCAAACATTACCTGTGGTGCCACATGGCAATAGGACTGACATTGTCGAAATGTTTATAAAGAGAAGTAAGCTGTGGAAAATATTTACACACCATAAATTAGAAATAAATATGAGATCTGAAGGCCGAAATCAATTCAATGATTGGCTAATTCAGATTGGAGAAGGAAAACATCCAAAAATAACTCATTTACCTGATGATACTGTTGAAATTCCATCAGAAATGATTTGCAAAGAATCACTAATATCAACAATCTTTCTCAATACCATCAATAACGATGATTACTGAGACATTGCAAGCAAAGTCATATTGGCATAAAAAAATATAGATGCCTTGAATCTAAATAATGGAATTATGAAATGAATCAATGCACCCAAAAAAAAACTATTACAGTGCAGATTCCGTTCTGGCTGATGACTAAGATAGTGAAGCTAACTTTACTATGGAATTTATTAATTCTTTAACTCCCTCTGGAATGCCACCACATATTTTGCAACTTAAAAAAAGGTGCAATTGTCATGCTACTGAGAAATATGAATCCCAAAAAAGGAATTTGTAATGGGACCAGATTAATGGTGAAGGATTTAAAGGATCATTTTATACATTATAAATTATGAATGGTACCAATAAAGACGAACCAGTTCTTATACCAAGAATTTATTTGGCTCCAAGTCAGAGTGGTTTGCCTTGTGTCATTCAAAGGAGACAATTTTCCATTATCATGGCCTTTGCCATGACAATCAATAAATCCCAAGGACAAACTTTTAAGTCTGTGTATTTTTTTGAAGGAACCTGTCTTTGCACATGGACAACTCTATGTTGCATTTTCAAGATGCAATAAACCAGAGGAAATTAAAGTTCATATTGAAGAAAACACAAGTCAAGGTGATTTATTGGAGGATAGACACATTTTTAGCAAAAACATTGTGTATGAGGTGCTGTAAACATAGAGAACAGTGGTTTTATTTCGAGAACCACAAATTATGTTACTCTGACTCATTTTAGAGGACCACTATTTCACTAAGAAACTGTATACAATGGCAAAAAAAACATAGAGAACAGTGGTTTTACTTCCAGGAAGAAATTTTATATCACTGGGACTCTTTATAGAGGACCACTATTTCACATAGGAAACTCTATGTGCCATTTGAGCGAACTACAAGAAGAACAACAAAAAGTTATCCCAAAAAAACAACAACAATAAACAATGGTTATATCCCATAGACAAAATTACAAGTTTACTGGGCTCTTTGGAAGGGAACCACTTGGACATACCAAAAAAAAATGCAATGTCTTCATATATAACAACATTGAAAAAGGAACACTTCTCAACACTTCTCATTTCAAAGAGGTTATACCACACCAAATATAGAGAACAGTGGTTTTATTTCGAGGACGAAATTTTATGTCACTCTGCCTCTTTTTAGAGGACCACTGTTTCAATAAGAAATTCTATAAAATGGCAAAAAACATAGAGAACAGTGGTTATACCGTGCGGATGATCTTTTATGACTGGCGGTCTCTTTTTAGAGGAACACTATTTCACTTAGGAAACCATTTATGTACCATTTTCAAGAACTACAACAATAACACCAAAAAGAAAAATTAACAGAATGGAATGTGTTAGAACTTATCTTTTTACATGATTGGCCCCACAAAACAATTAGGTGGCATTTTCATAAAATTCAAGGTTAAATGTTAGTATTTAATGTTACTATTTGACATGTTAACATTGTATTTTAAAAGTTGTGCAAAGTTGGTTCATTGTATATTGTATATAGTTAAGGATTTATGTTAGGAGGATAACCATTTGCTAATACATTGAAATGTATAATTAAATACAGAGTATTGATTCAGGGAGTAATCGGATCGCCAGTTAATGGGGTCAGGAAGGAATAAAAGAAATCCCCACTTTGATACAATTGTCCAAGCTTCAATGGGGGGTTTTAATGTTCGCCTTCCTCTGGATTCAATACCTACTTAGTTTAACAGTAATTTAAAAAAAAAGTTGAATGTTACAAAGCATTATGTAATTTTGCAAATAGTTATTCACAGAAATTTTACATAGTCTTATGTTATTCATGCATATCTATGATTTAAAAAAGTTAGTATTGTTAAAAAAATGGTTCAAGATTGTTTCAAATATAAGTTGCATGTTACAAAGTTTTATGTTATTGTTTACAATATGTATTCATCAAAACTTCAGCAATTGTTATATTGTTCTTCCATATTTGACAATTAAAATAGTTAATATTGAAAAAAAATATGCTATACCCGTTGGTGAAATACAAGTTGATTCAAAATGTTTTACTTATTTATAGATAACAAAAAGGTTAAGAATGTCAGAGACTCACATTGTGTGGCAAACAGTTTTAACAACAATACAATTTTATTGCCCTGTCATTTTTTGACAGGCAAGTCGCTAGTTACATATATTTATAATATGTACATAGTAAAGGACTAACTCCCCTAAAAGGTAGTATAGGATTTCTCCTGTATTTTTTCTCAGGAACATCTCTCTTAAGGGTCCAACAGTAATCAGCAAGCATTGCTGGACTACACTTGCCCTGGTACCGCTTTTCCATTTTGGAAATGTCCTGGTGGAATTGTTCACCATGTTCATTGCGGATTTACACAAGATTTGCTGGGAATGAATCCAGGTGCGAATCCAAGAAATGGATTTTCAAAGACATGTTATATCCATGGTCTTGTAAGATTGCAAAATATTATCCATTATTTATTTGTAGTTGTCTGCCTTATGATTCCCTAAGAAGTTCTGGCCAGCACTCTTTCCATACAGCCTTTTCAGCCTGGTTCAACTGACTAATAAAGTTCTCATCTTTAATCAGTTGTCTTATTTGAGGTCCTACAAAGATCCTCTCTTTGATCTTTGCATCACTGATCCTTGGGATTTTTTTTCTTAAATATGTTAATCCAAGTACACTTTGATTCATTGCTTTGATTACACTTACACTTTTTCTGGATCAACATTTTTCTGTCCTGGAGTTAGTGATGTTCATTTTGGCCATTGTTTCTGAGGGTAATTAATTCTTCGGTCTCTGCTGCCCCACTCACAAAGAAAACAGCTGTACTTTGTGTGACCAAGTTGTAGTCCAAGCAAAAGAGCAACTACTTGCAAGTTACCACAGATATTCCATTTGTATTCATCATAAGTTTCATGCTCTCATAAGTATCTTTGAAATGGGCCAGAATGAGCTAGTGGCACTGATGGAAACGTATTTCCTTTGTGGAGAAGCACAGCTTTCAAGCTAATTTTAGAAGAATCGATAAACAAATGCCACTCTTCTGTTTTGTGCTCATGATCATCACCGAATAAACATAATTGCAAAAAATGCCACTCCTCTGTTTTGTGCTCAGGATCATCACTGAATAAACATAATTGCAAAAAATGACACTCCTCTGTTTTGTGCTCAGGATCATGACAGAATAAACATAATTGCAAAAAACAAGTTCATCTTTAAGGGAAAAGAAAAGTCACTATGCCTATCTCTAAAAAACTTTAGTTTTCTTATGGAGAAGATTCAACCTGGAGCCTAAAAGTTTTTCTTGCGTTTTAGATTCAAGTCTTGCAGAAGGTCATTAAGATTTCCTTAGGTAAGGAAATGTGGTTGTAGCAATGAGCAGGAAGCCTCAAAAGTTTGATCAAGCCTTATATCATCATCACCATGCTTTACAGGATCTTTTTCTTGTTCATCATCACTAAGTATTACTTCTTCTGGAGGCGTTGGCACCGGCAAATTTTCCCTATGCAGCATTGGCCTGATGGCAGATGTTAGATTTGGATATGTCATAGTGTTTTTTGATTTAGAACTGATGCCTGAAATGTTTGTAAGACAAAAGTAACAATCTGTGGAGTGATCTTTTTGTTCTCGGCAAATTATTGCCACAGCAAAATTCATGTGCCAAGAACCAGTTGACCAACTTGTGAGAAGTCTGAGAAAGGTATAACAACAAAAATGAGGGGCCCAACTTTTATCTTGGTCACTGACTTTGCATCCAAAGTAAAGCTCATAACACTTCTTAATAGGTGGAGTAAAACCACGTTTATGATTTTTAAATATCACCTCACCGCAAATGTAGCAAAATTAGTCAGGATGATTAATACAATTTCTTGGCAAACATGTGACTCATCATGCCTCAAGAGCATCAAGTAACAGAACAATTAAAAATAATACTAGGATTTTACTGATGAAAAAATAACATATCTTAATGCTGTATGAATGTGTTATATAGCACAATGTATTATATGTAAGAGGACGTAACTTTAATTCTATGGGAGATAGAACAATTCTGAGATCATGTTCGAAATCAGTGGGATAAATTACATATAGCACAACCCTTATTTGCCCTGAGACAAAATCTTTGTTGACCAGTGTTATATGCTCACACTACATTCACTTTGTGTTGCTAAGCTTCATAACAAATTTATATAGTTCACACTTTACATAATGCATAGGTTGACAGTTTCCAAACCTGCTCCTTTGGCCCAGGTCCTTTCTCTAAACTACACCAGGAAATGCTGAGGAAGGGAACACTGAGCTCTATACTGTAGTTCCAGCCGGGCACCACCTAGTGGTCAGTCTGTGAACTGCATTTCATTTTTAAATAAAAAAAGGAAATTTTTAGCTCAAAAAACAGATGCCTCTCACAGGGAAGAACCCCTAGGCAGCTGCAATCCGACCATGGGTGGTAGAGGTTGCCTGGACCCTGCTGTTATTGGAGGGCAAATAGTCTCCTCCACTGGGGTGGTCTAATTTTTGGAAGGAGTAGGGCTTCGGTGTCAAAGACCACAGGTGTAGTCAATGTACCTGCAGCACCTGTTGCCTGATGGCTGCCTCCTGATCATGCCTGTGAGGCAGTAGTGGGTCTGTGCATAGAAAATAAAGACATCCTTATGATATGTATAACTGTGAATTTAGATATGATGAGTCTAGGTCTGACACATTATAAACTAAATCCTTGTTGATTTACCCATATTTTGTGATCAAATTTATGTTTAACATGGACTTATCTTTTATTACTTATATGGCCTCATGGTTATATTTTTTGGAATATTTATTATTAAATTGCACATAGATGTGCTTTTTAGGGCAACATCAGCAGGCATTGATGACCTTCTGATTGGATGTCTTTTTGTAGTTGGTAGTGCATCTGAGTAAAATACAAAGTGCAATGTTATATATGTATAATATATCATATACTAGCGTATTGCCCATCAAAAAATGACGTCAATGAGATGTGTATGTTTGGAAAGTTGTTTAGTTATTAATATACATATGGAATTGTAAGGTAGCTAATGTTGTTTTGTCTGTACTACTGAAATACTGTATATAATACAAATTAATAAATGAATATACTTTACCTATTTTGAAGCATTGTGTTGAAGAGCTGACAATCTGTGTTGATGTTGCTGCAGCATTAGTGGTGTGGAGGTGCTGTGTAAGCGTGATGAACGTGTGCAGTGTAATAGTGTGCGTGCGCAAGCCGAAACCGTTAGCGTATTTGTGTACTTCCGCATTATCGTATTATGGTAATATGTGGTATGCGTCTTAGCGGATTATCCGTAAGTGTTTTCCGTGGTTATAGTGCTGTAGCCTCGTTTTCGTTTTGTTTGGCCTCCATTTTTTCTTTTGCTTCGATAATTTTTTAGTGTCTAAACGTTTTTATTTTGAACTAAATGAAGGTGTAACTTGGTTTTTTGAGGTCGTGGATGCTCCCTCTTGCTGTCGGTAAGCTTTTTATGTATGAGCTGTGTGTATTTCTTGTGTTTGTATTTTTTTTCATGTTTGTGAGTTGCGGACGTATTTTTTTGCTACGGTTTAACGGCTTGCCTGCGGCGCTCATTGCCAAAGTGCTACGGTATAACGGCTCACCTCGCTACGCGAGGCTCGCCTGCAATGAGCGCCTGTGGTGCTCATTGACAAAGTGCTACGGTTTAACGGCTCACCTCGCTGCGCGAGCTAAGCCCGCTAAAGTACTACGGTTTAACGGCTCGCCTCGCTGCGCTAAGCCCACTAAATCGTACGGACCACGCAAACAGCGTGACGACGATTCGTAGCAGGACAATTATAATATGTGATCATATATCATATATATCATACATCAGTGAGATGTAGAGTATATATTGTAAACATGAATGATGAATGTGTTGTATGAGTTATGTTGATATGATGATGATATGTTTGCAGGGTCTATGCTCAGTGTCTCCAGTGTCTCCAGTACTAACGAGGTAATGAATATTTAATACACAATGTTTCCTCCCATTGATTATAATTGAATACTGCTGGGGGACCACCACTTATTACTCTCTTCCACTTTGCCGCAATAGCCATCTTCTTGTGACACAGCAAATAGTAAATGAGAACGTTACCATGACGTCAGTAAAACATGAAAGTTACACCTAATCTACAATTAATGACAACCAATAAGTAATATTTGCCGCAGTTCAGCAATCTATAAAATGCATTAGATCATCTGATCTAGCCTATGTGAGTTTTATGATACGTATTAACCCCTTGAGACCCGGGATCAATATTATTCAGAAATAACCTTTAAAAATTATATTTTTTAGTTTAATATTTGTGGGTTTGAGACTGTTCTGCAATTCATTATGATCTCTTTCCATGCCTCCCCATGCTTTTAAAACACAGTATGTTGTGTTTAATTGCTGTTACAGCTCTAATAAGTGTAGTATTTAATACACATAATATTTTTGATAGAAACCTGATTTTTTTTTGATTTGCGGGTCAAACTTTATTTGCGAGCTAGAGCTGCCGGTCTAATAGAATACCGCTATTGTGTAACTTTAAGTATTAAGCACTCACAATATTTACACTAAGCTAAAACCAATGAAGTTCTAAGGCCAATTTTGCGTCTTTGGCTGGCCCGTAGTGATTGTGGTCGGGGAACTTGTAATCGGATTGTGAGTAGGTTATAGAATATATGGCAATAATAAGAGTGATTTTAGGCATGTATAAATTTACAAAAAGGGCAATAGAAGAGGACCCATAGTAAGAAAATAGAACAGAAAATGTATGGTCTTGTCTCTCCATATATTAGAACATTAAAGATATGCTGGGTAATAAAGTTTTTGCTAGAAGTTAGGTTTCTATTTAATTTTAAAGTGAATAGTTGAGTAATTTTCAGAATGGGTAGATGGAGTGATATTTTATGGATTAGGTTGTGGCTCTTTAATAATGGGATATTGTTGTAAAATTAAATATAATAAATATATAATATGATTATTATTATTATTATTATTATTATTATTATTGTTTATTTAGAACGCTGCAACATATTCTGTAGCTCTAACTAGAGAGAAACTACTATACATTGAATTTTGGAAGACAGAACAAGTTATATTATTTAATATTTTAAAAACCTAAAATCCGAAGTAAAGAGAAAAGGGAAAAAAAAAAGAGTAATAACACGGGAAGAAGGGAAAGAAACAAAAATAATAAAGAAAAAGAGGGGGGAATAGGAGGAAATATCTTCATTTGTCCTCCATGGTTGATGACCCCCTCATCTCATATAATAGGTGTACCCTAGGAGGTGCTGATTTCTTTCTCTACAACTGCTGCCGTGGCACTCCACAATGGTTTTAAAACCATTTGCAAGTGGTCTTTGGATGCACCTAATATTTTCTTCAGATGTTTGTAGTTATGGCACTTCCCTATTTTGCAAGTGATCCATAAAGTCTGATTAGAACATGGTTTTGATGTAAAAATTTAACAGAGTAACTCGTAATGTTTTGTCAGTGCTGTAATTTTTGTCTTTGTCTTGTCACAGTCACTAGTAGCAGTTATCTTGCAATTTAAAAGGGATCGGTGATTAGATTAACTAGGGAGATTTTCTTTATTCTCAAACAATGTATAATCTGTGATATAAGGATTAGCATAGGGACCTTAGTGTTGTCTTTTAGCCATGATGTTTTATGCATATTTGTACCCAACTTTATTTGATAGATTGAGCAATATCCATAACTTGAAGGGAGGGGGGCTTGTATAACATTGAGTATATAGGATAGAAAGGTTTCTTAAAAATAAACATTGTGCCATCCTCTATTATGCTGGGCTTTGAGACCTGCAGCTACACTTTAGTTTAAGGAAATTTTGGAGGTGTTACAACCACAGTGTAAAAATATATAATTTCTATACTTAATGCTACAACAACAAATATATTGAACTATTAGACAATGTGGATCATCTAAAATGAGACAGTTTTAAACTTGTGCCTTTTCAATATCACTTTATTTAATGCTAGTTTAGTATTATATTTTATCTATATTTTATATCATTATTTTTCCAAATTTTTATGGAACACAGAACCAGCTTAGAATCACATAGCTAAAATGAACAAGTGGAGTGCAAAATAAGCAAACTTTTATTTAAAATTAATAAAATAGTTTGACCATGTATGCCCTGAAAAAATGAATTAGAACTGATTAAAGTGCTGTGTACAGGCTGCTTCCACACAAAAGTTCAAAAGAAGTCAATAGATTTTTATAAAGTAAAAGGAGTTTATTTATGAAAGCGATGTTAAGTGGGGTTAAGCAGTGTGTGAAAAAGTTTTCTTAATTCCTATGTTTGATATAGAGTATTTTTAAGCGTTGTGTAAAAATGTGTCTTGTACATCAAACGGCCAATCAACCAGTGGACCAGGCACAGTTTTCCATTAAACTAAGCCATATGGTGCACCTCTAAACACTGGTACTGATATGGAGGCGAGAAAACAAACTCAGACTTTCCCTAAGTTACTCATACGATTTACTCAGAATGCTACTATGGTCACTTGCAATAACATATTCTGTTCCCAGCTATTAAGGTGGCACAATGGGGGAGGATCAATTGCACAAATAGTTTTATCCAGTTTCACACTGTTGCCTCACAACAATCTCTATCACATGGGGATGTGCACCCAGTCACTTAGCCCAACCAGACAAACCCCATTAAGGAAAGCCCTAGACACTACAAGGTATACAGATCTCAAATGACCAATAAGTCTCCAGGTCTGTGCATCTATGACCTTTGCCTTGTACTATGATTTGTGCACTACAAAGTCCTATGCCGTAAAAATCTCTTTGAGTCAATTAAGTGTAATTATTCTTAGAACTTATATAGACCACTTCCAAGAAGAAGAGCTCTCATTAGCAGTGTTTTGTTTTTGCTTGTTTTGTGCTTCATGGTTCATTTGATTTCATTTATAAACCAGGGGTTATTAAACCTCCAATAGTTTTTGGGCAGCTAGTCCCGACTTTGGTTGAGGGAACTCGCCATTTATCACAACACTCTCCAGAAATGGGATAAACTCTTTTTCCTGAAGAGGCTGAAATAAAACATAGAAGATAGATATATGAAACTTTTTTTTAGAACCAGGAAGAGGTTCTCATACCATCATTTCTACTATCATCTCACTAAAATAAACTTTTTAATCCATATAGCATGTATTCTTATCTGTGATCTTATTCTGCAATGGTAATATCACAAAACAATTAAGTATTGCATCTTTGAAACATAAGTCAAACATGTTTTCTCTCTCCATAGGCAAAATTTCTGACTATGCAACACTTACTTATAGAAACCAGGGCTTTGTATGTGTTGTATGAAATGACATTGCTTAGAGCAGGGGTGTCCAAACTTCGTCCTAGAGGGCCGCACCCAGGCCTGGAATTCAATATATCTTTTCTGACTCACCTATGCACAGCATGGTTATCATCAAATCCAGGCATGTGTGTGGCCCTCTAGGACCGAGTTTTTACACCCCTGGCGTAAAGCCTACAATTTTAGTTGCAATACTTTTTTAAACCAATCATAATTAAATGATTACCAAGGTAAACACTTGGAAGGATAAATAGAAAATTACTTCACAAAAATATAGCTTTCAACTACTTAGATTATACATACGCAACCTCACAAAATCAATGAGCATGAGTTTGAGGGTGCTTTGATGGACAGTGGCTGACAGATATGCCTGACATCACGGGCTATAGGGTCAGGGAGAGTTCGACACAACTAAACATCAACTTTACAAAAATACATTAATTAATTAAAAATGTATGTCCAGTTTGCTCTCAAATTTAAGTTGTCAAAGGAAGTATAGTTTGGTATTATATACCTTGCTAATATATCAAGTGAGGCAGCAGGATCCAGGCACATGTGGTGATCACTGTCTCTTTTGCATCCCCATTGTTAGGGAACAAGTTGGTAGGATTATTTGAATAAATGGATTTTGAGGGAGTGTTTGATACTGTGAAGATTAGGAGAGAGCCTGACAGTGCAGGGTAGAGAATTCCAGAGGGTGAGGTCATGGGAAGAGCTGAGGGGCAGTTAGGGGAGTATCTGGAGAATAAATATTACACATAGGAGGATGTAGAGTTGTTGAGGGCTTTGTATATGAGTGTCAGAATTGTTAACTTAATTCCTTGTGAGTATGAGAAGCCAGTTAAGGGGGTTGGCAGAGTGGGGCAGCAGAGTAGAAACAGCTTGTTAGATGTATGAGCTTAGCAGAAGCTTTTAAGATGGATTGGATTCTGCTATGGGGAAGGCCAGTTAGAAGTGAGTTGCAGTAGTAATTGTTGGGAAAGTTCAGTCAATGAATTGGTTATGTTGTTATTTCTTGTGTAAGAAAATAAAGGATTTTGGAGTCTTTTTTGCAGATGCAGTTGGCAGGTTTTGGTAAGTCACTGAATGTGGAGAGAAAAATAAAGTGCTAAGTCTAGAGTTGTTTTCCTCATTTTCCTCAATAGGGTTTGGTAGCCATTTTTTCTGGGGATTATTGATCTATTTTGCAGCACACTCAAGACAAATACCTATGGACCTATGTAGCAACATCCAGGCAATAATTTGGTGGAGATTATCACCTGTATGCTGCATTTTAAAGGATGAGTAGTTGTCATGGCTGATTTCTGGGGCCAGGAAAGGGGTTCCCCTGAACCCTACAAACAGGGCCATGTATGGCCCAAAACAGTATTATCACAGCCCCCTGAATTCACTGACCTTAGCCTAGGAAAGCTAACAAAATGGACATGGGATGTTTTCTACGGACTGTGACAGGTTGTTTTTTCCTTTATGTATAATGCAAATTGTTAAAAAAATGTATGTGGTAAGCCATGCTTATAACAGTGACTTCCATCTTGTATGTTTCCCTCCCCTAATGACACATATAAACAAGAATATTGTAAAGCCAAACCTAGGAGTGTATTGGGGTTGTAAAATAGATCAGTTCTGGGGACCATGAGAAATATAACCTCCCCTAACCTATTGACAACAGAAACATACCAGATCAGTTATATCATAGCGAGAGGAATGTCTGAGGAGGGATAGGCATCGGGAGGTGGATATTTTTGTGTTGTTTAAAATATCTGTGAAAGCAGAATGAAGGCAGTCTGTCTCTACACTAATCAATGGTGTGTTTATTGAGTGATGGGCTGTCCTACATAAAGGGATTAGAGAAAATGCTTTATTATTTTTTAATAAGCTAGTAAGAACCTGTGATTTCATTAGTTCATGTAAAATGTTGCTGAGGCATGATGGGTGCTGAGATTAAACACAAAACCACACCACTCAGAGATTGTTCCTTCAAAGCTAAAGCAGGAGAGTTAGGGGTGTACGTGGTCCCCTCATCTCTGGTTCATGACAGGGTATTTACTTGAAAATAGCAGATTTAAACCGTAGGTGAGCTTGCTTATAGCATTATATTGTTATTGAATAATTATGTGACATTAAAAGAATTGTATACTGCAATCATTTTTCTGATTCTGGCAAGTTTAATATGAACTTGGATTTTAGAATGATATTATTTGTGTTTGTGATGGAACAGAAATAGTCCAGACTAGTACTGGAGACCTGTTAGACTCTGTAAACTGCCACCAAGATTCCTCATTTACACCATCCAGTCGGAGCCATCAGCAGAACCCAGTTTTTTAAAATACAGTAGATTATAGGCTTTTTGTAGCAGGGCGGTTAAACTTAGTAAATGATTCTTACAGGGCATGAAGAACAACATATGACTGCCAAACCAGACTTCTTTTTTTAATGATATTTTCTATACAGTCAAAAGTAACACAGAAGACCCCATGTAGATCCATTGTACCTCCTCCAAGGACCAGTTAATTAGCAACCTTTAACCTTGGCATAAAAAGTCCTTGGAATCCAGTACGGTAACAAATGCTCAATACATTGATCACTAATATAATTATTGAAATATTTTTAATTATCACCTACACATTGTAGATATGAGACGTATCCAGAACTAGCTTTTCTTTTCATTGTATTGTGACATTTGTAGATAAAAAGATCAAACATATATTATCTAATTTTTTGATTGTTGGTTTTGTTGTTACCACTGTAAATACATACATGCTTATTGTGTGGTCATTTTCCAGGTAAAGGGTTAATCATTTTCCTTTTAAGTACAAATATTTTGAGTTTATTAACAATGCGTAATTAAGATATGTCAAGGGGAGCAACCTTGAATCTGATTAAGATAGCCTTATGACGCTAATGCGTTTATCCAAGGTTACTATTTGCTAGATTCCCCATTGCTAAATTCACCTATCAAAACAGGTGCAGATAGCGGGACAAAGGCTTATTCAACCCTAAAAAAATGACTTTGACTCATTTCCATGATATCCCATAGCTGGGCCTTGGAGCGAGTTTTTATTGACATATCTTAATTACGCATTTACATACAAACATGGCAGGAGACTATTGCAACTGGTTCAAATGGTTGAAATGAGTCCTGGGACTGAGTGAAAAGAAAGAGTTTATTTATTAGGACAAAGGGAGGCTCTGGGTTTCTTTTCTGTTGGTCATTCTCTGCCATAAACATTTGTCTGTTCTCTGTAATTTCAATATCTTTACTACAAGTTCTACCTAAAAGGAAGACCAAAATTGATTAGTTTTAGCCAACTTAAGGTGTAGTTCTATTCAGAAGGGGGTCCACCCTTTAATCTCAAATGTTGGGTAAAGTATATCTGCAAGTTTCTATTACATTTTATAACAGAATTGAAATAGCCCAGATACAATCTTTGTGTTACAATTGGTAAGGTGGATACAACCTGAACTAACGTATTGGGGAGTCATTGTTTTCTCCTTGGGTCAATTCTATCAAAAGCAGACTGATTGATTTGATAAATTAAGTTTAATCTATTATCTTATAAAATCTTTAATGGTATAAATAGAGTAAGAATTCTATTTAGCTACATTATAACCTAAGTAAATATACTTATGCATACATCTATATTCTGGCTGCCATGTAGGGTTTTATAACTGATTTTTCTATGTACTGTTTTTATAGAGTAACATGCCATATCACTGAATGTAAATACTGGATATATTCTATGGAATAGATATCTGATTGTTATCCAAGTTTGATAAGATTTTACACACTTCTTGATTTCTATATTGATCTAACAGAATATAGAATGTTTTAAAATGGATTGTTATCCAATCATTTAAAATTATTTTGATAACTGATTCACACTGATTTTATATTGTGATATATCTGAAAAAATATTGTTTTCACATATTTTGATTCATACAGTTGTTCCTTCTTGGTTTTGCTATTGTTGCAATACACGCTGTTCTGCAAAAAGCGTATATGTGCCTAAAAATTTATAAATGAACTCAATAAAATGTATTCTTCTAGACATTGTAAGATTTATGTCATATCCTAATTGCACAACAATTGGCACCCTACAGATTTTAAGGAGATAGTTGTGTTTTCAGGAGGTCTTTTGAAGGTATTTCCCTTGTGGTAACGGGGAGTTTGTTAAAAGTTTCTGTTGGTACTAGATGTACTTGCTTCCTTTTGAAATGTCTGGGAAGACCTGCTTATTCATTTATGTACAAACGTTATGACGGGAGTAAAATTGTAAGGCTAGCAATGCTTCAGCACTCATCGCGCGGCTCATTGCAAGCCTCTCCCCTGTGTAGTTTATAGGCCTCACGCTTGAGTTACTGTCTTGTGTTGTGTTCCTGGCTTGGGTTAAGTGTTAGAGACTTGGGTTGTTTTACTGCCTTGTGGTAAATGTTAGTGGCTTGGATTAGGTGTTACTGGCTTTTGTTAAGTGTTACTGCTTAGGGATATTTTTTACGTCCTGCGGGCTATTTTTACATCCTTCAAGGTAGTTTTACGTCCTTGGGCCTCGTTTTCGTCATTTTGCGTTTTTTCGGCAGCCACTTTTTTTTGCTTAGGCGATCAAATTAGCTTGCATCAAATTAGCTTGCAACCTAACTCACTCACTGCCTCTCCCACTGTGGTGTGTGTGTGTAATTTAATTTGAGGCAAATTTGTTGTTTTTTTCATGTCTTTTCAGTTTCGTGGTTTGCCCATTAAAGTTATTAAGTAATTTTGCAAGGCGAACAGTGCATGTACGGCTTTCAGTCCTCAGTCGTATGGGTCGTAAGTCCTGTGTGCCTCAACTGCTCACCTCGCTTTGCGAGGCTCGCAGGGCAATGAGCTCCAAAGGAGCTTATTGCAGCCTAAGTCCTGCATGCCTCAACTGCTTGCCTCGCCACAACATGACCAACGTCCATGAACTGACAACTATATATGTGATAGCTGTTGTTGCAATAATTTCTTCATAAAATGCCCAAGTATCCTGTAACTCTAAGTTCAGGGGTCAAAGTGAATGTTAACATTAATGATGCAATAATTTCCACTAATATATATGGCTCAGAAGGAGTTGTATATACTGTTTTTGGGAGACCATACAATCTAACGTGTAGAGCATTTTATAGATGAAAATAAATAATATCTTACTAGTGATTTGATCAGACATCTTAACCTATGGAAAGGAGCCATCACTGTGTGATGTCAGAGAGTGTATTTAGTGGATTCTATGGAGCATGGTTTTAAGCTTGTATGAATAGTTGAGTTTACAGAGAGTAAGTGAATGGGGGAAAGATTAATAGATAATAATAGTTCCATAAGGTGGGGGACAGTACCAGAAAAATTCTGTTAATGTGAACACAAGTGATTATAAGTGAGGAGAGGTGTAATTTGAGGACAGAGTAGAGTTGCCATTAGAAGAGACTCTTGGAGATCCAATGTGAGATGTCAAGTGACAGATGTTTATTGAGAGCTTTGTTTGTGATGTCAAGATCTTGGACATAATCATGGAGATGGGAAGCTAGGATTTGTCAGCATATAATGGGATGGGATTTTCAGAATATGATGAGTAAAAGGTAAAAATTATAGCAAAAACATTTTAAAAAATCCTACAACCTTCAAAAATAAAAACTTCTAAAGTTTTGGAAGCTGATGGAATTTGCACTTTATTTAAAAGAAATGCAAAATTACTTAGATATACTGTATTTTATTTGCAGCAATTTGGTATTTTTGTTTGTCCCTATTCAATCTGTGATGCAGGCTTCAAATTAACAAAAACACTCAACCAAAGTCACCAGTTGGAGAGACACTGTTAAAAAACATAAAAATATAGTCTAGCGAACACTGAATACCCCCCACCCCCACACACACACACACCTACAAATACTACTGGTAAATATACTAATGAGGGGATCAGAGTAAGCAGTGGGATTGAAGGACAACTGTAAATTATGAAATATGTCACATGTTTGTGGAGTGTTTATCAAAATAGCAACATTAGTGGCTATGAAATCCAGGAGCAGAAAATAATGTTGTAGAAAATCTTAATGTTGGCAGGTTCTAATGTGCATAAAAGGTGACATAACAATCATTTTTTCCTGTTTAAAGCATGAGATGACGGGTGCAGAGCAGAGCACACAATATTTGCAAGTTGTGATTGTCTACGAAAATGTACAGGGAAGGTGTCAAATACTAAAAATATATCTGAATCATCCAACGTGGCTACAAATTCCATTCACTCCTGAACAGATTAAAAAATTACAGAATGCTACAAGCCAACAGAAAGTTTTTCAAAAGAGCATATTGCAAATAAGGGAATCTAGTGATCCTGTAATCATGATTGCTAGTGGAGCTCTCAACATTTACACATATGCACTCTTGGAGTCCCATTAAATTGCTACGATTTCAGATATTGTAGCCCATAAAGGAGCCTGCAAACATTACTGCTATTAAATTGTCCTCTTTACAGGAGCAACAAACCCTACGGGCCATCAAAATCTGAACTCAGTCCCAGCAAAGCCTTTGATCTGTCAAGCCCGTAAATGTTAAAATGTCAAATTGCTACAATTCCCCAAAGATGAACTGGCGTTAAAACCCGTAACCCCCAAATGGAGCCAAAAATACTACAGCCTCCAAATAGGACCCGCAAAGGGTTTACAGACAAGTTCTTAATACTGTAAAATACAATAAATACACACCACTGGAAGTAAAAATATGGGGAAAGCAATGAAAGGCATTACAATTCATTGCACAACAATCCATTAATAAAAAATTTGATTTTTCAAAAAACTTTTTTTGATCATATATTGGAATGGTCATGCATATGCCAATATGAAAAGCCTTGCTGCAACATGCATAAAGCAATTAAACACACACTATCTGATTAAATTGCAACACCAAAACATGAAACTGCTTGCCATATTAACCCTTTCTCACTCACAGAGGCTCTCATGTGGACCCTGAAATATAAATATAATTGCATATACATCTCAAAATAGTGGCCAAATTACACCACCGCATCACATATATCAAGTAACAGGAGAACATTTTAGATTTAGTTGTTCAGTCCTTCAGTGTTGTCCGACTCTCTGTGACCCTATGGACTGCAGCACATTTAGCTATGCCTCCGCCTGTGCTTTTTCACAAGATTTGCATGCCAAAGATACTGGAGTGGGTTGCCAGTTTCTTCTCCAGTGGACTGTGATTTGTCTGACCTCTCTGCTATGACCTGCCCACCTAGAGTGATCCTACATGGTATAGCTCACAGCTTCATTGCAGTACACAAGCCCCTTCACCACCACTACGCAGCAATCTGGAGGGGAACAGGGAAACATACGCCACACTAATCTACTCTAACCCATCAGGAAGGGCCACAAACACACATGGAGACTGTGCAGAGGCACGTGGTGCAAAAGCCAATTCACCTCGATCAGGGATCATCTCCGCAATGCCCATCCTTTAAAGTCCCACACTATTGCTGGTGCCAAGATGTATACCCATTATCAATCGGTGATATCCCATTAAGTGTTTTACTATCAATCAATTCACATTATCACCTGTCATATTGTTATCAGCCCTTCAGGGGAATGTTGATACTCCACACTATAACAAAGTAGACTTTGCATGTGTATTAACCCTATATATATATATATATATATATATATATATATATATATATATATATAGTATTATATGATATCTTATCATGTTATTATTATTATTATTATTACTATTATATGCATTAATCTATTGCATAGTAACTAGGGCTCATTAGTTTACTGATATAGGAATGTGACACAAATGTGATGTATGTGGATTTCTCAAAACCCCAACCATTGCAAATACACTGACACAGTGACAATGGTATAACAAAGCTTTATTTCATACACAGAGCACAATTAGAAATGTACAGAACTGTGCAATAATATCATGGGTGTGGTGTGGGTGGATCCTGGGAGGGCAAGAGGCTTTTGGGGAAAAAGGGGATACCTAAAGGGGGTAATGTCATAGTCTAGAATAAGCATGACTCCTAGCACCTACCAGGGTCACATGTGGTCACTACACCACTGCAACCGGAATCTGCTAAATAAAAAGATCATCAGAAATCACTCCATTTAATTGAAGAAATCATTAATGTGCATAGCACTTACAACTTGTCTATATCTGCTCAATAACAGAAGCAAAAACCTCTGGACTGTGTATTTCAATCCAGTTTCACACATGCAGTGTTGACAAAATAAAAATCTAACAAAAAGTGGCCAAAAAGAAAAAGGCGGAGGAGGATAAAAAATAAAAAAACATGCATGTACAGTACAGTGCTAAGTAACCAACTTAACTGATTGCCATCTGCAAGCATTACTAAACATTGGCTAGTTCTCAAGATAACTCACTGGCCATGACCATTAATAATGATGTATCATCTCACAATAAATGCTTAGCTGTGATTAGCATCAGTGGTCAAGGTGTATTATCACCTTCGCAATATGATATTGTTCATCAACACTGATATCACATCCATCAGCTATACAGGTGTTTGCACATGTTAAAGGATACCAGCAATTGGGGAAAATACCCATTATTACAGAAAGGACACAAAGGTCAGCAGCCAGATTCAATGTTAGGATCTTTTCTCAGACTAATATTGAGGTTAGGATCACATGCTTCACTAGTGCATATCTTAATGCTGGCTGTCATTAACATGCCATTGTGAGACGTTGCAAGCCCACCGCCATAGCGGTATTAGTCTACACTTAAGCTAACAACAATGATTCTTAGATATCTGGATATATGTTAGCTTTAATATTGTGGGAGCAACATGTTAAGGGGCGGGAGGGGGGGGCTGTCATTAAAGAAATGTCTACCTGAGAGGCACTGGGAAACTTTAAACCTTATACATTTCATCCACACTGCTTGCAGATGCAGAAGATGCCTTCATGGACCTAAATTGTACCTAAAAAAATAAAAATAAATAACACCTACAAAATAAAAATATAGGGGCTGCAGCATCTATTCTCAACAGCATTCTTTAGTGGTGATATGCTCAACAGAACCCTTACGTGTCCACAGAGAAGGGGGTCATGGACCATGTGATGGGAGGTAGCCAACTGCATACAAAACATCACCATCACATAAGCCAAGATCCAAGACTCTGTAGCCAGGCCTGATTAGGTTAACATTGGGACCAAAAGCTTGTCACTGAGGAGTGCTGTTGAAAAGGCACTAAAATATGTGCAGCCCCAACAACCTCCTCCACCTAGCACCAGGGCCCCAATCCCCCGTGGGAGGCCACTGTCTCACATGTGCTCTGGGGGGGGGCAGGAGAAGGCATCCCCCTGTAAAGGCAGCGGCACATGCAGTGGCGGTGCTGGTGATGGAGGTATGGGGGAGGAGAGGAGGGGGCTGAGCTACTGGTGCATGGTGGACGCTTCCGGGGTGGATAAGGTGGGCCTGGGGACCAGAGCGCAGCAAACTGCATCTGTTGGCACCTGCTGGACCGCCCGCATCCTGAGCAGCCCTGCAAGGTACGACTCAGTTATGAGATGGTACCTTCTCTCCTCTCTATTGCTCATAACCTCCAGGTGATTGGAGGAATACTGGCCTGGATCCCCTGCAGGCAGTCTAGGATCTGCCTCGACATGGCCAGCATCTCTTCCTGAGCAGCCTGACTTGGTGGTGGTGGAGGTCTGGCTACAGGGCACACATATTGGGGGGATGATGGGGGCATGCCCCCATCATCTCCTCCCCCTGTGGTTTGTCGGCCTGGCTCCCACCACCAGGTCCACCACCACCACTGATTGGAGCCAGACACTGGCCAGGCAAAAGCCCCTCCCCACCAGGCCACCACCACCACTTCCTCCACAAACGGCTGTTCCTTCCTAACTATCTGACATCTAGGCTTGAACCTTGATGGATCACTTACAGGGCCATTGACCTCATTATCAGTGCTCTTCACTATGTGACAGAACAGAAAATTCCATGTAAATTGAGTGTTTAACCGATGGCTAATTACATTCTTGTAAGCAGTTAAACCATACTATGTGAAACGTTCGTTAAGGCGGAGGCTGTTAATCAGCATTTTTCTGTAGACAAACCTTAGCCTGCATATGTTTAACTGTGCTTATTGAAATTACAATAAAGCAATAGATCACTTCAACATAGAATACTGTGCTCTTTCACACAATGAATCTCACCTAGAGTGAAGTAACTGTCCCTTTGAATGCAACCCTTTGAGTAACTTTCATTTGCTAGATGTGATCTTTGTTGGGTTCTTGATCTTGATTGTTCTTGGCTCCTAACACTAATTGTTGTTGTGCCCACTGAAGACTGTGATTTGTCAGCCTCATGGATTTAATGACGCATGACTGATCCATTTATCCCTTGTAAATTCCATAGAGCTGACATGTCATTGTCCTTGTTGTTCATCCTGTACATGTGTAGTGCGTGTGATGTACATGTGGTGGCATGTTGGTGTATGTGATATTCACCTGACGTGGAGGTTGGATCCTGCTGGGCCGCAAGGCCTGAAGCTTCAGTGGCGGGCACCTGGCTCAGTAGGTCCTTGAGGTCCCTCTTCCACTCATTGTAGGTGACGGTCACTCCAGGGCCACCACTTGTTTGCTGAGGTTGCAGCCATCTCTGCGGCCATCTTCCTCCTCACTAGGACCCTGACATCATTGAACCTGTGCTTCACAGACCTAACATCCCTTTTTGCCATGCCCACTGCTGTTACTGCGGCCACTACCTCCTTCCATTCCTGGGCCCTAGGCCCAGACCTAACTTCCCCACCCCCCGAAAGGATAACACGCAGGAGTACCACCCTCTCCTGGGGGGAGTAATTTGGGACCTTGTGTCTGCCCCCAGCCTCTTGCCCTCCCGACTGTGGGTGAGGATCCTGTCCTCCCTCAACTGTCCCAGGGGCCTGTCCCTCATCCTTGCTACCACCCCTCTAGGATCAGGGCCTCCCCCTCTAACCCTGAGGATGATGTGCCTATTTTTATTCGTACCTGTCCTCCCACCTCCCCCTCTACACTATTTTTCATCTCCTCCTCTCCCACGCTCTCACCCTCCTCTTCTCCACTCACCTCCTCCTCCCCCTTTCCTCAATGTCCTCCTCAATCTCCCCCTCCATTTCCTCCACTTCTACACTCTCCTCCATCTTCTCCTCCTCCTCTCCAACACTCCCCATGGCCACCTCTCTCTCATCTCTCTCCTCCTCGCCTCTCTCCCTATTCTCCTCCTATCCTCTCCACTTCTCTCCCCTCCTCTCTCCTCCCTCTATTTCAATCCCAAAAATAAAATAAGGATAAAAGAAAAAAAGTATTTATGTATATATGTGTGATGTAAAAAATGTATGCTTTATGTGTAATTGCTAACTGTTCGGTTATGGGGGGTTGGTGTGTGTGTTGGCCTAGCTCTAAGTGGATCTTTGTGTGTTATTTACTCTATGTGTATTTGTATTAGGTGTAATCAGTATATATTTGTAATCAAAATGTATGTGTAAAATAGTTCTGCTGTTAATAGAAAAGAATATAACTGTAAGAATCTGCTCTCCAATATCACCTGCTCTCTCTCTCTCTCTCTCTCTATCCAGCCACCAACTCCGGGACCTGCGTGTTATTTCGGAAGATTCTACAACACAGTCAACGTATGGGCATGTGGAAAGCAGCTTTAGTATCTCCCCTTGTCGATCATTTTCCCGCTTTTAATTGGCTCTGAGGCCTGTGTTGCTCTCCATAATTACGGAATTGGTTTGTAACTGCGGACCGAATCTATTTCAGCCCACTGACAGCTTGCGGGCAGGGTTTGGCCCTCTGGTTGCGGCCTTGTTCAATTTAATCACGCTGTAACTACAGAGAATTTCAAGCCTGCAAACATATGGGCTGTACCAGTGGCGGAGCTAGTGCATAGGAAGCCCCGGTGCACTTCCCAAACCACGTCCAACCTAAACGCAGTACATATACATATATAGAAAAATATATAGAAAGAACAGTACATATATAAAAAAAAAAAATATATAAATATGTGTGTCTGTGTCAATATATATATATATATATATATATATATATATATATAAACATACGCATTTACATATACATCTATATATATTATAGTACTATAAATACTTTATTACCTGCCCAGGGCGCACTCCACTTCCCGGGGTGAGAAGGGTCCTGCAGTGGACCCATGGAAGGTTTGCAGTGTCCATAAGGGGCTGAAGAGGCTACAGGGACTGCAGGGGGCACAGGGGGGCCCTGGTGCCCGTGGGGGCCACAGTGAGCCATAAGGTTCAGCAGGGGACTTACAAGAGGTCCATCGGGGCTTTAAAGGGCTGTGGGGGCCACAGGGCCTTATGGGGGCCTCTGGAGGGCTACAGTGAGCCTTACGGTGCTGCAAGGGACGCATGGGAGGTCTGCAGGGGCCATAAGGTCTGTGGGGGCAATAGGCGGCCCCTTGGTCATGTGGGGGCCACAATGGACCATAAAGGGCTGCAGGGGACCTACGGGAGGTCAGTGGTGGACATATGGGGGGATAGGGGTCACTGGGCCTGCAGGGGGTACAGGGGGGCCCTGGAGCCTGTGACAGGCCACAATGGGCTTTAAGGGGCCACAGGGGACCTGTGGGGGTCACTGAGGATCCGCGTGGGTCACATGGGACCCCTTGGGCTACAGAGGATCCGCAGGTGCCATAGGAGATCAGCAGGGGGGCACTAAGGACCTGTGGGGGACACATGAGGGCCATGGGGGCCACAGGATGGCCAAGAGGGCCGCAGGAAGGCCGTGGTTGGCCACAAGGGCCACACAGGGCCACGGGGGACCGGCAGGAGATCCGCACGGGCACTTCAGAGGTTAGCGTCTGCACCGGCAGTAGCTCCGCCTCTGGGCTGTACGACGGCCACTGCAGGCTTGAAATTTAATAGGGCCCTTGGACATGCTCTTTAGGAGTGATCATGACAAGATGTCTAGAGGCATCTCCTTCTTTAGCTTTCATATAGCAAGGAGGAAAAAAATGGAATATAACATAGTCAAGAAATCAAATGGCTGTGTTTACTAGAAATATATTGATTTTATTTTTTTAATTGTCATCCCTCCCCTAATTTCTCTCTACCCCAGTCCCTGTATTTTTTATGTATAATATCCTGTTCTGCTTCTTCAACCTCAATCTACCTGCTATATTAATTTCTATTTTCCTTCCTTTTTTCTTTATAGTTCTGATTGTTTTCTCTTTTTTCTCTCCTATTTATGTCACCAAATCTCCCCCCCCACTAAGCTCTCTTTTTAAGTACCACTGACGTGTCATGGTTATAGAATAGTATTATGAAGAGTTTGATTTGATAATGGACAAAATGTTTTAGATGATATAAAATAAATATAGCCTTTCATTTTTAACTACTGTGTTTTACTTTGTCATTTTTCTAATGGAAGCAAACATTTAATTCAAGATTACAATGTGGGAGAGCCCTGGATGCCAACTAGGGGAGAATTTACCAAGCATCCTTTGTGATTCAAATTAAGTTTAAAGAATTGTGATCTAATTTTGCATAGAAAATACAAGGATGCACATCTCAACTATGAATAATTGGTTGAAAGTAGAGCTAAATAGAAGAGAAAGTCCAAGTAGGAAGCAAGTAGACAAGCAGTCCAAGATAGAAGCACCCAAACATATCATATTTATTAATATCTAAAAATTCCTCTAATAATTATATTGACAACTCCAAGCAGCATGCAGCATCAGGGGAGCAATATTAACCCACTATTTACCTGCTGCTGCTTGCTCAGCCAATCTCCTTGCAGCTTCCTGTCTGTATGTCAGCAGCAATACATAGCACATAGCAGTGATATACTACATATCCCAGGCTGCTTTACAGCACAAACAGGAATCCAGAGTTTAAATCAAATGTTTCAGCAAACCTGGTTGGCCAAAACAAATAATTTTAAATGTGTTGCTAAATTAGCCTGGGTTTGGAGGATGTTAACCCTAATTTGCAACTGTCAGAAATTACAAGACATTTTGCTGACTTCAATGTAAATGTTTAAATGTGTATTTGGGGATTTTTTCATGCAAACATTTTTTTGCATACACTACTAATTCTCCTCTATCAGATGCATTCATAATCTAGCAAACTTAGATATACCTTTAAGAATGTCTTTATTAAATGATTTTATACTCATGGTTTACATAGTTTCTAATTTTACTAGATTACTACATACTTCACAAATGTGAATCTTTTCCCAAACTGCAATGGTCCTTTAAGTCTTTTGGTTCTCACTGTCACATCTTCTTTTATTTTCCACTATCTGTTCCACCTTTCCTTAGTCACTGTTTTGAACTGAAGTCAGTGATTTAAAACAGATCGAGTAATCAGCAGTGACTACTGGACCATCACAGATAATTTTAAGGAGATGGAGCATGACCATTGAACCATCATGGTTAATTTAAAGGTGATGGAGCTTGCACACTGCAAACATGTGCTCATCATAGCCCTGGACCATCTGAGATGCTTTCATTGTGATTGAGAGTGTGCAGAGAGTGATTGGGTGAATTCAGTGAGTGCTATGCAGAACAATGTGACAAGGAGTGCAATAAAGAGACAGCTATTGACAAGGAATAGCAGAGAAAATGATACAGGCAGAGAAAAAGGTGACAACATGTAGCAAACGTATTGAATGAAAAGTGCAGTCTAACTGAATATAGCAGGCACAATGTGCCAAGGAGGGGGAGAGGGGAGTGACAGTGGAATCAGAAGAGGAGGGGGAGTGCGGAGACTGTGACAGGCAACAAGTGACAGAGAGAGAAAGACAGTGAATGCTGTAAGGAGTGAGAGTGACAGTGAAAGGAAAATCTGTAGGAGATTCACTGGCATAATGAAAGAATAACAATAATGCTGGCTGACAGATATAAGCAAACACAGGTACAGAGAAGATCTCCAGGGGAGAGCTGAATTCACGAAAAAGATAAATAAATATCCAAAATGAGATAGTGGGGGATATACATATCAAAACAGTAATATTATTAGAAATACTAAATATCTATCTATCTATATTCTATCTATCTATCTGTCTATCTATCTATCTATCTATCTATCTATCTATCTATCTAGTGGAATAGATTATATTGGATTGTATGGAAGGAAGAGTTTACAAAAAGCAACAATAGGGTCTTAGAGAAAACTGTATGTAATATATGTAGTGGGTTGGATAGTATGTAATCTGTGCTGTGAGTTGATCAGTGTGTAATATGGTCTGTGATTTGGCCAATGTGTAATATGGGCTGTGAGTTGGTCAGTGTGTAATATGGTCTGTGAGTTGGTCAGTGTGTAATATGGTCTGTGAGTTGGTCAGTGTGTAATATTGGCTGTGAGTTGATCAGTGTGTAATATGGGCTGGGAGTTGGTCAGTGTATAATATGTGCTGTGAGTTGGTCAGTGTGTAATTTGGACTGTGAGTTGGTCAATGTGTAATATGGGCTGGGAGTTGGTCAATTTGTAATATGGGCTGGGAGGTGGTCAGTGTGTAATATGGACTGTGAGTTGGTCAGTGTGTAATATGGGCTGTGAGTTGGTCAATGTGTAATATGGGCTGGGAGTTGGTCAGTGTTTAATATGGACTGTGAGTTGGATAGTGTGTAATATGGGATTTGAGTTGGTTAGTGTGTAATATGGTCTGTGAGTTGGTCAGTGTGTAATATAGGCTGTGAGTTGTGAAGTGTGTAATATGGGCTGTGATTTGGATAGTGTGTAATATGGGCTGTGAGGTAGTCAATGTGTAATATGGGCTGGGAGTTGGTCAGCGTGTGATATCGGCTGTGATTTGGATAGTGTGTAATATGGTCTGTGATTTGATCATGTGTAATATGGACTGTGAGTTGGTCAGTGTGTAATATGGGCTGTGAGTTGGATAGTGTGTAATATGGTCTGTGAGTTGGCCAATGAGTAATATAGGCTGGGAGTTGATCAATGTGTAATATGGTCTGTGATTTAAATACTGTGTAATATGGACTGTGAGTTGGTTAGTGTGTAATATGGGCTGTGAGTTGGTTAGTGTGTAATATGGGATGTGATTTGGCCAACGTGTAATATGGGCTGTGAGTTGATCAGTGTGTAATATGGGCTGCGAGTTGGCCAATGTGTAATATGGGCTGGAAGTTGGTCAGTGTATAATATGTGCTGTGAGTTGGTCAGTGTGTAATATGGAATGAGTTGGTCAATGTGTAATATGGGCTGTGAGTTAATCAGTGTGTAATATGGGCTGTGATTTGAATAGTGTGTAATATGGTCTGTGAGTTGGCCAATGTGTAATATGGGCTGTGATTTGGTCAGTGTGTAATATTGGCTGTGAGATGGACAATGTGTAATATGAACTGTGAGATGGTCAATGTGTAATATGGGCTGTGATTTGGATAATGTGTAATTTGGGCTGTGAGTTGGTCAATGTGTAATATGGGCTGGGAGTTGGTCAGTGTGTAATATGGGCTGTGATTTGGATAGTGTGTAATATGGTCTGTGAGTTGGCCAGTGTTTAATACGGGCTGTGATTTGGTTAGTGTGTAATATGGGCTGTGAGTTGGTCAGTGTGTAATATGGGCTGTGAGTTGGTCAGTGTGTAATATGGGCTGTGAGTTGGCCAATGTGTAATATTGGCTGTGAGTTGATCAGTGTGTAATATGGGCTGTGAGGTAGTCAATGTGTAATATGGGCTGGGAGTTGGTCAGCGTGTAATATCGGCTGTGATTTGGATAGTGTGTAATATGGTCTGTGAG
This sequence comes from Discoglossus pictus, assembly GCA_027410445.1. NCBI lineage: Eukaryota > Metazoa > Chordata > Amphibia > Anura > Alytidae > Discoglossus > Discoglossus pictus. The sequence goes on from CM050170.1 coordinate 167,421,543, forward strand.
TTGGCCAGTGTTTAATGTGGGCTGTGATTTGGTTAGTGCGTAATATGGGCTGTGATTTGGTCAGTGTGTAATATTGGCTGTGAGATGGACAATGTGTAATATGAACTGTGAGATGGTCAATGTGTAATATGGGCTTTGAGTTGGTCAGTTTGTAATATGGGCTGTGAATTGGTCATTGTGTAATATGGGCTGTGAATTTGTCAGTGTGTAATATGGGCTGTGATTTTGAGTCGGACTGTATGTACTATAAGATGTGAGTTATATAATATATAATATAGACTGTGAGATTGATAGTATGTCCTAAAGGCTCTGAATATGACGGTATATAGTATGGGCTGTGAGTGACAGATTGGCTGTCACATATACGCAGTGCTATAAATAAAGTCCTTTCATTATTTCTCATAATAATAACAAAGTATTCATTATAGAGCAGTAATTGAAAGCAATGCCAGATTTAATTAAAAAAACTCAAATGTATCGGGTCCAAATTTAGGGTGTGCATCACTAGATTTTAACGCCTCATGAGCAGCTTGGGTGAAACTTTGTCATCCATATAGTTTCATAAAGAGCTCCTCCTATTTACTTAAATTAACCTCAGATTTAAACAAGAATCAAATTGGGATGGGGATTGTTAGCTTTTAAACCCCACATGGTATCAACAAAGAAGAAAGAATAATCTTAGCAAACAGTAATTAAAAGTAACCTCAGATTTACTGTAAGGTAACCTCAATTTTCTCATTCTTGATCGCTACCTTGTTGTGGTGAAGGGGCTTTTGTACTTCAATGAAGCTGTGAGCTACACCATGTAGGGTCACCCAAGATGGGCAGGTTATAGCAGAGAGATCAGACAAATTGCGGTCACTGGCGAAGGAACTGGCAACACACTCCAGTATCTTTGCCGAGAAAACCTTATGGATAAGTACAACCAGGCATGCTATGGTCCATAGGGTCAAGGAGCTTCGCACACAACTGAACAACTAAACACAACAACCTCAGATTTACACAGGGTTCCAATTTAGGAGGTAGGGTATTAACCCCTCATAAGCTGCATGGTTGAAGGTTGGTTGTTCACATGGTGTCATAAACAAAGCAAAAATTATAGGCAATTATTAGAGAACAGTAATTAAAAGTAATAATAATAATAATAAATATACGTTGGAATTAGGATTCTTATATTAACCCCTTCGTTAGCTGCATTGGTGAGGCTTGGTTATCCACATGTGGTGATAAAAAAATGCATTCCTCCTCTTACTATTTAATTAGAGAATAGTAATTACAAGTATCCTCAGATTTCCTTTAAAGTAACCTGATATTAAAGCACAGTTCCCAGCTTGGGTGGTATCACTGGTATATTAACCCATCATGAGCTGCATGGGTGAAGCTTGGTTATTCACATGGTGTCATAAACAAAGACAAAATTGCTATTTTTCCTTATTAATTCATTAGCAAACTAATTAAAAGCAACCTCAGAATTACTTTAAGGTAACCTCAGATTTACACAGGGCTCCAATTTAGGGAGGGGGACATTACTGGTATATTAACCTCTCATTAGCTGTATGGGTCAGGCTTGGTTATCCACATGGGGTAATAAAGAACAAAAAAGGCATTCCTCCTCATAACAATTGATTATAGAATAATTAAAAGTAACCATATATTTACTTTAAAGCAGGGTTCCCAGCTTGGGTGGGTATAACTCAAATGCATCGGGTCCAAATTTAGGGTGTGCATCACTAGATTTTAACGCCTCATGAGCAGCTTGGGTGAAACTTTGTCATCCATATAGTTTCATAAAGAGCTCCTCCTATTTACTTAAATTAACCTCAGATTTAAACAAGAATCAAATTGGGATGGGGATTGTTAGCTTTTAAACCCCACATGGTATCAACAAAGAAGAAAGAATAATCTTAGCAAACAGTAATTAAAAGTAACCTCAGATTTACTGTAAGGTAACCTCAATTTTCTCATTCTTGATCGCTACCTTGTTGTGGTGAAGGGGCTTTTGTACTTCAATGAAGCTGTGAGCTACACCATGTAGGGTCACCCAAGATGGGCAGGTTATAGCAGAGAGATCAGACAAATTGCGGTCACTGGCGAAGGAACTGGCAACACACTCCAGTATCTTTGCCGAGAAAACCTTATGGATAAGTACAACCAGGCATGCTATGGTCCATAGGGTCAAGGAGCTTCGCACACAACTGAACAACTAAACACAACAACCTCAGATTTACACAGGGTTCCAATTTAGGAGGTAGGGTATTAACCCCTCATAAGCTGCATGGTTGAAGGTTGGTTGTTCACATGGTGTCATAAACAAAGCAAAAATTATAGGCAATTATTAGAGAACAGTAATTAAAAGTAATAATAATAATAATAAATATACGTTGGAATTAGGATTCTTATATTAACCCCTTCGTTAGCTGCATTGGTGAGGCTTGGTTATCCACATGGGGTGAGAAAAAAATGCATTCCTCCTCTTACTATTTAATTAGAGAATAGTAATTACAAGTATCCTCAGATTTCCTTTCAAGTAACCTGATATTAAAGTAGGGCTTCCAGCTTGGGTGGTATCACTGGTATATTAACCCATCATGAGCTGCATGGGTGAAGCTTGGTTATCCACATGGTGTCATAAACAAGGACAAAATTGCTATTTTTCCTTATTAATTCATTAGCAAACTAATTAAAAGCAGCCTCAGATTTACTTTAAGGTAACCTCAGATTTACACAGGGTTCCAGTTTGGGGAGAGGGACATTACTGGTATATTAACCTCTCATTAGCTGTATGGGTCAGGCTTGGTTATCCACATGGGGTAATAAAGAACAAAAAAGGCATTCCTCCTCATAACAATAGATTATAGAATAATTAAAAGTAACCATATATTTACTCTAAAGAAGGGTTCCCAGCTTGGGTGGGTATAACTGGCATATTAACCCTTCATGAGCTGCATGGCTGAAGCTTAGTGGTCCACATGGTGTCATAAACAAAGAAAACAAATATATATATTTGTCTCTAACAATTAATTAGAAAATAGTAATTAAAAGTAACCTCAGATTTACTTGAATGTCAGCTGATATATAAGCAGTTTTGGAGGGTTTCTCTGACTTATTAACTCCTCACAAGCTGCTATAGTTCCCCATACACAGCCATTGATCACTACACCCTGTGTGTGTGCTGTTGTACTCTGGTTGTTGCTGTATCTCCCAGCTCCATCACCAGCAGCATCACTAGCTATGGTTGCTAAGGAAACGGCCGCATGGCAACCGGCTGAGAGCCTGGGGGCCGTCTGCTGCTGCTGCTGCTGTTGCTGCTGCCGAGCCTGCTCTCATTCTCCAGCACCGTTTCCCTCACTAGATGGTGTGCGAGCCACCCGAGAATAGAAAGAGTCTCCTGCACTCCTCCTCCTGCAGGATCGCGGGGAAGTCTTGGAGAGAGGCTGTGCGGTGCCAGTGGGTTCCCAGGCTGACAGGGGCAGCCCCAGCAGTGATGGACATGATGATGTTGGTGCAGGGTGCTGCTTGTTGCTCAAACCAGTGGCTGGCCGCTGTCATCCTTAGCCTTTGCTGCCTGCTGCCCTCCTGCCTCGGGGCTGGACAGAAC